>CM048749.1:110472429-111751715 GCA_026315105.1 Locusta migratoria | reverse complement strand
TTGATAATGTCTATTAAAAATGGGCCAATTGCAGTCATATATAATAGCAACAACAAAATCAATAAGAAACGCAGTGCCATTACAACAAAGTTCATATAATAGGGAATACAAGTGTAGTTCAAGCCACAGTTGCTTGTTCAAAAAAGAATTTTTTTTTATACTTCATATGTAATGCACAACCAGTTTCGATGCAATAAGGCATCATTTTCAAGGGCTCCACAATAAAGAAAATAACATATGTTAGAATTTTGTAAATGGTCAGGAAAGTGTTATAATATATGATCCTCTGTGTATCATTTTGGGCAATAGTTCTTTTAGTACCAATTTGTGCAGAACCCTGTGCTTGAGAGAGATGGTCAGTACTATTCAGCCTATAAAATAAAAAAAAATTGTGTACTATCTTTCTTTCTACTATTTAACTGCTAATGCACAATCATATTTAAAAAGTACCTCTCCTTTTTATATATATTTATAAAACTGGATAAGAGTCAAAATTAAAAGTACCTAGAAGTCAGATTGTTCCAATCTAGGAAAATAGTCAAGCAACTTTGGTCACTTTGATAGTGTTTCTGTGTAAGGAGCTCCATATGTCTATCTGTAAATAAGTACAATGTACTACTTAAAATGTTGAGAGTAACTAATGTAACTCACTTCAGCATGTGAATTTACTCTCATACCTGAGCAGGCTGAACATAAATTCAACATTTATTGTAACATAGTGTAAAACCACATTGCAAATGTACAAATGTTTGTATAGCTAATGGGACGTAACTACTTATCAACTAGCTAACACAATGGACGGCACAAATATCCATGCCCGAGGGGGAATTCCAACCCCCGACCGTAGTGGCCGTGCAGACCGTGACTGACGCACCGCAGTCCCCTCTGCCATCACGGCCGGCAAACCACATTGCATTCAGCTCATAGGTAATACCTTAAAACTATAATTTCTGTGTCCACATACATTCACAAATTGTTTAGTAAAATATTAAAAAGCTGGAGAACTTAATGCATATAATGTGGATTATGTCCTAACCTATAAATTTACGAATTAAACTTCTCCAAAATCATGACATAGTTACATTGATTTATCATATGCTAAACAGACATATGTCTATGTCTAGCAGGCACAGTAGCTGATAATTTTGTGACTCATGTTGAAAATAAATTCTTCAATGAGATTAAAGAAATGGTTGAGAAAGTTGTTTAATATAAAAGATATGTCGATGATGCCATTATAATGCTTAGAGGTTCTGATCATGATATGACAACTTTTAAAGGTAGGATGAATAAAATAATGCACAAGAAAATACAATTCACACATGAAACAGAAAAAGATAACATACAAATTTTTTTAGATTTAAAAATAGTTAAAAAAAGCAAGGAAGGATGTATTTGATATTTACAGGAAACCACAAGTACAGATATAATCGTTCATAAAGATTCTAGCCACCCTGGCAGTTATAAAAGACGTTTCCTCAATTCAATAATACACAATGATACTCAGAACACCCTTTGCAGAAACAAAGCTTAAGAAAGAATTACAAACAAACAGATAGCCGTAGCTAAAGGCTTTCAAAGTGAAATATTTGATAAAATATATATAAATATATAAAAGGCTAGAGACAAACAGTCAAACTGGACAAAAATGAGAAAGGAATTAAGAAGGGATATGTTTCAATAGCATACAGAGGAAGAATCTCAGATAGAAATAATAGGCTTTTCAGGAAGAATTGGCATTCACTACAGACGATACCTTAAGGTTCAAATTAAAACATAATATTAATACGTAAACAGTTACTTTTTCAAAATCTGGGGCCTATAAGTTGAAATGTACAGATTGAAATTGTTACTACATAGTGCAAACTAGTAGAAGACAACAGGTATAAAGAACGTACGTATTCACAGAATTAAACTGCATTTGGGGTGCACTCGAAAGAATGTCGACATAAAAAAAGAAAACATCAGTCAAAATATGAAAGTAATACACACAATAAAGGAAGAAAGTTATACTTATTGGAGAGATTAATATTTACAGTAATTATGAAAAGCAACCAGACAAAATTTTGAATGAGAAAAAGGAAGTATAAAAAATTTTTCTTAGTTTTTGTTGGCCTGATATAATTGCTCTAAATGGGCTTAGGATACTTATTAGGGTAGTTAATAATGTAAACTCTCCATAAAGACTAATCCTGTCGTATAGTAACTTACTGATTAATTTCTACTTAGTAGTATTTTGTATATTGTTATAGGTTTCTCATTGTATCAATGGATGAGATATTGTCTGTTTTATGATTTATATGATAATGCTATAAAATACCTTATTGTGACATGCTTTTTCTTTCTTCTTTTCCTCTAAATATTTTAATAGTGATGTACAATTTCTCTTTTTTTATGTAATTATGTTCATGTTATAAGTAAAGAAATTTTGTATCATGCTTTTCCTTTTTCTAGTACCGAATTACAGTCCTCCATCACAATCTAGTTATTCTCTCCCTTGTCTGAATGATTTCCTTTGGCTCCTCACACATTTATTCCATCTCATCATCAGCACAGCTGTACGGCACATACATTTGCACTACTATATTGGGTGCTTGCTTAGATGAAAGTTGATGGTGGACTGTTAGTACATCTTCTGTGAGGAAACTTACACAAGTAAACAAACTGTATCAGTATCCCTTTTTATTGACAGCTGCACTTTTCCCGTTACTAGATTTTTTCTTGGGTTTCGCAGAAAAGTTTGACGAAAGGGCAAACGGTTATTAGAAGTTTTTTGTTCAGAATCACCAATAGTATCACCCATCAAAATATGAACCTTTCGCCCTTAAGCACTCTTCATAGGCGAGAGCAAGTGCAAGTGTTCGAAACCAATCCATGTTTCTGGAAATGTGGGAATCAAGCATGGCTTTATATGGAAGTGAAACAGTAACTAGGGGCAGCATCCGAGATATACTGTTACTCTCCCCGTCCTCCGACCCCGACGCTGTGCCGGCCGCGGTGGCCGAGGGGACTGAGGCCCTTCAGCCCTTCAGTCACGGTCTGCACGGCCACTACGGACGGGGATTCGAATCCCCCCTCAAGCATGGGTATTTGTGCCTTCTGTAGTCTTAGGTAGTTCATAAGTAATTTCTAAGTTTAGGGACTGATGACCCCGTAGTTAAGTCCCATAAGCTCTACAATCACTTCACTCCCCCCCCCCCCTCGACGCTGTATATGAAAATTAATGCAATCATCATCAGACTTATTAAGTCGAGCGAGATCTTATAATGCCAAGTCATTCTGGGGGTCAGATGCTTGAATCCATGGGCACCGAATTAATTCGCTTAAGATAATCCGATTATACATCTGAATCTTAGAGTACTAATATACTTCCATAATGTGAGCTACCATATCATGCCGTCATAACGTCGAGCAACCGTGATACTCATTTCATCATTTCATCGTAGTTTAAGTAGCCATATTAATACCTAACAAGCACCCCGCCACACTTCAGAAAGTTCATCCAACAGGCGAGCAACGCGCTACTTGTCAGCAGCGTCTACTATATTACAGATGATCGAAATATGCCTGAGGGGAAACTAATTTCACTAAAGGAGTTGAGTACCAATACTTTAAGGGCCCTCACTTAGCGGCCTATCCTGCGAAATTTATTACTTCCGTGAGAAACTGTGATATATTACTCCCGAGCTACGAGATGGGCTTTATTGGCTGTTACATTCATAAACTCGCTCAACAACCACTTATCTGCCAACTTGGAACCTGACCTCGGGTGGGTTAATCGTAGTGGTATATGGTTCAGTGCTGAGCGACATTCGCACGTTGTCGGTGGTCCATCGCATTATTGTGTTTATTTATGACGCCTCTTGTGTGTAAGAAGTTAGAAGCACGCTTCTTAAGAACCCGTGAAAAGTTACGCAGCTTAATCTCGAAACAGTGACAAATTGCGCTCGGTAACGAGCGGCAGTAACAGGAACGTTGCCTCCAGAGATGAATTGAATGAACGATGTGGCTTGTTTTTTCTTCGTTTCTTATGTATTCCCTAGTAGATTTTTACTTCCTGATTTATTATTGTGCTTGCATATTAATATCCGTAATTGCTTACTGTCAGAAACACGCTTGAACTAATAACTTTCTTTCAAGAGATTAAAGAGATCGGCCTGAATAATTGAAGTTAACGCAGATATCTAAAAACAATGGCTCTTGTTAGAAAAAAATATCTCATTCCAAGAGAAGTTTGTGTAAGACGTCGTACTTTGTCGACTACAAATGTTAATTTTCACTAGCACTCTATTAAAAAAAATAATAATATCACTTTTACAGATCTTTACAAACGACGTTTCGTAATAATTTTCGGTTTGTTTGGAGCGAAACAACTCATTTGTTCCAACAGGCAACGTTTCTTTCTAATGTAAGTAAATTTGTTTTCAAAGTTCCCACAAAACCTTTATATCATTAAAGGTGGTTGGACAACGGAGGAAACCCGTATTTGTCTTGTGCATACGGTAAACCAGTATGACTCCGCGATCAATTTTTTTTTTGTCAGTAACAATCGTTGAAACTGCATTCATTTATTATGTTGCTTCGGCATCTGTCAACAACGAACCGCTGTCGTATTAAAAGCAAAGGTAAGTGATAGTGACAAAATCTTATACTATGTATTGCAACATAGGCGGCAGGATATACAAAAAGCTCGCTTCCGTCACACTCAGCCAATGAATTTTTTTCATTTTAATTCACATTGAAAGCGACTTAGCAGCTAGTGGAACACAAGTCTTAATGCTCTAAGTCGTTCTCCGTATTTCACACGCTATTCCTGTTCGCCAATGATGTTTCATCTGGTGTACAATATCATTACTAAGAATACTGTCGGTAGTGAAACGTTAATAAGTGTCGCCGTTTACCTAACAGTGGACCATCGAATTGACCTAATTCGGTTTCTAACAAATTACACATTTCACTGACGAAATTGTATTGATCGTCGCTGTAAAAACTGACATTCCTGGCTCCACAAATCGCCGACGGGTTTTGGCATCGTCAATTAGCGTCTTCCATAGTATTCTGTCCTCGATATCTTCCTCCTTGGAAACCTGGTCCCTCCATATCAATATTGGCTTGCCTAGTGGTTTTTTCCTGGTTTATTCTCCGAGACTTTTTTCAGTAGGGATCCCTACTCTCTTCTATAGGCATTGATGGCGCATTTTAGTCTTCTTGTCTTGGCATCGGCAACAACATCTTGTTCATTCTGGGACACACTGAGATCCCCTTTCTTCTTCGCCAGGCTCCTCCTTCGAATATTGGTCCAAATATCATTCGAATACGTATAGCGTACTGCAAAGTAACGTCCAAGACTTCGAATGTCAAATTTGCTCTCGGGCCCGTCTTAAACTTAAACTGCATGTTGACCAGACTGTAGCAGTCAGCCACTGTGATAATATCAATAACTAGAGCAATGACAACTAATATTTGTGTTATAATTGTGTATTTTTGTATTTCGACATGTTAAGCTATTAGCTAATCTCTGCTAACGCTTGACAATAGTAAATAACAGAAACCGGTAGTATTGAGAAATAATAAACAGCTATGGTCAACATGTCGTTCTGAAATTATCTGAAAGCTGTTACGCCCCATCTATTCACCTTTCTTAAACTTAAATCGTACGTATGGCTGTCTTCTTATAAATATAGATCAGGGCCGCACAAACACGGAAAACCGCACGCGTGCAAAGCGAGGTGCAGAGAGTGTTTTCACAGTGCATCGGTTCAACTCGGCATACTTCGCCTCAACTCGGCTTCTCGGTTTGCTGGGTGAGGCCGTCGCTGTACGCTGCCGAATGCGCTGCCAGACGGCTTAGTCAACATTGGATTAATTAAGCGCAAGACAGTTACTACAATAATGGAACCACCTGCTTAAAAAAAATCCGAAAGTCAATTTAAACCGGAATGGGAAATCTCTTACTTTTGTGACAATGTCTAATCTGCGGTTCACTAATTACGTGTGTTAGAAAATCGTCTATTGAAAGACACTATGGCAAATTGCATTCAGAAAAGTGTAGTGATATCACAGGGGATGCCAGAGAGAAAGAATTACGGAAGTTTAAAACCCTTGCGGAAGATTCTGTATCTACAAACGAGGTTGGTACAAGTACTTTAGCATGTCTATATTGGTTAAAGGTCATGCGAAGCGAAATAAAATGTGTTTACATTCCTCTAAAACGTGTATTAGTTTTCGTTTTCGCTTAAATTATTTCCAACACATCTTTTTTTTCCATAATGTAGTGTGAAGAAGATGAAGTGTGCTGCGAAACGACTCTCAGAGATAGTTAGATAGTTTCTCTACGTTTAGCAAGGGCTGGGAGGCCATTTATGGACGGGCCATTAATAAAAAAACATCATGTTGGACGTAGTAGACACAGAGAATCCCGCAATAACTCCCGCATACAACAGAATACCACCTTCCAGAATGACAATATCTCGGAGAATCAACGACATTGCTGAGAGTTTGCAACAATTGGCAGCCAAAATTGAAAACTTCCTAGCGTACTCCATCGCACTTGATAAGTCCACGGATATTAATGACACGGCTCAGTTAGCAAGTTTTTGCGTGGCGTGGACGACGACCTTCATGTAACGGAAGAGCTCCTGGATATAATTTCTATAAAGGACACTGTTACAGGGGCGGATATCTTAGCAGCTGTTGAAATGGCAGCTGAAGGAATAGAACTCCCTTATGAAAAGCTGTTTTCCGTAGCCACATACGGGGCACCAGCAATGTTTGGTAAAGCAAACGGGTTTATTGGCCTACTGCGGAAAAAAGCTTAACATGCCGAATTTACCTTCCGTTCATTGTTTTGCACACCAGTAGGATCTTTGTGTAAAAGTTAGCGGTCTTCAAGAAGAGATGAATGTAGTGGTGCGTATAGTGAACTACATTCGTTCTCATGGACTCACTCATCGTCGATTCAAAGAATGTTTGATTTGCTAGGAAGAGGAATATCCAGATATTCCCTACCACGCTGAGATGCGCTGGATGAGCAAAGGGAAAGTGATTTCCCGAATTTTTCGACTACGCCACACCGTGGCTCAGTTTTTGGAGAGCAAAGGACGTCCGGAGCCACGAAATATAAATTGTACCTTTAATAAGACAGCCTGATTTTTATAATCGCTGTAATCAAAATGGTACTGTGTTTTTGTTTGACAGCATCTGTGCAGGAAGGAGCGCGCTTTGAAAAATACGTCGAGGTGCTATAGTCCCATGAAAATGCTTTTAACGACCGATTCCAGGTAATAACTAACAGCTAAATAAAGGAGATTGTGTTACATATAAAAGTGTAAAATTACATTAAAAGCAGTAGTACAGCCGGCCGCGGTGGCCGAGGAGACTGAGGCGCGTCAGTCACGGTCTGCACGGCCACTACGGTCGGGGGTTCGAATCCCCCCTCGAGCATGGATATTCGTGCCGTCCTTAGTGTAAGCTAGTTCATAAGTAGTTTGTAAGTTTAGGGACTGATGACCCCGTAGTTAAGTCCCATAAGCTTAACAAACATTTGAACATTTTTTGTAATAGTACACAGTACATGTTTATTAAAACCTATCGCTTTTTAGTACTTCGAAACAACTACTTACTTTACTTTCATTCATTAATATTGGTTTTGTTATAGTTTCAGGATATTACCAACCTGCAGCCAATTCTCTATGTTTTTGTGAAACCCTTTTCGATGGATATTGGAAGTGCGCCTCCAGATTTACATTTCGAACTGATTGATTAGCAAACCGATGTTCGCCGAAAGAATTTGTTTTGCAACACAAAAGGTTTGCTCCAGTTCTACCAGAATTTGTCGAAGGAAAAATTTCCCAAGTTACACAGAGAAGATTATTTTTATGTTTGGCTCCCCATGTGTAAGTGAAAGGTTTTTTTCTGTTTTGTCTTGTACGAAAACTAGATTGCGTGTAAGTATTTCTAATAGTAATTTAAAAAATGCTCTCATAGTTGCTGTCAGCCGATCTCTTGTTCCAGATCTTAGTAGCATAATTGCAAATAAAAAGAAGAGAACATAGAAGAAATAAATTTGTGCCGAAACCAAATTTAAAATTGTTATCATTACAATTATTGCTATTATTTAAATATCCTTTATACCGGTAATCGTGTTCCACGAGACTGAGCTTTCCGAATAGTGTACATAAGTTTTTGGCAATGAAGAAGACAATAGGGTAAAAGTTTTGAAAAGGTTGAGACAGGCGGCGCGAGCGACGCAAGCGTAAGGAAAGAGAGAAGAGAAGCAGCGCAAAGCCGAGGAGTGGGGGGTTTGCACCGTCGTCAACACAGCGCAGCCGTCTTCTGCACTCTGCACTGTGCGATGCGCCGGTGCATGCACTTTGAGCGGCCCTGATATATATAGTTGACTGCATGCTGTTCACATTATTTTGTCTAGCTCTGTACATCCTTCGATCCCCTCCCCCGTGCACCTGCTCGGACCCTCCTGAAGGAGTGGCCACACGTCCACTCACAGGACGAACGGGCGTGGACGGACGTCCAGCCTCCACATTGGCCTTCCGCCTCAAGCGACGCAAACGCCGGACAGCCCACCACTCCCCTTGCGGAGAGGGCGGCTCAACAACGTCCGGTTCACCCAAAGGTGCCTCGGTAGCAGGGACAGAGAGCGAAGCGTGAGACACCTGAGGTGTCCCACTCGACGCACCAGACGCCCCACCATCGCTGCACTCCGAGACAGCAGCCTGAAGATGGCTGACCGTAGTCAACAGCACGTTCAGCTGTTCGCGACCTGCGGCCAACTCCTTCTGCGTCCGTACACAGCAGGCACACATCCTATCCATCCTATCGATACAATTAACTGTAGAAAGTAGAGAACTAAATAATCAACTTTTATGTAGCCTAGTACATTAATGAAGGCAGCAGGCAGCTGACTGAACTGTGGTCAGTGGTAAGTACACTGTCAAAACAACGAAACTGAGTCCGGCAGTTTTCAAAATAAACAAGAGTATCTGTGAAATACACCGATATGAAACGCGCGGGAATATTGGATTTGTCAAAGCTGAACACGAAATAAGCAAATGACAATATGACACGTATTATCAAAATACGCGAGAATAAACTCTTAAAGCATTAGCACAAACGAAATGTGTCATGGAGGTGAGAAGAAACCACTTAAAAACAGAAACACTAACGAAAATTAAGAAAATTAACTGACAACGAAATTTCACGCAACTAAATTATGATACTTAGCGCTCTGCGTGTTGGACAGCGACAACAGCTGGCACTGAACTGACTGCTAACTGACTGAATGCTAATCTGCCAAGTACGCGGGAATTAACCTGTTCAAACAGAAGTACTAACGAAAATGAAGAACTAGACTGGCAAATTAAATTTGACACAAATTACATTAAGATACTTAGCGCTGTTTACGGTGTAACACTGGCACTGGACTCAAATTTAATTTGGCTCCTCACATACACCATCTCAAAACAGGCACGACAGACTAGAGGCAGCTTCAGTGTTTGTATATTGTGTTTTGTGCTACCTCCGACTTGCTGAATTTCGCCTACGATAGCGGCGCCTGTTTCTGCCTCGTTTCAGCACGCTGATTATAGTGAGTTTCTCTGTGCCATTGCGTGTGTGTGAGAGAATGAGTGTGAATCCTTGCCCCCACTAGCGTTAAATCATGTATAATTTAGGCTGGTCACCGTCTGCATTAATCCATGTAAGAGATGCATTTTTATTATATTAACAACATTGGTTCCCCATTTTGCTTGTTTTCTATCTGATTAAACAAGTCGAAGTTCATCATAATCCGTAAGTTGCCTATAAATTGTTTTAGAGCTCCTTCCCTATTTTATTTAATATTGTTGTTCACAAGTGCTGAGAACAAGCTCAGATGCAAATTTTCTCAAGTGTAAATTCCGTTGCGCTATAAATGTTTTCTCAGCCACCTTTCTAAGATTAATTGTGGTGGTTCGCTTATTAATATCTGCGTGTACTAACGTGTGAGCTGCTATGTATATTGACCACTGTAGTATTAACGTCTTGTTATTTAAGTAATTTGAAACAAGTCAGTTCTCAGTTTGGGCCAGGGAAAAAGGCTTTGTAGCAGGGAGTAACGAGTAGTTAACATGGACCTCTTTTGCTAACTTAAGTAATAAAACAAGGCTCTCGTTACGTACAGTAGTCGACTTTTAAGATTCATACCAAACAAATTAACAAACGAGGTGTCTGACCCGCCGTAGCACACAAAACAGATTCGATCACTAGTGCAAAAGGAAAGAAAAAAGTATGCAAAATTTAAACTCACAAAAAATCCCCAAGAGTGGAAATCTTTTACAGAAACTAGAAATTTAGCTCAAACTACAATGCGAGAAGCCTACCACAACGAAACCGTGTCACGTAATTTGGTAGAGAATCCTAACTAATTCTGCGCTGTTTAGTCCCTTCCAAAAACCACCAACCAACCAACTAATTCTGGTCCTATGAAAATGTATAATAGCGGGAAAACACAATCAATACCTTCTTTACACGATAGAATGGTGATGCTACCAATGACAGTTCTGCTAAAGCATAATTGCTGAACAGAGCTTCCGAAATACCTTCACTAGAGAAGACGAATCAAATACTCCAGAATTCCTGTCAAGGACAGCTGCCAGTATGCGTAATTTAGAAGTAGATACCCTTGGAATATTGAAACAAATTACATCTTTGAAAAAAGTAAGTCTCGCAGTACCGACTGTGTACTAGAGGTCTGCACCTCGCTCGGTTTCTCGCTCGAATCGCGTGATACACGTCGTTCTATGACCGACAGGTGTCGGTGCTGCAGCTTGCGGCAAGGCGTGTGGCTGCGCTCGACTTCCTCCACGCTCGTTCGAGCGAGGCACGCTCGACCCCGGCCCGACCGTCCACACTGCCCGTTCGCCACTCGGTCGCCCACCGCAGCGCCACTCGAGTTCAAGGCGAGTGTCGGGAGCAGCTAGAGAATACATCCTAACTGCGAAATTTTCTGAATGATCTGAATAAGATATCACTATGGTGTAAAAATTGGCAATTGACTCTAAATAATTAGAAATGAGAAGTAGTCCACATGAGTACGAAAAGAAATCCGTTAAACTTTGTTTACAAGACAAATCAATCAAAAGTTAATACCTAGGAATTACTATTACTTCAGACTTAAACTGGAAAGAACACGTAGATAATGTCGTGGGAAAGGCGAACCAGAGACTGCGTTTTATTGGCAGTACCCTTAACCCATGCAACAGAACTAATAAAGACACTGCGTACACTACGCTTGTCCACCTTTTTTTTTTTTTTTTTAATATTGCTGCTCAGTGTGGGATCCTTATCAGGTGGGTTTCACGGACAACATCGAAAGAGTCCCATGAACGGCAGCTCGTTTTGTACTGTCACGATACAGGAAAGATAGCGTTACGGAAATGATACAGGATCTGGGATGGGAATCATTACAACAACGACGCTTATCGCTGCGTCGTAGGCTACTCCAATCTCCAACATTCTCCTCCCAATGCAAAAATACATTGTTGACTCCCACTTACATAGGTAGAAATGATCATCAGAATAAAATACAAGAAATCAGAGCTATTCGAGAATGGAATGGGAAATAAATAGTAAAACGGCGGTTCGATGAATCCTCTGCCAGGCACTTAAATGTGATTTGCAGAGTATCCCATGTAGATGTAGATGTAGAAATTTGGAATTGTTCCTTTCCTGGGTGCTTCGGAAGCTGTTTTCTCGATCCAGGTGAACTAGTCATTCAGTTTCGCATTTTATACTTTACCAAACGGGTTAATATACGCGGTTAACATAAAGTTTCTGTGCTCAGATCCTTAACTAAATGAGTTTCCCATGACATTTCTTTCGTCTTTCTGTTCCCATTTTGTGGACTGTTAGTGCTTGTGAAGAGGTAGGTGTTACTTGCCGTCTAAACTAGGAGGTGATTGTATTTTATATCCATCCCTCTTATCACTCTCAAGTCCTGGAATACTTTTTCCGTCTTTTATATTGATATTAAATACACGATATTGATGTACACCCGTTAGGTTAGGTTTGTACATCTGCGTTGCATATATTCCCGTAACATTTTGGCACTGTACGTGGTTGCTACGCCTCTACCTTTTCCGAGTGAATCCTTAAGGGGAATTTTTCCAGTTGCGAAATTCCTATATCCCCCCACTGCCACAGTCGTCATTCTTATCTGCATAATAAAGTACGCATGCAAGCACTATATAGGATCCGCGCTTTCTTCCGTCGTCAGGGTCATATGGCGGTCAAATGCTCATATGTCCTGTAACTTAAATCTTCTCATTACAACTGTTTACATCTACATCTACATATGTACTCCGCAATTCACCGTAAGGTGCGTGGCGGAGGGTACTCTGTACCACTACTAGGCATTTCCTTTCCTATTCCACTCCCAAATTGAACGAGGAAAAAAAGAATGCCTATATGCCTCCGTACGAGCCCTAATTTCTCTTATCTTGTCTTTGTGATCTTTACGCGAAATGTAAGTAGGCGGCAGCAAGATCGTACTACACTCAGCTTCAAATTCCGGCCCTCTAAATTTACTTAACAGAAATTCACGAAAAGAACGTCGTCTTTCTTCCAGCGATGCCCAATTGAGTTGCCGGAGCATTTCCGTGACACTCGCGCATTGGTCGAACCTACCGGTAACAAATTAGCTGCTCGCCTCTGAACCGCCTCTATGTCTTCCTTCAAACCGATCTGCTGCGGATCCCAAATACTTGAGCAATACTCAAGACGTGGTCGTACAAGCGTTTTATACGCGTTCTCCTTTACAGGTGAAGTACATCTTCCCAAAATTCTTCCAATAAACCGAAGTCGACTGTCTGCCTTACTCACAACTGTCCTTATATGCTCGTTCCATTTCATATCGCTCTGCAATGTTACGCCTAGATATTTGAACGACGCGACAGCATCAAGAAGGTCACTACTAATGCTGTATTCGAACATTATGGGATTGTTTTTTCTACTCATGTGCATCACCTTACATTTTTCTACATTGAGACCTAGCTGCCATTCTTCGCACCAACTAGATATTTTGTCTAAGTCAACCTGTATGCTATTACAGTCAGTTACAGACGACACCCTCCCATACACCACAGCATCATCAGCAAACAGCCGCAAATTACAACTTACTCTGTCCATCAGATCATTTATATAGATAGAAAATAATAGCGGTCCTATCACACTCCCCTGGGGCACGCCTGACGAGACACTCGTCTCTGATGAACACTCGCCGTCGAGAACAACGTACTGCATTCTATTACTTAGGAAGTCTTCCAGCCAGTCACAAATCTGTGAACCTATTCCATAAGCTCGTATCTTCGTTAGCAGTCTGCAGTGTGGCACCGCGTCGAACGCCTTTTTGAAGTCGAGAAAAACACAATCCGCCTGTTGCCCTTCGTCCATAGCTCGCAAGATGTCATGTGAGAAAAGGGCAAGCTGAGTTTCACATGAACGATGTTTCCTAAACCCGTGCTGATTCATGGAAAGAAGCTTTTCCGTTTCAAGGAAATTTACTGTATTCGAACTGAGAATATGCTCCAAAATTCTACATGAAACCGATGTCAACGACATTGGCCTGCAATTCTGTGGGTCAGTTCTCTTTCCTTTCTTATACACGGGAGTCAGCTGCGCTTTTTTCCAATCACTAGGAACTTTGCGCTGAATTAAAGATTCGCTATAAATGCAAGCTAAGTAGGGGGCCAATGCCGCAGAATAGTCTTTGTAAAACCGAACTGGTATTCCATCCGGACCAGCAGACTTTTTCGTATTTAGCACTCTCAGCTGCTTCTCTACACCGGAAATACCTATTGCTATGTCCCCCACAGCTGTGCGAATTTATGGTGCTCTTGCTGTTTCAGTGATATCTGTGATATATTTATTTAGGTCCGTCTGAGGAATGTCAGCCGGGTGGACCAGCCAAAAGAATGAATTGCATGTTTTCTGAATGGCTGGACTGTGAAATAGGCGAGTCGCAATCTACCAATAAGGTGGACCTTTATTTAGCACGAATTGATGGTGATAACGACAATCCGCTTGAATGGTAGAAACGCAACAGTAATCTCTTTCCTAAGCTAGCTATATTAGCAAAAACAGTATTTTGTGTGTCCGCCTCAAATGCTCCTACTTCCAGTGGGAAAGGGAACCTGATCTCTGATAGAAGAACTCGACACGATCTACAACGTGTCAATGATATTTTAACAGTACATTACAGTTACAATGCCACGAAGGAATAGAATAGTTTGGGGATAATGATGTTAATTTTCGATGTATACTTTGTTGTACGGTAACATTCACTAAAATCGTCCTTCGTTCCATAGTTTCTCTTTGGATGCTTTACATTACTTCCCAATGTTGTAGTTGGTAAAAACAACCTTTTTGTCTCGTTTGCGGTATAATGATTTTGCGATTACATGCTACTATACAGGAATATACGCCTACAGTATAACTGATTTTAGCTCCTTTAGATGGTGGTAGTGCGTCAGACGCAACAGCAGCCCACACCTCAGAGCCACCGAGCCGCTGCCGCAGCGACTGACAAGGAAACCTACCCAAGTGTCACCGATTTTTATGATTTTTTTTCTTTTAGCGGCGGGAAAACATATTTAAGGGGTGAAACGGTCCCTCCAAATTTGGGGCTGGAATAGGAATTTTAATAATTTTTGGTATGAAAGTGTCTTTTGACAAGAGATCGGCCTAGGTACATTGCATGGGGAGTAACAATTAGGGGGGGGGGGGGGGTCAGCTACCCATAAAATGACCAGTTTTTGTGCTAAAAATGTTTTGATTTAATCGAAGTTTAATCTATTAAATTTGTCTTTTATCAAAAGATATTTTCATACCAAAAATCATTAAACTCGCTTCACTAATTTCTAAGTATCTCCATTTTTCCTGTTTTAGCCCCAATTTTGGAGGGACCGTTTCATCCCTTAAATATGTTTTGCCGCCACTGAAAAGTACGTGTCCCATAGTTTTTCATGTATTATATGTAAATTTCATAAAAATCGGAGAGTGACTTGGGTAGGTTTCCTTGTGAGTACAGCGGCAGCACCGCTGTGCGGCCTCTGCCCACCCCGCCCCACGTAGCCTCATTCGAGTGTCAACACGCTCGCTGCGAGCGTAACACACTCGGCGCGCCACAGGCGAGCGTTGCGCACTCGACCGAGTACGAGCGAGCGAATCCGGCGATTTGCAGACCTCTACTGTGTACCAATTACGTTCCTTTCATTTTGATGATGTAGTAGCCACTTAATTATCATATACAACCGCTCGCTTATCGAACGTTACGAACCCTAAGACTGGGAAGTCGCACAGGTTATTCCAATATTCAATAAGGAGTGATATGCGCAATGAAGTGGCAGCCATCGCCGGCCGCATTCTATCTGGCCGCTTAGTTCTGTGCGCAACATGTGTTTGGTTTCACCTAATGCAAGTCACTCTGTTCACGTCATAATGTCGCGCATTCGCATTTAGCAGCGTGGTACAGCACTTTACATTTGCCTACATTCTTCTATTTCAAACCAAAATTGGAAAAAAATATGTAAATAATAAATAAAAAAGTAAAATAAATAAATAAATAAAATTAACAAAATTAAAGAACCATGACGAAAGGTTCTCTTCCTAGATAGTTTTTATGATGACAAATAGGCTAGCTCATATTTATATAATCTGATGATGCCTCAAAAGGACGAATAGCATTAGTAATCAGGAAAAATTTTGCAACAGAGACTGACTTTTGTGATATATTGATAATCAGTTTCTGTACCAGTACGAATTACGAATGCAAAGTAAGTACTAACAAATAAATGACTGCCTCAGTAATTATGGCATACAAAAAATAGACCACTTACTTTTATGAACTTAAACATACGTGATATCGAATACTTCCTGAACCATGACAAATGGATTCCCTGGAGTTAAATCCAATACAATCTGGGTTAGCTAAATGAAACATTTTGTTCCAATAAAGAACACAGAATCATAAATAAACTATCAATCGTTCATGAATTTGCATATAAATCTGAAATTCCCTAGTTTATCAACCCAGAAAATATCTAGTCATAACATTAAAAACAACCCACGTCGTAGAAGGGACTATAAAATGTAATTTTTCTCAGAATTGCCTTTGGTTGGGGTATGACGTTAGTATTCCTAGCGCCTATTTATTGTTGCACCCACGAATTAGCGGTTGGCTCAGTGAGAGAAGGGCGGTGAGTCTCGTAACAAAGTGTTTGGTCACCGGTGTATAAACATTCGCTAGAGGCTGGAGGCACAGTCTTGCAGAATAAGCCGCTGAGCAGACAGTGCTGAGGCAGCGACAAGTACCGGCGAGGGCCGGTCTGTTGCGTCCAGAAAGCTGTGTGACGAAGCGCGCTGTGCGTGAGCGAGAAAGAGAATGGCACAGTGAAGTAACCATATTTCTGATAAGTGGCAATTACAGCCGAGAGGTGCTATCCTGGAGTCGGACAGTGGATAGCAATGATCTATTTTATTAGTGTAACCGACGCTACTGGCCAACGGTCTGGATCATGGACAGCAAGCGCTAGTCCGTACCCGACCACCCGGCTGCAGTAGGTATGGTCTTTGTTGCAGCCTCTATGGATCCAGTTTGCCGCCTGCCGAGATGACGACGCCACCGCTTACTGGAAGCTGCTAGTCCTCCGCAACCTGGGCGCCGACTCGGGCCTGGTAGGCCATCATCTGCTGGCTGGGCGATCAGTACTTCGAAAAACCGACACGGGGCGAGTGTGGTGTCCGGGTGGACGCTAACGGTGAACAACTCGGCTACCATCTATCTACACCAGGCTGTTCCAACAGGCTGCTCCGCGTGCAGGAGCGCACGTCACACAATGCTGCCACTGTTTGGGGGGTTACTGTATGTGGACATTTAAGACGCTTCGTAAGTCTAGTTATAGGCAATTAAGATCGTGTGTTAGTAATTTATCTGATGTAAGCTATTACGCCTAAAAGCAAAAGTACGATTTCTTTAACCTTATATCAAAAATATACTTTTCTGGAAGACGGGCATTAGTTATGAGGTTCATTGAAAAATTCATATTATCATATTTACGATTAAATGGTGTGAACGTAGTTGGGGTTCAGCCAACTTCACCTGATACAAATTTGTTTTCATATAAGATATTTATGTATTATTAGTAAGATATCTAACCTATACTGGAATCTGACTATTCACGTTAGGCATTCTGTCTCATACCAGCAAAAAACTGTACGAACAATCACAGAAATAACACGAAAAACATTCTGAAACACAGTATGCAACGTGTACGGATTCCCAAACTCAACACAACGCTACATAAGACAAATAGTTTTCTTGTGTTATGACTGCTCTTAGCAGGTAGCGAACAGGCATCGTATAGAGGTTCGTTCAGCGCGATAAATCTATCACAATCTGGCTTCTTCTGATACTCTAGCAACAAGCTGTAAAATCACTGACACGTTCGTTAAAAAATAGTGGGAAAATTCGTTATTCAATTCATAACAAATTCTCCTTACGTAGGTTCCATGGTACAGGCATTTAAAACTGCAAAGTAATGCCCCAATAAACCTGCTTCATTAAATTGCAGTCATGAAATAAAATCGTTCATAATCAAGATCACAGAGATTTTCAATTAATTATAACAACGAAAGACATAATATGATTCCATTTCCATGGAGAAAAATGGCAGTCTCAGTTTTAGGCTAATTATTTCAGAAACAGTTGCGTCCGTGGCGGGAAATTCAATGCTGCTGCAGTTCCTCGTGACGTCACAGGGCCGCCGGCTGCCTCGCTTGCACCCATGCCCGGCGCAGCCTCAGCCGTGTTGAGTGCCGCAATGGAAAGCAGCTCACGGCCACAGAACCTGCGCCCCGCGAGCATTGAGCGCTTTCTAGTTCGCGGGGGAGCACGCGAGATGGAACAGCCTAGTCTACACCGCTCCAAGGGCTAGAGTCACTGCTATACAGGGTCCACTTGGGCGCTAACGGCGAAAATCTTGCCCACCGAATACACGACATCGAAGACTGGGGCCCACCGCCTCCGAGACGGGGGGTGGGGGGAGACAGCCTGAATGTACGAGGGTCGAATAGTAAATAATTGTGCATAACAGTGACTGTGCAGTGGGAGCAGTGGGAGGAAATAGTTCGACATCTTACGGGGGATATTGTCTGGTTCAATGACGGGTCAAAATCAAAGCGTTGAGGCTGGGGTATACGGGGTGCAGCCAAGACTGGAGGGCGTCATCTCTCTAGGGAAACTGGCCTCCTTATTCCAGGCCGAAATCACTGCCATCAGGGAGTATGTGGAGGAGAATTTGCGTAGGTGCTACAAAGACCGTAGCATCTATATCTATTCAGACAGCCAGGCAGCCCTGAGATCACTGGCAGCTCCTGCGACAAGGTCTAAAATTGTTGCAGAATGTCACAAGTTTCTGGTGGAGCTAGGGGAAAGTAATAGAGTAAACCTATTGTGGGTCCCTGGCCACTCGGGTATCAGTAGCAACTAACATGCCGACAGATTAGCCAGGATGGTGGCAGAGACTGCATTTATTGGACCTGAACCTGTCCTGACAATCAACAAGGCAATGATCAAATTGGAGCTACGTAACTGGCTCAGAAGACAGCACATAGAATATTGGAACAAAGTCTACCAACAAAAACATGGCTAGGTAATGATGCCAAAGTCAAGTTTTAAAAGAAGCTCTGCAATCCTGGTCCTAAACGGGAGTGAGATTATACTCATGGTTGGATTGCTGACAGGCCATGGGAATTTCAAAAAACACCTACATACAAGGGCTATAACAGAAGAGGACCCTAAATGTAGGATCTGTGATGACGGTTATGAAACTGCATCACATCTGATCTTCGAATGCATTGCATTAGAGAGTAAAAGGCACAGAAGAAATTGTGTCTAATAAAGAACTGGTAAATGGACTCCTTGCACCGTTCAAGGCTTTACTAGATATACAGGGAGCGTTACCGCACAATAAACTTAGTTTAGGTGCGGGCTGTGGCGGGTTGGACCAAGGATGTTTTGGCTTCTCTGGGAAAATCAATCAATCAATCAATCAATCAATGACTGTCTCCCTCTCAGTCCTTCGGCAGCACAATTGTTGCCATCCTGAAATGCCAATGACCGTTGCTAGTGGTTTGAAGGCCTTGTCTGCAACATTACTTTACCACTATTTTCATTCAGGCTGTCTTCCTGCTGTTTCTCCTCAATTAGCATCAGCCCTTAGTTCCTCTCTAACCTAGAAACGCTCCTCAGCCGTGAAGTGGGGTCGGCTGGGAGAAGAATGATCCGCACCTGCGGCCTCCGCGGCCTCGCCCACCGCCTGGAAGATCGACGCGGCGCGGCGCTTCGCCTCGAGACGCAGGCCGCGATTCGCCGGCCTCGGCTGCAGCCAATACGTGGCTCCGCGCCGGCTGCTGCGGAATGCCGTATGAATATTAACGCCGCTGCCGCAGCCGCAGCCGCGCCTCTGCACGCCGGGCCACGCCATGCTGCGCCTCCTGCCCGATAGGCACAGTCAGCGTTTAGATGCCGAGGGCGTCACCGATTTACACCTTATGGTTTCCACCCGAGAACACGAGGGCAATCGGTCGCTATAGCACTTGCTACATTCTAATGGATGTTACGTTGGTAATGGTGGAAACATCGTTGGAGTCAGGATGGCCGCGGCGGAGTGGCCGAGCGCATTGAGGCTCTATGCTCCAAATCGCGAGGCCATTCTCCTTTGGGGATTCGAATCCTCCCTCCCTCTGGCATCAATGTTTGTGTTGTCTTTAGTATACGTTAGTTTATAAGTAGTTTGTAAGTTTAGGGTCTAAAACTGAATGGGTAGTAGTATGTTGGCTAAATTGTTATTTCATAAATTTTATACTTTTATACAAAACTAACTGTACACCCAGCGTTGCCGTTGCCCGGGTGTTTATTTACCCTTAACTCTGGTAGTCCACATCCTCACCCCCCCCCCCCGCCCTCCCTCTGCATCCACCTCCGTTTCTCCCATCTCTCAGTTCGTTTCCACCTTTCCCCGTCTCGGCAAAGGTTTCTGCTAGGTACTCTCATGTACCACACAAATATTTATGTACCCAGTGACCTTCCTCTTGTTTTAAAGGTCATGTGTTCAAAAATTCATAAAGATTGGAGAAAAACTATACATTTTGTAAAATTCCGTAAGTTAAGTATCTTCCACCATGCACCGAACGAAATTTTATACATACAGTGACATTTCTCTTGTTTTTAAGGAATGGTGAGCAAAATTTAATCAATATCGGAACATAACTATAAATTTCTATGCAATAGAAATGCAGGGTCACATTGAAAAACGCACTTTGTTGTTCTCAAATATTCCAGTTTTATTTCATACAATCGTTGTTCTGAGATATATATATATATATATATAAGATCTGTGAAAGCAGTCGAGCTATTCTCAAGTTAAGGCACGATCATCGTTCAAAATGTTGAAATGTTTGAAAAGCTTATAGGACTTAAGTGCGAGGTCATTAGTCCCTAAACTTAGAAACTACTTACGAACTAGCTTATACTAAAGCCCGAGGGGGGATTCGAACCCCCGACCGGGAACGGCATCGCGCACCGTAGCATACCGGCTGAATGCGCTCTGCCATTCAGCCGCGGCACGACCATGGTAGTTACGGATCTATTTTCATGTTGCCATGTAACCTCCCCCATGTACCATATGAAACTCTAGGTTAACGGTGAAGATCGTAAAGAAACTGTAGTTTTTGTGAGTCTGCATGAGAAGTATGCTCCGCCGTACAACTATCACTAAATACCTTCTTAGCTGACATTTTCTACCTAGCCGCGGCGGAGCGGCCGAGCGCATTGACGCGCTATGTTAGGATGCGCGTTGCCGTTCCCCGTCGGGGTTCGAATCCCCCTTGGGCATATATGATTGTGCCGTCTTTAGTATAAATTAGTTCATTAAGAAGTTCGTAAGTTTAGGGACTGATGACCCCACATTTAAGTCCCATAAGCGTTTCAAACATTTGAACATGTTCTAAGTATAAACCACATTCCTGCCAAACTTCACTTTCATTGGTGAAGTAGTTTTCGAAATTTTTGTGTTTAGTCAGTGAGTGTCCTTTAGCTTTTATAGAGGTGCAAGAAATTTAAGGAAGACTTTCAGACAAAAATAAATAGTAACATGCAGATCTGTAATGCTAACTTTGTTTGATAAAAGGTCATGCCTGATGCGACAGTTTTACGGCATCTACAGCGAAACAGTTGTGAGCTGTACTCTTAATTTCGTTTCATCATTTTGTGCGTGTGTGTGTGTGTGGGTGGGGGGGGGGGGGTGGCGGCAGTTACAGATCGCTTCATAAACTTCCGAAATTACATGCAAATGCAAACATTGTTCCAGGTCCATGACTATTCCCATTTTCAAAGAATTGATGTTCTCAGGCGGTCGCCTTTCATTATTTACGACATCATATCTCCTGAACTATGTGTCGTGATCTTTTGTTTTTGGGTCAGCAACCTTCGTGGGCGTAAGGTGAATAGTTCACGAAAGGTTCATTGCAATAGAATGAATGGTTTATGAACACAAAGAGGACATACAGACAAACATTCATTTTTACATACATAGATTAAGGCACTTTCACAAAGTTAAAATGTAGATGTTAAAATTGAAATTGTCTGAACGAAAGACCGTTGGGCCACTTGAGCTGTTTTTTATAAGAGTTGTGGAGACCCACTCAGCTGGTTTCGCAACTTATAGTTGCATCTTCAGGTGCAATTATTATACAAAATGATATTGTTTTAATAAAATGAATATTTAGATTGAATTGTTACGTATTAAAAAGCAATAATCGAAATTTCTTATGTATCAGAAAGTTTAATGCAAATTCTTTGTAAGCCAATAAACTAGTTGTTTCAATATATTTTTTTTTTTTATATTACTTACAATGTTTTGCATATAATTCATATGGCGGATAACGGGGATTCACGGTCAGGTACCACAGCAAGCAACTTCCGTCATTTCGTCAAATATAAAATCAGTTGACCATCCGGTTCGTGTCATTTTTGTAAAATTATTGAAAACTCCGCAGTCAGTTTGGTAAAATTTGTTTGGCTTGCTTTGTCGTTTGGCGACTTCATGGGTGGCCCTACAATAAAACAACTATTATCATAATTACTGTGAACCACGAATGATGTAGACTAATCATTTTCACGTAAAATGAGGAACCAAAATATTGAACTTACAGATTGTCGTCAATGTAATGGGGTTCATCAGCTGTATCAAGGTGGTCAAACGTTGCATTTCCGTGCTGGTGGAAGTGCGGAAACTGCTTGGCTGACAAATCGCCATGTGTATCATCCGCCAGACTGAAGCCGACTGGCTGTGGTCCGAGGGGGCGCTAGCTGTGACGTCGAGACTAGTTGCGGTGGTTACTGACCAGTAAACCTCGTTAAACATTTTATAAAAAGTATGTATTCTAATTTAGACTACGTGATTATGTGCTTGTCTATGAAATTATGTTGACATCACAGTTACAAAACAATATAAAAATGAGAATTTTTTTAAATAAAAAAGCATCACGCTGGGATTAAAAAATAAAGCGCTATGAATTAAAATTCTGCAAATGTTGGTTGATTAAGAGACATAAAAATGTATATATACTGCAGGGATAAGACCTCACCTATATATGATCAAATGACCGAAATAAATCGCAAGTCATGCACTAAAATAACTGTGCTTGGAGGTGGAGGGCTATATCTTGTACTACTTAACATTTTAATAGTCAACATGGATGATGTTTCCCTATTACAATTACACTGATTGCAGGTAGTCATAATTGGCCAATGTTGCATTATGTTTTAATACCGTCTATTTAGCGTGCTGTCTGGTAACTGTGCAATGGAACGTTTTATGTATATTTCTTCCAGTGCGTTCAGAACAGTGCCTTTACCTTCAATATGAAGAATATCTAAACTAATTTTTGGGCTTGTAATAGAGTGTTGGTTGTCTGTTAAATTTGTAGTTAGTGCGAATCTGGAGCTATTTAAGTTGAGATATTTTTTGGAGAGTGTTTTAAACAACCTGCCAGTTCGTCCTATGTACGTTTTTGGACAAGTGATAGAATAAATACCTGAATTTTTGAATGAGTCCGTAATTGAACGTTCCCTGTGTCTGAACCTATTACCAATAATCTATGGGATGAAATAAGCTGTTACTTTTTCTCATTTTATCTATAAATAATATATCTGTGGTTGCCTTTCATATGAAATTCTTTATAATATTATTACCATGATTTGTGCACCAGCTGGCGCCAGAGAATTTCAGTTATGAATGTTTTGGCAACTGGCCGACAGTAAGAGCCGTTGTAGAGCAATTGGTTGAGACGTGCCATATGACGTTAACAGAGGAGATGGGTTATCGAAATCGATATGGGAGTGACAGTTGTAGCTGACGCCGATAAAGTATGGAGAATATGCCGCAAATGTGTTGTCCGTGTTACACAGAAAGGCGGCGAAATTTTCATTCTCCATCACCACCCTGGCAGACAATAATATTTATTCCGTAGCGCATGGCTGATCATGAGTAATGCATCGTTTCTCCCACAGGCTCGTCTGACAGTAGGTCGGCCCCTTCACGCTTTCCCTATCGATGCTGAATACAGCATCAGTAGTGAGCTTCTTGATGCGGTCGCGTCGTTCAAATATCTAGGCGTAACATTGCAGAGCGATATGAAATGGAACGAGCATGTAAGGACAGTTGTGAGTAAGGTTTATTGGGAGAATTTTGGGAAGATGTACTTCAACTGTAAAGGAGACCGCGTATAAAACGCTTGTACGACCACGTCTTGAGTATTGCTCAAGTATTTGGGACCCGCAGCAGATCGGTTTGAAGGAAGACATAGAGGCGGTTCAGAGGCGAGCAGCTAGATTTGTTACCGGTAGGTTCGACCAATGCGCGAGTGTCACGGAAATGCTCCGGCAACTCAATTGGGGATCGCTGGAAGAAAGACGACGTTCTTTTCGTGAATTTCTGTTAAGTAAATTTAGAGGGCCGGAATTTGAAGCTGAGTGTAGTACGATCTTGCTGCCGCCTACTTACATTTCGCGTAAAGATCACAAAGACAAGATAAGAGAAATTAGGGCTCGTGCGGAGGCATATAGGCATTCTTTTTTTCCTCGTTCAATTTGGGAGTGGAATAGGAAAGGAAATGCCTAGTAGAGGTACAGTGTACCCTCCGCCACGCACCTTACGGTGAATTGCGGAGTATGTATGTAGATGTAGATTTGACTCTATGCGCGGAGCGCCATCGTACACGACGCCAACTATAGTAAATTTAATTTATTAATTATTTTACACAGCAATACTTTGGTGGCAAATAGACCTTAGTAGCAGCCTAAGGGTCAAAAGAAGAAGTTGCAGCCGATTTTGTTTACCTTTTGTAATGTTCAAGTAAATAAATACGCGAAAAACCGTGCCTATAACGAAATTCACGACTGATTACAAAGATGTAAAAAGTTTGTAGAAGGTCTCGGATGTGCGCCATTGTGTTCAGGGAGCGCTAGGACGTAGTGTGGGCTTGTCTCGCAGGAATAGTAAAATTCTAAGTATCGGTTTCAGAATGTTGATTTGAATACCCTCTTTCAAAATCTGAAGTGGGCAGGGGTAAAATATAGGGAACAAAGTTATTTCCATCTTGTACAAAACCAGACAGCGGTTACTAGAGTTATTCAAATGTTTGTGAAGCTGAAGGGTCATAACAGCGAGGTTATCAGTCCTTAAACTTACAAACTACTTATTAACTACCTGACACTAAAGACGACACAAACATCCATAACCGTAGGGGGAGGGGTTCTAACCGCCGACAGGGAACGGCCTAGCGCCTCGGAGCATTGGGCCTTAATGCGCTCGATCACTCCGCCGCGGCTACTGGAAGTGGGTGGTATGAAACGAAAGAACTGGTTGGGAGGAATGTAATACAGGGCTGTAGCCTTCCTCCAATGTTATTGGATTTCTACATTGAGCAAGCTGTTAAGGAAAGTACAAAATATAGGAAAGGGCCGGGAAGAGCTGTTCAACGGAATGTTGAAAGGAGCTTACAATATGAATATTAACAAGGGCAAAACGAGGCTAATCGAATACAGTTTAAGAAAATTAGGCGGTGCTGAACGAATTAGATTAGGTAACAAAACAACCGAGGTGGTATATGAATTTTGTTACTCGGGCATTGAAATAACATATGATTGTCTCAGAACACAATATATAAATTGCAGCATGGCAATGGGAAGAAAAGCGTTTTAGAAAAACAGAACTATATTAACATCGAATTTTAATTTAAGCGTAAGGTAATCTTTTCTGCGTGCATTTGTGTGTTGTCTTGCCCTGTACAGGAGTGAGATGTGGACGATAAATAGTTCAGACAGGAAGACGATAGAGGGTTTTGAAATGCGGCTCTGTAGAACAATGCCGAAGATTGGTAGGTCATCAAGGAATCAAAAATTTAACAGTTGAAGAAAGTGTGCGGAGTAAAATTTCCAGAGGGAGACCAAGAGACGAATACGATAATCAGAATCAAATGGATTTAGGTAGCTGTTCTTATCAGAAGATGCTCAGTATAGAGCGGAAAGCTGCATCAAACCAGTCTCCGCACTGAAGACCATAACAACAGCAGTTTCAGAATCATGAAACAGTCTGGTATTATGGCGTGTCCATAACTGGCATCACGGATTTGATTTAAGTAGATAGCCTACCGCATGAGTTAGTATTTCAGCACTTCCACAATTACTCCAGTGTGCTGTCTAACTGTGAAGGGACTACGTCATTGAGAGAATTTCTACCAAACAGGTGCGAGGAACGACTATACGTTGACTCACAAGTTTGGTCACAATTACAGGTCAGCTTAACTCGCAGATCGTGGATGAAATGCATGGTCCAGTAAACCGGCTTGCATTCCTACACCATTTTCTACGGACTCGACTGACATATGTGTTATCCGTTTTAGGGGCTTAGCTCGACTGACTGCAGCAGGAGTAACATTGTGCGCCAGTGGCTACATTTTGGCGCCAACGGAACGGAATATTCTAGTGTTTTACGCCTGCCATCTTTCTAACATTTAAATAACAGAAACATAGCTTAATGCAAGATAATTTTACTGTAAAAACACTTGTTAACATTAATTGTGGTATATTAATTATCAATAAAATGCTGGAGCATTTTGGCGGAGACTTATAGTTAAAGCCAATCAAATTTTAGATGTAAATATGGAGTACTCCCACGGGGTACTTGTTCACCCGACCATATGCTCTATGCTCTACTCACACCACGTATTATTAAGGATTTTCCCAGCGTAGTAAAAGGTATATTACAGAATTAAGGAAAGTAAATGTCTAGAGATCAGCCCCTTCACCGACTGTACTCATGGATTACCACGGGAATGTTATTGGAATTCAGACTATTCAACGCTCTACCACTGCCCCAACGACCGGACTGCTCCACTTCGTATTAGGTACCGATGTCCTGGCGTTAACATTGACGCTTTCCACGGTTGTCTGCTGCGGGAGACCATCGTTAGGAGTGCGCTGTGTGTCCACACACACTTCTACTCCGTTCAGCATTAATATTTCATGTCAGTGCCGCCACAGTTCACTGCCTGTCCTTTTTTATCTGTATGCCCAACCTGTGACGTTCGACTTCCCTATTAAGCGGTGACCGACCTTCCCCACGACGATTGTGTGTGGCTTCGCTTTGCTTTAGCCGGTTGTTGAAAGCGCTCAGCACAGCACTCCTCAAACACCCGACAAGCGGTGCTGTTTACGAAATGGCCGTGCCGAGCCTCAGGGTCAACAAAATTAGCTCTTGGTCAAATATATCAATGGCGCGTCTTCGTAAATCTACACAGGGAGAGCATTCTCACTGTAACTACATGAATCGTTCAAGTGTCTGCTAAAAATCTTTGCTAGTCGCCTGGACTGGTTTACATGTAAAGTGTTGGAGTTCTTCTCTCTGATCAGTGTATTTTTAAACTGTCCATGCTTTCTGGGAAGCCAAGCAGGAAAGTCATCACATATTATTTACAGTGTACAGACGCCCATACGAGCCAAAATGTGCTCAACCGAAGTAGGTTACAGGAAATTGTCTTGCCTGCGCTATGTATAAGCTTATTTTGTTGCTTAGAATTACCATAGTGGATGCTGGTATTGGAAGTTAATGAAAACTTGTGATACTTGTATGTAGCGTAACAAAGTTCATACTGCACAACAACGGCAGACACCAATGTAGTGACGTGGAGGCCACACGGTGATTTCACATAAGTCAAACACTTGCTCAGAATGGCTGACGGGGCTAGAAACCTGACTTCTGGCAGTATGACCGAACAATGGCATGAGAGTCTGATGAGTGAATAACCATCCATAACCTGTCTGATATCACTCACCCACCTACCATGCTGATTTCTTGCTGACTAAGAATGTGTCCTACGAATTGATCCCTTCCTATAGACGAGGTATGCCAGATATTCCTTTCCTCCCCAGTTCTCTTCAGCACCTCCTTATTAGTAACGCGATCAACCCTCCGTACTGAGCATCATTATCATCATCATCAATGGAGGGTAATTATTCCTTTCAGCATTCTGACTGGAGCATAGACGTCGGTATAAAAATTCCTCCATGATCCCCTATTCAAATCTAGCACTGTTGCCTCGTCTGATGTTAAGCCTGTTATTTCAAAGTCATTCTTGGATGAATCCAAATTCTGTCTCCTTGGACTACCTCGACACCCCTTATGCTCTACTGCTGAACCTATGAGTCTCTTATGTAGCCGTGCTTCTCCCATTTGGGAAACATGACCCAACTATCTTAGCCTGTTCGTACTAACTGATTCATCTGGGGTCCTCAATCTCAGTTATTGTTTCACTTCCTCATTGTGGACACCCTCCTGTTATGGTTCCCATCTGTTAGAGCCCGCAGTTAGCCTTGTATAAACCCATCTTTTACACCCATACAAGACTATTTGTTGAAAGAGCGGTGTACTGCTAACTTAGTCTTGGTACTGACTTCTTGTAGAAGAGGCTAGACCTTAACTGAGCACTTATAGCATTAGCTTTGCTACATCTTCATCCTTCACTAAGTCACCATCCCGAGAGGAAATACATCCAAAGTACTTCAAACTGTCCATCTGTTCTTTGTTCGTCGTACTTGACACTCAATCTGTTTAAATCTCTTTTACACAGGCATTACTTTTGTTTCGGAGATACTGATCTTCATAACCTGCACCTATACCTGTTATCGAGCAGTGAAATATTAGTGTCCAACCTTTCAATCGAATCTTCCATCACATCCGCATATGCTAGACTGCTTACTTTGTTTTCACCTCTTTTAATCTCACACTGTCGGTCTATTGAATTGAAAATGAGGTCCATAAATAGTATGAGCACCAGGGGAGACATGTTACAACCTTGTATTACTGCTGAAACTATCGTGGACTATGAACTCAATTTACCATCAAATCTAACTGTAGCGTGACTATCAACGTAAAGAACTTTAATTGCCTGCAGAAGTTTGCGTCAGATTCCATAGTCTTGTAGAACATTTATACAGTTCCACGTTACACTCGTAGCATTTCTCCATCATTTGCCGTAAGCTAAGGATCTGGTCCTGACACCTTCTAAGAGGCCCAAAGCCACACTGATTTTCATGTAAGTTTACTTCAACAACTACTTGCACTCTCCTTTCAAAAATACCTGAGAATATTTTTCCAAAAACGCCAATTAAGGAGATGCCTGATTAGTTGTTTCAATCTTTCCTGTTTCCATGCTTAAAATGGGTTGATTACTACTTTCTTCTAGTCCCGCTTACAGCTATTTCAATTACCCTGTGTAAGTGTTTGAGACCTGATTTTCGACTATAAGTTCTGACTTAAGTTCATCTACCCTAGCCGCTTTATTGCACTGCAATGTGATTCTGTTTTTATCACCATTCCCATTGTACCACAAAATCTGACATATCATTAAATGTTACACCTACCTTGAACAACTCTTTAAAATTTCCTTGCATTTCTCTAAGGCATCTGCAGGTTTCCCTAGCACCGTTCCTGACCTGTCCAAAACACTTGCTAATTCCTTCTTCCCTTCCTTGCAAAGACTGATAATTACGTTCCAGAATGGTTTTCCTGCGGCCTGACCCAAAGTGTCTACCCTATTTCCAAAGTCGCTCCATGATTTGTGCTTGGATTCTGCAATTAACTGTTCGGCTTTATTTCTTTCTCCACATTTCTCTTGTTGCCTGAGTTCTAGTACGGAGCCAATTTTGTAACGTCTTCTTTTTCCTTTTTCAGGCTGCCTTATCGGTGTCATTCCACTAAGTTGTCTGCTTCCTCCTTCCTTAACACACTACTGTTCCAAGCTCCAATAGTCTATCCTTGTACCTCGTCAATTCCTCTTCCAATGACTGTGAAAGAGTACATTCAGCTAACTGCTACCTTACTGAGATTATTGTTATATATTTGTACCCGACTTTCTCGCCATGAAACGTCTCCAATCTTGTACACACAGACCCTGCACTTTTGGACGCAAAAAACCAATTTCACTGAAGAACGTATGCAAACACGCGTATCCTTGACTGCCTTTCTGAATTCCTGATCTGTTATTATATACTTAATGACAGATCTGGTTCCGCCGCATTCCAAGTATACCAACAAATATACTTATGCTTAAATAAGAAATTTGTCATAACTTAGCCGTAGTGTACAGCCCATGAAAGTTTGCGGTGGATGAAAGGAGTGCTATAGAAAGCCCAGTAGTTAAGGTTACAAGTCGCCATCCCAGTCCAGCACAGGTTTCCACTCGTAGCCATGGAATTAATTCAGCGCTCTTCTTCAGGCCAAGAGTATCATTCTGTTTCTTTTCCTCGTCCTCCGAACCGCAAAATAGTTCGTGGTGCTACCATACTGTTTTCATCTTTTACAGAGAAAAATGATTTCACAAAATTTTAGTTGTGTTACCCATTGTATACTCCTGCCACAGGTGGCAGATCACCTGATTGCATTGTATAGTTTTCAAAACGATATGCCAAGACGCACATTAATAATATAATCAATGACAACAGGTTACGGTGAACTGTATCACCATCATCTGGTCACATATATATTTTACAAGGCGGTCATCTTGTTAAAAAATGGGTATAAAATAATAAGTGCAACATTGAACTTAAACACTATATAAAAATAAAATTAAAAACAAGACAGCTTACAAAATACAAATCATATCGCCTCCAAACCCAACTATGTCAGGTAATCCTGATTACATTGCTTCGAACAATCTCTCTCATCAAAATTACCTCCTTCTTAAGTTATCGAGTCTCGGTTTACATTACAACTGTCAGGAATGTTCCGGCATTCAAATCAATAGTGAAAGAATAAAATAAACTAAAATAAAATAAAGATTAAAAACAAATCAGTTGCCGAGAAATAATCTGAAAACTGCAACCTTAGGGTCATTTTAACAAAAGTTTTGCTCGTATTTGTCAGCATTTCGCAAGGAACGCTTGAGGAAGCCCAATAGACAGGGCACTCAGTGTGGAGGCTTTAATATGCTATGCATAGCGCAGTTACGAGTGACCAGCAAGTTTCCTCCTCTCACACGATCTTCTCTCAGAGTAAGCCCATCCACCGGGCCGTAATATCAGGCCTAGCGGCAGCTCATATAAGGGCTGACCACTAAAGGCATCTCTCGTAACTCGTGCCTCAGCTATAAACAGCAGTTTAATTAGCTCGCAGCACACCGCTCAAGTAATCGGTTTCCTGAAAGCACACACAAACACACACACACACACACATATTCACAGGAGGAGCGACGAGTACAAAGGGTCCAAGAATGTGGGAGGAAGACACAGGAGTGCATTTGCAGGAGCAATAAAGAATTTCATTGCTCTGTGTACAACGAAGAATGATATACCTCATGGCAACTGGCTCCTTAAACTGCAGAATGAGGAAGTCCAAACGAATATCCATAAACACAAAGGGACGGAAACCTCTCAGTATTTCATCGGAAATGGATTTGGTTTGTGTTTTATTTTATTATTTACTAGCTTAAACCCGCGGCTGCGCTCGCGCGTTGGTTGATTATGATGGATAACCTAACTTTCAGTAGTGTGCTGTGAAACTGGTCTTGAAGGATGAAATGAAATACTATACCTTCTTTAGAAGCAAACACTTTTTATCAACATTCAAATAAAAAAAATTATGTGAAGTAAGTAGTGTAGATCAAATCACGAAATTCAACAATAATGATTGTAATAATATCACAGATCGATCACTTGATGTAAAGCGCGAAACGTCAAATCGGTTTTTTTAAAAGAGATGTATAAAAGAAATTTCCTTATTACTGCTTTATTTATTTATTCTTATATTTCCTTATTCGAATGCTTATCTTTACAGCCTTACAGCTGAAGACGTTGTAGCATGCATAAACCAAAGACTTGGTCTGTCGCATCACTTTTTTTTTGTTTCCTCCTTGCTATAGACTCGCAAACGTCAGTTGCCTCTGCGTCTTGTCGTTCGGAAGTGATAAACGTACACCGAACAGATATTCATATATATAGCCTTTCCCGAGTAGACATTAGTAACTGTACAAATTTTTAGCTCTTTATGTCGTGTGGTTGAGACGTGATAAACGTACACAGAACAGACATTCACATTTATTGATATAGATTTGCAAAATGTTAAATATAAGTTTTATGCTCCTTCCTGGAAAATCAATAGAGACCGTAATTTATCTTGACCATGAACCTGAAGTTCATGTCAAGGACACATTTATTTTTGTAAAAAAAAAAATACTAATTATAAATTTTATTGCCGATTTGGAAAGTGTAGTAAATTTTAAGTTCAGGTATGACCCTGAAGATGTGCTTACCTACGACGTTCAAGGTCATTCCAAGGTCAAACATGTTTTCTGACACAGCAATCCAAATTTCATATGATGAGTGTAATTGACAATTTTGTGTCCATCTAGAAATCTGACTGGATGTTTATGTTTTAGTAAGGAAGTAAATACAGAAAATATATTAGTTTCAATAGTTAAATAATGATTGTTCTTGTAAACCAAACTAAGAAAAACAATTTTAAAACCTCAAATGTGGAAATTTTTTCTGCCATTGATTACGAAAACCAATATTTTAATGAACTAAACCTTGAAATGATTAAAATATTAATAATTATAAGAACAACAAACTCAATAAACATCAAGTAAAACTATCCCAAATTAGGTTGTAAGCCTTGTCTTATCTGACCGGACTATCCCCTAGCCTTAACTGACTGGGATCGCTAAGTACCGCAAAGTGGATGGAAATTTTAAATTTTCTTCAATAAATCTTTTTGAAATGACTCTCAAAGACTAGTTCAAGGCCAAGAGCATGGTAATGGATAAGTTCACACCTAGCGAGAAAAGTGCAGGTAGCTCCAAATCCATAATAGTGTCTCAACTGAACGTAAAACTTCTTGCTCTATCCAAATCAGCAATAAAAATGGAAATGTTCAAATTCTGTAAATTTATGGGACCTACCAGCTGTGGTCATCGGCTCCTAAGCTTGAAAACTAAATAAATTAACTGATCCTAAGAACAGCATACACATCATTGCTCAAACCTCCGACGGCGAACGGCAGCGCACAGCGAAGCAAGGCGCTTTATTGCGCGTGGCTACTATGGCGCGACAACAAAAATGGAGATTTAGATCTTAAATTAAGAATTACGCATCGTTATGGTCTACGTCAAGGTCAAATCACGGACGCCACTGAACGGGCAGGGAAGAAGGCATAAATTTTTGTATTTAAGATTAAAATAAGTAAATACATAAATCAATTCCTGACGATGTATTCACGGATTTCTATACTTTTCCGTCACCCTAGGTATAAAAATGAATATCGGAGCATTACACTCGGTAAAACTCTGCACTACCTGGACGATTGTAATTCTTTTTTTAGTCGTCCTCGTGGCCATGTATTTAGTCCTTCCCGGCCTTTCAGAAAGATTGCATCAGGATGCGATGGAGGCGTTTTACATCTGAAACAGCTATACTGATTAGTAATACACGTTTTATTCACTGAAAAATAAAATATACTCCTATAAGGTATGTTTCTTCTCCCGGCGGCTTCTTCCTCGATGCTAGCTGCGCTAGTCCTACTGACTGCGTATTTCGGAGCAGAACTCAGATGGGCTCTTCCAGACGCATGTCGGCCAAGATATAGCAGCTTGTAGAGGGCTCGCTTCTCGGTTTCTCCCTCCAGGATGCGCGGCGCAGGTGTGTGATTGGTTGCCTTCTCCGCGATCGTTCTTGTGCGTCAGGCATGTGGTGCTAACTTTACGCCACAATACTTTTTTATTTTTTTCCCCTTAAATAAAGGAGGTTTAGAAGAAAACTGGGCAAACCTATTGGAGCTGTCTCAACTCCATTCTTATTATTTACATGGCGTTTACATAGAGCGAGGCTCCATGGGACTACCGTAATCGTGATAAGGTAACTCTCGTTGCCCTCTAATATGGTGTGCGATCAGCTCGGTTGGGCGGTACTGTTACACAACTGCATGACTATGAAGTTATAAATAAGCTCTTGAGGGATGATTGGTCACTCTTCCATCAGCGCAGTATTCACGTCTGCATCTCTTGTGGGAGGTGATGGTCGGGCTGCAATGTGTCTGCCAAGTGTATCCTAGATCTGCGGTGAACGAGCTGGCCGTCCACCAGAAGGAACCCCGAATAGGACACAACAAAAGCTCGATGGATCTCGTGGATCTCGTCTCTATACCTCTGCGTAGTCAGAGCGCGAATCTTAAGGACATTAAGGTTCGTACGTCTGCCAATATTGACACCTGCCCCCATTTGTCCAATACCACGATATGCTGACGTTTCCTATACATACGCAGTTTTTTTCGGTTTCCACGTTCTTTGCAGTTGGTGGAACGACGATTGTCAGGCTCAAGACATAATCTTGTATCACCTGTGGACAGAATCCGGGGCTATTCGTTACATCTCCAATACTGATGTGTCTCCGCCCAGTTTCTGCGAGATAAACGGTGACGTCATTTTATGGGACACACACACACACACACACACACACACACACACACACACACACACACACACCATAGACCTCAGTGCGTTGAGGCCACATTAAAAAAAATGTTCAAATGTTTGTATAGTCTATGGGACTTAACTACGGGGTTATCAGTCCCTAAACTTACTAACTACTTATGAACTACTTACGAACTAGGACGGCACAAATATCCATGCCCGAGATTCGAACCCCCGACCGTAGTGACCGTGCAGGAGGCCACATTCCTGTAGGCGACTGCGGACAGTTTGTGGTGGTATTGCACGTGCTTTTCTTGCCTGAAGGGTGGGTTGCAGCTCAGTTGCATTCAGCTTGATGTCTCGATGAGCTGTTAATTCGATTAACAGTCATCTCGTGCTCATGTTACTCATGGACGACTGTGGTTCTGGGTTCTTTTAACTGTGTTGTCTGAAATGGCGTTCAGATTTTGGAATTAAACTTTGGAACACTCCAGTTGTAGCCTCCTCCTTTTGCGTCAGTCACGCTTTCAAACTTTCTATGGCTCTCCGTGCTAAAGGTTCGGGTAAGTCACGTTGTTGCTGCATTGCATTCATCAGCTCACTACACTATCTCAATCCAACTGCTTGTGTAATTCTTTGGTAAACACAGGTAAACACAGGTAAACACCAAATCACTCTGCAGAAAATTTATGTTATTACAATTATGCTGCCGTAATCTTAATGTCTCCACTCCACAAATCCTACAGAAAGACGTCGAACCAGTTTAGTTTATTCTGCCGATGACAATACTTCAAAAACTTGATAGCTCTACTTGTCCCCTAAATTTATCAAGCAGTTTAATACCAGAACACGAAAATTGAATCACTAGTTTCTTATTATATGTTCCGTATTGAGCAGTGGGAACGACTCGCGCACATTTTCCTCTTCATCCTTCTTCGCAATTTATTTGACTCGAGAATCGATTCGTGCCTTTGAGATCGGTGAACAGCGAGTCGAGAGGATGCGCAGCCGACATTCTGAGGTCTTTTTGGTTTAACAGAGGTTCACGTAAGATGACAGCTGTTGTGTTCACTCAGCCGTATGTGGCGCTGACGTTTTATTGTGTACCCGCCTGGGCGGTGAATGACCTGTAAACCTTAATAGGACGCTGGGACCAGCGAACTTCCTCCAAAGAGCTGACTTATGGCGTCGGCCGACCAGAGGCCACTGGCGCCAAAGAACAAAAATGGCGCCTCGGCTCACCGACAAGTTCTACTGGACGTTCTGAATGACGTTCCCACGCCTATAAATAGCCGTATTCGATTTCGGCATGCGTATTTCAACAGACTGGTAACGGGATATTTGCGGATAACCTTTCTCGGCCGCTAGGTTCATCACTGTGGGAAAGTCGTAATATCACGTAGATGGCGCAATCTATAGGCAATAGAATTTATTCCTGTCGAGTTATCTGAAGGCTCTTTTATAAGATAGATGAGTTACATCTCGCTTGAGGACGTAGTGGGCAGGTTTATTGGGGTAGCAGGAAGACTTTGAGATACGCCACGTATCTTTGACAAGATTCCACGTTGAATGCAACGTCGAAGTGAACGTCCCTCGATGAATGGTACTTAGTATTTTCTGTCATGGAATCAGTTAGTAGCTTGTGAATAAATAACTGCAACGTTATATAGTAGAACCGGATAGCATTTGCGACCACCGGTTGATACGCCAGTAGTGATCCTTGTATGTCTGATATGCAATATCCTTTGGCAATATTTTCTTTTTGGTCCACTTTAGGTTACGCTAGTAACACTTAAAGTGGGACTTTGCGATCGCCTTTTGACAACTCCAAGCTGAAATGAAAGCAACGGCATTACAGTACATCTGACACGATAATTGATTAACCGAGATTGTAGAAATAAAAATACTCTGCAACTCTACTCGCTGATGCCTTTTTTTCATATCTTGCATCTTTTCAGAGATATTTGCAAAAACAACGTCGATATGATACCGTCTCTTGATTTTACGTAAACGAGGTGTTAGGAAATGTCACGTGACATTCCTCACCAAGAATATGTCTAGTATACGTCATCTAGCTTCCTGTATTTTATGATTTTCTTATGATAACTTACGCTTTGTCAATTCAAAGCAGTGACGCACCGAATAATTAACAAAAGAACTTTGTTCATAGTACGAGAAATTATAATCTAGTGTCCAAAAATGCAATTCGAACTACCGACCACATCCATCACAATCACTACCCATTACACCAAGGCGAACTATTGCGACATTACTCATTAATTCTCATATTATTGCTGGAAGTTAGCAACTGCCAGAAATAGTATGATAATTTATGAGTAATGTCGTAGTTGTTCGCCGTGCTGTTTTGGGTAGTGCGCTAAGTTTGTGGATGTGGTCGGTAGTTCGAAACCTGCTGATAATTTTTTTTTTTCGCCTTGGCTCCTAAAAGGGTTTCCGGCACTTTGTTGCTTTGCGCGTTGAAATAAAGAGTAAATATTCTCTCTCAAACCGTGACTACGTTTTCTTTTACAGCTAAAATAACAAACGGAATAAGTATGGTAATACCGAATATCACAAAGCTCTAGTGCTTAATCTGTTTACAAAGTTACTATTATCATTACGTCATCTACAACAGTCATTGTAAAAGTGTCTCCCCAGTTTATGTATATTTGATAAAGAAGTCTATGTTTGTAATTCGATGGTATGTATTCGATGATCACAAAATAAAAGAAATGCACTTTTCAGAGAAAGCGCTGTTACCTTTGAACAACTCACAATCTTCCTGGATATAGTTGCGTTCAACTAACAAGAGTGTGCGAAAACCTTTTAGCAATGGAGATGAAAAAAATGTTTTTGTTCTTCAGGTAGATCGATGCTTTATGGTCGTTTGCTCATGTTCGTACTGGGTTGTTCGTTGAGAATTTTGCTTTTCATTATTATTATTGTTATTAATATTATTATAGATGGCGTCGAGATCTCTTCCTTTTTCTCTCGTTTCATTGGCTCTACGGTTTGAACGGTCCTTTGTGGACGTTGGCTTATTTTGTTTAATATTTATCGTTTCGTCGTTGACTCAGTTTATTCGATTCAGAGGGCGTCGAGCACTCTAACCGAGCGCGTTGAGCTACCACGGAGGCAATCCTCTGACCTATCGCTGTGATCCACCGCGCCCGGTATGTTTCTAACCAATGTCTAACATTTTCGTGCATCACAAACTATTTCGCTGCCCATTACGCTACCCCGAACAGCTGAGAGAGTAATCCGTAAACCCCGTCGACATCGACGACAGGTGTTATCTACTAACATGGCATTTTTAGAAATTAGATTTAAATTCATTGTCCTAACAACGTAGTGTTTTTGATAATTTTCAGTGCGCCATTGCTTTGAATCGACAAAGCTTGAGTTATAATAAGAAAATCATCGAATACGAAAGCTAGATGGCGTATATAAAAAGTGTCTCGGGCAAGGTTTCGGGCGAGGAATGTGACGTGACTGATTTCCGAATGCCAAATGTTGAGCACCTCCATAAAGCCAACCAGATATGTGCGCTATATCATTTTATGAATATTCTACTGTTTTAATTTTGACCAGCATACATTTTATATCTGACTGTCCACCAGCATATGGTTTTCTATATAACTATCATCCAGTACACCTACCAGATTTTATGTGGATCACCATAATAATCAGTTTAATGTCAATGAGACCAGATGATGACACCATAGAGTGTCGAAACCTGTCGTCTTGCATAAATAAAAATTACGATCTTGCGGCATTTATCCTAGTTATACAATACTATCGTTCCCTAAGATGAGTAAATTAAGTGATAATAAAAATGTGGGACAAATATTGCAAAGATAGTTTTAAGCCTTACAAGTTCAAAATCAGTATATTTGTCGAAGCTAAATTCAAATATTCAAGTAATTTTGGATGTTTGTTAAAATACGCCCAGAAAGAATATTACGTTTTGGGTGCTTAGATATTATCAGTATAGTAGAGTCGTAATCGTATCGTTTATTAATTTTTTTAATAACATTTTTATTATTTGTGTCCGAAATGTTTGCAAAAAATCATAAAACTAAAGTCGGTCGTAAAACAAGCCAGTGCGATTTTTTAAAGAAAATAACACTGTTTAATTACTTTGTAACTAATTAAAATAATTTCCTTAATTTGTTTCTCAATACATTGAGTGACTGACACGTTTAACAATGATGTTTTTGTATCGACTCCCCGCCTATCCCTAACAAAAGAAAAACTTTCGAACAACACCGATTTCTATCAGCATATACATAGCAAGTTAAATTTAAAATTTTCCCGGCGAATCAAAGCTTCAAAGAGATTTCGTGATTCCAGCCGGTCGTCGTAAACTTACCACAACATTTCGACTTGATATCTGCCAATCTTCAATTCCCATAGAAACGTACAGGCGAGCGGCTCTTCATTTAAATTAGAGTACATATATTTAGAGATTTACACCAACAAATGATTTGGAGATTTAATATACACATGCAGGGGAGAAACGATGGAAATCACTGTGTTCTGTGTCGTGAATGTACGATGAAACACTAATGACAATGACGTAACACAGATTAAAGTACTCCGACAGTTAGAATACGGATGCGACGTCTGCGTCTTTGGCGTTCGCATTATGTATTAAATGAACACTGAATTGACAACGCATTCACAATACGAAACGGTGATTCACATTACACTCGAAGATCACAGTTGCCTGTGATGACGGAGGGCCTGTAGATAGGTTAGCACGTAGCCATGAGAAGAGGTGGTATGGAGGGGATGGTGTGCAGGGGAAGGGAAGGTATGGAGGCCGGAAGGACTAGCTTACGGGAGGGGGAGGCAAGGCGATGGCGTGGTGAAGAACGGATTGAAGAACCCTCAGAAGTGAAGAAAGAGAGGAGGAAGGGATCAAAACATAGGAGGGATAGATGTCGGGACGGACGAAGACGTTCTCTGGCCTGCATTTTAGAAAGCGCACTGATGGTACTGCCGCGCATGCGTCGCAGTCACGGTGACAGAAGGACCACAACGCGCGTCGGCAGCGCCCTCGCTGTTGGAACTGAGATAATCACCTGTACGTGATGATGCCACTCGCCGCAGTCATCGGAATTTCTGGCGTCTTCCTCTGCAGCAAATATCGGAGATTACGGGATTCCACTTATTCAAATGGTAGTCACTGTCACCACCCTCATGAACCACAGACACTGCCGAAGTGGGGTGTCTTGCGTGCCTCAGCGATACAGATAGTCGTACCGTAGGTGCAACGACAACTTAGGGGTATTTCAGGAGAGGCCAGGAAAACGTGTGGTTCCTGAAGAGGGGCAGCAACCTTCTCGGTAGTTACAGGGTCATCAGTCTGGATTATTGAAAGAGCTGTCCTTGTAACATCAGCTAACATGGCTTTTCCATGGAGTTACTTGAACGGCTGAAAGCAAGGTGATATTACAGTCATTAATTCTCCCTAGTACTTTATGGATATATTATGATGGAATCCTATCGGGTAAAATGTTCTGAAGGTAAAATAGTCCCCCATTCGGATCTCCGGGTGGGGACAACTAAGGTGGATGTTGTCATCAGGTAAAACAGGCATTCCACCGGATCGGAGCGTGGAATGTTCTATCCCTCAATCGGATATGCAAGTTAGAAAATCTGAATAGAGTAATGCATAGATAAAAAGATATGGTGGGGATTAGTGAATTTCGGTGGCACGATAAACAGGTCTTTTGCTCAGGGTAGTACCGGGCTATAAATACAAAATCAGTTGGTAGTAGTGGAGCAGTGGGTCTGATAATGAATATGAAAATAGGAATGCGGGTATGTTACTAGGAACGGAATAGTGAACGCATTATTGTAGGTAAGATGAAGCCAACAGCAACCGTAGTTGTTCAACGGATAAACGAGCAGCCCTCGGTGAAAAAAAAGACCACACACACTTCAGATCTGCCAGAAGTAATAGAGTCATTGATGTAATAAGTGTAAAAAATTCCCCCGAACCTACCAAAAGTTTTAAGGCCCGTGTTACATAAAGTGAGGTTGAACGGAGGAGTGATAAACATGTGGAGTAAAATGAGAGGGGTGGCTAGGAGGTCTAAATTGTCAACTGTAAGGCCTTGTTGGTTGAAGAAGATAAAGGTTGTAAAAGAGAAAAAGTGGTCAAAAATCATATAATATTGATCAATTTTGTCAAGCCTGGTATCATAAAATATTTATCACTGTTACATAAACTATAAAAATGGCAACACTGAGATTACAGAACAAGGAGTAGAAAAACGTGGACAATATACTAGCTTTCTAGACACGAGTAAGCCGCTCAACCGGGTGCCCTCATTCTTGCCATCCAGCACTTCGATAGTCCTTGAACACAACGGATTTTACATGCATACCAGTCTAAAAGAGTCCTAGAATTTGGTACAGACTTTAGTTGGTACGTAACACCCTTGTGTGAGAATAACGTCAGGTTATTTTTATTTTAGTTTTAGAATACTTAATATGCTTCAAAATTAAATTTGGGTTAATACAACAAGATTTCAAATATTCAAATAAGATATTCCACAGTCGTTATAGTCCCATTGTATTGTTTCTTTACGTTGACGAATTTCAACAGGTGCTATTGCACTATTTTTATTATTACTTATTTCAACAATTTTTCCAGGATTCGAGGGGGTTCGTGAAAATGATTTGAACGGCCTTATGAATCATTAGTCCAAGAGCCATATGTCATAACTGACATAATGGAATCTAAATTTTACATTTTCTTAAAATATACTTATTTAAGAATGTTCCTCAACTTTTTGTACCAAAGAAGGGTTAGTGTTCTTTCAGTTAGTAGTAATATCTCACAACAAACAACTACTAAACCGCACTAATAGCGCTCACATCAGAAATATAAAAAATGTTCAAATGTTTGTGTAGCTTATGGGACTTAACTACGTGGTCAACAGTCCCTAAACTTACAAACTACTTATAAACTAGCTAATCCTAAGGACGGCACAAATATCCATGCCCGAGGGGGGGATTCGAACCCCCGACCGTAGTGGCCGTGCAGACCGTGAGTGGAGCGCCTCAGTCCCCTCGGCCACCGCGGCCGGCCAGAAATATAAATTAACGGCACTTGGTCTTGTGATGCATAAAACGATCCATTTAATATTGTTTGCAGGATTGAGTGTATTCGATACTTCATTCAATAGTGTAGTTTGTGATTTAATTAAGTAGTTGAAAGTATTACTTAGTTTAGGTTATTTGAATGTATTAGTTAGTTTAGGTGAAAGAGACTATCGGTTTGCCGCTGCGGAGCGGACGAGCGTATTGAGGCGCTATGCTACGATGTGCGAGGCCGTTGCCCCGTCGGGTGTACCAACCCCTTCGGGCATGGATGTTTGTGCCGTCTTTAGTATAAGCTAGCTCTTAAGTAGCTTGCAAGTTTAGGGGCTGATGACCCCGTAGTTAAGTTCCATAAGCTCTACAAACATTTGAAGACTATCGGTTTGGAAGCCACTTGTTACTACGCAAACGTGTGAGGTCATTCCGCTGGCTTCACGTTCTGAGAATTCTTGCAGGTATCCTCCATCTTAAGCTAATGCCGTCTGAAACGAAGGGTGCGGTTACGGTCGGAGAAATTGCCATGGCGGCGAAGTACAAGAAGTCTGTTTGTTGAGTACACACTGTCTGGCGCCACTGACTGAAGCGGTCACCTTGGTGACGCAGGACGTTGCTTCGCCGTGTAGAGCGGTCGACTTGCTTCTGCTTGTGTGGCAAGCTGAATTCTTAGAAGTAGCGTAGTCTCCGAGAATAGCGCAGACTTGGAAGAAATTTCAGTGGCACTGAGGTGTGTCACACCAGGGATAAATGCTGTTTGCAAAGCAAAGATTCGCTCTAATAGGTGTACTCGCTTCATAGCATGGTAGTTTATTTTGAATCTCCAGTTAGACAGGCTGACGTTGAGTCACTGAATGAGACTACAGTTACTTTCTTAAAGCTTGAGTAGTTCGCGTTCTGTAAAGTGCGAATCGGAATTTAGTAATCAGGTTTTGATTTCGTATTTATAGAGGGAGAAATGGCAATGTGTCGGTTTCCCACTACATTTGATAACCGCAATCATTTGTCATTTATAATACATCTTATAGCTGTTCTCTAATGCATTTCACACCTATGCTTTCTCACAGTTTATGATGACATTGACCTTGCATTTGAAATTTTACTTTGGGTATCTTTCGCCTCACAGCTAAAATTTATCCATTCCAAAAGTATTATTTAATTAAGAGTCCAAGATAATATTTATACTCTTTTTCAAAACTATTCCACAGATACTGTTAAGGTTTCTAATTACGAAATAAACTTATAAACACACGTTTTATAGATCATTTGTCTACATATTTTCGTAAAGATAAGTTCACAGTTATTACACTTAAAAGAGACACACTTAGAATGATTCACAGTTCGGGAATTCGATTCCAAACAATTAGAGATTTCTTGCACAATATCTTTCTTTCAGCTTACGGTTCGTACCAAAACCAATTTCTCATAAAATAATGTTCGTAATCTCAATATTAATTATTCTTGAGAAAATTATTGTTCAAGTCTAACTGACTTAGTCCATACCAACATCGGGAAGCAGAATCTTAACACTGTATCCTGACGCATAATCCCGACTAAAATTCATATGTATTGTCACCTTGAAGTGCGTTATTCTTCGATATCAAATCTGACTTTACCGAAAGTTCCATACATTTCGATAACTATGAGTAAGAGATTTTAACTTAATGTAATGTTTACTCAGAGTGATAAACTCACAGAGAACTAAGCTCATAGAGAGCTAAACTTACAGAGAGAGAGAGAGAGAGAGAGAGAGAGAGAGAGAGAGAGAGAGAGAGAGAGAGAGAGAGAGAGAGAGTAACCCAATTGCGGGTATTATTTATACCAATGAGGTTACAATATAGGTAAAGCCCTTATGTTGTAAAAGTGTTCGTAATGTAGAGCTACTGTTTTGTGACTTAAATCAGGAATAACGCGTCCGACGCTTTTCCCGTGATGTACATAGTGTTAAATGAGTGCAAATTCGGCAGTAAAAGTTAAGTTTTCAAGTCTATTATGATGAGTATTTGTTACTGTTTATTCAAGTAAGTATATTGTTTGAAAGTACATACGTTTCAGTGACTGATGTTTTAACGGAGAAATAGCATTTTAAAACTCACCAAGATGGCGGACAGACTTCAATTAACGTATGTGCGCGGCATAGATAATGCCACTACCTTATTCTAACCTCCTTGAATTACACTAATACTCCGACAAAATATGGCTGTTTTGTAGAGTGTTCTGGCAATCTTAAGCCATGTCTTTTTGCTACTCTGATCAACAAAGATGGTAATTAATATTCCTTTTAAATGTCAAAAATACACCAATTCTGCCTCGTAAAAATAATAAATGTACTTACAAATTACTGAAATGTGGCGATTCTAATGCTATGATCGCCATGTGGAGTTATATCGCGTGGACATTCATGCGCGGTCAGTGACATTCAATATGATTTCCTTTTTCCACTTTAGTGAGACATTACATATTTTACTGCTTCAAACTATGTAGAGTGATATCATTTAATCGCCTCGGACGTCATTAGCTTGAGCGGAAATTTTCGAGGCTAAAGCAGCATCTTCCGTCGGAAACACCTTTGATCTTCTGACGCAAAGTTTTGAAGCTACCGCTACCGCTTACAACAGACAATGCAGTTTACAACAAAGCAAACATGTAAGAGTAGCAAATGGCCGCGCGAGAATAACCAAGCGGTTGTAAGACCCTTGTCAGAGACTGCGCTGCTGCTCCCGCCTGAGGTTCCAGTCCTCCCTTTGGTATGAGTGTGTGTATGTATTGTCCAAAGGATAGTTTAAATTAGTTTAATTACTTAGTAGGCCTAGGGATTAATGACCATAATAGTTTGTACTCATAAATGTACAGACATGTGAACATTTTCACGAGCAAATGTTTCTGATCTAAACGGTGCAGTAGAAAATCGTAGCCGGCCGCGGTGGTCGAGGGGACTGCGGCGCTTCAGTCACGGTCTGCACGGCCACTACGGTCGGGGTTCGACTCCCCCCTCGGGCATGGATATTTGTGCCGTCCTTAGTTGTTCAAATGTTCAAATGTTTGTATAGTCTATGGGACTTAACTACGGGGTCATCAGTCCCTAAACTTACAAACTTCTTATGAACTACTTACGAACTATGACGGCACAAATATCCATGCCCGAGGGGGGATTCGAACCCCCGTCCGTAGTGGCCGTGCAGACCGTGACTGAAGCGCCTCAGTCTCCTCGGCCACCGCGGCCGGCTAACCTATCAGTGAAATGTTTGCCCAAAAGGATGTTGATTAACTGCATCGTGGACGGAACACGCTCGTTTGTTAGTCCATCAAAAAATTTTCAAATGTTTGTAAAGCTTATGTGACTTAACTACGGGGTCATCAGTCCCTAAACTTACAAACTACTTTTGAACTACTTACGAACTAGGACGGCACAAATATCCATGCCCGAGTGGGGATTCGAACCCCCGACCGTAGTGGCTGTGCAGGCCGTGACTGAAGCGCTTCAGTCCCCTCGGCCACCGCGGCCGGCGATGAGTATTTAACGGACATCTTGAGCCAATCTCGTCTGGGGAATGATCGAGTAGAACGTCGCGCAACAAGGAAGATTATAGCAAGATATTGAAGGAAATCACACTGCCTAAGGGTCGTCAAACTTCACACAAGACCGACTGAAAAATATAGCCGCGGTAGACCGGCCGAGCACATTGAGGCGCTATGCGCAAGGCCTTTCCCCGTCGGCGGTCCGAATCCCCCTTTGGACATGGCTCTTTGTGCTGTCCTTAGTATGAGGTAGTTCATAAGTAGTTGCAGTCAAGTCCCATAAGCTTTACAAACATTTGAACATTTTTGAGAAAAATGCATTTTGCTTAACGAGTGTCTCGCATTTCAGGCAAGTCTCAGACATGAATAACGCTCATTAAGAAAGGTCCCACTGTGAAGACACTTTGGAAAAATGTCGATCTTTTTTGTCCAAATTGTTCGGAATTACATATGGTATCATACTCCTTCGAATATCCAATGGTTCCTGAAAAATATTTTCAGGCTTGGCGCTTGTTAATCATTAACTCACTATATTATAAAACAATATAGGATTTATTCAAATCGTAATTAATATTATACAATGAACTCCGTAAATTTAACACGAGAGAAATTTCACTGAGACATACGTTTTTGTACTCCTGACCACTAGTTAGTTTATGGTACAAGTATTTTCTCCTGTGTCGGCAACCCCTTCCCCCTCCCCCCCCCCCCCGCCCCAATCCCCATTGAGTGACGCGACCCACAGGTTGAAAAACACTTATCTAGACGGTACTTTACCTACGGAAGTCGAAGTAATGTACAATTTTATCCTGATCTTCAAACCAAGAGTAAGGTAATTAGCTGCGTAAGATTTGGTAGGGTACATGGTGGAGAGTACGTATGTTTCTGACAGTTATCATCTGTTTTATTTCGACGAAGCCTTACACACACGAATTTCAAAACAAGAGCAACTTCGCGGTCAGATTTTGTAAGGTGCTTGAAGCGAGCACAGATTAACATAGAGTGGCTGCACCTATATCAGTGTACTGGCGGTGATGCATGGCAGCCATCTTCGATGGGTGTAGAAATGGAGTTGGACCGATAAAGCGTAGCTATTCAACCTTGTTCATTTTGTATAAAGATTTTGATGAAACTGCAGGTTCAATCCTGTGACTTAGGTCGTTTCGGTCATCTTTGCAAACATCCAAACATAAAAAATCGCAAGGTGACAGATCTGGTGGAGCCCGTGCCAAATAACCTCCCTCATCCGGCCTCTTGTGGTGAGTTCAGTAGTCGGTAACAACGGATTACGTAGGATCCATAGAATGTGCTGGTACATGTATTCTTGTAGGACAAACTGTTTGAGTTTCTCGTGTATTTGATGAAAACTTGTTATGTTACCGTGATAAATTCTGCAAAGCTTTAAAACCCCGAGATTCATTTTGGGATGCTCTGTTTCCCTGGTCAAAACAATTGGGGGATCAGTTGAGAAATATAGGTTGTGAAGTATTGTCAGCCAGAATGAACTGAAATTATCCGACTTCTTTCTGACAGTTCTACAGAATTACTGCAGATTTGGTTGGTGTTCACTTGCATTTATCCTGCCGAGTGAATTACACAAGCAAATGGGTTCAGGTAGCCTAGTGATCAGGTTGTGCAATGGAACATCAGCGTGACTTACCCGAAGCTACGGCGTGGAGAACCATAGGAAGACTGCAAACGGTTCAAAAACAGAAGGAAGTGACTGAAGCTGTTAGAAGATCCAATAGAAATGTCAGACAACAGAAACCGTTAAGAGAGGGTAAGTTCGTCCACGGTTAACATCAGCAATGGGAGACCATTTTCAGCGGCGTTAAAGAGCATTTCTGAGGTGCACGCGCCGTTCGGCGTCGGAGGCTCGTGTCACCATCGGGCATATGTGTGTGTGTGTGTGTGTGTGTGTGTGTGTGTGTGTGTGTGTGTGGTTCTTAAGATACGTTAGCTTGACCTGTTTGTAAGTTTAGGTTGCGATGACCACTGCAGTTAGGCCACACAACTTTACAAACATTTGACCGTTTTTTGATCGGTTAACCGCCCGTTGAGACTGGAAGCTTAATGAACTCAGCTGCATTGCATGCTCCAAACAGCAATTGGACGCGCAGTATCAACACAAACAGTCCGAAATCTCTTTTGGAAACCTGGTTTCTACGCACGTTAAAAACACGACACCGCTTAGCCCGCAGCAACTGGGCGACGGAACATCAGCCTTTTAAAGAATGGTGCCGGGTTCTGTTCACAGATGAGCCAAGATTTTGTGTTCAGCATGCCAATCGTAGTTTCCTCATCTGGAGAGGACTCGGATAAATCCTGCTCGTGGACATGAAGCATCACCATTTCACAATGGTTGACGAATGGCGTCGGCAGGCGTCAGATTTGACGAACGTATGACCTGTGTGTTGTTCAGAATTGCGATTTAATTGCTGAGAGGTTGAGTGTCTAGATCATTCGACGTTGCTGTGCCCGACGCTGGTGCCATAGCACATGGGTTCCTTCTGGTGGACGACATACTCGTCCCCAAAGAGCTGGACTGGTGTACAACTTGCGTGAAACAGCAGCCGGCCGCGGTGGCCGAGGGGACTGAGGCGATTCAGTCATGGTCTGCACGGCCACCACGGTCGGGGGTTCGAATCCACCTCGGGCATGGATATTTGTGCCGTCCTTAGTATTAGCTAGTTCGTAAGTAGTTCGTAAGTTTAGTGACTAATGACCCCGCAGTGCGCCGCGCCGCGACGGTTTAGCCGTGTACACTGGGGTTCACTGCTGCGGTGCGCGCGACCGTTAGCCGTCGGGGGTTCGTGTCCCCTCTCTGGCATAGGTGTTTGTGTTCGCTTTAGGTTAGTTTACCTTAGTTTACGTAGTTTGTAATTTACGGACTAATGATCAAGCAGTCGAGTCCGATAGGTTTACAAGCATTAGAACATTTGACTCATTGCAGCCTGACCAGCACCTCCCACAATGCTTTCAGTGCTGAATACTGTACTCATGGAATAATGGCCAAATATTCCTCAAGATCTGATCAATAAGATCATACTTTCCATGCCATGCTGATGGGCAAACGTACTGGGCATCCGAGATGACCACGAGACAACGAGAATGTATTTTTGAGTTTATGGTGTGGCTCGGTAGCACCGTGGTAACCAGTCTATGAATTTGAAGGTCACTGGCTCGACCTGCACAATGTCCTAGGACTTTATCTGTAACTTTCCACTTCTGTCACCTCCCCCATTGTTGCTGATGTGAAATATATCGAGTAGGACCGTGGTTCGGAGTCCACGTTAAACTCTTCCTTATAACTGGCTGGGTAAGACAGTTCGAAGATCGGAGGAAGGCAACGGCATACCGCCTCCCAACAGGACCATGCCTTGTAAAGCACAATGGTGTAGAAAACAGTCTTCGAATTGTTTACTGCTTTACCGTTTCTTTTCGGTAGCCCCATGGTGCCCTGCCCTAAGTAAACGCCACGTAAACCTTAAGTGTAGAGTTAAAACAGAAAAATAGCGTAATCTATCACACACAAGTTACCATAGGTGCATTGTGTATGATATCGAAACTGATCCCATAATTGATTTGTGCAGTGTGTGTATTCTGATATTTTCTAACCCAAATGTTACCATCATTGATATGTTATTCAATGTTTTATGGGCAAAATAAATATAGTTTCCCCGAGTTCTGTTTTAACGTAATAGCCGCAGTGGAGTAGCCGAGCGGTCTAAAGCGTCTCGCTGCGGAGCTCGCGGTTGCTCGCCGTGGAGGTTCGAGTCGTCCCTGGGGCATGGGTGTGTGTGTTGTCCTTAGGTTAGTTTACCTAGGTTTAAGTAGCTTGTAAGCTACGGACTGATGACCACGCAGTTTGGTCCGATAGAATTACAAACATTTGAACATTTTTAACGTAATAGTTACTGTCGTGTTCTCTATTTTTATATTATTTGTTTTAAATCAATCAATCAATTAATATCCTGTTGCATTTGGAATCATAGTATAAAGAAAAGAATACTACGGTATATGTTTAGAATTTTACGAAATATTTGTTTTGTATTTAAGAGTGATACCAAAGTTTCATTGTCACCACTTTATTCAGAACTAATATCGAGTGACATTATTATGTTTTAGTTTGGTCAAATAAGAAATGTCAGAAACAAATAAGAACAAGGTCATATGAATTACTATATCAGACTACTGCGGACGTTATAGTTCATAGATTAAACCGTACAAATAATGAAATAAAGAGATATAAACATAGATTATATTGACAACCTTTGGTAATTTCTACTGTAAAGTGGATCCCCAAAATTAGCAACGTCTAGTGCACCTTGTGTAGCTTACTGTATGAGGTAACGTGCATTGTAGCCGACGATATCTACACGGAAGCTCCACGGACACATTTGTGAGAATCTAAACCTCATCTCTGCAAATTGCTCTTTAATCTAATGACACACGAACGCAGGCGTTTGAGTGATTTCCATGTGGACTATCACCTGTGTAAACTTGTTGAAGAGCTTCTTTCGGAATGAGTCCTTTTTCCAGATGCAGGCATTTGGCCCGGCAAGTCTTCTCGTGATGTTGTTGTGGTGTGTCAACCAGTGCTTCTATGCTAAGAAGAAAGCTCTTTTTGGATAGCAGTCTTTGTTATGCCGGTTGACGACCAAGTAATGGGTGGACCTTGGATTTTGATGCCTTTTTCATTTCATATTTTGCTGCTGTGTTCGGTTGGCTGTGATGGGGACAATTACCACACGTGTGGGTGGCTCTTGTTCAACCCTTGATAACGCGACTTGGCTTGATCAGAGCAACATCAACTTTCTTGGTATGTGTGGATCTACACCATACTGGGTACTCAGATGCAGAATTGCAAAACGCTAATTTTGATGTCCGCACAATATTTGTCAGTGCTCCCCATATTGTTCCTCTCAGTTTTCTAACAACATTGCTCCTGGCAGCCATGTCTTTTGTTAAACACTGAATAACAATAAAAATGTTTGTAATTAAAAAACTCCTATCAGCCACAAATATGGTACAAGAATGTTTATCCAATTAAACGGTGACATTTCTTTTTTCCCTATAAATTGATTTGCAACAAAATGCGATACCTGTCACGGATTGAACACATGTGTCTGGTCGCTGTTTAAATTATTAACATTGTAATACCACAAGCCGCAGTATTCATAACGCCAGTTTTTGAGAAAATAGCGGTAAGTAACATTTCCCTTATGCAGTCTTTCAGAGTTTTCTCCACTAGACCATTATGACCCAAAGTATTAGTAGTTTATACAGTGTATTCTGAAGAACAGTAGCATTGAGGGAATGGATACGTGGGATAGACAATAAGACAGGTCTCTGAGTGTCCACTCGACATGGAGTAGCTTTTGTATTACGGTATTAGCGTGAGTGTGGGGATTGCAACACCTTATCTTGCTGCACTCTAAGATGCACATTTTACCCATTCACAGGCTTCATTCTTTAATGACGCTTGCCTTCGGAATCGAAGAAGAATAACCTGAAATTTCTCCTCTTTACACGTATTTAGTAATAACGCCACATAGTTCCCTTTTTGTATACCGTACCTATTTCAGAAATTCGCGAAATGTTCCCTTTTCTACATGTCCGTACATATATCCGTGCATCAGGGGCGCACTGTGTAGCATGTACTCTGCAGCAACGACGAATAAACCTGATATCTTTCGCCGCTCCCTATTGAATAATTTCGTCGCAACATATGAAAGTTTAGCACTGTACTCGGTAACAAACACGAATCGTAAATACTGTGGACCCAGATTACTGCGCGGTTTCTCCCTGCCGAAATAGACTGCGTATTGCAATCATAAACTCAAAGAGCCAGTGTACACCCTGCTGTGCAACGGGCGAGTATTTAGCCCTGGACTGTAGAGAATATAGCAAAATGCGACGAATTTCTTCGAAGGAGTTCTTTTCGAGATGAGAGTGAGATAGAGAAAAAGTGGTGAATTCGCCGCAGCGTGTGTAGATGAGACAGCGAATAGCAGGATAGAGGTAAATAAAGGGAGAGAGAGACAAATCGTTAGCACTACAAGCAATTGTAGTGTTTGTAACCAGTTGTCACGTATCTATATGTAATTGCTGTATGAAAGTGAATACATGATTTTAAGCTGTTTTCAACTCATTTTCAGTTTTCATAAACAGAGGGAAAATAAAGGTTTTAATATTTTCAGTAACCATAATTATAGACTACTGGCCATTAAAATTGCTAAACGAAGAAGAAATGCAGATGATAAACGGGTATTCAGTGGACAAATATACTAGAAATGAAATGTGATTACATTTTCACGCAATTTAGGTGCGTACATCCTGAAAATTCAGCAATCAGAACAACCACCTTTGGCCGTTATAACAGCCTTGATACGTCTGGGCATTGAGTCAAACAGAGCTTGGATGGCGTGTACAGGTACAGACGCCCATGCAGCCGCAACACTATGCCACAGTTCATCAAGAGTAGTGACTGGCGTATTGTGGCAAGTCAGTTGCTCGGCCACCATTGACCAGACGTTTTCAAATGGTGAGAGATCTGGATAATGTGCTGGCCAGGGCAGCAGTGAAACATTTCCCGTATCCAGAAAGGTCCGTATAGGACCTGCAATATGCGGTCGTGCATTGTCCTGCTGAAATTTAGGGTTTCGCAGGGATCAAATGAAGGGTGCAGCCACGGGTTCAAAGTTCCGTCGATGCGAACAAGAGGTGACCCAGACGCGTAACCAATGGGACCCCAACCATCACGTCGGGTCATACCGTGACGTTGACGAATACACGTTTCCAATGTGCGTTTACCGCGATGTCGTCAAACCACTGATGCAACCATCGTAACGCTGTAAACAGAATCTGTACTCATCCGAAAAAAATGACTCTTGCCAGTCGTGCACCCAGGTTCGTCGTTGCGTATACCATCGCAGATGGTCAATGGTAACCGCAGCCGTGGTCTCCGAGCTGATAGTCCATGCTGCACAAACATCGTCGAATTGTTCGTGAATATGGTTGTCTTTCAAACGTCCTCATTTCTTGACTCAGAGATCGAGACGTGGCTGCACGAGCTGTTATAGCCATGCAGATAAGATACCTGTCATCCAGGGACGGCGTTCCGTATTGCCCTCCTGAACCCATCGATTTCATATTCTGCTGTCATCGCGACCAACGATAGCAGCAATGTCGCCATAAGATAAAGTGCAATAGCCATAGGCTACAACCAGACCTTTATCAATCTCGGATACATGATTGTAAGCACTTCTCCTCCTTACACGAGGCATCAAACAACGTTTCACCAGGCAACGACGGTCAACTGATGTTTGTGTATGAGAGCTGGATTGGAAACTTTCCTTATATCAGCACGTTGCAGGTGTCGCCGCCGGAGCCAACCTTATGTGAATTCTCCGAAAAGCTAAATATTTGTATCACATATCATCTTCTTCCTGTCGGTTCGCGTCTGTATCACGTCATCTTCGTGGTGTAGCAATTTTAATGTCCAGGAGTGTACGTTATTGCCGTTGTATACAGGGTTCTTTAGGTCAATGTTGTATTATAGGAGTCTCCAGGACTCTACGTAGTATCATTTGAGAATCAGTGGCCTTGAATGTGTCCCTGTATTTGATCGTAACGTAAAAATGATGGGCTACATTACTTTTTAATTTTATCATAAATCTTGAGTTTCTTCCTTAATTGCCGGCCGCGGTGGTCGAGGGGACTGAGGCGCTCCAGTCACGGTCTGCACGGCCACTATGGTCGGGGGTTCGAATCCCCCCTCAGGCATGGATATTTGTGCCGTCCTTAGTCTTAGCTAGTTCATAAGCAGTTTGTAAGCTTAGGGACTGATGATCCCGTAATTAAGTCCCGTAAGTTCTACAAACATTTGAACATTTTGTTCCTTAATTTCTTATACAATGCCTCTTAAAAGTTTGTGTCATATATTTTATGAGATGGGAAAGTCATAGTGGGCTCTAAACCGTATTTTCTGTACAGTATTATTTTTTGCCACCCTGTGTTATCTATAGGTATTGATCGAGGAAAGAATACGGATCAAAACCTGTCTGAAGACTTATGTCCGGGGACGCATGGTTTCCATGATAGCTGGCGTACGCACTAAGGTATGTTGTGTCTGACACGATCGCATCAGGCAGGCTGCATCCGAAGAATCAGAGACTGCGTGAATATGCTACTGCACCTATGTTCCATAGACTAGGGAAGTAGCGACTGACGTAGATCCGAACGTTAAAGGCTAAATGGGTTGCAGCACCATTATGGACCACCCACAGAACACCTTAGAATCATCAATGGCACTTCTTCCAGCCATGTGCACTGCACCCTCGTGCTGCGGTGCACGAGGCCGTTCGCCATTGGGAGTCCTCCCTCGGGAATCGGTGTATGTGTTACCTTAGTTTAAGTAGTTGCAGGGACTAGGAACTAATAACCAAGCACCATAAATTTACAAATATTTGAACATTTGAACTTCTTCCAGCAGAGAAGGCATAGTCATCCGCAAGAAACGCCAATAGTTCCGGCCCGTTAGGCCGTAACATAAATCTCCTTTAACGAATTAATGTCATGAGTACATTGTCTTATATAATACTACACTCAAAATCCGAAAAAAGCTACACGTGAAATAGGAACGAAATCCAGAAGCTTCTGAGGCCACCTGCCATCTTCCGTAAGAAATAAGGATGGCCCTAGGCAGTGGCACTAGATCCTGTAGTGCACCGACTTCTATAAAGGGTGGCACCAGACGCTGGTCCTAGCTGCCAAAAACTGAATGTTACGTTGGTACGCCTCCTCAGGTTGGTAGTAAACGCCAAAGGTAATACATGTACTTTCTTATATTATCTATTGTTCCCGCGCTCAGCTGTAGCTGCGAGGTGGCATAGGACTTGTCCTTAGAAGCGTAAGGACGCAGATTCATTTTGTGAATCTGTCAGCAGTGGTGGCAGATACTGATTATACTGAGATATATTATGTGATGAGTCAGGCATCTCTCACATTATTTCATTGTGAAAAGAAGTTACCACAAGGTATTGATGCTGTATTTACATGTATGTAGTTTGTTGTTAAGTTGATTGCACAATCGCGACTTGTAGTTTCATGGTTGTTTGATGTTTCTTAAAATAGCTTTTTTATTAGAAATCTATGGTTCGCCTTTCAGTGGTTAATAAATACACCCTCCTAGTTAGTTTCAATAATTATGCTATAGGAGTACTGATTTTTGAAGTGTGACGTTATTTATGAAAAGGGTCGGAAAGATAATCGTCACCGCCGTCTCCTTTTTGTGGAAGAAAATATGGCGGGCCGTTGCGTAGGAAAGATATTAGAACGATGCAGATGTACTTACTGTAATTCATTTGCACCAGATTGCTTTGATGTGTTTCTTTTTTTTTTTTCGTTATCTTTATTTTAAGCAGTATTATCAAATTCAGAGGAAGAATAAAATGGTCATTATTAAGTCAGATCTTGTGACGTTGTAAGGAGCTGTGACGATTCCATTTAATGATGTTGCACGTTTATTTGTGCATAAAACATTTCAGGTATATTTTACATTTCTATACAGTACTTTGAATGCCAGTGCATGTTATTGCATTGTTTTGCCGTGACAACACGTATGTATATACATGTTACGTCGTCAGAATTTTTTGAAAACGGCAGCAGTTATAAAGTTTCACATTTTACAAAGTTTCACACATGCCTAATATCGTATAGGACCCTCGCGAGCTTGCATAAGTGCCGCAAAACGACGCGGCTGAAGTAGAAGACCGGTACTGTCATTCCACTTCACGGATTTAAATAGTTTCAAAAGCAAATTTCTTCACTTGCCATTGCAAGTGGCGCCTATTTAGGTGATCAGTCGGCCGTGGAGCCTTTAACTTGTTTCATTCACCCAAAGATGTGAGAATGGAATCTGATTTATTTTATTTCTCCATCATGTTTCTTGATTTGCATCTTGCATCTTTATCCTTCCCGACCTTTCCTAGGACGAGAGGAGGACATGCTGGATTGTATAGGGGTGGTGGTGGTAAGTGTTAAAGAGCAGGTATTGGAGAGCTGAGAGACAGGTTAGTTTGAGATCTCGAACAGCTAATGCCTGTTGCAGACGATAGCTAGTTCGTTGGGTGCACGTTAGGCGCTGAGGTTTGGCAGGAAGGCCTTCAGGCAATAGGAGCACTTAGCGTGAAAAAAAAAAAAATAAATAAATAAATAAATAAAAAATAAAAAAATAAAAACTTGGAGGACACAGACGTGACGAGAGAGTGCTGCAAATGCTGGTTTCACTATGGTAAAGTGCGGAGGTTTTAATCGTAATTAGACCCTTCAGTGCAAACTCGGTTGCAGCGGTTTAGTAAATTCAAGTTCCTGCAAATTTATCAGCAATTTCGTTGACGAAATTAATTATTTTAAAATGTTTGCTACCGAACAAAGGTGTAACAGTTTTCTTGAAGACTAGTATTCGTTTGATCTCGAATGACTCCATTGCAATATTTTGAAAGGGATGTTAATTTAACAGTAAATAATTACTTTGTGGCCAGAAAGCCTGTTGATTTTGTTAATATTTCTGTTCGCGGTTTTACGCTTAGAATTTTCATTGACGTTGTGAGTAGTTCAGATTATGTGTCTTTATAAATTTTGGAAGGGACGCTAGTTTAACAAATCTCAGAATGTCGTCCATTTCACTAGACATCAACCTGTTCTGAAGCTAATATATCTCTACACCAGTTCTATTGCAGGGCGTATGATAAACTTTGCATGTGATTGGTTGCAAGGCCACAAATTATTGAAATACCCTTCCTGCCCCTTTATAGTAGGGTTGCAAGTCCTACCTTATGCGTAAGAGATCTTGTAGGCTTAAGGTATTGAATCTATAATTTTGCTGTTTGTAATTAAATTTAACTAATTTAACTACAGAGCCAAATTTCAGGTTCTGAAAGCAAAGACATATTGTTAAATTTTCTTACTTAGATGTTGTTTAACTGTTGCACTGTTCCGTGACTTTCTGAACCAGTAAATATGGTTAAAAAGGCTACCTAACTGTTTCCATTCCAAGTTTCTTACATTTCTATGGACGGATTGCTCCTTGAAATCCCTAGACTTAATTTACTGCTGTTGTCTACCGGATCATCCGATACCCGCCTCTTGTCTCATTGCGATTTCGTACGAGTATAAACGCGTTATCCGTGTTTGATTCTGTTGATTAAAGATCATGATTCAGGGCTCAAAACCATATCAATGTGTGAAATCATTGTCATACTGTAGAGAGCCGTACTTGGAGATTAGGTGCCTGAATTATCCAGTCCAGTATGCTCTATGCAATTCACCCAATTATCTTTGCAGACTCAATCGGTAGAATAAGGATAAAAATTATACACAGTCACCAAATTAAAACCAAATTCCTTATTCCTGCAGCGTGGGCTCGGTTCAGTAGGAGAATTGACATCATGCAACCTGCATGGCTGTCAATTAACCTCTAAGGGTACGAGAGGGTGGAAATGTCTGACCATCACATTAGACATCCAAGATATGCTCAATAATGTTGATGTGTAAGGATTGTGGTTGGTGGAGGAGCCACTCTGTAGCAATTCTGGACGTTTGGGACATGGCATTTTCCTGCTGTAATTGCACAAGTCAGTCGGAATGCACAATAGACAAGAACGGTTGCAGGGGATCAGCCAGTCGGCGTATGTCAGTGTCACATGTCGAAGTTGAATCTGGGCTTCTCAAGGGTTCCATATCACTCTCATAATCCAAGCCCTACAGCATTACAGGAACTCTACTGGATTACTTTTCAGTAATCAGTAGTCCAAGGTGTTTGTTGCGGATCCAGGCGAGGCATAAAGCTTTGCGTTGTGCTGTTAGTAGCGGTACACGAGTACGTCTTCAGTTCCGATAGCCCATATCGATGATGGTTTCTTTATTGCTTTGCACGCTGAGACAACATTGATATCCGCAGCAATTTGCGGAAAGACTGAATTTCTGTCACTTTTAACTAATATCTTCAATTGTCATTGGTCCTGTTCTCAATGGATTTCCTTCCGACCGCGACGATGTAAGAGATTTCCGCTATTCATGGGACATTCTTGAAATGGTCTTAAGGGAAAACCCCCGACTCATCGCGACGTCTATAATATCACGTTCAGAGCCGTCCTCGTTGTATATGACACACCTATTGATGTATTGTTGAACATAGTGTCACCTGAAATAACAAATAGCATCTGTAACATGACACATGGAATAGTATCATCCACCATATCATCATTCATGTCATGGCATGTAATATTACATACCATTAAAGTTTATGATGCATGCATCTGCACTTAGGGATATTTGCTCTAATAGGTGAGCCCCTAGTTTATCTCATCCAGAAAGCTCATTATGCTATAAGACCGATACAACGAAAACTCGTCAAACCATCTTTGACTCTCGCCAGGAGTCCTATCATTTGAGTATGTTTTGTTCAGATGGAACATGGTTCATTTGGCGCAGAATATGTTTTATCTATTTATATGTAGATATGTGGCCACTAACTTGCAATGATAGGAATGTGAAATTTCACTAATGTTTATTTTTTGCAAATCATTTTTTCCTGACTACTAATAAAAAATTATCTGAACACTAGTGAAGCAATTGCATTAATAAGCAAGTCATGTCTCTGGCATGACGCTGCTTATAGTGCACAATGATTCAAATGTTTTAAATGCAAATAAAATCATTTTATTGTCGATATTAAGTTAACCTATCGTTGAGTAACATACACGTATCACACATTACACTATTAGATGTATAATGTTTAGTTAAAAATAATAATAAACCCATCTGAAATATGGATCGTATGTAATCTGAGCTACATAACAAACCTAAGCAGTTACAAACTTGTAAAAATGTTCAAATGTCTGTAGCACTTATGGGACTTAACTACGGGGTCATCCGTCCCTAAGCTTACAAACCACTTATGAACTAGCAAAGACTAAGGATGGCAAAATATCCATGCCCGAGGGGGGATTCGAACCCCCGACCGTAGTGGCCGTGCAGACCGTGACTGGAGCGCCTCAGTCCCCTCGGCCACTGCGGCCGGCCCAAACTTCTACAATGCGCACTATGTATTAAAGGAAGTAACAGTTGCCAGCTATAAATGTAAGAGTCTGGGTTTGTAATTTGCATAACGGAAAGCAATCATCAATTCAAACATTGTTTCGAACAGCACAGGGCCTTACTAAAGATGATGATGTTAAAGATGGTATGCCGTTCACTTCCTCTGGCGTCTGAAACGACTTAGACAGCCACTTATATCAGCCCAAAAACAAAGTGAATTTTTTTTTCTCATTTAAGTGCAAATGCGTAATGTATCATTCGGAAGTAAAAAAAATTAATAAATAAAAAATTCTGCATGTACTTTTAGTCACTTCTGTCAACATTTTTAATATATATAAATGTCATTACAATGTTGTAGTGAAGTTACCTGTTTCAACAAAAATAATTATGTAAATGTAGTAGGTACTCTGGCTTAGTCAGGGACTTTGACATTTTACAGTAAAATGAAAACCAATGGAGTAGAGAATTTTGTTAGTAGCATGAAGGCGCGCAGTTAGGCAGAAGTCTGCAGTCGGTCGGTATTCAATCGGAACGCACAGCGGAATTCGTCGAGAGCTGTGGTAATGTATGGAGTTGACAAGCCGCAACTTTGGTGAACAGGAAATATTAGATATTTTGTATGAGCACAGCGCAAACATACATTGCAAGAGTAGTGCTGCGGGAACAATGTTGCTACTAGTACTTCGTCGCGAAGGAGAGCCTAGTTTACTATCTACTGTAGGGCAACAGAGTCCTACAGCAACGCAACAGTGCCTCTACAAAGTAAGATTCGACCAACTGTTACAGTTAGAATTTACGTTTAGCAAGCATAGTAGTGGAGAACTGTTTCAATACCGAAACACCAAAATCACAAAAAAATAGTGTCCTTTATATTATTACAGAGAGGATAGTCCGAAATATGACACTAATAACTATTGAAACAAATTCTGTTTTACCCGTGAAGAAATAAGTTTCATTTTATTTGCCTTTAGAGTTTGAAAGAATTAACGAATTATTACATATTGTTCATGAAAGATCCTTCAGTTAAACAACTAACACAGAACTCAAAAAATAGTTACTGCAAAAACCATTATCCAGTGCATCAGATGACTAGCATATGATGATTTTCCAAAATTATTAATGATGAGTTTCTTACTAATTGATTAAATACGTGGCTGTTTAAGGATAATTGTCAGTGACAATGAAGAAATTTGTAACTTTTAGTAATAGTTTTCTATTCAATAGTAAAGCAAATATTTATATCGAACAAAATTTCTAGAATTTATACTTTGCATAGGTATTTTTGTTGCTATCTGCCGTATCAGCCATTGTTTATAGTTATACAATAATAGTAGGCTTTCTAGTAGAATAATTATTGAGTTTCAAAGATGATCATTTACAAATTTTGTCTATTTTGAGCTTTGAATGGTATGATACTGAGAAGTGCAGCCAACTGTGTCTTATTGTACAGTGTGCAACGTAATCGAGCTCACAATTTTATTTATTTAATCATGGGGAATTTTGTATCACTTTTGATTGGCCTGTGTAACGTTAATTCTGTGCGTGGATTATTATTCACTTAATCAAAGAGTAAGTTTCGTAGGCAACTGGACTTCCTAAATTTCGTTTGCACAGTCGGTGAATAGGCGACCTTATAATACGTCCATTTTTTTTTTTTAAGTATCTATTCATTTCCGACAGTTTGTCCCACATTTTATTGACTACAAAATAAGTTTTTGAATTTCTTTTCAACTGCTTATCAATCGGTGTTGTGCAGCAGTGGTTTGGTTATAAGTTCCATTATATGTATCGGATTAATTCTTTGTAACGATTGCTTTCCCATACACTCCGGGACATTGGTACACAGATGAATTAATAGTTCCAATCGACCGGCAATTGTAGGAGTGGGAGGTTAAACGCTTACAGTTGAACATGAATTCGTAACTTCGATGTAAATCACCATTTTTCACACTAAGGACCGTGTCAGAGGTAAATGAACCGAGAAATGACAGATCAAACAATACAGCTGGCCTTGGATCGAACCTGTGATCCTTGGATTTGTGGTCTGGCATTCACCATTTCTTTTGCTTGTCGTAGCAGTGTGGTTCATTGAGTGGGTTCCTGTAGTCATGTCCTAGTTCATGAACCACGGGCAACGTATGAGTGGCCAAGTAAGTGGTCCTGACAGTTGGGATACCAGTTACTTTGGAATAAGGTTGGACATCTCGGACATATTCTGAGTTGTGGCCACCTTTGTGCTCAGACGGCAAAGGCTACCAAATCCACCGGTTAGTCCCTCAACCGTTAGGGGTAAAACCCAGTGGGGCCCTGGGCAAGTAAGGCTAGCAACCTGCTTCCCAGGTACTTCAATATCATGATGGCAGCAATAAGAGCAAAATGCCTCGGACCTTTGGAGGTGATGGAGTCCCACTTCTAATTGACAGACCAGGGACTCCTCCAATACAACTTGGCAAACGATCTGGGATGAGATTGGGAGCTATTAATATCAATGGGGATTGCAGTGGGAAGAAGGTAGAGCTGGCAGAGGCTACAAGTAAGATGGGGATAGATGCCTTAGCTGTTAGTGACAGAGTAAGGGGAGAGACGAAGTCGGAGAATACAATGTCTACCTGTCAGGAGTCAAAGTAGGAAGAGCACTGTGGGGTGTAGGGTTTTCATCAGAAAAGCAATCGAACCCAGCATAATTGCAATAAGGTATGTAAATGAACGAATGATGTGGATTTGGCCATCTCCAGCAAGAAAATTAGGATTGTAGCAGTATATTCACCGTGTGAAGGGACTGATCAAGATGAGATGGACAGATTTTACTACACACTTAGTGATGTAGTTGTCAGAGTGAAGGATAAGGATAGTGTTTTACTCATGGGTGATTTAAACGCCAGGATAGGAAATCGAACAGAAGGTTATGAAAAGGATATGGGTAAGTTTGGAGAGGATATGGAGGCCAACAGGAACGGAAAACTGCTCTTGGATTTCTGTTCCAGTATGGGCTTAGTTATCACAAACTCCTACTTTAAGCATAAGGACATTCACCGCTATACTTGGGAAGGAAGGGGAACCATATCTGTCTTGACTATATAATAGCAGACCAGGAATTCAGGAAGACAGTCAAGGACACACGTGTTTTCGGGGGGTTCTTTGATGATACTGAACATTAATATGCAGTGAAATTGGTTTTCTGAGGCCAAAAGAGCAGAAAGTCAAGTCCATGTGTTGAAGGATAAGAGTGGAGAAGCGTCAAGACAAGGAAATAAGGCAGAAATACATAGCAATGATCTGAGAAAGGTACCAGTTAGTTGATTGTAATAATTTACAGTCACTGGAAGAGGAATGGTCAAGGTAACAGGGACACATTACTGGAAGCAGCCACAGAATGTCTTGAAACAGTTGTGTAACGGTAGAAAGAAGCAGACAGCTTGGTGGAATGACACAGTCAAGGCAGCCTGTAAAAAGAAAAAGAAGGCATTTCAAAAATGGCTCCATACTAGAAATCAGGCAGACAGAGAAAGTTATGTTGAAGAAGGAAAAAAGCCAAACGGATAATTTCAGACTCAAAGAAGAAATCATGGGAAGACTTTGGAAATATGCTAGAAACTCTGGGTCAAGCCGCGGGAAAACCATTTTGGAGCATAATTAGCAATCTTAGAAAGGGAGGGAAGAAGGAATTAACAAGTGTTTTGGACAGGTCAGGACAGCTGCTAGTCAATCCTGTGGATGCCTTGAGCAGATGGAGGGAATATTTTGAAGAATTGCTCAATGTAGGTGAAACGTTCAATGATGTGTCAGATTTTAAGGTAGAATCGGATAGGAACGACGATGGAAAAAGGATCTCATTTGAGAAAGTGGAGAAAATGGTCAGTAAATTACAGTGCAATAAAGCGGCTGGGGTGGATGAAATTAAGCCGGAACTCGTCAAATAAACGGAATATCTGGCCTCAAATGGTTACACAGGATAATTGAAAAGGCGTGGGAATCGGGACAGGTTCCGTCTGACTCGACGAAAGCGGTAATCACGCCAATTTTCAAACATGGAAACAGAAAAGATTGCAATAACTATCGAGGTATATCTTTAATTAGCGTTGTAGGCAAAATATTCTCAGGTATTGTTGAAAGGAGAGTGCGAGTATTAATTGAGGACAAGTTAGATGAAAATCAGTGTGGGTTTAGGCCTCTTAGAGGATGTCAGGACCAGATCTTTAGCTTCCGGCAGGTAATGGAAAAGTGCTATGAGTGGAACAGAGAACTGTATGTTTCATAGATATAGAAAAGGCTTCCCTAGGAGGAAGCTACTGTCAGTTCTACAAGATTATGGTATAGGATGCAAACTTCTGCAGGCAATTAAAGGGCTCTACGTAGACTGTCAGGCAGCAGTTAGAGTAGATGGAAAATTAAGTTAATGGTTCAGGGTAGTTTCAGGGGTAAGACAAGGCTGTAACCTGTCACCACTGTTGTTCATACTATTCATGGATCATATGTTGAAAACAGTAGACTGGCAGGGCGAGATTAAAATAGGTGAAAACAAAATAAGCAGTCTCGCATATGCGGATGACTTAGTTGTAATGGCCGATTCAATCGAAAGCTAGCAAACTAATATTTCAGAGCTCGATCAGAGGTGCAAGGATTATGATATGAAGATCAACATCTCCAAAACGAAAGTAATGTCAGTGGGAATGAGATTTAAACAGATTGAGTGTCAAATAGGAGGAACAAAGTTAGAACAGTTAGACACTTTCAAGTACCTGGGGTGTATTTTCTCACAGAATGGTAACATAGTGAAGGAACTGGAATCGAGGTGCAGCAAAGCTAATGCAGTGAGTGCTCAGCTAAGATGTACTCTCTTCTGCAAGAAGGAAGTAAGTACCAAGACTAAGCTAGCAGTGCACCGCTCTATCTTTCGACCGACTTTGTTGTATGGGAGTGAAAGTAGGGTGGATACAGGTTACCTTATTCATAAGGTAGAGTTTACAGATATGAAAGTAGCAAGAATGATTGCAGGCACTAATAGATGGGAACAGTGGCAGGAGGGTGTCCATAATGAGGAAATCAAGGAAAAACTGGGTATGAACACCATAGATGAAGCAGAGTGAACATACTGAGATGGTGGGGTCATGTTACACGCATGGGAGAAGCAAAGTTACCTAAGAGACTCATTAGCTCGGCAGTAGAGGGTAATAGGAGTCGAGGTAGACAAAGAAGAAAGTACTTAGACTCGGTGAAGTATGATTTTGAAGTAAAAGGCATAACATCAGACGAGGCATCAATGTTAGCATTAAATAGAGGATCATGGAGGAATTTTATTAGAGGTACTATGCTCCAGACTGAACGTTGAAAGGCATAATCAGTCTAATGATGATGATGATGATGATGATGATGTAGCAGTCCACACTAGTACTGTCATGAGTTGATTGTGCTACCTTCTGGTGAAATTATTTTGAATAATATATATTCAATTGAGCGATCAAGTTAGGATCTTTGGATTACGAATCCTTTCACATAGGCAGAAGCTCCCTTATCCATTAAGGGACGCGAAGAAATAAGTTTTCCTACTTTTCTGTACAACTGATTTAGAAAGGATGTAAGTAGCTGTAAAGCAGAGGCGATGTAATTTTAGGCATTCGATTGCTGACACAGAAATAATTATTGAAAGGTGTACTACGCAAAATTTCTGCTCTTATTGAAAACACGGTCGGAATAGAGACGATGCTTTCGGTGGTTAACTTCAACCACTGGATAGGCAATACTTGGAAAAGTTACTTATAAATGCCGACAATAACTTGAGTTGTGACTCAAAACATGGACAAAGGAATTGCATCAGAGAGCACACCATCAAAGAATTTTAAGTGCTTTGATTAAAACTGGGTCCTTCAAATGAGGAAATTCCGAATATTATTACAACTTTGTTGCACAGGAAGATATATAGGAGAAGCTGAAAATAATTTATTATAAAGGCGATAAATAAATTTTATTTAATAGAATTACTAGTTCAAAATGGGATTTTTTGTTCTTGATTCACTCAACTACCCTTTTCACTACTCTTCACCTTTAGGAATAAATTACTTTCGACCTACGTCGCGATAGTTTGTTCTGTTTCCCTTGGCAGAAAACTTTCTGGATGCTTATGCACTCAGTGAGAAAGATGATATATGTAAAACTCCTTTCCTGTCACAAGATAGGGGCTGCTGGAGGCAGCGAATCACATGAAGTCAGCTAATTTTGGACATTTACAACGAATGCAAGATTATCTCATTATCAAAAACGCCCTTCAGTTATATGTGTCAAAACATTGTTCAAAATGTTCAAATGTTTGTAATTCTATCGGATCAAACTGCATGGTCATCAGTCCGTAGCTTACAAACTACTTAAACCTAGGTAAACTAACCTACGGACAAGCACACACACCCATGGCCCAGGGAGGACTCTAACCTCCACGGCGAGCAACCGCGCGCTCCGCACAGAGACGCTTTACACCGCTCTGCTACTCCACCGCGGATCAACACATTGGATTAACAAAGTAAATAAAGGATTTAGAAAAACATAACACAAATTAATGAGATCTGACTGACAATATGAAAAGAAAGTAGGTCCAAGTAAGAAAAATTAATACGAAGTTGTCAGGAAAAGTGGAAGATACTCGCTATAAAAGCATGAAAATGATACTGGAAGATACGAGAAGAATCACAATGTCAAGTAGCCCTTGGCAACTCCCACCGAGAAGTAAGATGAGGGAAACGGATGTATATTACACGTAAAAACCAAATAATAGTCGGAAATCATTCTAGCAGTGTTATTACGACTACTTGACTTCCATAGCCCTTAATAAAAGGAAAGAATGATCAGAGTTTAGCGTTCCGCCCTTGATGAAGGAAAGCGATGATTCCACTGAGTAAAAAATGTCATTGGTAAACATTACAGAAAAAGAAACTGCCTGATGAAAAAACTACCCTTTAATGTGATATTAGTCATTTCCACAGTTTTATTTGAAATGTTTTATTCCATGGGCGCTTATAAATTTGTTGCGCCTGTAGTTTGTTTTGGTGAGAGCACGCTATTTCGAAAAATAACACACGGTCGAGAACTATTCATCAAATGAAATTTACTGCAGGAAATTTTAACACGTAACAAGCTCAACTTACGGTGTAGTTGTTTTTCATTAATTTTTACTTGACGTCATTCAATCATTACGTATAAACCGTACATCCGCACAATTAATGTTCAAAGCTGACACATATTGCGCCATCCATTGCATCGTTTTTAAATGTGTTGCTGCTCAGAGAAAATTTATGGCTCGTGCGGGGAAATACAAACATTTGTGTCGCTGCGACCCATTCAGTGTCGTACGACACCAATGGTAACAATGAGAAACAGTAGCCTGAGTGAACGTATATAACTCAAGAAGAGTGGCTTTCTTTCTGCAACCTTTAATTACATATTTTAAATATTTTATGGCAAAATCTTTATTAATGATTCTCTTGTAAATTATATCTATAAATGTGAATGTCTGTTCGGTGTACGTTTATCACGTCTGAACCACAAGACATAAAGAGCTAAAAATGTTTAGTTACTAATGTCTACCCGGGGAAGGCTTCAGGCACGGTTTTATGGCGATCGGATAGCTATTTATCTATATATATACTGATCTGAATGTCTGTTCGGTGTACGATTATCACGCCCGTACGACAAGACGCAGAGACTTAAATATTTGTACAGCTACTAATTTATACCTGGGGAAGGTTTTAGGCACGGTTTTATAGCGATCTGATAGATATTTAGTAATTTGAAGAAAACAACCCGAAATGCGGAACAATAATTACCCTTTGAAAATTATATTTACTCTTTGAAAATGATTTTATTGGTTGCAGTGTTGCATGAGGGTTGATAATGATAAAAGGATGGAGTATATTGGGAGGGAAAGTTATCGGTATATATTAAATTCTACGTGTGTGTGTGTGTGTTAATATTTATCTTTTCAGCGAAAACTACAGAACGTAAACGAATGGTATGTGTGTAATTGTTGTCCGAAGTCTCCCCTTGTACAACATAGCAGTTCCATGCCGATAGCTACAGGGGGTGGAAGATATGGTGGTTGAAAGTCGTAAAAAAAAAGTCGAAGGCAAGCGATGACGTTTGTGACTCTATAGCAAGGAGGTTACATACACCGAAACTTAATGCCACAGACAATATCTTTGGTCTAAGCGTGCTACAATGTCTTCAGCCCTTTCTCTTTAAGGATAAGCATACAAATAAGGAAATATAAGAATAATAAATAAAGCAGTAAAAAAGAAATTTATTTTAATACATCTCTTTAGAAAAAATCGATTTGACGTTTCGCGCATTATCTATCATAATTGAACAACACGCGAGCGGAGCCACGGGTTTAAGCTAGTGGTACCATAACATATTTCTACGGAAATATTCCTCAGCTAATTTCCTTTGATTTCTTCAGTGGGCTGTAAAATAAATTATTATTGTATTATCAGATAATAGTTTCAGAGAAGTGTGCAGTTTAAATCGTACGTCTGAATGAACAGTATTTTCCGGGTCTCCCCCTGTAAACGGTTACTATCAGATTGTGGTTCTGAAATTTTAGCCTTTTTACCGACGACAGGCTAGGCAGGAAAGTATGCAAAAATGCAGAACTAATTTGTAGAACGTTCAATGTAACAGTTTCAGGGATTATCAATAACATTTTAGTTTCTTGAAATATCACGGTGCTGAATATGTCAGCTCCAAATCTTAACATTTCGGCACACTGAATCTAATTTCTATTTACGACTGTATGCTATAACTTTTATTTTACATTTGTTCTGCTGAAGAATGAGCAAGATAATCGCCTTAAAAAGAAAACGAAAACACAGGAAACCCAAATAAGCTTATCAGAATCTAGTACCCCCCCCTCCACCCAAACATTAAGGTAAAAGATAGTTTTTGTGTATTATGACAGGTTAAAGTATTCTGTATGTTATAACTAAACGACAGGGATCTGTTGTATTAGCAAAACAGAATCTCTGAGTTCACACTGGAACAATTATTCGTATACTACTCTGGCAGTCCATTATAAACGACTAAAATCGCACCAGATATTCTAAAATTCAACTTCTGACAATAAACGTAGCTGAATGAAGTCAGAATGTCGATCGGGCAACACAGACGAATCACAAAACTGTACATCCGCAGCATTTGAGCATTGTGTGTGTGTTCGTATTAGCCCTGTTGGACGATGTGCTTGTTTAGTGAGTTGGTTCTGAAATGAAAAGAGGACAATTAACGACCAAAGGATTAATTTAAAATTTTGTTTTAAGCGTGGCAAGACACATAAGTGAGAATAATAACTGATAAACTGCAGATTAGAAGTGAACCCATGTAATAAATCATTAACCAGAGGTTAGGGAAGAGAAAAATGTGTTGTTGTCTCTCATCAATTGTCTGACTTTCAGAATCAAGTACATTAAGAAGCTTTACGGGATTTTATCCAAACGGCGGTTACGACATCCAATATCTTGAACCGTATTGTCACAACTGGTGTCTCCGGTACGAAACTAAAACGAAGCGGCGAATGATGTAACGGCCTTCTCCGACATCACCTCGTTGGGAAAAGGTGAAGGCTGAAAAAAAATCACACATCAAAAGAATACTCAACACACATTTCGATACTGAGGGTATTATCTATATGGAATTTATTCCTGAGGGAACAACATTGAACATTGCAAGGTACTTTGAAATTTTGACCCATTTCATGCAACGTCTTTGCAGGGAAAACCCCAGTACGCTTAACAGGCTTCCACATTTCTTTCGTGACCCCACTTGGCCACACACAGCCAATATCGTCAAACAGTTACTGGAAAAGTGGGTGGTACAACTTGAACACTCACCAAACGCGCTGGATCTCAATCCTCCAGACTTCTTCGTATGCCCTCGACTCAAACTCGCTTTGGAAGGAAAGACATTTGACGATATTACTGACAACCAACGAATCACGATAATTTTCTTTTATGAATTTATCAATTGTTTTAAAAAATTGATTTAATGAATTTATATAATAAAAGAAACTATTTTGGAAATTGAAATAGAAATGTCCTCTTATGAAACAATCAATAAATTCTGGAGCCGCTTCAGCTGTTTTTATTGAGATCCTTTTATGTACAGGTCCACAACCGGTTTCGCGTCAGTAGAGACGCATCTTCAGGTGTTACTGTGTTAAATAACAAAACAATAATTAAAATTACAGGACCAATAACTTAATAAACGCGATACATGAATTGAACAAGGTATTACTTACAACTTTTTATTCTCTCGTCATAATTCGCTACTGAGTCCCAACATTCTAGTTGGTTTCATCCGTCAATTGGTTAAAATTCAATAGGGCCAAATACATGGGTCCAAGTCCAAAATCAAATGGTTGTCTTTCAGGATAAAAAACATGGATGTTAAAATGTGGGACATGTAGTCGCGTGATTTTGACCACCGTATTTTCGATAAAACCTGAAGGTAAAAAGAAAGACACGTGACAAATTTGTGTCTATAGTCATAAAATAAATCATAGGGGAAGAGTAGTTGATGGGGGGGGAGAGGGTTGCACCTATGTCAGTTGACAAAATTAAGTAATCGTTAGGAATGGGGAGCATTAAAACTTGTTAAAATGACTTACCCGTAGATTGGCAATGGAGTGAAGGTGGCCATTGTAAAAATAAACTGAAGGTCTGTAATTAGAAACATCAAGTTGTAGCAGACCTATGGAGGCGTAGAGGAGTGCACTGCGAAGCGGCGAAGTAAACTGAACGCGGGCTGTGGTGCGGCGTGATGGAGGAAAACAAACTTGCGCATGCGCGCTGTAGTATGGTACCTGGACTGTCAGTCAGAGAAAACAACTGAAGGTTGGGGCTCGTATTACAAAATTGAAACACATGAACTGGCGTGTAATTTAATTGTTAGGAACATGTAGGTTGGGGTAATATTTCTGGCGGTGATTATCTTTGTAGAAAAATTCTCGAAAGACCCTGAATGTCAATCGGTAAAATTTGTAAATATAAAATTGAAGATGTTCATTCTGGCATGGAGCTGAGTGAAGGGACATTCAATTTAGATTCAGATAATCAAAATTAGCCAGAATGGAACGGTGTTTTAACTCGGTTTGGTTATTCAGTGTTTGAGCAGCTGACTGTTTTAAAGATCTTATGATCTGCACTTCTTCCAGAATATTCAGGATGTTACCTTTACTCTCTTTGTGTAGAATAGTTAGGTTGTTTTCTATACTGGATATTGTGTGTTTGGTTTCCCTTAAATGTACGGTGATGGCGGACTTTGAGTTAGTCAATTTTGTATGTTCTTTAAAACGGACGTCGAAGCCTCGTCCTGTCTGACCAATATACTTTTGTGGGCAGTCATTACAGGTGATTGAATAGACACCTGTTCCCTTATACGGATTAAATTTTGACGTTTCTTTGTGTCTGTATCTGGCTCCGACATTTTTTGGAATGAAGAAGGCTGGAATAATGTTCTTCTTTCTAAGTTGCTTACCTATCCGGTCCGATAAACTTCCTAAGTATGGGACTCTATGGTAACTTAGTTTTTTGTCCTGATCTGCTGGTAATAAAGTTATGTGTGTCCTCTCTTCTTGCCTAGGAGTAATAGGTGGGGTTGTCCGTAACTTTTTCATTATCTCCTTATTAATGTTATCTACGTAATCTGCACTATAGCCGTTTGAATATGCTAAATACTGGATGGTTTGGTATTCCCGTTTAAAGGCTTCCTCTGAAAGAGGCACGTTATGAAGTCGATACAAAAATGATCTAAATGCTGCCTTCTTGTATTTTTCCGGGTGGTTGGAAGTTTGGTGTATCAGTGTATGCGTGGTGGAAGGTTTGCGGAAAATATCGTAACTGAATTTAGATTCTTTTAAAGTGATGAGTAAGTCCAGATACGGAAGTTTGCCTTCTTTGTTATGTTCAATTGTGAATTGTACATGTTCTTGTTGAGAGTTCAGCTCGGTGACTAACAAGTCACATACTATATTCGAACCGTTATACAGCAGAAACACATCGTCGACGTATCGGTACCATGCTATGATTTTGTTCGCGTGTTGGGAAGACTGTTGTACGTGATTGTATTCAAAGTTCGTCATGTAGATATTAGCAAGACAGTATGCTAGTGGCGAACCCATAGCAAGGCCCTGAGTTTGAAGATAGGTTTGATCCCCGAACTTGAAATAGTTATATTTTAGAATTAGGTCTAAAAGCTGAAGTACTTCTTCAATTTCTTCGATTGGGCGCCTACTGTGTGTACGTAAATTACAAGATATGATTTCTTTAACCTGGTTGGTTGGAATATTTGAATACATATTTTTAACATCTAGAGAGACCATATTCGTACCAGATGGAATACTTAACTGTGATAGATTTGAAATTAAATGGTCCCTGTTACGGATGTTATATTGGCAAGGGTGTTTGTAATGTTTGTCTAAATACCGAGACAAAAGTTTTTCAGACTCGTATGCAACGCCGGTTTTTGCGTTCACAATAGGACGCGCCGGGAAGCCTTCTTTGTGGACCTTTATGACTGCTCTTAATTTTGGTGCTGACGGATTCATGGGAATTAGAGTCTTCTTTTGGAACGTATTAGGGAAAATTTTTGCCGTCTTTAGTTGTTGTTTCAGATTAGCCAAAAATTTGGATGTAGGGTCAAATTTACATTTCTCAATATTATTTTCTATAAAAAAAAATATTGCACTTTTGTAACGTACTGTTCCTCAGTAATAACCGTCGTTTTCCCTTTATCTGCTCGTACTATTATTGATTTATTATCCTCGAGTTTTTGATTGATACCCTTTAGGATTATATTCTCGTCAGATGTTTTGTGACTCGGTCGAATTTCGGATTGCTGTTGACTGATAGTACTTTGTATAGTTTTATTCATCCCAATAGCCACCTCATTTCTTTGGGCGGTGGACAAATTGACTCCCTCGAGGGCAGAAACAGAGTGTGAAACTAGTGAATCTATTTGGGGCTGTGTCGGATAGTGGTTAGTATTATCGGTTAACCCCTTGTTGAGAAGCCGTGTTTCATTGTGGTTAAAGTTGATGTTTGCTAGATTACAGATGCGTGGAGCAAATTTGAAATCACACTCTCTTACAGAAGGTGAACGCAAAACCGCCGAATCGACTTTTAGTTTTTGGAACTTCTTAGAATGGATTTGCCATAGTTTACCTCTTAGTTGCCTGATGCATTCATTAATATGTTCCCTAATTCCATCAAATATCTGATTATTGACTATTCCGGCTAAATGTAGATGGGCGGTGTATAAATTTCTATTAATTCTGTCCTTTTTTGCATATAAACTTCGGATTTAATTCCGGATACAAAAAAACATAATTCTACGTACGGAGGTCGTCTGCAGGGCCACATTCCATAGAGTCCCATACTTAGGAAGTTTATCGGACCGGATAGGTAAGCAACTTAGAAAGAAGAACATTATTCCAGCCTTCTTCATTCCAAAAAATGTCGGAGCCAGATACAGACACAAAGAAACGTCAAAATTTAATCCGTATAAGGGAACAGGTGTCTATTCAATCACCTGTAATGACTGCCCACAAAAGTATATTGGTCAGACAGGACGAGGCTTCGACGTCCGTTTTAAAGAACATACAAAATTGACTAACTCATAGTCCGCCATCACCGTACATTTAAGGGAAACCAAACACACAATATCCAGTATAGAAAACAACCTAACTATTCTACACAAAGAGAGTAAAGGTAACATCCTGAATATTCTGGAAGAAGTGCAGATCATAAGATCTTTAAAACAGTCAGCTGCTCAAACACTGAATAACCAAACCGAGTTAAAACACCGTTCCATTCTGGCTAATTTTGATTATCTGAATCTAAATTGAATGTCCCTTCACTCAGCTCCATGCCAGAATGAACATCTTCAATTTTATATTTACAAATTTGCAGCCCTCTGCTGCAACCCCGCTCGTGGCCACCACTGAACTGGATCGGTCACTTGGCAATAGGACAGGCATCCGATAAGACTCATCAGTAGGCAGGCCTCTACCTAGTTAAACTATACACCAGCATTCCACTAGTCTCCTGGCCTCCAAGTAAAGTATTGTATTATGTGTACGAAATATATATCTTGTTCTAATCTAGCTTAGTGTTTCTAGTTTCTGCTGTCCCACTGACTGGTCACCACACTCTGTACCCGCACACGCGTGCATCTTACTTCCCTGTGCCGGTCTCTCTCTACTCGGCCACCGACACCTAGAACAACCGGCGGCAACGAGACACAAAAACATCAAAACAGAAACATTCTCGCATCTCTGTAAACCGACAAGGAACTAAGGACAGTTGCTACTACAAAAATTCCGAGCTAATTTTGCTGACAATTGTGGTATTTAAAGGAAAACGTCATCACCATTTTACATTAATGTATTTCAAACTCTGACCTCTGCACGGAACTGTCAGTTAATGAAATTGATTAAAAATGCTTGAGAGATGTGTTCATGCGTGACCGAGTGGGTAGCATTTCACGAAGTGAATAACTTAGAGGGAGTTACAGTCGAGTTGGAAAGTGGTTGCAACACCACGTACACAGTTTTAACCATAAACTCACTAACAGCAATATTCGTAAAATGAATACGTTTTGCCAGAGACGCAGAACCTAAAATGTCGTGTAATGAACGATCTTGGTATTGTCTGCTGTACACTACTTCCAGCTTTTTTGCAAACCTAGTTATTATTGAGCTTTTGAAATGTATTTTGATGTGAGCAGGTCGTGAATACTATCCATCTTCTTAATATTACTGAATATGCTATTACCGTTCAGCCGGGACACTGTGACCACCTACATTCTAGCCGATAATTGGCACGGGTAGCATCGGCGTAACCTCTTGACATGGAAACTATGAAGCATTCGAAGTTCACTGGAGGGCTTTAGCACCACATCTCAGCACACAAAATTATCGTAAATTCCGGGGAGTGGAGGCGTCGTGCTATAACGCCATGTTCGGTCTTATCCCAGACATGTTCGATCGAGCTATAATTTGGCGACATGGAGGGCGATCACTCCAATTTCAAATCGCCATGTCTTCTTCTAACCACACAATCATTCTCTTATAAATAATCCTAACAGATTTAGGCCAAAATATCACACGGATGACAACACTGCAAATAAACATAAAAAAGTGAATATGGACGAAAATTGCGTCTAAACCTAAAATAAAATCAATAAAGTTAAAAATTTCAAATATCAAGATATAATAATGGCATAATTTTTATTTATAGGAAACGCACACATGCCGTGCAAATAATTACATTCACATTACATTACATTCAATTTATTTCTTTTTGCTTTAAGCTATGATGGATTTATGTCTATTCCTGCACTTGACAACAATATCGTCCCGATCACAATTTGTCCTCTAGTATTAGGTAATGTCGGCAGCGTCCGTTTTCTTTGTTCCTGGCATTCTCTGTCGAACAATAGTCTCGCTCTCCTATTTGTGTGGTGACACCTTTTATTGTATTTGACTTCAGACATGCACCAGCCTTTTCAATACTTACTGCTCGTATTGTCTTTCAACCTTATCTGTCTTTGTTATTTTCTCTTTGATTAATTCAAATGTTCAAATGTTTGTATAGTCTATGGGACTAAACTACGGGGTTATCAGTCCCTAAACTTACAAACTACTTATGAACTACTTACGAACTAGGACGGCACAAATATCCATGCCCGAGGGGGGATTCAAAACCCCGACCGTAGTGGCCGTGTTTGATTAATTCCCTGTCCAGGATCTTGCCAAGTGTTACAAGGCGTCTTTCTTCCAATTTGGTTCTGTCGTTTTCTATATTTATTTGTACTGGATTGTGTTTACGAATGACTGCATCTTCCTTTTTCACTGTAGTGACAGGGCTCCATTACGCCCGACATAAGAAGTAGGAAAAGTTAATCGAAACAGAAATAAATAAATAACAAATCAACCATACCTAAGGAAATAAAATAACTTTTGTCGTTAAAGAAAACTACGATAAAAATTATCATCACCAGGTGTTCATTAATAAAAGAAAAGAATAAGAAGCTTTTAAACCAGTCAAAACATATAGAAAAGAAAAAAAAAAAAAAAAAAAAAAAAAAAAAAAAAAAAAAAAAAAAAAAAAAAAAAAAACTAAACTTCAACAAACTAAAGAAGTAAATCCTTAGGAAGGTATTCCAAATAAAGACAATCTAGAAACATTAACCCTTTATTTGGCACACACAGATATCGCGAGAAGAGAAAGTATTATATTACTTAAAAGTGTAGGCCGCGTGAACAGATTTATACGATTTTTTTTTCCAAATTTATTTTCTGGTTTGTAAGTAACATTGCCAAAAACTTCGAATGGTGGTACAGTATCAATACTACAGCGTTGTTCTTATGACTGTAGAAATTATTGTATTTTGGACTACTTCATGTAAAACGTGTGATAAACAAGTCGTTTTTGTTGCATAATGCAGAACAGTCCCATGTTTTCCACATTTTACAGTCAAATGTCCCGATAGACAGAACTTGCGAATCCTTTTGGTCTGTAGTCTGTCAAGTGACAACATACTGTCATATCTGTCATACCATACATCATTGACTGATAAAGGAGATGCTGTTTCATTCTTCTTTGTAGTGGTCTGCCACGCATCATCTTCCCAATAAATGTATGTCCATTTTCAGTCTCACATATAAGAAAATGTGAAGCTTAAGGGACTTAACTGCGGGGCCCTCAGTCCCTAAACTTACGAACTACTTATGAACTACCTTATACTAAAGACAACACGAACATCCATGCCCGAGAGGGGATTTGAACCCCCGACTGGGACCGGTCTCGCGTATCGGAGCATAGCGCCTCAACGCGCCCCATATAAGAACTCGTCAACATCTTCCATAACTTCAAGGCTTCCTCTTCCCCTTTTATAAGCAGTTTTCTATGTATCACGAAAAATATCGTCACAAAATTGAAATAAAAATGTACCTCGGTACTATATGCTTGGAGTGACCGCTAAAGATTCTGTTTATTGCTAAACTATTCGCAAAAGACAACGAAATATCACTTTATTGGAGAGCCTAAATGTTAGTTTCTAGCAGTGTTCCCATCCAAGGATAAAACTTGAAACATGTTTCAGAAAACTACGTGCAATTTTGATTTTGCTAGAGAGCAAGATTGCCAAGAAAAGGGTTAAAGCAAAGAGAAGGTAAAGGCATAACATTAACGACTGAACCAATGAATTTAATATTTTTAGAATTCTTGAAATTATGAATTACAGAACCTCCACATATAATTAATAGTGTCTTAAATAAAGCATTAGTTAATAAATAAATAAATTCTATAGTAACCCATTGACAAATACCAAGTTGATTTAAAGGTGAAAGAGCGATAAATTTCTTAAAATCGAACTCAAATTTGCTGCAAGGACAGTTGTAAATATTGTTACACAACCTATAATAATCATAAGTTAATAACATAGGACTAAAACTAATCTAAAGTTAGCACTAGCCGTAACAAGAATGGATGAATGAACCAAATAAGAAACAGGTCACCGGATGTGTTCAATCAGCGTTCTCTTTTTGCTGCAGCACAGTCAAACCTTTCCCCTAGCATATTCTAATCTTCCGTTGCCAAAGGAATGAGTTGCATGTTATCCGTGACAACTGCCGGAATGACGGAATGAAATAATACGAAGATTGCATGTACTACTGCAGCAATCACATTTCATGTTTTATTCAGTAGTTGTTTATCATTCATTCAGTAGTATATTCCCCTTCGTTTATCACCACGTAAGATCTAACACAATGTGGTGATAAATGAAGGGGAATATCAACACATAATATCTGACACCCACTCCCATGAACCACAGACAGGTGGGGTGGCTTGCGTGCCTCAACGATACAGATAGCCGTACCGTAGGTCCAATCACTGCGGAGGGGTATCTGTGGAGAGGCCAGACAAACGTGTGGTTCCTGAAGAGGGACAGCAGCCTTTTCAGTAGTTACAGAGGCAACAAATCTTCAAATGTTTGTATAGCTTATGGGACTTAACACAGAGACAACAGTCTGGATGATTGACTGAGCTGGCCTTCTAACATCAGCTACTGTGGCTTTGCCATACAGTTACTACGAACGGGTGAAAGCAAGGGGAAACTACAACCGTTATTTTCCCGAGGACATGCAGCTCTACTGTATGAACATATGATGATGGCATCCTCTCGGGTAAAATATTCCGGAGGTAAAAAGTCCCCCGCTTGGACCTCCGGGCGGGAACTATTCAGGAGGATGTGATCATCAGGAAAGACAGCACTGGCATTCTACGAATCAGAGCGTGGAATGTTAGATCCCTTAATCGGATAGGGAAGTTAGAAAATTTAAAAAGAGAAATGGATAGGTTGAAGAGAGATATAGTAGGGATTAGTGAAGTTCGGTGGCAGGATGAACAGGATTTCTGGTCAGGTGAGTACTGGATTATAAATACAAAATCAGTTGGGGGTATTACAGGAGTAGGTCTGATAATTAATACGAAAATAGGAATTCGGGTAAACTACTATGAGCAACACAGTGATCGCATTATCGTAGTCAGATACGATGCCAACACCGACCACAGTGTGAGATTACCGCCCAATAGAAATATTGGTAAATAATAGCATTTGATAATTAAACAGTATGAAGTTCACTGCAAACATTGACCATGCCAATGCACTACACAACTTTAATCTTATTCATTATGGGAGCAATGTATGTACGCAGTTGGGTGACAACATTTATAGTTAGGCCATAGGTAGAAATTCTCCACGTTGAGATTTGCTGTGTGCTTGTAGCTGACGGGAGGCCAGCGAGCAGGCCGACGTTGGTGGCTTGTTCCAACTTAGGATTTTCCAGTTCGTTTCCGGTGAGGGGAGAGAGGGACAATGGCGAGTGACAGGTGCAGTGCAGTGCACAGCGTGAAATAAAATATTCTAATACTACTTGCATTTGAAGTAATACGATGCAGTTAGGAACCTTTAAGGCCCTCATTACAAAATAGTCTGTTGACAAATAAACAATACATTAGCTGATATAGTCACATCTGGCGTAATATGTTTAATTGACAATGAAAAGTAATAAATTACCAATGAATAGAAGACAGTTACACAACTAGCATGGTAATGTTTGTTTATAAAAATAATATATTAACTACTTCTCATTTTATTTTCAATTAATCTTGTGTATTTTATCTTGAAATATTCAGTTAAATCACTTATCTGTGATATAAGAAATTGTACGATTATAATAAATAGTACAAAGGATGTTTATACTAATACAAAAACCTAAGAAGATATTTGTTTAATGTGTAGTGTAATTATTTTGATTTTAAGTAGAGCTTTAGAAATGTATTTGCTGAGATCTGTACGTTGGCAAGTCGGTTAGAACAGCTCACAGGGGAAGTTGATGACGTAGGGAAAAAAACCGGCAGTTGGGCTTTTGGCGCGCGCGCGGCCCAGGAAGTGACAAGTCAGGAGCGAGTTGGGTAGCTGGCCGGGCGGCGTCGCTCTGCACAGTCGGCATGTGGATCTCCAGGTGGAGACTATAGTATTTTGTGTGGCAATTGCCAGGTGTGGGTGCTCGTCGTAGACTGCACCAAGTTGAATCGAGTGCTACTGTGTGTTATGAATATTTAGCCGGTAGAAGAAGGTGTGCATCGAATTGAATTAAAGTGACTGTGTTTTGTTAATGTAACACGTGTCGTTGCATAGGCATGAACATAAACGGTGTTTGAGACAGGCACATGGTGTGTAAACAATTTGCGACAAATATTCAATTCGTCTGGGGGCTCACGAGCTATAACTGTATTTGATGAATATGTCGACGTACAGACGTATTAGCCACAGGGTTTTAATATGGTGTAATAAACAACATAAAGTGAACATTCACGTGTTTTCAAAATTAGTAGTTAGTACACCCTTTTCTCCCATGAATTTACTTTATTATGAAATTGTTTTGTTAATCATATGCAGGGAAGGAAAGCTGCGAAAGTGTGATATCATCCCCTAGAAAACGAGTCAAACAGTACCAATCACAATTTCAGTGTTTATGCATGTTTAGGAATTTGGTTCGCAGTTGGTGGTTGTGAGTTTAAAAAAATTAAACTTTCCCAATTTTAAACTCTCACCCCGATCTTTCACCCTCGCAACAGTAGTACAGGTTTATATGCCAACCAGCTCTGCCAGTGATGAGATCGCAGAAATATATGAGGAGATAACGGAAATTATTCAGACAAATAAAGGAGAGGAACACTTAATTGTGATGGGAGACTGGAATTCGGTAGAAGGACAAGGAAGGGAAGGAAAGATAGTAGGTGAATATGGTCTAGGCATAAGGAATGAAAGAGGTAGCCGCCTAGTAGAATTTTGCACGGAACATAATTTAATTATAACAATTACCTGGTTTAAGAATCACGAAAGAAAGTTTTATACATGGAAGAGACATAGATTTTGGAACCAGATTTTAAATTGTAAGACATAAACTCTGACCATAACTTATTGGTCATGAATTGTAGGCTGAAAAAAAAAATAAAAATAAAAAAATAACTGCAGGAAGTTAGGAAAATAAGGAGATGGGACCTGGATAAACTGAAGGAACCTGAAGTTTTGAGAATTTCAGAGGGAGCTTTAGGCAACAAGTGCGAGAAACGGGGGAAACTAAAACAGTAGAGGAGGAAAGGGTAGCATTGAGAAATGAAATAGTGAAGGCAGCAGAGGACAAATTAGGAAGGCAAGACCAACAAAAAATCGTTGGATATCACAGGATGATATCAATGAAAGGAGAAGATATAAAAATGCAGTAAATGAAACAGGCAAAATAGAGTATTGACGACTAAGAAATGAGATTGACAGGAAGTGCAAAATGGCTTAGCAGGAGTGGCTAGAGGGCAAATGCAAGGATGTAGAAAATGTGTAAATAGGGGAAAATAGATACAGCCTACAGGAAAATAAAAGAGATATTTGGAGATAAGAAGCACAGCTTTATAAATATCAAGAAAACAGATGGAAAACCAGTTCTCAGCAAAGAATGAAAAGCTGAAAGGTCGAAAGAGTAGGTGCTCTACGAAGGAAATGAACTTAGAGGCATTATTGTAGTAAGGGGAGAAGAAGTCGATGAAGATAAAATAGGATCTGCTATACAGACAAATGAATTTGAGAGAACACTGAAAGAACTAAGTCGAAACATGGCCCCTGGAGTAGATGACATTCTCTCATAGCTACTGAAGTCTTTGGGAGAACCAGCCATGACAAAACTGGCTCACCTGGTGTGTAAGATGTATGAGACAGGCGTAGTAGCCTCAGACCTTAAGAAAAATGTTATAATCCCCATTCCAAAGAAAGTAGATGCAGACAGGTATGAAAACTACAGAACCATCAGTTTAATAAGTCATGGTTGGAAAATATTAACAAGAAATATTTACAGAAGGACGGAAAAGCTGGTAGAAGCCGACCTCGGGGAAGATCAGTTTGGGTTCAGGAAAAATGAAAGGAACACGGGAGGCAATACTCACTTTACGGCTTATCCTAGAAGATACATTAAGAAAAGGCAAACCTACATTTCTAGCTTTTGTAGATTTGGAGACGGCTTTTGACAATATTGATTGGGATAAACTCTTTCAAGTTCTAAAGAAAGCAGAAGTAAAATATAGAGAGCGTAAGATTATTTACAACTTGTACAAAAACCAGACAGCGGTTGTCAGAGTTGAAGGGCATGAAAGGGATGCAGTGTTTGGGAAGGGAGCAAGACAGGGTTGTGGCCTTTCTTCAATGTTATTCAACTTGTACATGAACAGGCTATAAAGGAAAGCAAAGAAAAATTTGGAGAAAGAATTAAAGTTCAGGGAGAAGAACTAAAAACAATGCGTTTTGCCGGCGACACAGTAGTGCTGTTAGCGACAAAAAAGGACCTGGAAGGGCAGTTGACCGGAATGGACAGTGTGCTCAAAAAAGCACATAAGATGAACATTAACTAGAGCAAAACTAGGGTACTGGAGTGCAGTCTAAGAAAATCGGGTGATGCTGAAGGAATTAGATTAGTTAACGAAACAATACAGGAGGTAGATGAGTTTTGTAACTTGGGCGGTAACATAACAAATAACGGTCGCTGTACAGAGGATATAAAATGCAGAATGGCAATAGGTAGAAAAGAGTTCTTTAAAAAGAGAAATTTGTTAACATCGAATATTGATTTTAGCCTAAGGAAGTCCTTTCTGAAGGCATTTGTGTCGAGTGTTGCCTTGTATGCGACTGAAACATGGACGATAAACAGTGCGGACAAGAAGAGGATAGAGGCTTTTGAAATGTGGTGCTACAGAAGAATACTGAAGATTAGGTGGGTGGATCGCGTAACTGTGTTGAGCAGTTAAACCTGCAACCCACGCGCAATGGAAATATTCTAGACCTTATAGCCACAAACAGGCCTGACCTTATTAACTATGTCTATGTAAAAACAGGAATTAGTGATCATGATATCGTCATAGCATCGATGGTGACCAAAGTTCAAAAACCAATCAAGATGTCCAGGAGTGTGTTTTTGTTGGGAAGAGCCGATAAGCAAATGTTACGATCGCACTTAGAAAATGAATGGGCATCGTTTAATTCCGGGACTATGGATGTAGAGGAATCTGGACTAAATTTAAGTGCATTGTTAATAAAGGGCTAGAGAAATATGTGCCAGTAAAGACGATTAAGGATGGAAAAGAACCACCGTGGTATAATAATAATGTTAGAAAGCTGCTGAGAAAGCAAAGGCTGTTGCACTATCGATTCAAAAAAGAACACGCAAATGATGACAGGCAAAAGTTAGTAGAGATTCGTGCGTCTATAAAAAGATCGATGCGCGAAGCATACAATAATTATCACAGCCATACCTTAGCAAAAGATCTTACCGAGAACCCTAGAAAAATTCTGCGCCTATGTAAAATCGATAAGCGGGTCAAATCCCACTGTCCAGTCACTCGTTGATCATTCCGGGGCAGTAATAGAAGAAAGCAAACGGAAAGCTGAAGTGCTAAATTCAACCTTTAAGAAATCTTTCACGCAGGAGGACTGGACAAATTTACCATCATTTGATCAACGTACTAATTCCGAAATGGGGGAGATAGCAATAGGTATTTCCGGTCTAGAGAAGCAGCTGAGAGAGCTAAATACGAAAAAGTCTGCTGGTCCGGATGGAATACGAGTTCGGTTTTACAAAGACTATTCTGCGGCATTGGCCCCCTATTTAGCTTGCATTTATCACGAATCTTTAATTCAGCGCAAAGTTCCTAGTGATTGGAAAAAAGCGCAGATGACTCCCGTTTATAAGAAAGGAAAGAGAACTGACCCACACAATTAAAGGCCAATATCGTTGACATCAGTTTAATGTAGAATTTTGGAGCATATTCTCTGTTCGAATATAGTAAATTTCCTTGATACGGAAAATATTCTTTCCATTAATCAGCACGGGTTTCGGAAACTCAGTTTGTCCTTTTCTCACATGACATCTTGCGAGCCATGGATGAAGGGCAACAGGCGGATTGTGTTTTTCTCGACTTCAAAAAGGCGGTCGACGCAGTGCCACACTGCAGACTGCTAAGGAAGATACGAGTTTATGGAATTTGTTCACAGATTTGTGACTGGCTGGAAGAGTTCCTAAGTAATAGAACGCAATACGTTGTTCTCGACGGCGAGTGTTCATCAGAGACGAGTGTATCGTCAGGCGTGCCCCAGGGCAGTGTGATAGGACCGCTATTATTTTCTATCTATATAAATGATGGACAGAGAAAGTTGTAAATTGAGGCTGCTTGCTGACGATGCTGTTGTGTATGGGAGGGTGTCGTCTGTAACTGACTGTAATAGCATACAGGATGACTTAGACAAAATCTCTAGTTGGTGCGAAGAATGGTAGTTAGCTCTCAATGTAGAAAAATGTAAGGTGATGCACATGAGTAGAAAAAAACAATCCCATAATGTTCGAATTCAGAATTAGTAGTGAGCTGCTACATGTAGTCATGTCGTTCAAATATCTAAGCGTAACATTGCAGAGCGATATGAAATGTAACGAACATTTAAAGACAGATGTGAGTAAAGCGGAGATCCGATTTCGGTTCATTGGGAGAATTTTGGGAAGATGAACTTCATCTCTTAAGATGACCGCATATAAAACGCTTGTACGACCACGTTTTGAGTATTGCTCAAATGGTTGGGTCCCGTAGCAGATCAGTTTAAAGGAAGACACAGAAGCAGTTCAAAGGCGAGCCGCTAGGATTGTTATTGGTAGGTTCTACCAATGCGCGAGTGTCACGGAAATCCTAAGGGAACTCAATTGGGGATCGCTGGAAGAAAGACGAAGTTCTTTTCGTAAATTTCTATTAAGTAAATTTAGAGGGCCGGAATTTGAAGCTAAGTGTAGTACGATTTTGCTGTCGCCTACTTACATTGCGCGTAAAGATCACAAAGAAAAGATCAGAGAAATTAGAGCTCGTATGGAGGCATATAGGCATTCTTTTTTTCATCGTTCAATTTGGGAGTGGAATAGGAAAGGAAATGCCTAGTAGTGGTACAGTGTACCCTCCGCCACCCACCTTACGGTGAATTGCGGAGTATGTATGTAGATGTAGATGTAATGCGGAGGTACTGAACAGAATTGGGTAGAAAAGGAATTTCTGGCATACCTTGACTAAGAAAAGGGATCGACTGGTAGGACACATTCTTAGACACCAAGGAACTGTGAATTTAGCGTTGGAGGGAAGTGTGTGCGGTAAAAACCGCAGAGGAAGACCAAGAGATGGATACAGTAAGCAGATTCAAACAGATATAGGTTGCCGTTCTTATGTGGAGTTGAACAGGCTTGCTCAGGATAGGGTATTGTGGAGAGGTGCATCAAACCAGACTGAAGACCACAACAATAACAACAAGAACTGACACATATAGTTTTGATTCGATTTCTGCAATAACATATGTAATATTTCTGTTCGACGTAATTTTACTCTTTCAGGAGCAGTAGGCTTGCGAGCCGACGACTTTCGTCTATCAGCAGAATGGCAGGCGGTGCGTTATTATGGTGATGCGCCTCTGGCGGGGACGGAGGGTCCTACAGAAGAAGTGGCTCGTTGGTGCAGGCTCGTCGCGATGACGAGCGACCGAGCAGAAGGGATCGTTACGGCCCCCTGAATAGAATCACATCGCCTGCCGGCGAAATACAGCGCCATCGACGCCCCCAAATATACGGGCAAAGAAAGTCCACTCTCTCAGCGATTGACTACTTCTAGGATTTCTAAGACGTTTTAATGGTTATTTGTAGGATGACAAACGGATTCTCTTCACTGCATGCCTGAGGATGTAGCTACCAAACCAAATAAAATTCTAAGTGTAAATGTCAATACACAATATCACCGAGTTAACATGAAATGTTAAGTATTCATTTTTAGTATTAATTACATAAGGAGACCAACAAAATCTATATAATTCCTAAGGTACTTTGTCATAAATGTGCACGATACAGAAATGATATGTCCACGTAGACATTAAGAATTGTGACATGTTTTCACAACCGTGACACTGAAGTTTCCTTTGTATTACACAGTAAAGTCTCCGATATTCGTATTAACAGTACTACTAATAATTCGACGACACTGAAGTGCTCCTGGCTTCTCCCCTGCGCGCCGATGTTACAGTACAAATGACACAAGAAACTAACTACGTTTCGTGAAATCCCATTGTAGGGCCGTTCATGTTTAAAGTTTCATTTGCATTACAGATTCATACAGGTTTACTATAATATCGCAACTGCTAGGTTTATGTTGTTATCGGCAGTGTAACAGTACGAAATCTATAAAGGCAATTGTTTGTTGCTGCCGTTATTTCGCTTAGTTTTTATATAAGATGAAATTAAGTGGTAAATTGCCCCATTACCGAAAGCTTATCATTAGTTTCTTTAATCTGAATCGTTAAAGGTATCAAAAAGAAGGGAGACGCCGCGGTGGAGTGGCCGACCGTTCCTAGGTGCCTAGCTGCGGAGCGCGCCACTGCTCGCTGTCAGAGGTTCGAGTCCTCTCTCGGGAATGTATGTGTTTGTAATCCTAGGGACTGATCAACATAGTAGTAAAATCCCATAGATTTTCAATCATTTGAAAATTTGAACGGAGAAGGTTTGAGAAATAGAGGACACAAAATGTTCGGCATCTTAAAAATGTAATGGAACAGCGCACCATATATCGTGTCGGGCCTGTTATAACTCTGTGGACTGCAATTACACGATATAAAAATGAGTGTAGACTTCAAAGGTACTCCTTTGGAGGCAGCTGACACCTAATCGTTTGCACCGCGTCTATCTAGTCAGGTCTGTTCGTGCATGCATGATACCTGTCAAGGTGATTTCCTTCCATAATGCGATAGATATTCCCAATGAGATTCACATTTGTGTTCCTGGGTGATCACATGTTACCTTAGTAATGAGGTTAAGGTTACAGATATGTAAGTGGTAAGGATGACTGCAAGTAATAAGAGATGGGAACAGTGGTGGGGAAAGGCGGCAGTCTTAATTATGATGATTTTGTTGATGGTGGTGGTGGTGAGCTCAGTCAAGCACTCCCACTTGCATGGATGCATTTAAGGGAGTTCGGAAGAGACGCACGAACACTACTTGAGCGTCATGGCGAATCGTGATAGAAGACAAGATCACTGATGTATCCGAAGGAATTTTCCTCACGTCATATAGTCAAATATTCGTCCTCTGTCGAAGTTCGAAACGTCATCTACAGATTATAGCTGTATTCTACAAAGATTACTGAAGTTACTTACGTAAAATTACTGCACGAAATAACGTTTTAAGTATTCTGTATATTCATACTTTTGTATGGGAGTCAAATAATAATTACTGTTATTGTCCGTGTATATAATCTTGTTTTGTACTGCACACTTCTAAAACTCAAAATTTTCAGCACCGATTTACCTCAAACTTTGACACAACGTTGCATTCTTATACTGGAAGGTATTTTAATAACCGATTCTTTAGTATATTGTATGTCACCTATATACGTCTCAATATTGTGGTTTTGTGTAACAACGGTATAGGATGTAGAGAGAGAGGATGAATTAAAATTTGTTCTATTGCCTAGAACCTGGACGTCCTACTTACTAGGTAAACGCTTTAAAGCGCTCTGCTAACACAGCCTAACGAATAATGTGGCGTGACGATATTTCCTAAAGCACGTCTCCCTCTCAATATCAGATACTTTAATTCTGCCTCAGTCTTCCATAATGAAAGAGGAGTATTGAGTCAAATGGATGGTCAGAGAAGACAATCAAAAACAATGAGCGTACTAGATGTATAAAGTGAGGGAAGGGAGATCAGGTTGTGTATCCAATTCCCATACAATCAATTCATAAATAACGAAATAAAATTTACATTCATAAGCATTATGTATTTACACACTGAATTTCGGTGCTAAAACAGAGTACAGAACGAACCAATTTTGTAATCCATGGTGTGTTATTGATACAGATCTATCTATCAACTTGTTGGGGAAGTATTTGGTTCTGGTAACTTTACAGAGACATAGAACTACTAGACCTGAAACATAATGACAACGTTTTACAGCAGAGCTACTAGTCTTCTAGATAATTACTTGTTTTCTGAATATTACCCCAAATTGTGAAAAGATAAACAAAAGCACTTTTATTAACATCCGTTTGACTTTCATTCACATCAGTAAGCAACACTGATATTTGTTTTGTGGATAAGTATTTCTCGAAACGTCACGACATTCGTGTGTGATTTCTATTATAACACCTCATCGGCACGCAGTGAAAAAGTTGCAGCACTTGTATGTTTATTTCATTATTATTACTACTATTTCTATCGCGAGTTTCGGAGATTATAAGATGTGATGGAAAAAGTAACATCATGGGTGTGGATATGTAAACATCTGTTTTCATTCACAGCTTTTAACACGTACGACAAAATATGATTTTTATTGTGCACATCTTCGGCAACGAGCGGCAGCAATTATATAGTTTTCTTTGGCCTCACTATATTACTAATACTAAAAATCAATACCAGTCTTCACCGTTACTTGTTGATATTCGATAATTTAATCTACATTTGCAATTAATGTGCCTTGGTAGCATCTTTCTTCCATATCGAAAGGCCATTCTCTGATATGCTGCCGACTATCTCGTTGCCACCCCGCAAATCACTGGTAAATGGTCATAGAAAATCGCTGAGAGATATGTTTCTGCATGTGTAAGGGCGTATTTGGTGGGGCAACGTATTCCGCTTCAATTCCCTGGCAGCCAACGTACTTTTATCCAAGAAGTCTATCATGACAATTTTTGCACAGTCGTTCGTCAGTACATAGACCTGGCACCAGATGGCTGGAGTAATTTGATTCACAAAATCGAAAAATCTCACTATCTCAACGAAGTTGAAAATTTGTGCCGGACCTGGATTCGAATCCGGATATCCTTCTTCGAAACAACGGTCGCCTTAATCTGAAAGGCAATCGAGAGACTCCTTCCGTCATGTACAAATTCTAAACTTGCAACACAGTACATCCTCCTGATCGCAGCCTTTAGTGTATTCCCTCAAGAAATCGAGCGTATTTACGCATTCTCAAAGAAATGGGATTTGCCTTTTTGGGGCATTTAAACAAGTATTGATGTGATATCTGTTTTCCATATCAATAATCTATTATTTCATTAAACTCCAGTACGTCCCCATGTTATAATTATAACGCCTGTAAATGGCTGTGCTTTCGCCTATGACGGAACCATTCGCTGAAATGCTAATAAAATAAAATAAAGCTACAAATTTCACCTGTATTTGCAGCTTCCCTCAGAAAGTTGTATTTTGAGTGTCGAGTAGTGTGATTTATACGGCGTGCAAAGATTCCTTCGTACTACATTTTTCTCTCAACTACAAGAACAATTTTCCTTTAATTGTGACCGCGTTCTAGTGGTGCGTAAGTGAGGAGCAACTGGCAATCCTACCATGCCGTGTTAGTCGTATAATACGGCTCTTCAGTGTACTACAGCTGCAACTTCAGCAAGAACATAGAATGTTCGCCGGTGTCTTCCCGAGGCGGAGCAGTAAACGAAGACAATTAAGCCAACATTTCCGCACTGCCTTCGCACACAGTATCAAAATACCACGACCCAGATTATGTCTAACGAGTTCTGTCAGCTATTTGTGTGTCAGAGGATTAACTCTGCAAATGTACGCGGAAACAGAAAATCCCATATCACATGTCTGGCGTAACTGGTAAATTCGCCGTTACATTTAATGGTTTTCGCTTGGGCGTGGTCCGACAGCAGAATTATATCCGGGGTTGTTTCTCACGTTCCTCTCGCAACTCCCGATCTTCTGCCCACCTCTCAACGCCGGCTCTGCGTTTGCACGTTCCCATTCCCTTTGTTCGTCCCCATCTGACGCATGTTTGTTAATTAATACCCGAATGTGGAGACGGATTCGAGGGCTTTTCAACACACCGCGAGAACGTGGGTTTCATATCAGCTAGATTAAAGTGCTGTGGATTCAACGCAGACCATACGAACTGCATACTTATTCGGAATTCTGGCTCACTCCCAATTTTCTGATTTATTTCCACTGTAACTGATATCGACTTCATATCATTTGAAATGGCGTATCTGCGGAAATGAAGTTAATTACTTTTACATTTCCGCAAAAATGAGTCGTCATCGGCAGCTTCTGATAGTATACTACCAGTTACGAGAAATGGAAGCTCCGAAAGATGTGCGTGCGATCTTAAAAAAGGAAACTGTGAAATTAAGGCATAGAGATATGAAAAACTTCTCTCCAGTACACTGGCTCAGTCAGCCAAGTAACCATAATAAAAAATCAGAATATAATGTGATCTGCTGACGGGATATACTGACTGGATTCAGAAATACCCCATTCATTGACTTCGTATTCGACATCGCTATTCCCAAGTGTTTTAATTGCTACTTTTCACTACTTTACCATGATTACACATGACTACATGTGTGGTAATGAGAAAACAGTTCAATTGATTTGAAGCCACCTATCAGAGAAATCATAGCCGAAGTCGGAGGGAAACAATGTCAAACTACCTTCTTTAGTATCATCCCTGTTGTGTTTATTCTTTTGGTTCATGACAGTTTTAACCTTTTCTCATAACTAATAACACCTTACATGTGGCAGTCTGTTTTTGCTAATTGCTCTCTTATATCTTGGATGCACAAATTTTACAAGTGTGCGATACAAGAAAATTAGGTAATACAGCTATATCTCATGTCCTAAACGACTGGATTGATTTTAACCAAATTAAATACATTCGCCATTTATTGTCAGCAACTAATCATAGTTGTTGTCAGATCCACATAGTTACTGAAGGGAGAAAGGTAGAGGGAGGTGAAAAATAGACGTAGCTGATGATTTCCCAATACCGAGAAGTAGTTAGTAATTTCAAATATTTGCGATACTTTTTGTTCAAGTGTGTTCAAATGTTTGTTAAACTTACAACTACTTATGAACTACCTTGTACTAAAGACGACACAAAAATCCATGCCCGAGGGGGGTTTAGAACCCCCGACTGTAGCGGCCGTGCACACTGTGACTGGCGCGCCGCAGACCGCTCGGAAACTGCGGCCGGCCGATACTTTTTGTCGTTGATAACACCCACAATGGGATTGGAGGGGAAAATCTATCTCTTACTCACATCCGCTGTTGCTACTTTTGGCTGGATTATCAGGCATGATACGTCATCTTTTATTATATGGCGATTATAAAAATCAAGACAAATTTCGTTGAAAGTTTTCACAAACACCAATGATCATACCGGCAAATTATTTCTTTGTAGGACTCATCGCTAAAGAGATATGATGTCAAGAACGTTGATCTGTGTGATAAGAAACTTTAGGGCTACAAAAACAATCCATACAGGCGAAATGCGTGTTCAGATCTATGTAATGTGCTCTAGATATGTGTCAAAGATATATTTAAAAACACGAAGCCGTGGGTAGAATCCTCCTAGTAAACCTCTCGACCTATATCAACAAAAATCAGCACAGATAATATTATCTTTAAAATAATTATCCTCCGATATGAATCACCTACTCTTGTAAAGTGAATAAGAGATAAAATATAAATAAATGAATTGCAGCAACCAGTTGCTTGTCGTTATTTATTTTGAACTTCAACGACCGGTTTCGGGCGCTTGAGTGCCCTTCTTCTGGTCTCTATACAGACAAACAAGTGCATTTGTATACAATAAGGCTATAGAACGTATAAAAGTCGATTACAGAAATATGCAGCAGTTTCCAACCAAATAGAATGTAATAAAGATAAGTTCATATAATGGGATGAAATTAACACTTACATTTTTGTACTGTTGCTTAAAAGATAAACATGCTACTAGTGGAATCAACGCTAAGTGCAAAGATTATGGAATGAATAACAGTCAGCTGGTAACAAAGTATCTATGGGTGAGGCTTATAGTAAAGGAGTAACGATAAAAAGGGGGAAGAAGGCTATGGGAAAAGTAATACTCAAAGTAGTTGAAGAAAAGCATAAAGAGAGGGGCAGGTGACTGATAAATCAGTCGCTTAGCAGATTAAAATTCAGTAGTCTAGAAGTACAATGATAAGTGGCGCCATAGGCGGAATATTTCAGAACTACCAGCTGTGCAGTAGTAGGATGCTTAGAATGTCACTGTCAGGGCATCTGTCAATATAAAGAATTTGTCATTGTATCTATGGCTTCAAAATTTAATGGGGATAGATTGATGAAGTGATGTGAATGGTTACAGTAATATTAACCTAGTGTTACGATTGGAATATCTAGTCAGGCGACTGAAGAAAGTTAAACAGTGAAATTGCTAGGAATATACCAAAGAGGATAATTTTAATGTAGTTGTACTGCAGAGGAAGAAGGGAATTATGAGAGTTACTTAATGTAGTACGTGGGGGGAGGGGGAATTTATTAAGTTTATAAGTAAATAGCAGGTAGCAGGTGGAGAGTGTTGTGTTTGTGTGTGTGTGTGTGTGTGTGTGTGTGTGTGTGTGTGTGTGTAATTGATGAATAGGATAGTGTGATAGTGGACCTAGGGTATGTAAGGTGTGACTGTGGGTGTGCACAAAGTTTGTGGTTATTTGTCAGGGATTTTTATAAAAGAAGGGGAATAGCTGATTATTGTATGGGATGGGGGGGGGTGGAGTGTAGCAGAAATTGTGCAAAGACAGATCCATATGCAATGCCCCACAAGTGTATGCTCTGTGACTGTTAATAAAGTTGTATTTGGTCTATAACTGTAATGTGGGGTGGCTACTACTTTCAATCTTAAGATAGGCAGAAACATAAGGGACTAGTTCAGTGTCTGTGTAGAACAGGTTATGCATTAATGTGCAGTATTAGGGTGGGTTGGTCAGAAAAGTTATGGCTGTAAAACATGTGCAATATGTGAAAGGGGCTGATGTAAAGCAACATAAAGCGTACTACAGTGACTTAAGCAAAGAAGAGCTAATCAGTTAATGAGGAACTGTATGGGTACAGCATATCTTACTTGTGGTTCGTTGAAATTAACTTTTGGTTTAATTGTTTTACTACATCTTTATCAATCTTGAAAGCCTATGGAGCAGGTATACTATGAAAGGTGCTAGGATGGGTTAAAACTCAAAACAGTAGGGAGGGGAGGTGGTTCTTGGAGGCAACTACAACAGGTAAGTGAAGCCAGTGTGAGTAAACAGCACACTGGAGAAAACATAGTGAAGGAATGGCGTTTAATTTGTGACTTTTATATAAAGTAGAGCAATTGAAGGGTTGGGCAAAGGTGAATAAGTTCAAACAATAATATCTGCACTTAGTGTTTTACAGAGACAATTACAATTAAGAAGCAACTATTATACTGTATGAACACATAGTACATTTTCAATGATCATCCAAGAGTGTGGCTAAACAATCGACGAAAACCTTGTTTCTTAACACAGTTTGTTCATTTAATAGATTACAGTCTAGTGATTTAGAATGCTTATATATTTCTAGCTCTTCAAGAAAGTTCATTTTAGCTCCTTTATTTACAAAGTGTAAGATGTCTAACTTATCAATACTTGGAGCTGTATGTATTTCATCTATTAGGTGTTGGGCAAAAGTGGACCTATAGGGATTTTCTCCTTTTTTGTTAGGGAGGTGTTCCCTAAATCTAGTTTTAAAGGCTCTGCCAGTCTGGCCAATATAACTTGCTGGACAGTTTTCACAATTTATTTGGTAGACCCCAGATTTAAGTAGTGCATTACTGCTACCTGTTTATTGCTCATTGTGTAGGAGTAGTTGGCTAATTTTACTCTTAGTACAGAAAGCTGCTGTGATGCCATATTTCTTAAGCAAATTTGCAAGTTGGTAAGAGATGTTGCCAAAGAAAGGCATCTTAATATAACTAGGTTTCTCTACATTGCTTAGTGAAGTCAAAGGTTTTGACTTGTCAGTTCTCTGTTTAAATAGTCTCTTTATTAAACAAGAGTCATAGCCATTGGTATTTGCCACATACTCTAAGATTTGCAACTCTCTCTGAACTGCTTGATCAGACAGTGGAGTTTGAACAATTCTGTTAATCATAGATGTGAAGTAACTATGTTTCTGGCTAACTGGGTGACAAGAGGAACAGTGAACAATACTATCGGTGGTAGTAGGTTTCCTAAATATATCAAAGGACACTTCATTGTCTACGATTTTGATAGACAAATCCAGGTAATTAATGTTATCATTGTCATCTTGTAATTCATAGGTGAAACTGATGTTATTATGTAAACTGTTTAAGAGGCCCTGAATGTAAGGAATGTCTGCTGGTGTCCCTTGATATATGAGAAAGATGTCATCCACGTATCGTTTGTAGAACATAATATTCTTATGGATGTCGGGAAACTTACTGAAAAATTCATTTTCTAAAGTGTTAATAAAAATTTCAGCCATGCTACCTGCTAGGCAGTTGCCCATGGCTAATCCCTCTACCTGTTGGTACAGCTTATTGTTAAATGTGAAAATATTATACTTAATTGCAGTGTGTAGTAGTCTAACAAATTCATCTATTTCTTCATTATTGAGGACATTTTGATCTTTGAAGTTATCTTCGATGATACGAATAGTTTCTACAACAGGTACATTCGTGTACAAATTTACAATATCAAATGATACCAAAATACAGTTATTGGGCCATTTCATGTCAACAAGAGCATCAATAAATTCTTTGCGGTTTTTGATGGTGTAAGTATTTTCATATTTGTAAAACTGATCTAGGAATATTTTTAGTTTTTTACAAAGATGGTAGGATGCTGTGTCAATTGAGTTCACTATTGGCCTAATAGGCCAATTTTCTTTATGTATCTTAACTTGTGCCCTAATTGAGGGGGTTCTAGGATTCATAAGGATGAGCTTTTGTTTATCTTTAGGCTGGATAATGTGATCACTAGCATTGATTGCATCTTTAATTTCTTTGTTATAAGTATCTACCAGGTTACTGTTTACAGGCGTAATATTATTAGTTACAAAAAATTCTTCAGTTTTTACTATGTAATCTCCCTTGTAAAAGGTAACAGCTGTATTTCCTTTATCAGCTTTAACAACTATTGCATCATTATTTCTAAGTTTCTTATTAATTTCATTAAGAGTCTTTTGGTCAGAGGAGAAATTCTTACTTCTAGAGTTTACATTTCTATCTATAATGTCATTCATTTACATGCTACTTTTGTCTGTTCCTTTCTATCGATTTTAAGTGAGTCAAGCCCTAGTTTGACACTAGAAATCAGTTCTACAATGTTGTTTTGATCGACTGCAGGTTTGATATTATATTTTAACTCTTTTCCTAGCAAATCTGATTCATTGTCATTAAAAACAATGTCAGTTTTATTGACAGTTCTACTATAAAATTAAAAGCTTGGGGCAACCACATTAACACAGCTGGAGTTCGTTTGTTTTGATATAAGTAACTTTAATTTTTTTTTCATATGTCTGTTGAATCGGAATTTTTTCTTTCTGTAGTCATTCTTCAATATAAGAAAAAACACTGTCTAGTTGGAGGTTATGTAAAGTACTAGTGATTTCGTTGTATAAATTATAAGTACTGATGTTAAGTTTGTCTTTCTCTGTGAAAAGAGATTTTATCCTGTTGCTCATGATGAATTTCGCCAGTGTCCATGTCCACTTGTTGATATGATCACTTTTTGGCATTTTAATATAGGCAGAAACATATGTACGTATTACCTTGTTGCTGATGCAATTTTTGTTGAAATAGATGTGATGCGAAATTTTTAGGAGTTTTAGCTTATTTGTCCTGTATAGGCTAATGGATTTCAGCGTCTGGCTGGACGATAGTTGAAGTGTTTTATCCATTACAGCAACTGTTAAGATTATAAATAAATGAATTGCAGCAACCAGTTGCTTGTCGTTATTTATTTTGAACTTCAACGACCGGTTTCGGGCGCTTGAGTGCCCTTCTTCTGGTCTCTATACAGACAAACAAGTGCATTTGTATACAATAAGGCTATAGAACGTATAAAAGTCGATTACAGAAATATGCAGCAGTTTCAAACCAAATAGAATGTAATAAAGATAAGTTCATATAATGGGATGAAATTAACACTTACATTTTTGTACTGTTGCTTAAAAGATAAACATGCTACTAGTGGAATCAACGCTAAGTGCAAAGATTATGGAATGAATAACAGTCAGCTGGTAACAAAGTATCTATGGGTGAGGCTTATAGTAAAGGAGTAACGATAAAAAGGGGGAAGAAGGCTATGGGAAAAGTAATACTCAAAGTAGTTGAAGAAAAGCATAAAGAGAGGGGCAGGTGACTGATAAATCAGTCGCTTAGCAGATTAAAATTCAGTAGTCTAGAAGTAAAATGATAAGTGGCGCCATAGGCGGAATATTTCAGAACTACCAGCTGTGCAGTAGTAGGATGCTTAGAATGTCACTGTCAGGGCATCTGTCAATATAAAGAATTTGTCATTGTATCTATGGCTTCAAAATTTAATGGGGATAGATTGATGAAGTGATTATCATACAACGAATAAGTTAAGGATGTGGGTTATAAGTTTTAAGATGCGTGAACTAATGTGCAAAGAAATGTGAATGGTTACAGTAATATTAACCTAGTGTTACGATTGGAACATCTAGTCAGGCGACTGAAGAAAGTTAAACAGTGAAATTGCTAGGAATATACCAAAGAGGATAATTTTAATGTAGTTGTACTGCAGAGGAAGAAGGGTATTATGAGAGTTACTTAATGTAGTACGTGGGGGGAGGGGGAATTTATTAAGTTTATAAGTAAATAGCAGGTAGCAGGTGGAGAGTGTTGTGTTTGTTTGTTTGTGTGTGTGTGTGTGTGTGTGTGTGTGTGTGTGTGTGTGTGTGTGTCTGTAATTGATGAATAGGATAGTGTGATAGTGGACCTAGGGTATGTAAGGTGTGACTGTGGGTGTGCACAAAGTTTGTGGTTATTTGTTAGGGATTTTTATAAAAGAAGGGGAATAGCTGATTATTGTATGGGATGGGGGGGGGGTGGAGTGTAGCAGAAATTGTGCAAAGCCCCACAAGTGTATGCTCTGTGACTGTTGATAAAGTTATATTTGGTCTATAACTGTAATGTGGGGTGGCTACTACTTTCAATCTTAAGATAGGCAGAAACATAAGGGACTAGTTCAGTGTCTGTGTAGAACAGGTTATGCATTAATGTGCAGTATTAGGGTGGGTTGGTCAGAAAAGTTATGGCTGTAAAACATGTGCAATATGTGAAAAGGGCTGATGTAAAGCAACATAATGCGTACTACAGTGACTTATGCAAAGAGAATTGAGTAGGTGGAAAGGGTTAAAACAGTTGGAGGAAGGGGGCGGGAAGAAATAAACACAGGGGTAAGATGTAGATGGAGAGAGGATAAGACTGACATACATGCCGGATTGTGGGGATAGGAGGAAGGAGGAGAAATAGAAAGGAAGGTTTGGTAATGAAGGACGGTCGGTAACGTATTAGAAAGAAGGTCAGCGAGAGGGAAGGACTCGGACGAAGCTGTGCGGGAGACGGAAATAGGAAGAAGATACGAAGCAAGACTCAGGATGACATGCACCGTGAGACAGGAAGTTTTTCGATGAACAAGATAATGGAAAGAACTACAGAGAAAAGAGGTAATGAAATAGATGTCATGGAACTGATGCTATGTGTACATGTGATGTGTAAGACAAGTTAATACATAAATCAGTTATTTCCATTCACTCTTCAGCATATGTAATACTAAATCCTTTACTCTTCAAATAATTTTGGTTTTAAGAAGGCAATGTTACACCCTTTTAAGAGAGATAAAATTCCACCAGAGGTCTTATAACCCCCTTCAGTTTTTGATGATCAAATTGGTGACATTAATGACACTCGCGAAGAACTGTAAATATTGTCCAGTTTCATATGTGACCCTAATCCAGCAAGAAACACTCGCAGAAAATCGCAGTCTGCATAAGTGTATACGACATCGCCCACTGCACCCCTGCTCCAATGCTGATTCTAAACCTGCCCCATCGATTGAAAGGCCACAAATTAGTAAGGGCAAACAAATCTCAGGAAAACATTACATGTTTGCAGTGCATTTGGACTACAAATACGAAAAGCAGAACTAGTCTTAATGAGAGTGGGTAAAGTTCTGTTTTTGTTAGAAGCCACGCCCAGAAATAGTATATTAATGTTCCCAGTGGAACAGCAAGTGTGTGAATGTAGGGCGAGCCTATGACGAATATGTATATGTGTTCTGTGTGTGTAGATTTTTTTCATTAGGAAATCATATGGCTTCTCTTTTTGTATTGCAATTTAAATGTAACCAGTGATATATGTAGATGGAAAGGTAGATTATGATTTTAGTTCTTTTTTTTTATTATTTTTCTGTTGCTTTAGTTGTGATAATTATCTGTACACATTGAGATTCAGGCTTTTTCATTACTTTAGATTTCATTAAAGTTGATTAGATTACAATAGCATTTTTTCGTATACAATTAATATAAAGTTTAGTAATTATGTGGAATGTGTCAGTGTAATGGTAGGTATCCTTACATCATATTAGAATATGGAAAAGTTTTTTCGTTTTATTTTATTTCAAATATCATACACAATTAATAATTCATATCTAATAATTCGTCTAGCAGTATGACTCATCATCCAAAAAATACTTTTCATTCGTATAATTTCACAATGTAGTGTTAGTAAGACATTTGTGTATTTTGTTAATTGTGCTTGGCCTCAGAGAGTCAAGCTGGTAATCACAATACTGGGAATTCACTTTTATGGATTTAGGTATATTGTTTGTATAGTCTATGGGACTTAACTACAGGGTTATCAGTCAGGGATTTAGGAATCTTGTCGATGCATGTTTAAAACAAAAACACAATAAAAATATGGTAGAACATTGGAATTGTTTAAATAATTTGATTTTTCCAGTTACATGAACTATTTTGAGCAAAACAACATGCAAACGATCTTGTAATTAGGAATGCTACCACTATGGGATCTACAAATTCGTAAAACTCGATACTACTATTTCTGTGTGTAACACATATTGTTTACGCAGTACGGCGTAAATTGTTTAGTAGAAAACACAGCGTCCATTCTGTATCCACTACAAAATAGGACTATAATTGGACTACAGCATTTCGCTAATCGGTTTGGAACACAGGAGGCGAGAATTCTTTTTTGGTCTAAAGATAGCCACCTCACTGGTGGTCGCAACTGCCTAATGTACATTTAATGGCTGCGTCATGGCACCTGATGGCACCCGTGTTTTGCGTTTGTTTAACCGAGGCAGAAACTGCCCACGAGTTTCTCGACACATTTTCCAGCACGAAATAAAGCAGATAACCAGTGAACTGGGAATTTACAATAACGCAAACGGTAGCGACATGGTAGCTCTTAGATCAGTGATTAATACTGAACTGTCTTTTCCTAGTGATTCAGACGAAAGTGAATCGCCAGCTCTTAGATGACACTGTACATCTGATCTTCAAACCAAAAGTGGTTCACAAGGGTTAAAATATGGTTTTCGAAACATATAAACTTTCAGACTTGAATTCATTTTAAAATTATTCAATTCTTGTTATGTGGTCAGTTAATCATAATGAGTGGCTATGGTAACTTGACAACAGTACTTGTAGTGCCGCTATCCTTTGAATACTGTAAACGTTTGATACATTCCGTACCATTTCAGCACAGATGTGGGTTTCATATTTCAGTTTATGGGTTGGCTACAAAGTCATAATGTCCAAGAGTACCTAACGCATTATGAATATTCCAACTAGAGTCTTATTACGTTTGGATTGACTATATTTTCTACTCTGTGGGCATGCTACGTTGACAATATTTAACACACATGAGGACTATATGTGATTTTTCCAACATAACCGTACACGAGCATATAACACATTCATTGACCTTTCATTAGGTGTCATCTTGCTTATAAACACCATAATATTTTTCTGCATATAAACGAATAGGAATAATAACTTTAGATAATTTTACTGTTTCTGAAGTGGATAACAATTGTGTAAGACAGTAAAATATCAATTTTGTTCATATTTCCTAATTTGATGACTACAATATGAAACAAATACATATTACACTGTCGTTATTGATTTTGAATTTCTATGATTATGCAGTGTGATCACAACGTCCCAATCTTTAGATGTATTGTTAATGTGTTAATAATACAGCACCTATGCAGCCGGTTTGGATTTGTCAGTGGTTCACAGGACGTTTATTAACTAATAACTAAACGTAAAGGGTTCTCCCACTTGATTTATGTATATGTTGACATCTGTAAAGTATATTATGATGATGTTATTTTAATAATTTTTGTAATCTTTAACAACACACATTCAGCCACTTAATACGACCAGAGCGCTAGATGCCTCTTTAATAGCAGTTTGGAATGCTAACCCACCCATCACTTGATCATAATTAATATATTCTGTGCAATTTAATGCATAGATACCTCATAAATTTTCCAATTTCATTACATACATTGGATACAAATCAGTTCATTTCGAGGTAATTTTGGATTATTATATCTTCCTTCTTTTAGTCCTGCGGTGTTATTAACTGGCCATTTTTTCTATTTATTCTTGGATAATGCTGCTTTACCGCAATACCAATTTCTATGACGAATGTAGGTATAGTTTACTAATGGATTTGTCCCCAAAACTTTTGTTACATTAGTTAATGTTACATCAAAAGCAAACTAACATAAAGCATTTTTTGCTCATAAATGACTACCGATCTTGTGTGTATATGCTAATAATACTTCAATATGATTACTTAAGGGTTGTGACATTAGATTCCCAATATTCTTATTTAAAAAAGGCAATGAGGATTACAGCTTACCAAACACGAGTAGTGTTTCTTTTTACAAGATCCTGAATGCTATAGGTTTAAAATGTTATGGTTACTGATAAGTGAAATAATGACCCGAATAACCTTTTTAAATGTAACTTCCCAGCAGATGAAAATTGTGTGCCGGAACCGGACTCGAACCTGGGATCTTTGTCTTTCGCGGGCAAACACACTACCGACTGCGCTATCCCTACACGACTCACGATGCCGCCTCACAACTTTACTTCCGCCAGTACCTCGCCTCCTACTTAAATGTAATTTATCTGATATTCTTATGCCACTTATATAACCAATGGTAATATCAGAGGCTTAATTTATAAAGACAAGTTGCCAAAATTACAGTTGTAAATTTATTAACTTTTGTTCACTAGTTTCGTTAATTACAGTTACTATCTTGTGTTCAGGAATGATAAACATATATGAAGACAATAACAACGTATTAAAATATACATAAATTTTTAATGCTGTCTCTTGTCTTGCAACATTTCAAACCAGTAACAACATTAGTGGCATATATAATTATGCCAAGTGCCAGTTGTATAATGGAGAATAAAAGCCAAACATCGAAAAAGTTTAGAATTTATAAGAAGGCTGCCACAAAGACATAACCACAGATTTCCCAATAAACGCAAGTTTGATCCTCTGCTTACACAACAAAACTGACTGCAGGTTGTTTACAAGCTACTTGTACTCGGGCTGCAGCCAGAGACCATAATTGCAGAACATATTATAACAAAAAAGAAAGATAGTTGTACTGTGTAAGAAGATAGCTCTACATGTAGCTGAACAATTTCTGATAATGTAATAATAAAATCACAACCTCCTCGTGCAAATAAGAAGCAGCAAAAATTCTACAAAATATTTTAGCTTCAAACATTTTTTTTTTATTTTAGTTAATTATTTATTTGTTTTTGTTTATATTTACGCAAATGGTACATATGAAGACCAAGAAAAATTAAAACATTCAAAATCTTATGAGCGGCAAGCCAAATTAATACAAAAGAAACTGAATACCGATATATGTACTTTTTTGTCAATTTTAATAGAAAAACAAAAGATAAAGATTGTGGAATCGTTATGTTGGTACATAATATTACAGGCAACAAGTACATACAAACAGCAGAGCCGAATGAATGTCTGTATATATCATTATATAGTACTAAAGACCGCCCCTATAAGCAGTGAAGAAATTATGTGATGTCAAAGGCACTTAATTAATATATTTTAATGTACCTACAAGAAAAAGTAAGATGCTTCCCAATATAGTACGAGACAATCCATACCTGTCTACACCACTGGAAAAAAACTTTGGATTTTCTAGTTGTATTAAATGGTCTTTTATATCGTTTTCTCTGAATACCATGCATAATTTCCTAGAATGGCAGTAATCATTCTTGCAGTGCCATTAGATGATTTTCCAAAAAAAAAAAAAAAAAAAAAAAAAAAAAAAAAAAAAAAAATTGTGAAGCTTATGGGACTTAACTGTGGGGTCATCAGTCCCAAAACTTACAAACTACTTATGAACTTAGTAGCTTATACTAAAGACAGCACAAACATCCATGCCCGAGGGGAGATTCGAACCACCGGCAGAGAACGGCCTCGCGCATTGTAGCAAAGCGCCTCAAGGCCCTCGGCCGCTACACCGCGGCTTGTCGAAGTTAACTTAAGTTCTGCAATTGCTTTCTTGTTACTTTTCGTGTAACAATAAATGTTTCCATTCATAACTCTTCATGTCATCCAGACTAACATAAGAAGGCTTTCTTCAGATCATTGGTCAACCGAATGCTTAAAATTCCAATGGACAATAATGCAATGCACAAGGAAACAAACATTATAAAATCTATAGCCTCCAGCAATGGGTACAATCATACCATCATAGATAAACTCATCCAAAGAAAAGAGAAAAAAAAAAAGCAAACCTACCAATTGCTGAACAGCCACCCAAAAGCAACAAACCATCTTTCTAAGCTTACCATTCCCGGGAAAAAAAATCCTTCCAAATTGCTAACCTCTTCAAGACACATGACATAAAAGTAAGCTTCTCCACCAATAACAAAATACAAAATAAAATTATACACAGTGCATCATCCAATATAGATCAGTGGCAAAAGTCAGGCGTCTACAAGCTTACCTGTGATTCATGTCCAAGCTTCTACATTGGTCAGACAGGTAGAAGTTTCAGAACAAGATTTCAAGAGCACATGGATGCACTCCGACTTAACAATCTCAACAAATCTAGCTTTGCCTCACACCTTGCCGAACATAAACACTCTGCCCAAAACATCCATCAAAACCTCCATATACTCCATCCCCCAACTTATCCCAAACCTTCACATGATTATGATTATGTCACCCTTCCAAAATGAACATAATTGTAATATATTGTATGTAAATTGATATTTATTTACAACTTTACGTTCTATATTTAAAAATATTACTGGTAGTAGGCCTACATGTTATAAACAGAACCTAGTTTACTAGTTCCAGGGCACATTATTTTATAAACAAAAAGAATACAACAAATAATATCTACGTTTATTTCTGCCCCTATCTGTAAAATTCAATGCTTATATGAGGCTATGTAACATCTATGATGCCATTTATTCAGACGCTCACGAAAACGACACTCTTGGTAACACATAGTGTATGTCACATTCAAACAAAAATAACTTCTCTGTTGAAAAGTGCCATATCTTTGAATGAAGACCTTCATTAATAAAACTAGTTGTGAAAGCGCACGCTAGCTGCTGGTGAAGTGTTGTGGTATTGACAAACAAGTTACTATTTAAAAAAAAGCGAGTGTTGTGGTACCATACTGCAACGAAATCTCCTGACAAATGGAAGCCTACTGCAAAAGCTATCCATAAAGCCACAGTAAGTAACAGAACTTGACTTTAAAAACTTACTCAGTGCCAGATTGCGATGTAAACAAAGCATATAACGATGAATTCAAGGATGTCAGTTACCTACCACAGAGCCAGCACACAGCATCTCGCTACGAAATGACCCTGTAAACTTCCTGTACCATCTGAAGATGAACGTGAAAAAGTTCGTAAACCGGTTCATGGAATAAAGCAAGCTCCATTTTATAAAAGTGACTGGTTGCGTTTTCTGTACCTGGATTATACCAACAGTCACGGGTTCTCTAACATCCAATATGGATAACCTAACTAAATCCTTAGTTTTCATCCTGACTCATAATATGTCCAACAGTAGTGATAGGTTGTAGCCTTGTCTTGTCCTAAAAGTACCATAAATTCAATTTGGCTTAATCTCAAATTGCTATCGTAACAATCTTCATAAAGCCCCTTTAATTGTCTGTAGAAGTTTGCCTCCTATTCCACAATCTTGGAAAACTGACAGTAGCCTCCAGAATCATAACCCTTTTCTATATTTATCAAACATACATACGAACCCTGTTCTAATATTACCATTTCTTGTTTTCTGGTGCTGGGAGCCTTTAAAGATTCACAAACCTACACTGATTTTCATTCAACTTGTTTCATATTGAAATCCTAATGGGAGCCTGTGTCCTTGTTATCCTGAAAAACAGTATTACATTTTCTACAAATGAAGTTTGCGGTGGCTGTTAGTAATACAGTAGAAATACTTTAAGGCAGGTACTATGTTCTAGTATAGTGTTATTCGTATTACAAGTAAAATCTATGTATTGAATTACTAGATGTATGTCTGGCGGAGAGTTGGCCCCATTTATGTTCACAATGGCACTAATCATCACGTTCTCCTCGGTAAAGCATCTCCTTCTCCGCTAATTGAATCAATAAACTAGCTCTGTTAATTGTGAGTATAATTAACTGTCAAGGGTATAGCATGAGTATGACGTATCTGTGTGAAAATTAACAAGAGACGTTACTAGGTTTAGTAGGTCGATAAGAGTTGATAGACACACGTGGCTACATAACCTTGTAAATATTGTGTATCAGTAGTCTCCTACTAAGTTACAGATAATTATTGTTTAGTGAATTACCTATTATTGTGCTCTCTAATTAATCTAATCAGAGAATTCTGCACTATTGGTCTTCTTATAAGAGAAGATCGGAATCGAAGCCTCCTCAGATTTAATAGTAGTATGGTGCATTGGATACCAAGTAAAAAATTGATGAAAAGTCAACCATCGAAACAGGACGACGGTGTGTCGAACTACGAATTCATCAGAAAAACAGAAAGAGTAGAAACATATAAAACGAGAGGAAACACAGAGACAGCGTCGTTGTCCTGTGGTTATGGAGGTGAACTGTGTATCGAAAAGTCCTGGTTCAAACCCTTCCCAGCTTAAATATTTAATTAATTTAATTTTTCACAATAACATGAACTGCCTCTCCGTTCAATCACGTGTATGTTCGCTGCAACTAGTTTGCGTTGTGCTGTAACACCCTTGCCACAATAACATTCGGTTAGCAGCAGAAAGGAAGTGGCTCTCGAATGGCAACCGCCAACGTTAGATCACAAGGTGATAAATCAACCGACTCCTCCACGGGAAATCACGTCTGATTAATTAATCATCACAAAGGGGACGGTATGTGCGTCATACGACAGGATTCTCTTGTCAACGCACCTACATTGTCAACCTAGAGTATGAGTGAAGTGATGCTTCCTTTCCCAATTTACGATTTCGTAACGTGACAAAACATTAGAGTCTGTGACATAAGGTGCAAAAAATTAATGAAACAGTTTTACACCAACACAGTTCTCCCGGTGCTGTGTCAAAAGTTACGTTTTTAACTTTCGCACTTCCACGTGAAGACCGACAATTCCTACATATTTCTCAGCAAATCGATCATGTCCTGGAATGTCTGAGAGCGAAGTAGATTATGTATTAGAGCTTGGACTTCGATCATAGACAAACGACCATGTAAGGAGTACCGCTCTATCCTTGCAGATTTTCAACTGCACGGAGTATATGCACAAAGTGTTTCTCGTGCTGAAAAGCAATCATATCTGTCTGTTAGGTGACAGACTTTTAGAAGGACAATGAGGACTGCAGTTCTGTTGCAGCAAAGAGTCGTGACCGCGTGTCTGTCAAAAGTATGAAAGTTTGGAAACAGACGTGACTGACAAACAGAGTCTGACAGCTTGAGAACCGTTCAAGTTGAGAGATTATTCAACATATGGAAACAACTTAGCGACAATATGCCAACTGGGCGCCAGACCACGTAAGCGGAAATTCCGACCGTTGGATGTAGGATAACCCCGGTGGTCTCTGGGTCTTATACAAGTATGCAGTAAAAATCTAGAAACAATATAAAATAATAGAAACTGTTCCGATATCGCATGAAGGAGCTTGTAGGTGCATTTTAAAGTGGAAAAATAGCTGGTTGCGCTCATATAAACACGCCCCCTGTGACTCTTGTAGTTGTTAAAATAAAATAACTTGAATACTGTAATAAATTGTTTTGAAAAATAACTATTTTAAAAGTCTAGTAGTTTTTGCTATAGAATACCTATAATACTGTAATAAATTAACAATTTTGCAAATGTCCATTTTGGAAGTGGTGTTTCGTACCTAAACAGCTGAATTTTGATATTAAATAATTATTAACTGTTGAAATAGTGGCAGTACGGTAAAATAGACATACAAAATAGGTAATACAATAGTAAAATGTTGTGATTATTACCTGAAATAGATTTAATTTATGGAAGTGTCTTCAAGAACACCTCAATTTCTGATAATATTAAAAGTAATACAGGTACGGAACAACGGTGTACAAATTCAAATTCAGCGGTAATTCCAGTGTAAATAGAAGAGTTACCTATGTCTTTTTTTCTTGTTTATATTAAGTACAAAAATTAACTTGATTTGACTTCAGTGTAGCAGTGCCAGGAGTATTTAAGGGCGGTGATTTTCTGTGGAGGGGCAATCTGGTTTTCTTGTTGAAAGCGTTAAGAAGTGCATTCATGAGCGCCGGAGCAGTCGCATGAAACTTTTTCTGTCACGTTTTATATTTGGATTAGAATTTTTCGGCTTTGTGAAGTCACGCGAACTTTGGACAGTAGCTTTGGGATTTAGAATACATTCTTTCCGCGAAGGTTTCGAGCTTAGAGACTTAAGTTGTTTTTCCTTGGCTTTGTACTTTTAAGTTAACTCAATAATTCACTGAAGTCTAAGATAGGTCTACATATCAAGATTTGTTTATACAGAACATAAATTTGTAATAAACTCCACGTAGTTCACATATTCCCATGTTATGTGTGTGTGATAAATTATTTATTGTTAACCTTTGCAGTAGCATGTCGGGGCTCGGGACATCTCGTTGGAATTGTATGTTCTACTAGGTAATTACTAGAAACTATTTTGAACTGTTCACCCAGTGCAATAGCAGAGTGCTTCCTAATCTCCGTAATAGAGAGATATCCGTGTGTAAGCTCGTTCGGGTTTGTTGTTAACAAATTGATCATTTTTTTTTTTTTCGTTTTAACTCAGCTGGAAGGTAGCGCAGGAATTGTGCAGGCAAAAGACAGTGCATCAAAGAGATATTGGTGATTTGCTGTTCGTTGGTCGCCTTCGTTCGACAAAGCGTCCACGAAATAAAGGCACCGCAGCTGCAACCAGCGACATCTAAAACCGCCGTGGCGTACCGTGATAATACGCATCAAAGCTCAGCAGAGTTCGACGTTTTCCCATCAATCCATTGAGGATTTTGAACAACCTTGACCGTGGTATCATCGCAGGATCTCGCCCCACAGAAAATCACTCGGAAGCAGAGCCTACCATATCGGACAGCGGCAGAGTCGCAGCAGAAATCAAGTTGTACAGCAGGCGGTTTGTAGATTTTTGTCTCGGATTTGAGTTCTCTAGTCTTCAGAAATTTTGCGAATGTGAACTGAAAAATTAATGATAAACCTTTAGGTGCATTAACAGAAATATCTACTTGAACGAGGAGGTCCCTCGGATTTAGAATGGGAACTCAATCATTGCCTCGCTGACTCTGTGAAAATGGTTTTAGATTTTGTTGATAGGTTGGAGCAGGCAAAGTGTTATAGGTGGATGAAGACAGGAGTGGGCTAAGGCCAAGGTAAAAAATCGATTTGGCAGAGGGGGGGGGGGGCATGGAAGAATGGTGAACAACAGGGACAGCATTCTTGTAACTAGGACCTGGCTGAAATGTGGTCCACTTTGGGACGAGACAAAGTGAAAATAACAGGGCCAAGAAATGGTATGGTAATAATTATGATCCGAACAAAGGGAGGTAATTCAAAGGAGTCATGACTATATGATAAAGCAAGAATGAATTTGTGGGTTGGAAGTAATTTTAAATGATGAAAATGTAATAGAGGGTGCGTTATAGAACACGACAAGAAGAGAGTTTTAAACGGAAAAATTATAGAGCATTAAGTGGACAAGAGGAAGAGATTAATGTTGCTGATTTAAATTGTGAGAGAGATAGTGTTGATGTAGAGGCCATCTTCAATGTGTCAGGAGTAGCATCACTGGGGATGATGAGCAATTTAATTGTAAAAATAATACAGAAAAGGTTGATGAGTTGTTTGAAATGAAAAGAGATACAGTGGAGACTAATATCAATCGTAATCGAAACAGTGTGGCTGAACCTAATGATTTTGTGGGTGATAGGTATAATGCTGGGGCATAGGGCCTACTGTTGATCCAGTCATTAGATTTATGTTCCTGAAGGTGTGTATGGTGATAATTATGAGGGTATCTGCAAGCAAACAGAGCGCCCTATTAGTAAGGTATCTACTGGAACTGTTTTTGATGTGCAGAATAGTGCTGCAAGTAATGTTTTAGTGGTTGAAGCTGTATCTAAGTTCCTGACACATGATGAAACAAGTTGTGCTAATACATACAACACTTGTAGCTGATGAATTATGGGACAAAGATGAGGAGAGAGATTATATGTTTATGTGCTTTATTAAAAAGGACAAGTGGACAATCTGCTTACCGTATTCGTCTGTCGTTCTCCCTCTAAGATTTTTAACCAACACATTTCCTTCTAATGCTACGTTGACGATTCCTTGATGTATCAGAATGTGTCCCGCTAACCTGTCACTTCTCTTAGCCAAGATATGTCGAAAACTCCTTTTTCTCCACAATTCTGTTGAACACTTCCTCATTAGTTACGTGATCTACCCATCTTATTTTCGTCTATAGCACCACATTTCGAAAGCCTCTATCATCTTTTTGTCTGTACTTCATATCGTCCACTTTTCACTCCCATACAGTGCTACACTCTAGATAAAAGCTTTCAGAAAGGACTTCCAAACATTTAAACTAATATTGGGTGTCGACACATTTCTCTTTTTCAGAAACTCTTTTCTTCCCATTGCCATTCTGCATTTTATATTTTCTGTACTTTGCCATTAGAAGTTATATTGCTACCCCAATAGTAAATCTCAAATACTGCTTTAAACGTCTAAATACCTAATCTAATTCCTTCGGCATCGCCTGATTTTCAGACACTACATTCCATTACCTTCCACTAACTCTTGTTAATGTTCAACTTATATCTTCGTATCAAGACAATGACCATTCCATTTAATAGCTCTTCCAGGCTATTTGCTGTCTGACAGAATTACAATGTCTCCAGCAAACAGCAAGGCTTTAATTCTCTTTCCCTGGACTTTAATTCCCTCTCCAAATTTCTTCTTGCATTCTTTCCGAGCTTGCTCAGTGTACAGATTGAACAACATTGGGGAAAGGCTACAGTCCTGTCATACTCCCTTCCTAAACACTGAGACCCTTTCATGCCCTTCAAATTTAATAACTACCGTCTGGTTTTTGTGCAAGTTGAATATTACTCTTCGCTCCCTATATTTCACCCCTGCTACCTTAGAATTTGAAAGAGTGTATTCTAGTCAACATTGTCAAAAACTATCTCAAGATCCACAAATGCTAAAAACATAGGCTCTCCTTTCATAATATGAGAATTCCTCGCGTGTTCCTATATTTCTCCTAAATCTTATCCGAAGTTGGGTTGCACCAGTTTGTCCATTTGTCAGTAAACAATTCTTGTCAGTGTTTTGCAACGATGACTTGTTAATCTGATAGTTCTGTAATTTTCATATTAGTCTGTACTTGCTTTCTTGCACTTTCCTTCACTGATCATACATTTCTTCGATCTCTTCATCATCGGTAGAGCAAGTTGACTTATAAACTTGTACTACTGTGGTCGGTGTTAGCTTTGTATCTCTTGGCCTCTGGTCGCATCTACTGTAGGGCTATCTGTTTCGTTGAGGCACGCAATCTACCCCACCTCGGCAACGTCCGTGGCTTATAAGGGTAAAATTTGAAGTTAAAATGAACCATAGAATGGCAGTGAAGAATAATTGTATGAAAACGGAGGAAGAAATAAATGATTATTTAGTGTATGATGACGTGCAATATATGGGTGTGAATGAGGCTCGATGGAAGACTGATGAGGATGAGTGAATGTGATTTTGATGCCTGTATCTGGTAGAATTTACCAAAACATTCCAAAGATGGATTCAAAAATATTCGAAAATGAAATATCCAGTTTCGCCAGAAAATTATGCCAGCTGGGTTTGCAAACTAAACTGTACCAAGCTGCTTTTGAAATAATGATTGCAGAAAATAATGATATAAAATAATGCAATGAGGGACAGGTATGCACTATGGGGAAGTACTGTGCAAATGAGGTAGAGGACGACATTTGGCTCAAGTAGTGTTAAGACAGGAAGATATTGGGACGGTGCAACCTATAATGTGTCCCAAGTAGGCAGAATTAATGATGCTCTGTGGACACAGGTAGCACAATTAGTGGGATAGCTGAGTATTTTCACCAAAAGCGTCTTACGGTTAGGTACCTATAGTTTGATCACACACCATGTTTATTTTGGTGCGTGGTGGAGGAAGTAACGAGTACAGGTAATTTGAGTGGGATTTTTATGTCTTTATTTAAGTAGGTAATGCTAAGGATGACAGGATAGGGTATGTTTAACTTTCTGTGTTAATGTCAGACTTTTGGGGGGAAATATTATTGTAGAAAATAGACGATAATAGGAATAAGTATTTTGGAGGGTTAAGCATTATATGCTGTGGGAATAAAAAGATTATGCTCAGGGGCTTTGTGTATACACACCAAATTTCTTTTTGTGCGTCGGAGTCCAGGTAATGGACAGAAAATCTATGTAAGCAATACAGGTTGTGATGTTAAAGTTTGCATTAATTTGTATTGTGTAATATTATGGTAGGGTAAACGTTATGCATATATGAATAATGAACAATGTGCGTAAGTCATTTTAATTAAAACTATTTGAAGTCAGCCGGCCGCGGTGGCCGAGGGGATTGAGGCGCTCCAGTTACGGTCCGCACTGCCACTACGGTCGGGGGTTCGAATCCCCCCTCGGGCATGGATATTTGTGGCGTCCTTAGTTGTAAGTAGTTCATAAGTAGTTTGTAAGTTTAGGGACTGATAGCCCCGTAGTTAAGTCCCACAGACTCTACAAACATTTGATTTTTTTATTGGAAGTCAGATGAAACTTTGGAGGTATTATTGGATATTCGTTGAACTCTTTATAGCCGCTTCCACATCATCTATATTGTTTGGATTGCGGATATCTTGTCACCTTGTGCTACAGTTACAATGATTTGGGCCTTTCTGGTATTGGATAACATCTACATCTACGTCCAGATGGATACTCTGAAAATCACATTGAAGTGTACGACAGAGGGTTCATCTAACCAATTTTATGATATTTCTCTACAGTTCTACTCTCACATCTAAATCTTACAGTTTTCGAACTGATTTCTCTTATTTCATTATGATGGCCATATCTGCCTATGTAGGAGGGTGCTAACAATATATGTTCGCGTTCTGAAAAGAAAGTTAGTGAATTGATTTCGCAAACATATCTCGCTGCAAGAAATAACGTTTTTCTTTTAACGATTTCCACCCCAACTCGTGTATCATTTCCGTGACGCCGGCCGAGGTGGCCGAGGTGACTGAGGCGCTCCAGTCACGGTCTGCACGGGGACTACGGTCGGGGGTTCGAATCCCCCTTCCGGCATGGATATTTGTGCCGTCTTTAGGATTAGCTAGTTCATAAGTAGTTTGTAAGTTTAGGGACTGATGACGCCGTAGTTAAGTCCCATAAGCTATACAAACGTTTGATTTTTTATTTTATTTCCGTGACGCTCTCTCCCCTATGTTGCGTTAATATAAAACGAGCTGCCCTTCTCTGAATTTTCTCTAAATTATCTGTCTGTCCCGTCAGGTTAGGATCCCACGCAGCAATATTCCAAAATAGGACCACAAGTGTAATGTAGTCAGTTTCTTTAGTAGAACCGTTGCATCTTCTGTCCTGCCAATGAAACGTAGTCTTTGGTTCTTCTTCCCTACAATATGTTCTACGTGTTCATTGCAATTTAAGTTGTTCGTAATTGTTACTCTCAGGTATTTAGTTGAATTTACGGCCTGTAGTTTTGACTGATTTATCGTGTAAACAAAAGTTTAACGGATTTCTTTTAGCGGTTATATGGATGACCTCACACTTATCATTATTAAGGGTCAATTGCCAATTTTTGCACCATGTTGATATATTATCTAAATAATTTTGCAGTTGCTTTTTGATCTTCTGGTGACTGTACAAACCGATAAATGACAACGTCATCCGTTAACAATCTAAGAGAGCTTCTCAGATTGACTCCTACATATTTTATAAAATAAGGACTAGTAGAGGCCATGTAACACATCCCTGATGAACGCTAGGTATCACTTCTGTTCTACTCGATGACTTGTCGTGTATTACAACGTTCTGTGTCATTTCTGAGTGGAAATCACGAATCCAGTTGCATATTCCATAATCACGGAATTTGTTTAGAAAACGTTTATGAAATACAGTGTCAAAGGCCTTTCGGAAATCTAGAAACACGAAAGCTATTTGACATGTCTTATCGATACATCAGCTGAGTAAAGATCTTTCAAAAGAACGATACTTTCTGAAACAGTGTTCACTATTTAACATTAGGTCGTTCTTTTCGAGGTGGTTCATTATATTTGAGGAAAGTATATGTTCTACAATCCTGCTGCAAACTGACGTCAAGGCCTGTAATTTTGGGAATCACTGCTATTGCCTTTCTTGAATAGTTGAATGACGGTTGCAACCTTCCAGTCTTTGGGTGCGCAACTTTCGCTAAGCGAGCGGTTGTATACGATAGCAACCTCATTGCTGTACAATCGGGACCGGTAAACGTACTTTTGTTAAGTGATTAAAGTTATTTTAATATTCCAAGGATATTTACTTTTAAATTACGAATGATGGAAGCTGCTCATGATAGGAATTCTGCAGTATTTCCTTCGTCAACTAGTGAAGGAATTTCAGAAATCTGTGTTAAGCAAGTCTGCTTTAGCAGTAGGTCATCAGTAGCATAACCATTTGTATCGTGTAATGAAATGCTGTTTGTGTTTTTCCGCTAGTATACTTTACATACGATAAGAATTTCTTAGGATTCTCTACCAGATTACGTGACAGTGTTTTGTTGTGGTAACTGTTGTAAAGTTGTCACAATGTAATTCGAGCTAAATTTCTAGTTTCAGTAAAAGGTAGTTATTCATGGGGATTTTTTGTGTGTTTAAATTTTGCATGTTTTTTTCTTTGCTATTGCAACAGTGATATAACCTGTTTTGTGCACCACAGCGGGACAGCACCCTCTTTTGTTAATTAGTTCGGTAGGAGTCTGTCAATAGTTGTCGATATTATTTCTTTGAATGTAACCCACATCTCATCTACACTCACATTCTTAGTTTCGAAAGACTGGAAATTTTCACTCAGAGTTAATCCAATTTCTATCTGCTTTTTGAATAAATATAATTTTCTTTCCGTTTTGGTGGGTTTGAAAAGTCCTATCTTTAGTCTCGCTACGACAAATTTGTGTTCACTAATCCCTGTATCTGTTTTAATGCTCTTTATTAGCTCATGATTATTTGTTGCTAGCAGGTCGAGTACATTCTAACAAGCATTTACGATTCTAGTGGGTTTGTGAACTAATTGCTCGAGATAATTTTCGGAGAATCCGTTCAAGTACTATTTAGGACGATGTTTTATGTTTGCCTCCAGTTTAGAACATGTATGTTTGCCAACTTATCGTGGCTACATTAAAGTTGCCACGAAATAAAATTGTATACTTTGGGTATGTTTTTGAAATTGGAGCCGGGCTTTCTTTGAGCATTGCTACAGTCGAATCGTCAGGAGGTTGATAAAGAGAACCAAATATTACTTCATTTTGGTTGTGAGGTATAACCTCTACCCATACCAACTCACAGAAACTACCTATTTCATAGGTTAAACCGCCTGTAACAGCATTACATACGCAACCACCTTAATTATTCAATCTAACTTTTGTGAACAACATTAGCCCCTTTGTGAAAATTTCAGTTGAACTTATATCCGACTTTAGCCAACTTTTGGAACGTATAATGATTTGAGATTCAGTACGTTCTACTAGTGCCTGGAGCTCTGGTACGTTCCCCCCACAGCTACGACAATTTACAGCTGTTAACGCCAATGTACATCCTGTCGTTGACCTGTATCTCTTGTGATTTAGACTCTTTCTTTGTGTTTCGGACCAAGACCAACCACACAGCCCCCGATACTAGTGTAGTTGCTTGCTGTGTGTAATGGACTCTTATTCAGCGGAACCTGGAATCCCACCAAACAATGGCGCAAGTCGAGGACTCTGCAGCCCACACGGTCGCAGAACCTTGTGACAGGGCCGGCGCAAACCCAAGTGCCGCCCCGTGCGAGCTGCTAAACTGCCGCCCTTCCCCCCCTCCAACCTCACGATTTTTTGTTTTTCAAAAATGTTTGTGGAATTTCATTTAATCAAATCTATAGGAAATTTCAGCAATTTCAACCGCAATTTTTGTTTTTGCTTTTCAGATCTATCTAGGTTTCGGCCGCTGAGTGGCCAGTCTGAAATGCTTTTAATATGTGCTTATATGTAAACCGCCAGTTTACGGTATAGATGTAAACATAAAGTATTGAGAATAGCCCACACTGTACACGAAATATATGTAGATCTGGAAAATAAAAACAAAAAATGCGATTGATATGTGACATTCTCTACAGATTTGTACAAAACAGTCACTGGGCATCAGCTCAAATATAAAGTTAAACCTAATTGAATAAATATAGCTAATTTTAACAAGCCTTGTGAATTTACGAAAATGTTCAAATGCGTTTGAAATCTTGTGGGACTTAACTGCTAAGGTCATCAGTCCCTAAGCTCACACACACGCTACTCAACCTAAATTATCCTAAGGACAAAAACACACACACACACACTCATGCCAGAGGGAGGACTCGAACCACCGCCGGGACCAGACGTAATTAAACATTTTTCATTTGTTGTGAAAAGATAATGTATTCAACGGAAAAGCGTATACAGTAAATAAATGTTGGCAAAGTGATAGTGTGCGAGTAGTATCGTCAAACAAAAGAGTCGGTCAGAGTTTAATTATTGTTCATGCAGGCGCAGACAGGTGTTTATGGCTCAAAAACCAAAACGTTTGACTATCACTCAGAAACGGGTAGCAAAATGTTCAACCATTTTTACCCATAATGCGGGAAGAATAAAACACTAGGAAATTGCCATTGAAGGACTTAGCAAAATTGCTTGAGGCTTAACACATAATCGCATTATCGAACATTGCATTTGAATTTCCAAATTAGGTTTCGTCTTCTGCAATATTAGTTGTGAGTAAACGTACGGCGCGTAACAGACTGGCAACGCTCTATAAGAATACTGGCGTTACGCCAAACTGCTTCCCCCTCTCCATTCCTGCGGCGTAAACACGACGTTTCTGCCACAGAGGTGAGGGAGAAATTAGTCCTCCTCCCTCCCCTTATTCAACAGAGGCGGCCGGCAGGTAGTCGAAGCGCCTTACCACAGTTCCCGAAGCCTCTCCTTTCGTGGTTTGCTTTCGAATCCCCTATTGGGCATGAATGTTGAGTTTGTCGTACAGAAATAAAAAAAGGGGGGGGGGGGCGGCAGATTTGCCGCCCCTCGGAAAGTGCTGCCCCGTGCGGCCGCACGTTTCGCACGTGCCTTGCGCTGGCCCTGCCTTTGTGAGCTTCTGATTCAGACCCTCCAGTCGGCTCTGTTCCAAAGGCCCACAGTTGGTCCTGTAAACTATGCTGCAGATGGTGAGCTTGCTTTAAACTCGCAAGAATAATTGGCAGTCTTCAACACCTCAGATGACCGATCAAAACCTGAGATCCATAGCGACACACATCATTGTTACCAACGTCAGCCAACACCTGCAGTTGGCTGCACCCCGTACCCTTCAGAGCATCCGGAAGGACCCGTTCCACATCTGGAATGACTCCACCCGGTATGCTCACGGAATGCACGTTGGCCTTCTTCCCGTCTTTGGCAGACATCTCTCTAAGGGGCGCCATTACCAACCTAACGTCGGAGCTCCCAACTACGAACAAACTCACCCTCTATGATATCCCAAATCTAGAAGGCTGCTATTTGACTTCAGGATGAGCGACACCATCCGGCTCAAGAACGATCTCCTGAACCGACAGCGCTTCAAATCTTTTCGCAAGACGAACTGGGGAGGCCTCACGATCGGAATGTCTTGCGCCGTCTGCCACGTACTGGAGCGAGCTCCCACTCAACCACGAGTGGTGTGTCTGCCACATTGGTGGCAGTATTAGGCCATGTCGCTGCAGCATGCCGATCTGTGGGGACGCCGGGAGTACGTTTTGTGTCCACTACTGGCCACAAACAACGACGCCGCTCGATCGCATACTCAAGAAGCGCAACCGAAATTAACACAGTTTTAAGCTGGGAGCGAAGTGTCACCAAGTCAGACTGCATCCACTCACAGCACCCACAGCCCCTAGTACAAATAGTTGAAAAAACTCTGGACTACGTAAATCTACCTAGCAAACAATCTAGCTTGTTTTCATTGAGTTGATTTTGTCCTAAAATATTAGTCTATTTCTTGTCAACTCTGGATGAATATGGGTGGGTCTAGTTCTGATCATTGTGGTACCCAGGAGTCATATCTTGCTGTTTTTGTCAGCCGGCTGGTAGGATGGCCTAAAAACTGCACCAAAGGACTGGTCTATATCACAGCCATGAGTTCAAGACTTCATGGAAGACATCTCACGTTTGGTGCGAAGCGATGGTGCTCCTTTATATAGCGCGCTGCTACAAAGTGTTGGACTGACAAAGGGTTAACAAATTTATAATACTGTTGTCATTATTTTTGCTAGACCTATTGTATTAAACATACAGAGAATACAAGATTTTAAAATCACTAATTAAAGAAATAAAGGTTTTGCTTTGGATTTATTTATTGATATATATTGCAATCAAATGTTCAAATGTTTGTGAAGCTTAAGGAACTTAACTGCGGGATCATCAGACCGTAAGCTTACAAACTACTTATGAACTACCTTACACTGAAGACGACACAAACATTCATGCCCGAGGGGGGATTCGAATCCCCGACCGTGCAGACTGTGACTGGCGCGCCGCAAACCGCCCGGCCACCGCGGCCGGCTATGTATTTCTATCCTATTAGCCACAAATACATAGGGATTTTTTATTTAGTATAACACGTGCTGCCGCCTAAGTTAGTATATAAGACAACTAATCAATATTTTTGTTATTGACTGAGTACAGTGAAGAACTAGGGGCATTTTTATGAGTACAAGGTTTTTTGTGCTACTTGCTACACCATCAACTTTGTGTATATTTTAGCAGTGGGGGTATTGTGAGAAGACATACTTTTGGATGGGCTATGAGGACTGCAGTCCAGTTGCAGAAACGAAAGTCACAGCCGCGCTCTGTCAGAAGTCTGGACGTTTGAATACAACGTGGTTGTTTGAAAACCACAATCTGACAGCTGCAGAACAGTTCGAGTTTAGAGATTTTTCAACAGATGGCGACACGTTAGCGACACACTGCCGGTTGAGCGCCTGACAACGTGATCGGAAATTCCGACAATTGGTTGTAAGATAATCGCGGCGTTCTATGGGCCTTTTCTCACTATGGTGTAAAAGTCCAGGAACTAAAAACAATTTATAAATAATGTTCCCAACATCACATGAAGGAGCTTGTAGGCTCATTTTAAAGTGATAGATTATCGGGCTGCGCTCATAAACCTGATTTGACTTCACTGTAGCAGTGCCGAGAGTTATTAAGGGTGGCTATTCTCTGTGGTGGGGCAGGGCCTCCATCCTGAAATCCCACCAAACATGATTCTTTCCCCGTGGATGCAAAGACCTTTCTCTCCCTCCTCTCCTTTTCCTTACCACCTCTTGGCTATTCCCCTGCCAAACCTTGAATCCTTCCAGTCCTTTCCCATCCCTTCCTGTCCCTTTTCCTGTGATTCCCGCCATCCCCCCCCCCCCCCCCGCCCACCGTGGCACGAGGATTTTAACGATGTTTTCATCATTTATCTACTGTGTATGTTCACCAATTCCTTTTACATGTCAAGGATTTTAATCATATTTAACGCCATTTCACTCTTTAAAAATTCATCATGTCCATTGTGAAAGTAGCTTGTTAATTTTTTTATTGAAAGATCTCTGGCAGTAGAGATCAGAAAAGGCACCTTAAAACTCTCACTGATGCTCCAAATTACTGTGGCCACAGTTCTTGCTCAATGGAAATTTATCTTCTTACTCCTTAAGGGAGTAGCCAACAATTTAACAACCAGAAAAATAATATATAAGAAGGAAGAGATAAATAAACATGGGATGGGGAGTATGAAATTGTGAAGCAGAAGTTGATACTTGAGATTATTATCTATTCAAAAATAAACAAGAAAAATGTGGGGAGACCAAATAAGTACAATGAAGCACACACCTTGTACAACAGTGAAATTATTAAGTTACTGTCCATAGGATAATGGTATCTGCCCTTTCTGAATATGGTGGGAACGAAGAAGGATATTTGCAGATACACAGGGGATAAAGAAAGCACACTCATTCACTCAAAGACACACGCATAATGCTTGCGACATTTACTCAATTGGAAACAATTCATAGTAGCTGCAAAAGGAAGCGTCGGTGGCATTTGACAAGTTGTCAGATGTTTTCAAGCACAATTTAAAAGTATAATATGCACGAAAGAACTCATGTGTGGGGAGGCAGCGGCATACTATACTTCAGTACCAAATGGTGCACAAATATGGTGAATTACATAGAATTTACCAAAATAAATTAATTGAAAATAAACAAGTGAATCACACGCAAGAATTCTACTGACGGATGCTGGTATCTATAAAGAGCATGGCTGAAGGCCGAAGTAATGACTGTTACGAAATCACTTTGTGCAATCGGTTATACCAAGATAGGAAAGATGGAATAAGTCCAGAAATTTCGAGGGAGAATTTAGCATGCACATGGAAACAGACACCACACGAAAACATTAGCTAAAAGCAGCAAGGAATTCCCACTTACTAAGTTCATGCAAAGGCTGAAGGCCACATATGTGTATTCTAACTTGAGAAAACAAGACACAAAAATCATTAACAGACTGAAAATACAAATACTAAATTTACACAAAAAAAAACTCGAGTTCTTCGCCGCACACGGCAAAAGAATCACTTCCGAAAAATTCTTAATATTATCCCAGAACTGCCTGATCACAAATAAAGGTCTAAAAGCATGCCATCCGCTCAGCATGTTTCGGCGAAATACAGCGGTGATCGCAGCAAGAGTGAGTTTTCAGGCCAGTCGCAGAGCGTTCCCTGGTCATACCGGACGTTAGGTCGCTTTCGAAGCCTACTGTCTACCAAGGTGACCAATCACCCGACTCCCATCATCCTCCACAGGATAACACCTTTCGATGAATTATACGCGACAGTTCGGTCGGTATGTGCATCTTATGACAGAACTCTCTTGCTGACCCACCTAAGTTGTACACCTAGTGTACTAGTGAAGAAATGCTTCCTTTACTGATTTATGATTCCGGTTTAATGTGAATGTAAAGACTTCCAAGAAAGTGATCAAAACATAAGAGTTTGTCACATAAACAACAACAAATGAACACACCAGTTTCAGAGTCACACAGTTTTTCGTGTGTTGTGTCAGAAGTTCTGTTTTTAACTTTTCGCAGTTTTCTATGTGTAGACTGTCAATTCCGACACATGTCCAATTAAATCTAACATATGCTGGTATATCAGACACCGAAGTCGACTATGGTTTACAGTTTCGACTTTGATAATAGAAAGTGCACAATTTAGAGAAATTGTATCACGGCTATACCCCACTAAAATTGTACAGATTCGAATACTTCTGCTCTGTATAGTTGTAAAGGAGTAAGGAAAACCTTTGTCCGTGTAAGGAGCCATCAATCGTTCATTAAAAACATTCTATATTATCCAAATTGCTTGACGCACTGTAATTCATAATGACATTTGTGGTTTGCCCAAGAGTCCTATTCACATGCTTCTAAACGTGGGGTCTAATTACAACATTATTTTTCTAAGGAGAAAGAAAGAAAGAAAGAAAGAAATGCGAAATGTAGGTGAAAGAAATTCTGCTTTCTTTACAGCATACTGAATGGTGCAACTGAATGTCTACTTCTCCGACTAACGATAACATGTAGGTCGATTTCATCTCACAGTTGAAACCGGACATGTCTTTGTTGATAACATATGCGTCTTCATAATGTTGTAATCTGAGGTTAGTTTCTGTAACAAACCCGTTCGAACAGCCTACAACTTACACTCAGTACATTTTGCTACACTGTATCCTTCTCTTTCTCCCCATCCCCTTTCTCTGGGTCTATATTCTCCATCCCTTCCATTATATACATTTAATTATTCTTCCTCCTCTTTCTGCCCCACATCGCAATCTGCCTGTTCCCCATTCCTGAGCCTCCTCAACGTTTACACGCACTGAGCAACATACTCCCTTTCATTACCTTCCCTCGTTCTGTGCCAATCTACTCCCATCCTTGTATAAGTAAAATTAAATATATCGTCAAACGTTAGGCCATAAGTCATACTGTGTTGAAGTTTGGAGTAAGGTGTCTTTTACCATGCACCATACGATAGCTTATGAAGACAACGATGTTCTTCTTGTTCAAGATCAAGTGCGAAAAATTTATCCGATATCGGAATAAAACAGTAGATATGAAACCTATTGTGAGGTATCCTCTGCCATTTCATATTTAAATTCTTTTGTTGGCAGTGCTATAGTGCTCGCATCGAATATCAAAAGTGCAAAGTTGTATAGTAATCGGATAAATGCTATTGTCGGAGATAACTACGTCATTTATATTGTCAATTCTAATAAAAATGGACAGTTTTACCAATTAAATGTTTTCTCGCGTCTGCGACAACGTTACTGGTGCAAAAACTGATAAAAGCCGTCTTTTATAAAATATGATTCGAAACAATAAATACTAGAGAAAAGAAAAAAAAAATTGCGGGATCAAAGGCAACATTGTATCAAAAATTAAACGGAATCTGTGAAGAATTTTCTGAGATTTCAAATTCTGAATAGACGATTATTTAAGTTTGTAAATTAAGATGTTCCCCATAGCAAATCTCCGAAACCTCTTGCCCGGTTGTTTTCATATTTTGACACAAAGTTCTTCTATAATACATATTATTTTATACAAAAATTACACAGGGTGAAAATTATTTAAGCCGACAATCTCTGGCAAGTTGTAGGGGACGCCTAAACAAATATTTTTTCCTATGACGGGGCCATATTAAATGGCAGGCACTAGTACAATTATCTCGACAGATCATTGCCAGAATTGCTAGAAGGCGACCTGCTTCCTACAAGACAACGCATGTGGTTCCAACATGACGGGACGCTGGCACATTTCATTCGTCGTGTGCGTCGATTACTGGACCGACGGTTCCCAGAAACATGGATTGGCAGAAGTGGTCTCGAGACATGTCCCATCTGGGGAGAGATGCACAACCTTGTATACGCAACTCCTGTTGCATCAGAAGAGGATGTGGTTGCCCGGATAGTAGCAGTAGCAGAAGCAATTCGGGATACTCCTGGGGTATTTTTGCCTGTGTCTGACAGAACATGATCCGACGGTGTAACCTTTGTTTACGTGCCAATGAAGGCATTTTATGAAAATCTACTGTAACTGAAATTGAGTTGTGTTAATGAATTGTCGCCCGGTAATAAAAGAGTGGAAAGTGTTGGTTTGCTTAATTAATATGCCGACAGAGAAATCTTCCTCTATCGGTTTAAATACTCCTCATAGGAGAAAATGACATTAGGCAAAAATATCTGTTTTGATGTCCCCTGCAAAATCCCAGAGTTTGTTTAAATACTTTTCAACCTATATTCATATCATGTATGAATGAAATTAATTTTATCATAGGAAAACGTTCTTAGAAAAGGTCGCAAAATAATATATATATATATATATATATATATATATATATATATATATATAAATCTTGAAACTTCCTTTACTGGTACGCCACGTTGTGTAAATTTTTCAACTCATGTCGTGGAGTACTGTCAGAATTATTTTTGACCAGCCAACCAGTTGCAAAATTTGATAAAATACCTTAATCTAGATTTCGGCACCATCTAAAGGTGCCTTCATAAGAAGAATAAAAATTGAAATATAAGACGTTCAATTACGAGCAGTATGCTCAAGCCCAAACTTATAAAATTATGCAACATTTTTGTTTAAGACATTCTGCTAAATTACAGTGCCTAGTATTTTTAACCGAGTTCAAAAAAGGAGGAGGATCTCATTTCGACTGTATTTTGTTTATGTTACCTCAGAACTTTCGACTTGTCGAACCGATTTTGAGGTCTCTCTTTTTTCTTTTTTTTTTTTTTTAATTTAGTCCAGTTTGATGTCGTTTGGTTGGCTATTGAGCAGCACTGTATGCCTAACACAGGCAAGCTGCCTTTATTTTATTTTTGACTTGCTAGCATTTTGCTAGCACGTTGCATAATTTTATAAGTTTGGACTTGAGCACACTGCCCGTAATTGCACGTCTTATGTTTTAATTTTTATTCTTCTGATGAAGACACCCTTAGATTGTGCCGAAAGCTAGATCAAGGTATTTTAGCAAATTTTGCAACTGGTTGCGCTGGACTTTGTCAAATATTAGTAAACCTACAGTTGCTGCAGTCGACAAGCTATGTTTAAAATCAACTGTCAGAATTTTTAAACCGTGCGAAACTCACAGAAAATTTTATGAGTTTAAATATTGATTGTGAGAATTTTGCATCTGCAATTGAAATTTTCGTTCCTCCTGTGTCATGCGAAGTTCATCCATTGTTAATTTAAGTTTTTAAGCAATCGTCACTTTTATGGCCTCTTATCTTGATTTATACAAACAAGTGTAGCCGGCATGCGGGGCGAGTATGAAGTAGGAGAGACGAATGCGTTGGCAAGCAGAGGGAGGGTGTCGGGCCCCACGTCAGCTGCAGGCGGGCGCCGTGATGTGAGTGCTGGGGTGCGCCGGGCAGACACTCTGGCCGGTGACAAATGAAGTCAGCCCGCGGTCGCGCCGCCAGAGTGGTAATAAAGCTGCGCCACCTGGCGCCGAGCTGCCCCAGGCGCCGCCACCGGATCAACAGCTGGCCAGTCGACAGGCCCAGCGGTTGAGCACCCGAGAGCGCAAGGTTTAGGGGGAGAGCATGCTGCAGTGGGCAGATTAATTATTACGGCTTATGGGACGGTAAACAAATGAACCGGACCAGCCTAGTGCAAGCTCTATCATTAATTAAGTTTTATTAACCTAAGGGACACGCATGCATTTTTATTTTGATTGGCAATACTCTTTGCGCTATGGGTGGGAATGCCTCTATACGTTCATACAATATCTTTGTTTTGGTGACGGCTATACGTGAAGAAGAGGTTGTTTTCTCAAATATCACAGTACATACAACAATCATCTGAGTGCGTCGATTTATATACACCACTGGTGCGAGTAGACTGTAACCTGCCGCCATTATTCTCATCCAAGTTGGCTCGCAAGGGTATGTATGGAGGACGAACTGTGAAGAGTAAGTGCACATGCTTCACGTTATTTTAATGAGAGCCACTGATTTACAAGTGGACTACACGGTTACATGTTTCACACAAAAGATCTTACTTCACGGACTCAGGACTTAAATTCATATATATACACCACTTGAGCGAGTAGACTGTAACCTGTGTGAGGATACAGGGTTTTAGGTTTGTAACCTCTTTGGTATGTTTTGGCCGAACGATAGTTATCGTTGGCGTGCAGCGAGAGCTGCTGGCAACAATGCTTAGGTTGGAATGTTCTTTGTTTGTTGGCCGGTGTGCGGCAGTCTCCCGCCGACCGCAGAGCGAGGCGGTAGCATGTCGGCAGTGAGTTCGTAACCTGCGTTTAGTGGTGGCTAAAGTTTTTGCCATTCCGTCGTATCGCATACGGGTTGCAGTTGCATAATGAAATGTTTCAGTGTGGACTTGTAGACATACATCGTAGTGGCGCGCAGTTATTTATTCAGTGTATTTAAAGGGAAGAGTTTTAACATTTGTCGTTCCATAATAAAGGAAGTTAACAAAGTTTATTGTTATGGATCAACCTAGTAATTGTCCGTATCCCATACCGTCAAATCATTGGAACAATTATTAAATGATTACTCAGGAGGATGTTATCATCAGGAAAGACAATACTGGCATTCTACGGATCGGAGCGTGGAATGTTAGATCCCTTAATCGGGTAAGAAAATTATAAAATTTAAAAAGGGAAATGGATAGGTTGAAGTTAGATATAGTGGGGATTAGTGAAGTTCGGTGGCAGAATGAACAGGATTTCTGGTCAGGTGAGTACAGGATTAAAAATACAAAATCAATTGGGGGTATCACAGGAGTAGGACTGATAATGAATAAGAAAATAGGAATGCGGGTAAACTACTATGACCAGCACAGTGATCGCATTATCATTGTCAAGATAGATACGAAGCCAACACCGACAACAGTAGTACAGGTTTATATGCCGACTAGCTCTGCCGATGATGAGGAAATAGAAGAAATATATGAGGAGCTAAAGGAAATTATTCAGACAATTAAGGGAGAGGAAAACTTAATTGTTATGGGAGACTGGAATTCGGTAGTAGGACAAGGAAGCGAAGGGAAGATAGTAGGTGAATATGGTCTGGGCAAAAGGAATGAAAGAGGAAGCCGCCTGGTAGAATTTTGCACAGAACATAATTTAGTTATAACAAACACCTGGTTCAAGAATCACAAAAGAAGGTTGTATACGTGGAAGAGACCAGGAGACACCGGGAGATACCAGATAGATTTTATAATGGTAAGACATAGATTTCGGAACCAGGTTCTACAGTGTAAGACATACCCAGGGGCAGATATAGACTCTGACCATAACTTGTTGGTTATGAACTGTAGGCTGAAACTAAAGAAACTACAGAAAGGTAGGAAAATAAGGAGATGGGACCTGGATAAATTGAAGGAACCTGAGGTTCTTAAGAATTTCAAAGGGAGCTTTAGGCAACAATTGACAAAAACAGGGGAAAATAAAACAGTTGAGGAGGAATGGGTAAAATTGAGAGATGAAATAGTGAAGGCAGCAGAGGACAAAATAGGTAGGAAGGCAAGACCTACAAAGAATCCTTGGATATCACAGGAGATACTAAATTTAATAGATGAAAGGAGAAAATATAAAAATGCAGTAAATGAAACAGGCAAAATGGAGTACAGACGACTAAGAAATGAGATTGACAGGAAATGCAAAATGGCTAAGCAGGAGTGGCTAGAAGGCAAATGCAAGGGTGTAGAAGAATGTATAAATAGGGGAAAAATAGATACAGCCTACAGGAAAATAAAAGAAACATTTGGAGATAAGAAAAACAGCTCTATGAATATCAAGGACACTGATGGAAAACCTGTTCTCAGCAAGGAAGGGAAAGCTGAAAGGTGGAAAGAGTATATAGAGGGGCTCTACAAAGGAAATGCACTTTTAGACAATATTGTAGGAAGGGAAGAGGGTGTAGATGAAGATGAAATAGGAGATACTGTACTGAGAGAAGAATTTGACAGAGCGCTGAAAGACCTAAGTCGAAACAAGGCCCCTGGAGTAGATGATATTCCCTCAGAGCTACTGAAGTCTCTGGCAGAACCAGCCAACACAAAATTGTTTCACCTGGTGTGTAAGATGTATGAGACAGGTGAAGTACCGTCAGACTTTAAGAAAAATGTAATAATCCCCATTCCTAAGAAAGCAGGTGCAGACAGGTGTGAAAACTACAGAACCATCAGTTTAATAAGTCATGGCTGCAAAATATTAACGCGAATTATATACAGAAGAATGGAAAAGCTGGTAGAAGCCGACCTCGGGGAAGATCAATTTGGGTTCAGGAGAAGTGTAGGAACACGGGAGGCAATACTCACTTTACGGCTTATCCTAGAAGATAGATTAAGAAAAGGCAAACCTACATTTCTAGCTTTTGTAGATTTGGAGAAGGCTTTTGACAATGTTGATTGGAATAAACTCTTTCAAGTTCTGAAGCAAGCAGGAGTAAAATATAGGGAAAGGAGAGTTATTTACAACTTGTACAAAAGCCAGACTGCAGTTATTAGACTCGAAGGGCATGAAAGGGAAGCATCAGTTGGGAAGGGAGTAAGACAGGGTTGTAGCCTTTCTCCAATGTTGTTCAATTTGTATATTGAGCAAGCTATAAAGGAAAGCAAGGAGAAATTTGGTGAAGGAATTAAAGTTCAGGGGGAAGAATTAAAAACATTGCGTTTTGCCGACGACATAGTAATTCTGTCAGATACAGCAAAGGACCTGGAAGAGCAATTGAACGGAATGGACAGTGTGCTGAGAGGTGCATATAAGACGAACATTAACAAGAGCAAAACTAGGGTAATGGAGTGCAGTCTAAGAAAAAATCAAGTGAAGCTCAAGGAATTAGTTTGGGAAACGAAGCAATAAAAGAGGTAGATGGGTTTTGTTACTTGGGCAGTAAAATAACAAATGATGGTCGCAGTACAGAGGATATAAAATGCAGAATGGCAATGGGTAGAAAAGCGTTCTTGAAAAAGAGAAATTTGTTAACATCGAATATTGATTTAAACCTAAGGAAGTCCATTTGTATGGAGTGTTGCCTTGTATGGGAGTGAGACATGGACGATAAACAGTGCGGACAGGAAGAGGATTGAGGCTTTTGAAATATGGTGCTACAGAAGAATGCTGAAGATTAGGTGGGTGGATCGCGTAACTAATGAGGAGGTACTGAACAGAATTGGGGAGAAAAGAAATTTCTGGCATACCTTGACTAAAAGAAGGGATAGATTGGTAGGACACATTCTTAGACATCAAGGAATGGTGAATTTAGCATTGGAGGGAAGTGTGTGGGGTAAAAATCGCAGAGGAAGACCAAGAGATGGATACAGTAAGCAGATTCAGACAGATGTAGGTTGTTGTTCTTATGTGGAGATGAAGAGGCTTGCTCAGGATAGGGTATTGTGGAGAGCTGCATCAAACCAGTCTCCGGACTGAAGACAACAACAACAACATAAGCATAAAATAAAATGTAACGGCAACTTCGCCCATCGAGGATTGGGTGGACGCAGCTGTGACGTTACACCTGCCGCCATTATTCTCATCCAAGTTGGCTCGCAAGAGTATGTATGGAGGACGAACTGTGAAGAGTAAGTGTACATGCTTCACGCTATTTTAATGAGAGCCACTGATTTACAAGTAGACTACACGGTTACATGTTTGACACAAAAGATTTTATTTCAGGGATTCAGGATTTATACTCGTTGTTTAATGTCCATTGATAGCGACTATAAAAAATAAAATAAATCATAGGTACATCACTTAATACAAATGTTGATTACTAATTTTTGAAAAAAGTTTTTTTTTCTTTTCCAAGATCGAATCATTAACTCCAGATTAGCTCAGCTGAATGTATCTGATTTTGTTTACGACATTCTGATAAATTACAGTGCCTAGTATTTTTGACCGACTTCAAAAAAGGAGGAGAATCTCATTTCGATTGTATTTTTTTATTTTAGGTACCTGAGAAAATTAGACTGTGTGAACCGATTTTAAAGATTATTTTTCTTCTTTTTGTAATTTGAAAGCTGGTGCTTCCCGTGTGGTCCCCATTAAATTTGGTCCAGTTCTGACAATGGCATCCATAATAAAACCATGTAATTATAGTCGACATGATCGACTGGAGAGTGTTCGCAACTACACTGTATTATTTCAAAATGTATTTTCGTCAACAGTTGCACTTATATTTGTTTAATTACATATTTCGATCACTTGGACGATCTTAAGATCTAAAAACAAAAGTAAAATAGAAATGTATAATTTGATAAACTAACTTAAGGTTATAATTATAAATGGAAAATATTTTCCTTACCGTATAGATAGTCCGCAACTCCTCTGGCTGAGTACTAATTGATACTAAGTTTTACAATTTGATATAAGCACTTAAAATTTGGTTTCAGGTGGTGGTGGGCATTGGAGGGGATGGATTGAGCCTTAATAAATATTTACGTAACCAACAATTGTTCAGTATAAGACCGTAGCTTATTAGGGCTCAAGCCATTCCCTCCAATCTCCCCCCCTCCCACCTGCTCCTTCCCTCTCCACCACCACCTGGAACCAAATTTTAAGTGCTTACATCAAACTGTAAAACTCAGTACCACTTAGTACTCAGCCAGACGAACTGCGGACACAACTATAAGGCAAAGAAAAATCTTTCCATTTATGTATAATTTAACTATTGCTCAATTAACCTTTAGTAAGTTCATCAAATTGTATACTTTTATTTTACATTTGTTTTTATATCTGAAGATGGTTAAAGTGATCGAAACTTGTAATGAAACAAATATATGTACAACTATTGTCGGAAATACATTTGAAGAACCATGTGAGTCTTAAATAAAGTATGTGCGTGACAAATGGCCGAATAACGTAATAATAGGCCAACCGATTTCAATGATTTTTTTATTGGAAATGATGTACTTCAAGGGTAGTTTGATGAGAGTTTTGTTAGGTTCTGATAATGGGGTCCACGTGAAAGTAATGTAACTCTTCAATTCTTAGGTGCAAATTAACGATACTCGGCAGAATCTTTTATAAGCTATCTGGATATCTGAGTCACATACCGTAACGTCCTTATAGTCAAATAATTCCCGGTTCAGAACTTTGTTAATGTAAAGCCGCATTTTTGAATGTCTACTTTTGCGCTCTTCCCAAGTCTCTTTTGAAATTGTCATTGAGGTATATTTCCTATTTCGATATAGGCGTTTCTCTCTTACTTCGTTTGTTTCATTTAATCGGCTCTGTTTCATAAGAGCAGCACGTTTACTAGGTATGCCTATATTCATAAAAATTAGTTAGTGTACTTTAGGTTCACTAAACTCAAAAAACCTATGTATAACAAACAACGATCAAAATATTTTTTAGAGTTTTTCTAAGTAAAATGAAATGAAAAATATTAGGCTACTTAAGTCATTCAAGTTATTAGGATAATATATTGTAGTTACAATTATTGATATTTTTGGAGCAGGTGTCAGCCACGCAAACACTACGATATACCTAACAAAAAACATGAGAATATTGAGAGCGAAGTCGGATCGGATGTTTCCTTGGCTGACACCAATTCCAAAAATAATAATAATTGTAACTATATGATATACTCGTCATAATTTAATTGACTTTCAAGCAGTCTAATATTTTTCATTTTGTTTTACTTTGGAGAACTCTAAAAAATATTTTGATCATAGTTTGTTTTTATTGGTATTTGTTGATTTGGATTTAAAGTGGGTAAATACCTAGCTATCTTCTTGAGTGGTAACCACATAGATCACTCCTACGTATTGATGAGTAGTAAAACTAAGTTGTTTATTTAAGTCTTAGAATAATACGCAACTTTTATTTTAGTGGATACTAATTTGACTTGAAATAGCTTTTTTTTAATTTTTGATTACTGTAATGTATTCTACTATTGGGAAAAATAGTTACATTTACACCACCAAAACGAAGACGGACGGAAGGACGAGTGTAGAACATCTAAATCTTGAAGGGACACTTGCAAAGATATAGGAAGTAGTACCATATTAAGTGACAGGATTTCGTTGTGGGAACTATTACAAACTTCTCGCATTAAAGTGTGTGCTAAATTTCGTGTTTCTGTAAAAATTACGTCTTGGATATTTGTTCTTGTTGAAATTTGACATGATATTTTCTTTGCTTTCGCAAATTCAATCTGTTTTGTGTACCAAGGCAGGTCAGCTCCATCCATTGTTAATTTGTTTGGAATAAATATTTCATTTTGATAATTTATATTTGAATGCAATCCACATCTGATCTTCACTCACATTGCTACTTTCTAAAGACTGATTCTCTCTTAGGAAAGTATGAATAGAATTTTTATCTGCTTCTTTGTATAAATGTGTTTAATTTTGTTAGATTTTGTAAATCTGTTTTTCAGTCTCGATACCTCAACTCTGCCCTTACTAATCCCTGTGTCTTTATTAACTCCGGATTATTTGTTGATACGATGTGAAGTATGTTTTCGCTACTATATACTATTATGATTGTTTCATGAACTAACAGCTGAAAGCAATTTTTGAAGCATGCGTTCAGTACAATTTCGGAATACGTTTTATGGTTGTACCTGGTCCTTCAACATGTAATTTTGCCGACATATCGAGGGTAACTGGAGGTCGACACCAATGAAAAGTTTATGCTTTTGGTACGTTTCTGCAATTTGATACAAGCTTTCTTTGTACGTTTCTGCAACCGAATCGTCTGAGTCTGGGGTTCAGTAAAAAGAATCAATTATTGATGTAATCCGGTTGTCAGGTATAACCTTCACAGGAGCCATCTACTTCACCTTCTCTACAACATAATACGCTTTTGACAGCATTAAATACGGCACCATCTGTTTTATTCAGTTTATCTTTTATGTGTCTCTTTGTAAAAATGTCAGCTTTTCTCCGGATTTAGCCAGCTTTAGCTGTTCATTCACACTGAAATGCATATTCTGTGTTTCCGAGGCCTTCTAACCTAAAACACCGTCCAGTCCACACCACACAGCCCCGTGTGCCGCTTCCTACGTATAGTGGACTCCTACTCAGCGGAGCGCGAAAGCTCACCGCCCGCCCGATGGCACAATCGAGGCATCTACAGCGTACACTATGGTAGAATCGTCTGAGCCTCGGATTCAGAGCCTCCACCCAGCACAGTACAAGACGTTCACAGTCGGTAATGTCAACAATTCTGAAGATGGTCAGTTCTGATTTTATCTTGCGAGTAAGGAATGTATAAATGTGGGACGTATTGATCGCAAAAGATTGACAGTTTTTATTGACCGGTTTCGATCTGATGCAAATCATCTTCGGAATGTAATGTAACCCATGTGGCCAGTGCTGGACTCGGTTGGGCTGGGCTGTCCCGGCTGTTATCCAGCCAGCTGGTAACAGTTACGAGCTGGTAGGAGAACAGCCAGGACAGCCCAGCCCAGCCGAGTCCAGCTGCCAGCTGGTAACAGTTACCAGCTGGTAGGAGAACAGCCAGGACAGCCCAGCCCAGCCGAGTCCAGCTGCCAGCTGGTAACAGTTATCAGGTGGTAGGAGAACAGCCAGGACAGCCCAGCCCAGCCGAGTCCAGCTGCCAGCTGGTAACAGTTACCAGGTGGTAGTAGAATAGCCAGGACAGCCCTCCCCAGCCGAGTGCAGCACTGGCCACATAGGCTTCATTTCATTCCGAAGATGACCTGCATCAGGTCGAAACCGGTCAATAAAAACTGTTAATCTTTTGCGATCAAGACAGTTTTTGTAATATTAATTACACTAAATGGATCGCTGTTTTTCTTCATTGACAATGTTGTCTAAATTAACTAAAAATAATTGATTCAATGTCGTCCGTCAAGGGAGATCGCAGTGACGCAGGTGTCAGTGCATGATCCATGTGTATCATAGGGAATTTTTACGTCACTATTTAAATTGCAGATCGTTCACGAACCACTTTTATGATACTTCTGTACCGTTCCATGGTTCAACAGAGCGTGGGAAAAATGTAACACCTAAAGCCTTCTGTTTTCGGTCTGATTTCTCTTACCTTGCTAAGGCCATCGTGTCTCGCTATGTAATTGGGTACTAACAAAATATGTCCGCTTTGGGAGGAGAAAGTTGGTGAAAGAAATTTTAGAAATAGATTTCTTCGCAACCAATAACTCCGTTCTTGTAATAATTTACATCCCAGGCTGTGCAACGGTTTATTTTTTATGGTTTAATGTTAATACTAAAAGACCTTGATTTCGGGAAAAGTAAAAGATGATTCAGCGCAAATTATCCCCTGAATATGAGCAGCAAAACATACAAGTGTTATGTAGTGTCTACATAAAAATACATATATTTACATTAATCTTGCACCTCTTTCTCTTCTCTCTCTCTCTCTCGCTCTCTCCCTCATATATATATTCGCCATTGGTTCATTCCAATTCAGGTTGTTTGTAATTCCAAGGTATTAAGCTTAATTTGCGCCTTTGCCTTTTTGACTTGACTCATGTATCGTGTAAATGAAGTTTAACTAATTTATTTTAGTGATCATATTGATGACATCACACTTTTCATTATTTATCAACGCTTGGAAATATTGCTCACGAAAGAATCCTTCCGAATATCAGTGAATGTCTGGAAGTTAAATTTGAGCAGTCTGTATCTCTTTTAACGCTCAAATATGAATATTTATTTGTCTTAATCAATATCATATGAACTAATCTGGAGGGATCGTTCCTGTGTTCCTGTGTTCCGGCGCTGCCTTTCCAGTGCTCTCAAAAGACAATATTCAACTTTTATATGTCTCTTGGTGCATCTGAGGAAACCAAACACTGAACATTTATTAAACCAGTTACTAGCATACTGAACTGAAATTTTCGTGCGCAGTGATTTGTTTGGACAACTACATTCCAAATTAAACTGAAAACCAGGGAAAGTACCAATTTTTTTCTGAACTATTACTTTATGGTGCACTCTCCCCTTTTTTTATCCACAGAATTGTCATCAAGTATCGGAATTTACATAATATTCGCCTTCCTGTTTCTATACCCAAACGCAGTTTCCTTCTGTATATTTCTTATGGAGATGTCCTTGCTGTAAATTAAAGTCAATCGGTCAGACCGTTCTTTCCGACCGATATCCTTCAATTTTGCTTTAAACGAAAGGTATTCATTCGTAGATTTGTCATCAAGTATTAGAATTAAGTCTGTCCATCCTTTATTTTTATTCAAACGCTGTATCCTTCTGTCCTTGCATTGAATGATTTAATTGATTTGTATCACGATATCTACGGTTCTAATAAAGGTCCGCAGTTATTTTTAACCTAATAACACTCAGCGCATCAAGCTCTTTCATTTGCACTTTTAAACACTTGACTGATTTTGAATAAAGTTATGCGTGATCATTCAATTTTACTTAGAATCTACGAACACTTAACTCAGTCAGCCAGAACAAACAACCAGGCCGAATATCTTCATTTTTGTTTTCAACGAAAGGTACTTATTCGCCGATTTGTCATTAAGTGTCAGAATTGACTCACGTCACTCCATCCTTTATTTCTATTTATATTTTAAATGGTTTGTTTTACAATACCTTCGGTTCTAATTAAGGTACGCAGTTCTTTTTGATCTAATAACAGTCAATGGATCAAGCTCTTCCTTTTCCGCTTTGAAACACTTGCATTCATTGATTCTGAAGAAAGCTATGCATGAAAATTCAATTTCCATTATTTCCCAACTTTTTTGTCATTCCACTAACTGTGCGAAGTATTCGCACGGGTCCTCTAGTATAATATTAATTCAAATGTTGTGGTCTCTTCTGAAGGCTTTTGTGTGGAGTGTTGCCTTGTACGGTAGTGAATCATGGTCGACAAATTGTTCAGATAAGTAGATGATAGGTTTTGAAATGTGGTGTTATAGACGAATGCTGAAGATTAGGTGGGTAGATGGCGTATCTAATGAGGAGCTACTGAATATAATTTGGGACAAGAGGAATTTATGGCATATCTAAAAGAATGGGTCGATTGCTAGATCACATTCTTAGACATCAAGGAATCGTAAATTTAGCAATGGAGGGAAGCGTCAGGGGAAAAAAATCGCAGAGGGAGCCCAAGAGACGAATACAGTAAGCAAGTTCAAATAGATGTGGATTGCTGAAGATAAAGTGGAGAGCTGCATCAAACCAGTTTCTGTACTGGACACCAAGACTACAACAATGCAGAATACTTGTAGTGTGCTGCAATAAATAATTTCAAATTTCAAATCCTGGATCATCATTTTCTAAAGTTGTAATCCTGTTGGCCAACGAAATAAAAACCCGTCTCAAATATAGTGTTCACAGTTCATTTTGTTTGAGTCCATAAAGCAAACCATTAAGATGTAGAGGAGAAACAAGCTTGAAAGACACCAATTTGCTGTTTATTTTGACAGGTCGACTCTGGGCTCAGATAATTCTTTCTGAGTTATATAAATGAAAACCAAGAAAGAAAAAAAAAAAAAAAAAAAAAAAAAAAAAAAAAAAAAAAAAAAAAAAACATTGAATTTTGTCATACATTTGTATTTGATACAGTGGGTGTATTCAAAGTGAACAATCTTCCAGCTTCGGCTGTGAAACAGTTGTCATTTACTGTATAGTAGATGGATTTATCCTCTACACTTTATCTTCAATGCGATATTCAATGGGAACGTTGTCTCTCTTAATATTCAAGAATCATCAGCCGATCACCGCTTGTTACAGAAATTGTTCGCTTATACAAGTATCTACTAGGCCACATGGATCTTCCAGAACACGTATTATGTATGTAACGCAATAAACGCGATCTTCCAAGGAAAAAACCGGGTTTATCTTTTGATCCCTCTTTGCTGACAGTTGCGAAACGAATAAAACAAACTGTTATATACCCAAGCTACGGCGCACACGTATATCGTTTGATTCTAAAAGTGGAATTCGGGCAAATAGAAACGGAAGCCAGCAGTGGGATATGGACCTACTGAAAGGGATAATGAATATTCGGCCGGAATGAATTAATAATACAGAGTGAGAGGGCGGACGTGCCCGGAGCTTATGAGGTACGGGGTTAACTCTTTCACGTTCGCAAAAGCCACATCCGCTGCAGCTTATGAATATCTCATCAGGTTTACGCATTCAGATTTTTGTCAGACAATGTTTCCTATTTTATGATAGAGTGTAATCCCTGTGAGACGTGTTTAATTATCGTGAGATGAAAGTCATGCGTTTATTAGCTCAGATCACTGATAACAGGTGCTTCTGTTATTTCTATGTAAGGACAATTAATACTGGAATGCTTTTAATATCTGAAATGCGGAAGCTAATTTTGCAGCTATGTCACCGGACTCGTCGATTATGTAAAGAATAAATTTTATTTTGCATCTGTTCAGACTTGAACTCACTAGATTAAGCCAGATCCGTTTATCTTAATAGACTGACTAGAACGTATATCATCGTTTGTATAGCTACGTGAAGCGAATTCTTTATTGTATCACCAAGTATTTGATCTCTGACAGGTGTCAAACGACGTTCGACGTATTAAAAAAAATTGTACCTGTGTGGGTATGTTTTTTTCATCATCAGTCTGACGTCTCGTTTGGTGGCGTTTGTCAACAATTCTTCCCTGTGCCAACCTCCTCGTTTAGATGTAGACCTTCTACCCTCCTTCCTCAATATTATTTGCTGCATACTGTATATTCCAACCTTTGTCACCCCAGACATTATTTCCAACTACAGTTTCCTTCAGTATCATAGGTTACAATAACAATAGCAATAAAATAATAATAATAGTTATTATTATTATTATTGCAATTATTATTATTATTGTTATTGTCTGACATGTCCCATAACATAGTAATTTCCTGTGTGAAGGTTAAATTCAACCGGTTAAAAGTGTTTGTCAAGTACAATCACGATACACGAGATTGAGGAATTTACGACAGAATACAATGTGGCTAGAAAAGATTGATCGCCTTACATAAAGAAACCAAACAAATTTTACAAAGCAGAAATTGTTACTGAATTACAGAAGTAAAAATCTGTAGTGAATCTACGAACAAAATCCAGTTTGCTGACGGGCCATCCCCCTACTTTGTAAATTATTTTTTTCCTGAGGTGGTCCCCCTCTTTCAATGAGTTACAGCAGTCAAATAGCATGTGGAAACTACCTTGTAAATCTCTTTTACAGTTATGATGGAGCACTGATAATGTTGTGGTCTTCAGTCCGCAGACTGGTTTGATGCATTGATGCAGCTCTACGCAACCCTGTTCTTTGCAAGCATCATCACATGAGAATAACAACACCAACCTACTTGCTTTCGAAACTACTTACTGTATCCGTCCCTCGGTCTCCCTCTACGATTTTTACCCCACACACTTCCTTCTAAAGCTAAGTTGTCGATTCCTTGATGTCTCAGAATGTTTCTCACCAACTCATCCCTTTTCCTAGTCAGGATAAGGCAGAAACTCTTCCTCCCCAATTCTGTTGAGCACTCGTGATCAGTTACGTGATCTACCCAACTAATGTTCATCATTCGTCTGTATCACCACGTTTCTAAAGTATCAGTCATCTTTATTGCCCACTTTAGGTTACGGTAGTAACACTAAAAGTGGGACTTTGCGATCGTCTCTTGACAGCTCGAAATTTAAACAAAAATAATGGCTTAACAATTCATTTGACACGATAAATGTAAAACCGAATTTTTAGAGGAGAAAATTATCTACAACTTTGCTCTATTACGTTTTTTCATATCTCGTATCGTTTCAGAGATATTTGCAAAAATAATGGCGATTTTGGGATGTCTGTCCGTGAAGTGTTCCCACTTTTTAAGGCGAAATGTTCAACAGATCAGCTCCAAATTTTACAGACATAATGGTAGGCGGCCAGAGACCAGAACCTACCTTTTCAAATTTTTCGGAAAAAATTACGTTAGTAAAACCAAAAATTAAAAAAAAAATACATTTGTAATGTAATTGTAATTGCAAACAAACCGTTCATCTGCCAAAAAATTGAATAACCTTATTTGTAGAGGGGAAATTCTCTAAGACTTCGCTCTGTATCATATCGTTTGAGAGATATTTGCAAAAATAACGGCGATTTGACACCACCCATTGAATTAACGAAAACCAGCCGTTCGGGGATGTCACGTGACATTCCTCGCCCAAAACTCTCTCTGGCATACGCCGTCTTGCGTATTTGATGATTTTCTTATTGTAACTTAACAAGTTGTCATTTCAAAGCCATGTCGCACTGAAGAATTAACAAAACACATGGTTCTTCGTACAATAAATGATAATCTAGTGTCTAAAAATTCCGCATTAGCATCAGTTAATAACTGCCACAAATAGTACGGGATAAAAGGGCGTATGTTCTACTTGTTAGTCGTAGTGTAGTAGGCAGCGCCTTGAACTGTAATGCTCACAGTCAGTCGTTCGGAAACCGCCATTGCTCAAAATTTTTTTCTCCTTTTTACCTAAAAGGATTTCACGCACTCTTATTAATTAAATATAGCTATGTTCATCAATGTTTATAGTTGTGCATATGTAAGAATGCTCCCGCTAAAATTCGTGTTTGTTCTATTTCGTGAACAGGCCGTGAAATACGTAACAACTAATTCAATAATGGTCTTCTGAAGCATATGCAAGTAAGCTGGGAGGATGCTGTAATAATTAACAATCTGAATAACGTGCTGAAACAGGTAGTTTCGTATGTAAAGGAAGTCATAGATTTCTGTGGCAAGTGTAGTTCCTTAAGGAAACGGAAGTTCAAATGTTTGTAAAGCTTATGCGACTTAACTGCGGGGTCGACAGTCCCTAAACTTACAAACTACTTATGAAGTAACTTATAATACGCACAACACAAACATCCATGCCAGAGGTAGGATTCGAAACTCCCACTACCATGTCGGCAAACCCTCCGACCGAGCGCGTTGAGCAGTCTCGCCCTAGCAAGTTCCGAGCTTCACAAAGTAATTCCTCGCCTGTTACGCTATGGCGAACAGCTGCGAGAGTAATCCGTGACTCTCGTACGATATACGGCAGGTGTTAACTAACTAACCTACATTATAGTATAATTCATTGTCCTAAGAACGACGTGTTTTTCGTAATTTTGAATTCACCATTTTTTTTTTTTTTTTTTTTTTTTTTTTTTTTTTTTTTGAAATGACAACGCTTGAGTCATAATATGAAAATCATCAAGTAGAGAAAGCAAGATGGCATACGCAAAAGAGATTTTGGGGCGAGGGATCTCACGTGACTGATTTACTAACGCCAAATGTACGCTGTGTTCCATTCAGGCTACAGTCACTCGTCCGAACGCCAAATTTACGCCAAGTCCGTTCTAGGCTATAGTCATTCGTAACCAGTAGAGGCAAAGAAAATTGAAATACAAGGCAAGATAGATGATAATATTTTAACGGAAAAATACAGCGAAAATGTGGGAGAGATATTAAAATGATAGTTCAAAGAAGTAAAAGTTGAAAAAAGAGTATGTTTTCTCAAACATCATACAATGTTGGCTGTTTGTTAAAGTACGGCCAGAATGAATATTACGTGTTGGGTGCATAGATATTACCACAATAGTAGAGTTGTAACCATATAACCAATTTTTTTATTATTTAGATTATTATTTTGGTCCGAAATGTTTACAACAACTTATAAAACTACAAATATAAAGTGGGCCGTAAAACAAGTCAGTGCGATTTTGTCTAAACTTCTTATCGTACACTTTTCACTCCCCCTTTCAATGATACACTCCAGACAAATGCTTTCATAAAAGACATCCTAACATTTAAACGTCCGACGCGGCTGCACTGTGGTAGAGTGCCAAACTACAAATCCGAAGGCCTTGGTTTTATCTGTCACTTTCCACTTCTTTCACCTCTGGCAGTACCGCTCATGTGAAAAATACCGAGTAGCAACGTGGTTCGGATCCCACGTTAAAACTGTAGGTCCACCTATAACTGACTGGGTAAGTCAGGTTGGAGGAAGGCAACGTCATACCACTTCCAAACAGGACCATGCCTAATGAGGCACTGTGCTGTTCAAACCAATCTTCTGACTGTTGACCGCTTTACCTAATCATTTAAACTAATATTGGATGTCAACAAATTTCGCTTCTTCAGAAACGGTTTTCTTCCCATAGCCATTCTGCATTTTATATAGTCTTTACTTCGGCCATCAGAAATTATTTTACTACAAAAATAGCAAATCTCATCTACTACTTTAAACGTCTAATTACATAATCTAATTCCTTCGGCATCGCCTGATTTTCTGATACTACATTCCGTTACTCTCGTTTTACTCTTGTTAATGATCTTATAACTTCCTTCAAGATCCTGTCCATTCCGTTTAATTGCTCTTCCAGGTCCTTTGCTGTCTCTGACAGAATTGATATGCAGTTAGCAAATTGCAAGCTTTTAATTTCCTCTCCCTAGACGTTAATGTCCTCTCCAAATTTCTCCTTGCATTCCTTCACAGTTTCCTCATTGTACAGATTGGGCGTTTAAAATAGGCTTTCATTTTCCCACTACCTGTAAACATAGCGGTAAAATTCGGAGATGTTTGGAGTTTAATCTTTTAACGTTGTTAGATCGTTGAAAAATACGGTTTGGTGATTTCCCCATTCTTTGTGGATCAATCTCCCATTTGTTCCTAAACTCCTAACGAAGTTTTTTCTTTATCCACTTGTATTGTTCTGTAGCTCATTGATTTTTGTATCGAGCTGCTCTTTTAGCGAGATTCCCACCTGTTCATTTCCTCATATTCCTCTATGCGATCCAATCAGTTCCAAATGTAGGTCCTAGCTGTGTGTCTGCAATCTTCTGATTTTACTCCGTATTTAGTAATCAAGAAGTTTTGGGTCTCAGGAATTCCTAAATAATCCAAGGTCATCCTGCTATCGGTGTTAATTACTGAAGCTTTATCGACATTCGATAGATTGGTGATTGACTGAAAAGCATAGATAATGGTAAAATGTTCTGCTTGATTGCTTGAACGTCCATTAGACTGTCTGTCCACAGATAATACAGGTTGTACTGCAGCTGTATAAACAGTTCGCAATGCTGTAGGTCACACATTTCCTTTTCCTGGTGACACTGTTTGAAATCTCTTCTTTGATTTGGAATATCTAGTAATTGTTTCGGTAAATTATCTAACTTATGACATCCAGTATCTTCCTCTCGTTACACAGCGGAATGAAGTACAATGTATACTCTAGGTTTAATACTATAGTACTAACCTGTTTTTCTACAGTAGACATGAAAGATGTGTTCCGTTCTTTCTATGACGCTAAACGATAGACTGCATTCTATGGATTTTCGGCAGACGTGAGACTAAAATATTCCTTCCAAGGAGTTTTGCATGACGAATAGCTTGTGTATGTTCTTTTTATGATTATATTACCGTTATGTACTCTTAGCAAGTCATTCTGCGTTCTTTTACACTCGCCAGGAATCGTTTTGTCCCCTCTAAATCGTTAGTTCCGTTGTCCAAAGTAGGACCAACAGCTTTTCTGGTTTAAAACGTAAGGGACTGTGCGAAGGTATTCTATCTGAGTCATAACTGTTTTTTGTCTGTCACTAATCCGTCGATATCCGTTCCCCTTTCCGCTCTCTACTCAGTTCTTTGCTCATGTTGGTTAAAGTCATTTAGACAGTTTGATTGTGTATTGCTGTTCTAGTTTTTTTCCAATAGACTTTTTTTAAGTTCTTAAGTTTTCTTTGTTAACTGTGTACATAATCTCGAGTAATCCACTATCATTGTTTAGTACTCAAGTTGTAGCTTGTAAGACCACCGTTAATATAAAATGAATTCCAGCTGAAAGGAGCCAGTTAAAAGCTTACTTTAAACATTTAATTCTGGCCGTAAAAAACCAGCTAAAGGATTCGCGTGAACTACTAACTACTTCCTGCCACAGAGTCCTGTTCACTGGCCCCAGAATTTAGAAATGACTCAAAATTTATTTTAGCAGCAGGAAGATAAAGAGACGGTGGCTAACACACATCGTAGATCACGAGAATTAAACACAATTATTAATGTACAAACCACTCTCAACCAAACCATTTCATGAAGATGGCTGTGAACATTTATGACGCAACGGAATTGAAATATGATAATATGCTTCTGAATTTGTCATCAGCACTAGTGAAAAACAACATTAAATATAAGGGGAAGGTATTCATTAACAAGTATTCATAAGTAGGATATTTCACTGATAATAACTTATTTATTCCGTCCAAACATGAGAAAATGGGGGAACCAATTTTGTTAAACAATAAAAATGCACCCCACATTGGAAATAAAACTATAGTAATCGCAACCGAATATCGTCGGAGGAGGCATATACAATCAACAAGCATTCAGCTACTCACACGCGCGAAGAAAAGCGAAAGTCGCCCAATTCAGCGTGCTGATACGAAGCAGACTCAGGTGCCGCTATCGTAGGCGAAATTCAGCGAACCAGCATGTACGACACATCACAAGGAAAATAAACTTCGTAGGTGGCTCTGGTCAGTTTTTCTTTACTTGAGATGGTACGCGATGATAGCGAGATTAAATTACATTTAAATCAAACCGTGAGCATGCAGACTTACTAAGTCACATGGCACGTGTCTGCTACATTACATATTCGCACCACACTGAAGGCGAAGTGTGTAAAGGTCGTATTCATTTCAAAAAAGTAAACCACGGAATCATAGTTTACGAAGCAAGAATACACGATAGTAAGGCATTGGTATTTGAGCAGAGGCGAGAACTCAAGTTATTAACCATAAACCCTTGAAGTTGGAGTTTGGAACCACATGGTTCCGCAAACCAGTAAAATATACAAAATTCAATTTCCAAAAAATATAGGATATTATAAGGAAGCTAAAGAAATACATTTAGACGCGAATGGGAAGGTTTTACACGTTTGGATGAAGTTCAGTCTTCAAAAATCAGAAAAGTGGAATAGATTCAAAGTTGCGGTAAATCAACTGTGAAATACGACATGCAGCCCCTCGAAATACGTAGTATTTCATAGGCAAGCTAATAAAGGGAGTTGTACATGGCTAGAAAAGAATTTAATTGGTGAGTATGAATGCAAAGTACAAGTTTGAATATGAAACACAATATAAAATAGACAGAGAGGAGATTGCGAGGTTCTAATGGAAATCAGATACATGCATGATTTCTTGCCTGAAGGGCATAGATGCAGACACAGGGGTAGCTGAAGGCTTTGTTTTAAGAACATGCCACATGGAGTGCGTATCACTCGAGGAAGAAGAAAATGGAAAAGAATATTTCACATCCACTACACAGAGTAAAAATATTCCCGCACATTAGTTGAATCCCACAAAGCTACATAGAAATTAAACCGAGTTCGTATACCGCGAACTAGTCTCACAAAGGTTACCATTTCTCAGCTGTTATCAAACTGAATGAGTTACATAATCACCGTGCTTACCTACGCAAAAATCACCAAAATGAAATTGAATACACTTCCTTACATGAAAGAAGAAACTTTTTCCGAAAAATGAACCTAATTTCTGAGCTCTATCTTAGACAAACCAGACAACGAATCGCTACCATCTCAAGGGAGAAGAAAAAATTGAAACGTCTTACCAGCTCATAGCGCAGCGACAGAGTGCCCAGATCGGCCAGCCAGTCCCCGCCACCACCGGAAATCCACCAGAAATCGGTAAAAACCAAGGGAAAATACGGTGGTGTGGAGAGCTTAAACTCGCATGTCCTACCGAGGCTCGCTACTGGACATTGCCAACCCAACTTGTAACCAACGGGTGGAGTAACCTCTTTGGTAGCATCAAAAGCAGAGGTTGTTAACGACTACCTATCGATATGAAGTCAGAGAAACAATAGTAGCGAGCTGCCAGCAGCCGAAGACGAAAATTCTGATACATACACTCAGACTCCCATGCTAGAAGATTCTCATACATGCAAACACAGAAGAAAGCGAGTAAACATTCTCATAGGGACAATGGCGTCACGGAGAAACCGTTCATCTTTCCACATTCATAGACACAATGATAAATTATTAGCATACTACAATCTTAGCAATATTACAGAAACTAACATTTAAAACAGGAAATAAAATGCTATTCCTCATGCCTCCGAACGAAAGAGGTTCTCGTTTAGCAAAAAAGCCCGTCTAATGAACTTAGATAATTTACAAAGCTAAAATTCTAGGCAAGACGGCAGGCAGCTGTCTTTAATCATCCCCCTGTCGATTGAAAATTTTGATGGAGTATGAGGAAATTTTATTGACTCATTGAAAGCAAGCTTTTCTAATCTAACATCTGGTCTCCTTAAGAGCAAAACAGAAAAGCTTGTGGATGTCACTCAAAATTTACACATTATACACAAATGATATCTCATTAAAATACTAAGTCAATGGAGATGCAAATGTGGCTGGTCAGACCACGGGTTTGGACAACATACATAAGCAATCCAAAATTACAAAGAAACATAGGTAAACAAATCATAAATACAGAACATACACGACACTGAAAATAACACACAACTGTAAGACTCACTGAAAATGAAAACACACATAACATTCCATATGAAACAGTAACAGCAAGTGTGAAATAAAAATAAATAAATAAATAAAAATAAAAAATTCACTCGAAAATTCAACATGGCAGAAATGCTCAAACACAAATTCATAGAATAACACACAAAATATATGAAATCTTCCTAGAACCAAGTAAAATTGAAATATAGTAAAAGTACAGTGATAGCATGTCTTTCATTTTCTTAATTTAAACAAGATAGTTAAGAAAGCTTATATTTTGTTTTAAAAAAATTTGCAGATGGCAAAAGTCAGCACCGATCTGCATCAAGGAGCTTCCGTCCTTGACGTTAGTAGCACAATCACAAAAATCACATCTAAGGAATAATTTGTTTGCATGGAATTGCTGAGGGCGACCAAAATTAATACGTTCATTAAGAGGATCTTTGCAGGTGAGTTATATTTCTCACTATTAGAGCGTTCACTGTTTTGACAGCTCACACCACTTTAACGCTCATTGACGCACTTTTTGACATTGTCTTCCACCCAACACTGTTTTTAAGAAATAAGCTCTGTTTTTCTCGGATCGAATCGTAGACTAGGGCCTATAAGCGACTTGGAGGACACCAAAGTAGCACATACAAAAAGATACCTTTGCCTTTTGTTTCTTCCTGGCTGCAGTTCTTGTTCCAAGGCTCTCAGGATTGCTACTCGTCTCCTCCTCCAGAGAATGGTTGGCCCCTGGTAATGAGGCTACTTTCCTCTTCTTCTTCTTCTTCTTCTTCTTCTTCTTCTTCAATGTGGTACGGTGCATTTTGCAAGACCGCTCATCATGTTAGAATTCGACCGTCCACGAGCACCATTGGGCTTGGTACTCACATCTACAGTACAACTGTATTAGTCCTTCCGGACCCTATTTCTTAGGCAGGTGGAGTGGAAGGATTAGCGTGCGGCTACCAAAGAAGAAACAACCCCAGGCCGTGACAGGAGCGGCTATTGCGGATCAACGGCAACAGCAGCAAGAACATCGAATTCCCCCTCGTCTGTCGTCACTTGTTTCCTTTTGTAACGTTTTCTCGTGTTACACTACCACTTTCTCGTAAATGGTTGAATAGGTTGATGAATAATTGCCGAGATGGGTGACGTCTATTAGGATATCTTCCTGCTTACACCGTACAAGAACGAACGGCATTCTTCTTACACTCTCCATACACCTTGAGCATGTCGGCTTGTTTGCCATGGTACATCGTACACTCACGAACTACCTCTTACACTGTTACAAGCTGACTAGCGAGCCGCAGTGCACTCAAGGAAGACAGAAGCACGCTGTAAGCAAACATAACATCATCGTATCTAGCAACTATGCGGGTTGACTGGCACACGCAAATGGCAGCGTGGGAACGTTCCAAAACACGCAAACGACTTGCACTAGAATCCTGCAACAAACACTAATGATAGTCTAGTACATCCTACGTTTAGTTTCTTAATGTCTACAGGCATTGTTCAATAAAAAAAAACTGTATGTTTGCATAAAAAAATAAACATTCTAGTAATATTACAATCTGTTTGTTGGCTAAAAGTACAAGGCCCTGACTACCAATCCAATCTGTGAAAATCGCACATCAATCGCACTTGCTGTTTCCGCAATATTTGCAATCAAGTGTTAGGTGATTCACCTTTTAAGTAATTATTCAATATTAACAGATAATGGATAGGGAAAATAGACTCGTGAGAAATAAAGTCAAATATTTAATAACCGACAATTAATGTTTTAACGAACTGTAGTTCGTGAATTTGAAATAGGCCCTGGAGCGATACATCTACATCTAAATATATATTTCGCAATCCACCGTAAAGTGAGTGGCGGAGAGTACACTGTACATTTCTAGGCAATTCCTTTCCTATTCCTATTTCCTATTCGATAAACACCTCACAGGGTGAAAAGTTTTTGTCTATAATCACTTTCACTGTGACATGGACCCAATTACTTAGTTACCGGCTGACGGTGTTTAAACATTCCATTTTTTGTGACATAAAGCTCACCATTTAGTGCAAACCGTGTCCGAAACATCGTAGCCCTCGCACTACCAGATAGGGGCTTCATGACAAATATTTTAAAGATTAAGTCAGGAATATTACAACTTTGAATCGTGAGTACATTATTTATTGGTTCTAATGAATTATTGGAGCCTGTGTGTTTGATCTGTCAGCTAAGCTTACAAGCCCTCCTGGTGTGAATCTTATTGGTGTAATTTGAAGTGATGTCATCTGTTAGACTTGTGTGCATGTCTGTGAAACGCAACACCACCACCCTTAAAGTAATTTCAAAAAAGACAAACACAATGGATAATGAATAACGCAAGAATGGATTTAGCCGTATTACATCTAACCTCAGGTGATCAGTCTTCGATCGCATATGACCAAAATGAAAATACCACTGTTTCTCAATTTTTGTGGACAGAGAGAAATGCATTATGAATCACTAATTGATTAACTGAACTACTAAATGTTGAGGCTTCGAGATGCTGTAATAGAGAGAGAGGTGGTGGGCCGCAGGTAGCAAGGATGTGGTCTGCAACAGAAAGAGATGATTCGTTCACACACACTTTTATTACAGATGAAACGAATACTCAACTTTTGTGTTGTGTATGTGGTACAAATTCTTCCTGGCTACAAAACAGTTCTTCAATGATCTCTTCTACGTTAGTCAATAGTAGCGTTCCAGCTTGTGCTTACGTAGACTGCTGGCTCGCTATAGACAGATCTCCTGCAACTGTGGCACTCCTAGATCTTCTTCCTACTCTGCCATAATCCTTGTGCTGCTATACTGCTTGTCGTGGCTGTGGTGCGCAGGCATATCTTAGCGAGCCCCTTCTTCTCTGTTGCCGGCGTGAGAAGCAGGCAGAGACGTAACGAGACTGAGGGCTCCCTCGACGGCCGAAGTAATGTGGTGCGAGTTATCGATCGTCTTCGCGAATAGCGACGCCACAACACTAAAATGAAAGATTTGAGCTTAACAGATTTAGCTGGAATTTTGATCAAACAAGGGCAGTTACATCTAAATACGCCATGTTTTTTAAGTAATTTGTCTTAGAAATATCAATAGTCAAAATTTAGTTGACACATTTAAATTATTTTGCAATACAGGATAAAAGTCATAGAAGCATTTTTTCTCTTCGACCCTGAGTTGTCATTCCAACAACAAAAACGGAAAGAAAGAAATAAAGTTCGTCATGAAAATTGTTAAGTAATAACACCCAATTAAGAGGGATATATTCTGTAATTTATAGTATGTTACACCGATTTTAATTTTAGTCTTTATGAAGTTTTGTTTAGTATTCTGTTCGCCTATAACATTAGTTAAATTTAGGTAGAACTACCTAAACAGTTACATGTCAAAGACAGTTTCTGACATGGAAAAACACACCATACCATGAATTTATATTTCTCGTAGGTTTTTATTCTATTACTTTCAGCGGAATAAGCTGCAGTTATACATATATGTGTAAATATTTCCTCATGAATAGATTGAAATTCGGCTGTTTCTATATTTCAAGATTATTTATGTTTCTCGATGTTTTACTAATACTAGTAACGCACCAATTATAGAAAGTATTTGGTTACAAGTAAATAAAAGGAACATTACTCTTACAACTCCTTGCCCACTACCAGAAGCGCTTGTATCGTTAAAAATTATCAGGTGGTACCAGCTTTCGCTCCAGTGTCACGTCTGTGTATGTTACACAATTGTAAGACTAACAACAGCAGATAATACAGAATCTTGGCCACAAAAGAAAAGGTCAATAGCCAATACTGTTCTCTATATACCGATAGTTAAAATCTTAGGTGGCGTTGACGATCGACAGAGGGCATATATTTTGCTTCATATGAGAAAGAGATCATTCAATGTCACTACAGGCCGATATGTCCTGTTGATTTAGGTGTTGGGAGATCCGGACACCCAAGACCCCTGCTTTGGCTAAGTCCTTGACTGTGTGTGTGTGTGTGTGTGTGTGTGTGTGTGTGTGTGTGTGTGAACTACTTCACGTCCACGGCGTCTGCACCGAAGATGCTGCGGCACGTGTGTTACGTATTGTGACTGTGGAAACAGACACGGATGGTGGTTGCCGGAATCAACGATTAGTTACGCCCCTTTATGAAAAAAGTTAACAGAAAAGCAAAGAATTTACACTGATGAGGACACAATGTCTGTTTGTCCCATCAGTTCTTGTAGAACATCAACATATTGAATGAAAATTACAGTTTTATGTTTGTTCTTCAACTTTATACTTACTATGTTAGTCGTTTTTCAGCTTACAGTGCCATGTTCAGAGTTTACTATTTTGTCAAAGTAGTAACATTATTTACATGCAGACTAGGAATTAATGTCATTCGTTGGCAACTAGATTCAATCACTAAGTAAAATGTCGTCTTTGACTCTACTGTAGGAGTACGCTTAAAATTTTAAGAAAAAAATTACAGTTATGAATAAAAGGGGGAAAGGGGAAGAACCAGGAAACTACTTAACTTTAGGCAATGTATGTGTAACAGATTTCAGTAATTAACGACTCTGAGCAAATTAAATACTCGGCAAGTATTTTAAAGGTAGTTGTAAGCACTGGTTATTTGGCAAATTTGGGTATCGTAAGTTTAAGATTTAAGTTATTGATTACACCTATCCCAAAAATTCTGCGCTTACAATTACTGCATTTAAATGATATTTCAAATATTCCTCAGCACTATTAAATTACTCTAATGTTTTGATTCCGCCTATCACAAATATGTGTACAGCAGATTTGTCGAGTAATTTATTTTATCTGAATGGTAAATTGTGGAAAATCTGATTCAAGGACGTTTCCTGTTTAATTTAAGTATGTTCCTAGTTGTACTCGTCCGCTTCTTATGTCAATTATAGTTGTTCAATTTCACTGTGAGCTTAAATCTAGTTGTAGACCAACGACTTGTCTCCCAAATTCTTCGACAAAACAATTCGTCCGCGCGGGAGTAGTCAAGCGGTCTGGAGCGCCACGTTGCAGATCGCGCGGCCTCCGGCGTCGGTGGTTCGACTCCCCTACATCTACATCTACATAGATACTCTGCAAATCACATTCAAGTGCCTGCCAGAGGGTTGATTAAACACTTTCATAACTTTTCTCTACCGTTCCATTCTCTAATAGCGTGCGGGAAGAAAGAACACCTAAATTGTTCCGTTTTAGATCTGATTTCTCTTATTTTATTGGGATGGTCATGTCTCCCTAAGTAGGTGGGTGCTAGCAAAATATTTTCACATTCAGAACTAAAAGTCGGTGATTGAAACTTCGCAAACAGATCACGCCGCAATGAATAACGTCTTTCTTTTAATGATTTCCACCCCAATTCCTGCAACATTTCCGTGACGCTTTCCCCCCGTAACGTGATAGAACAAAACGAGCTGCCCTTCTCTGAACCCTCTCAATGTCTTCCGTAAGTCCCAGATGGTGAGGGTCCCACAAGGGGCAACAGTACTCCAGGACAGGACGCACAAGTGTCATGTAGCCAGTCTCTTTGGTGGAGCTGGTGCATCTTCGAAGCGTTCTGCCGATGAAACCTAACCTTTGGTTCGCCTTCCCCACAATATTTTCTATGTGTTCTCTGCACTCAAAGTTGTTCGTAGCTGTAACTCCTAGGTATTTGGTAGAATCTACGACCTTAAGGTTTGACTGAATTATCGCGTAAATAAAGCTCAGCGGATTTCTTTTAGTGGTCATGTGTATTACTTCCCACTTTTATTTATTTAGTGTCAATTGCCAATTTTCGCACCATGCAGAAATTTTGTCTAAATCGCTTTGAAGTTGCTTTTGATCCTATGTTGACTTCACTAACCGATAAACGACAGCATCATCCGCGAACAATCTATGGGAGCTATTTAGATTGTCTCCTAAATCGTTTATAAACACGAGGAAGAGTAAGGGACCTATAACGCTTCCCTGTGTAACGCCAGATATCACTTCTGTTTTACTCGATGACTTACCGTCAATTACAGAATTTCTGATAGGAAACCGTGAATCCAACCGCACAATTGAGTGCCCCTCGGGCACGGAAGAAAATGTTTCTGAAAATATTTTTATTTTTATTTTTAACGTTAACAAGATGTTGAAACAGGATTGCTTAATCATGAGAGAGTACCATTGGTTCGCCACTCGTACAAAGTGTTCTTCGATTGGAAACTGAGCAGCCACAAGTTGGAGGCGTGACCCGGGTACCACCCCTCGGTCGTTGAGGGCAGCTCCAATGCCGCGGCCGGCGGTATCTTTATGGGCTGCGGGTCGGCGTGGCGCAGAGGGCGGCCTCCCTCGCCGCATCTCACGTTCGCCGCCGCCGCGCTGTGCCTCGCTGCCACATAATGTATGATAAGCCATTACGTTAATTGAATCCGCGACACTCGGGTTAAGCCGGCGCGAGCGGGCGTCGGATCACTTGAGCGCGTCTCTCGGTGGAATTGCATTAGCAGGCGGCTGGCGGCTGGCGGCTGGCGGCGTGTCGTGGCACCTACCTGCCCGCTACCGCTAGTAGGCTCCCCACCAGCGGCAAGGGCGCCTCGCCTCTATATCTGATAGCTACTGGTCTCTCAGCGGCTGGAAGAGGACTGGAAGGGTTAACGTACCTCCACAAGCGTGAATACTCTCCATTAGCTCCGAACGGTATCTCTTCTACACCAGTTGTAAGGTCGAAGTTTTAACAATAAATCAAATGTTCAAATGTTTGTTAAGCTTATGGGACTTAACTACGGGGTCATCAGTCCCTAAACTTACAAACTACTTACGAACTACCTTATACTAAGGACGGCACAAATATCCATGCCCGAGGGGGGATTCGAACCCCCGACCGTAGTGGCCGTGCAGACCGTGACTGGAGCGCCTCAGTCCCCGCGGCCGGCTTTTAACAATACCCTGTCCTTATTGTTCGAATGTTTGTAAAGTCTATGGGACTTAACTACGGGGTCATCAGTCCCTAAACTTACAAACTACTTATGAACTACTTACGAACTAGGACGGCACAAATATCCATGTCCGAGGGGGGATTCGGACCCCCGACCGTAGTGGCCGTGCAGACCGTGACTGGAGCGCCTCAGTTTCCTCGGCGACCGCGACCGGCCCTGTCCTTATTATTTTGATGTGGTGCCTGTTCTTTCAGACATGTCCGAAAGAACAGACACCACACCAAAATAATAAGTATTTAGACGCGACGACTGCGTCAGCTTTAATTACTTCACCGCAGATGCGGTCATACGTTCGACCTCGCACGGGAACCCGAAATGGCGAGTGTAAGAGGGCATGAACGATAGGGGCGCTACAGCCATAGATTGCGATATGTGGGAATTTGAGACGGCCAGGAGGGGAGCCTGGGTGGCCAAGTGGTTAAGGCGACCGCTGACCCAGAGCGAGAGACCCGGGTCCGATTCCTGTTCCGGCTCACATTTTCACTTGTCGCCATTGTTTAATTTCAATGCACTAAAGCAGCCACTGTCTATCCTTTTCTTCCTAATCCTTCTTCTTTCCTCTCCTTTATCATTAATTTGCCAATACACTTTCCGCCTGGACCATATTAATTGACGAATTGGCAAAATGCAAACTGAAAATTAGTATTTAAATATAAATTCAGATACCCTGAGACGGTTTTTCGTCTCAAACATGTCCAAGACATTTACGATAAATAAGAAGCAATGATTTAAAATTTGTGATGTGGCCGGGAATCGAACCCGGACCTCCATGCTTACTGGGTTGACGTATTACCGTTTATTTTTAAATTTTTTATTAACCCTTTATTATTATTATTATTATTATTATTATTATACAAAGCATTTATACACAATATATAAAAACAAATTATCTGCTATTGCTCCTGAAATCTATTTTATATTTTCAATATGTTGTTCATTTTCCGTTGGTTTGTTGTAGCTTCAGAAAATCATTGTTGCACAACTTATGATACCTCCTTACATTTAACTTATTTACATTCTTATTTCAGGGCATGAAAGAGGAAATTTTGAAATTGTTGTTTATATTTGGGTAGCTTCTGTAATTTGTTGTGTTCTTCTTTAATATACATCATAAATTCTTCTAATGTTGTATTTTTGTTTCTAATGATGTAGTTTATATATTTTCCAAGTAACCAAAGATAGCTGTTGTATTTCATACTGGGGTATAGATTCCAGTCCGGATAAAGTATATCCCCTACCGATATTACATTTTCCAACGTCCAGTTTATAATTGCTAGTTTTTATCGGTTCCACTTCCCGATGGTATTTCGGTCTCTGCAAAGGTATGTGCTATTGTGTCTACCAAATGGCAGTAATCACAATATGGGTCAGGTTTCATTTTAATTTTATACAGTTTTTCTCCTGTTGGAACATTTTCATTGACAATTCAGCCTAGTAAGCAAGGAGGTCCGGGTTCAATTACCGACCGCATCACTAATTTTAATTCATTGCTTCTTATCGTTAATGTTTTGGACATGTTTGAGACGAAAAATCGTCTCAGGGTATCTCATTTTATATTTAAATTGATATTTGTATCACCTTAACAGGAATGTTCCAATATGTCCATTGCCGAGGTGCTATTCCGCTGCTTGGAGAGGCTTGGCAGTATCGGAAATTATCTATGGAACACAGAAGCTGAATTAAAGTTTTTGACGAGGAGGGAAGTCGTACTTAGACTATTCCAAGGCGCCTTAACCGTTAGTGCGGTGGTATAACGGTAATACGTTTGCCTAGTAATAATGGAAGAATTTTAATTCATTGCTGGAAACATTCCTTAGGCTGTTGCTAAGCCATGTCTCCACCATATCCTTTCTTCCGGGAATGCTAGTCTTGCATGGTTCGCAGGAGTGCATCTGTGAAGTTTGGAAAGTAGGAGGCGAGGTACTGGCGGAAGTAAACTTGTGTGGCGGCATCGTGAGTCGTGTCAGGATAGCTCAGTCGGTAGAGCGCTTGCCCGCGAAAGGTAAAGGTCCCAAGTTCAAGTACCGTTTCCGGCACACAATTTTAATCTGCTAGGAAGTTTCATATCAGCGCACACTCCGCTGCAGAGTGAAAGTTTCATTCTTGATTACTATTACCAAACTGCGAGTATACAAGGCAACAGTGTTATCCAAAATGTTATATGGCAATGTTATATATGGCGCAACACGAATCATGTAAATCTACACCGAGAAATATGCTGTTAACATATCCTGTCACCTTTATCCAATCTCTGGAACATCAATGACCTAATCCCTCAATCCGTTACATCACATCATTTGTAAAAGGGCTAGGAGTAATACTAGTTTGCCCAATAATCGTTAGGCTTGGCGTTGTAACAGACGTCTCTTTAAACGTAAAGTGAATGATCAGATCTTTGTCTGAAATTATGCCAGATGCATACCATTTAGAGTCATATGTAGAGGCCGGTGGAGACGCAACTGCGGTTCCTGCTGTCCATGGGGAGTTGCCGAAAGCCTGACTGAGGCAGCAGGATGCAGATTTCCTTTGTCATGGTCGTAACAGTCCGGTTGCGTTGCTAACCTGCTGCAACAACACGTAAATATCGCGATTCCTTTTCCTGTAGTTGGCTGCTGCGACCTGTGCATAATCGTATTGGTGGTCAATTTGCGAAATTCAGCTTATTTGGCTGGAAAGTTAGCAGTTTCTGTTACTGTTGATAATTGCAAGTTTTGTTGAGATAACCGAACTCTCTGCTGCTTAGGTAGGACTTGAGTTACTATTTCTGGTAAGTACCCGACGGTACGAGTTTTTGATGGTCTCCTGTACTGTTGCAATCAGGTGATCTATCGTGTTTTTCATGTTTAAGTACGTTCGTACGGAAATTTGCCTTCGTCTGGTCAGTACCTGCCGATTCGGCTCAACTGTCGTGATACGGAAGATTCGTGATTGTAGTCATTTCTGGGGTGTCTGCTCGACTTAATTAACTGATTGGTAGTTCAGTGAATGTTCGTGTGTGGAGAGTGGATGGCATGTCCAGCACATAGATTCTACTGTTAAATGGTGTCATTTATTTAGCACTAGCTTATATGCCTATGCTTCGTAACGGTTATTGAAGGAAGGCCTATGTGTATCATGGATTTATAGGGTTCCGTAACTCAGTCAGTAAAAATAGAATCCTTGTTGAATCACTCTTTCAATAAACTCAGTTGTCCTAGCCAAGATGTCAAAGGTAAGTAAAGGTCATTGTCCGAAACTATTTATCTTTATATAGTTTTGGATACAAAAGGTGAAACGTGCCAAACTAAGCAAAGAAATGTCGTTAAGTATTTAATACACAAAGTGAAATCCGTAACACTACATTCAATGTTTGTTGGTATTCGCAGAGATAAGGTTGCTTAATTCTCGCGTATGTTTCCTATGAAAACCACTTGAAAATATGTCAGTTCTTTTTAATTCGTTTGCGATACGTGCTACAAATAGGCATATAGGCATATCTACATGAATGGAAAGCTAAAAAATAATAAGTATTAAGTGTTTCCATAATGAAGTTGAAATATCACTCAAAACAATTATTATTCTTACGGCTGGCTCTCTTTCCGTTAGATGTGCTATTGTCGCTCCGAGCGTGAGACTCTAACTTCCATAGCAGTTATACATATACGTTAGACTGTGATATCAGTATGTAACTATATGGATTAAACACGGCGAGTATTTTATCAGTTTATATTCATATTTCGTAGAACATAGCAACCAAGAAAACGATATTCAGAAATATGGTAAATTTGAAAAGTCTAAGAGTAAGTAGTACTTTCAAAGGGTAATAATCCGATCGCTGCCCCAAACTTCACACGAACTCCAGCAGCGCTTTCTACTAGTTCCTTGTTGCATTACGGCCTTCTTTTCAAGCATGAAAAACACCAAAAAACTTCAAATTACGATATCTTATACTTTCCTGATCTGATTTTGATGAAATCAAGCCTATATATTGCCCCAGGATATTCTCTATTTATCTATGACACCCTCATGAATGTTCATTTAGTACTTTTGGAGATTACTCTCTACCAACAAACACATGCGATTGCTTTCGGAGAATTGTTTAATTTGTGATATCTTACTTTTTCTGATTCGATTTTGTGAAATGAAGCATTTCTGTAACTGCAATATACCCCCACATTTTCTGTGAATAACCCCTGAAAATTCATCTTAGTTTTGGACATGGAAGAGTAAGGCATGACGGTTGTCGATGAAAAACGTTCAATTGTTATGTTCTTTTTTCCGTAATCCGAATTTTTAATGAAACTAAGTCCATATGTTGTCCCACGGCATGCTGAAGTTACCTGTGAAAACTCCATGCGAATTTGTGAAGTGGTTTCTAATAGAAGAACAGACACGACGGTCTTTGAAAACACTTCGTGATTCTATTTTGATGAACTCATGCCTAGATCCTGAACCAATCTTCGCTCATGTTTCCTGTGAAAACCGCATGAAAATTCGTCCAGTAGTTTAGAAGATTGAAGCGAACAGCGACAGGCCTACATTTACAGATTTATTATTAGGAAGATACCAGATAGATTTTATAATGGTAAGACATAGATTTCGGAATCAGGTTCTACAGTGTAAGACATACCCAGGGGCAGATATAGACTCTGACCATAACTTGTTGGTTATGAACTGTAGGCTGAAACTAAAGAAACTACAAAAAGGTAGGAAAATAAGGAGATGGGACCTGGATAAATTGAAGGAACCTGAGGTTCTTAAAAATTTCAGAGGGAGCTTTAGGCAACAATTGACAGAAACGGAGGGAAATAAAACAGTAGAGGAGGAATGGGTAAAATTGAGAGATGAAATAGGGAAGGTAGCAGAGGACAAAATAGGTAGGAAGGAAAGACCTACAAAAAATCCTTGGATATCACAGGAGATACTAAATTTAATCGATGAAAGGAGAAAATATAAAAATGCAGTAAATGAAACAGGCAAAATGGAGTACAGACGACTAAGAAATGAGATTGTCAGGAAGTGCAAAATGGCTAAGCAGGAGTGGCTAGAAGGCAAATGCAAGGATGTAGAAGAATGTATAAATAGGGGAAAAATAGATACAGCCTACAGGAAAATAAAAGAAACATTTGGAGATAAGAAAACAGCTCTATGAATATCAAGGACACTGATGGAAAACCAGTTCTCAGCAAAGAAGGGAAAGCTGAAAGGTGGAAAGAATATATAGAGGGGCTCTACAAAGGAAATGAACTTCGAGACAATATTGTAGGAAGGGAAGAGGATGTAGATGAAGATGAAATAGGAGATACTGTACTGAGAGAAGAATTTGACAGAGCCGTGAAAGACCTAAGTCGAAACAAGGCCCCTGGAGTAGATGATATTCCCTCAGAGCTACTGAAGTCTCTGGGAGAACCAGCCATGACAAAATTGTTTCACCTGGTGTGTAAGATGTATTAGACAGGTGAAGTACCCTCAGACTTTAAGAAAAATGTTATAATCCCCATCCCTAAGAAAGCAGGTGCAGACAGGTGTGAAAACTACAGAACCATCAGTTTAATAAGTCATGGCTGCAAAATATTAACGCGAATTATATACAGAAGGATGGAAAAGCTGGTAGAAGCCGACCTCGGGGAAGATCAGTTTGGGTTCAGGAGAAATGTAGGAACACGGGAGGCAATACTCACTTTACGGCTTATCCTAGAAGATAGATTAAGGAAAGGCAAACCAACATTTCTAGCATTTGTAGATTTGGAGAAGGCTTTTGACAATGTTGATTGGAATAAACTCTTTCAAGTTCTGAAGCAAGCAGGTGTAAAATATAGGGAACGTAAGATTATTTACAACTTGTACAAAAACCAGACAGCGGTTGTCAGGGTTGAAGGGCATGAAAGGGATGCAGTGGTTGGAAAGGGAGTAAGACAGGGTTGTAGTCTTTCTCCATTGTTGTTCAATTTGTACATTGAGCAAGCTATAAAGGAAAGCAAGGAGAAATTTGGAGAAGGAATTAAAGTTCAGGGTGAAGAATTAAAAACATTGCGTTTTGCCGACGACATAGTAATTCTGTCAGATACAGCAAAGGACCTGGAAGAGCAATTAAATGGAATTGACAGTGTGCTGACAGGTGCATATAAGATGAACATTAACAAGAGTAAAACTAGGGTAATGGAGTGCAGTGTAAAAAAATCAGGTGATGCTGAAGGAATTAGATTGGGAAACAAAGCAATAAAGGAGGTAGATGAGTTCTGTTACTTGGGCAGTAAAATAACAAATGATGGTCGCAGTACAGAGGATATAAAATGCAGAATGGCAATGGGTAGAAAAACGTTCTTGAAAAAGAGAAATTTGTTAACATCGAATATTGATTTAAACCTAAGGAAGTCCTTTCTGAAGGCATTTGTATGGAGTGTTGCCTTGTATGGGAGTGAGACATGGACGATAAACAGTGCGGACAGGAAGAGGATTGAGGCTTTTGAAATATGGTGCTACAGAAGAATGCTGAAGATTAGGTGGGTGGATCGCGTAACTAATGAAGAGGTACTGAACAGAATTGGGGAGAAAAGGAATTTCTGGCATACCTTGACTAAAAGAAGGGATAGATTGGTAGGACACATTCTTAGACATCAAGGAATTGTGAATTTAGCGTTGGAGGGAAGTGTGTGGGGAAAAAATCGCAGGGGAAGACCAAGAGATGGATACAGTAAGCAGATTCAGACAGATGTAGGTTGTCGTTCTTATGTGGAGATGAAGAGGCTTGCCCAGGATAGGGTATTGTGGAGAGCTGCATCAAACCAGTCTCCGGACTGAAGACCACAACAACAACATAGCTATGTTGTACAATTGTAAAGTTTTGCAGGAGTATATTGATTTGTATAAGTGCTGTATGTTGGTAAAATCTGTTGGGAATATGGTTAGTAGTAAAGAAGTAATAGAGTAAAATGTGATGTTTGATGGGGCGGATTGCCATGAACGTTACTCTTTACGTCCTCATATCTCATGAACTACGTGTCGTACTGTGATACAATTTGTGTGTTTTCCGTCTGCAAAATTCCCTGCGAGTACAATTGGTAGTGTAGAAATTATAAATTGTAACGTTATACCGAATGCCATTGTTTTGCTCTATGAACAGCGGAAAAGTAGTAAGCGAGAAACTTTTTTCCTTTCATTATTTTGATGTGGTAGTCTGCGCGAAAAAGTTAATAAAGGTTTGAAATTATGTTTAAAGTTCGATGCAGATTGCCAAGTACTGTCATTCCCATATAGTGTAATTTAAATTCTCATCGCATTATATAGCAGTTTTTTGTGATTCCTATTGTTCATGTCGTTATAGCTCCTGAACTATGAGTCGTATGTGATTCGTACTCCAAAAATGTTCAAATGTTTGTTAAGCGTATGGGACTTAACTGCGGGGTCATCAGTCCCTAAACTTACAAACTACTTATGAACTACTTACGATCTAGGACGGCACAAATATCCATGCCCGAGGGGGGATTCGAACCCCCGACCGTAGCGGCCGTGCTGACCGTGACTGAAGCGCCTCAGTCACCTCGGCCACCGCGGCCGGCATTCGTACTCCAATAGTAATTGTTTTCTTACATAAGGAATATGTGTACCACATCTGGTTGAAATCGGTCCTGTGGTTTAGGAGGAGATGTGAAACATACATACATACATACAGCCTAGTTTGTAAGATGTAAGTTGCTGATGAGGCAGCAGGATTCTTCACTACATTATGAAAGTTACTAGTAGTCTTTCTAAAGATAACTGAATAATCATATATAAAAAGTGAGACACTGAGTCTAACTGTTATTGATTGAGCACTAGTATTTCATATTGTAAGTCTTGAGAGTTTGAGAGTTTGTGTACCTTTTACGATAAACTATTCAGTATGTAAGTTGCCCTGATCATTCAACACACATAACTAATAATTTAAACTTCTCATCACTCTTGTCATTTACTAAGTGCCCTCTGGTAAAAGCTGCGCTTTTGACATAACACTAACATTATAAAAAAAGCATTTAAAAATTAAAATACTTGCCAGTGTGCGCTCTTTCGAGAAACGTTAGTTAAGTTGTGCGCTGCCGTTTTGCCTGCGCACTCATATTAAAAATTTTAAGGTGTGATTTTACTGTGTGGTTGATGTGATTTGATTTGATTTTTCCAGGGAAGCCAAAACAGTCTTGGACCAACCCGCCACTGCCCGCACCGAAACTAAGTTTATTGTGCGGTATCGTCCCTGTGTATCTAGTAAAGCCAACCAATGCCCTTGAACAGTGCAAGGAGTCCCTTTACCATTTCTTTATTAGACACAATTTCTTTGGGTCAAAATTTTAAGGTGTGATTTTACTGTGTGGTTGATGTGATTTGATTTGATTTTTCCAGGGAAGCCAAAACAGTCTTGGACCAACCCGCCACTGCCCGCACCGAAACTAAGTTTATTGTGCGGTATCGTCCCTGTGTATCTAGTAAAGCCAACCAATGCCCTTGAACAGTGCAAGGAGTCCCTTTACCAGTTCTTTATTAGACACAATTTCTTTGGGTCTGGTTGTCCCAAATATTCTGTGCCTTTTATTCTCCAATGCAATGCATTCGAAGATTAGATGTGATGCAGTTTCATCGCCGTCATCACAGATCCTACATTTAGGGTCCTCTTCTGTTATTCCTATTGTACGTAGGTGTTTTTTGAAATTCCCATGGCCTGTCAGCAATCCAACCATGAGTCTAATCTCTCTCCTGTTCAGACCCGGGATTGCAGAGCTTCCTTTAAAACATGGCTTTGGTATCATTACCTTGCCATGTTTTTGTTGATGGACTTTGGTCCAATATTCTACGTGCTGTCTTCTGAGCCAGTTACGTAGCTCCAATTTGATCATTGCCTTGGTGATTGTCAGGACAGGTTCCGGTCCAATAAATGGAGTCTCTGCCTCCATCCTGGCTAATCTGTCGGCATGTTCGTTGCCACTCATCCCCGAGTGGCCAGGGACCCACAATAGGTTTACTCTATTGCTTTCCCCTAGCTCCACCAGAACCCTGTGACATTCTGCAACAATTTTAGACCTTGTTGCAGGAGCTGCCATACGGTGTGGTATTTGGTAGGAGTTATTGAAGCTGTAAGACACCCTGTTGATAACGGAGTATATGTATCTGAACTGCATAGACATTTTCCTGCAATATTGTAAGATAATTATTTGAATTTTGACGTATATGAACCTTCCTCTGTGTGACTACACTTAAGAAAAGCTTATTCAAGTTGTAATATTTTCTGAAATTGTTATTTACCTCTAGGGTAATGACGTTTTCGAATTATTATGTTTTCAACAAAATGTCTACACCAGGAAATGACGAGTGATCACCATTGTACCATAACCTTTAGTACATTTTCCGTAACTCCCAAAATTCAATGTCTCATGGAGAAGGTTCAGAAAAAGGCAGCTCGTTTTTTGTTAACGTTTACAAGTGACAGAAAGCCGCGGAAATGATGCAAGAGTTGGGGTGGAAGTCATTGACAGAAAGGCGCTTTTCGTTGTGACGAGATTTGCCAAATTTATTTAATCAATATTTTCCTCCAAATACGATTTTTTAGTAGCAATCTACATGGGGAAACAGTAGCATCATAAAAAAATAAGAGCGATCGAAAACGGAGAGCTTGAGGAGTTCCCTTTCCCATGCACAATTACAGTATAGAACGGTACAGAAATATTACGAAAGTGATTCGACAAATCGTCTGTCATGCACTACAATTTGATTTCCAGGATAAAAATTATGTAGATGTAGACTACTGCATTTTCGCGTAAATCGTCATTTGTCTGTTGTTGACATACGTATATACAGTAGCAAATATGGTGTCCGTTATTTCGACGTGTTCGAAAGAAGAGGCGACATAAGTATACTTTCTTTTTTAATTGCCAACACATCGAAAATCAAAATTCAATTAATAAGAGGAGCACAGATAAGGACTTCGATGTGAACGTGTTATTTCGCCGGTTAGGCAGTTCTCTCTTATACATATGTATGAATCCACGACCACTGCAACGAGGGCGATTTGGTGAATTGGTCGCACGGTGAACACACGCCCCCTTGTTTACAGGCCCGAATAGAACAGAGCATTATGTTTAATGAAATGATCTCGTCGAAATTAAATCAAATAGTAAAACAAATTAATAAGAGGAGGAATGTTTAGTGACGCGAGATAGCAATGGGCGTCGGCGAGTTTACATTCCGCTAACTCTGTGTACCATTCGCGGACACACGGGCGCAGTGAAAGTAAATGTTTGCTATGCAGATGCGCCTGATTGATAGTCGCTGCAACTAAATTGGGCGTGTTGCTATTTCAATTTATATTACATTTATACGTGAAGAGGCAGGCGCATGCGCTACCGCCAGCGGAAGCGATGGCGCCGCTGGCGTATGATTTGCATTCACACATCGAGAATTCTGCTGGGAGACTGAAAGCTCGTTTGGGACTGCCATGTAACTCTTAATTCCCATAATCCAGATATTCTAGCTGGAAGCGCAGGTGGGTAATTCGCTACAATGTAATCTATCACATGTATGTCCATTTTACTCTAACACTGAATTAAATTTCATAGTATGCCCTAACTACAGTTTCTCGATCGTTAACTTATTAAGTCTCAAAGTATGAAATATATATGTAATTGCAGTTCGTTAGTCTCGCTAAAACTCGACAACGGGTAAACCGATTTGGCTAATTTTAGTCTTGAAATACCCCTGTAAGTCCACGGAAGTTTTAAACGGTGAAAATATGAAAAACTGCCCGGAAAAGAGGAAACTTGGAAAAACTGAGGTAGCTTTTTCCAGTGAGCTATCAATACCGTTCGTCCAATTGCGATAAAATTTTGTACATTTCACACAGGTGTTATGAAAGAAAGACCGAATCTAGTTGAAAAAAATTGTTTCACTCTAGACTGTTACTTATATACATATTTAAATAACAGTGCTGCTACCTGGCCCTAAAATGTTTCAAAAAATAAGTGTTGTAATAGTAATTAACAAATTTTTGAAATTTTGCACGTTGAAATTTTGTTAATGTTGTTTGATGGAAGAATGTGGAATTTCTTCTGTAAAATGTAAATAAAAAACGTTCACTCCTGAAAATCAACCTTTGATTGTGAACTATGCATGTTAGAGAACAAATTATATATTTCTTGCACCCAAGACTTTTTATGAATGTAATACCAACATGGTGAAAGCCAAAAAGGCAGCAAAATACCAACAAAGTAGTAGTTTGCTACTACGGATCGTAAATAACCCACGCCGGCAGCGGTGGCCGAGTGGTCTGCGGCATGCCAGTCATGGTCTGCACGGCCGCTGCGGTCGGGGGTTCGAATCCCCTCCCCTTCAGGCATGGATGTTTGTGCCGTCTTTAGTATAAGCTAGTTCATAAGTTGTTTGTAAGTTTAGGCACTGATGAGCCCGTAGTTAAGTCCCATAAGCACTACAAACATTTGAACATTTGAAATAACCCACGTGGTACTATTTGGGTTACGGAAAATTCTGGTACTTATAATGTTAAATGATTATTAAAAACTAATTACTTATTTAAAGTTAATAAATCCATTATACTGATATCAAACATTATAAAATCATTTTAACTTCCTCTTTTCATTGGAATAACGCTTGTTAATTTTGTATTTTTTCTTTAATAAATAAGAAGTCTTGGGAATAGAGCCATAATTTTGAATAACCATGTATATTTATTTGCCTTCACCAGAAGAGTTAGCAATCAAGATTTAATCTTTGAATGAATATTTAATGTTACGTCACAACAAAATGATTAAATTGATACCAGCTGCAAGTTGGCACTTAATGTGGTTCTTATTTAGCCATCTCGCTCATTAAATAAGGAACTAAGATACGTAAAGAGACAACAAGTAATAAACAAATATCACAACATAGATTCATTGTAGTTGACGGTTACGGATATGTCACCGATGACAACAAAAATGTCAGGCACAAGAGCAAGTTTGTATTGGGAAAGTCGAGCATTCGCCCTGCACTCACTGCTTCAAAGCGGCGGCCGAGAGCCTCTCGAAGGCGCCACCTCACTCACCATCTCGACAACTGCCACTCACTTGCCGCACTGGCGGCGTGCTCCGTCTGCCGCGGCCGCGGCCGCCTCAGTCTCCAACCGCGATTACCACATCAGACAACTTGCGGCCCCAATGGCCCGTTACCTAATGAAGGGCCATTACGCAGCTCCTAAGGGCTGCACGTCAAAGCAGCAACCGCGCGCACAGTACAAGAGGCGACACGCTCACATTTATTCTTGGAGAAAAGTTTCACTGGAGTGTCAAGCGGTTGGCACATATTTCTGGCAGAATTTAACAACAATATTTCTCATTTTTACATACATTCCTTTCCTTTCTGCACTAGTTCTAGACTGTGGACGTTGATAACTGCCTGTTGCCAGTGAAAGCTGTAAGCCTACTGTGGGTGAAAATTTCTACTAAGACAGCGAGAGTTTTGTCGACTGCGAAAGTACTCGGTGTCCAAATTCCCATTTGATGAAATATTTTGCAATAATTCTTTAATTTGTAGATATCAAAGTGACATCATAATATTTATTTACAAAATCATGGGAATATTTATTTATTTATTTTATTTATTTATTTATTTTTTGACTTCACTTGCTCGGTGGCGTATGATGTGGTCAAACAAATTTATTTTATAAATTCCTAACCAATATCACAGTGAGAGGGATAACCAATGAAAACCTAATTTACTCGGTACACTCCCACGTTAATTAACATCTGTTCACCCCTCCAAAAGTATGAATGGTATGGAAGTTTTCAATTGAATGAATATACATACTTCAGGTGCAATTTATTTGCCATAAACAATTCATCCTGTCACATGACAAAGCTAACGGAACCCGTTACACAAACTTTGAAATAAACTGAGATCGTACACGCAAGTTAAAGAAAACAGACAACACATGAAGTTACGTTGGCTATATATTTACATCAAAAATGAATGGCTGAGTCAAGGAAGAAGGAAACCTTTTCAGGAAGATTAATTATCCAAATTATTACCGCAGATGCACAAACACAAACGGCAAATGAAGTTTCCCAATTTCAACAACTACCAAGATTACAAAAATAAAGAGAAATTCCTTCAAACACAGCAATATAAGGGCCCTATCAATGATACTGGTGACATATTGCCAAATCTGTGGAGCAGATAGGAGGCGGCAGGGGCAGGTGATGCCTGCAGAATAGAACAAAATGAAACAACTTTTTATCTCCTCGAGAAGTGAGTGAGTAAACACGTAGTCAGACCATTGAGTATGACTCAACAATTAATTATAAAATAAATGGCGAGGGTAGAATAATTTAGGACAAGGGATTGTCTTTAACAAATGTAATTTATTGTAATCAAACAAAAGTGGAAGACCAGTGTAAATAAAAAAAGAAACACACCTTAGAAGTGTGTCAAAGGTACAAAGACCATAGTTTAAATGGCCCTAAAACTGCCCACATGAAAATGGTAGTACTTGTGCAATTAAAATTATTATTTTTCAAAGGGGCGAAGGGAGGAATTAAGACACATTCAAACACACATTACCGTACCATGCCAAGCGGGTACTTACAGAGCACCAAACACGCAAAAACAGCAACGTCAGCAGCAGCTCGCCGATCAGAACAGCGGAATGAAAGTTTGACACTCGCGGACCATAAAAGAACTTCGTCCCTTAACGTAAGGGCTTGTGGCATAAGATCACGGTATAGATCAGCGGGACTAGCCGCACGTGGTTGAAGACCACGTGTCGGGCAATAGAGTCGCTGACTACAAGTTCACAGAAAATTCTAAGTATAGTTTAAATGCGGTAACGCGCGAAATAATGTGTATAGACGATCATGATGGGGACATTTTACACTGGGTGTGGAGAACTACTGGATGGACGAGGTTTCAAGTTCCGCGGCGGAATGGCCAAGCGCATTGAGCAGCTATGCTCCGATGAGCTAGGCCGTTCTCCGTCGGGGGTTCGAATCCCACCCTCGCGCATGGATGTTTGTGCCGACTTTAGTGTAAGGTAGTTCGTAAGTTGTTTGTAAGTTTAGGGCCTGATGACCCCGCACTTAAGTACCTTAACCTTAACAAACTTTGAGAGGTTTCAAGTCAATTCAACATGCCACGGAGTTGGATAACAAAAACTGAAGAAAGGAAAAGAAAATTAAGGAGAAAAATGAAACCGCGAGATATATCCTGTAACGGAAGGAGGTATATCTAATAAAGATTGTTTTAGCAAGACACAGCACGCTACGGCGTCGGATCACAAAATTTAAACAAAGTGAATGAATTCAATTAGAGAAGAAATAAAATCGAGAGATAAGTCGTGTAATGATTCGTTCAACTCAGGGAGAAAAGACGTAAATAATGAAGATGATTACAGGATAGTACACGTTACTAGGACAACACTAGAAACAGAGGCTGCCGGAAACACGATCTTAGGTGTATCATAGCTCAGCGAAAATTACAGCATTACACATGCTAGAAGGCACAGATATAGATTGTAACTCGAGTACACAGACTGATGGAGAAAAGCTGAAGGCTTTGTTCCAACCTAGGGCCATGTGCTCATGGACAAAAGGCGCACAGCGAAAGTACGAAAAAGTTCTGGAAAATCAATAGAATTAGCGACTAAAAGAGCCTAAAAACATTAGAAAATATTTGAACGAAGGAGTGAAGGACTCTGCAGTTTGAGGAGGTAAGGATTCTGCTAACGAGCAAGAACGCGAAAATACACTTCTGCCAAAAACACTTGAAAATTAACAAATGAGAACAAAAATAAAATGTCACCTCTAGCCTTGCGGGGATATTACAGGTAGAACTAGAGTCTGAAAAGAACGTTTTAACTTACAAGCAATTCTGAACAAAGCTTGACCACATGCTCAGCAGGGAACGAAAACACTAGAAACTCTCACATCAACTTGATCAAAAATGCGGGACTTGATGCTTCAAGGAAAAGTCTCAGTCACAAAAGCAGCGGTGGAGTCGCCGAGCGCTCTAAGGCGCCTTGTTGCGGAGAGTTCAGTTCCTTGGCGTCGGAGATACGTGTCCTTTCTGGGACATGGGTGTGCATGTGGTCCTTGGTGTAAGTAGTTTGTAAGTCTATGAACTGATGTCCAAAGCAGTTTGGTCCGATAGGTTTAAAAACATTTGAACATTTGAATTGTCATTCAGGAAGTCTTCCTCGAATGGTGACAGCTTTTCTAAAGTTTTTCTTTAGATACGGATTTCTCATACATTACAGTTCATCAGGAATTCGTGGAAACTAGCTATTAAAACAATTCACTTACATAAACAAGTAACTTCACTAGGTGTTACTTAAAAATTTAAGTTTATAAAAACCTTAATCGTAAACAATTAACAGCTATACCATATTACAAAAGAAACTTTAGAATATTAAATAATTAAACGTATGTAAATCTAAGGGTCCCTAGTCATACAAACTACTTAAAGTAACTTCAAGTAATTTATGCTAAGTACAACACTAACACCCGTGCTGAAGAAAGGACTCGAACGTCCGGCGGAAAGGAACCGCGCGCTCCACAGCAAGGCCACACCACCGCGGCCTTTAAAATTTGTTACTTTGTTTGATGTAAAACAGTAAGACTTGCTTTATTGTGAAATGCTTCAAATCTACGTGGTCCTTAAGAAGATAAATTTGACAATATTTTCTGTCCAGTTTTTAATACTTACTTAACTGCCCTGGCAGACGCTATGACATGTCACGCAATATTAATTATTATAGAAAAGGTGTCTACCATTAGGAAATGTTTAGAAAGCGCTAGTACAGAGTTCCCAAACTGTGGGTCAGACTAATGTTATGACGTCGAGTGTATTAATTTTCGCCGGTCGCAGTGGCCGAGCGGTCTGTGGCGCGCCAGTCACAGTCAACACGGCAGCTATGGACGGGGGGTTCGAATCCTCACCCCCCCGCCCCCTCACTCATGGATGTTTGTGTCGTCTTTAGTGTAAGGTAGTTCATAAGTAGTCTGTACGTTCAGGGACTGATGACCCTGCAGTTTAGTCCCTTAAGCTTAACAAACATTTGAACATATTAATTTTCGATTTAATAGGTTAAGGAAAACGGGACAATTGGTATAAATACAATTTCTTTGTCATTATTAATTTTTCTCTATAATAAAAAAAATTCAAATTTTTGTTCAGCTTATGGGACTTAATTGCAGGGTCATCAGTCCCCGAACTTACAAAATACTTATAAACTAATGTTAAAGACAGCACAAACATCCATGCCCGAGGGAGGATTCGAACCCCCGACAGGGAGTGGCCTAGTGAAACGGAGCATAGCACTTCAATGCGCTCGACTCTCCTTAATTAGTGAAAATTAAGTAACAATAATAAAACATGTAGTAGCTATTTTGTAATGAAAACCGACATATCTTTTCATTATTGCAGATTCTAACCATTAAATTTCTATAACTAATTTTAAGTGTTTTTAAAACATACTTTACTTTTAGGTAACGAATAAGTTTTGGAACATAACCGTCATAATCTTGTATCATTTCTAGTATATTTATCAAGTGATCACATACGTGAATCATTTCATAAATGAAGTAATGTCAGGGGTGAAGATAATTTATAATTTATTTTTCTGGCTGTGAGGATTGTGTGGGGAGGCGGGGGGGGGGGGCGGTTCAGTTTTCTATTTCCGAGAGAGTGGGAGGAGGATCTATTCAGTTCTCAAGTTCTGGAATTATTCAACATTCGTAGAAATTTTCAGCAACATTGGCAGCTCTAGATCTCGACCGCCGTGTGGTCGTATCAGTGCTTAAAAGACAAGTAAAATACTTGAAACAACTCAACCTCCATGTTGGAGGTTGTGTTCGTACTCCGCACTCATTCAACATTATTATATGAACTATCTGTAACTTTGAAGTACAGCTGCTTAAACAAAATTGGCAGACCTGTTGCATGTTGAAGTACAAAGATAAAAGCTGAATCGGTGTATCTCTTGGTAGGGGAGGGGGGGGGATATTGGTCCCTTTATCATCCCTTCCCGTCTCTTCAACCCCGCTATCACGCGCCCTGAGGTATTTGGATGATATCTAATGTGCTAAAATACATTATTACATTTGTTTTATTAAAATGAGCACTAACCGGAAGACGTATAAAACAAACGAAATGAAATTTGAAACAGCGTAGTTTACGGACGGAGGAATAGTAGTAGCTGCCCAACATCGAAATGAACGCGACAATAATGAGTTATCTATATCGTATCACTGCTTCAGCTTTAGAGTTTTTATACTTTTACGCTGACCCAAAATCGGCACATTCGGCATTCCCGATCAGTCATAGATGGGGATGACCCGCGAAAATCGGGACACCTGGCGTCGATAGTCGCGACCCTTAAGGTGTGTCGCCGGGTTAGTTTTGAAGTATGTATGAAAAAATTATAGTTACTCAAAATGTTAGAAAATGTTTGTTAAGCTTAATGGACAACTACGGGGTTATCAGTCCCTAAACTTACAAACTACTTATGAACTACCTACAACTAAGAACGGCACAAATATCCACGCCCGAGGGGGAATTCGAACCCCCGACCGTACTGGCCGTGCAGACCGTGACTGATGCGCCTCAGTCCCCTCGGCCGCCGCGGCCGGCCTTTTTGAGGTTTCCAACTGGCATTACCGTATGACTTTATTAGTCTTCCACATCCTTGTCGCCCCTAAGCGACACTATGAGGTGTCTCAACACACAAACCTGTGACCTTGGCAGTAAAACTGTATCCAGTGAGGCGTAGCGTCTTACATCGTTCGTATAAGAACACACGGTCATCAAGCGTGACCCTTTAGACATATGTTATATGAAAGGCTTCAGCAGGTCAGATCCAAGCACTTGCAGTATAGCACGCCACATGTGTGTAACATCCAGAACTAGGCTGCCGACTAAGGGAAACACATGCTTTTGAAAACGAAGTCTAATCTTCTGTGAATAAAACGTGGTCTATTATTCCTTACTGACAGACAGAAACGAACTGTGCGCTTTAGAAGAGGTGGGAGAAAATGAATGTCAACAACAGTGGAATAATCTGGGACTGGTATTAATGGAGTATAAGAGCCGGAATAGTTGGAGTTCGAGAAAAAGGGCATCCGTTTGACACAGTATTGGACACACAAAGGAGAAAGGAAATGCCCGATGAAGTAAATATCTTCATCGACCTTTTCGTAGGTTCTTCTTCTCTTTTTGAGGCGCTCCAGTCACGGTCTGCACGACCATTACGATCGGGGGTTCGAATCCCCCCTCGGGCATGGATATTTGTGCCGTCCTTAGCTAGTTCATAAGTAGTTTGTAAGCTTAGGGACTGATGAACCCGTAGTTAAGTCCCATAAGTTCTACAAACATTTGAACATTTTTTTTCTTCTCTTTTTTGCAAATTCTGACTGCTCCCTTTTGGCAACAATGAAAAAAACGGTCTACATAATGGTAGCCGGTAGGATCAACAAATGAACAAAATTACATGAAGGCTCTACCTATTCGAACTTCCTAGACAAAATTATTTATTGAAAGTACTTGTCTTTGGCAGTTTCGACGGCACAGCTATATTCACGGAAATCACGTAACATTTGGCAATTATATAAAAATGTTTTCCTTTGTCATTACTTTCCGTGCCAAGATAATTTGACACTTCTGAAATATTCATCGAAGAGGTCGCGAACCTCCCCCTCTCCCTTGTTCCTAGTTTTCTGGTTAACTTCTCTACACGTACCATCTATTTCAGTGACAAACATACTATTTATCCACAGCTTACAATTACACTTTCTCGTTATGATCTGGCCTTCTGTTGACATCTATACACTGAATTCTTTTGGTGTCTCAATGGTCACACGAGGTATTCGAAGCCACAAATGGTTCTGGCCGTGGGATCGTCTGGAAGTCAGTATACGGGAAGCAGCGAAGTGCCACAACAGACCACGAGTCTGTGAGGACGTTTGTCAAACCAGAGGCTGCGGCAACAAGGCTTAAGGCAGGAGGCAAACAATACTTGGTTGTTAGTGAGAATGTGAGGCCTAGCACGTCACACCATAATGGTGACCAAACAACGTGTTTACTGAAAGCCATTGTTCGCATAACGACACACTTGGCCCAAAAAGAGGGTGCCGTACTCTTGCATTTATACGGAGAACACCGTTTCTCGTGGAAGATTAGCTTAGATATTGTGGTATTGGTAGGATATTGCACAAACGATTTACTTCATGCTTTACTGGAAGAATGCAGAATGTTGAAGCAAATGGTTCAGGTAAACTACAAAAATCAGCTGATTCCTTAAGCTGGAGGACTACCAAGAATTGGGGGTCCAACAGGGTTCCGTTTCGTGGTTCTTGATGTATATTAATGATTTGCCATTCTATATTCATGATGATGCAGACCTAGTGCTTTTTTGATGACGATTGACAAACAAGACTTAGCTGATAAAAATGTAAATAATGTTTTTCAGAAAATTAAGTAGTTCTCTGTGTATGGCCTGTTATTAAACTTTTATAAAACACAATATATATGGTTCCATGCGGTAAATAGCATGACACATTTCATAAATATAATCTGTGAACAGAAGTTGAATATTCAAAGAACTTAGGTGTGTGCATTGATGTGAATCTTAATTGAAAGCAACATACTGACGGTCCACTGCAGCAACTTATTAAGGTTATTGCAAATTTTGGTGACAAACATCATGGGAAACTCGCTTACTATGCGTGTAATTAGAATAATTTCTGGAGCCTAGCAAAGATGATCTTGCAGACATTTATTTAAGGATCTAGGAATCTTCACAGTGTTGTTGTTGTGGTCTTCAGTTCGGAGACTGGTTTGGTGCAGCTTCCCGCGCGACTCTATCTTGAGCAAGCCTTTTCATCTCCTCATAAGAACGGCAACCTACATACATTTGAATCTGCTTACTGTATTCATCTCTTAGCCTCCCTCTGCATCTTTTACTTGATGTCTAAGAATGTGTCCTATCAATCGATTCCTTCTTTTAGTCAAGGTATGCCAAAAATTCCTTTTCTATCCAATTCTGTTCAGTACCTTCTCATTCGTTACCCACCTAATCTTCAGCATTCTGGTGTAGCACCACATTTCAAAAACCGTTATCCTCTTCCTGTCCGCACTGTTGATCGTACGTGTTTCACTTACATACAAGCTAACACTCTGCACAAATGCCTTCAAAACGGATTTCCTTACACTTAAATTAATATTCGACGTGAAAAAAAAATTCTCTACTTTAAAAATGATTTTCTTACCATTGCCATTCTGCATTTTAAATCCGTTGTTTTTTATTTTACTTCCATAGTAACAAAACTCATCTACCACCTTTATTTTATCGTAATTCCTTCAGCATCGCCTGATTTTCTTAGACTGCATTCCATTACCTTTGTTTTACTCTGGTACTCTTATACGCACCTTTCAGAACACTGTCCCTTCGGTTCAATTGCTCCTCCATGTTCTTTGCTGTCTCTCACTATGAAATCGGCAAACCGCGAAGATTTTGTTTGTTTTCCCTGAACTTTAGTTCTTTCTCCAAAGTTCTCCTTGCTTTCCTATATAGCTTGTTCAATGTAGAAATTTAATAACATTGGAGAAAGGCTACAACCTTGTCTTGTTCCTTTCCCTACCTCTGCATGGCCATCAACTCTGGTTTTTGTACAAGTGGTAAATAACCTTCCGGTAGCTATATTTTACTCTTGATGATTTCAGAATCTGAAAGAGTGTATCCCAATTAACATTTTCATAAACTTTCTCCACTTCTACAAAAGCTAGAAATGTAGTTCGCCTTTCCTTAATCTATGTTCTAAGATAGCCGTACAGTGATGATTGCCTCCCATGTTCCTGCATTTATCCTGAATCAAACTGATCTTACCCAAGGTTTCTTTCCCCGTCGAAAGTCAATTGCTACTTTAGTCTCTAAATTGTCCTCAATATAATTATTTATGTGGTGTCCTTTCTTTTCGGATATGTTCAAAAGAACAGAGACTATTTGTTGACGTTAACGATCTTAATTGTATGAATTCAAAATATTTCAACAATTCGACCGATTCAGGGCATTGAAAAAAAAAAAAAAAAAAAAAAAAAAAAAAAAAAAAAAAATCCAATGACAAAGATGAAAATTAGTGTTATACCGGGTTTCGAAACCGGATTTCCCTCTTTGGGCGGTCACCTTAACCAATTAGGCTATCCAGGCACGCTTCCCTTCCAACCCAAATTCTCTTCCTGTAACACAAAGAGGCAAGGGCGCTACAATAGTAGTGTGTTACAAGATGAGAAATTGGCTTGGAAGAAAAGCGTGTCTGGATAGCATAATAGGTTACGGCGACCGCTGGCGCGAAACGGAAATCCGGGTTCGAATCCCGGTGCAGCACAGATTTTCATCTTTGGATTTAGTTCAATACCTTGAAACGGTCAAATTGTTAAATACTTCGAATTCTTTACCCTGAATATGTTGAGTTAATATCCATTACGGGTAGACTATTGGACAGCGTCCATTCCCTTTTCGTATCATCATTCATGTGAAAGAGTATTAAAATATAATACCAAAAGTATTAAAATATATTCAGATATCAATTGGAGTTAGCTGAAATAGTAAACTAGCTATTAGATGGAAATTATTGGTCGGACAAGTTATTCGTTCCACAGTAGACTGCATGAGTGCCTCAGGCAAAGTTGTACGTACCTCTCAGGTCTGATCATGTCAGGTGCTAAACAATTCAAACACCTAGTCATCGATCATTACGCTAATCACAAAGGCTACAGTTTTCGAAATGTAATGACCCCATGATAATCTCCTGTTAAAAGCGTGGTATAAGGGTAAATTCACATATACAATATAATCGTATCAAGAGCATTACGTAAAATGAGGTCTTTTACCTTGTTCCACAGTCATCCGAATCCTCATTATCTAATAAATATCATCTGTGCTTTGTTTCTTCTCTGACCATAGTGCCTGAACACCTAGATCTGCATCAATTATCTGTTTAGACCGTTCCCCAGCCCTCGCTGTGTCACTCGCGCCTCTGCCACCACCATCGGCAAGTTACCACCTCCGCGATTCCGCAGTCGACGTCTCTCTCTCCCTGTCTCTCTTCGACCTCACCAGAACGGTAAAGCATATCCTGCAATACACGCTCCGTCTACGTGCAGCGCTACAACAAGACAGTTCCAACCTCCGAACGTAATCTCACGCACCTGCAAATCTCTCAGATGTAGGCCTACTACTCGGTCGCGAGGTCATGTATCTCCACATTGCTGGCGCCTGCGATAGATCCACGTAAAGTGTTAATGACGTGAATTTCTTTTCCTTTCTTTTTTCCACTGCCTCACAAATGTGTGTATAGCTACGGGATCGAGCTGCATTTGTCATCAGTCGCTAGACTTTCAGTCTACTTAAACTAACTCATGCTGAGGACATCACACACTCATACCCGAGAGAGGATTCTATTATCCGGCAGAGAGCCGCCGTGTGCTCCGCAGCAAAGCACCTTAGAACGTACGGCCAATCCCACAGATCCACATCTTCTGTATCGCGATCTATTGACACTTCACCCAATCAGTTTTTGTACTGTCTTATTTCACGAACTAAAGATTATTCTGACCAAAATTGTATCTAGGCAGTATCTCAACCAATGTTTCCAGTAGAGTCAATTGTGGCGGCCCTTTCTATTTGTGAATTGTGTGCATAATGAACCAGTTTTTCGACTGTCGTCAATTTTCACCCTGTCCCTTGTGTGGATTTCCCATGAATGAATTTCCGTCTGTGTACCAGATAGATCCCTTTATTGAGCACTAGATAATAATTCCAGCAATACATTGCCCGAATTATCGAACTATAAGCAGGTGGGAAAGGCCTCTGTAGATTGAAGGTTAATAATACTTCCGCTGATTTGGTAAGGTGTAAGTCAACAGCCTTCAAATACTTTATAAAATGCATCAATCCATGTTTCGTAATTCCTTGAACATCCTCCTTCAAGTACGCTTGTTCAAATGTTTGTATAGCTTATGGGACTTAACTACGGGGTCATCAGTCCCTAAACTTACAAACTCCTTATGAACTAACTAAGACTAAGGACGGAACAAACATCCATGCCCGAGGGGGGGGGGATTCGATCCCCCAACCGTAGTGGCCGTGTAGATCGTGACTGAAGTGCCTCAGTCCCCTCGGCCACCGCGGCCGGCACGTACGCTTGACTCATGGGACAGTACAATATGACACTTATATTTCATTGATTTTTGTTGTTATTAGGTAGATTTATTTTATCTAATGCAGTTTCGTAATCTTTTTTATTACTCTTTATCCATGATGAAGGTCTACGACTGAAATTAGCCGATTTTTAAAGAATTAATAAATAAGAAACTTCCTGTCAGATTAAAAAATCACAATTTTAATCTGCCAGGAAGTTTCATATCAGCGCACACTCCGCTGCAGAGTGAAAGTTTCATTCTGGAATTAATAAATAGCTGATGATTTAAGCTGCGTTTCTACGGTTTTACTTTTCGAATTTTCTGGTCGCCAGAGTTGAGTTTATTCGTATGTCTCCTTGTTACAGAGGATATTTTTATAACTATTTCTGATCGAGAGGTGATAATTAGCAAGGTTTGAACATTAATATACCGTCGAGATATCTTTAGGATACTGCTTGTACTCTTACGAGCGCTGAACTCTGGCAGGACCTAATAATTGCGAATCTACAAAAACTCAGCAACGAGAAACTTAACAAAAGAATGGTTATCATTACGCAGCTGAAGTATTGGATATCTGCTGCCTTGGAAGCAAAATTACCTAAGACGGACGAAGGAAGTACGAAATAAGAGTAGACTACCGTAGGCACCAACCTATGGCCTTCATCTGAGTAATTTCAGAACTGTGCAGTAGTGCACAGCATTGTGTGGTAGGAATCGCGAAGAGAGGGAAAAGCGGGGCAGAAGAGAATCGAAGCATTTGAGATGTAGTGCTACAGATAATCTTGAGGTGTAAGTGGAGATTATCTTCGCAAGTAATGATATATCAAGGAATACGTATCTCGTACCAGAGGGAGCTACAGAGTATAAAACTGCAGGTGAAGACAAATACGGGAAGACACGAAGCAGGCAACTGCGGATGGTGAGTGGAAGTGGCATTCTGAAATGAAGAGGTTGGCACAGCAAAGGAAGCAGAGGCGAGCTACATCAATCTATAGATTGTTGACTAAAAGAAAGTCTTAGATCACCATATTTAACATGCGATATTGTGACTCGTCCAATTTACTGTAATGTATGCTGAAATGAAGATATATGTATTTTTCTATAGGCAGATCTACGCAGTCAAACTCTTTTGGGAGCAAATCAGAAAAAAATCGTCTGTTCTAAATCTGAACTTAAATACATCAATTAAGAACTGTAAACATTTATCTTCAATTCTATGAAGCAAATGCATTATAATGCAAGCACATTGCTTTTCAAGTTTTTGGAGAAAGCAGTTTGGACTAAACAAAGGGAAAAGTAGAAGTAGGCCCATACCTACGATGTAAAACGCAGGAATTAAGATCACTTCTTAAGAAAAAAAGTCTGTCATACTAACGATGATGAACATCTGCAGATGGGTGTCAAAAGTCCTTGTGTACGGACACCTAATGCGGTTCTGATCCATGGTAGTAGCCCTGGGGAGTTGTGGAACGATTTGTGGTTCTCCTAATACATAATTTACGGAGATTTGCAGACCCCATTTTACAGGCACAGGCATTAATAACACGGGCTATCGTAGTAGACAGTAGCAGTATTCAGGTGCCCGCTTGAGAAGTTAAACTTGAAATGGTTATTTCGCTCGAAATGTATCCAGTAAATATCTTTTATGTGTTAGAGAACGTGAGCCTTAAGCCAGATCGTAGGATAGCGACTCTGAGATTTATAGACTACTGCAAGGGAACGAAAAACGATGGCATGCAGACCTTCCTGCGCTGGCTGGAATTAGATTTGTTTCCTCAAGACGTTCTGGTCGCTTTACATTGCCGCCGCCAGACCTACCCCCAGATTTGAGTGTTTCGCCGCTTCCTTTCAACAGCGTCCCTTTCAGCATTCGTTCCGTAATTGATGGTAGGCTACAGATTTTTTTCTCTTTGTGCAGGCAGGTGCTTTCGCTGCTTTTGTACAGAAAATCATTAGGCCACCATTTTAATAAACCGCGCCGGGGAAACTGCGAGACTCGTCTCTCGTTAATGAACCGAAAGCGTCGCCCACAGATTTTAATGGAAGACGAGGTTGGTTTATAAGGTGTTCAGAAATAATTTCGCGCACTCAGTCGGTGCAGAGACATATTAGTTAAATAAACAAGCAGATCACTTTCTGGCTCTGAAGGCGAAGCTGAAATTTTATACTTCCGAACCCGCTTTGCACTTCATTATAAACAGAGAGGAAAAACGAGCGAAAGAAATTCGCTAATCATAGCTTCCAAACAGTCTACAAAAGTTCGAGTCAATTTTTACATACATTCTGGTTACTATTTCTCCGCAGCCAATTCGTAATCAAAGGATAAAAGAAATAATAAAAAATCAATTAAAAACCTATATAGTAATTTTCCTCTATTTCACGTCGTAACAGTTAGCTATGTCGTAAGCTACAAACAGTACTTTTACTTTTCAGTTGCTCTGTTATTATGTTCTTTCACATTCTTTCTTGAAAAAAAAACACCGAAGAGCACAAGAATCTGGTATACGTCCCCAACATCGAGCACGGAGAAGTGTAGCAACACGACGTGGCAGAGACTCACTTAAATTTTTAATTACTGCTGGAGGGGGCACCATGCATTCTGTTGGGTTAAAATACGTGTGCGTACGGGGGATGGAGATCTCTTCTTAATTGCACGTTGCAAAGTATCATAAATATAAAGTTAATATCAAGGTTGTTTGGCGGTCAGCGGAAGCATTTAATTTCAGACGACCGTTACGGAGCCACGCTGTGGTGTATAGGGTGTTGCGTTGTCCTGCTGGAATACCCATGTCCGTCGGAATGCACAATGGACTTGAATGAATACAGTTGATCTGCCAGGATGCGTATATACATTACACGTGACAGAGTCGTATCAAAGGTCCATTATCACTGCAGATGCACTCGCCATCACCATTATAGCGTCTCAAGCAACAGCTAAAATGCTGGTTCTGTGGTTTCATGGGGTCTCCCTACCTATACATATCTTGCCACTCAATAAAATTAGCCACGGCGGAGTGGCCAAGTGCAACAATGTCCCTCTTGGGAAATAATTCAGGTTCACCCTCTTTAGCATCACTGTGCGAAAAATCACTACAGTAAGCCATCAATATTCACCAGTCACTTACAGACTTTTTTACTAAAATCAAATCTGGCCCCCACAAAACTATTCGGGCCATGCAACATTTTCTCTTGCGCAGTGTTACCAACACCTGATTCACCAGGATTAAACTCAATGGTATTTACAGTCATATACACTGGAAGACGAGAACGCCGAAAACTTTTCCTTTAAACGAAGCATCTCTGAAGCCGTTCAATGCTGTTGCCTGTGCGGAAGCTACTCGACGACTTCCGCTGTCTTGCCAGGAACACGACTCATATAGCGCCAGCGCTTATGTAACCGCAACGAGGCCGTTCCACTTCGGGGGCTCGAATCGCCCCCCCCCCCCTCACCCCCGCCACCCGGGGCACGGATGTTTGTGCTGCCTTTAGTAAAGTTAGTTCATAAGAAGTCTGTCAGTTTAGGGACTGATGACCCCACAGTTATGTTCCATAAGCTTACCGACAGGCCGCGGCGGGGCGGCCGAGCGCATTGAGGCGCTATGCTATGATACGGGAGGCCGTGCCCCATCAGGGGTTCGAAACTCTCTTCGGGCATGGCTATTTGTCTGGTCTTTAGTATAAGCTATTTCATAAGTAGGTTGTAAGTTTAGGGACTGATGACCCTAAGTCCCTTAATCTTAACAAATAAACAAAAATCTTACCAAACATTTGAACATTTTTTTGTTGTTGAAACATATGCAGAAAATCCCGGTTCGCATAACTATGTGGTTGAAAAAGTCAGAAGAATAAGTTTAGCTTTATCTGAAAACATTTTAAACTGGTTCTGTAGCGTAAACCAAAATACCGAGACTGATTGCTTAGTTTGAAACTTTGCTGTTATCTCTGAATCTGATGTCAAATCAAGCAAGCATACTGCTGAGACGTCTAAGAGGCTGGACTGCTGGACTATACACACATACACACACACACACACAGACACACACACACACACACACACACATACACACACACACACACACACACACATATATATATATATATATATATATATATATATATATATATATTACGGATGTATAGCCCAAACTTCTTCTTCAAATGTCTCCTTGCATCCTGTCTGCAAAATATGAGTTCAAAGAAGAAGACTCGTTAGACCAGGAAAGATGTAATCAACAATTCCATGTCGCTTTTGTCAGTCCCAGGAGAGGGGTAAAGCTTTGTTCTGTGCAGACAGCAAGGGTACAAGAGTGGGCCTTCGGCTGCGAAAGCCACATCGATGATGTTTCGTTGAATGGCCCACATGCTGACACTTGTTGATGGCCAGCAATGGTATTCACAGCAATTTGCGGAAAGACTGCATTTCTGTCATATTGTCCGATCCCCTTCAGTTGTACTTGATCCCATTCTTGCAGTATGTTGCTATTGCCCCAGCGGCGAGGTTAGCTAAATCCTTAAATTGTCTCCAGGATGATCTTGGTTGGGCTCCAGCAGTTCTTCTGATTACACACTTTTGCGCAATGAATCCTTTTCTACCCAGTGATGAATTATCCCAGAATATGATGCCATACGAAAGCAGTGAATCAAAATAGGCATAGTGAGCTAATTTTCTGAGATTGTTTTCGCCAAAATTTGCAATAACCCTAATACCATACGTAGCTGTACTCGAGCGTTTCAGAAGACTAGCAATGTGTTGCTTCCAGTTTAGTCTCTCATCAATGCACACACATATAATTTTGAAAATTCTACTGTAGCTAAAGACTTATGTCTGTCTATATTTATTACCAAGGCATTTAATGTACAGAACTGTATATATTGTGTTTTATCTTAATTTAATGAGAGCCGGCCGCGGTGGCCGAGAGGACTAAGGCGCTTCAGTCACGGTCTGCACGGCCACTACGGTCGGGGGTTCGAATCCCCCCTCGGGCATGGATATTTGTGCCGTCCTAGTTCGTAAGTAGTTCATAAGTAGTTTGTAAGTTTAGGGACTGATGACCCCGTAGTTAAGTCCCATAGACTATACAAACATTTGAACATTTTGAATTTAATGAGCGTCCGTTCGCTGAGAAACACTTAATAATTCTGAGAAAAATATTATTTCCGATTACATAACTTAGTTTTTGTGCTTTTGGATGTAATTACTATACTTGTATCATCAGTACAAAGAACAAAATTTGCATCTTCATAAAATGGCAACTCTTTAATATATATATATATATATATATATATATATATATATATATATATATATATATATATAGGGTGTTTCACTAAGTGCGTTTGCCTATGTAACATAAAATAATAGGTGACAGGAAATTTTAATGCGGTAGGTCAACACAAGAAATGTTACACTTTCTGCTGAGCTATGAACATAGTTTATTGTATCATTTTCCAAAGAGTTACACCACAAAGATATAATTTTTTTAAATGGAACAATAGTTTTTTCTATCGTGTATTGGATTCGTTTAAACCAGCGGCGTCCAAATCAATTTAAACTACATTCCTATCACTGTTTGGGAGCTACAACCCTTCAAAGTTCCGGGGGCGGAGGCTGGGATAGCGTAGGTAACTGGCCGAGTGGCTATCCCCCTAAACTTTGAAGGGTTGTAGCTCCCAAACTAACAGTGATAGGAATGTAGTTTAAATTGATTTAGACGCAGCTGGTTTCAACTAATCCAATGCACGATAGGAAAATGTATTGTTCCATTTAAAAAATTATATCTTTGTGCTGTAACTCTTTGGAAAATGATACAATAAGCTATGTTCATAGCTCAGCAGAAAGTGTAACATTTCTTGTGTTGACCTACCGCATTAAAATTTCCCGTCACCTATTATTTTATAACTTACAGAGGAAAACACAGTGAAACACCCTATATATATATATATATATATATATATATATATATATATATATATATATATGGAACTGTAAAGGACCTAAGATCGAACCCTGAAGAACCCCATTCTTGATAGCCCCCCAGTATGAGGAAACAGCTAATGTTTTGACATTATGTGAACCACTTCTGCATACTCCCAGTTAAGTATGAGATATACCATTAGTGCATTGCTCCACTCAAATCCTAATGATTAAGTTTATCTAGAAGAGTTCAATACACAATCAAAGGCCTTTGCAAGATAACAAAAAATACCAATGGGTGAACTCTGGGTATTCAGAGAAATAAGAGAAAAGAGAAAGAAAAAAAGTAATCACAGGTCCTCGTGAGGCTACGTCCCACTGCACCTCAGTGGCCGTGCAGGCGTCAATCTGTCAGCTTAGGAGGCCAGATAAATTTTTCATAGTGGATTCTGGTAGTTTCCTATCACATCTAATGACAGCACTCTCCAAGTAGCCACAAGTGGGAGAGCAAGTGTTTTTAGCTCTGTGCGTGTATGTGAGCCCGCCGGAAGATGGTGGAGATGAAACAGATGCGCCATTTGACCAAAGATCAAAACCTTACAGTTACTATAAAACTACAGAGAACGACGAAGCTACTCAGGAACGGCCTAGCCGTATGACGGATGTCACGGTTCGAGAGGCCACTTCTGCCAGAATTCAAATTCCCCATTGGCAAGAACGTTGTGATCGATGATGAAAGTCAAATTTATAATTCATGGCTTTCACACATTTCTGGTAGGGAATATTTACAAAAAATCTGTTCGAAACATTCAATCGCAGTTTGCACTTGGTCTAAAGAAAGACGTTTCAGAAATATGAAACTAATTAAAATCACTTGACGAGCATGATTGTTCAACAAATATGACTAAATATGGGTATAATATCCGTAGAGCACAAAATAGCTGCTTCTATAGGCTATGATGCAAAAAATTAATACCCATTCAGCGGACAGTAGGCCCAGTGGTACAATAAGAAAAGGGTAATTAAATGAGTATGAGTCGCTCGAGAATTGAAGAAATGTTTGTTGCTTGATTTCAATAGTTTTGCCTTAACCAAACTTAATTTCGTCTTCTTTACCGGTAAGGTGGGTAAAGAATGCGTTTATTTATATTTGTCGAATGCTGCTTCACCAATTACAGGCACCGGTGAAACGGTACCTGAAACTAGCGAAAGATTATGTTCTCCAACCCGAATTGTCTTTATCGGATGAATAATATGATCGACAGTAGTAACATGTTCAAATAGTAAGTCATTATGAATGCCATCATTGCGAAACACATTAGATGTTACATTTCTCAAAAGTTGAGCACATGTCTCCGTATTTCAATTATCTGGCTCCAAGACCGGAGTTGAGAATTGCTGTTATGACCTTTACACGATGTACTACATGGACCTTGTGAACTGCTGTTTACATATATGGAACGATCGGTTTCCGAATTATTACCAGATGACGTTGAGGGTGAAACCTCATATCAAGGCGATTTACGTTTGATTATTAAAATTGCTCTCTGAAGAGGCAGAGGAATGTTGATTGTCGAGCACTAAAACTTTTAAAACCTCGTGAAAAACATTGATGTTTCGGTCTGATGACCTATCAGTAACAGAATACGCAGTGATTTGGGAAGTTTTGATATACATAATTGAATCAGAGCAGAGGGATTGTACAGGTCAGTGAGATGTTGGGTTTTTTCTACGATATAACCAAAAACCTAAGTAAGTGTTTGCAACTGTGAATTCGGAAAACTTTGCTAATTCATGAGTTTGTTTTTGATAGTTGTTGGGTTGTATCGTTCAAGTATGCATCTAGAAACGCTTCTTGATTTTCATTAAATAAAAAACGTTTTTGTGCAGTTGGTTTCATTGTTAACGCGGGTTCACCTTATAAAAACCCACAAACATAATTTAATTGTAACAGGCCAGTGAGGTGAAAACACAAAGGTAAATTGTTGAATCCACCCACGAAAAATTAGATCAATAGGATTATTACTGAAAACTTTAAACTTTTTAATCAACAGGGCCTGAAATTGAAAGGATCATTTCGTTGAAAGGGGGAAATTCTTGTGTATTGTAAAATGTACTTCAATGATTATCTTGTACGTATTGATTACCACGCGGTCCTGGTCATGACTGTATCGGGTGATTAGGCTGAAATGCAAATTATATTGATGGATGAAAATACCAGCGGCTGTATTCAAAATCTTTATTAAATTTTGTGCGACCAATTTCGGCGGTTCACTACACTATACAATAGTACTATTATACTATTATTACTATTACAATAGTAATAATGTTAATCAACAAATGCATTATGAAATTATGTAACAAACTATTTCTAAAACCCATTTTAGTCTCAAATATCTCATAATAAGGGAATATGCAAAGTATTTTATGTCATAGAGGTTATATAAATACAATATATACACATCATATACAGGAGTATTATTGTTAAAATGGCCCAGTTTTGCAAAATTCAGGAAGAGTAATAACAACATAAAGCCATTTATGCAGTCCATTAGTGAATAACAAGTATAGAAATCAAACTTCTTGGTATGGGTCATATACATCTGAAGCAATGTTAGCAAGCGTGGACTAAAAGATAAGATGTCTAATGTAACTAATTTGTCATGTCATTTTATTTTATTATTAAAAAAACTCTAAGTAGCAGAATTCAAAATGCTACAAAGGAATCAAGTGGAAGCATGGCTTACATAAACACATGTGGTTTTGTCATTGTGTATTAATGTACTGGAGTATGATAAATTGAATATGAATGACTGCCTTGTTATATGATGCTAAGGCAGTATAAAGTTGATAAAAACTATGTCAGCATAGGCAACTGGAAATGGGAACGGGTGAGTAGGGTGAAAGGGAAAGGAACTATCCAAATGATAAGGAAGAGATATCTAATGTGAAGAAAAGTCATGTTGTATTAAGGTCAGGTAACATCAAAACATGCGTCAACATAATTTGTTGAAACATATTGTGTCAATTGGGGGGTTGGCATATCGTAAAGATGTAAACTCCAAAATCTACTGAAAATATACTGTATCAATACAAGTTACTATAAATGGAAGAATGGGAATTGGGGGGAGGGGGATCGTCATTTACGTTGTTTAATGCTGAATGTCCATAGGATAGAGGAGGGTTCATCTGAAATGCACAAAATTTATAAAAAGGTTTTGAATACAGCGGCTGCTATTTTCATCCATCAATATAATATAATCAGCTGTGTTACAAATGCATCAACTATGGAGAGAATTAAACGAAATGCAAATTGTTTGATTCTATTTGGTTGGCTTTACAATGGAGATGGAGGACTCTGTTGTCGCAACTTGGAAGCACGAGTCTTTCTTAAATTTATTTCGTGTGTTAAACGAGTATTTTCCTTTGCCTGTTCGGTTTGGGAAGTAACTAAGGTTTCATATTCTGGGAGTCATAAATATGTACATGGTTAGTGACTGAGACGTTCTTCCACTTGTATTTCAAGGTTGTTTCGTTTATTATGATTTAAAGACAGTTTGGTAGTCATCAAAACAGGTACTTAGTTTCTCTGTAAAATATACGTGGTTCTAACATTGGAAGCTTTTCTATTTGTGACTCTGTGTTTGCAAAGCTGTAGTAGTATCTTTTGGGACAATGTTGGTTATTTTAGCGGAAATGTAATCAAAGTCTTTTCTGTGTGTATCAGCTACAGTCTTTAAACGGTGGTCAATGACTTCATCTCTCTCAAAAAGCTGCTGTTTATATTGCCAGATATTAGTTTTCATCTGTGAAATTTCACTGCAAGTTTTGTGGTTGTACTGGGAAAGCGTTTAAGTGAGTTTGAACATGCTGTTATGGTCAGCGTACGAAAGATGTGGTGAGGATTTTCCCATACGACCACTTCTGGACTGCACCATGAATTATGGAAACGGGTGACACATGAAGTCTCTGACATCGCTGCGGCCAGAGAAATCCTGCAAGAACTGGACCAACGACGATAAATAATCGATCAACGGGACAGATGTGAAACTCCTCAGCATAGTGCTGCACATTTCAATGCTGAGACATCATCATGTTTCTGATCATGGATCCACAACAAGCCAGCAGCAGTCTTATAAACTGGTTGGGACCCCGCAGTGTTGTGGAGTACATGCCGCTGAACTGAAATGGAAGCCCTGATACGCCTAGACACTAATCTGATAGGTGACACATACGCCCTGATACGCCTAGACACTAATCTGATAGGTGACACATACGTACGCATCTTTGACTATCAGCTGCATCCATTCATGTCTATTGCACATTACGACGGACTTTGGCAGTAACAGCAGACTATGCGACACCGCACAAGTCCAGAATTGCTAGAATTTTCCAAGGAACACTCTTCTGAGATTAAAGACATGCTACACCCACCACACTCCACAGATATGAATATTATTTAGCATGTCTGCGATGTCTTGCAACCTGGTGTTAAGAAGAGATCTCCTCCCGTCGTACTCTTTCAGATTTGTTGACAATCCTGCAGGATGTCAAGTTTAACCTTTAAGAAATCTTTCACGCAGGAGGACTGCACAAATCTACCATCATTTGATCAACGTACTAATTACAAAATGGGGGATGTAGTAATAGGTATATCCGGTGTAGAAAAGCAGCTGAGAGAGCTAAATACGAAAAAGTCTGCTGGTCCGGATGGAATACCAGTTCGGTTTTACAAAGACTATTCTGCGGCATTGGCCCTCTACGTAGCTTGCATTTATCGCGAATCTTTAATTCAGAGCAATGTTCCTAGTGATTGGAAAAAAGCGTAGGTTACTCCCGTTTATAAGAACAGAAAGAGAACTGACCCACACAACATATCGTTGACATCAGTTTCATGTAGAATTTTAGAACATATTCTCAGTTCGAATATAGTAAATTTCCTTGAAACGGAAAAGTTTATTTCTATGAATCAGCACGGGTTTAGGAAACATCGTTCATGTGAAACTCAGCTTGCTCTTTTCTCACATGACATCTTGCGAGCCATGGATGAAGGGCAACAGACGGATTGTGTTTTTTCTCGACTTCAAAAAGGCGTTCGACGCGGTGCCACACTACCGACTGCTAACGAAGACACGAGCTTATGGAATATGTTCACAGATTTGTGACTGGCTGGAAGACTTACTAAGTAATAGAACGCAATACATTGTTCTCGACGGCGAGTGTTCATCAGAGACGAGTGTATCGTCAGGCGTGCCACAGGGGAGTGTGATAGGACCGCTATTGTTTTCTACCTATATAAATGATCTGATGGGCAGAGAAAGTTGTAATTTGCGGCTCTTTGCTGATGATGCTGTGGTGTATGGGAGGGTGTCGTCTTTAACTGACTGTAATAGCATACAGAATAACTTAGACAAAATTTCTAGTTGGTGCGAAGAATGACAACTAGCTCTCAACGTAGAAAAATGTAAGGTGATGCGCATGAGTAGGTAAAACAGTACTATAATGTTCGTATACAGCATTAGTAGAGAGCTTCTTGATGCTGTCGCGTCGTGTGAGTAAGGCGGACAGCCGACTTCGGTTTATTGGGAGAATTTTGGGACGATGTACTTCACCTGTAGAGGAGAACGCGTATAAAACGCTTGTACGACCACGTCTTGAGTATTGCTTAAGTGTTTGGGACCCGCAGCAGATCAACTTAAAGAAAGACATAGAAGCAGTTCAGAGGCGAGCGGCTAGATTTGTTACTGGTAAGTTCGACCAATGTGCGAGTGTCACGGAAATGCTCCGTCAACTCAATTGGGGATCGCTGGAGGAAAGACGACGTTCTTTTCGTGAATTTCTGTTGAGTAAATTTAGAGGGCCGGAATTTGAAGCTGAGTGTAGTAGAATCTAGCTGCCGCCTACTTACATTTCGCGTAAAGACCACAAAGACAAGATAAGAGAAATTAGGGCTCGTACGGAGGCATATAGGCATTCTTTTTTTCCTCGTTCTATTTGGGAGTGGAATAGGAAATGAAATGCCTAGTAGTTGTACAGTGTACCCTCCGCCACGCACTTTACGGTGAGCATGTATGTAGATGTAGAAGCATGTTGTCATTCTCTTCGCACCACTTCAAACGTCTAGTCTATGCTACATCATGTGGCGGCACTTGTACTTGCTCGCGAAAGACTCTCACGATATTAGGCTGCTGTATAGTTTCATTGGCTGTTCAGTGTAGTTTACCCCAATTCGTTTCACGTGTGAAGTACAATAATATTCAGGTAAAGTAAAGGAAGCATGACGGCGTGAATTGACTGTGTATTCTGGTTGCTTATTCGTCAAGCTGCAGACTCAATTTGCACCTGGTTAATGAGCACAGACGGTGCATACATTCACCTGAACACCACCTACGGAAACATCCGAGTTCTGCTATAGAGAAGCAGTGATATAAAGACTCTCGAGGTCTAATTAGGGTCTGAAGCAAATTGGGAGTAATTTTCCGTGAAGATAGGGGGCGCCGTCTCCCCGCGTGCAGTGCCCTCCTCCAGAATTTCGCGCTCTGGAGGGCTGGAAGGCCGCGCCGGTTACATACGACGCAGTGGGGACCTGAGGACGTGCCCGGCGCACCAGAGCAGAAGGCGAACCTGCCGCAAAACTCCCACTGCTTCCGCAGGACTGCCGCTGGAGGGCGGGCCTAACACTGTGCACACGCTCTGCGCTTCTACTGAAATACGAGCTGTTTTATCAGAAAAATCAGAGCTCGAACAGCAACAGTTACGTGATCGTTTTTACTGCCCTCTTTTCGAAAGTGGAGTATTGTAGAAATAGTCTTGCAGTAGTTCAATGAAATCAAATTTTTATTGAGTTGTGGTTCAACAGCCGTAAGATATTTGAGGAAATGCGTACCGTAAACGATCAGCTGTTTATTATTTTTCAATCTTCTACCGGTTTCGGTTCTAAACCATCTTCACGGAAGACTTTTTATCCAACGCCAAATACGTATACTCAACTAGTGATAAGTCTCCACCACAAGGCAGGCTTTCGTCCATGCAAAATAATCAGACAGAAATATAACAGCATGGCTGAAGCTACCAGACTAACAGCAAACTGCGTTTGCTTCACACAAAGTCCTCTCACCGAGTCTACCTACAAAGCTTCAGCCACGCTGTTATATTTTTGTCTGATTATTTTGGATGGACGAAAGCCTGCCTTGTGGTGGAGACTAGTTGAGTATACGTATTTGGCGTTCGATAAAAAGTCTTCCGTGAAGATGGTTTATAACCGAAACCGGTATAAGATTGAAAAATAATAAACAGCCGATGGTTTACGGTACGCATTTCCTCAATGAAATCTCTTTCAGTCATGTTAAATAGCAGATATAGCTATTTTGACTGAATTTTCCCTCTAAGAAATCGGTAGCAAGTTTTAACATAATCTATATCTATAAATGTGAATGTCTGTTCGGTGTACGTTTATCACATCTGAACCACAAGACACAAAGAGCTAAAAATCTGTACATTTACTATTGTCTACCCGGAGAAGGTTTTAGGCACGGTTTTATGGCGATCAGATAGCTATTTATCTATATGTATTAAAGTGAATTCCTGTTCGGTGTACCCCTATCACGCCCGAACGACAAGACGCAGAGACTGAAATATTTGTACAGTTACTAAACCCGAGGAAGGTTTTAGGCACGGTTTTATAGCGATCTGATTTATATTTAGTAATTTGAAGAATATAACGCGAAATGCGAAACAATAATTACTCTTTGAAAATTATAATATATTTACTCTTTGAGAATGGTTTTATTGGTTGCATTGTTGCTTGAGGGTTGATAATGATAAAAGGGTGGAGTATATTGAGATGAAAAGTTATCGGTGTATATAAAATTCTACGCGCGCGCGCGCGCGCGCGCGCGCGCGCGTGTGTGTGTGTGTGTGTGTGTGTGTTAATATTTCGCTCTGCAGCGAAAACTACAGAACGCAGACTAACGGTCTGTGTGTGATTGTTGTCTGAAGTCTCCCGTTATACACCATAGCAGTTCCATGCCGACAGCTATCAGGGGGTGGAAGATATGATGGTTGAAAGTCGTCAAATTATTAAAAAAAAATCGGATTGAAGGCCAGCGATGACGTTTGCGACTCTATAGCATGGAGGTTACATACAGCGAAACGTGATGCCACAGACTATATCTTTGGTCTATGCCTGCTACAATGTCTTCAGCTCTTTCTCTGTAACGATAAGCATACGCATAAGGAAATATAAGAATAAATAAATACAGCAGTAAAAAGGAAATTTCTTATAATACATCTCTTTAAAAAATCGATTTTACGTTTCGCGCATTACATCAAGTGATAGATCTGTGATATTATTATAATCATTATTGTTGAATTTCGTGATTTGATTCTTCGAAGCGAGTGCGTTTTTACGTGTGATTTGATCTACACTACTTACTTTCCTGATAATGTTGATTAAAAATGTTTGTTTCTAAAGAAGCTATTGTATTTCATTTCATCCTTCAAAGCAAGTCTCATAGCACACTACTGAAAGATAGCTTATCAATCATAATCAACCAGCACGCGAGCGGAGCCGCGGGTTTAAGCTAGTTCTAAATATATAACGAAAATCTTACATTTTATCATTTTTGTGTGTCTGCAAATTGTTCCCACAATTTAGGTTGCTCCTTTCACCACATTTTACAGACGTGTTCGTTGGTCTCCGCTGAAAAGTGGCATAACCTAATGCGGCTGGAGGGCGCTATGCCATTACCCGGCTGTTGCCTATCCTATCGAGAAAATCTTCACATAAATGTTGTCCAAAATGGAATACCGACAAATTTTTGTATGAATTTTATTTTCGAAACTTTTACTCAGAAAATTTGTATAAATATATAATAATTCCTCTCACGTCTCTAACGTAATATTCATATCGCACAAGTCATTTAATGGAGGTTGAAAGAAAAGATTAAGGTACACATTTCATCTACGGATGAAAATATTGCGATAAAGTACATTTTCATAGAATATTACTAACAAAACCAACACGCTCCCATTAATAATCACAATACATTAGTACCCAATTGATTTCAAATAATGTTCAAATGTTTTCTAATGCAGTTATCAATCACTAGGCTTCCCATCTACTAAAACTCGCTTAAACTAACTTACTCTTAGGAAAGCGTAAATACCTCTGCTGCCCGAAGTAGAACTTCCGACCGCGAGCAACCGTGCGATCCGCAGCAAGGCTGCACACAATCGAAGGTTCGAGTCCTTCCTCGGGCATGGGTGTTTTTGTTGTCCTTAGCATAAGTTAGTCTAAGTAGTTTGTAAGCGCATGGACTGTTGACCAGAGTAGTTAAGTCCCATAGATTTACATACATTTGAGCAATAAGCAGATCCAAAAGTATGTGAATTGCCGTTCTTATGAGGAGATGAAGAGGTTTTCTCGGGACAGAGTAGGGTGGAGAGGTACATAAAACGAGTCATCGGACTGAGGACCTCAACAACAGCATACCCCACAGTCGCGTCCTTGGTGAAACATTGTGCAGTTAAGACGACTAACCCGTTGCATGGTAAGATTCATCTAGGTTGTATTGAAAAAATTTTTATTTTCTATTATGGGTATGCCTGTAACTTATTACCGTAAATCGTGTCTAACAAAAAACTCTTTGCAGTGAGCGACAGCTCCAAATAGAAATCCTCAACTGACCCTGTTATATGTTTGTGTCCATGATAATTTCTTTCATTAGAAATAAACTTTGGTACTTCCCTTGCATTCCATTAGTATTCATGTAATAATACCACCAATCATATTAATATGTTCGTAAAGGGCGCGTGCGACTTTGCGATTTTTAGGGGTCCATGTCTCAGGTTCTATTCATGTCAAAGTGAAGGGGTAAAGTGTTCTGGATAGATCTTGAAGTTACACACCCTGGAGCTCATCCAAATTGAGCAAATAAGTTGGCTTCTGTACATGCCGTGTAGTCTATGGTGGGCTTTAACCCTCCGTCGGGCGCACCTCCAGATGAAACAAAATCAGGCGCACCCGGCCTGAGAGGCCACCCACCCACATATTTTGTGGACTAGCTACGCCATGTTAAATGAAATTCAAAATGCGTGTTGGCTATTCTTGAAGAGGATCTAAAGGAAGGAATTACAGCAAACTTAAAGCATAATAATGGATTTATTGAACACAATACACCTTAAACTAAAGTAACCAAAATTACCAATTTCCCACAATGAGTATTAAAAATTGGTCAAACAGACATCCATAAAAGTAATGAAGTTATTTTTAAAGTACATTAGGCAGTCTATTCTGACATGTAACCATCTTTTCTCGCCACATCTGCAGCCAAAAACCGATGCTATAGCTCCCAAATCAACAGCTGAAACACAGGTATGGCACAGAACGTATACGTCGATCAGGCAGATTGGTTCATGACAAGCTGAACATTCGTGATTCTTCATCCTCCTAACTCTTGTTTCAGCCACGCATGATCGACGTTTTAGCCGTTTGGGAGGTAATGTGGAAGAACTTTCCCGTTCCTTGTGAGGTAAAATTATTTTCAGTCGAGTTTGCAGCCGAATCGACATTCCACATAAATTCATAGCATGCTTCGCAGACTAAAGTGTCCAGTTACAAGTTGATGACACAAGGTTTTGTAATTGGTGGCGTCATTTGTAGCAATATCTTTTACACTGAATGTGGTGTAATAATGATGTGACTCTTCACACTATGAATAGTAGAAGGTATCTACATAGACTACTTCGTCGTCTTATCCTTTCTAAGATAAAAATTCCTCACATATTTTCTTCTCTTCTTCATATTCCCGAGCTGTCCCTAAACTTCCTGTTCAATTGCTGAGTCCTCCTTGCCCTTTTCCTACCTTAATCTTCGAGCTCGGCTGAATCTTCAGCAGTTTCGTCCTCGAGGAGGCGCATTATTTCCACAAGATCATTGGCTTAGAGGCATAATATAACGGTAATATAAGGTAACGGCGAGAATCACAGAGGGCAGACTTAGTTTGAATGAAACTAAGTAATAAATTAAAAAATCTTGAAAAATCTCACCTTCAAATGTATAAGGTAATCGGGCGCAGATGGCTTGTGAGGCCCAAGGAGTTCCCCGTGATCCGCGTGGAAATCGACGGCAGCCTGCGGATCGGTACTGTGTGAGGTTCCCAAAGCTACGCGAGTAAACGGAGAGGCGGGCCGCTGGGCCACCACTGTTAAGCACGGGAATCAAAAAAGTGTTTTGCTGGCCTGTGAGGCCGACTGCGCCCGACGGAGGGTTAAAGGGCTTACAAAAGCACCATTCATTCATGGGCGGTTCCTGAGGAAAAAAAAAAATTATTTATGGGTAAAAAAAATAAATAAATAAATAAATTGGGGAAATGGTCACTTTGATACTTTCTTTTCATTGCAAATCTTCGAACTTTTTACCAAATGCTCTTATTATGATATTCTCGAGGGCGTCTTTTTATATTTTTTCGATATCGTTATCCGTTACCGAGATCCAGAGGTTGAAACTTATCATAGTCTTGCACAAAATCACAAAACCCAATTTTTAGCCATTTCAGCACCGTGAATCGCAAATATCTAAATAACTAACCATAGAAAATTGTTCAAATATTTACAATACATCGCCGGCTGCGGTGGCCGAGGAGATCGAGGCGCTCCAGTCACGGTCTGCACGGCCACTACGGTCGGGGGTTCAAATCCCCCCTCGGGCATGGATATTTGTGCCGCCTTTAGTATAAGGTAGTTGATAAGTAGTTCGTAAGTTTAGGGACTGATAACCCCGTAGTTGAGTCCCTTAAGCTTAACAAACGTTTGAACATTTTTGTACAATACATCCGGTAGACATTTATCTATAAACGGTATTTTTCAGTTTTCATAAATCTTACCCCGTTATCATGATATGGCAGAAAACATGCGATGTTTTGCCACAAAAAATGGGTATTGTGCTAAAAGACGACGTTCAGACAACTCTGAAACTTAACATGCGAGTTGAAAAAAGGTACTCGACGAAAAAAATTGATTATTGTACATCATAAAGATTGAAATCTTCGGTCGGTGAAGGGGTGATTTTAGTTTTCGTCTACTTTACTGTTAATACGCAGCATCCGGTTTAGTAAACTATTGCAACATATTTTAAAGACAATAAATGTATTCGCAATTGCTAATATTAATCAGCATCAGCTGTATGGTGTAATGGCGACATTTCAAAATTTGTGCCGGGCCGGGACTCGAACCCGGATCGCGAGCCGTCGCGTTTCCATTATACGCTGCCCGCGCACGGTTCCCGGAACGACCCAAACCTTCATATGCCACACATTGTCTACTGCCCATGAGTGCTCGTACATTCTATGATGTAATTCCCGCACAGGGTGAGACGTTTTTAGTATACTTGTAGCAAGCCTTGCTATGACTGGTTTTAAATACGATGTGCAGTGTCCGTGTTTATTGATAGAACTAAGCAAATGACCTTCAGACATGCACATCGTATTTAAAATCAGTCATGCCAAGGCTTGCGACAAATATACTAAAAAGTCTCACCCTGTGCGGGAATTACATCATAAAATGTACGAGCACTCATGGCAGTAGACAATGTGCGGCATATGAAGGTTTGTGTCGTTCCGGAAAGCGTGCGCGGGTAGCGTAATGGTAACGCGACCGCTCGCGATAAGCGGGAAATTCGGGTTCGAGTGCCGGCCCGGCACAAATTTTCAAATGCCACCGTTACACCATACATGAAGAGAAATATCACATATTCACATATTTACCATATATTTACTGACATACATAATTATATAAGCAGCACACCCTGATGTTCAAAGGAAAAGAAGGGAACCAGCTGAAAAATTCTCCTATCGGAGCAAAAACAAAAATAATAAAAGAAATGCAAATCCGTTCCTTTTTAAAGAACACTGACAGAAAAATGGGGAACCGGCTGACTCAATCTCATTCCGCCTTTGTCACCAAAGATTTTGGAAAAGCAGTTAAGTTCCCTGTAATGCGATACCGAAGAGAAACGTATTTCTCTGATGCAAATTCTGCCTCAACGAACGTTCTGTATGTTAGTGAAATGTTGCTGGAAAACTGGGCGATGCACACTCAACCGACGCGTTAATTATCAGCGAGAGAGTGTCACCCCTTATACAGTGTCTTACACTGATTGAATGTTGCACCAGAGCCGAGGAGAATGGACATTTTGTCCTGCAATTTCAGACGTATGAGGCGTCGATCTTCTCAGGGGGTGGTCTAGGTTGTACAATCGGACGCAACTCGTTGGGTCCTGTGACGTTGTGTGAACTACTCTGTACGAATTGGTTGCCGATTTTAGATGGATGCAGCCATTTAGTCTAAAGGTAATAATGTGCGGTGTGTCGTAATCACTTATTTTAGAGAATGGTTCGCACGTTAATGTTCGGGTATCTTGTCTCTTTGCTGAAGTCACACTGAACCATTAATTTCGGTTCATGGCGAGAAAGCGAGTCTAAGGTACACGTTCTCGTAATCTAATCCACATCCCGACATGTTTCAAATGTTAATCACATCCGCGATACATTTTGGAGGGTGTGTACTACGGGATCAGATACGAATTTACAGTCTTTTCGGTGTCTTTGAGCGCTTAATATACATTTTTATTGGTTTCGTATGCGCGTGCAGTCTGCAAACGTTTTCACTGATTGCTATGTTATTATTGTTACAGAGCCGGAAGCGGGCAGTCTTCTGGAATTACTTAAAAGCAACCAGTGAATCACACGTGATCCTACTCGTGACATTTACACTGACGTAATTGAGCCGAGATGAGCAAAACAAATATTTTGGAGGTTAGGTGATTCGTGTGGTACTATGTTGATTCCTGTACTTCAAGTTCAAGTGCAGTGTCACAAATGTGGAATCCAGTGCACGCATGTAGACTTAAAACTTACTTAAACAGTACCTAGTATCAGCAAGAGAGATGTAAACTGCACATATATTTGTTCCCCGCAGTCAGAATAAACTGGTTAGTGACAGATTTTGATCGTCTTATATATAAAAGATTGGGAGTGCCAGGAAGGATTCAGATATATTTTTAGAACCTTACGTTCATGGGCGTAGCGAAGGGGGTGGGGGAGGGTGCAGGGGTTCAACCCCCCCCCCCACCCCCATCGAAATGTGTTCAAAAATGCAAGGTAATGTTTGTTTATTCGAAAGTTACCGCGTTTTCAAACCGTGGCTATTGCAAGGGCGGCGTAGTTCTTGACAACTGTTGGCGCAATGGTGGGACCAATGTGCAGACTGAGCCTCAAAGGAAAGTGGTTTGTCTGGGAAACCCACGCAGAGCTTAGTCTGTCGCCGCCCTGTGTGATTTGTCCACCTGTTGGGCGGCCTCAGTGAGGAGGCGTGCCAGCATCAGCTCACACCTACCGTCAGCTTCGCGCCACCTGCAAACCGTTAGACTCTTGTTACCGCGGTGAGTTTATTAATAATTTTGGTTATTGTACGTAGGACAGGAACCATTTATTTATTTATTTTCAGTGCGAGATGTCTGCAGAATTTAAGAAATAAATATTTAACTGTTTATAACTTATTCAAAAGGAAAGATATAACAGTAAATAAATAATGTACAATTTCAACTAATCATTGCAAACCCTGAGACTGTTTTTGAGTCTCGAAAATGTCAAAGACTTAAAGATAAGGGTGAAGCATTGAATTAAAATTTGTGATGCAACCAGTAATCGAACCCGCACCGCGATGCTTTCGTCTAGCGGTAAGACTTCTGCCTAGTAGGAATGGAGATCCGGGTTCGATTACCGAGCCCATCATAAATTTTAATTCAATGCTTCACCTTGAAAGACGACCGTCTGTCGTCTTCCATATATTTTTTTTATAAAATTGTAATTTATTTGATGTCACTAGATTAGTATCTTATTAAAACTAGAACCCCACTCTTTTCAAGGCATGAGGAATAGCATTTTTTAAATTTTATGTTTTAAAATATTAGTTTCTCAAATGTTAGTTAATACTGCTGGATTTTGTTATTTTAATAATTTATTATTGTCTCTGTGAGAATGTGTACTTTTTTACTTTTAAATGGATGTGCGAGAATCTAATGGCTGCCTGAATCTGGGTAGTGATGGTTGCATGGTTCTCTCTGGCTCAGAGTCGTAGTTAGTCGTTACCAAACCCTGCTGCTGATGCGACGAAAGAGGTTTCTACACCATTTGGTTACAAGCTAGTCGGCGAGCCTTCTTCAGGGCGAGTCACGCGAACTTCTCTCCCCACCACAGCTGTACTCAATGGATTTCTCGGTTTCCGGTAGCTTTCTCGCATGTTGGCCGCTCGGACTTCAGTTGGTGCTGGGATCATGGTGAGGTAAGGTTGGATCTTGTGCCTGCGGAGATGGTAGGGATTCATTGTCTAGCATGTTTAAGTTAGCTTTATTTTTTGCAACTTTCCTTCCGATCGTACACGGAAATGCGTTCTAGTTTTCAGTCGAGTGATTTCCAAAAGATAAACACGGTGTATATGTTACTAATTGCAGTTTGATAATGGCCTGATATATTCAAACCTTTTCTGATTACGTGACGGTGTACGAACTCTGTATAAATTCTTTCCAGCTTTGTGGGGCCAGGTTTCTTACAGACGATAAGTTCATTTTTGTACAGTGTATGTAAAACTTTCATATCGTTTCCTTCTGTAAGTGATGTGTGTTCCGTGTGGTTGGTTCTCAGAATGCCCAACCAACCTTAGAAACTCACGCCTGAACTTAATTATAAAAACGAGACAGTAATTAGAAAAGAAAACTTCAAACACACACTATTTCAGAAAAGACAAATTACGATTACTAGAGCTGAGACAAACAAACTAATTACTGAAATGAAGACTACATTAGGATCGGTATGCACCATGACCATAGAATGATAATTAACAAAATAAATTTCGGCATTAGTCGTAAATTAACGTTTATTTGATATTGCAAATCGATTTCGATGATTCTCAGTGCAAAATTTACAATGGAATTAGCAGCTTTTACATATCAAGTCGCAGGGCATAGTAACAAGATGTTTCACAGTGGTGTTTTCCACAGTGTAGTGATTCACTGCACTTTGGAAAACATCATTAGGAATGCCTTGCGGCTTGATATGTAAGACCTGCAAGGTTTGAATACGATTGTACATGTTGCACTAAGGATGACTATTGTATTTGCAACAACAAATAAACGTTAATTTAATATTTCTTTTGATAATAAATTATTGTTTCACACGGCGCTCACTCCTCCACCCCCGTGCCGTCACCAACACCAGCACCATTCCCTGCTCACTCTCTCTCCCTCTAGTCTTTTGCTCTTCCTCTATCTATCCCTCTCTCTCTCACACACACCCACCCACACACACACACACACACACACACACACACAGAGAGAGAGAGAGAGAGAGAGAGAGAGAGAGAGAGAGAGAGAGAGAGGGGGGGCAACGAGGTGTTTACAAAAAAGAATCAATTATATTAATAAAACAAAATATTTCTGGTTCAGTATTTTTCAGGGTCCCCCCCCCCCACACACACACACTGACATAAAAATAAGATAGCAGAATGATAGGTAACAAGAGACATTCACAACACCAACCGAAACGAAAACATACGCTTAGTGCTGGTTTTCTGATTGACAAAACCATTTAAGATAATAATAATAATAATAAAAAAAAACCAAGAACAGCAACCTAAGGCAACAAGGAACACGTGTACACAAGCACATAAGAAAACTGTCATTTTTAATAAGATCAAAATATGTCATATTTAGAAAACGCTCCAGAACTGTTTGTAAACTAAACTACTAAAAACGTAGAAAACGAAATATTTTGAAATAAAACCTTGTATCTATTTCAGGCCACTTGCAAATGAAGGCGATATGCGTATTGTAAAAGAATTTGTTTTGTTTCAGTTCCATAGACGGTTCACACAAATAAATATCTGCATATTACTAAAATTTTTCACTGTAGCTTCTAAATTTGACTTGAAAAAAATACATGTATGTATCTTACTTAAACTGTTTAATTACGCTAATAGAAGAAATTCTTAAATTATTTCAAAACAAAATGTATAGGTACCTTTACTAAATTCTGATATAAGTGCTTTATGCGAGGACCTTTTCTGACATACTTGCTTTACTAACAAACCGCCATTGCACAATAGTTGTTTTTTGTTACATGGGCACCAGCACCTTGCCGCTCCCTCACTTACATCTGGAACCCTACTACCTGAGTTAGTTCGAATCAAAAATCGTCGACAAACGAACATTCTGAGTTTAAATGAACTTTCTTTACCGTGATCGCCTTTGAAAATTCCGAGTGGCTGCAACACAGTAGCTTTCGTTAAATGTGAGTGGTGATTTATCATTTTGTGTTTCGTTTGATTCTTTGACGAAACATCCTGAATTAAGTTTTAGCACACTATGGCAATGCGCAGCATATAAAAAGAGAAAGAAAAAGAAATATAAACCGACAGATTCTTACTTTACTTTTAAAAATTATCAACTTTACTGACGACAACATTTGATGTAACAGCTTAAAGAAATTTAGTTATTTTGTCACATAAACTGTTGATATAGAGTATTTTTAATTCATACAAATCTGCAGTTTTTTCCGATTGTGAATGACTTTTCGATACTTGACTTTCACAACGAGGTGAAGGTCACCGGCTACATAAAATTTCGTATGGTGCATGGCGGATGGTACTTTAACTGCAGAGTTGAGTAGAGACAGTACGACGAGATGCACAGAGCAGTTGGCGGGTGGAGGGGCAGATAGATGGACAGAGAGACGGATAGGAGGAGATTGAACAGAGCGAGGAGGAAGGTGGGGAGGGGGTACGGCCTAATAAGTGTGTGAAATAAATAAATAAACTGGCAACACCACGTTTTCAGCTAGTTACACATAAATGAATGCAGTATTTTTGATTCAGAAAGACAAAATGGAGAAGTGTAAAATAGCTACATGAACCCCTCCACCCTCTCCGTCTGAGAGAGAGAGAGAGAGAGAGAGAGAGAGAGAGAGAGAGAGAGAGAAATTGAGCATTTAGGTTTAGGAGGTATGAATATCTTATTTGGTATAATAGTACATTGAGACGGTACAGAAGCAAAAATTTTATTTTACCCTCTCTCCCTCCCACGCCAAAGTCCTCAGCCCTCCACTGATACAGTAATAGCACCTCGAAAAAAAAAAAAAAAAAAAAAAAAAAAAAAAAACTAAGGGTCAAGTGTGCAGCAGCATCAATCGTAGCTGGGCTAATGTCTGGTTCAAAAATGAATACCAAACGTATCAAAATACTTCACTGCTAACTAATCGTCATTCGCAGAATGTAAACTCTCATTGCCAAAGTACTGATTCTTGTAAAGTGACAAAGTAGTTTCGAAAAATAATTGTTACCTGCACTGGGTTCGACGGACATCGTTTTGTTCACTTTGAGACGTCTGGAAATCTCCATTGACAAAAGTCCCTCTGGACACAAAGTGACAATATAGAGCAAGCAACGGAATTGAGCTCCTGGCCTGGCAGAATTTAGGTCAGCAGAAACTAACTTCCTGGTGTTAAGACTGGAACTGACCGGCCGTGTTAAACGCTCCGTCACATTGGCACTGCTCAGTCGCGGTTGTTTACATCTTTGTACGGGTTGAATAACATCCGTGCACAATCAAAGGAACTGTTTTCTTGAAACAATATACATATAAAACGCCAGTTTTTATTAGAACTTGGAAGGTAGTGGAACACTTTTTTGTGTGTACTAATTAGTAAAACAGCATGAATATTTGAAAGTTATTTTATAAACATGAATTTTTACATAATTTTTTAAGCTTTCAGATAAGTTGAGAAGTTCGTTTCGTTCTTTTACCAGTTTGGCTGTAATATATTTGTCTTCGTTTTATTAGTAGGATATTACATTCCCGTTCACAACTTTCAATTTTACCACACTCGATAAGGATTGCGAATTAGGTCAGCAAATTTCTGTAGGGAAATTTAAATGCTGACTGTTCCTTTATTTTACTTTATTTAACTAGAAACCTCCTGCAATTAGTGGATGAACAAGGGAATGATAAGCGAATAATTAAATACCATCAACATGAACACAACATTATTAGGACTTCCAATGACTCATAGCACATACTAAATTTAGCTCGATATAAAACTGTGACACCTTGCAAATTCATGCTGGTTAACAGATAATTACTTTCATTTTAACCATTTATCTATTTTAGTACAGACTTGAAACGATTCGTTCAAATTTAACGTACAGAAATGAAAAGTTTAATAAACCACACAGGAAAACGGTTTTTGACGTGACAGAAGGTGTCATTAGTATCACAATAGTTTCAGCCAAGTCGTCAGATTTTGCAACAATAATTAACTCACACAGTTGATGCCAGAATCGCTTCGTCGTTCCAAAACATGCTAAAATAATTGGATTTTTAACCATCTGAGAGAAAAGGAGTTCGAAATATGAAACAAATCACTACACATTTGCAGAACACTTATAACAACACAACCATTAGCCAACCAGTAAAGAACAAGACATGAAAATCGTCAGCACCGCCGGCCGCGGTGGCCGAGGGGACTGAGGCGCTCCAGTCACGGTCTGCACGGCCACTACGGTCGGGGGTTCGAATCCCCCCTCGGGCATGGATATTTGTGCCGTCCTTAGGATTATCTAGTTCATAAGTAGTTTGTAAGTTTAGGGACTGATGATCCCGTTGTTAAGTTCAAAAATGTTCAAATGTCTGTAAAACAATCGGACCAAACTGCGTGGTCATCAGTCCGTAGCTTACAAACTACTTAAACCTAGGTAAACTAACCTACGGACAAACACACACATCCATGCCCCAGGGAGGACTCGAACCTCCACGGCGAGCAACCGCGCGCTCCGCAGCGAGCTGCTTTAGACCGCTCGGCTACTCCACCGCGGCCCGTTGTTAAGTCCCATAAGCTATACAAACATTTGAACATTTCGTCAGGACCACGTGAAAATGGTGACATTATGTGAGCGACAGTTCGAGACACGTTAACACTTTTTCAAAAGGAATTAATCGAACAACACAGTACCTCCACGTCATTTCCAGCCTATGCTTTATATACCGCTTATATATTTTAAAAAAGCTCCAGTGACACATATAGTGTCGACGAGAACGGACGCTGGGCTGTGCTATGCTAATCAAAACACTTTGTACCCCATGTTCCTTGCTCAATTTGGAAGAGAGCATCAACAACCACGCCCCCCCCCTCCCACTCCCTCCAAAGGGTTGCAGTTTCATAGTTCACATTGTAGTTATACATTCCCTAATGTGACAGTTATTCTAGCGCAGTATTCAACAGCTTGGAGTTTATAATCCTATTCTGATTATTCAGACACGAAGACTACGCTATATTTTTGGCTCATTCACAGCAGCTTGAACGGAATCCTGTTTTTCAGAAAAATGCACGGACAATTGAAACACAGTAAAATGAAATACAATGGAATAAAATTTCTTGACAGTTATATTAAAATGTCCTTCAATCTGAATTAAATACTGAGAACTAAAAGAATAAAACCTTTAAAAAAATTACGACCACCTACGCATCGGTATTATACAGACACAAGAGATTTGTAAATTTAGCTTTATGCGTCTAAATGAAAGAATCTCACGTTTCAATTTAATGAACCGTTTTGTTTCTAACGTAGGATATTGGATTTGTGGAATGAGTAGGACTGTTTCGTTGTAAAAATCTCTGACAGAATATGTCATAAGATAATGAAGATACGTGTGTGGAGGTGCTTGTTTCGCTAGGTTTTATTGACCAGAATATTGTATGAACGATTGTAAAGAACATACTCACTCATCCAGAGTCTTTCAATTAATTACGCGTGTTTTGTTTCACTTTCCCCCCCAAAAGACACCTACACCAAAGACAATTATTACTTACACCTGATGGAAAAGGCCGATGTATTGCTATCTAGGATACTCCTCAAAAGTGGGCAGTTAATTATTTTATGGTTGACAACTTACATCCGTAGCCTGAAAAAACTCATTCCGTTGTCGGGAATATGCAGTTCATTCAAGAAAAGCTGTCAGAACTCACATGTTGGCATTATATTAATCTTATTTAGAAAATGAAACTAAACAGGCAATGTAGAAGGAATTTTCAACGACTGACAGTCTACAGAGGAGTGTAAAAACGGAATGCATTTAGCCGTTAGCTTCTGCACTTTCGGTCTGGTTCAATTAACAAAATAAGGTATATATACCAACACCACGTAATAACAGTAACAGTAAGTAGGCTACATGTTCGTAGACTCACAAGGAGAGAATATGGGTATCGGATTTTAGAATTTTTGATATTGATGGTAGGTGAATTTCAGAACTCAAATAACAATTAGCCAAACCCATTCCACTCAACTCTCAAAAATTATCGAGAAAATATACTTTGAAGTTTTGCAAGTAACCGTAAGTACCAATGAAATAACCGTTTGCAGCATCTGTCGGTGTACCTTAGGTGGTTGCGTTGTGGCCTAAGAAATCTAGTGTCTGTGGTTCGAATCGTGTCATGAGCTGTTTATTTATTTATTTTGGTTGCCTTCGAATACTTACACAATTTTATTCTCTAATGGTAATTTTTATGAAAAGAGCACGTATTTTCGTTAATTCGTAATCTTTTATATTTTACAGAAAGCTGATAACAATGATGGTTTCAATAAAAAAAACTTAAGCTACATTTTTTACAGTATTGGTTTTTGGAAAGTAATCATCATAGCTACTAATGTCTTTCAAAGAAGCTAACATACTCACCCATCGTTTTACGTGACGACAAGGTTTTCAATTCTTCTACATTAACATAAACGAAAACTGACACAACACCTGGAATTGGAGATCCCAAAATGTTTTATATAACTTAATTAGAGAAAAAAAAGTAGAAGCCTGCAAAGTGGGATTCGAACCATGGACTCTATGGTTCTGAGGTCAGAACGCTGCCACCTGAGCTACACCGACAGATGTTGCAATTATTTTAATTATTGGTACTTACGTGTAGTATGTAAAACTTCAAACTTTTCTTGAGAAATTTTGTGAGTTTCGTCGCATGTCTTTGTCTGAATGTTATTTAAGTTTTGAATTTCATGTACTACAAATATAAAGAAATTCCAAAACAGGATACGCATGTGGTCTTCTTTAGATGTTACTATTCCACAACTCTTTGCAGTATTAAATTCAATTGAGAAAGGAAGGAAGATTCGGAGAATGGCAATTCAGTAAAGCTACACATTTCCACAATTAGAAACCATTGCCCGCTATCAGGTTTTGAAATATAAACATAAACCGAAACTGACCTGCTGCGGTCACATACCCATATGCTATTTAATCATGAGTTCTTCATCAATGTACGAGGGATATTCCAAAAGTAAGGTCCGGTTAAAACAAAAAGCATCCAAAATGAAACATGTGTCCTACGTAATTGTTTTATCGACATCCCTTCCGTCTTTCTCTATTTGTCTTCATAATCTCCCTACTTATTTTGACATTTTTCGTATCGTTCAACAAGAATGCCTAATATTCATAGAATATATGACTTCAACTGCTATTGGGCAAAGCTGAAAATGTGTACCCAGCCGGGATTCGAACCCGGGTCTCCCGCTTTCTAGGCAGTTGCGCTGACCCCTACACCACTGGGGACACAGTGATCACCGCACCTGCAAGGACTACCCATGTACGCCTCCCGTCAGATACAAATTCCCAGCTTCGCCCTGCCCATAGTACTCAAACTCGTAGTTTAACTAATTCCCGTAAGAGTAAGGGCTTCAAACTTGCCCACCCCTCCCCAGTAACGATAGGATCATTGCCCGTCACCGGCATATTATATATATACATGTGGTGTCTGTTCGGAAAGAACAGACGTCACATTCTGATCCAGCAGCTGTTATTATTTAATATTCATAGAATATATGACTTCAACTGCTATTGGCGTACATGGGTACTTGCAGGTGCGGTGATCACTGTGTCCCCAGTGGTGTAGGGGTCAGCGCAACTGCCTAGAAAGCGGGAGACCCTGGTTCGAATCCCGGCTGGGTACACATTTTCAGCTTTGCCCAATAGCAGTTGAAGTCATATATTCTATGAATATTAAATAATAACAGCTGCTGGATCAGAATGTGACGTCTGTTCTTTCCGAACAGACACCACATGTATATATATAATATGCCGGTGACGGGCAATGATCCTATCGGTACTGGGGAGGGGTGGGCAAGTTTGAAGCCCTTACTCTTACGGGAATTAGTTAAACTACGAGTTTGAGTACTATGGGCAGGGCGAAGCTGGGAATTTGTATCTGACGGGAGGCGTACATGGGTAGTCCTTGCAGGTGCGGTGATCACTGTGTCCCCAGTGGTGTAGGGGTCAGCGCAACTGCCTAGAAAGCGGGAGACCCGGGTTCGAATTCCGGCTGGGTACACATTTTCAGCTTTGCCCAATAGCAGTTGAAGTCATATATTCTATGAATATTAAATAATAACAGCTGCTGGATCAGAATGTGACGTCTGTTCTTTCCGAACAGACACCACATGTATATATATAATATGCCGGTAACGGGCAATGATCCTATCGTTACTGGGGAGGGGTGGGCAAGTTTGAAGCCCTTACTCTTACGGGAATTAGTTAAACTACGAGTTTGAGTACTATGGGCAGGGCGAAGCTGGGAATTTGTATCTGACGGGAGGCGTACATGGGTAGTCCTTGCAGGTGCGGTGATCACTGTGTCCCCAGTGGTGTAGGGGTCAGCGCAACTGCCTAGAAAGCGGGAGACCCGGGTTCGAATCCCGGCTGGGTACACATTTTCAGTTTTGCCCAATAGCAGTTGAAGTCATATATTCTATGAATATTAAATAATAACAGCTGCTGGATCAGAATGTGACGTCTGTTCTTTCCGAACAGACACCACATGTATATAAAGAATGCCTAAGTCGTAGAAATCGGCTGCCTGCAAAGATAACCAGTCTTTAACAGCTTCCTCCCTTGGGCTCAAGAGTGTAATTTTCGCGTATTTTCATGCATTTAACGTTTCCATGGGCCATCCTATTATAGCCGCCACCCCCAAGGTCACAATCGCCTCACATACAGGCACCACCGTGCCTGTCCAACAACCTTCCATGCCGCCCTAGCCTCCTTATAAAAAGTCATCCTCATCACGGGCTTCTTCCTCGACCTGTGGAAGACATCCCGTATCCTGATGTTTCTAAGACCCGACAAAGCATCCTCTGATGCCTCTTCCTATCGTCATATGAACCACACATCAGTGTTCAGCAAAGTCCTGGAAATTACCCTTTCTCACTGTATTCACCAACACCTCCGTCAACACCAACTCTCCCCCCCATCCAGAATTCCCACCTTCTTTCTCTGAAGCAGACCAACTCCTTCGCCTCGTCCACCTACTATCCGTCCAAGTTAATTTACGTCGCGCTGCTATCTTCGTCGCCCTCGACATCGAGAAGGTCTACGATCGTGTATGGCATTCCGGTTTCTTCTTCAAATTCCAGACTTACGCCCTTCCCATTATTTATATCCGCCTCATTGCGTTCTTCTCTCCAACGGCCCATCCTACGTGACTGTTAGCGTGACTGTCAACTCCCATTTGATCTACCACTCCGTCCTCTCACCCCTCCTCCATCTGCTATAATCAGCAGATATGCCCCAACCCCAGCCTCCCGTCCGTCTACTCCAGTACGCTGACGACACCGCCTCCTTAGCTCTCGCCCCCTACCACGTTCGCCCCACCAATCCGAATTTTCCTAAATTTCAACTATACCAAATCCCAGGCAATCATCGTAGGTCGTAGCACCCAATCCTTCCGCCACCACAACCTATACATTGCATTCCATGACCGCCCCATCCAAAAAACCACCACCCTCAAGTACCTAGGCCTTACCCTTCATCGTTTCCTTCCTGGAATCCCCACCTTCTTACTTTCCGGCCGGACATGGGGACAGAAGCCCTCCACCATCCTCTACACCTACCGTTCCCTAATCCGTCCCGTCTTATGTACCTTTCATCCCGCCTGGTTATCCGCCCCCTCCACCTACTATAAATCCCGCCAGCCCCTAGAACGCCACGCCCTCCGCCTCACTTATCGTATCCGCCTCCCTTTCCTGACGCGGATCATACCTTATCCCTTTCTCCCACCTTCTAAACTTCCTAGAACATATTCGCATCCTATACACCTCCCGCAAAATACAATATCACGCACTGGTCTCTCCTTTCCTCCTGAATCCGGACTTCTGCCACGCCTTTACCAGCGTGTTCCTCCCTCTCTCCACCTTCACACTCTCCATATCCTATCCGAGGGTAACTTCCATCAGCTTCCGGATAACGCCCTCCTTCCGGACATACACCCCTCCTATAGCTATTAGCCCTTCCTTGTAGATTACTGCCACGCCCCCTCACCACCCATCTTTTTCCCTTCCTCCGCTTGGATCCCCGTCTCCACCCTCTCCCTTGGAGTCCTTCCGTCCCATCCCCAATCCCCCCTCCTCCCCTCCTCATCATCTCATTTCCCCACCCACCACACTTTCTTTCCCTCTCCCCTGCGGGGCCTGTTCAGTGATTCTAATTCTGTGTCAGTGATTTTTAAATGTGCAGTGACTTAGTGCTTCATGTGCAAGTGTGTTTTTAAAACATCATCAACCGCCGCGCGGGTAGAAAGTAGCGTTGCCATATGTTTTTAAATCTGGATCTTCGTCTTATCGCCGTCGCTCCGTTCAATCACATGAATGTGTAAGTTCTGTCATTATATTTCACAGTCATTGTCATTTCTCCCATTTATCTCGCCTGGTTCATTTGTGAATTCCTTAGATATTATCACATGTTTTGCTGTAAAAATTATGTTAACGAGTTTATATACTCTCGGCTGAAGAGAAGAATACAATAAAGGGGAAAAAGTGTTATCCTGAGCCAACTTGTTGATATTATGGGATAAACCTAATATACGCTCCCCATAGCACTTATGCCTTCCTTCTCAGACTCTAAATTGTTTTAATTTATCATTATTGTTAAGCAGGTTGTGGCTAAGAATATCGTTTCATGCTTAACTACACAGATGGGTATTTGGGCCGCGAAATCAGTCTTCTGCGGTGCTGTTACACAAAGACTGGTGTTGATAGAAATGGTGTGCACTACGCATGGTATGTGACTAAAAACTTTCATTGAAGAGTTGTAATGCGCTAGGAGTGTTTATTCTTATTATGACTGACGGTTTATGGATAATTCGTATTTAAGACATGGATCAAATTATTTTACTTCATCATTTAACCAGACCTGTTAGGTATTTTAAAAATCTTGTAAGCTGTATCTGTGTTTTGATAGCCAAACTTGTTTTTGTGATTAATCTCCCTTTCGCGACTGCCCATTAATACCAGTCCCTCGGTTTGTTCAAATATCTTGCGAAATCGCTTCCTGAGAGCAGTGGTTCTCTGAGCCAAGATCCTGTGTTTGAACTGGGAGAGTCTCTGTGATCGATTGGGTTGATTGATTGATGAGCAAGATATTGGAAATAAAAATTTCTTGTGTTTCGTAGTAGTTACTATACCTTGCACCTTGAAAATCGGCTGCGTGGTTCGTGGAGTCACTTCTGGGAAGTATTTACAGTGTCGGCATCTTACATACGCAGCGCCGTTACTCACGTAAACTTTTAGGTATATGTCTTAAAGAAAGAAAGACGCCTTTGCATTGCTAAGATTGTGAATAGGCCAGGACGTTCTAAACAGCTCCAATGGTTCTCCATTGTATAATGAACAGCAGCGAATGGAACACAGCGAACACAACGTCAGTGTGGCGCTGCTTCTGTCTGCTGGGTACACTATTCCTTTTACAATGACATTTTAAAAATGGTAATTGGTTTTCCAACAGGTAAAGTATCTGTACGATAGGAAATCCCTGTTAATAATTTGTATGACATTGCAATGTTTTGTTTATAAACTGTATCTATACGATGACGTCATCAGCATAGAGGGCGGTCTTTATCGTTACAGGCATTATATACTAATGATATTGTTTTAAATTTAGAGTTCATTAAAATAATATGATGTAGATGGTTCTTTCATGCTGCAGATGTTTTCACCCATCAAATTGCCATTTAATAGTTTGACACAATTCTACAAAATGTACGTTTTTATTCAGTGTATCACCAGTGCAGGTTATTCTGTAACTATTACATATGGTATGTTACAGAAGTTTTATTTTTTAATATGGTTACAAAAGTTTTAAGCTTGTTACATATACCACCGGAAACTACTCCCAGATGTGAAACAGATTTATGGCAGCTCCCAGTTAAATGTCGTTGGTTGAATGGGGGAATAAAAGTACCACACCACTTTTATCATCCGTCCCCTTTTCCGATCACAGTGTATTCGTTAAAAATAATACCGAACGAAGTGCGAAACCATTCTAAAGCGGTGAACCCGAAAATCAACTAAACATTAAAAACAGTAAATAAAATGAAGGAAACTAACGATTGTAGTTAGGTGATCACTGTAAAGAAAAGGACGAAATAGCCATTCTGTAACACACTACAGCTTAAGCCTTTAAGCACTAGGCAAGGGTAACACAGATAAAGGACATGTACTAAATCTTAGAATGATAAAGACGATGTTAACGAATAAAATGAAAACATCGGATGCTGAGACTTAGCCTTTCAAACCTAGAAATGATGGCGTCAGGAAAAGGGTACTCAAATGATAGAACGGGAGAAATCCTGGAGGAAACCACCATATATGTATATTCAAAGGCTGAAGGCCCAACAAGACAGTTCAGATAAGTGATGCAAGGCAGAAGGTCAAATTGAAAGAACCAATTTTTTTAAAATAAATTAATAAGGCTCGAAATTGAGTAAAGGCAAATCTTTAAAATACAATAAAAACCACAGTGAGCCCAGCAATTTAATCGAAAGTGGAAAGTATTAGATGAAAGGAACCCATGTATATACAATAAAATTTACAAATGACCCCTGCGATTTAAATGAAAACAGCTCAGCTTAATTACCAAAATCACCCTAAAGTGGCGCTCTAAAACTTAAGTGAACACAGCCCTTTAAAAATACAATTACCAGAACACACTAAAGACGAGTTTAAAAATTTAAGTAAAGTACGAGTCCTGGAAATGGAATCAAATGTTATAATGTCTGAGTTTAACTGGTAGCAGGAAACTATGCTCTATGATATCAATAGGCAGAAGGCCAATTAAACCACACCCAAAAAAGTTTACAAATGAGCCCTGCAATGCAAATGAGAACAGATTAGCCTACCTATCAAAATCACACTAAAGTGGGGCTGAAAAATTTAAGTAAAATCTGAGTCTTACTTTAACTGGTAGCAGGAAGCTGTGCTCTATGATATCAATAGGCAGAAGGCCAATAAAAAATACAATAAAATTTACAAATGAGCCCTGCAATTTAAATGACAGTAGTTCAACTTAGTTACAGGAAAATCACACTTTAAAGAGGCCGAATGTCATTTTCAACCTCGGTGAATTACCTGCCATACAGTTGCTTATCTAAAAACGATTTTTTCATTTCTAACCTAGCGTGAAGGTTGAAACAGTTATCCAAAACAATATTGAAATGTCCAGTGATTTAGAAACAGAAAATGGGCTTATTCTGTAACCTAACTTGAAGCATAATAAGTCCTGCCTAACTTACAGGTTTTTTCAGCAATGGCAATATCCGTGTCAAGTGCATTCTTACACCTCTATTCCAGAAAATTATACTATGATTGGAGTACTCTGTATATTTTGGCTTGAAAATGCAATCTTTTATTTTGCTAGTGACATATTTCGATTATTTGTCTTTATGTCTTAAATTTGAAGATTTTTAGACTTGGAAAGAACATTTTGCCACCTGTAAAGCATCACAGAGCGAATCTTATGTGGAATACAATTAATCGTTGGCTCCCTTATGTGTTTCATTGTCTGTGGTACAAAAATCAAACTTTGCTATTTAATATTTGCTTGTAACTTCGTAATTTTATGAAGTAAACACCACGCATATAATGGTGTAATATTTTATATGTGGATATATTATCCAGATGTACATGAATTTTTGAATAAATACATTTGGACACGGTACAAAAATTCAAGTAATACAAATTTTATTTTTGCACAGGGCGCATGCTCTTCATGTGGAGTGTTATTACTGTTTCATTGTAATGAAATCATCACAAGGGTATGACTGGAGGCAAGAGGGAGGGAGAAGAGAGAGGATAATGCGGTAAGAGTATGATGCGACACATAAGGGATGTTGAAAATGTAATTATGGAGAGTGGCATAACGTTTAGTTGCGATTTGACGATTATGTTCCATTTTCACTCTTCAACGTTATTTAAAAACAATGTGTTTCAGTACTAATGTAGATTTACTATCAGTCATATCAGGTGGGAATGTAGTCTTTGCTCCTTGGTCTTCGATCGAGTCATTGACGAAGAAGTAATGAAAATAATATAAATATTCTAGAGTGGTACTTGAAATCCGCGTAAAAGAATATCATTAAGAAGATTCGTGGCTGCATTCTGCAGTAACGAACAGTTAAGTGTGTGTGAAAAGACTGGAGAAAGACTAAGGTAATGAGGAGTACAAGAAGTGAAATCAGCGAACGTAGCATCATAATGGGTAACCATTAACGTCACGGCATCACATATCTCCACAAATGAAACATAGTTTTTTACTAGAGTAGGTTACAAAATTTAAATAGAGAACTTTTTAAAGAAAATCAATGTAGACAATACTACAAAACAGGTGACTAGGACCGTACACACAACAGAATCTGTACAGCTTGAGTGGAGACACAGTTATAGATAACTCGTTACATTTTTCTACCTTATCCACCGAAGTCCCAACAAAAAATAAATAAATAATACCCCGCTGAGCTGAGCGCTGCCAGCTCCGCCGGTGCAACGCAGCCTCCGGGGCATGTTGGTCCCTTGGGGAGTTGTGGTGACCGGTTACGTAATGCTTGGTGGCCGCCTCAGTTCGTGCCCTGGTAGCAAAAGTAGGCGGTAGTTGCAGGGAGCACTCCCTCCAACGCAATTCCCTCTGCTGCCGCAACTAGCAGTTCTGCGGGTATTATACCAGACAGGAAGGCCTTAGTTATTACTGGGAGTGTTACTGGGCACTCAAGGTCCGTCCCTTGGCTCTACATTTCGTCGTAACCACTGAGTCGTGAGAACAGGCTAGGCGTAATTGATATGGAAATTGAGCCAGTAATCTATATATAAATGTTCCGTTGGCTAGCGTACGTTTCAGACAGCCGAAACGTTCTGTTCCTATTGAGATCAAAGAAGGCTGTTTTCACAGCGAAATTAATAATTCTTATTTCACGTAATATGACCTCAAAACTTAACATATTTAACAATTCGCTGAAAAGAAAGACTTTTATCCCTTTTTGTGAGGAAGAAATCAATGTATTCAACTGGCAATGTTGATTATAATAAACAACCTTTCGGGTACGTAGCGACGTACAGAATTTGACCTCAGCCGATATTTCAGCAAGAGACCACCCTTCCATTCTGAAGCAATACTGCAGCGAGAAACCAATGTGCATAAAAGGGTAGATTAAAAGAGCGTTGCACTATCACCAAAAGTGCGAAAGGCTATTGATGTCAGCACATATGTGGTATCCAAGTAAAATGACCTTTCCACAATACGTTAACAGCATTTCTAACAAGACTGGCCTTATTTTGCGTCAATGATGTGAACTCTGTTTGTAGACCACAATATAAAATTAAGGCGCTGTTAGGGACCGTGAAGAATGGTCTTGGTTTATGTAAGATGGGTGTCTATCGTGACATTTCATTTATTGGTCAAACAATTACGAATGTTGAGGATCGATTATTGAGCATAAACCTAGTACACGTTCACAAAAACCCAACAGATCTGTTGTCGAACAGTACGTAGACGCAGATTACCCGATGGAATATAACAAAACGGAGATTTTTGCATGCACCTCCAACTATTGGGACTGTGTTATCAAGGAAGCGATTTAAATGAAACTAGCGAATAACCTTACAAATAGGGATAGAGGTTTCTGCTTAATTTCTGCATGGAATCATGCTCTCTCACTAGTCAAAAAACACAAAGACAAAATTAACGCCGCCTCAACCGCTGGATACATGATTAGTATTGATATTTCTTACGGTCTTCATTTTTGGTCGGGAGATGGTGCTGTTTGCTTGCTTTCTCAGTGTGCACTGTTGTCATTGAAAAACTAAGTTTTAAACGACGTTGCACTTACTTCCTCAACGCAGTGTTGCCTTGAGAATAGCAGGGTTGTCTCCTGTACAAACATCAACTGACGACTATCTCTGCACCTGACTGCAATTTCTTTGAATATTCTATACGCCGGGTGAAATTAAGGAATCGCATTTATTGTAACTGATCATAGATATGACACATTCTCCATTAATACCGTTTATCCGATTGCGCAATTTTTTTCTGTTACAAAACAAGAGAAATGACGACGTCTACATGATAAAACAAGGATTATGGCAGATGTTGCTTTACAGAAGACTGAAAATCTAGTGTTTTATTGCTATTTTGGTAAAATTGTTCACATTTAACTTTAAAAATAAGAAAAACGTTGTCTACATAAGATTTCGTATGATATTTGGCGAAGAATATTAGATCGCATCACAAAATTTAGCAAGATGTATGTGAATTTTCATATACATGATAGGAAGGAGATTGGTGGGAAACGGGGGGGGGGTGTACAGTAATGGCTGAGGGATGGTTCACTGGAAATGACAGGGAAAGGGTTGGAAGAAAAAATAACAGCTACACAGGGAGGTTGAGGAGTAACTAAATGAACATAAAGAAATGGAGGGAGAATGTAGGCGCTTGGAGGAGGAAAAGGATATGTATAGTGGTACAATATGTACACAGGGTGTGTGCTGACACGGGGGCGGGGGAGTTAGAGGAGAATATTGACAAAGGGAGGGGAGGAGGTAAATGTAAGGTGGGCAGGAGGAGGGAGAAGGAGATGAAGAGAGACAAAGTTAATGGAAAGGGAAGAGGGGTAAAAGAGGAAAGGAGGACATTAGGGTGTATATCCATGCCCCATACACATGACCTATTGCGAAGCATTAACGGGTGCTTATCTTCTGGCGACAGGTTTATAGTTTAACTTCCATTACTGCCCGGGTGTGCGGCTATGTATTATATCAATCTTATGTTAGTCTGTCTCCTTCTTCCCTCTGTCCATTGTCCCTGTTCCACTCTGTGCATTTTGGTTTCGTATCTAAGCAGTTCAATACCTGTAATGTTATACCTGCTGAATAATATGCTCCATAATAATATTATATTCCGCCGGCCGCGGTGGCCGAGGGGACTGAGGCGCTCCAGTCACGGTCTGCACGGCCACTACGGTCGGGCGATCGAATCTCCCCTCGGGCATGGATAATTGTGCCGTCCTTAGTATAAGGTAGTTGATAAGTGGTTTGTAAGTTTAGGGACTGATGACCCCGTAGTTAAGTCCCATAAGCTTAACAAACATTTGAACAATATTATTTTTCGGAAACCTAAATTATAGTATTAGGAAAGTGTCTACAAAAAATGTAGCCATAAGAGTAAGTACTAGATTAGTGATACATTAAAAACTGATGAGTTATGGGGCGGTTTTTCATTAATCTGATTCATTATGACGCCATATATGTCGTATTGTCTGTCTTGCCGTACTACGATATAAATTCGATGGAGGATTCAGTTATATACATGCAAACTGAGTGCGAATAGAGTTAGTAATAAAGACGAAATAAATCTTAACTTCGTTCGTGATTAGATGGTTATTTTATTATCCTTACTCTTTATGACCTCATATCCCATACATTTTGTGCTTACTACACATCAAATGTCTGACGAAAACAATCGGTAGTATAGAAGTAGTAAATTGTAATGTCATGTCAAATGCCGTAGATTTCCTGCGTAAAAGTAGTAAGTGATAAAGTTCTTTCCCTTCGTCATTCAGCTGAGACTGTTAACGAGTAAAGGCGTAAAGATTTGAAATTATGACTAAAGTTTGTTATAAGTCTTAAAATTCTCTCATTCTCATATGCTAAATGAATAAAATCTCGTTATCTAAGCGTCAAATGATGCGGCAGAATCTCCCACACTATGTGTCGTAGCCGGTGTCCTGGCGGTAAGGAGTATCTTTTTCATCGAAATCACTCCAGTAGTTTTGGAGGCTTTTTCGCGGGATGCGGAGGTTTATCAACCATTTCAATGTTTAACATATATCAACTGAATTATGTCTTGCCAGCGGATCTTATGCTTACTGAGATAGTTGCCTCTCTGTAAGAAATGTTTTCCCACTTTTGTTGCATTCGGTCCTATAGAGTAGGATGACACACACACGCACACACACACACACACAGAACACACATGCATCCATTCTTCTGACAAGTATTCCAACACTTTCCTTAAATATCTCTAAATCCTTCCACTCCTAAAGACAGCGGAATGTAACGTTGCAGTGTCAAGCCGTAGAATTTTCACTAGAATATGAGATGTAGTTACCACTAGATACTCAGTATTCGACACGTGGCCCACTGTTGCTGTAAAATGGCGAATACTATTACAGAGCCTTCATCGGTTTACAAACACACTAAAATGATAATATCAGGATAATTACCTTTTGTGGATAAATACAACACTTTGTGCTGTGTGGCAAATTAGGCTGGTAACCGTTTGTTACTTATTTAGTTGACCAGTGTCTGATCGCATTACTGACGTAATGGTTTAACACCTCTTGTTATTAGTTCCAACAATTCCCCTCACAACCGTATACAGTAACCAAAAATTTACGTCTCATATCCTGTCTATCATACAGGTAGTAAGACAAGGTTATGGCCTTTCTCCATTGTTATTCAATTTGTACATTGAGCAAGCTATTAAGGAAAGCAAGGAAGAATTTGGAGAAGGAATTAAAATTCAGGGCGAAGAAATAAAAGTTTGCGGTTGCCGATGAGAATGTAATTCTGTCAGAGACAGCAAAGAACATGGAAGAGCAATTGAACGGAATGGACGGTGTTTTAAAAGGTTCCTATAGGATGTACATTAAAAATATCAAAACAAGGGTATGGAATGCAGTCGTAGAAAATCAGGCGATGCTGATGGAATTAGATTAGGTAACTAAACAATAAAGGTTGTAGATGACTTATGTTATTTGGGCAGTAAAATATGATGGTCGCACTACAGAGGATATAAAATGCAGAATGACTATGGAAATAAGAGTTTGGAGTGTCGCTTGTACAGGAGTGAAACATGGTCGATAAGTAGTTCGTGCGAGACGAGGGTAGGTTCTTTTGAAATGTGGTGTTACAGAATAATTAGGTGGGTGAATCGCGTAACTAATGAGGAGGTACTGAACAGAATTGGGGAGAAAAAAATTTCTGGCACACCTTGACTAAAAGAAGGTATCGACTGGAAGGACACATTCTTAGGCATTAAGTAATCGTGAATTTGGCTTTGTAGGAAAGTGTGTGAGGTACAATTTGCAGGAGTCCAAGCGGTGAATACAGTAAAAAGATTAAATGGATGTAGGTTTCCGTTCTTATGAGGGGATGGAGGCTGGCTGAGGATAGAGTAGGTTGTAGAGCTGCATCAAACCAGTCTCCCGTCTGAATACCACAACAACAACACAGTCTTGTCTGTAGGTATATTACACGTACAAGCTAAAGCCCTACAGTTCTGCGATGCTACTTTCTTGAATAGTTATTTTCCGCAACAGCTACAGAGTTTGGTGGAGGTGTATTACCGTCTTTAGCAACTAAATGAAAGGCGTTTTTTTGTGTGCCATACGCGTTTCGCTTCTTTATTGTGAAATATTGTAGTGCAGTCATAATAATATTATATGTATTTTTCACAGTATGACAGTTAACAGTCTTGTTACAATTTCTAACGTTCGGATCCACTAGGTTAGAAAAAACATCTGTAGCACTAGCTTTTGCAAAGTTAATTTAATTATCCAGTTTTTGTCCCTACTTACGGTTTCCTGTGTTATTCCATGTGTGTCTTTATGGAGATGTTTGTGAGATCTTCAATTGGATACGGTATTTTCGTTCTTGATGAAAACCCTTACATCACCACTTCACTGTGTACTCGTTTTTGAACTTTTGTTTACAATGTTTAGTGTTCCCAACTGTCGCTTTTCGTCTGTCTCTTGTTTGTGTTCCTTGTATCTCTGAGTGTATAAGCTGTTTTTTGTTTGTATTGGTGTCAGTGTAGACTGTATGTATGTGTGTGTTGTTGTGTTAGTTTCTTGTGAATATGGGAGTAGGGAGAGGGGGGAGGGGAGCGAGAGGGAGAAGGAGGTAGGGCATTTCATGTTTCATTATTGTTTTTCACTGTTTTTGTGGCCATCTTGATCAGTGAGTTGTTACTTATGTTGATCTGATCATTGATCACTTTCTTATTCATTCCTAGGGCTCTCTGCATATAAAGTTTTCATGTAGTGTCAGGATTTTTCTGTCTCGATTATTGGTTCTGATAATTTTCATATCTTGTTCCATGGTGGATGGTTCATGTCCGTGTTCTGTCAGAAGTTCTGCAAAGGTGGAGTGATTATTTTCATACTTACAGCTTGTTATATGTTCTTTATATTTGATTTTGAAGTTTCGAAAATGATGAGCTACAGAGAGTTGGAGTTACAATTAGTATAACGTTGATGTCATTAGGGGCTTTGAAAATAATCTTGTTAATAAACGTTTGTTAAATATCCCTTCGTTGTGATTTTAAAGTAAGCACTTTATGTCAGTGTTTTCAATCTTGTATAATTTTGTGTAATGGTAGTAAAATGTACTATTAGCATCGAACAGTTTTCCCTCTGACGCAGACTGTCTTTGTCAGCCGTAAAATGTATTCATTTTCAATCGAGTTACAATTTAATTCTTTTGATGTAACTACTGGAGAGCATTCTACTTCTCCCTGTCGTTCCGCCGGCGCCTTAACGATGCAAAGTGTAACTTCGCTCCGCGACGTCCGACGCGCGAAGAAAGACAACCGGCGTTAATTAAATCTAACGCGCGCCCTGGCAAGATCGACTTTGTTTAACGTCCGGGAAACAATTTCGGGATCTCTTTGCCAGTCACCGGTGTGCGAAACAAGCCCTACGGACGACGGCTGCATCGGACGGAAATAAGTACTCCCCGGACTCGGCGGCGGAATATGCGAACAATTTGCGATGCGCACGCGAGTCGTCTGCGAGCGCGGGGTGGTAATTGGCCAGCGAGCAGTCGGCGGCGGCAATTAGAACGGCGGGCCTCTCATTAAGCGCACAGTGGCGAACGCCGCGCCAGGCTGCGGCCGCGATGACCAGCACTGACTACCACTGGCTGCTGCAGGAGAGCGCGGCTACGCCCGACAATCTGACACCTGGCGGATAGAACACTTATTTTTTTAATTCTTAGTTGAGTGATTTTAGGCGTGACGTAGCTGTATACATTAATTACTGCCAGAGTCACCTGACGGGTAATTGGACCATAGTTTCACTTTTTTTTATTATTAACAAGCTGTCCGGGTATTTATTTATTCCTGACATTTTAAGGTATATATTCATTTTTATGAGGACTGTATGTCTGTAAAGCCTCTTGGGAATACAATTAGTAGTACAGACGTAATAGATTAAAACTTGGTGCGTGATGGGGCGGTTTTCCATCAACGTTACTGTTTATGGGCTCATATCTCATGAACTGCTTGTCATACTGCGATACAATTTCGAAGGTACATTCAGCTATATGTATTTATATTGACTGTAAAATTTTCTTTGGCTACAATTTGTAGTGCAGAGATTATAAATCGTAGCGTCATGACCAATGCCGTAGCCTTAGACCATGAACAGCGGAACGTTACTGTTTACGTGCTCATATCTCACGAACTACGTGTCGGAATGTGATACGATTTAGAAGCTACATTCAACTGTATATGTGTATACCGTCTGTAAAATTTCCTGTCGCTACAATTTGTAGTGTTCAAATTATAAATTCAAATCAAATGTTTGGAGAACTTATGGGACTTAACTACGGGGTCATCAGTCCCTAAGCTTACAAACTACTTATGATCTAGCTAATACTAATTACGGCACAAATATCCATGCCCGAGGGGGGATTCGAACCCCCGACCCCCGACCGTTACTGGAGCGCCTCAGTCCCCTCGGCCACCGCGGCCGGCAAATTATAAATTGTAACGTCATACCGAGAACCGTAGTTTTACTCAATAAACAGCGTAAAAGTAGTAAGCGAGAAACTTTTTTCCTTTCATCATTTTGCTATGGGTGTCACCGAGAGAAAGTTAAATAAATGTTTGAAATTATGAATATAGTTTGTTACAGATCGCTAAGTACTCTGATTCTCGTATAGCGTATTTATAAAATCTCGCCGCATTATCTGGCAGTTTCTTGCAAATCCTATTGTTTATGACGTTATATCTTCTGAATCATGTGTCGAATATGATTCTTAACCCTGCAGCAATTGCACCTCACAATAAGGAATGTATGTACCAAATTTGGTTGAATCGATGCAGTGGTTTAGGAGAAAATGAGCAAAATTTTCGCTAAATGCAGCAGTTTTCTGCGCGTCTCATTGTTTATGACGTCATATCTCTTGAACTATGTATCGTACGTGATTCTTACACTTACGGCGACCGTTCTCATGGATTGAAGCTTACGTGTACAAAATTTCATAAAGATTGGAAAAAAACTGTAGATTTCTATGCAACATGTACAAATATACGGACAGTCTGCTTTATATACAAGAAGACTAGCTTATATACCCGTGCTTCGCAACGGTTGTTGAAGGAGGACCTGCGTGTATCATGGCTGTTTAGGGTTCCGGACCTCAGTGAGTAAAAATAGAATTCTTGTTGGATCACTCTGTCAAAAAAGTCAGTTGTACGAAACGGTGAATCTTCATAAAGATATCAAATGTAAGTCAACATAATTATTACGCAGCAGCGATGTTTATTAGTTCTTTGGTCAACTACAGCGCCTCTATCGCTTGTTTTCTGTACTACGCAATCCATACTTCAAGCTTCCCCGATTCCACTTTCATGAAACGAAATTGATCCATGCAAATTGTAGTTTAGGAGATAAGGTATTTCTAATAGATGATCAGACAGTTACTGAAAACACTTAAAATTGCGATTTATCCTTTTTCCGTGATCTGATTTTGATGAACTCATACCTCTATGTTGCCCCAATCTTAGCTCAAATTTCCTTTGAAAAACGCATGAAAATGTGTCAATAGTTCATTTTTTTAATACGTTTGCGAAACGTGTTAGAAATAGGCATATATCCATGAATATGAAGTAGCTTACATCATGCATCAGTTATATTCGCCATTTGAAACATTTAGTTCATGATCATTCATATCACTTCACAATAGTATGAGGCATGGAAAGCTGAAATATAATAAGTATTTCCTTATGAAGTAGAAATATCATTGAAAACAATTATTATTCTCACGGTTGGCTCTCTTTCTGTTAGATGCGCTATTGTCGCTCCAAGCGTTAGACTTAACTTCCATAGCAGTTGTACAAATACGTTAGACTGTGATATCAGATGTAAATATATGGATTAAACACGACGAGGATTGTATCAGTTTTATATTCATTGCGTTGAATCATTTTTCATAGAACACAGCAACCAAAAAAACGATTTTCAGAAATATGGTAAATTTGAAAAGTCAAAGAGTAAGTAGTATTTTCAAAGTGTAATAATCCGATCGCTGCTCCTAAATTCACACGGACACATGCAGCGCTATCTGTTAGTTCTTTGCTGTATTAGTGCTTTCCAAGCATGAAATAAATGTAAAACTTCAAATTACGATACCTTCTATTTTCCTTATCTGATTTTGATGAAATGAAGCCTATATGTTGCCCCACGATATTCTCTAATTACCTGTAAAACCTCCATGAATGTTCATTTAGTACTTTTGGATATTACTCTCTACAAACAGACACATGCGATTGCTTTCAGAGAAATGTTGAAATTCTGATAGCTTACTTTTTCTCATCCGATTTTGTGAAATTAAGCGTTTCTGTAATCTCAAGATACCCTCACGTTGACGGTGAAAAAACCCCTGAAAATTTGTCTATTAATTTGGGAGATGAAAAAGAAACGTAGACATGGTGGTTGTCGATGAAAATCGTTAAATTGTGATTTTCTTCTTTCCGTGATTTGATTTTTACCAAACTAAGTCTATATGTTGTCCAAAGGTATGCTGAAGCTACCTGTGAAAACCCCATGCGAATTCGTGAAGTAGTTTTGGAGAAGAGGTTTCTAATATATGAACAGACAGACGCGACGGTCTTTGAGAACACTTCGTGATTCTATTTTGTTGAAATCACGCCTGGATCCTGAACCAATCTTCGCTCGTGTTTCCTGTGGAAACAGCATGAAAATTCGTCCAGCGGCTTTGAAGATTGAAGCGAACAGCGATAGGCCTACATACAGATGTACAATTGTAAAATTTTGCAGGAATATACTAATTTGTCTAAGTGCTGTACGTTGGTAAAATTTGTTGCGAATATGGTTAGTAGTAAAGAAGTAATAGATTAAAACGTGATGCTTGATGGGGCGGTTTGCCATGAACGTTGCTCTTTACGTCATCGTATCTCATGAACTACGTGTCGTTCTGTGATACAGTTTCAAACGTACATACAGCTTTAAGTGTTTATTCTGTCTGTCCTGCGAGTACAACTGGTAGTGTAGGAATCATAAATTGTAACGTTATACCGAATGCCATAGGTTTGCTCCATGAACAACGGAGAAGTGGTAAGAGATAAACTTTTTTCCTTTCATTATTTTGATGTGGTTGTCTGCGAGAAAAGGTTTAATAAAGGTTTGAAATTATGTTTAAAGTTTGTTGCAAGTTGCCAAGTACTGTCATTCTCATATAGCGTATTTATAGTCTCGACGCATTATGTAGCATTTTTCTGCGATTCCTATTGTTCATGACGTTATATCTCCTGAACCATGTGTCGTACGTGGTTCGTACTCCCATAGCAGTTGTTACCTCATGTACGAAATATGTGAACTAAATTAGGTTGAAATCGGTCTAGTGGTTTAGGAGAAAATGTGCAGCATTGACGTTTGACGCAGTAGTTTTTCGTACATGTCATTGTTTATGACGTCATATCTCCTTAAGTACGTGTCGTAGGTGATTCTTACTCCGACAGCGATTGTTGCCTGATATTAAGGAACATGTGTACCACGTTTGGTTGAAATCGATCCAGTAGTTTAGGAGATGTGGAAAATACATACATAAATACATACATACATACATACATACAGCCTATTTTATAAGATGTAAGATTTTATTGTTATTTATAGTTAAATCTCATAATTTTAACAGTAGTTAAAAAAGTATTAATACATTACATGTAATCAATTGCCTCCATGGTTGAAGCTAGGAAATCGGTGGAGAGTCCCTTGTAGGCTCGGACTGGGCATTCTTCCAAAACATGTTGTATCGTTTGCCTCTCAGCACAGCAGTCGCAATTTGGCGTTAGCATCTTTCCCCATTTACGGAGGGCGTCAGCGCTTCTTCCATGGTCATTAAGTATGCGGTTCGGTGTTGCCCACACTTTGCATGGTTGGTCGAAGCCAGGCGGTTTCTCATTAATCAAGACGTTTTGGCACTTTGGTGGGCAGCGTCTTTGCCATTGTTGTTCCCAGAGACTGTGGACATCAAAGGTAGAGTTCGTCAGCTCTTAAGCGGCGAATAACGCTGGTCTTCTCGATCTGAGTCTCCTGCGTTCCAGGTCAGCCACATCGTTGTGTATGGGGAGATGTGGATTGTTAGTTAGTTTATTGTACCCTCAAAGAAGGACATTTTTCGCCGTATCTCCGGTGGTGAAATGTGGCTCATGGTTGGCAGCCATACAGTAGGTATGGATTTAATTGTGACGCTGATGGTGCGTATGGTATCATTTAGCACCATATCAATCTTGTTTATATGATGATGCTAAGGTAGTTCTTTCTGCTGACGACACAAGTATAGCTATCACGCTTGACAAAAAGCAATTAAGTAATGAAATTGTAACTCATATCTTTCAGAAAATTATTAAGTGTCTGTCTACAAATGGACTCTCATTAAACTTTGATAAAACCCACTATACATAGTTTCATACAGTAAATGGCATGACACCAATAATAAATAGTCTCAGCGAACAGAAATCTGTGGGTAAGATAGCATATTCAAAATTGTTAGGTGTTTGCATTGATGAAGGATTCAATTGGAAGAAACACATTGAAAATCTGTTGAAACATTTGAGTTCAGATATTTATGCTATCAAGTAAATTAGCTTACTGTACTTATTTTCATTCACTGTTTCCATAGGGGATCATATACTGGAGCAATTCAACATTAAGTAAAAAAGTATTCATTCCACAAAGCGTGTAATCAGAATAATTGCTGAGCCCACCTAAGATCAACTCAGATAGTTATTTAATGATCTAGTGATCTACACTGTAGCTTCAGTATATATAAAAATCATTTATGATATTTGTTCTTAACAATACGGTCCAATTCAAAAGTAATAGCTGTGTGCATAGCTACAACAATAGGAGAAAGGGTAATTTTCACTATTCAAGAATAAAGCTGCCACAAAAGTTGTCGGTCACTGACCAAGTAATATCAAAAGTCTGACACATAGCCATCTAGTATTTAAAAAGTAATTAAAATAATTTCTAAATGGTTACTCCATCCACATTTAAAATGAATTTTTAGATAAAACTTGTAATTTTGCTAAAAATATATATAATAAAAAAAATAAAAACCTTAAAATATTGAGTGTCATGTATAGACACCATTTATTGAACTGACACGTTCAACATAATTGTGAAATGTCGTATTTATGATCTATGGAACAAATATTAATCCAATCTAATTTAACTCAGTTCGTCTAATCATGTTTCCAAACACAAGCTGTAACATTTATTCGGTAACAGAAGCAGTGAAAAATGATATTGTACTTTTCAGTTCCTCGATGGATTTTGCACAGTTTTTATTGACAGCTGTTTTCGCTGCAGTCCAGAATAAAAACACACGTGGTGTTAGGTGTGGCTGTTGTGGAAACCATAGTCCCTGTGAAATTAGCCGATCACCAAAAGCATCAGTGATATTGAAATATCAGCTGGCAATGACCGTTCAGTGTTTCATTAAACTCAAAGTTTTTCTATGAATGGGTACAGAATATCACAGCTGTATCGCTGTGCGTTTGTTGTTGCGCTGAAATGTATGGGATCCACAATTGTAATCCAAACTCATATTTTCACAGAATGAGGTGGTCCCTCATGAATACACAATAGATTTGCTGTATTCCACATATGATAATTTGGAAGGTCATGTCCCTGGATAAATAAAACCACGTCTGATCAATGAAAAACGTTTCATTAAGACTTTCCTTTCCGTTTAGTTGAACGACATTTTTCAACCATTGACAATAATGCAGTTTCCTGCCATGATCATTATTTTTCAATTATTGCACAACTGTCACTTTGCATATGACGAGTTCTAAGTTCTTCCTTACAGTTGCGTGGGCCGTCCCGACATTGACGTCGATTTCCTGGAAAAATTTACTTACTGACATATTCGGACTAATGGATATTTTATCGGAAATATCGAGTAGTCTATCCTGGGAAAAAACGCTAGGACTATCACTTCTCGGTGCATCTGCTACGGTATCAAATCTCACACAGTATTGCGATGTGGAATTGTCGACTTCGGGAAAACTGAATTAAACGTTTGACGAACTGAAACTGTGTATTTGCCGCCAGTTTTGAACACTTTTTCGACTAAAAGCACACGTCCTTCAATGGTTAGCATTTTAAAAGTGACAAAAACGAAATAAACGAACTAAAATGTTCACGTGGATACGGAATGACAGACACTAATGATACTACTGACGCTGCCTGAAATAAACGAAACAGTGGCTTGTTGGGAGAGTCCACTTGAAATATCCCAGGCAGGCGAACAATCATGTAGCACGCGCGGCTAACAATCATACGACATTGCGAAGAGACTGTTTGAACTCTTCCTAATTTTAGTTCCCATAACTGGGTCGGGCTGGCAGCGCACGCATGCGCTCTTCCGCTACAAATAAAGAATTAAAATAAACATCGAATGCTACAAAAAAGGAATAATGCAAAAAGCAGAAGATACATAAATATAGACATGTGACAGTGTTTAAGATATTGAAGTGTAATTTATACGGGTATCACATTCTAGACTCTAGACATGAGCACAACGACAAGGTGGAGAATAAAATCAAGGACAGACACAGAGACACTGCAAACCATGTCGGCTGTGGTCACTGTTAAATAGAAGGACAACACAGAAAGATAACATATTCGTCAAAGCTCTCACGAACACGTAAGCTCGAGGGGGGGGGGGGGGCGGCGGAGAGACGGGGGATTGGATGAGGTGGGAAGGCGGGATGGAGAAAGTAGGGAGGGGTGGGAGTGGCCACATGGCCTTGGGGAAAGGACGGACGGGGGTCGGGGAGAAAGGGCTTAAGGGAGAGCGGAGGGGAGTAAGGATTGGGGAAGGGGGAGGAGTGGAGGAAGAGATAGATGGTCGGAGTCGCTAGCGAAAGGACATGGCGAGGGAGGAGGAGGCAGGATCACAGGTGTAGGAAGAGTAAATATTGAGACGGACGGCATCTTATGGGAGAGGGAGGATGCGGAAATTTCCACGGGATAGGATATAGTGTGTTAGACAGTTGAAAGGTGAGATGAAGCGGTTATATTGTTGGAGGTGCGGCAATCGACCGGATGTAGAGAGGAGGGGATTGAGCGGGTCTAACTTGAAGCAGAGGTAATTGAGGTGAAGGTGTTCAGTGAAGAGAACGAAGAGGGGAAAGCTTTAAGGTCGTAGAGGATCAGTGTGGGGGTGGTAGTAAGCTTCACATTGTGGTATTACTGGCTTTCACCCTTAAGCATCGTATCTATAAAAATGGATGTTTGTATGTATTTTTGTTCCCTATACTCTTCAGGACGGTTGGAGCAATTTTAGTGAAATATTCAGAAACCCACTGGGTGATCTTGTGAAATTTTGCACTGGTCGGATCAAGAAATTTGTTAAATACATACGCAAACGTTTATGCCCAGCAATAGTAACGTCAGAAGCTCCCCTAGAAGAGAAAGAGCAAACTTCCATTTATCTGTAACTATAGTGCTGCCACTTGGAGCGCTAGCACCACTTCTCTGACTGTTTGTGGTATATTTGCAGTGAACAGGTAAGTTTATGAACTACGACAGCACCAAGTACCGATTTACATGGAGCAGCAATAACTGTGCAGCTCTACTATAAATTTGTCGAGAACAATTGAACGCCAGTGCAGCTGATTCGTCTTACGTTTTCATACAAGAACTTACGAGTGTAATGTTGTTCGGGAAACCTCAAACTATTTTGAACTGGTGACAATTTAATGTTGAATGCTCACGAAATTCACAGAGTTTCTGTCTATATGTTATGATTTCTTAGTTGCGGGAAAGTGCTAACAATTTCCTATCATCGACAGAGAAACATCATCTGACCACTTCCAGTAAGGAACCAATCTGATTGAATAAACCTAATTGAAGCAAATCTCTGACTTTCTGTAAATAATTTGCTAACGTTACAATAAAAACCTTTTATTAATGAACCAGTTATTTTATATAATATTTCTTACTTGTTTCTGTAACTACAACTTATACATAGTGTTTTTATGTACAGCATCACAGGTAAAAGTTTATATCTTCAACTAAGGCAGCTGCCGGAACATGAAAGCAGACATGTACGGTTCGACCCTAAGACAACATAGAGACAAAGTTCTAAATCACAAACGTACATAGCCCAATACGTAGATTCTTACGGCGTACAGTCTCACTTAATTTAGTCTTAGCTAGGGTAAATGCGGCATGTCTTTCTCAACGAGAAATTGCAGGTGTGCCACAGAGAATCTTACTTGCTTCTCACAATATATGTGAGTGAACTCGCAGATAACATCGGAATTCAAGGAGACTTTTGCGGCTGATGCTTTAGTTGATCGAGAAATCGTAATAACGGTAATTGTGTCCAAGTGCAGGATCATCTTCAGCACATCAACGAATGGTGTACGGATTTGCGATTCAATATAAACAAGTGTTAAGTGCGCCGTTTAAACAGAAAGGAACAGCCTTTAATACAGAAACACGCAATAGCAGGTGAAACACTGGAAGCAGATACTTCCATAAAATACATATATGTAAGTAGACATATGGAACGATTTGAAATGCAATGACCAGATAAATTCAATCTTGGATACGCAGATGCGAGACAGATTCATGGGAAGAATCTGCAGTAAGAGTTGTCCGTCAACAAAGGAAGAAAGTTACAAAACTCTCGTAAGGTCAGAGCTTGAGTATTGATCCTCTCTAGAGGTTCAAATGTTCAAATATTTGTAAATCTAACGGACTCAACTGCTGGGTTATTACTCTGTAGGTAACAACCAATTTAAACTTAAGTAAACTAACATAAGGACTGCACAAACACCCATGCCGGAGGGGGGAATCGAACCCCGACGGGGTACAGCCGCGCGCACCGCAGCACGGCACTCCAATGCGGCTTTCTGGGGGATCCATACCATGTAGGGTTGATCGAGGAAGAAATTCTATCGCAGAACAACTCGCTTAGTTAGGGGGTCTTTTAGCAAGCGCGAAAGATATGGTTAGGAAACTCCGGTGGCAGACCTTGTAGGCCGAGAGGACTGAGGCGCTGCAGTCACGGTCTACACGGCCACTATGATCGGGGGGTTAGAATCCCCTCTCGGGCATGGATATTTGTTCCGTCTTTAGTATTAGTTCGTTCATAAGTAGTTCGTAAGTTTAGGGACCGATGACCCCGCAGTTAAGTCCCATAAGCTGTACAAACATTTGAACATTTGAGCAGACCTTGTAAGAGAGGCATTTTGAATCACGGTACGGGCTTCTGTCAAAGTTCTGAGTGCAACGTTTCTCGAAGATTTTAACCAATACGTTGTTTCTTCCAATATATATCCCCGAAAGGACTATACACACACACACACACACACACACACACACGCACGGAGAGAGAGAGAGTGAGAGGGGGGGGGGGGGGGGAGATATAAGGGCCCGTATAGAGGTTTAACGACACTCGTCATTCCCGCGAACCATACATCAATCGGAATATGGATGTCGATGTAGATCAGTGTATTTAGTTGTTAACAGCGTCTGGAGGGGGACATTCAAGCTATTATTTCTTTTCGCGTAGGAGTAATTGTAACATAGAGTTAAAATCAATTGTTTTGTAGTAAATTGAGAGGAACTGTGCTGATTGTGTTGCACTTTGGCTTCTTTTTGTATGTTCTCTAAGGACACAAGACTCGTTAGAGCCGACAATTTGCCGCTATCCTCGGCGTCCGGCTGCACGCTCACCACTGCAGAAGCGAGAAGCGGGGGTAAGTAATGGAAGACCTTTCCGCGCTCAGATAATGTACTTCTGCGGTGTTTGCCTCGGCCGCTGAGGAGTTATAAATAACGCCGCCTAAGCCGATCCGATAAGTCGGCGCAGAAAAGGCTTTACTGGAACACACGGCCAATGGCTTTCCGTGACCGCCGGCCGCCCCGAAACGGGGCCACGATACCGCTGTTTAGCATGTTAATCCTGCCACTGCCGCCGGCTCCGTAGCCGACGGCGGGCGGACCTGCGGCCTTGTCCAGTGGCACGCGGCGCCTCGGCGAAATCACCACCTGCGATGCGATAGTTACTGGCTGCTGGCGAGCGGGGAAGGGTGCGCCCAGCGAAAACAGGGAAAACCGCATTTGCAATCGCCAGAACTGTTTCTATGTACTCGGCGTGAATTCTTGCAAAGGATCGCGTGTGGCTAGGCGGCTGCCGGGTACTGTGATCGAAGTCTTGGTGCGGCCCAAGGAGGTTAAAATACGGGTAGATGGAGCTACTACGCAAAGCCTACCTGTCGAGTTTGTTCAATTTATTTTTTGTTGTATATATTTCATTTATAGATTGTTCTCACCTTTTATGTCATGTTTGACTGATAGATTTTATCTAAGATGACCACAGTAATTTTTACACTTTTAGTTATACTGACTCCTGTTTATCTCAGCCGGCCGCGCTGGCCGCGGGGACTGAGGCGCTTCAGTCACGGTCTGCACGGCCACTACGGTCGGGGGTTCGAATCCCCCCTCGGGCATGGATATTTGTGCCGTGCTAGTTCGTAAGTAGTTCATAAGTAGTTTGTAAGTTTAGGGACTTATGCCCCGCAGTTAAGTCCCATAGACTATACAAACATTTGAAACATTTGATTTGTTTACCTCAGTTGGATGTATTTTATTTGATGCATTTTACCATTTTGTTTTAACACCTTATTATCCATGAAGATGGTCTATGACCGAAACTGGTAGATGTATAAGGTTTTTAATAAACAGCTGATGGTTTAAAAAAATGCATTTTATGAAATATATTACGGGTGTTGACACTTGCCTCAAGCCGGCCGCGGTGGCCGAGGGGACTAAGACGCTTCAGTCACGGTCTGCACGGCCACTACGGTCGGGGGTTCGAATCCCCCTCGGGCATGGATATTTGTGCCGTCCTTAGTTGTAGGTAGTTGATAAGTAGTTTGTAAGTTTAGGGACTGATGACCCCGTAGTTAAGTCCCTTAAGCTTAACAAACATTTGAACATTTGAACTTGCCTCACCTCCTTTAAGCTTAACAAACATTTGAACATTTGAACTTGCCTCTCCAAAGCATTCTATATTCTAAGAGTTTGTTGTTGTACATTATGAGGGTAATGTTATTCTATTATTTTTATTTTTTATTTTTAGTGTTATTTTTTGTTTTAATTCTCATAGTCTATAAATGTCAGAGATTCTAAAATAAGAGCAAAAAATAATTCACCTAATAATTAATTATTAAAACTCAAAATAAGTATAACTACATCAACCAACAATATTCACTTGCATTAATCGTATACCAGTCCACCATCTTGTGGAGCCAAGAAAATATTTCTTCAGATTAAAGCTCTGTGTGGTTCCAGAATTAAACTTTCACTCTGCAGCGGAGTGTGCGCTGATACCAAACTTCCTGGCAGATTAAAACTGTGTGTCGGAACCGGGGCTTGAACCGGGGGCCTTTGCGTTTCGTGGGCAAGCGCTCTACCACTGATCTATCCCGACAATACTCACGGCCCGTCCTCACAACTTCAATTCTGCCAGTACCTCGCCTCCTACTTTACAAACTTCACCCATCTGCCAGGTAGTTCAATATCAGCGGACACTCCGCTGCAGAGTGAAAGTTTCATTCTGGAAACATTCCTTAGGCTAAGCCATGTCTCCACCATATCCTTTCTTCCAAGAGTGCAAGTCTTGTAAGTTTCGTTGGAGAACTTCTGTGAAGTTTCGAAAGTAGGAGGCGAGGTACTGGCAGAACTGAAGTTGTGAGGACGGGCTGTGCGTTTTATCGGGATTGCTCAATAGTAGAGCGCTTGCCCGCGAAAGGCAAAGGTCCCAGTTTCGAGTCCCGGTTCTGGCACACAATTTTAATCTTTGTGTGGTTCTTGCCCTGTTAATTCTATCATTTCTGAGTACATATTCGATATACAATACTTATGAGGACAAATTCAGTCCTTTCAGATAGCTGAACTATAATTTAATAACTCTAAATCTCATTAGATAAGTATGATTTACACACCACGATAATACCCAAATGCTTTAGAATGACTGAAATTGTCATCTGTAGTAGTTCACAATAAATGCAGGACAGGATTGTTCGTCCAATAATGGCGGAACCAAGCTGTATCATTTTCGTACGTTCAGCTGTGAAGACACGATTTTATGTTGAATACATGCGGAAATTATTTCTGCATGTTTCACGTCATTAAATACTAATACTGAAATTCTGTACAACCAGGCCTTCTAAATTTCAAGGCAAGGTATATCACGTAACAATGAAAATTAGAAACCGTTGATGGAAAATACCGAAACGAATGGGAAGTATTAATTTAGTCACAAAACTATTCTGTGTAAAATAGCAGACTGGTTTCTTGTATTGCTTGCACATACATAGATAATGCAGGTTACTCTTTTTACATAAAGTACCATTTTCAACTAAAAAAGCAATATTGTGATGGTGGCTTCACTTCTGTGGCATTAGGGGCACTTTTTATAACCTCCTGTGTGCAGCCACGTGATTTCGGTCACGTCCTTTCATGCACAGAGCAAACGGCATTCCGGCATTGTATACACGGTCTTTATAATTGTGGATGTGCGTATGCTCCTTGTAGACTCCAGGATAACTGGAGAACTCTGTGGGTGATCCCGCGAAGTTTGGTAGCGTTCAGATCTAGAATATTCATTAACAAATACGTATAGTTTACGTCTTCCATCTGGAACGTCTGTAGCACCCTAGCGGGAGCCAACCCATATTTTTCTATAACGCTTGGAGCGTCGCTTCCATGACAGTTCGTGTAGAATATTTGCAGTTAGTAGTAATCAGATAAATTAAAGAATTACGACAGCACCCTAAAAAGGAAAAGAATCTCTTATGTGCTCTTTCAGTTGGAGTAGCAGTAAATGTGTAGTTCGTAATAACTATATACTATTTCACATATCAGCTGCATGCACATTGATGATTAAATCACAACTACAGTTTTATGGATCTACTGTTACGGGGTACACAACAAGTGGGTGTGGGGAAACAGGACTATTTGAGGTTATTGTTTTCGAATATGCACGGCTCACTGAAAGATAAAATGTACTGTAATAATTGTGAAGAGGGTCTAAAAATAATGTCTGTTCAAGTTCAAGTGCTTTCGTTGTCCATTTAATATTATTATAAAACAGTTTCAAATTATACCCGTTTTGACATTGTTCAAATCAAAATCAACAGAAATTTCTTTTCTGGGACTGTACCTTCCCGGCCACAGTATACATTTTTTACCCTTCTTCTGCCCCAAAACTATTTCTAGAGGTAAACTTTTTCCGTGTTGGAAGAAGTTTCAAAATATTTTTATTTCCTGTTTACTTCCTTCTATCTTTACAGCATGAAAACTTCGATAGTAAATATGGCCTATGGATTAATATCTGCGCCCGTGGCGCAGTAACCATTTTATGTCAATGATGTTGCTAAGCATCTTCCAAGCTAAGATCAACGTAGAACAGTGATTGCCTGTATTTCATAAATTGTTCCAATTTTAATCACATTTTGCATATTTGGCCTTCAAAACAAGAGGAAAGTGCCCGTCTATAATAATTAACATATGGTGCTCAGGGGAAGGTACTTTATTCGCGGTACGGACTTCAACAAACGCTACAGTTTTGTTACCATTTTGATAAAATTTTCACAGCTGCTCTTGAAAAGAAGAGGAAGGTCTCAGTCTACATGAAATGCAGTATAGTGCATGGCGAAAGGTACCATACCTAGATACTTCTACACCACCCACATTTTTTCCCGATCTTGAAAAAGAAATTGCACACTTAGAGTTCAAAATTAGACGAAAATAAAAAGAAGACGGAAAAGGAGATAGCTAACTAGAATATGGAATAAATAAATATCCGGGCAATCATTCATATCACATGATATCCGAGAAAGGAACGATCGAGATTTACTTTCAAAGTCTTTAGTTCAAATTCAATAAAAATTGGACACGTGTTATATTTTTATTGTAGTTCATCTGTACTACCACCTACTGTTCGTCTTGATACATCCATTACATAGATTCAATTAAAATTGTAATAATTTCATACCAACTTTGTTAGTATTGCAGACAACTATAAGGAATGCAAATAAGGCCAGCACATTTTGTATTGTTGTATACAGCGGTAGAGTAATTCGAAGTGATAAGCGATTTGGGGTGCTATTTATTAAAATATCTTTACTGGAAGTTTCAGTAATAACCGTCTCTTCTGAAAGCAAAGATACTTTGTTTTTCAAACGTACATATAGAAAAATGGTTATCGTAATATAATTACGGAAGTCATCTCTCGTAAAAATTTAGAATTATTCATACCACATGATATCCGAGAAAGGGACGATCGAGATTTACTTTCAAAGTGGTAATGTAAACTCGTAACAGTTAAGTGTGTAACAGGGAATCACATAGACGATCATCATTCATGCTGAATGTGGTTTGTGATCGTACACTTTTATGTATACAGCCAATAGATAGTTTACCGATCTAATAAACAGGAGAGTTTTTACTACTATATTAACAATAATGTCATATTTCGCTATTACTTACGTTGTACCATATGGATTGCTTAAGAGAGAGACACAAGAAGTTCGTTTAACTGTATTAAGCTTTCTAATACTCCTTCCTTCGCAATGAACTTTTTTCATTCACGAACATCAGAATCAACTGCGTGATAATTTTGCATACTTTTATAACACGAATTTTATTCTTTCTGTGGAGATTAATAAATTCTGTGTACCAGATTTTCTAATAGGAAATTAGGTACAACTTTCGCTAAACCGCATAAAACTGTAGCGCATTCTTTGAGGTGTATATATTTTCCTTCTTCATCGCTTGGTTAAACAAGGCTGAAAGAATTACCTCCTTTGCTTCTCATTATTAAGGCAAAAACATTAATGTAATTTGTTTTTCTTATGAAGAATGATTAATTATGACAATGCCTCTCGAAAACTGATAAATCAAAAAAAAAAAAAAAAAAAAAAACTTATTTCATCATAAATATTGCCGATCTTTACAGCTGAGCTTTCAAGCTATTCTTCTATCACAATAAACGAAATCCTTTTATTAATAAAAAGTAAAGCGTCGTTGTAAACGCTTCAACCGCCAACATATTAATTAAAAATTGATCACTCCTGTTTCAAGCTCAATGTCTGAGAATGTTTCCTGAGCCAGCATAAGAAACGGGACCAAAAGTTTCATTGGTTGATCTGAATGTGGTTTAAACAACAATATTAATCAATTTCTGACAATCACATCCACGAGCCATACTTTTTGGTGAAAAGACCACGGTGCTATTACACTATCATTGATCCCTGTGGCTGAATATGGAGTTTCTTGAAGGAATCATTTTCGTATGTCAGCAGGTCATTGGTTATATTTTAACATATTTGGTATTACCAAGCAATATTAGGTACGCAGTTGTTAGTTGAGAATTGATGGATAGTTTATACCAGCAGAAAGTCTTTGTGACTCTGGTTTTCCCTCGTAAACGTAATTAAATACGACCTAATTTGTCGCTTTGAAAGAGCTGTAAGGTTTTTGATGATTAAATGTCGTAATGTTATCGGATGGGCCACTGTAACTGGTAAAAATCAGACGCTTACGAAGATATGTCAACTAAATATCAAACAGTAATTAATTGTTATAAAAATAATTTATCACTATTGTGTTATCAAACAGGACATATTTAACTACACGATTTCAGTCAATGATGTAGGAGTTCGTTAATTCAATGCGTATACGCTTTGACAGGTTGCAGATTTGAGGTTAAATTTCGACGTATGCATAAAAAAATGTTTGTTTGACTCTTTGTAATTTTTACTACAAAATGTCCCGTGATGAATAGTTTCTGTTGAGCCTGTTGAGTTCACCGATGTTACCTCTATTTCGTATTCCAGTTAGGTATTCAAGATAATAATAAAACCTATTAATACTTTTTAAATGCTAAAAGATATTGTCCTCGAACTACTGCTGGAGTATAATTATTCTATTAAGATTTTTGATTTTAACCTGATTCCGACAGCATTTAATTACAATATTTCGACTCACCACGAATTACTTTTAGGTGAGAGGTTAACATTGGAGATAAGTAGTACATATTCCTTCTTTTATAACAAAATTGCTGGAACGTTTATGCGCTGGCGTTATAACGGCAAGAGCGCTCTTTGTAGAGTTTAGCCCCTCCCTTTACCAGTGTTCAGTCTATGGAATGCAGAAACATGTATGAAATTGATATTACATGCTTGCCCTCCGAGCCTGTGGTGTTAATATCGGGGAGTCAACAGCTTAAAATTGCCTGGCTCCTCGTTCATAACTGCGCGTTATTCCTTTTCTTTTCTTACTCTTGTTCGCGTATTGCAGTTTTCAAAGCCGCGACCCCGATGAATAATATTACCGCGGAAGGTATTTCCACATATCCCGTAATAAGTGATTGCTGGAATAATCTCATCAAAATTTCCAACCACCGTATTCCGCCCAACTATTATCGACTCAACAAAATCAACGGCTGGTATTTACAGAACACCATGTTCCAATTGCTTTCAATAAGCTTGTGTTTTGATGTAGTTCAGAAGTGGATGTAATGGCAGGAGTTCTCAACGAATCTTTGGAACTGCGAAAAAGAACAGCGAGTTCCTCTTCTCGGAACAGCGTGAAAAAGCATTAAATAACATTTACAGAGCAGACAGTGAACCTTCTTCCCAAATTACATGGCAACAGCTGTGATGAGTTTCTCGTATTCGCTGTCACAAACGTAGTTCCACGGTGAAAAGAGAGGGACTGTTTACTTTACAACTGTTTACCAACACGTCTTCACCATTTCGTGTACATAACGAGTAATGTTAAAGAAACATTTTGCTATACCTCTGATCAGTGCTGTGTAAAGGATGTATCCGGTAAATATAAGAATACAAGACAACATACACAGGTTCTTAGATATATCACATCACTTTGTCGCAGCGTGATATCTCTACAGGAAATCTTGAACATAGCTACATAGTTCAGATGGAGCAGTATTAACAGAAGGTACTAAATCAACAGAATGCACACATGTAGCGGTAATATACGTTTACACAGTTCCGCAAGAATATTTTGTGTGTACATAGCAACTTAACAACAGAAGACTTGACTTTTAAACACAAACATGTACATACCTTAGTGAGTGCCTTCAGAAATACCGTAGCAACTTGTTAATTTCATCAAACTTTAAGCTTAACAGGTGTTCCTTGGAAAGCATTCAATTAATGAATTGGCACTTTCAGCATCTAATGACAGATATTTAACCACAGTAGTATTGTTGCAACTATTGAAAACGTTTCGTCATTAGTTCCGCCAGAAAAAATGCATTACTTTGCAAAGGACTGACAGTATAACTCGTTTAAAGTGAATCAAAATGTTGTCGGATTAGAGATTGTAGACGATTTACTACATACTTAAAAAAAAAACTTATTTTACTCTATTTATCGCTCATAAATCCTTATAACCCCCCCCCCTCAATTTAGTATATGATTACATTGAGGTGTTGAGTCTGGCCATTAGAAACAGGTATGTTGTAGGTCTTAACGCTACGTTATTCCGCCAACTTCTTCACCCCGAATACGTATAGTAAGCTACACTCATTTTAACCTCCTTATTATATTTAAGCCGTTATCTGACTGATATTTATATTCCCTTCGTTCATATATAATTCCTTCTACTAACAAACTTACAGTTCATTCATCAAGGTTTATCATACCAACGAGTCACTGATTTTAGTCGAACAGCGCTAATGTTTCCTTACTTCGAATATAGATTCAGTGCCTCAACGTCAGTTTCTCGACATGTCTACCTGTCTGCAGCAGCCTCCTGTAGTACATCGTTTCAAAACTTCTGCTCTCCCCTTACCCGCGCTGTTGGCTTTCGTGAAAGATTATACTCAATATACCTTCAGAAACGATATTGTAATGTTTAATTGTGCGACCTTCCTATCGTTTCTCACCAATAAGACTTGGGCAGTACATAACTCGGGTAGGAAATCTTTATGACTCGTTGTCTCTGTACGTACATAGGGGTGAGTTATGTATGTCAGCTTCTATGCCCTAAACATCTACCCAATTTGTTTAAACAGGATAAATACTTAAACTGTAGTTTAGCCAGTCTATGAATCTGCTTATGATGACGAGAAAATATATTTAACCAAACATAAATTAAACTTCTGAATAACTAAGAAAATGGATTCTAAGATAAAGAAGTGTTTCACTCACTAAGTAATTCTTTATAAATGGAGTTTATTACTCTTATTAGACATGAAACGCGGAGGTGGTACTACATTACACATCGGTAAATATTAAATATTTCCCGAACTATTGTTCATGAGAGGCACAATAAGTACCACACGCAGTCGACACTCAAAGTTCCAAATTATGATTCGTAAGTTAGAGTAGTCTTTTGTGTCCCAACTTCGTCGCCGCTTTTGTGTCCCAACCTCGTCGTAGGTGTCGGTGGCCGAGTGGAATTAGACCGACACAGGAACAAAAATAGCACGCTGATGCAGGTACGGAGGGGAGCAGCCAGAAACTATAAACACTCGAGTAAATTAGAAAGATATATATATTGCACAGAATGTAACAATACTTAACTTTTACATAGTACTGCAGAATGTTGATACATAGTTGTTAGAGGCCTGCCTAGTGCCTGTACGATAGCAAAGTCTTCACTGGTGCCTATCTGATTACGAAGGTCCTAACTGGTTGCTATCTCAGTCCGAAGTGACCGGTGTCTTTCCGTGGTGGCCACGAGCGGGGTTGCAGCAGAGGGCGCTCGTGGCTGTCGTCGTGAGAACGCCGCGCCGTGCGTGCATGGCGGCGCGCGGCGAAAGTAGGTGGCGCGCACTTTGTACTTGTGCGACACCACATAGTCCATTGAACTTTTGAGTTCCAAGTTAATCCATGATAAAAGTATTTGTTATAAAACACATCACACGAGTACACAATAGCTGAATTACCACAGTTCCACAGCCCTAGTACCGTGCATAGTTCATCACTTTTCAAGCAGAGATCAAGTTCTGCAGTCATAGTCCCGTAAATTTTCTAAGTGCACACATGCCTATCTCTTCACATCACAAGTTCTTAACGCGGCTTCAGACCGCCCAGCGTCACAACCTTTCACCATCACGTCCAAGTTACGAATGCCTTCCCACGCGTTCAAAAGTGTGCTGCCTCTGCTCCCAAAACTGTATCCTTCCGCGCATCCTAACGCCTCATCTCTAAAATACAATTTCCCTTACAAAATATTATACATTTGAATATCACAGAATTAAATGCTTTGACCACCTCCCTACAAATATTGTTTACATTTAAAAAACAAATATATATTTGAAAATATCATAAAAACAGTTGAGACTGAAGTTCTTTGCTCAGATATCCATTAAGCATGGCATCTCATTGTTCAAATTTATTGCTGCCGTCGGTATATAGTTACAGAATCAATATTTAGCTCATCATGGCTTTTTATGCAAATATATTCAGTTATTGTCCACAAATACTTATAATTGTTTATATATAAATTATCTGATGCATATCTAGTATTTTTAGTCGGCCATGAAATATTTAAGTGGCAATTTTTCAACATATAAAAAAACGAACGTTACTAACAGTATAATATTAAAAATAATAAAATATGTATATGTAAATGTAATGCGCTTTGCTGGGTTCACGTTTTGCGCTTCTGTGGTTGAATCTATGTTCTGACACAAGAATATTACTACCTCAACGAAAAGCAGAACAAGACAGTAAAATAAAGTTTATTGAAATAACATGGAAATAATGTGGCACGTCATTCAATACAGGTAGCGTGGTGCAATGCTGTCCATTTTCTTCTTAAACTATTACTAATAAACACTACGTATCAACAATATAAGTCTTCTAATATTATTATTACAGCAATGAAATTTGTCGGCTTTTTATCTGTAAGGGATATTGAAATTGTAATTGCGGCGTTTAATTCTCTCACGTCTCCTGAATCCATTCGTATAATTATATTTGTCGTATGATCATTCCCTGATTTTATATGGATTTTTAGAATAATGTTTGCGGCTATCTTGTATTTCAGTTACAATCTTGAATAGCCGCCCTCGCTCAGCCAAGCGTTTCCGTTTTCCGAGCACATTAGGAAAAACCTGACTACGTGCTGTGTCCCATTCACTAGGTACAAACTGGTAGCCGGCCGGCTTGGGAACACAAAACCCTGGCAAAACCCACCTTTCACATGGAACCAATAGCTTCCCCCTGTATCTGTAATATCACAATTGTAACGAATTATTCTTCCTGAGAAAATCAGAGTCGTAAAGTGAGGTTTCGATTTTCGCCCTTCAAGTCCTCGTTATTTTTTTTTTCCGTGTCTTGGATATAGTTTCGTGTAGTGAAATAGTAAGAAATATAGTAGCATCAGGCGATCAAAAAGCAACGCAGATAATTACAAATTTATGCTTAAAAAGAGTTGATAATCTAATTAATAAATGGAAGCTGTTACGGATTGATAAAGCCTTTGTTTTAATCTCTGTATATGTGTATGTATATCTTTGACTAAAATAAATGATAAAGTTGTAGAAAGTACACACGTGTATCTCCTATCTATTGAGTGTGTGTGAAATGCAAAATGGTGCCGAAACCCGGGAACTCTGAAGCGACGGAAGCTGAGAGAAGGTAAAAGAAACTATCTGCAACACGAAATACGACGTCCGCTTGTTCCACGCCCTCGAATCGAGGTAAGAGCGGAGACAGCTTACGGCAGTGCAGCGTGCAGTCACGTAGCCTATCTCAAGCAGCTTGTGTAGCACTATTTCTCTCGCAGGCACGCAGAGAATACTTTGTTCATATTATGCGTTTTACACACGCAAGTGCAGCAGACAGAATTATTCAATTACTGTGAATATCGAGATGCACAGTGCGCCTTCCATTGTTTGTTGTTGCTTGCGTGTTAACAATCCTTGGTTGCTGTCATAGTGTGTCGCTGTCCACGTAGCACTTATCTTTGGCTTGCTTATTGTGATATCGTGCTTGAAAGTCACTTCGTAATACAATGTAAGAAACAGAAACAGAGATACGCTTATGCAAGTTGAAAAGGAAACGAAGTACTGAACGGAAGTTAGTAATACGGTTCATTAGAGCGACAGATGAAGGAGATACAGGCAAAGATACCGATTACGAGTACTTTCGAACACGACTGCAAGAGACATTAGATCGTTTGCGAGTGCTAGATGATGCAATTCAAGGTTTACTTTCCGACACAGACTACGATGCTGATGTCAGTAAATGCGAAGACTATGTTGACACCGCTAGGAAAGCTATTTTGAAGGCAACAAGGAAGGCGAAAGATTGTTTTAGCTCAGCTAATTCAAACTCGACACCTACGACATCGTCAGGCGCAGTAGCAGCTCCTGTGCCTGTCACACACACTGTCAAACTTCCCACAATCAGTTCAGCATCGTTTTCAGGAGAAGTAGAAAAGTGGTCTCGATTTTGGGAGCAGTTCCAGTCGTCTATAGATAGCAATCCTTCAATTTCTACTATAGACAAACACGTCTTCCTCCGAAGATACTTGGAAGAAGAACCAAGGAATTTGGTGGAAGGCATTCCAATTACTGCAGATTCTTATGAAGAAACGAAACAAATTTTGGTTTCTCGTTATGGAGACAAAAACCGTATAATACAGGCTCATCTCGACTACCTTGAAACTATGAAACCGATAACACATGCGTCTACAGATATTTTGAACGCTACGCTTTTTTGAATGTAACAAACGCATACAAGCCTTACGAGCATTAGGGGAAAATATTAACCACTACGGGCGCATGTTGGCACCTAAAATATTACGTGCGTTTCCAGACGACTTAGTTCGATGCTGGATTATTTACGCTAGAAGAGAAAATATTACTGAAAGTCATATTACGAGGTTAATGGAGTTTTTGAACAACGAAGTGGTAGGCGCTATGATTACGCATAAAATTAGAGGTTGTAGCGTTGCAGATACATTTCCGTCTACAACTGTGATCCTACAAATGAACACTAAGGGAGAGAAACCAGGTGGAAAGACGAAAAGGCACTGCGCTTTTTGTGACTCACGTTGTCATTGGGCACAAGATTGTACAAAGATAACGAACATCAAGAATAGGATCGACAAGCTGAAAGTCACTCGTCGATGTTTCTTGTGTTTAAAAAAGGGGCACAATATCAAAGATTGCAGCAAGAAAAATAAAGTAGCCTGTTCTAAAAAAATGTTCAAATGATTGTATAGTCTATGGGACTTAACTACAGGGTCATCAGTCCCTAAACTTACAAACTACTTATGAAGTACTTACGAACTAGGATGGCACAAATATCCATGCCCGAGGGGGGATTCGAACCCCCGACCGTAGTGGCCATGCAGACCGTGACAGGAGTGCCTTAGTCCCCTCGGCCACCGCGGCCGGCTAGCCTTTTCTAAATGTAAGAAATCGCACCACGTAGCTATCTGCAATGATGAACAGCGCGTTTCCGTAGGGAAGATAGATGTTCAATGTTCTCTCTCCGCGTATCTTCAGACTGCGTCTGTTTGGATCACAGGTCCGACAGGGGTGAAGAAGCGTACGCGTTATTTACTCGACACCGGAAGCCAACGTAGTTCCATTAGCATGGAATTGGTCAACAGTTTGCAGTTACGAGTCATCAGTCATCAACCATTAATTGTTACAAGATTCGAGTCACCACATTTTACGCCAACAAATCGTAGATTTGTTCACTTTAAGTTAACAGGAGTTTGTACAAATGACACCATGACTTTCTCAGCTTTAGAAAGTGGGAACACGTACTCATCACTTCCAACGGTTCCACGAGATATTACCGACCATAAGCTGCAACTTTCTGATCCAAAGGACGACGAACAACAGTATCATATTGAAATTCTTATAGGTGCAGATCAATATTGGAAAATAGTTAAGAATGACACACCGGTACGCCTTGATTATTCTACTGTTCTTCTTCCTTCGAAATTTGGGTGGATTTTGAGTGGTCGTAGGTCTGGTATTATTGTGAGGCATGCCATTGTTAGTCTCATGTACCTCAATGAAGAGCCTGCGTCATTAGACAACGACATGCGTCGTTTCTGGGATTTAGAATTGATGGGAATAAAAGATCAACAAAAACGACCACTCTCACCGGAATATACTGCAGTTTTGCAAGAGTTCCATGATACATTTCAAATAGAAAACGGACGAAGGATAGTTTCATTATTGAGAAAGGAGGATATGATACTTTCTTCGAATCGTTGTAACGCAGAAAAACGTTTCATGTCGTTACAAAAAAGATTATCGAACAACGCTGAATTTCGTGATATTTATCATGAGCAAATGTTGCTTTATATTCACAATGAGCAAATCGAACGAATTAGTACGCAGACTACGTCAAATGATGTATTCTACTTACCTCATCACGCAGTGAAGAAAGAACGATTAGGAATTACAAAATGGAGAATTGTTTCTGATGCTTCATCACATGAAAACGACTCACCGTCACTTAATGATATCTTAGATTCAGGACCTAATTTGTTACCTGAAATACTCTCAACCTTAATTCGGTTCAGAATATACCAAAGGGCAATAATTGCAGATGGAACTCAAGCGTTTTTACAACTGTCGTTGAACGAGAAGGACAGAGATTTAACGAGATTCTTTTGGTTTCGAGTTGAGAAGAAAGAAGATGCAACTTGGCAGACTACGAATGATGTCATCACTTATAGGTTTAAACGTTTACCATTTGGCCTAACATGCATCCCATTTCTTCTTTCTGCTACATTGCGCGAATTGGCTATAAGATTTAAAGACAAATATCCTATTGCAGCAGAACTTCTAGATAAAAGTACTTTCATGGACGACTTTGCAGCGAGCTTCGAGGATGACAACACAGTTACATCCATTTACTATCAGCTGACAGGTCTGTTACAACAAGTAAAACTTCCTATGGCGAAGTGGGCTACGAATTCTGATGCTCTAAAAGGCACATGGAAAACAAAGGAACGGTCAGTTAAAGAACATACCACAGTTTTAGGCATTGACTGGGACACAGAATCAGATTCAATCTTGTTTGATCACCGTCTCATTACAAATAAACTACAAGATGATCCTGCGACTAAACGCCAGTTACTGCATACTAGTGCGAAATTTTACGATCCTCTTGGAATCTTTGCACCGATATCCATAACGGGGAAGATCCTTTTTCAAGATACATGGTCTAGAGGGATCCAATGGGAATGAAATTTTGCCTCCAGATTTGGCCTCCAGATGGAAAAACTGGACTTCACAACTCACTCAGCTGCAGGTGTTCAAGGTACCACGATGGATAGGTCTTCAGTCAGGCGCCAACAGCTTCACAAGTTAACGTATTTTGTGATGCCTCAGAAAGGGCATATGGAGCAGTGCTGTACGTTAGAACTACCGAAAGTAAAAATACATCTGTTAATTTGGTTGTTAGTAAGAATAGAGTTTCCCCTATCAAAAGAGTAACACTTCCACGGCTTGAGTTATTAGCTACCTTACCGGGTTCGCGACGTATAAGGTATTTCTGCCAGTCTTCAGGATTTGACATCGCTAACGCAATAATGTTAGTAATGGTAGTATTGGGCTGGATAAAGGGTGATCCAAATCGCTGGAATACGTTTGTTTGTAACAGAGTAACGGAAATCCATGAAACTTTGACGCCGTCGCAGCTAATCCAGCAGATTTGTTATCACGCGGCACCTCAGTAGAAAAATTAAAGTCTTCCACGCTATGGTGGAACGGACCTACATGGTTAACTCAACCACCGCATACTTGGCCTCAACAAGAAATACGTTGCAGTTCCTTCCAGAAACACGACGGGTATACAAGCAACATTTGATTATCAGTACATGTGTGTGTCCGATTGATGCATCAAAATACAGTTCTTATTGGAAACTACTGCACATAATGGCATGGATTCTACGTTTCATGTACAATATTAAACATTATGAAAAGGTTAAATGTACACTGACTGCCCATGAACTAGATTCAGCTAAACGCACTTGGATATGGATGGCTCAGCAGGAAAGCTTCCCAGCGGAATACCACTCGCTTAAAAACAAAACCGAATTTCCAAGGAAATCAAAAATTCATCTTTACAACCCGTTCCTTCAAGATAGACTGATACGACTTGGAGGACGACTTCACTTTGCGTACTTGAATGTACAAGAGAAGCATCCGCTTATCTTAGAAGGTTTCCATCCATTTACGAGGTCCCTCATTCGATGGACGCACATACATTCACAGCACTTAGAAACTGCCATAGTACTAGCTGAATTACGAAATGAATTTTTGATTTTGAAGGGAAGACAATCAGTAAAAAAGGTGATACGTGTCTCCCTTGCAAAATATCTAAAAGTGTTTGCAGGCGCCAGATACAACCGCCACTACCACCTGACCGCATTCAATTCACCAAACCATTTACGGTAACAGGGAAGGACTTCACAGGACCGCTTTTTGTCAAATTGGGTACACTGCTGCAGAAATGTTACATTTTACTTTTCACATGCGCAACAACAAGAGCTCTTCATCTGGAACTAGTATCAGATATGAGCACAGATAAATTTTTGATGGCCTTTAGAAGATTTACTGCACGAAGAAGATTGCCGAATACTGTTTACTCAGATAATGCTAAAACATTCCAAGCAGCGAACACAGAACTGAAGAACCTTCTTCACTTATTTGAGGGCACGAAAATCAGTCAGCACTTCGCCCACCAAGGTGTTTCTTGGAAGTTCATTGCACCACGGGCGGTTAGGTGGGGAGGATGGTGGGAACGCATGGTAGGAACAACGGAACGTTGTCTCAGAAAAGTACTGGGAAGATCGCTAGTAGATGAAGAGACTCTCAGAACCTTACTGGTAGAAATAGAAGCCTCCATCAACTCAAGGCCACCCGTACAGGGGGGCTCAGATGTACTGTCACCAAGCCATTTTTAATAGGAGAACGACTAACTGCAATACCGTCCGGTCCTGAACCAAGTATAGAGAAGAATCTAATAAAATTGACAAAACAAAGGGAAAAACTGCAAAATGATTTCCTGAAAAGACGGAAGAAGGAGTATCTCCTGGAATTAAGAAACTTTCATGAAGTCCAACGGCCTAAAGGGAAACCTGATAAATACCGTGTGGGTGATATTGTACTCTTACAGGAAAACATACAGCCGAGACATATGTGGAAAAAAGCCCGCATTGTGGAAAGAAGACCAGGTAGAGATGGAATAGTGCGGACCTTAACTCTTCAGATACCAGACGGAAGAAGTATTACTCGACCAGTGCAACTGGTCATCCCACTTGAGATTGACCAGAGTGGGATGGACCAGGGTGGGGAGGATGTTACGGATTAATACAGTCTTTGTTTGTTTTAATATTTGTATATGTGTATGTATATCTTTGACTAAAATAAATAATAAAGTTGTAGAGAGTACATACGTGTATCTCCTGTCTATTGAGTGTGTGTGAAATGCAAAAGGAAGCAAAGTAATACCTTAAACAATCAATAATTGTGCTTGCAAGGAATTGGTAAAATTTTGTCACATACGTTATTGTAATTTTTGCAAATTTAGTCAGAAGTTCCAACAGGTATCTTGCACACCTTACGTCATCATTCAGTAGCTTAGGCAGATGGGTCTTTTATCTTTACTTGTTTCTCATCTTTTTAATGAGTTACTTACTTTAAAATGGGCTTCATTAACAATTGATATCACACAAGGCTTTCGTTTAGTTAATACAAGGAAATGTGTGAGGGTACCTCACCTAGCGCAAAAATACTGTCAACTTTTCTTCAGTTGCTATCATATTACGTATTAAATTCATTTAAGTCAATGGAATGCTTTATAATCCCACATTATACTTCAGAAAACTACCGGATAATCATTCTGAAGTAGTATGCAAAATCAGCACCACTTATCTTTGTAACCTAACTTAGTTTTCAGATTCTGATGATGCTCCAAAAAGGCGAAACGCGTTAAATATAATAAATCATTGCAATTAAACTGTGTTTATTAGAAGTTATATTTCATTGGTAGCTATACCAAACGGCCTAATGGAGCGGAAGACACTTGGATGGCGGGCGGCGAGTCGCTCGATCCAGCATGGCTTGCCGCAGCAGCCTACGATAGTCCCTTTGCGTGGTGTCTGTGTCGACTCCAACCTGTACAATGCTACTCCGCCACGTTATGGATCGCGCAGCCTCCCGCGTTGGATGTTCGAAACCTCCCTCTTGCATGGATGTGTGTGTTGTCCTTAGATTAGTTTAACTTATATTAAATAGTTTGTAATAAGACTTTGGACTGATAACAAACGTAGTTTGGTCCCATACAATAAGAAGAAGCAATGCTGCTCATTGTAGTAATGTCGTTCCAAGATCGGGCCACTGCGAAATCTGAATGGCCAAATATTTTACGGAAATTTTACGATACAACCTTCCAACACCGCGGGCTCTGTGAAATGCATTGTTAGAGGATAGGTGACGTTGTGGAGTGGACGAGCACTCTAAGGCGTCTTGCTGCGGAGTGTACGTTTGCCCGCCGTCGGAGATTCGAGTCCCTACCTCGGGTATGGGTGTGTATTATCCTTAGCATAAGTTCAAGTAATTTTGTGAATCTGGTTAAGTCACTTAGAGTTACAAACATGTAAACTTTTTTTCAAGAAATAAGGTGTCTAATGTATGTGGATGAGACTGCCGGTGCTTTGTACTGTACGTAAATATTTTTCTCCGCTTTCTGTCCAGCGACAGTTGACAGGTCGCCGCGGCGGAGTAGTCAAGCGTATTGAGGTGCTTTGCTCCGATGCGCGAGGCCGTTCCCCGCCGGAGCCTTGAATCCCCCCTCGGGCATGAATGTTTGTACCGAATTTAGTATAAGGTAAACATAATTCATTTTTAATTTTGTAGATATTGTCAGCGATCATTACACCGTCAATGGATAAACAAGCAGCCCTTGGTCGCAAATTAAAAGTTATTTGACCTGTTATCGGCGATGACTAAGATTGCCTTTATCAGAAAATATAAAAGAAAACAAGTCACATAATAAAATATACTACTCAGCTGCATAGCTTACGTTACAAAATTTAAAAAGATTTATTTAGAAAAGCTAGCCACTATGTGCTGCACGCCTGCACGGAAGCATCAGCCTGATGCCTCCGTGTACCAGTTTACAATACTGATCGTGTGTAACGAGTATAAATGGAGGACCAACAGGAACAATTGCCACAGACATCTGGAACCATTGCTGCGCAAATGGTACAGAATGGTGCAGTGGTACCTGCAACTTCGGAAAGGAAATAGAGGAAAAATTTGTCCTTTTTGCACATAAAAGGCAATCTTAGTCATTGCCGAAACCAGGTCAAATAATTTTTAATTTGCGACCGAGGGCTGCTTGTTTATCAATTTAGTTCATAAATAGTTTGTACGTTTAGAGACTGATGATCCTGCAGTTAAGTCCCCCTGCCGCCCCCACCCCAAAAAAATAAAAAAAAATAGGCAGGTAACAATTTTGCAACAACAGGGCGGTGACGTCACGAATGTCCTTCTGTGGGCTTATCTTATCACAGGTCCAAGTCAGTCTAACAATTTATTCACACATCATTGACAGTTAGAGGAAAGGAAGGTAAGATGACGAGATTTTTTCGTGCCCTTATTTGGGACCAGACGAACCATTACATATTTGCTTCCAACTACATACTTCGTACATTATTATGTAAATGCAACGTTTATGGTGATTCCTTTGAATTTTTTCAAATAATGTCAACCGCGTCACGTTACCCTAGTTTGCTGGTAAGATGACGAATGTAGGCTGATAATTTGACGAAGGGCAACATAATTAAGTAAATGTATATATTAAAAACACTTTTATTTTAACCATGGAAGTGTTTCGCGCCGCGTCTGCTCCAGTACAAGTGACATCCGCCTCTTTTACGACAGAAAGAAGAAGCATACAATGTCCCTAATTTGCCATAGTCATTACTTATATCATGAAGTTCTTGGGTAAAGGAATCATGATCGTCGTCGTAATCAGTCTAGTTGACTGATATCGAGAAATCTTCCAAAAAGCGTTTTGGTTTTCCTTCTCCCGTTTTCCCTCTATTTGTCATTCTATTTATCTGCTCTTTCCTTTCAGTATTCTTCTTCTTCACATTGGCTTCTGTGTTTTTCATGTGCACCCAGGGCAAATTTTTCCTCTATTTCCTTTCCGAAGTTGCAGTCACCACTGTACCACTCTTCACCATTTTCACAGCAATGGTTTCAGATTCTTGTGGCTATTGCTGCCTGTAGGTCCTTCATTCATACTCGTTAAACACAATCAATACTGTAAACTGGTATAAAAATTCATTAAAATGAATTAGGAAGTGTTTGAGTAAGATGACGAATCGTCATCTTGAACTCCTAGTAATCGTCAACTTACCCGAAACGGATATTTATAACTTAAACCCAGGAACATTACAGTCTCTTTAGATTTTAATGTATACTTTAAAGAAACAATATGGTTTACGGTTTACGATAAAACTGACACCAATATGGAAAAATTTACTACAAATGTCTCAGATGATTTTCGGTGCACTGAAAAATTACATCCAACATCTGTGTAAACTTGCGTAATAGCGCTTCACTGCTAAATGATGACGGTTGGCTTTAGTACATATTGTGACACACGCAGAGTGCTAATCGCTAGAAAGGCAAGACATTTGTTTGCTGCTCTGTCTCGACAATCGCGTTAACTGATCGTCGTATTAGACTCCACTTTCCCTTACCCCAGTTTCCCTTATGTATGTATGTTGGATGATACAGATCTATTAGTTCTGTATGCATAATTTTGTGAGGAAGTGTATGTTTGGCAGAATGATATACTCGTATTTAGCAGCAGAGTTTGTGATGATATCAAACTTCAGTCCACATTAAAAGTGTGTGAAGGACAGGAATTCGAATCTTGGACCTCAGTCCTCCACGTGCAAGCACTCAACCAGTGAGCTATCCCGGCACTTTTCATGACACGTCCACGCAGCCTTACTTCGCATCCAACGTTTAATACTTCACATAAGTTCTACTGCGAAAGTAGGAGGCGAGGTACCGGCGGAAGTAAAGCTGTGAGGAGGAACCGTGAAATGTGTCTGAAAAGCTAAGTTGGTAAATCACTTGCCCGTGAAAGTCAAACTTTCCGCGTTCGAATCCCGGCTCGGCACACAGTTTTAATCTGGCAGGAAGTTTCAGTGTGTGATTTGCTTTATGCTAGTGTTGCAGAAATTTCAAATGAAGTTGCAGACTTCTTTATTGTTTTTTTTTTAATTTATTTTGCGTAGCACAGTTATCGTACCTATCCTAACAGATATATTGAGTGACGATATTAAATAATGTGGCGTACGAGGTCATCGGATATGTAGTCTATCTACTGGTTATCGGCAAATTCTTTCGAAACTTTCAGCGGCCAGTGCAAATTCCTGGTTTGGGACAATACTACAGAGCTACTGTTGGATTTATTAGTTCGTTAATTATAAATATTCTTTGTACTTTTTAATTAATACAGCATTTGAATAATTTTTTGCTGGAATGAATACTCCGAATTTGTGTGAGATGTATTGTGAAATAATTCATGAACATCCAATAATATTGTGGGCGAAGGATACGACACTGATCAAAAGAATTAGGAATTCCATGAGGTATAACACACAGAATACATATGGTAACATGTTTTATTCAGATATTGGTAACAACTGTAATTTGTAACATAATACGATACTTTCTTCTTAAATTTTACTTGGTATTTAAATAGCGTTTATTAACAGGAAGGCATCATGGACTACTATAACAGTGAATAACTTATTTTCGTTCCCATCTAATATGATGAGTGATCTCCTCAGACGGCCAGTACAATATGAGATTATCAAACTGCTCTTGAGGGCTATTTGGTAATTCTTCCATAATATCCATCTCTGTAACTTGTTGTGGGACGTGCTGCTCAGGAGGTAGTGCGTCTGCTAAGTGCACCGTGAACAAGATGGCCACTCCATTCGTTCAATTCCCTCAGCTTCAAGCATGTCCATCAGTGTGGCTATGAGAGCACGAGTGTTATCGTCCATCAGAAGAAACCAATCTCCTATTGCATCAGCTTAGGTCGGAACGAATGGTCGAAGGATCTCGTCTCTATACCTGTGAGCAGTCAAAACGCCTTTCTGAACGACTTACCTGTCCGTACATCCGCCAATACTGACTCCTGTCCACACCTTTCAGCACCATAATTTGGTGATATTTCCTGCACATAAGCAGGATTGTTCTGGTTAATTTACAAGAAAGCTTTCCATCGAAATAACCGCGCACCTATCGATATATCGAACGTACGCGATAGTCGATGATGACGTCGCACGAATTTTGAGATGTTTACTTGTCATACAAGGGACGCATTCTCTCAGTCTGTGTTAGTAACTGCGACTGAAGCAATTGACGTGTTTACTCGTGTCAGTGAGATTAGTTGAAGTTATACAATTTTGGCGGGTGAATGCTTAACGTGGAATAGTTTCATTCCTTCTTTGTCGGCGGTGGAGAAAAGTGTGGAATTTCGTAGAAAGTACGGTTTATTACCTGATGACGGACTTCGAAATTGCATTAATTGCGAAGGTGTTCTGACAGTGCGAGTAGGAGTTGGCTAAAGTCTCGATCAGCGCCATGGGGAGCGTCACGGTGCACCCGTCTCAGCGTTAGGTTGGCAATGTAGTATATTTCGAATAGCCAATTGCTTGTAACTTTGATTTTACGAATATGTCATGATTTTAAAAGTTGTGGTTAGGCAGGAACCTCAGAGTACAGCTTACACTGCAGCGAGTGAACAAGGGATGTTGTGATGTTTACAAATGTCTCATGATATTAAAGGATGTGGTTAGGCAGGAACCTAAGAGTACAGCTTCAATTGTTGTGAGCGAATATTATGATTATTACGAATATGCCATGATTGTAAAAGATGTGGTTAGGCAGAAACCGAATATTACAGATTAAATTGTTGCAAGCGTCCTACCAAATTATGAATTTGTATCATTTGAGAGACAGACACACGAATTTTGATTTACGTAACGACAAAATGTTACACCTGAAAAGAAAGACAGTGCATTTGCATCAACGTAGTTTTGTAGTGTGTGATGTTCTACAATCGAATACTGTGATTCATTCCGAAAATAAAATCATTGAAACTTGATGTAAACACAATTTTCACATCTTGTAAACATTGTGTGGCACCATTCATCCCAACATCAACGGTGACTGTTGCCAACACTGCCTCACCACGTCACGTAAGTTCATTAGGACATGCCGCTGATGGAGACTTATACCATAGGAGTTAAATCGGCAGATAATTAAATACCTTTTCTGTTGGTTTGCAAGAAATAACAGAAGAAACCAACGATAAGAAAAAACACATCGTATGAGGTTACTGCCGATAGCTTACACATCAGATGGCTTCGTTCCTGATGAAAATGCCACTCAGGAATAATGTAAGTATACTATATACTTTTATTATGACAGTAAACATATGCAGTAACTCTCATCAGAATAGTAATCGCAGTTTCGATATATCGATACGTGCGCGGTTATTTCGATGGAAAGCTTTCTTGTAAATTACCTTGTTCTGAGTTCCACGTTATATCCACATTAGGTAGTCCCTCTTCAAACCTTTCTATATCCCTCCATGTTATAGCTTCGAGGAACTCTCTTTGATGTTGCATTGCAATGCCTGCTCACTGAACTATCTGAACCGGAGTGCTTGTGTAGTTCGTTCGATAAACACGAGTCAACACCAATCCCCTCTACAGCAACTTTGTTATTAACACCATCTCGGTTTCCGTAATGTTGTTGTCTCGACTCTATAGAATCAACAGAAAGACGTCGAACAATTTTATTTCATTTACTGCAGATGACAATACTTAATAACCTAGAACTTTAACTGATTCCCTAATAGGTTTGCCCAGTGTATTTACAGATATAATCGGAAGGTATTTCTCCGTATGATAAAAATGAAGCACCTGTGCTATGTAAGTACCTTTATGTATCTGTATATTCAGCATTTAACAGTTTATTACACTAAGTAAGAAGGATGATGGGTGTTGGAATATTACGTTGGACGCTTTTGTCGTCACTTACGAAATTTTCGGCACAAGAATTCGTCGAATTATTACATTTTCTACAGCACACTGTTGTATAAATTCGGTGAGTGTGTGATATTTCATTCATGTAAGATCATCGTGATTGCTAAATGAAATTTTTTCTAAATTACTAAAGGTATAAATGAAATAGAATGTTGTTATACTTTCAGGCTCTACAATAATCAGTGTCCCTACATTTCTCTCGCGAAAACTCAACGACGCTTCAATCGATTTGGGCAACTTTTTGTTCACTTTATTACAGTGGTATGTTAGGGAAACGAAACAGATAGCTGAAAAATAATGAAATATCGAAACTGATAATTTTGATCACTCTCCTGAAGATGGCCGGATGTCTGTCACATGAATATTGTGGCAGAATGCCGATGGGATCCTGCTGTATATCTGAAAATTAATGGAAGAAGATGTTTGCCGGAACAACTTCAGAAGTAACATAAAAATGTTAAGTAGGTAAAAACGGCTGGGTACCCAGGGTTCGGCTGTGGATCTAGACATCTGCAATACTGCAACATGGACAGTAGTTTAGTGGGCAGAAAAATGTTTAATTAGCTGTAACCAATTAACTATTGATAGGTTGAAAATTGATAGAAATGGTAGGGCTGGTATCAGAGAATTATTATTTATGGTTACAAAATCTTTATTCTAAACAGCAAGGCTGACTTGTTTAAAACTCCCAAAGAGCGGACAATATAGTTTTTTGAAAATAATTAATAACACTTCAGGTAGTATAACTAGAAAAGGCGGTTAGAATGAACCATGGGTTAAAATCCAGAACACGGAGTATACAGTGATAATTAAGTAGGTAGGTCACAGGTAAAAAAAAAAAAAAAAAAATGGAGCTGCGGTAGAATCGGCAACATTTACACTTAACTTCGGAACTGAAAGATTCACACTGATTAGGTAACGTCACAAAGTTATTAACAACAACATGCATTTAGATAATGCCCCATAAATATGATAATTAAAATTACAATAAATTTCATTAGGGGCAAGGTCATTAATGAACAGTTCACCACAACGATTAAACCGGCAGCCAAACCTGTTAAGTGACCACAAATTAACAGTTTAAGAAGAAAATTAAGAGAGAGTGAGCCTCCATTTAATCAGGTAACAAAAGCAAGTTAACTTGGTCAAGTAGTGGAGAAACCAACGCTTGATTGATAATGCACAGATGTTATACTTAATAAATGCAACGAATTATTAAAATATTTGACTTACGTGACCTGAGGCGGTAATGACGCCAATTAACAAGCGACACTTAAAATCAAATTTCAAGAATTAGCTGGTTCTAGCTGATTGGATAGTGCCACCATTGCAACCAAAGTTATTAACAATTTCGGAATAATACCAGTACGGGTGCACTGCGACCAGACGCCGGCTATTTTCAAAGCGAGCTCCCCATGATAACTTGCATCGGCCCTCAAGGAATGGTTATCAATACGGCCGCCGGGAACTACGTGGTCTCGCCGATTGTGACTCTACTGAACTAGCAAGCCGCGGTGTCCTCGCGGCTGCAGACCCACTCACTGTTTCTTAGCCAGCGAACACTGCTAACTCCGCACTCCGCACTTGAAGTCCCTGTATTTTTGCGCGCGGGGCCCCAGATATACACGACGACCGCAGTGACTCGCGCCGTTCGCGAGGAAAATGATAAGCGAAACCAGGGACGCTGCGCCATCCGCGGTGAAGTAAGAAGGAATATCGATATGTGCGCAACGAGTGACTGGCGTCAGTACAAGCAAATCCAACCAGCTCGGCTCAACTGCCGAGGTTGCCGAGGGGACTGAGACGCTCCAGTCACGGTCTGCACGGCCACTACGGTCGGGGTTCGATTCCCCCCTCGGTAAGTTTAGGGACTGATGACCCTGTAGTTTAGTCCCATAAGCTATACAAACATTTGAACATTTGAATCGGCTCAACTACTAGGCTGTAAGTATCGCACGACTGTCATCGAAGGTACCGAGGTTACACGTGCATGTTGTACAAAAATTATGCTATGCTCTACGTAACGTAGTTTGAGTCGAGTTAGTTCACGATCAGATTGCTGTTCCTTACTCACACTTGAACTTAAAAAATCGTACTGACTTGTTTTACAGCCCACTATAGAGTTTTAGTTTCATAAGTTTTTGCAAATATTTTGGACCAAAATAATAATCTAAATAATAAAACAAAATATTAATAAGAGTGTCTTAAACCCGTATAAGAAAAAAAAATTAGGTAGTGTCGGGTTTCGAACTTCTGACCACCAGTAACACAGTCCAACGCATTGCCCACTACGCTACGACTACCAACATAAAGTTTCGTTCTTTAATCTTGTACTATTCATGACCGTTGTTACCTGATGCTAATATGGCATTTGTAGAGACTACATTATCATTTATCGTACGAAGAACGACGTGTTTTTGTTAATTATTCAGTGCGCCAGTGCTTTGAAATAACGTGTAAGTTACAATAAGAAAATCATCAAATAAGCAACGCAAGCCGGCCGCTGTGGCCGAGGAGACAGAGGCGCTCCAGTCACGGGCTGCACGGCCACTACGGTCGGGGATTCGAATCCCCCCTCGGGCATGGATATTTGTGCCGTCATAGTTCGTAAGTAGTTCATGAGTAGTTTGCAAGTTTAGGACTGATGACCCCGTAGTTAAGTCCCATAAACTATTCAAACATTTGAACATTTTGAAGCAACGCAAGATGGTGTACTCCAGAGAGAGTTCTGGGCCAGGAATGTCACATGACATCTGCGAACGGCTGGTTTTCGTTAATTCAATTAAGGGTGTCAAAACTCCTTTATTTTTGCAAATACATCTCAAACGATAGGAGATATGAAAAAACATAAGGGAAGAAAGTTGTAGAGAATTTTCACCTTTACAAATTCAATTATTCAATTTTCGCGTCGGATGAACGGTTTATTTGCAATTAAAATTACATTACAAACGGCTTTCTTTGTTTGTTTTTGTATTACTAACGTATTTCTTGTCCGAAATATTTCAAAAAGCGAGGTTTTGGTCTGTGGTAGCCAACAATTTTGTCTGTAAAATTTGGTGATGATCGGTTGAACGGTTCGACATAAAAATTGGGAACACGTTATAGCCAGACAGACATCGTCAAATCGCCGTTATTTTTGCAAATATCTCTGCAACGATGCAAGATATGAAAAAAATATAATATAGCGAAGTTGTAGAGAATTTTCCCTTCTACCAATTAGGTTATTCATTTTTCGTGTCAGATGAACGGAAAAATTTGGAAAAGGGAGGTTCTGGTCTCGGGCGGCCTACAATTATGTATGTAAATTTTGGTGCTGATCGGTTGAACGGTTCGTCTTAAAAACAGGGAACTCGTTACGGACAGAAAGACAAACATCCGAAAATCGCCGTTATTTTTTCAAATATGTCTGAAAAGATACGAGATATGAAAAAAGAGAGAGAGAGAGAGAGCAAAGTTGTAGAGAAATTAGATTATTCAATTTTTGTGTCAGTTGAATGGTTAAGCAGTAATTTTCATTTAAATTTCGAGCTGTCAAAGACGATCGCAAAGGCCCATTTTTAGTGTTACTACCGTAACCTAAAGTGGGCCAAATGTCCACAATAGCTGGTGGCAGTAGTTCGATTCGCCCACCACCTGATCCACTCGTAGCAGCCTGTGTGCCATAAATATTTTAAACAGTTTTTAGGAAATCAGCAGTTGTCTAGATATAATGTTTTATTATATTATCATATGACATTAATCTAACTTAGTCTACTCTAATGTGTCGTATGCATGATTTTTCTTATAAACACTTCTAATGACGAAATTGGATTCAACAACTTACTGTTCACATTGTAGGCTGCAAAATTTTACTGTAATAAATTATTTTTATTACTATTGCTGCCTCCAATAAAGTCGATGTATTTCTTACCTAGCAGAAAGTGTAACGTTTCTTACATATAACTCTATAACTTGTCACGGAAAGTATATTTTTACTGACCTGTCCGACATACGTGAAATATCTTGCAACCTGTAGCCATACCCTTCCTCCACGACGCCCTACACTGAATTTTTCGTACGACAATGCATGACGACTTGTTCTCGACGAACTGTTGACAACCTCATCAGCCCTTGAAATCTTCGTTTCTGGTGGGACCCGTGCAGACTGATAGAGGCGTGTGCAGTTGGACTGATATGGGACCCCTGATACATCTAAATACGACTGTCGAGACATGTGACAAGTAGATACGCATCTTCGCAAAAAAATGTTCAAATGTTTGTTAAGCTTATGGGACGTAACTACGGGGTCATCAGTCCCTAAACTGACAAACTACTTATGAACTACTTACGAACTAGAACGGCACAAATATGCCCGAGGGGGGATTCGAACCCCCGACCGTAGGGGCCGTGCAGACCGTGACTGGAGCGCCTCAGTCCCCTCGGCCACCGCGGCCGGCGCATCTTCGCTATTGACCCGCGTTCATTTACGCTTGCCGACGGACATGGGCAATTTCATCAGGACAGTTAACACCCTATACGTTCAGCATTGCAGCAAACCACCAAAATCCACAGACATGAACATTATCGAGCAATCTTGTAAGCCTTGCTGCGTGATGTTCAGAAGATATCCCCATGCTGTCGAGAATATGTATATTTATATACAGGGTGGTCCATTGATAGTGACCGGGCCAATTATCTCACGAAATAAGCATTAAACGAAAAAACTACAAAGAACAATTCTTTTCTAGCTAAAAGGGGGGATATCAGATGGCGCTCTGGCTCGCCCGCTAGATGGCGCTGCCATAGGTCAAACGGATATCAAATGCAGTTTTTCATAAGTACCCCCATATTTATTACGTATTCGTCTTGAGCGTAAAGAAACTCAATGTTTTATTGGAACACATTTTTCGCTTTGTGATAGATAAAGCTGTAATATTCACAAACGTATTGCTCACGAATTTAGACGAACAGTGGGTAACAGGAAGATTTGTTTAAAATTAAAACACAGAATGTAGCTACGTATGAACTTTATTTCGGTTGTTCCAATGTAATACATGTACTTTTGTGAAATTATGATACCTATTTACATTCGCGTAAGTACGTGGTATCGCATAACATTTCATCAGTGCGGACGGTATTTGCTTCGTGATACATTAATCATGTTAAAATGGAACGTTTACGAATTGCAAAAAACGTCGATATCGTATTTATGCATGGATATTGTGATCAAAATGCCCAACGGGCCTGTGCTATGTATGTTGATCGTTATCCTGGAAGACATCATCCAAGTGTCCGGACCTTTCGTCGGATAGTTACGTTATTTAAAGAGACAGCAAGTGTTCAGGCACAAGTGAAACGTCAACCACGACCTGCAACAAATGATGATGTCCAAGTAAGTGTTTTAGACGCAGTTACGGCTACTCCGCACATCAGTAGCAGACAAATTGAGGGAGAATCGGAAATCTCAAATACATTGATACTGAGAATTCTACATCAACATAAATTACACCCGTACCACATTTCTATGCACCAGGATTTGCATGGCGAAGAATTTGAACGTCGTAGACAGTTTTGCCCCTGGGTACAAAATAAATTACGGGACGATAACAGATTTTTTTGTCACGCATTCTGTTTAGTGATGAAGGATCATTCACAAACAGAGGTAACGTAATCCGGCATAATATTCACTATTGGGCAACGGAAAATCCACGATGGCTGCGACAAGTGGAACATCAGCGAACGTGGCGGGTTAATGTATGTAACACTGCATGACAGATTGGCGATGTACTTCCAACATGATGAAGCGGTCTTAAATGTAATATTCAAAGTCAGGTGGATTGGTCGTAGAAGCAAGATCACGTGATGTTACATCCCCGAATTTCTCTCTGGGGGGAAAATTTGTTTACGTGATTCAACGTCAACACCTGAAAACATGCATCAGCTTATTGTCAATGAATGTGACAACATTACTGAAGGCGAACTACTCGCTGTTGAGAGGAATTTCGTTACGCGTACTGCAAAATGCATTGAAGGACATAGTTTTGAGCACTTATTGAAGACATGAGGTAATTGCAGGTAATTAAGCAGTAACAGCATGCGTTTCATAATGGATGATAATTTCACAAAGGTACATGTATCACACTGGAACAACCGAAATAAAATTCAAAGGTAACTGCATTATGTGATTTAATTTTATATATATTACTCACTGTTCGTCTAAAATTGTGACCAATATGTTTGTGAATATTACAGCGCCATCTATCACAAAGCGACAAAAGTGTTCCAAATAATACATTTATATTTATTGACGTACTAGAGGAATATGTAATAAAAATGGGGGGTACCTATTTAAAAATTGCAGTTAATATCCATTTGACCTATGGCAGCGCCATATAACGGGCCAACCATAGCGCCATCTAATATTCCACCTTCAAGCTAGAAAAGTTTTGTTCTATGTAGTTTTTTCGTTTTATGCTTATTCCGCGGGATATTTGGCCCGGTCACTATCAATGGACCACCCCGTATATATATATATATATATATATATATATATATATATATATATATATATATATACATGAACATAAAGAGCGCGTGCGCGTGCGCGGTCGTGTATGTGTGTGTGTGAGTGTGTGTGTGTGTGTGTGTCGGACAGAAAGAGAGAGAGACAAAAAGGCAAACTGTCAGATAGACAAAGACCGGGTGAGTTGACGAAAGAGACAAAGAGAAATTAAACCCTGTCATTACTTCGGCAGCGACGGAACAGTTATAACACGTAATATTGGGAAACGCGTCGGAGTCCGTGTGACAAAGCCGATAAGCCCCCGGAATTAAAAGTTCAGCATCCGAATAAAAAAGATACGATCGTAAAGCAGACCGGGCATTACGGCGCAACGCCGCCACGGGGCAACGCGACGGACATGTAATTAGAGGAGCCCTCTGATGTCTGTGCTGCTACCTGGCTCGAGCAGCTTCGCTGAAGGCCAGTTCCGGGATTTCGGGGAAGTTCTTCATTAATCAACCAACGTTTATAACTGTTCGCTCGCCTCTATGTGACGTTCATCTTCAGTAACTTAGGCATTCTTTACGGCACTTTGTCATTTCCTATGATTCAGGTCAACGAAAGAGGAAATTATTACCCATCATTAACGTAAGCAGTAAAGTCAACTTAAGGGTTCTTAAAATTTAACCTATGAATAATTTTTAAACAGGACTAGACCGCAAGAGAACTTAAAATCTCACAGAGTGGTGACTAGTTTCGATTACTTCAGTCATTTACAGACCTGTAACAAGTGAAAGAAAGAACTGGCCTAGTAATGAGATACATAAGGGAAGCGTTATAGGTCCATTACTGTTCCTGCTGTTTATACACGATTTAGGAGACAATCTGAATAGCTACCTTAGACTTTTCGCGGATGATTTTGTCGTTTATCGGTTAGTGAAGTCAACTGAGGATCAAAAGCAACTGCAATGCGATTTAGACAAAATTTCTGTATGGTGCGAAAATTGGCAATTGACACTAAATAAAGAAAAGTGTGAAGTAATACACATGACCACTAAAAGAAATCCGCTGAGCTTTATTTACGTGATAATTCAGTCAAACCTTAAGGTCGTAGATACTACCAAATACCTAGGAGTTGCAATTACGAACAACTTTGACTGGAGAGAACACACAGAAAATATTGTGGGGAAGGCGAACCAAAGGTTACGTTTCATCGGCAGAGCGCTTCGAAGATGCACCAGCTCCACCAAAGAGACTGCCTACATCACACTTGTGCCTCCTCTCCTAGAGTACTGTTGCCCCTTGTGGGACCCTCACCATGTGGGACTGACGGAAGATATTGAGAAGGTTCAGAGAAGGGCAGCTCGTTTTGTATTATCACGTTACGGGGGGGGGGGGGAAGCGTCACGGAAATTTTCCAAGAATTAGGGTGGAAATCATTAAAAGAAAGACGTTATTCATTGCGGCGTGATCTGTTTGCGAAGTTTCAGTCACCGACTTTTAGTTCTGAATGTGAAAATATTTTGCTAGCACCCACCTACTTAGGGAGACATGACCATCCCAATAAAATAAGAGAAATCAGATCGAAGACGGAACGATTTAGGTGTTATTTCTTCCAGCGCGCTATTAGAGAATGGAACGGTAGAGAAAAGTTATGCCGGCCGCGGTGGCCGAGGAGACTGAGGCGCTCCAGTCACGGTCTTGACGGCCACTACGGTCGGGGGTTCGAATCCCCCCTCGGGCATGGATATTTGTGCCGTCCTTAGTCGTAAGTAGTTCATAAGTAGTTTGTAAGCTTAGGGATTGATGACCCCGTAGTTAAGTCCCATAAGTTCTACAAACATTTGAACATTTTTTTAGAAAAGTTATGAAAGTGGTTAATTAACCCTCTGCCAGGCACTTTAATGTGATTTGCAGAGTATCTATGTAGATGTAGATGTAATGAATTTTGTAATACACTAACTTATATAAACGTGGAGGTGCGATGTAGCCTATTAAATAAAATGGTTACACTTTCGCTTAGCATGGCAAATACAATAAAAGTAAGAAAGAATGTGAAAAAAGAATATAACAAATAGGCAACTAAAATTGTGACATTCCACAGACAATGGCTGGTTTGAATATTTTTTTTTTTTTTTTTTTTTTTTTTTTTTTTTTTTTTTTTTTAATCGTGGCGGCAAATAGTGCTAAATATATCCGTAACCTGAGAGGAACGGGATGTTGTTCAAAATATTTTTTCCTTTATTTGTTACTTCAGTGCTCTATTGTGCAGGTTGGCATCTGCTTAGTAAGGTGCTCTTCACCCCATGTATATTTACAGTTGACAATTTGATATTCATAGGTAAAAACATAGGTAATAAAAGCAAAATTTAAATTATTAACACGTGATAAACAACGATGTATAAAATACAATGATATGACGACTTTAAGACACATCTTCAAAATTACAATTGCCGCGGTGGACAAAAATACTGATGCTAGACATATTAAAGAACGACGCCGCAGACACTTTTATCACGGCAAATAACTGTTCTGCAAAATGTTCAAATGTTCGTAAATCTATCGGATCAAACTGCGTGGTCATCAGTCCGTAGCTTTACTTAAACCTAGGTAAGCTAACCTAAGGACAAACACACACACCCATGCCCCAGGGAGGACTCGAACCTCCACGGCGAGCAACCGCGCGCTCCGCAGCGAGACGCTTTAGACCGCTCGGCTACTCCACCGCGGCAACTGTTCTGCCTGTTAGGCGGTTGCTGAGGTGTTAAAAACATGTAGAGAAACAACTCAGCGCACGATTAAAATGGCAGGCACTGAAACCCCGCAGAGGGAAGGGATGGTTGGTGGGGAGGGGCGGGTGGGGAAGGGTGGAGAAGGTGGAGGGGTGGGAAGAAAAAGGGGAAGGGGAGACGGGAGACCGTAAGGACACTTAGGGATGGGAAAAGGGAGGGAGCGTGGATGGGCGATGGAGAGGGGACGCTCTACGCGGATGATGCTGTCTCTTCAATCACTATTGTCTCCTTTCCGCACATGTGTTTGTGGATATTTTTGTCGGGCTTATAAATTGCACATAAAGAAATTAACACAAGGGTAAAGGGTAAGCTGGACATATTTGTTCTAACGTTTGCCGGTCTTGGGACCCAGATGCTCTGAAGCTTATATATGGTCTCCACTCATATCTCGCTTCACTGCCTGCTTTGCACCCACTGCTATCTCCAACCATGCATCTTCGTTTCCGCCACTATATCTCTCCCATCACGACTGTCTGCTCTCCCTTTATTTCCTACTGGCCCTGTCTCTTGTCTCTTCCTCCACCACTTCTACCTCTCTCTTTTAGCACAAATCGCGTTGTTCGCATGCAATGAATTTTGGTGCGGAAAGTGGAAAGATGGCTCTGATTCAACACATTTTTGACAGTCTATGAACCGTAAAATACTTGAATTATTTTTGATCCCACGGGAGCATTTTTTCAACTTTCTTACACTTGTTACAGCAAGCTATTCGGCTTAATTAAAAAATCCTCTAGATCAGTGGACGTGTGGTAATTTCATTTTATGCTTCGATACCTTTATGAACAGGATATGGCGAATAAGAAAAACAAAAGTCGAGGAAAGATGTGACAAGTTTTATTTCTTTAGAAAATTATTTTCTTAAAAGTCGTTCAAATATGTTGAGACATAAGGAAAATAAAGGCAATTCTTCATCAACCGGAGATTCAAAACTATAAGATGTGAAAAAAATAAATTGTTTCGCCTTGTAGAGTTCTTAAAATTGTATGTTAAGTTTCATAGCGGCTGGAACACCGTCTACCAGCACAAATGGCACTTTGGTATCCAAACATCATGGTTTTCCGGATGTATCTTGATAACAGATAAAGATATTCTAAAGTAGATGTATGGCATATTTGTCAAATGTCTATAGATAATGTTAACATTTGAACAGTTCTCTGTAGTTAATTATGGAAATATCTGCCGTATTCTGAGCAGAAGTGGATGAAATCCAGTTTTTGTGGTTCACTGCGTAACTTTTAACTTGTTATTCACAGTATTATCGAAGAGAAAAAAGATTTATAAAAGTAATTTAAATTATTGTATTAAGAACATACGGCCTAGGCTAGGAACACTTTTACTAATGTTTCACCTTGAGTAACATACTAAACCCTGTCCCGAAACGAGCTTGCACAATGAGTTGAGTCAGGGCAAGGGTAGTGGACAATCTGACAGTCTTTAATGTAGTATAATTGTTTTACACTACCGGCAGACACTGATCGAGCAATTTAGTAATAGTTCTCTCGTGTTCAATGATTTTTCCGCTTTATTCCAATCTCATGACAATGTTTCACTACACAACAGACTTTAAAAATTTTATCTAAATCCTTCACGCGTTATAGATACTTTATCCATATTGCATGTGACAACAAAGGAAGCCCTGGTGGAATGAATTAAGTGTGACAAGAAAAAGTCTATTACTTTGATAGAAAGTAGAGAAAGATACAAATAAAGTAAAAGGAAAGAAAATATTTTAGTTGGAGAGGGATATATTTTGGGTGAAAGGTGTTTATTTTATTGAAGAAAAGTGTGAGTGGAGGTAAAAAAAAAAAAAAAAAAAAAAAAAAAAAAAAAAAAAAAAAAAAAAAAAAAAAATGTTTTGCGTGTTATTAACTGTGGTGGCTGTTGTTGTGATGTTTGAGCAACATAACATACTTGACCTTAATTTCGTGTTTGGTTACGCTAAACTCGTGATTAATGCAAGTGGTGTAGTTAAATTTTGAAAATATTAAGCAAGACAATCAGTATAATTAACAATACTATGTCCCTATCTGACAAACATTTCAAAAAATCACTCACCTTTCCTTCCCTTTCCTTACAAAATCTCCTACAGAGACTGTGCACACACAGATAGCAGAAATTAACTTACTCCGTCTGTGCAATACGTATGACTCAATTAGTACGCTAATGGTACTGATAATTTATAAAATTATTAATAGTAGGATTTTTTAAAAATCAAGTGACTGGCAAGTGGATGCAGTCCAACCACTAAAATCAGTATCTGATAAAATTAATTCACTCATGCATAAATGAAATTTAAGAAAGTTAGTCTTAATTATTGCTATGCATTCGACATTAGTACGACTTTGGTTCTTTAGAGTATAGATGTGGCGGTGGCTATTATTGTTGAACTCAGTGCAAAACGAAATAGAAAAATTATTCATTAAGTCAACTGTCTGTTATCTTCTAGCATTAATTTTAGCAAAATTGTCTCTAACAATTAATGACACTCACTTGATTGTAAAATTGTGCAGAAAAATTAATCAGCAGTATTGAGGATTGTCATATTAATTATAGTTGTTCAAATAAGATAGCAAAGTACTGTCTAACGTTCTTGTATTTTAACAAAACTTAAACATGCATCCACAGTAAATTACAACCAATAGCATTTAACTTATTTATCAGCCCAGCGACGTGGTACTCTGCAGTCATATAAATGATACACATACAGATATCATTTTGATGGTGACTCCTCCTTTGGCAGCTTGCTAGCAATTCGCCGTGATGCTTCGCGAATCGCGTAATTAATCGCGACCGTTAGCGTCCGCGATGAGGCTACCGCGTTTCGGACGTCTGGGACGGTTACCGAACAAGTAACGAATTTCTGCCTCAGCAGAACGAACGAAGAAATGTTTCATTAAGATCAATTCTTAGTTCACTGGTTTCACAAAAACTTTCATATCATTGCACTTATAACAAATTATAACTTTCACTTTATTTAACTTTATTACTTATTATTGTTTGAGCACTCCGCGGACCGCGTACGAACGTCTGATCTACGTCACGGGGCGGCAGATACTGCTGCTTGCCTGCTCTCCCACAGGCGAGCGCTGCTATACAATAAAGTCTCTGATCTAAGGAGCCACGTCGATTACTATTCAGATCGATATTTGATCTCGTTTACAGAGAAGTATTTTACATTGACAAATTAAGCATAATAAGTAATCACAGTCATAAAGAAAACGTACAATATACAAATAAAATAAAAGGTACATAAAGAATGACAGTACAAATAATAAATAAATGACAGAAAATGTTTCCAGTTAAATTAACTACGTACAAAGTGCATCACAATAATTAATTGAGTCACATGAGAAGGTAATCACTACATTTCACTATAAACAGTTTCAAACGAATAAAATGTTTCAAAATGAAGTTCATACCTCGTTATAATGTAAGGCTTACCTTACAAAAGAAAATGGCTAAATACACAAAATATCAATGAGAACCTTAGATTAAAGAAAACAACAAGTAAAAATTAGGAAAATGGTGACAGAACCAAAAAAATAAGATTTGGGAAACTACATGTAATAATGTGAATAATCTAATTGGAGGAAAAAGAAAATAAGAGGAATGGAAGATACTGAGAAAACTAAGACAAAATTATAAAGACACCCGAATTAACTACATTAATATCTGGACTTGGGAAAAGTACTTTAAAGAATTATTGACAGAAAATAGGGTAGATTTTTTGGATACAATTAATAACGATGTAGAACAAACAGAAAAAAATGGTAGCATTTCAATTGACATAGAAATAGTAAAAAATTCAATCAAAGCTCCAAAAAAGGAAGTGCTAATGGAAATGTAGGAATATCAGCAGAATTTGAGAGGTTGAAGCACTTTTGAAAAACGCTTAAATGGCGAGGCCGTACCGAAAAACTGGAAAGTAGAAAATATATCGACAATCCTCAAGAGAGGAAGAAAAGATGAGTGCAAAAACTACAGAGAAAACACCGTAAGTAATGTATTTAGCAAACTTTATGGAAGAATTTTGGAAACGGAATTTAAGGGAATGGAGGCTGAAGAGAATGATTGTTTCATAGCAGGGAGATAAACTATAGATTATCTATTTTTCTATAGCGAGTAATTGAAAAGGAAAAAGTTCGAAATCAACCCATTCATGTAGTTTTTGTTGACACAGAAAAAGCGTTCGATGTTATACCATTATGCAACTTGTGGCAAGCATTAAAAGCATCTAACCTTATCCCTATCATAAAGCAATTCAGAACCTTTACGAAAACTCAACAGCAAGAATACGAGTACAAAATTCTCACCTGGATTTAAAGTAACGATAGGATTACGTCAGAGATGCTGTCTATCACCAACACTTTATAAAATATATACCGAAAACACACTATAAAACTGGAAAAGAAAATGCAGAAACATGGGGATTCCAGTAAAGGATATTAAATATACTTCTTACAATTTGTTGATGACCGGTTCATTATAGCACAGGATACACGAGACATAGAGTACAATACAATGAAATTAATAGAGGAGTATAAAAAATGGGATTTCAGGTCAACAAAAAATGAAACAAAATATATGGTAATAGGAGACATAAACCAAGATTAACCACAGGTATAAGGAATGGGCGCTATTAAACACACACAAGAATGCAAATACATAGGAGTAAATATCCGACAAGGTGTCAAACAAGACAAGGAAATTAATGCAAGAATAAATGCTGGGAAGTGAACGATTAAGACGAAAAATGTTATTTTATGGGACCAAAAGATCAGAGAAGAAACAAAAAGAAAAATCTTCAATACAATCATCAGAAGCATCATGACATATGGATCAGAAGTATGGGAACTTAAATCGTAAATGGAGAAAAGGGTGATGGTAACGGAGATGGACTTTTGAAGACGATCTGCAGGAATATCTAGTCGGGAAAAAATCAGAAATAAAGTCATCAAGAAGAAAACAGACGTTAAAAATTAAATTATAGATTTTATAGAAGTAAAATAACTTATGGTATGGGCATACAAAACAGGATGTCAAAGGAAAGACTACCACAGAGAATTATGTAATTGGAGCCACCAAGATGAAAGAAAAGAGGGAGACTACATGGACCCATGGAATTGAGGCATCTATCCGAAGATCAAAAAGTCAGTATAAATTTGAAAACTTAATAAATCACGGAAAAATTAGATAGCGAGGTAAAAATTGCCACACATGCTTGGAATGACATGGGGTTTTATTAGAACAAAAAGAAAAAAAAAAGAAAAGAAAAAAAAAATGTCCGACACATGGCGTCGGACAGCATAACGTCAGTGACAGCACATGAAAGTCGAGTATATATATATCAGAGAGATGCACCAGCAGTCGCAGCATGTTGACGTTACTTGAAAAGGCGCTTTTAGTGAAGCTGTATTATCAGAATGAGTTCAGTGTTACGATCCTAGCGCCTTAGGGAGGGGATACGAACGGGTAAAGGTCGGGTGACAAATGCAGCTGTGGCGCGAATGATTTTGAAGTTCGAAGCCACGGGTTATTTAGACGATAGTCCCTCTAGTGGCCGACGGAGACGACGGTGCTCAGCCATCACAATCGTCATGCTTGGCCTCCCAGGTCCAATGACCTCAGTCCGTGCGAGTATTTGCTTTGAGGTTACCTGAAGTCGCAAGTGTATCGTGATCGACCGACCGACATCTCTAGGGATGCTGAAAGACAACATCCAACGCCAATGCCTCACCATGACTCCGGACATGCTTTACAGTGCTGTTCATAAACATTATTCCTCGACTACAGCTACTGTTGCGGAATGGTGGTGAAAATATTGAACATTTGCTGTAAAGGACATCATCTTTGCTTTGTTATGTTAATTATTGCTTTTCTGATCAGATGAAGGGCCATCTGTCGGACATTTTCTGAACCTTTTTTTATTTTTTTTTTAATTTTTGTTTTTAATATACCCATGTCATTCCAAGCAGGTGTGTCAATTTTAACTTCTGTATCTACATTATTCTGCGATTCATTAAGTTTTTAAATTTATATTGACTATTTGATCACCCGCTAAAATTATGGGCAGATAGACAAAAATGGAGAATGGAAGAAAAATAATGTTTAATAAATAATAATGTAATATTATTAATGTAAAATAATGTAATTTATAATCTTGGGGTACCAGAAAATTGTAAACTAAATTACATTGTACAACCAGATACTAACTATAATAGTATTATAATAGTAATCCATACTTTAACAGATCAACTGCAATGCAATGATTAATGGATTATTTTGAGACGGGGGCTGTAATTAGCCCATTTTTCATACTAACCTTGTGTTACTGTATTTTTCTCTTTAGGCTAATTATTGAAATATGTAACATTTTTTCTGTAGATCTTTCTTTATTTTAATTTCTGTGCCTTTGGGGGTACATCAGGGGCGATAGGCTCCTGAGACTGTATTACATGCTACGTTTATATGAAAAAGGCGGGATTTTAATGTTTATTGGCTAAAAAGTGGTTTTCCGTGTTGGGTACGGTCAAGCCGCGCAGAGCAGATAAGCTCTTGGAGGTCTCCCGCTCCCACCAACTTTCGCTCGCCTTCGGGGAAGGACGAGAGGGCTTGACCTGCTCGGCGCCACGCTACGTCCGGCGGGCGGATTGTACCTGACGGAATTTTTTAGAGTGTGTGTGACACTTTACACAATGTTGGATCGCGGTTTACGGAGGTGATAGCGGGGACTGCCTTTTTAGACAATCGGCCGTTCCGCAAGAGATGAATATGCCTGATACAAACAATAGCAGAGTGCTCTTGGCTCTGGGCTGTTTATGGAGACGTATTGCCCTTAGGCGTTATCTAAAAAACTTCCTTGAAGGCAGCAGAGTTTGAACATCGTTATTGGGACAAATGGTTAGGTTGAGAGGAAAGCTTTCTGCCCGTCTGGTACCCCAGGGGTTTGGCTCCAGCGGCTGTATATATATATAGTACAACTTTAAAATGTTTAGGTCGTGTGACCATAGCTAGGAGCAAGCTGAAATTCTTTGCAGGGCACTCACCCTGGGAACGGTGAAATCCGCTGGAAGTTTTGGTGGCGTGGGCGTAGCCTCTTGGCAGCCACAGAGAACGCGTCCTGATTCGGCAAATTATTTTCGTATTACAGCTAAACAATTTGTCAACGGCGCTACGCCATCCGATTGGTTTGACTATTAGCCGTTAGCAGAGATTGTTGCGTATTTTGAGCGTGGGTATGGCCGCACGTCACTTGCCGTAAGCTGCGGCAGAGCGCGAGGAGGCATAGGGACTCCGGTTTGAGCGTCCGAAGTGTACGGAGCTCGAGACTCCTGTGTGAGCGTCCGAAGTGTACGGACCTCGGGAAACTTTGAGCGTCCGAAGTGTACGGACCTCGGGAGACAAGCAATACTCCGTTAAGATTCGCTGGGAGGACATCGTCTTAAACGGTCTTATGGTTAGACTTGTGTTTGATTCCCAAGTTTCGGAACTTGTAGAACTTGTGTTTACTTCACGGACGTTACATTGTCCGGTGGTCATGCTGTGAGCGGCCATAGTTTAGTTTTCGTTTTGCTAGAAGTCTCTATTTGAGCATTCGCGCCTTTGCGAATCGGGCATTGATTTTACAGATCTTATTACACAAGTGACTGATCGATTTGTGCCAAGTGGCCTTTGTGTCACCTATGCAAAATATTGATTAGTCTACTAGCGTGATAGAATCGCACAGCAACTGCCTAGCGACGCCGACGCTAGTGACGCTGTGTTAAGCTACATGTCGACTCTGCTTAACAGGTCGCAGCAATTACGGTCGGATCAAAATTTCAGCTCATCCGCTCCCACCGCCTGCTGCCTGCGAGCCTGAGACGCTGCCGTCACTGATCATCTGTGTGGGTAAGTTGACGTACTTGCTGGGGGGTTATATGAATCAGACTTGTTCGATTCTGTCCCTTATTTTATTCTTTTGAGATCTGCCTGTTTACTCTGGGGAGCTTAGGGCAAACGATAATTTCAAGCCCCTGTGTAGCCAATCTAATAGAATTAAATTTAGTCGACTAATATTCCGGCTGCGTATAGTTCGCCAATTTTCAGAGCTCGTCCTAGACGACGACCCTATTCATGCATGTCAGATATGTTGGTCGGTAGCGGAGAGGTATGCTTAGCACGCGCGTCCCCCTGAGGGGAAAGGAATCATTCGATTCTCTTTCCGAAATATGTTTTGTGGTTTAAACACAATGACGATTTCTTTACAATTTTATTATACCATGTGCAGGATTACACGAGTTCTGGCTGGACTCACCGATACCTTCATTTTCAGTCTTCCTAACATTCACCTCGCAATGAAGAAGTGAGGAGTAGTCCGACACGAAAACGTGGTTCGTATAACACTTTAAATTGTAGGTTCCCTTTTCCCGGTTTGATAACTGGGTTTTCTTAGAGACATATTAGGCGCCGAAGTGGCGCGTTTTCATTGTACTCAGTTTAGGCCGATTCTTGATGGTACTGTACAATTTATTTCCTTATCATTCTTTCCAGATTTGCATAAGGCATAACCGTGGTTTCTCAAATTTTTCGTCAGTTTCATTTTTTTCTAATTTTGTTGTATATTATAAAACTCAAATGCTGAGCGTCAGTCTAGATAAAATTCATAAATTGCTTCACGCATTTAAATAATATTTACCCCTGTATTTTGTTCCTTTTAATACAAGGTGGTTTAGATAAAAAAAAAAAAAAAAAAAAAAAAAAAAAAAAAAAAAAAAAAAAAAAAAAAAAAAAGGAAACCAAAAGAAATAGTTAAACATCGAAAAATCAATACTGTAAATTAACTTAGTATTAGATTCATATTTTATGCCCTGGCATGCCGTTCATACGATTGCCACAAACGTTTGAGCACTCGGGCTTCATACAAGAGGTATGGCACTGTCCACATATCAATGTGCACAGTGCATGAGGGTGGGCACTTTACTAAGGCCTGTGATTATCTACAGTTTCCTTTCTCTCTTGAGGAAATTTTGCACACTTCACCTTCAAATGAAGAGAAACATCAGTCCACAAACGTTTTCGTACGATGCATGGCGGAGGGTACCTTACTCAATACTTTGACACCTTTGAGCCATTACTATAAATTTTGCAGGTATTGTAATTTTTCGTATAGTTGGTACGGAAGGATGTACAGATAGAAAGGATTTGAGAAGGCTGTCATAGATCAGCGGAGGTAATGGACCGAGGTAGGGAGGTGGCCAGGTGGATAGAGGGTTCTAGTAGTAGTAGCAGGAGGAGGAGGAGGAGACTGAGGAGGCAGGAGGGAGGGGTAAATGGACAGTGAGAGAAGGGAGGAGTGCATGGACGTATTTCGGAATTAATAAAACACCATAGAAATGCCGGGTGTGCAGGTTGTTAATACAGTAAGAAGTCTAATTTGACAAAGATTTACGAAAGAGGCACGATGGTAAGAGAGAATAGGGAGAGGCGTGCAGGTTGCAGTATGTATAATTCCCATGCTTATTATATTCAGAAACTGCCAAGTATTGCCTGCCATATATATATACAGGGTGTCTCTAAATGTTACCGACAAACTTCACAAACGTCGTGGGGCGGTAGAGGATGGCTCCAGGAACAACGGGCGCTGATAACCTCGCTGTTGAGCGCCCTAAAACACCAATCATCATCATCATCGAAGAACAAAATGAGGTAGGGAACCCGTCTCCGGAAACGTCACCCAACGGCGCTACCAAGGCCTCAAAATAATAGGTGCTGACACCAAGAAGTTTGTCGGTATCATTTAGAAAGACCCTGTATGTGTGCCTACCACATGTGGGGAGCACAAGGCTACGATGTTCACTGTTGTCAAACGTTTAGTCTGCCCTCGACGATTATGCCATACCACTTTTACCAGTGACGTAATAAGTGGTTTTATGCCGTTATAATTTACGAAGTGACCAATATAGTTACCATATATCCTGTAACACACTGCACGTAATTTGAGTAAGTAACATTATTATATTTCACTATAAAACTTCTGCGCTTTTGTAAACTAATTTAATCGGTTTTGTTAATGCATTGTATTTTATATATCGTTTGAGTTACATTTTCAACCCGATGAATTAACCATTAGTAGTGCCCAAACGTGGGTCAATACTTGCAAAGGTACTCGGAACTGATTGGCAGTAACCTTATTATACCGGCCGCGGTGGCCGAGGAGACTAAGGCGCTCCAGTCACGGTCTGTACGGCCACTACGGTCGGGGGTTCGAATCCCCCCTCGGGCATGGATATTTGTGCCGTCCTAGTTCGTAAGTTTTTCATAAGTAGTTTGTAAGTTTAGGGTCTGACAACCCCGTAGTTAAGTCCCTTAAGCTGTACAAACATTTGAACATTTTTAACCTTATTATTTAGACATAATATTGATAAAATATTCATAGAGATAGCCAATACGTGGAATGGAGATCCAAAATAGCCAACATCCCGCTGGCTCGAAATAATAACATTCCTTGAGGAATGACGCCGGCCGCGGTGGCCGAGGGGACTGAGGCGCTTCAGTCACGGTCTGCACGACCACTACGGTCGGGGGTTCGAATCCCCCCTCGGGCATGGATATTTGTGCCGTCCTTAGTTGTAGGTAGTTCATAAGTAGTTTGTAAGTTTAGGGACTGATGACCCCGTAGTTAAGTCCCTTAAGCTTAACAAACATTTGAACATTTGAGGAAATGTACTTTTGGCTTTCTCGCACCAGTAGGTTGCAGAAGCAGTTCACCTTCACAAAATACAATGGATCAAGTTACCTGTGAGGAAAACTAGCTCTAACAGTACTTGCAGGAATTTCTTGTTCCATGTCCGCTATCGTTTTGTTCACATACTAAATCAATTTCTGGGGTTGCTTCCGGTCATTCGATGATGATGTGTACAGAAGAATGAAATCTTGGATGATACACAGAAATGTCTGAAGATTTAGGTAAACTATTAATTCGTTGAAATGAATTATTGCTGCGTTGCATTAAATTCATGACAGCCCTTATTGCAAAGAAAAATGTACGCAAAATTATCTTCGGCTGTAATAACCTCACTATAAAAAGGACGATAAATCCCAATCTGCTTCCCATTTCGATTACAATTCGTGAAATTATTAGTGTATATAAGGTAAAACCTATTTTAACTTGTATCACAAGAAACTGGCATGAAAAGGTACAATCCCATGGTATATGTGTTAAGGAAGGTGAGTGGAAGACTACGAACTGTCGGATGTGTTTTCGGAAGTTAAACTAAGCTGAAAAATATTACGCACAGAGCGGCTAGTGCGAGAAAACCTAAAATAGTGATTCAATAAATGGAATTCTTTTCAAATGGGCATGTATTAAAGACTGACACTACTACTCAGGAGATATCGATGGTTATAACTACAGCCGATATAATCGTCTACGGATGAACAGTCTCTGCGTTGAGACTTAAATACCCCGCTTTTTCAGTTTATATTGCACGTTTCAATTATAAGATTTATTTCCCGCACCCTGGATAATCATGATATCCATGTTATTTTATATTCAATCCATCTTCTCTGTATCAGAACGTTTGGCTTAATTAATCGGGAGATCGAGTACGTAGATTTTCGGCTACTTAGTTCAGTGCTCTCTGATTTGAAGTTATGGTTTTGTGACGATGGGTTGTCGATGCAATTACATAGATCTGAAGATGTTCAAGACTCATCGAAACTTGTCCTGGAATTATTTTAGGTGTCATATAGATTATATAACGAATGCGAATTGTTTTATATACGTGATAATCTTTGAAAGTTTTGAGTTTTATCGTAAATAGTTACTAGACGCGAGGAAGAGTATGCAAAAATTACTGACAAGGGAAGTACATGGGCTCGAACAAACACATATACACCAAACTCGTATGACAGATAATGTAAAGGTCCCTTATTGCACATCTTCAAAACTCTGCAGTCGTCCGTTAGAGGACTCTGTGTGTGCCACGCCGCATTGCACTTAGACCTGTCGGTTCGCCAGGAACGGTAGGAACGGTGCAGTGTGCCTCCGAAGATGCGTTTTGTGATGTTATTTGTGTGGTGAAGCGTCAGACGGGGCGGCGATTGCTAATTAATCCTGCTAAGGTATTGCGATTGGTTGAGATGAAGTTACGAAGAACCCTTCTTCGTGAAGATGGTATTAGTGTAGCAGATGGATCATTTGCATGCTTTCTCGTATCTGTTATGGTACAGAAATATGAGCATAAGTTAGATACTATTGTTACAAACTCATAATAATGATAATAGGGATGATAATGACGATAGGACTCATTGCAAGCGGTAGTGCTACGGTAAGTGCGGGAAGAGGCGATGGAAGCAGTGGCAGTGAAATACCAACAGTCTTTCGGGAAGAAGGTTAAAATTGCAACTATCATCCTATCATCACAGCTTTTGATGCCAATTCGCTAGAGAACATGTACGATGATTATTACATAAGTTATAGTTAAGATATCTGCATTACGTATGGCGTCTACAATTACATCTACAGTGCTATCTAGAGCATGGTTGCAGACCGTTGCAGAAAAACGACACCAACCAGAACACTGCGGTGTACGTAGAGATCCTGTAAGCAAACGTTCATACCGATATGTTTGTTCGAGCCCATGTACTTTCCTTGTGAGTGGGAGATTAAAACGTGTATTAGGGCAAGGTCGGAGGCATAAGGATAGTAATTCCCTCCATCGTACGCACATGAGCAATTATAAAAGATCGCATATATTTGTTCGAAGTACTTTCATCCAAACACTTGACATGTACATAAATTGTGACTGCATGATAAATTCTTAGTACTGCAGGTGACATGTAGTACATATCTTTACTTTTTCATCATAAACGAAATGATACACTCCAATTCCACTTAATAGTATTCCCCATATTACGACTAGAAGCATGTAGTTAATTCATAAGCGAATAAAAGGCTAATATTCATTTGAAATATTCATGATTTAGACTTTTACAGGATTAAATTGAATATTTATAAGGTTCTGACTGCGGCGAGAAAGGCCGACAAAGTGTTTAAAAGTAAATACATTTTTTAAAAGGGTGGTTATCTCTTGCCGTCGGTTTCATCTCCTTTTCAGAAGGAAACCCCTTTATCGCCCTGAATGGAGTTGGGGACGGAGAAGGGTCTGCGATTTTCTCGTATATTCATATTTAAATTCTCCGCCCAAGTTCCAGTCTGTGTCCAGGCTGGGCTACAGCAGGGTGTGCCAGAAACGTAATGTGAAATCTCGCGTGTAGCTGTGAGGTGGCCACGTATCTTGCAGCAAATGTAAGTTCCTGTTATGACGAAAGCAGGTAAATGGCCTCCGAGGTCGGAAAAATGATTGCAAATCAGCGATTTGTAAACATGGAAATTATATTCATAGAAAGACTTTGCTAGCATTGAAGTGAATATATGTCATGTACATGTTTGAATGTATCTGCAATTTTGTATTTAATTTTAGTAACAGATTAATATAAAAGTGATGCACGTTTTAAAGTCCATAATGAACTGTTATGAAGTGCATGTAAATACGTAGTGAAAAACTTTAATAGATGTCATGATGGTATTTAGTTTTACAGATAGCGTTTAGGAAGTGACTGTCTTCTCAATTATTTGACATTAGTATGTTCAGACTGTGAGAGATTTGTGTATTAGATTTTAGTAACGAAAATACTTGGTTTATACTTGCTATAAGAAGACTATTGTGATTTTCACTAAAAAATATTTCATTACTTCAACGAAAGAACTGCTTTTAACCTCAACATCAGTTTGTCATTAATATTAAATATCAGCCTAGTTCGTAGAAAATTATACGCGTTATTTTATATAAAGGTGACCGGTTATTGTCTTATCAGCAACCGGAGACAAATCGGCCTGAGAATGATCTTAATATAATATCGAAACAACTCACCATTATATAAAATAAAGCGTATAATTTTCTGCTAACTATACAGATATTTTTGCAATAAAAACATTATGCCAGTTCAGTGCTTCCAAAAAGTAAGAATTTTTCCAATCTCATTAATCGGTTAGTTAATTTCAGTCGGGACTAATACAATTGCAGTAAAGGTACAGCCTTCATTAAACAGGTTTTTTTGATCTATCACTAACGTACATGACGGACATTATGCGAATTTATTGCTTCTGTGCATTAAGTATAGGGTAAAGACATTTGTCATTGCTATACCCACTACAGCATCCAATGTTAGTCCCATACTAGCTAACTTTAGCTCGAAATATTTTGAATATAACATTAATAAACTTTATGACAGTATGTTTTATCCACACTGTCTTGTGTTCGTGAACACTTAAATATCAATCCTATCCCGACAACAACCGTATTCCCTTGGTAACAAAAACAGTCTGTCAGATATCTAATAACATCTGTAACTGCTTTCCCAATATTAATTCTAATCCTGAGCTTTCAAGAAAAAAGCCAAATAGTCACAACATCTCATTATGTATACAAGCCTGATTACAGATAAAATTACAAATGTTCAAATGTTTGTATAGTTATAGGACTTAACTACGGGGTTATCAGTCCCTAAACTTACAAACTACTTATCAACTAACTAAGACTAAGGACGGCACAAATATCCATGCCCGAGAGGGGATTCGAATCCCCGACCGTAGTGGCCGTGTAGACCGTGACTGGAGTGCCTCAGTCCCCTCGGCCACCGCGGCCAGCGATAAAATTACACTATATAACTTTACATGAAAACGCATTTTCCTTTTTTCATTATTTTGATTCCACAACCTTCAGGCATCTCCTTATTTGCTTTCATTGTGGTTTATGGAGATACTGATCCACCTTTGATAACCTGGCCTTTCTGTAAATTGCAAAACAATAGCTTTTCCTGCCCCGGCAGCACTTTTTGTACATATTGATATTGAGAACGAGTACGATACTTATTCTCCCAACCGCGACTGGCGTATACGTCGATATCTTTGAGAAAGTACCCATTGCGCTAATGAAGAATATTTGCTTCTACACACACTAACCATGCGTGTTGCGCGTTGTCAGAAATTTTCACATTCACTGTTATGTTAAGGTTTCTACGAAGATACGTCTTAACTTCATTAAGAGAATTTAGCACACAGCATCATGATAACATGTGAAAAAAAAAAAAAAAAAAAAAAAAAAAAAAAAAAAAAAAAAAAAAAACCAAAGGCTACACTCATCTGTCGATAGCCAAATGTTCACTCTTTACATTCACTGCCAAACAAAAAAATAAAGTCTTACAAATTATATGTATTCAGGCAGGGTGGTTTGAAAATAACTTACCTAACTCACTCCAGTTTCCGTTTCACTAATCTGATTTTATTACTCACTTACGTGTAACACACATACACACACGCAACTCAATGGTATGTGTTGTGTTCTCATAAAGGCCTTTGATTGTGTTAATCACGGTTTGAATGGGGCAGTGCACAAATGGTTTAATTCATACTTAACTGAATGCAGAAAGTTGAAATAAATGGTTCATATAATGTCAAAAAATCACCTGGTTTCTCATGGAGGGCTATCATGAATGGTGTCTTACAGGGTTCGATCTTAGGTCCTTTACTGTTCCTGATATACATTAATGACTTGCCATACTAAATTGATGATATATATACACATTATATACAATTCTGTACATTGAATGGCATAACTCCAGTAATAAATATAGGTGTATAACAGAAGTCTCTAGCTAAGGTACAATTTTCAAAATTTATATGTGGGTGCATTCATGAGAGATTAAATTGGAAGCAACACATTGATGGTCTGCTGAAACGTCTGGGTTCAGCTACGTATGCTATTAGGATTTTTGCAAATTTTGGCGGTAAGAATCTCAATAAATTAGCTTACTGTGCCTATATTCATTCACTGCACTCATATGGCATCATATGCTTAGGTAATTCATCATTGAGTAAAAAAAGGATTCATTGCACAAACGCATATAATCAGAATAATGGCCGGAGTCCATCCAAGATCATCCTGCAGACATATATTTAAGGATTTGGGTATTCTCGCAGTAAGATCACAGTATAAATATTCACTTATGAAATTTGTTGTTTATAATACAACCTGGTTCAAAAGTAATAGCATTGTGCATAGTTATAACTCCATGATAACGGATGATCTTCACTATGCCGGATTAAATGTGACTTTGGCACAGAAAAGGGTGAATTATGCTGCCAAAAAGCTCTTCACTCACCTACCAAACAGCATCAAAAGTTTGACACATTGCCAATTAGCATTTCAAAATAAATGAAAGGAATATCTGAATGTCAGCTCCTTCTACTCATTGGATGAATTTTTGATATACAATAGTAAATCTAAAATAATAATAATAACAAATAAAAAAGTATATTTGCATCTTGTTGTATATTATGTAATGTAATATCTTGGACAGACTCCTTTTTATTAATCTGACACTTTCCACAAGCTCGGAACAAGAATTAATCTAATCTAAAAGCATACACAAACAGTGCAAAATTGTTGGTCTCCATAGACTAGAAGAGTAAATATATCTGTATAAACTCAGCTCAAACGACGAATCGTGCAGGAAGAATCACTCGCTAAGAATCAAAAGATTACAGTTCGACACGGTAAATACGTAAACTTGAGTCTTTGCACCAAAATAACCGACAATTTTTTTTAAGTCCGAAGTCATATCCAAACGATTCACGTCCGACGACCGACAGAAAAATTAGCTCTGCACACCGCAATGCGAATCTGAGGTCCGCGCATCAAGCAACCGCAGCCATACTCTCAAGACGGTTACGAACAAACTGACCCTTAATCCAAGATGGCTGACGCTATTACTACCTTTGGCTTAATAAATATAGTTTGATTTAAACTGAATTGATATGAATTTTATCCTAAATTGTTCGGGTTTCAAATGCTGTATCAGATTTGAGGTACAAAATACATTTACTTTTAACATATACATTAATCTAGAACGAGCGTTATCTCTGCTCAGAAAGGGTTAATAAATGTGAATGTTAAACTTGCTTCATATTTTTAGGTTCCATCCTAACATTGGGCATTAGTGCTACCGTTACTTTGTTAATTTAGATAAGTTTTATAACGGAAATGAAATCAGGTTTTATGATATAATTCAAATTTGGTAAACATTACTGTAATTCTGGAATCATGCACATAATAAATCTCTGTCAGCTTATAGCAATATGCCTGTTCTGTTGTTTGTATAGATAATACATGGTTGAATTTAGAACGGAAAAAATAATATAAGTAACACCAGTTCTGATAAAGAAAAAGGCTGAAACACCGACGTCAATAAATGGAGGAAAGAAATGGCGGTCGTTAACAATCAAGGTTGTGACAAAAGACTTGAAATATCACTATAAAAAGTAGCTATACATTATCACAAATCTCTTCATCTACCCAAAGGAAGCTGTACTAGTTGGAAAATAGCTGTAACTTTAATTTATTGTAACTTTTTACCGTATATAACAGTACGGAATGTTACTCTTCACATTACTATATAGGGCAGACCGTGCAAAAATTTAGCATGATATTGGAAATATATGAATTGTTAGACATCAAAAAATGTTTAAGTTTTACTAGAGAAATGAAATGAAATAAAATGTAACATTAGCTAATGGAGATTACCGATTACGAGAAGTGCACAGTGAAGCGAATAGACCTCCGAAACTCTTACTGTGATGAGAATTGCGATACTGGAAAACCTCGAATATTTTTTAAATAAGGATAAGGAAAGGAATTATGAATGTAACTCCTTTCAAAAGTTTCAAAAGTAACTATAATTGGGTTAATTTAAGGATGGAGAAAAAGGTCTTACCAACTCACACATATGTTTATAACGTCAGTTGTTGCAGAAACAGCGGCATCGAAACTCAACAATAGCTTAACAACGAAAGATAATGACTGCTCGCGTACGTGAAAGTACAAAGCCGAAAACAAAAACTGAAATCTGAACGAAGTGGCAAGCATCGTTTTTGTGTTTGAGACATTGCATGTATCCCTACACTCCTTACAATGCCATTTCGTTAAAAGAAGGCCAGTCTAGTGGTTATTTACACAGTTTTAAAGTTTGAACAGTTTAAAATCGATGTATGTTGAATAACTAAAAAACTAAGGGAGACACCGAATGTACATTTCCACCTTATAAATCTCCGTACATTTATCTTTCATATGGTGGCACTGGGGATCCAGTATGTTAAGATGTTCATGAATTGCAATTTTTATGACTTGGTTTCCCGCCATGGTGGACCGATCGCCATGCATTGCTTTATAAGCATCATCCTTCCCGTGGGATTCTACGACGTTGTGCAGGCAGGCACAATCGTGCCGATTGGGTGTGATTTGGCAATCTTAACGCGTGGTCCATCCGAAGCAGCTCGCTACGGCCGCCATCGCACTCTTTGCAAAATTTTATGAATAAGTCACAACTCCAATTTATTCTCAATCGTTTATTTCCCCGCGCTACTTTACATACCGAGTCGGTGACAGCCTTTCTGATAGCTTACAGAAGGAGAACGATGCCCTACAGGGTAGTGATTTAAATGTTCCTTTATTTGTCATAGCGTCATAGTACCACGTCTGCGTTAAAACTCCTGTTCATCGTTCTTTATATGTGGATAACATCTCTGTCTTTTGCTCATCTTCCAGGCCTGCATCAACCACATCTGAGTTGCAATTAACTTTTCCAATTTGGGATGAATCGGCAGGGAGGGGCTGGATTTAAATTTTCCACCGAGAAGTGTTCGTTGTTTTTAACCGTTATCGTTCAATCTTAAACTAATCTGAATGAGAGAATACGGTCTGTATTTTAAAGACACAGTGACGCTTCAGGGCCTCACACTTGACGATGGCTCGAAGCACTATTTCAAAATGTCTTAGCCACAGTTCATGTGGAGGAGACAGGAGCCTTTGTCAGATATCAACGTAGTTAAACATATAGGATGCGGTTGAACATGAAGGAATTCTGCGGCTACTGCATACCGAGTCTTGGCTCCAAGGCTGCATAGCTGCCGCTGTACATCTGACCATTGCTCAGCCGTCAAAGGTTTTCTATAAACGGAATTGGGCTACAAGGCCATATGCGATCCCCATAAGCGTATGCGTGTGGCTGATTTTAATGATTTGCGTTGAAGATGGAGTAGACTTTCACGTTGGCTTTTCCAGATCTGTCTATTTTAAGAAATATTTAATCTCAGAATTTACCTTCCAATTAGTGTTTCTTACTGTTTTAGATGGACGTCACAGTTTCAAGGTGGTGTACACGATATCAAACAAGGAGATCGATATTTCGCTGTATTCCTAAGGGTTTGCCTTTCCGCCGGATGTAACGTTTCTTTAGCGGAGCTTCACGTAATCCTGAGGGCACTGGAGCAGATAAGATGTGTTCTGCGTACGTGGTTTCTTATCAGCTCAGTGCCACAACTACAAAAGGCTGAGATGCGGCTGCGACATATACAAGACGAACAGTCGCTCCTCCAGCATTGGGGACCCCAGGTGTCGTTTTTTTTTCATTTTTTATTATTTTTTTATTTATTTATTTATTTTCTTTTATTATTATTATTATTATTTTTTAGTGCCAGGACATATCGGAATTTGGGGAAATGGAGAAGCAGATCGAGCTGCCAAGAGGACAGCAAATAACGTCATGCAACAAAATGCGTTAATCCCTTGGATGATGTCACCTCGCTACCGTTGTTGCGAGACCCTGCAGTAGGACGCGGAAATGTTGTCGAAGGTGAGTAATTAACTGCGTTTGCCTAAGCCAACTGTCCGACCGTGGCGCTTCTCCTGTCTCCGTGTTTTGTAGTATCCAGTTCCGTATGGCTTCTTAATCCGATGAAGGGATCTCTCCCATACGGTGATGCCCATGGCGTGCATGTACTCATAAGTGAACGCTACATTTTAACTCAATATGTGTTATATATTATTGAGAAGGCTGAAATGACCTCGGTGTTCATGTGCCCTCTATTTTAGGTGATGATGAGGCCAGTATAAACAGAGTTTTGAAAATGTCTCAGTCGTATTGACTTTTGTCTAAGCTATTAGGGTGAAATTTTTACTGTAAATAGAAGGGTAAATGCGAAAATCGCAATTTTCATGTTTTATTTATTCAAGATGACCGGTTTCGACACTCTGTGGTGACATAATCTGGTGTCTTTGACATTAAACTGCTTATTATAGTGCTCCATATAAAATCTGTTAGGTATACTGGATGATAGTTATATTTTATTTTATTTATTTATCGGAGTGCACAAGACACTACATCACAATACAATTGTGAATATTAACTTACGATCTAGTATGAAGAAATGAATAGCAACATCACACTTTATTGGTCCAGTACTCTGCCACCATAATGGCATTGTCATTGGCAGCGAACGAGTCTTGCACGTTACAATGTAAACTAAGATTCTTGCATACAAGCAAGTGTTCAGAGTCCTATGCCTCACCATACTCACAGAGTTCATCGTAATCGACACACCATTTTTTCATATTGCTTTTACACTTTGTCACTCCAATTCGCAGCCTGTTGACGGTATTCCACTTCGCGTATGGGAGGTGTCCAGCTGCTGGTAGCTTCTCTTTCACTTTCCACAGTCCTCCTGGTGACTTGGCTCTCCACAGCTCATTTCGACGAGCTTATGCAGATGTTGGAATTGATGAAGTTGTGAGAAGGAAGCTTTTCCTCGATTTCATCCTGGATGGGAGAGGTTGGATTCCAAACATTGGGTGCCTTGATCCTCTTCTTGTTTCTTCTTTTCAATCTACGCCGCTACCTGTCTCCTTACATGTTGTGGTGCTATTCCGATGTGTGGTAAATTATAACTGATATGAGTAGGTCTTAAACATCTTGTGACTATGCGGCCTGTCTCATTTAACGCCACGTCAACTTGCTTAGCATGTGAAGAGTTCCCCCATATTGGAGCATCGTACTCTGCAGGAGAGAAACACAGGGCGAAAGCAGATGTGCTGAGGACGCTGGGCTGTACTACCCACTTAGTGTTCGTGATTTTGCGAATAAGATTGTTCCTAGCGCATACTTTCTGTTTGGTGTCCATGCAGTGCTCTTTGAAAGTTAAAGAGAGATCCAGCTTTACTCCTAAGTGATTTAAATTGCGTCCTTTCCAGGTGATGATACCATAGCGTTTCTAAACCGGTCGTCTTGAATGAATAAAAGATAAAAATTGCGACCTTGGCATTTACGCTTCTTTTCACACAATAAGATTTTTCCCTAAGGTGAGTAAAGTAAAATAAATTTTTACTTTCTGATATCACCCAGCCATGTGTATCTGCCCCGATGTTTAAACTCTTTCTACAATTCCTTCTTTAGGATGGCAACATCTCTGTTACTGGTTTTACTCGTTTTGTTTATTTGTTCCACATGGTAACCTCTTTTCATATCCACAGAATGTACGGAATTAACTGCGAATGGGTAAACTTGAAAATGTGTACTCCGCACGGATTTGAACTCGGGTTTGATGCTTTCTAGGCAGTTGCGCTGATCACTACACCATTGGGGGCAGAGCGATCACTACGCCTGCACAGACTACTCAAGCACGCATTCCGCCAGACGCAAATTCTAAGCTTTACCCTGCTCACTATTACCCAACCTTACGGTTTCTTCAAACTTATTTCCGTAAGAGTGAAAAAATGAAATTATCGTATGGCTTTTCGTTGCCGGGATATCCCCATAGGGGTTCGCCCAAGTCTATTGTCGGCACTTTGGCGACTTGCTGTCAATGATGATGATGATGAAAGTGAAAGGGACCCAATCCCCTGCCGGGAATAGAACCTGTGCCCCTTGAATCGGCGGTCAGGCACGTTGCTTCTCAGCTACGGAGGCGAACCCCGTAATACTTAGGGACTCGCAATGGCTCCGCACTGAAGAAAGGATCATTACCCCTCATCGGTATGTTGTGTTGAGTATCCCGCGCAGTTGTGATGATTCCTGTCTTTCGTGGTGCAGATGTCACCGCATCTATCTAGAAAGCAGGTCAGTTTCGAATGCCGAAATGGGAACTAATTTTCAACTTCACACATTCGCAAGTTAATATCATATACATTCCGTCAATATGAATAGATAATAATTGCAGGATCAAAAATGATGTCTAGTCTTCCGGATAGTTCCGAAAGAACAAAAACCACATATATACAACGTTTACTTCTTGACTTGTTCGACCGCTAAAGGCTTTGCTGTTGTGTTCCTACAACGTCTTATCCATCCGTCCATCTTAATTTACTGTACAAACAAACCGTGATCCGTTTATAATATATAAATACTTCATCTATAACCCACTGAGAATAACTTTAAATAAGAGGTGGAACATATGTGGGAAAAATAAATGAACTGCTGAAGGTAAACCGCGTTTTTGTTTGCAAAAAACTAATTCCGCGTTAGTAGCTAAATATGGTCACACAAACATGCATAAATTGGAGGTGAATCACAAAGAATGATACCCTGTCTTGTTTCTACTGTATTCATTCTTTGCCCTTTTCGTTTGTACGTTACTGTGTATCCTTGTAAACGGCAAGTTTTCTCTGCTGATCGGATCCCTATTATTAGTTCCCTCTTCCGCACTTCTACTATGCCACTTTCATTTTCTGTCCCTCCTCTTTCCATATTGCTGCCTAGTACTACAGAAATTTTATGAAGATACTGCTTGAAATGACAATTTAAAACTCCTGAAAAAATTATATACAAGATTCCATAAATATGCAACGAATAATGGAGCTGGATATACGACAGAAAAGAAAAAAAAAAAAACTGAAATTTTTGTTCCTCCGATGTGGAATGTCGGCATGACCGAACATCAAGTTCAAAAAGTGGCTGATCTCTTGTACTGCGCCTCAAGACTGCCCTGCAAGGTTCTGCGGTGATTAAATTGAAATTCCGAGTTGCTGGAACAGCCAGAGAACGAGCGCGAATTTCTCCCTCGCCGAGCAGATTTAATTGCATTCTAGAGTGCTTAAACAAACCCAATAAGATGATGTTTATCTTTCCGCCTGGAAAGACATTCATTGTCCGCGAGATATCTGGGAACGCCCCCGCTTGCCTGTAAGGCTAAGGGGAAACCGCTCTGCGTAAAGCAGCGAAAAGATACCTTCACCTTCTCACGCACCGTACGGACTAGCAGATGCAATGCCTACTTCTAAGCATTCCGCTCAATTAATTCCCATATTCTTCATAAAGATGATGGAATCTTCAGAATGACGTGATCAGTTTTTAGTCATATATTGGAAAGTGCAATGATTTTAGGAACACATCAACTGACTTTCAGGAATAAATGTAGTTAATCTCTTCACTCACAAGCAGCGGATGGTAACCTGGCTTTACTGTAAATAAAACTATGTATTAAAGTATCCCTACGGTTTAAGTCCAAGACAATATCACTGGAAATCTATACACCCACATCAATAGTCCGCAACTTGAGTTTAATGAAGTACTGAAATTGGTAGAGATTTAAGATTTGGTGATGCACGTTACTTGGAAAAGCAAGAATTGACCGTGGGGCTTCCAATAACATACTGTCTTGGAAAAATATTCCTAACCAAATTAGAATAAGGATTCGTACAACAGGATCGAATATCGGGTATCGACTTTTTATGCTGGGGAAGGTATGTATTCGATATCATTTATTATACAGATGTGCATGCAAAGATTGTTATTAATTCGTCAATAAGTTAACCACAAAACAACTAAAATTCAGTTTACCGTTTAGTATAGAGTGATAAATTTCTTCCCTTACCCGATAGTGCCTAAGAATATGACATTTTTATTAAGCCCTCAATCTTTTAAAACCATCCTTTAAAATACAAGAAAGCTGTTTTCCTTTCAGTGCTCAACAGCGCCGCATATTGATCGAAGCTATAGATCGCGATTATAAAGTAATACAATATATCGCACATACAATTGGTTACGACTCATTACTAAGTCCAAAAAACAGAAATAATTAACATAATGAGTAAAACAATAAAAAAACTGTTTGCCAACGACATTAACTCCGATACAACAGAAAAAGTCGCCTTCCATATTACAGCCACATTAGCATCCGATTATTTTCAATTCACTGAACTTATAAACTAGTTATAAACACAATAAAGAGACACCTACAGATCTATGTCCAAGACCTATAATAGGACAAACGTGAAGAATATAATGTCGGCGTTAAAAGCGTACTAAGAAAATTCGATTACCAAGCCAGACAATAAATTTGAAATCATTAAATACAGTAGAAAAAAAATATATATAGTAATTTTAAGTGAACACTTTCTTTAAATTTTAAGTTTAGATGTTTCAATTAAATTTGTTTTCATTGTGGAGAGCCTTTTAAAAAATTAATGATAATGATATAAAAACTCTTAGTCAAAATAATGTAACACTCTAGGTTATCCACATCTACATGAATGCAGATAACATTTACGAGCAAGGCAGAGGCTTGATCAAACCACTTTCACTACCGTTCCAATCTGTAACAGTGTGTGGCAAAATAGAACATCCAAAACTTTTCGTTTTCTAGCTGATTTCTCTTACTTTATTACAATGATCATGTCTCCCATTGTATGTGGGTGCTAACAAAATGTTACAGCGCAAAATAGTAACAGACAATATTGTTAAAATCTTAGATTGGGCAAGCTATCGTCAGAAAAGCTAGGCGGAAGCACGTCATCAGTTGTGTCGTAAATGCATCGTCAGTCTCTCGCGCCAACAGCAGTAGCTGCGTCGGTTAGCTGAAAGCCTACATTCAGCAGTGTGCTGACTGCGACAGAAGACAAAAGAAGGAAGAGGGTATATTCGTCAGCTTGTAAACATTTGACAACTACACCTAATTTTTTCACAAGAGTGAACAGCCTGATGATTATTTAGTGGTTAACAGGAAAATTAAGTGAACGCTACACAAACAAGTGGGACATATATGGCCCTCACGAACCGACCCACACGTCACACTATCGGCCGATTTCTGTATATATACTCCCTCTTTTGGAAGTTGTAGTCACTTAGTCTTTCGGAACGATGATGTTCAGGAAAGTAGTCGTCGATGCAATGTTCTAATCACTGTATTCAACTTATGTCTTACAAGGAGACTACTTGGATATCAGATTTTACAATTTTTTTATATTTATTTTACGTGAAGTTCATAATTCAAATAACAATCGGAAAAAGCCATTCTACGCGACTCTACAAAATTCTCGAGAAAATGGACTTTGAAAATTTACAGGTATACGTAAGTATCAATAATTTGAGCAATAGCAATTTCCGTCGGTGCAGCTCAATTGTTGTCGACCGTCAACCATAGGATCTTTGGTTCAAATCCTGTCGGAGAATTTTATTCCTCGTATTCCAATACTTACACAATTTTAATATCTAATGGTAATTTTTATGAAAACTTTATGTGCTTTTATTTTTAATTTTCTATGTTTTATAAAGTATAATGATGGTTTCAATAAAACAAAGTAAGTTACATTTTTACAGTGTTGGCTTCACTATTGATTGATGAAGATCGTCTTCGATCAGTTTACGAAGAGCTACAACGCTGTTTTTGGAAAGTCACCTCTATAGCTACTAATGGCTTTCCAAGCAACTAACATTTTCACCCATTGTTTTAGGCTACAGCAAGGTGATCAGCTAGTCTATATACACATAAATGAATACTGACACGTGGAAATACAGATCCCAAATTGTTTATATAACTCAATTCGAAAACAACGAAAAAAAATGTCACAGAGGGATTCGAAGAACAACCGAGTCTATGGCTGCGAGTCCAGAACGCTACTACCTGTGCTACAAATGTTGGTACTTACGTGTACTTGCAAAATTACAAACTCGATGTTCTCGAGAATTTTTGAGAGCTGTGTCCAATGGCTTTGGCTGATTATTATTTCAGTTCTGAACTTCACGTGCCATAAAGAAATTCTAAAATGTGATACACATGCGGTCTCCTCGTTACATGAAGCAGTTAGATGAAGCAGTCACAGCTAGAAGATAGAATCCGGTAACAACTACACTTCGAATTGATCATCATCCAGGGAAGATGGTTGAGAGAGGTGCTACCGTCTTCAAAACGTTGAGACCAGTTCAGACTTCATTGGTTGGTTTCCTAAAGGCCAATGATTCCGCCGATGCCCCAATCTTGCTAGACATTACCAAGTGTTCCTTTGTCTCCACGACATCCGACTCCAGCGGTTCTAAGTATGGACCCACAAGTAGTCGCATAGATCGAAGGTATGACCGAGGACACCTTCTCTGTCCGTCTCTTCTACGACTCCAAGTCGCACCGCCGCGTGTACCACCTGCCCGAAGGGCTCACAACAAATGGCACGTAGAAGACGAAGCGAGACTGCGAGCTGACGCGACCGAAGGAGACGTCACCTACTGATCTAGCCAGTGCATACACCTAGAAATCTTGAAACTACTGAATAAACCTGTAAACACTAATACTGCTTCATCAGCGTCCTCTGCCGCTCCAGTAGGTATCTTCGCTTCATCCTGACATAAAGCTGGTAATCTACCACTTGGCTCCCAGCAAACTGTTGCCAGAAGTAGTTCGCCCTACACCAATTGCAGGTCTAAATTGGATCAGGTTGACCCCAGAAGGTTGGTAGAGGTGAATTTGCGAAACAAGCAAAAAGAACTCCAAATTAATCTAGTCTTCACATGCAGCAGTGTGGTAAGTACAGGAAACACACATTTGTTGTTCCCTTTGTTGCACCATGTTATTTAAAAGTAGCTTAGTGAGCCATGCAGTAAGTTTATGTGCCATATACGTGTTCTACATGTAGGCTCTGTGGTCACGCAATGCACGAGTGTAATGACTGTGTCTGGGTACTGATTTAATGTGAGGTATTCCGCTTTGTGAATCAAGTGTTTTGCTAATAGCACAGGTCGACAAATTTTGACTTTTTGTCTGGGGTTTGCATGGAAATATGGATTTCTGACTAAATTGATCCTGCTGATCACAAATCTGCAGCCTGTTTCTCTGTAGCACGTCAGGTTTTTGCACCACTACTATCATCATTATATTCACCATTGTCTAACTCTGCGCCCAATGAAATTGGAAATTGGAAAGCAATTACGGGACATTGGAAACAAAAAGGAACAGCAAAGTGGTTAAAAAAGAATTGGAAGAAAGGCATATGAATTATAAGAAGCAAATATTATGGTGTGCACATTCGTTTTCGTTTTCCCGTGAATGAACGCTTGATATCATTCCTCTTGTGTGTCACTTCTCCTTCACGTGTGATGCACCAACAGTAGTCAGCCATCATGTTTATTCCCCAACGACCTTGATAACGATGTTCCATAGTTTTAAGTTCCTGATGAAATCGTTCACCATGTTCCTTTGATGTGTCACCCAAATTTTCTTGAAAACACTCTAAGTGTGACATTAGAAAATGTAGTTTTAGAGAGACCTTGCATCCTGTTTAAAGGACTGTAGCATGTCTTCCACTATTGCCTTGTAATCAGGCTGTTTATTCTGGCCAAGGAAACGATGCACAAGATTTTTTAAACTTCTCCAAGCTTGAAGTTCTATTTCCGTCATAGAACTGTCAAAGTGCTCAACAGACATCAACTTCCTTATATCTGGCCCAACAAATATCCCTTCTTTCTACTTTGCAGCCGATAGATTTGGGAATTGCCTACACAGGTATTGGAACTAGTTTCCTGTTTTGTCCAGTGCTTTAACATACTGCTTCATGAGTCCTAATTTGATGTGCAGTGGAGGCAATAAAACATGATCTGGATTAACCAAATGTTCATTCACTATGTCCTTTGATCCCACTGTCAGATTTTGCCTCTTAGGCCACTCTCTCCTACTCCAATGCTCATGATAAGCTCTACTGTCCCACTCACACATATAGCAAGGCATCTTAGTGTACCCTGCTTGCTGACGAAGAAGAATGCCAATCACTTTAAAGTCACCACACACAAGCCACTGGTGTTCTTCGTACTTCACATTTTGTAGAAGTATTTGCATGGTATTGTATGTCTCTTTTAAATGTACTGAATACGCAATATGTAGCAACACAGCTTTCAAACTTCGCTTTGAAGAATCTATAAACAACCATTAAACCATCTTCAACAAAAAAATTCCCTGAAATCTTTATCACGATTTCTGTACAATGAATATGATGTACCGTGTGCTAGTAAGTTATTTTCACTGAGACGTGATCCCAGTAGTTGTGCTGCATCTTTTGAGAGTCCTAAGTTTTTCACCAAATTGTCAAGTTCTGTTTGAGTAAGAGGTTTTGGGCTACTATCGGTACCACATTCAGAATAGTCGGATTCACTGCTTTCTTGACTTACATCTGGTTCAGAGAATTCAAGAGAATCCACTGATGTTGGTGAAAAGGGGATTGATAGCCCTGGGCCATGAGGAACAGGTCTAACTGCCGAATCTAAGTTTGGATACGATACGTTTTTCAAGTTTCTTCTGTTGTATCCCGTTACATTCGTCATACAGAAGTAACAGTCATCAGTATGATTCTTCTGTTCACGCCATACCATAGGAATTGCGAAGTTCAAGCATTTGATTTTACCTTCACTCCATTTCCTTAACTGCTCCACACATGTATGGCACACAATGTGTGGAGCAAAGTATTGTCCTAATCGCCAAGCTTCATGCCGAAATACGCAAAATATGACTTCTGCACAAATTTTATTTGTCGACGTCTTGCACGTATCACATAATTTCCACAGATATAACAAAATGTATATGGGCTATTCACACACTGCCTTCCTGACATTTTTAACACACCTTCAGTGAAATACCACCACTCATAACAAAGCGCGAAAGCACCTTCTTGTAGCTGTATCACTCACTCACTGAATTCTGTGGCGATAATGGAACGTCAGCTCCAAGATCATTAGCCCCCTCTGCCTCACCTTCACACAAAAAATCAGCGTTGCCACATTTCTGTAGTTGTGGACACTGCATAATATAGATTTTGCAGCCAATGGTAGGTTTGGAGGGGGGGGGGGGGTAGCTGTGCAGAAAAAAAAAAACTGAGGGTGATGGAAAAAAACTGATATGGGGGTGCAAATTTAGTAAAGAACACCTCTTACTTTCCAAACCACAGAATCCATGTCGACATGTGTAATTAGTGATAGTACGTTGCACAAATACGCCAGACGTAAGGTCAGCTTCGACTAGAGTTTATATAGCCGCTGTGACAGAGAAATTGTCGCCTTTGTTAGAGGAAAATGCCCAGTTAGATTTATCAGGACTTCCAGTCACAGCTGGAGTTCTTTCGGCCTGTACAGACTTCGCAGTTGGTTACTAGTAAATTTGAATTGCCTGTAACAGCACATTGACTCGCACTAGATCCTTCTTCATCAAAACATTCTCCGTAAAACAACAAAGGACGTCACGATAATCATTAGCGATGTGTTGGCGAAAGCTGGAATGTGTAGTTGTTCAAATGTTTGTTAAGCTTAAGAAACTTAACTGCGGGGTCATCAGTCCCTAAACGTACAAATTAATTATGAAGTACCTCATACTAAAGACGACACAAACATCCATGCCCGTGGGGGAACTCGAACCCCCGACGCGGAGTGGCCTCGCGCATCGTAGCGTAGCGCCTCAATGCGCTTGGCCACTCCGCCGCGGCAATGTGTAGTTGGTCAGAAAAAACAACTCTGCTGTTGGCCAATTCATGGCTTACAAGTGACGCAAGAGATATATGATGTATCATGGAACCCAAAATAGGAGATATCTGAACAATAAGCAGAGGGTTGACTTCAGAGATATCGCAATCCGAACTGTGCAAGGTTTTTAAGGGAAAATTTCAGTGAGTTAACGCAGGAAACAGGCGAAACTGTTTACACTTCTTGGATAGAATCCGTAAAATATTTTCGTCAGCTTTGCTTGTTGCTACTCATTTGCAGGAATCAGATACTGTTACACGGGTATGCCATGATAAACGTATTTTTGCTTTAGAAAAGAATTATACCTTTGTGGGGTATAAGGCCATTTGAAAGCTCAGTATAATCAGCTACAGTGTTACACATGTGGAAGATTTGGACATTAGGCATACCTGTGTAAAAGTAGGAAGGGGAACGGAGGAAAGTACCTGGAGTGGAAATAATGATATGATATCATTAGGAACAACACAGCTAAATTTTAATATTTGTACGATTGGGATTCGGGAAAATAAGAGTGTTGCGGTTGTGGGACAGGGATATTCTGCAATTCTAGGACTTGACTATCTGGATAAACACAATGCCTAATGTAATCTTGCACAACGCGAAGTTGAACTTACTGGCAAAATATTTTCAATAGGATCGACAGCTGTAATTGTTTCAATGTCGCAAGGAACGACTGCGTACATGTATATTGAAGATAATTACGAATGGCAAAGTACCTGCTGGTACATGGAAGTTAGCTTTGGTACGTTTAGAGTATGAGTTACAGCAGCAGAAGTTGTGTGTGATAGAGCCACTTCAGAACAATGAGACACTGGATGAAATGCATTGTCTTATTCGAAGAAACTTTGCCCTGTACCCAACGTGAAAGTGAAACTGATGATTTCAGTGAGTTTAGACAACTTTGAGAAAGGTGAAGTGGTTTGTGGTTGCGAGTTTCGAGTTTCGAGATACTTGAAGATATTAACGAATTACGTGAAGTTAAAAGCATCAAGGAAACAGTTAATGCATCTGTTTTGGGTAATAAAGTTCGTCACTCGAAAGATACTGAACGGAAATCCATAGAATCCTTGTAGTTAAAATATTCATACTTCTTTAATTCAGACGGTTCATTGCCAACATGTTCTGTCACCCATCTCCTTAAACCGACAGCTAATAATCCATCAGAGTATGGGAAGCCGTACAGTTTAGTGAAGCCTCTACAAACTGTAATAGTCGAATTTATTGATCAACAATTACGGGAAGGTACTTCTGAACATGACTACTCTTTATGGTCTGCAAACATCTTTATCATTCCGAAAACATCGCTTGATGGTACGAAAAAATATGGATTATCTTGTGACTACAGTTACTTAAATGCACGGACAACATCAGATGCACTGGATAACTTGAGTAAATGTAAATATTTCTCGACGTTAGCTGTCAAAAGTGGATATTACCAAATAGAGCATAGGCCTAAGACAGCTATGGCAAATTTTCAGTATTATAGAATGCCGTTTGGATTGCAAAATGCTCTGGCAACATTTTAACGACTTCTGGATGGTGTGCTTCGTGTATAAAAACAAAATTCTGTATGGTATAACTTAACGATATTATTGTGTATTCCAAGGCTATACATGGTCATGTAAATCATCTGAAAGGTGTATTTAACAAGTTGAGAGCAGCAAAACGTACACTGTTGACAGAGAACTCATCTCGGACACATTGTTAAGGGATGGGATCAGGACATACCCTAGACTTACATCAGCTGTTCACTATTTTCTGGTATCAAAAACTGTTAAGCAGTTACAATAGTTACTTGTATTGTGTTCCTATAATTGAAAAATCGTAAGGGGATTTTCTGAAATAGCAGAACAGTTACCTAGGTTACTATCCAAGGCAGTTACTTTTCTATGGGCGACACTGTGTCAAGACGCATGGATAGACAGCAGCAGACTTTGATATTTCCTGATTTTTAACAAGAGTTCATAATGTCTTGCTATGCTTCCAACATATCTCTAGGTTGTATTTTGTCTCATAAGGTGAAGAAGGGAACACCCAGTTGTATGTGCCTCCAGACATTTGAGTCACCCTGAGATGAGTTATTGTACCACAGAAAAAGAAATGTTAGCAGTTATGTATTGGATTTCGTACTTTCATTGTTAATTATATGGTCGTAAGTTGAAGGTAATTTCCGATCACGTGTCGCTAAAATGGTTACTAGACCCAAACGACCCGTCAAATCTCTTAGCGAGACAGGCATTACAATTAAGTCAATGTGTGTACAAGGTAATTCATAGACCATGGGTGAAGTATACAGTTGCCGATTCCTTATGTAGGATGGTAACAGTCGTAGAACTTGGTGGAAGAAAAGCAGGTAGGAGTAAGGCACAAGCAGCGAACAGTGATTTTCAATTTAAGAATCAACCTCAGTTTTGAGATTCGTGAAGGTTTGTTATGTACATCCACTAAGTGCAGACCGCCCGCCGTAGTTACAAAAAATAAAAAATTAAATAAATAAAAATTTAAGAAAATGAAATAAAAAAAACAATAAACGCACAACGAATAGCCAGAAATGGCATTTGATAAGTGTGCCCCAGTATAATTAAGCTTTCAAGGACGAAAAGTTTAAACTACACCTCAGTTACCCCTCTTATGAATGACCTATTTCCTGAAATACACGGACTAGGGTGGCATGAAAATATTAAACCGTATGACGCGTGTGGACTTACTAAAACATATCTGACAAAAGTGTTTTATTTCAACTTAATGACAATAACTGTATCTCTCACCGCATGCACATAAAGGTCGAATTTTCACCTTGGTTTCAATTTCCTTATTTATCTGACATTTAAAAAAAAAAAAAAAAAAAAAAAAAAAAAAAAAAAAAAAAAAAAAAAAAAAAGGAACTTCCGTAGTATGTAAGATGCTACTTCTTATCAAATACACTCCATACTACCTATATTCACGTAACAATTTTGTAAGAACTAGTATTGCCTGTGGTCGAAATTCGAGCAATTGTGTTTAGAATGGTCACTGCGGGTAAAGTTTTACGTGTTATGTCGGCGGTCTCGCGTGATTATGTTGGCAACATCAACAACACGATAGAAAATCTTTGCCCATTTGTCAAAAACCACATAGAATGACTCGATTAGTGTATCGTACAGACCATGAAGTAAACTAATAATGCTGTTCCTGCTTTATGCTTGACAGGTTCTTGTATGTACCCTCGTCCGCTCAGTAAAAATAATTGCCCTCGTAAAGCGAAGATTCCATGAGAAAACATCGGCCTTATCCAGCGACTGGCTAAAATGAAGACTCCAGGGATTCTCACTATTCAGCATCTGTTGCCAACATTATCATAGGGGGCCTCTGGGATATTGGGTAAAATTTAACCTGCACTGGGAGGTATGAAACGGTATCTTTTACGTGTTACGGAAAATGCCTGACACAATAACAACAAATAATATTTATACAACGCCAAGAAATAATGTTATTTTGATACTGCGATATTCAGAATTCCAGAGCTGACAACATGTCGACTTCGTAGTTCCACCCGTGCACCGCTACATGCCTCTCCCGGCCCATCATCATTTATATCGGCATTCTCGACTTCGTAGTTCCACCCGAGCACCGCTAGATGCCTCTCCCGGCGCATCATCCTTTATATCGGCATTCATATGAAAACATCCATTTCCTTTAACCACTCTTAATCACTGCGAAAATGAAGCATTTGAACGGCACAAGAAAGTGAGTTGGAAGCACTCCATGTTTCAATATTCACTTATTTTAATACTGCAGATGCGCTGCATTACAGCGTCTTTGGTCGAAGCGAATAGCCAATCAGTGAGCTGATTGTTGGAGAATGTAGAACTTGATCCAAGCTGTAGATAGATAAATTTATACTTCCTTTTTCCACTTTTAGTGGCTAAAAGAACACATAATATTTATATTCGTGAAATCTACGACAAACAATCTTTCGAATTATGTAACTTTCATTGGCCTTCTTGTACGAATAAATTAGGGTTCTGTACCACAATTTTCGTGTTAGCGTATTTATATAACGATATACGCAGATAGATCTTTAATTAGTTGCTACTGCTCAGAAAGTGTGGAGAGAACCGCTTGAAGTAAAATGTAAAGACATAAGTTGTGCGGGAGATTAATGGCCACTCAGGAGGGTGGCATTGCTCGTCTGGCGATGACGTGTGTGGGAGGGGTAACAGGAAGGGGGGCAGGGGAGGGGTAGGTGGTTGAGGGAGGCTGCTGCCGCGGGTGTCGCGTTACCGAGTAGCGCGCATCCGGCTGACGGCAATCGATAGGCCGCAGCCAGGCCGGCGAACGCCCAGAGGCACACTGCCCTCCTTCGTTCTTGGGCCGGTTTCTGACTTCTTCACGACCATTGCCTCCTGTGGCTTCCGACTGCTTAACCCTCCGTCGGGAGCAGTCGTCCTCACAGGCCAGCAAAACACTTTTTTGATTCCCGTGCTTAACAGTGGTGGCCCAGCGGCCCGCCTCTCCGTTTACTCGCGTAACTTTGGGAACCTCACACAGTGCCGATCCGCAGGCTGCCATCGATTTCCACGCGGATCACGGGGAACTCCTTGGGCCTCACAGGCCGTCTGCGCCCGATTACGTTATAGTTTTTAAGGTGAGATTTTTCAAGATATTTTTATTTTATTACTTCGTTTCAATCAAAATAAGTCTGTCCTCTGTGATTTTCACCGTTACCTTCGGAAAAAAAGAAGACTTTTCGATCCTGGCCCTTCAGACTGAGTGCGCCTGATCGAGTTCTAATTTCAGTTTTCCTTTCTTTTCCTACATTATCACATCCATAGTTTCTGCTGAAATGTCCAGAAAAGTATATTATGCCTCTAAGCCAATGATCTTGTGGAAACAATGCGCCTCCTCCAGGACGAAACTGCTGAAGATCCAGCCGCGCTCGAAGATTTAGTCGATGAGAGAGACACCCACTCTCAGGATGAGGTAGGAGAAAGCAAGGACGACTCAGCAACTGAACAGGAAGTTTAGGTCACAGCTCGGGATTTTGAAGAAGATAAGAAAATATGTGAGGAGTTTCTATTTTGGAAACGATAAGACGACGAAGTAGTCTAAGTAGTGTGAAGAGTCACATCATTATTATACAACATCCGTGTAAAAGATATTGCTACAAATGACGCCACCAATTGGAAAACCTTGTGTCATCAACTTCTAACAGGACAATTTAACCTGTGTATGCTATGAATATATGTTGAATGTCGATTCGGCTGCAAACTCGACTGAAAATTTTTTTACCCCCACAAGGAACGGGAAAGTTCTCCCACATTACCTCCCAAATGGCTAAAACGTCGACCATGCGTGGCTGACACAAGAGTGAGGAGGATGAAGAATCACGAATGTTCAGCTTGTCATCAACCAATCTGCTTGAGCGACGTATACGTTCTGTGCCATACCTGTGTTTCAGCTGTTGATTTGGGAGCTATAGCATCGGTTTTTTGGTGCAAATGTGGCGAGAAAAGATGATTCCATGTCAGAATAGACTGCCTAATGTCCTTTAAAAATAACTTCATTACTTTCATGGATGTCTGTTCGACCAATTTTTAATGCTCTTTGTGGGAAATTGGTAATTTTGGTCACTTTAGTTTAAGGTCTATTGTGTTCAATAAATCCATTATTATGCTTTAAGTTTGCTGTAATTCCTTCCTTTAGATCCTCTTCAAGACTAGCCAACACGCATTTTGAATTTGATTTAACATTGCCGAGCTAGTCCACAAAATATGTGGGTGGCCTCTCAGGCCGGGTGCGTCTGATTTTGTTTCATCTGGAGGTGCGCCCGACGGAGGGTTAAGAGCGTTATCGCTGGGTCCTCGTCCCCTTCATGTCTCTACTGACCAAGCTGTTTAAATCATTCTAAATTTTCCTCTTAGTGTCATTAATCACTCTGGTTAATCAAAACAAAATTCCACGTTCTGATGATAGGCGAATCAACCTCGACAGACGGCCATGTTATACTCTGGCAATGGCGTTGGAAGCGATACGATAGTACTGCTAGATAGTTTTACGACTGAAATCGGCTAAATTTCACAATTGCTAAACGTAATTGGGTATTTGATATACATACATTTATTCATGTTATGTGGATTATTGTAAGTTCTGCGACTGTATTATAAACTTTTTTGAAATAATTTATACTTTAGCAGTCACTTTTTACTGATATTTTTATTAGCGCGACGCGTTTCGGCAACAAGCTGCCATCATCAGTTAGAGGTTCATTATTGTTTTGTTATGTTTTGTGTTGTGAGTGCCAGTGAGGTTATAGAAAAAAAATTTACTACACCAGTCACTATAACCTTACTGGCACCCACGACGCGTGTCGGCAACAAGCTGCCATCATCTGTTAGAGGTACATTATTGTTTTGTTATGTTTTGTCTTGTGAGTACCATTGAGGTTTTAGAAAAAAATTTTACTACACCAGTCACCATAACCTTACTGGCAACCACAACACAAAACAATAATGAACTGTTATAGGCACCCGAAGATGGCAGCTTGCTGCCGAAACGCGTCGTGATAATAAAACTATTAGTAAGAAATGACTGCTGCAGTATAAAATATTTCAATATATATATTATCTACTCCTTTCCTTATTTTCTCTGCCCATCACTTCCCTCATCTGATTGCCTGTTTCTTACCTCTTCGTCCTCGTAGACTTATTACTGTATCATCTACCCGAAAACCCGGCGTTGCTCGTGTATTTATGTATTCCAATATTCCCTCCTCTCTGAGTCTCCCTCCTCTTTGTAGCTAAAGTCTGTGAAATTTTATTTCAGTCGGTTTAACAGCATGACAGCTAATAAAATATGAAATTAATTAGAGGTGGAATACACCGCCCGTTCAGATATTACTTTGGCTTTTCCCTATTTTCTTCTGAACCATCCCTCTATTAGAGCCAAAAAAGAAAAAAAAAATAATGTAAAAGTCGAAAAACTGTAATTCTAAGGAAATTGTAGCATCAAAGAAACGTTCTACAGCGAAATTTATAACTTTTTCGTGTAAACTGGTTCGAGCTTGCAATTCGACTCCGCTTCGCTGCTTAACATGTTCCTAAGCTACCCCAATTACACAAAGGGAAAAAGCGACCCCTTATATCGTTTGGAGGTAAAGGCTATGTTAAAACACAAAGTGAAAAAAGCGTGGTCCATTGAGTTTCGAAACCGTGACTTTTCGCTCTCCAACCGAGAACTTTTCTATATATATATATATATATATATATATATTCAGATGGGTTACCGTCCAGGTCTCCCGAGCGCTGTCGGCTAGCAGGTTGCACTAAGACCTTGTGAGACCAATTGAATAGCTACTTTATTGAGTCCGATTGCGATAGCCGACACAACGGCCCTGAGTGTGGGGCACTGACCACGATCTCCTCCATACCACAACTGATGACTTCTTTGGGCTGACGATATATATATATATATATATATATATATATATATATATATATAGATGGAGATTACTCACCAGGCGAAGGAGCACAGGTGTGAGAGTATCACAGATAAATAAATGAATACACACACACACACACACACACACACACACACACACACACACACACACAAACAAACGCAGGCTTTCGCAAACAAGTTGCTTCTTCAGGCAGAAGGGAAGGAGAGGGAAAAGGAAATGATGAGGGTTTTAAGGAAGGGGGTAAGGAGCCATTCCAATCCCGGGAGAGGAAAGACTTACCTTCTGCCTGAAGAAGCAACTGGGTTGCGAAAGCTTGCGTTTGTGTGTGTGTATTCATTTATTTATTTGTGATGCTGTCACACCTGTGCTCCTTCGCCTGGTGAGTAATCTTCGTCTATTTCTTTATATATAATTTTTCCTGTTAGGAATTTTTCGTCTTTCTGAGTTTTAGCGAGAGCAATACTTATATAATTAGCTATTACTAAGCGAAACTGTAATTAAAGGAAGTACACGAAAAATATAATCTTAAAATGTAAAAATTTTAAAGAAGGATACGAAATATTGTAAAGCATATTCGTGTATATTTTCCAGGCCACTGAAGATTGCTGACAAGCAAAGGTGAAATGTGTGTGACAAATTAATCTTGTCTTACGCAATTGCATAGACGGCTTACATAACTAAATATCTGCATTATAATGTAAAAAGCAACTAATGGAAGAACGGGCAGAAAATAACTAAACATTTATCTTGGAATAGGATATTCTTCTCTGTTAAATATATAGTTCGAACTGTTGTTATTATAAAAGAATATAACGTTCAAGTGACATTTTCGGTCTTTATTCTCAAGTAAATCTCTTACATTTTTTACATAAAGGCTGTAAAATAAATTTGAATATTTGGTTACGTGTTTGAAAACACGATTATTGGCTGAAGCTCTGGTGACGTTACAGGTAAGGAGCAAGAAGAAGCTGTATGTGTGTGATTGTTAATTAAAGTTACTAAATTTGCTTCACTTTTCTGCTTATAGTTTTTTTCTCGCGGAAATGGCATTTATAATGTTTATGGAAAAGGTCGCGGGTTAGATCCCTGTCAGGCCCTGGGGGTTTTATATGCCACTTTCCACTTGTTTCACTTCTGGCAGTGTTGCTGATGTGAAAAACACCGAGTAGCATCGTGGTTCGGTACCCGTGTTAAACTGTAGGTCCCGCTACAATTGTCTGGGTAAGTCAGTTCGAAGGTCAGAGGAAGACAACAGCATACCACCTCCGAATAAGGGCATGCCTAGTAAAGTATAGTGGTGTTCAAACCAATCTTCGGATTGTTGACTGCCTCACCTTATTTTACCTTATGAAAGAATGGGAAAGAATTTTGTGAAATCTGCTTTTAAAGTAAAACATGCCTATATTTATACGAAACAGATGGCCTCTAGTCTAAGAACTATTGTACACGATAAACGGTGTGAATAGACATTACATGTTAGATTCTATCTTCGTTTTTGTACCAAATGTAATATTGTTACTAGTAGCCACGAAATTCGCATCAAGCTAACAAATTGACAAGTGCGCAACTGTGTAATTCCAATTAGATTTCAGACTAACTCTTATGTGTCCATAAATTAAGATTACGTAGTTGTCACTTTCCACATATCACAATGCATTTTGGTTCGTTACGGAGAAACTTGTCTGTTAAAACGTAACTTGGGATTCTAAAGAAGAGTGAAAAAAAGAGGACAAATATTTTAGTTGTTGGTGTCAAGAATAAATATTTGAGATGTGCGATAATGATAGAAGTTCTGCATTGTCTAAATCTGGCAGGAGTTGGAGGAGCTGCTTTGTAGCGTAACGGATAGCGTCTTGCCTTACCATTTCAACCTTCCGCGCCAAAACCAAACATCTCCCATTTTCTGTTTCTCTCTTTTACTTCTCGCGAAAGATGTGATGTTGTGAATTAGAATCGAATTATTGACCAATTAGTAATAATTTCAAATTTCGTTGCAAATAGATGCATTCCCCAGATGCGGTCCATCAGATATTGTAATACTATATTCGTGTTGTATATCTTAGAAATAACAAGCAACGTGAAATTTGTACGTTCACCAAAACGAAAGAGACTTTAAAAACTAATAGTTGCCGTGGCATATCGTGAACAAGGGTTGGGTAATGTAAACATCGAATCGCTATTCTACAAATGTTCAACCTACTTATGAACTAGCTAACACTGAGGACGGCACAAATATCCATGCCCGAGGGGGGATTCGAACCCCCGACCGTAGTGGCCGTGCAGACCGTGACTGGCGCGCCTCAGTCCCCTCGGCCACCGCGGCTGGCGCTATTCTACACTTTTCCAGCTGCAGAGTACGAACTAACACAGTAGTAATTATTGTATAGAGTGATTAGTCCTCTTACATCAAAATGATCCTGAATAAAGTATAGAAAGCGACAACTATTTAATCTCGATCTCTGGCAACGATGTTGATACACTTTTTACATTTTTCTCATAACTTGGATCATGGAAACATAAATCTCTATATATAAAAGGAACTGTCCCGATTGACTGACTGACTAACTGACTGACTCATCATCGCCCAGCCCAAACCACTGACGATAGAAACTTGAAATTTGTGGAGGGTGTTGATCTTACTCTGTAGGCGTCATTTAAGAAGCGATTTTTTGATATTCCGTCCGTAAGGGGGTGAAATAGGGGATGAAACGTTTTTTGAAAATACGTAGCTATTTAGGCAATTTTGAAGCTAGAACTACAAAATTTCAGATTTTAATTCAAGGTTCGAAATTAAAAGTCCCGTGTTTCGGCATTTTTTGAAATTCGACAAATAAGGCGGTAAAATAGGAGACGAAAAAAATTGATTTTCAAAAATATGTTGCTGTTAACTCAAATTTCAAGCTATAACTACGAAACTTAAGATATGTATTCTTCTTCGGGATTTAAAAAAAAAAAAAAAAAAAAAAAAACAGCCTACGCATGCGAAGCAGCGGGGGTTCAGCTAGTAAACTTATAAAATTGAATGTTTAAGATTTACAAGGTGCATCTGAAAAGTTCCGTGAATGGTCTCAGGAAATATAGGAAACAAGAGTTACAAACAAAATATCTTTCCTGGCCTTGAAAATAAACGCTTTTCGCTACAACACACTTTTGAGATCTGTTGCACAGCTGTTGCAAACCGTCAGTAATCTATTCTTGTGGACTGACTTGAAGCTGATCTTCAACTCCTCTGCTGTTGTTGTCAAAGACAGCCGCCGATCATTCACAAGCATCCGCCGCGCTCGTTCCATGTTGTCTGGATCTGTGATTCAGGAAGGTCGACCAGAACGTGGCTCAACCTCGACATCTTCCATTCCGTCTCCAAAGCGTTTCAACCACTCAGACACACACGTTTTACTGACTGCTTCAAAACTATACTCTTGACTAACATCCCATGGGTGTCCGTCGCCGTTTCGCCAAATCTGAAATAGAACTTTATGTTAACGCGTTCCTTCATTTTGCGTCCCATGTTGCAATGACACGACCGCGCACTGCGCAGCAACGAAACCTTTCAGACGCAGCTTGTTTTTGCACAGTGTGATGTTACGCAATATTTGTAGATGATTTTTCAGAAACGTGACTCAAAATAGCATACCACAGTTAGTGGATTTTACAATAGCAGGCATAGCATAATGTCAGTTACCGCGTTTTAGCGGCTTTCAATTTATCGTTGAATCATGTAAGGAGCCCTTAGCGGATAGCGAGGCAATTTTTATTTTCAATTTTAAAATGTGACTTAAGCTTTATAGCTAATACTTTATTCTATCATGTGACATGTATTTTTTTATTCTGATAAATGCACTTCTAGCTGTTGCCGAAACATGGTCGATAGATTTGATCTCTGCGACCGAGGGCTTTTTTTTCTATCATTTAAAGGCTATCAAGCTATTTGAATTTCAATTCTATTTTTATGTGCAAAATAAAGCGATTCAAGAGGACAAAGTATTGTATGAGGATAAGATGCATAATTATCCATTTAAGACCAGAAATTAGTTACATACCTCGTTGGACGCCATTTCTACGCTTAACATGTCCCTAAAATGTTCCAGTTATCGAACCGTGGAAAGGAGACCTCCAATTTGAGGTGGATTCCGAACGAATGGTGTTCCTGGCGATTCAATACATCGTTGGAGGGTGCATCCTAGGTTTGAAGAAATTCGTTATCCCAGCGAGTTTCGAGCCCGTGACCTTTCTCTCTCCAACCGAGAACTTTGCCGCTAGCCCAGATTTCATGCCAAAAAAGAGCGCCAATTTTGTGGACATAGACATAGATAAAAACATAAGCAGTGAAAATAATACTGAAGCATTTTAATCCAAATAAAAGATATCTTAATCTGAATCAAAACACACAAATTGTGCAAAATTTATTAAGATAAACCGAGCAGTCTCATAGTTCTACGAGGGAAACATCGTGAAAGGGGATTTTTATGTAAAAAAAAAAAAAAAAAAAAAAAAAAAAAAAAAAAAAAAAAAAATGCCGAAAACCCGTCGTTGCCCGAGTATTTACTTACTTATTCCTCCCATTTTTCAAGTATATATTCATTTGTATAACGGCTGTATGCCTGTAAAATCCCTTGGAAATACTATTAGTAGTAAAGAAGTAATGGATTAAAACTTTTTGCGTGATGGGGCAACTTTCCACGAACGTTACTGTATATGTAGTCATATCTAATGAACTACGTGTCGTACTGTGATACAATTTAGAAGGTACATTCAACTATATGTGTGTCTACTGTCTCTAAAATTTCCTGCGGCTACAATTTGTAGTGTACAAATTATAAATTGTAACGTCATACCGAATGCCGTAGTTTTACTTCATAACCAACGGAAAAGTAGTAAGCAAACAACTTTTTCCTTTTAATCGTTTTGCTATTGTTGTCAACGAGAGAAAGTTTAATAAAAGTTTGAAGTTATGTTTAAAATTTGTTGCAAGTTATAAGTACTCTCATTCTCAAATAGCGTATTTGTAAAGCTTCGCGGCATTATTTGGCGTTTTCTGCGATTTACATTCTTTATGACGTCACATCTTCTGAACCGAGCAGTAATTGTTACCTCACGGTAAGGAATGTGGCCGGCCGCGGTGACCGAGGGAACTGAGGTGCTAAAGTCAAGGTCTGCACGGCAACTACGGTCGGGGGTGCGAATCCCCCCTCGGGCATGGATATTTGTGCCGTTCTTAGTATTAGTTAGTTCATTAGTAGTTTGTAAGTTTAGGGACTGATGACCCCATAGTTAAGTCCCATAAGCTATACAAACATCTGAACATTTGAACATTAAGGAATGTGTGTACCAAATTTGGTTGAAATCGGTCCATTGGTTTAGGAGAAAATGAGCAGCATTGTCACTAAATGCAGTACTTTTTCGCGCATGTCATTGTTCATGAGTCGGAACGATATGTCGTACGTGATTCTTACTCTTACGGCGACCGTCCTCATGGTTTGAAGCTTACGTCTACAAAATATCATAAAGACTGGAACAAAACTGTAGAGTTGTATGCAACACGTACACACAAACGCACAAACTTATGGACATTTTGGGACCTAACTGCAGTGGTTATCGGTCCCTAGACTTACAAACTACTTAAAGTAATTTATCCTAAGAACAACACACACACACACACAGAGAGAGAGAGAGAGAGAGAGAGAGAGATAGAGAGAGAGAGATACACACATGCCCAAGGGAGGACTCGTACCTCCGACGACGAACGACAGCACACCGCAGTGGGGCACCTTAGTGCGCACGGCTATTCCACCGCGATGATTTTTATTTCTATAAAGGTTTATCATGATTCGCATATCAAAACTGAGAAATAACTCTCCATGGACACGGAACAAATTATTACATCAAATTCTAAAATGGACTAGTTACAGAAAGAAAAATTTACACGTGAAGTATTCTTATGCACTGGGCAGGCCTCAGCATAAGTAAAAGCTACCAAAACATAACTTAGAAGTAAGATTTTTTCTAATTTAAGGAATTTCTCAACAGAAAAATAGTGAGGCACGAGGACAATCCTCAGTTTGTACTAGAAAGTGCGTGAATGACATTTAAGCTGTTGAAAGTCTGGGGCAGCTTATTGACAATGGATGTGGCGAAACGTTGCATGCCTTTTTGCAAATGGTTCCACGAGGTGTGATCTAATTTAAGATTTGATGTCTAGTATATACTGAGTGAAAGTTGGTATCTATTAGGAATAATCAGATATTTTAAGTAACAAACGACATCAAACGAAATTAGAAGCCAATGTCAGAATTCCCAGGTTACTGAGCAGGCCTCAACAAGAGTTTAGCAAGCGTACACTGCGTATTACTCAAACCGTCAGTTACTGAACAGTATGTACCCTTTCAGAATCAAAGGCATTACACCGTAAGTGATACGCAAATTAAATAAGGAAAGTAGACTAATTTTCGTGTTCAGCTGTGTTTTATTTAAGATGTTGTTGTAACGGTCAGCAGAATTTAGTGTTTGAACAAGGTTTCCACAACAGGTGGCTGCCTGGACACCAAGAAATTCTAACTGTTCAGTCTCACATTCTTTATAATCAATATATTAGCTTATGTGTGGTATGAAATGTAAAAACTACCTTTTACCTTGCTTTCACATCAATGCATTTTATACAAACCATCAATTTATTTCTTTAACTGCATTATTTGATACTGTACCGATATTCCAGACACCAACCATCAATATCGTGTCACCAAGATACACATATATTTTGTTATTACTAGTTATAATACGAGACAAATGATTAATGGTCCCTAAGGGACCAAACTTAACACTACTTGAACTAACTTATGCACATTATAACCATGTGTGAGGGAGGACTCGAACCTCCAATGGAAGCAATCGCGCAAACTATGACAGAATGTGTCGCGAAGGTGTTCATATTGATGAAAATAATTGGAGCTGGGTTATTTCAGCATGATCGAGCACGGTCTCGGTTTGCTTCTGCTCTTAACGCAATTTTACGTCAGAGATTCCCGAACAATTGGATAGGGCTTCAGGGACTGTCAACGTGGTTCGAACTAAGGCCATTGCATATATCACACCTGTTCATAACGTTACCTTGCTGCCTCAATGCAAGGGTGTCAGCCGTCTGAAATATATGGACGAGTGAGTTAATGATGCGGTGAATAGACGACTGCGATGCAGCTCGTGGTAGCCATTATGAGCACATTTTCTGTAGAACTGTAAGTAGTAAATTACACCGTTTAGACACAAATGACCAACCTGCGCGTTGAACTGGTCTGCATTATGTACACCACAACAAATGCCTGTATCACGACAGCGGAGGCAAACCAACGATACGTGTGTCGTAAATGTTGGGGTGGCTGGAGCTTTCCTGCATCTACTGTTACATCCTCTATATATAGGGTTGTCTATATTATGACAAAAATGAAACGGCCGAAGTAGGCAAAATTCGTATAGGATTGTGTGATTGGTAATGATGCCTTGAACCGGTAGAGAGCGGTTGAAACACGTCCACTGAATGTTTTGTCGTTTTCCCTTTTTGAGTTATTCATTAACCTAAAGTGTTTCTGCGCCGTTGATATAGTCTATTAGTATAATAATTATTTTTATTCTATTAATGATCAATGCCCCATGTTTATATATGTTTCCACCCGTGTGGTTGGTCTTGTGTGTTCATGTGAATGTGGAAGGTTGTTTTTAATATTGCGTGACTGCCACGCAATGGCTTACAGTCGCCTCCTCGCGCTTTAGGCCTCGGTTACATTAATTAAGAACGCATGGCTTCGTTTGTCGTCTGCGCTTGCGTCTGCTGGGTGGCCAGAGACAAGCTTACTTGGCAAGATGGTGAGGTGGCCGTGTTCTTAGTGTCATACCAACCTAATCTTGGATGACTTCTCTGGGAGCGGTTGTAGAGGGAATTGTCTTGGCCAGGTAGCAAGGGTTGTTAAACACTAGTCTCTGAATGCGCTCTGCACCGCTTTTAACGCGCTCTACATCCGGTGTATGGGGGTGGAAAGTCCCTAGATTTACAAACTACTTAAACCAAGTTTATCTAATGACAACACTCACATCTTTGCCCGAGGGAGGATTCGAACCTCCGACGCGGGAGGCCGCGCGATCCGAAACGTGACGGCTACTACCGCACGGCCACTCAGTTTTCTCCGCGGTGTTTGAATTCTGCTGCAGCTCAGTAAAGTGTTGGAGTAGGTCACTTTCACAGTGCAAGGAGAAAATGGCTACCGTGTGGCTGCGGAAGCAGATGCAGTAAAGAAGGAACGGTGCTTATGTAGAAATTAAAAGCAAAACTTATCACAACGAACACTGTCGAGCTGAGGCATTGTCCCGCGGGTATGAAAAAGTAAAACGTATCGGGCAGAACCTATTATCGCCAAAGGAATGCCAAAGAAAACATTTGAATATGCAGATTATGTACAACGTAGAAAATAGGAATATAAGAGAGTAAGACAAGTGGAGCTGGTCATAGCCGGCCTTAACAGAAGCGGATACCTGTGCAATATTTTGTGTCCCAGCCTCGTCGCCGCTTTTGTGTCTCGTTTCCGTCGTAGGTGTCGGTGGCCGAGTAGAAAGACCGACACAGGAATAAAAGATGTACGCTTGTGCAGGTAGGAGGTGACCAGCCAGTGGGACAGCAGAAACTAGAAACACTAGAGTAAATTAGAACGAGATATATATATTTCTTAGAGACTTAGTAATACTTAACTTTTACATAGCTCAGTACAGCATAATGCTGATACATAGTTGAGCTAGAGGCCTGCCTAGTGCCTGTCCGATAGCCAAGTCTTCACTGGTCCCTATGTGAGTGCGAAGTGTTAACTGGTTCCTATCTCAGTTCCAAGTCGTTCAGTGTTGGCCACGAGCGGGATCGCAGCAGAGGGCGCTTGTAGCTGACGTCGTAAGAACGCCGCGCCGTGCGTGCATGGCGGCGCGCGGCGAAAGTAAGTGGCGCGCACTTCATACTTGTGCGACACCACACCCCTCCCCTCCAAACCGCCGCGTCGTCGTGGCGTAGGGCTGAGGGCCACGGCGACGGCACTGGGAGGAGGGCCTGGGCGGGGGCGTTACTGGTGGGACGGGCGTCGTAGCTGAGGCTGGGATTGAGACGCCGTCCGCGCCCCGGTATACACCTTGCGATCCCCCGGGAAACCCACCAAAACCTGGGGAAGGGCGCGCGCATCCGCCCAGAGGGAGCGGGTCATCATCTACTGAGGTGCGTGGCCCAAGCTGGGGGGGGGGGGGGGGGCGCAGGGCGCACGGTCCCGGAGACCCTCTCGGTGACGCTGTCATCTGCGGCGGCGACAGCGGCGACGACGACTGCGTCGGAGGCGCGTCGACGTCCATGGGGATCTCGTAGTCCGGGGACGCAGTGCCCGGCGGAGAACGATGTGGCTATGCTCCCTGGCGGTGAACTGGATCTGGAATCAAGAAACCCGAGACAGGATCGCGCGGCCTGTACAGGCGCAATTGGTTTGCGTGGCGCCGCAGCTCCGACCCTGTGGAAGAACGTACAACATACATATTGCGACCGAGCACGCGCTGAATGGTGCCTGGCAACCATGTCTTCTTGTTTCCAGCAAACACCCTGTACAGCACCGGCGTAGAAACCTGAAAACGCGTAGCACCATACTAACCGACTCGGTGCGTGGGAGGCTGAAGGAGAGTGCGGTGACGGCGGCCGTGAAGCAGCTCGGCAGGAGACGGGCCGTCACGTGGCATGCACCGATACGTAGACAGGAAAATTTGAAGAGCTTGCTGCCTGGAGTGCTGACCTTTCATCTTTTCCATGTGAGACTTGAATGTTCGAACGAAACGTTCAGCTTCACCATTGGACTGAGGGTGAAAGGTGCGGTGGTGATATGCTGAATGCCATTCACACGACAAAACTGTTGACATTCCGCACTAACAAACTGAGGTACATTGTCAATGACGATAGTTTCAGGCAAACCTTCGATGCAAAACACTGATGTTAAGGCACTGATTGTACTAGACGCTCGTTTAGTTCATGGCAATCACGAAAGTAAGTGGCGCGCACTTCATACTGGTTCGACACCACACAATACTTCCCCGTCGCCTCCAGGAGGACAGGTTATAAATCTGCGTCACTTTCAACGAATTCTAAGTTTCATGATTGACAAAATACCAATATACCTAAGACAGTTGCAAAATTAGTTGGAGAAACAAAAGTATGGATGAGAGTTTACACATTACATTTTAATGTTTTACGCGGCGCCTATAGAAGCGCGGGGCTCTGGGCGACTGCACCGTTTGCACATACCTAAGGCCGGTTCTGGATCTGATGCAGATGATGTATTTCACCGTTGACAGTTTACGAGGCGTGTTTTTGAAGTAAGTACCGTTTTGAAATTAAAAAAAGACGTGTTAAGATATCTGAATAATTTTATTTTTACATGAAAGCTTGTACCTAAATATACTTTTCTACTTAATTTCCGTCAATATTCAGGCACTTCTCATAACGTTGTACCTGTTTTTGAATACCCTCCTCAAAGAAGTCTGCCGCCTGACTTGATAACCACTGCATCACGACTGTTTTCATCGAAAAGACTATGAGAAACATTAGCAAAGTCTTCCCGCAAGGAGAAAAACGAAAATCTTCTGTTTTCTCTCACCTTATTTTCACTTCCTGCACGAAATTTTCATTAACGAAGGACGCCCACTCTATTGTTAATTATGCAAATTTGTGCGGCCATCTTTAAATGCTCTCACCCACTTTCTTACCATTTCGTCACTCATAATATTTTCTCCGTAAACTCACTAAACTCACAGATCTCACTAAAAATCTTATAACAACCAGTACTTCAAAGTTGGGGAGACTCACGATTATCGGAGGCATCCTAAACACTCAGTACACAACGCAAACAAGGTAGAATGAGACTGTAATGGCGTCGGTGCGTAGGTACCCAGTGTGCATACGCAGAATGCCGACCGCAGCGCTGCGGTTGCGGTTTAAAAAACGGTACTTACTAAATAAAACGTGTTGTATTTGTGTTTTTTGCCATAAGTGATATGGTAGTGCATTTTGTTATCATTATCAACTGCTTTCAGGTAAATGCACTTATTTTTTGTTACTTGAAAGTGAAAATAAATATAGTAATTAAAAAAAAATACACTTCATGGAAGAGAATTGCATGTTACGTGCAATCATAAGAAAGCTAGACTTCGGTTTTTATTATTTTTTTAATTTTATTTATTTATTTATTTTGTTTCGACGATCGCTAACAAACCAAGCGAAGTGGCGCAGTGGTATTCGGAATGATGGTGGTTCACATCCACCTCCGGCCATCCAAGATTTAGGTTTTCCGTGATTTCCCTAAATCGTTGCAGGCAATTGCCGGGATGGTTGCTTCCAAAAAGGACACGGCCGATTTCCTTCCACATCCTTCCTCAAAAATGTAAGCGTAAACTCCGTCTCTAATGACCACGTTGTCGAGGGAACCTTAAACTGTAAGTTTCCTTCCTTCTTCTTTGGTCGCTAGCAAAGAGACTGTGTAATTTTGAACACATCCATCTTTGTAAACACAGTGATCTAGCGCCAGCCCGTAACGGTCGCTGGAAAATGCTACAGTTGCAAATCACAATTAGCAGCACGTTCCATGTGATGTAGCAGGTCGTTTCAGAGCGTGCAGTGGCTAGATAGAAGCACGTCTGGCGTGCGCCACGTCTCGTATGATGACAGCCTTAGGCAACTTGCTAAGGAGTGCGCGGCTGTCATTGCTCATTACCAGATCACTCACTTCCAGGTCTTCTGTCGCAGGCGATCGGACATCGTTTGCTTGGTCACTTACTAAAGAAGTTAAAAAGGGAACAATAAAGGAAACTACAGGAATGAAAGTGGGTACAGTAGGTCGACTATTTATTCAGGATTAATAACATACACGAGAGATAGCCTGTCAGAATTTTTAATGTGCTGTCACCAACAGTATATAGCCACCGGGCGACGAGTAGACTTGCCGTACGATGAGTGGTAAATGTGAAGACACACACAACAATAGCGTCATTAGAATAAATGCCAGTCCTCAAGGAGGGATCGGAAACTAAGTAAGGGATGTTAGTATTACAGAAGAAACTATCCACGTGTTGCGAACACTATCTTCGGTCGCACTAAGGCACATGTCGGTTTCGCAGCGCCAAAGTCTGGCGGTGCAGATGCAGCGGTAATACAATCGTCGCGATTCACAGCTCTAAACATCACTAGTAGTTCGCCGATGGGTAAGACAAGGCTGTTCCCAAGGCCAGGCTCCGTCGCGTGAGCACCCCGCGATGGTGCCTGCGGCACTGCGGGCTCTTTTGCCTGCGTGCGGGCATACATCTTTGTAAATCTTCGGGACTTAACCACTATGGTTTATCAGTTGCTAACCTTACATGCAACTTTAACTTAAGGGCAACACACACACACACACACACACACACACACACACACACACACACACACGTCCAAGGAGAACTTCCGAAGGGGAAACAACCTCGCGCAACGCAGCAAGGCGCCTTAGAGCGTTCGGCGTTTCCACCGTGGTTGTATGTCCACGATGCGCGCGCAGCTCGACATCTCTCAGCAACCAGCACCGGAGCCGAAGACTACCCATAATACACGATCGATGGTTGACGAGGAAGTCGTAATTGCTACAATATGATAATGCACTGATTTATTACGATAAAATGTAACGTTTGCATAGTATCTGGGGAAGTATAATGCCTAGGCTTCTACAACGGTACCATTTATGAAACGTAATTTCAACTTACAGCAATTCAATTAGACAGCGTCATGCCACAAGATAAAGGTACAATTAAGAGAATAAACGTGTCATTGTGTGATCCCTTATTGAGTACAGGAGCAGCGCAAAATAATAACCTTGATACTTCGACAGCAGTTAGGTTCAAATAACTGTCAAATGTTCAAATGTTTGTAAATCAAGGTTAATGAACGACGCGACTGCATCAAGAAGCTCACTATTAATGCTGTATTCTAACATTATGGGATTGGTTTTTCCTACTCATGTGCATCACCTTACATTTTTCTGCATTTAAAGCTAGCTGCCATTCTTCACACCAACTAGAAATTTTGTCTAAATCATCCTGTGTGCTATTACAGTCAATTAAAGACGACACCCTCCCTTACATCACAGCATCATCAACAAACAGCCGCAAATTACTATTCTGTCCATCAGATCATTTATATGGATAGAAAATAAAAGTGGTTATAGTACACTCCCCTGGGACCCGCGTGACCATACACTCTTCTCTGATGAACACTCTCCGTCGAGAATAACGTTCTGCGTTCTATTACTTAGGAAGTCTTTCAGCCAGTCACAAATCTGTGAACCTATTCCGTAAGCTCGTATCTTCGTTAGCAATCTGCAGTGTGGCACCGCGTCGAACGCCTTTTTGATATCGAGAAAAAAAATCTGCCTGATGCCCTTCACCTATGGCTCGCAAGGTGTCGTGTGATGGCAAGCTCAGTTATACACGAACGATGTTTCGTAAACCCGTGCTGGTTCATAGAAGTTTAACCATCTCAAGGAAGTGTACTTTATTCGAGCTGAGAATATGCTCCAAATTTCTACAGGAAACTGTGAACGATATTGGTCTATAATAAACCGTAGTCGGCTGTCCGCCTTACTCACAACTGTCCTTACATGATCCTTCTATTTCATATCGCTCTGCAATGTTACGCCTAGATATTTGAACGACGCGACAGCATCAAGAAGCTCACTACAAATGCTGTATCCGCACATTATGGGATTGTTTTTCCTACCCATGCGCATCACCTTACATTTTTCTACATTAAGAGCTAGCTGCCATTCTTCGCACCAACTAGAAATTTTGTCTAAATCATCCTGTATGCTACTACAGTCAGTTAAAGGCGACACCCTCCCATACACCACAGCATTATCAACAAACAGCGGCAAATTACAACCTACTCTGTCCATCAGATAATTTATATAGATAGAAAATAATAGCGGTACTATCACACACCCCTGGGGCACGCCTGACTATACACTCGTCTCTGATGAACACTCGCCGTCGGGTACAACGTACTGCGTACTATAACTTAGTACAAACAACAACGAACTCTGTGCTCAAGACAATGTGTCTTTCATGCTAGAGCACAAGAATCAATAAGTTACAAGAAGTATCCCACGTTACTTTTCCCCACGACGTTTACAGTCTGTCGCAGTTCACTGCGGTGTTGGAATAGTTCAGTTTTACATTGAAAAGAAAACATGGCTACCGTATGATCACGGTAGCAGATGTAGGAAAGGAGGGACAGTTTTTATATACAATAGTAGAGGCAAAAAGTATCACAACAAACGTTATCAAGCTGAGGAGTGTCCCGCAACAGAAGCTGTTGAATATGAAGGATATGTACTATGTGTGAGACAGGAAAATCAGAGATTACGAGTGCTGATAGTGTATTTCATCGATGATAGTTAATAAGAATAAATTTATACCAATAGTATTCTTCCGTAATGCTTTCATATACACAATATATATATACACATCGTCATGGGGTTTCTTGAAACAAATTACAACATATAGTACTGCAAGCAAACGTAGATCTCTGTGACATAAGAAAGTTACGGTCTTCAGGTTTCCTTTTCGACGGTCGCTTACAGAGGTACCGTGATATTTTACGCACATCCATGGGCCATTCCGCAACGGGCGCTGCAGAGGTCTGCGGACGCAAATTAAGATGAGCAGCACGTCACGTTTCCGTAGGATGTGGCGGTTCGCTGCAGAGCGTGCAGTAGCTAGACAGACAGCAAGTCTGGCGTGCATTACGTAGAACAACGCGTCCCGTGTGTGGACGGCTTTAGCTCATTTGAACAGAATGGACTGCAAAGGTTATTTAAGCACTCGGTGGGTGAATTATGGTGTATGGAGAGACCCTCAGGACATGGGAAAATTAATTTACTAGGGTTAATGCAGTAACTAAGTTCGACGAATTATTAATGAATCAGTCGGAGTGAGTTTCCTATCAACTTACTCATAATTCAATTTGAGACGAGAATTAGAGGATTACTTTTATAACTTTTTTTTTCGTTAGTCGTGTAAATTTTTCTGAACTAATTCTGCGGTCTCGCCAGGGGTCTTTAATTGCTTCTCAAAGTCAGTGCGTTACACTATGTATTCCGTATCAAAGAAGAAACATAACCCGTTCACATGCTCAATGTTTGCTCATGTTTGTAAAGTTACGGGACTTATCTGCAGAGATCATCGGTCCCTAAACTTACAAATTATTTAAATTAACTTATCCTAAGAACAACACACACACACATACACACACACACACACACACACACACAACTGCCGGAGATATCTTAACTTCTGACGGCGAACGTCCGCGCGCACAGCAACAAGGAGCCTTATTGCTCAAGGCTATTCCGCTGCGGTATCACCCGTTTGGAGAATTTTTCCTAGGCATAAAGCTCACAGGTAATGTAGTAAGAACTACACTAACGTGCTGTTCACACTTACGGAATCCATTTACCGATGCGAGAAATATAGAAAACCCAAAATGACAAAATTGCACTGGTACATGGCATATCTTTCTATTCGCTACGTTTAAAGAGGAGTTGAAACAAATGTTTAAGGAAAGAAAGGAGCTTGGCAGCCAATTTGGTTACTCGCGAACGGAGCCAAGACAGAGTGTACAAACTGCTGGACATCTGCATTCACTGCAGGTGGAGACCATTCCTACGAGAGAGTGAAAGAATATAAATACCAGGGGCCCTTCTCACAGGTAACTCATCATCTGAAACATCGATTAATGGAAGAATTACAACTGAAAACCGGTCTTACCATAGCATATCACAGCTGCTTCGCTCCAGATGTTTCTTCAGACAGTTAAAAGTTCGACTGTACAAAACGCTTTTTGAGCCTGTTGTTCTATATGGTTATGAGACAACGAGTATCCTAAAACAGGACCTCCATAACGTCCCCATTTTAGAGATAAAAGTTCTTCGGAAGATGTACGGTTCGGTTTCGGATGCAATCACAGGCGACAGGAGAATCAGGTAAAACGAACACGAAGATTTGCACCGATATCCTAGCATAGCAGAAACAAACGAAGCGAAGCGGATGCAATTGGCCGGTCATGTGTCCAAAATAGAAGATAACAGATGCCTCAGAAGATCGTGGATTTCATTCTTACAAGAAAGCATTCGCCTTAAGCAAGGATCAATAGATGTGGACAGATGGCGGATTGCAGCAATTGTAGTGAAAAGAAAGCTTATCTTTGCTATTCTCTTTCATCAGTTCAATTTTGCAGATAAAAGATGTTTACTTATGTCACTGTTAATAATTTTATGTTAATGATTTTTATTCTATGATTCTCTAAAATATGTGTTTGTTTTCTTATGTTTCGTGTTCGGTGACAAGGGTGCAACCCACGAGAACAGCCTCCTCTATGCCGCATCAAGAGATCTTATAGTTGGCTATGTACTTAAGTTGCCGAAATTAGATCGCAACTGGTAGCTCGTTTCATCATAAATGTCAACGGACAAACTTATTGGTCTTAGGGCCTTTCAGCAAAGTACACAAAAAGTCGCAAACCTTTACGAAAACATTTATTGGTGCGCCTATCACAAATTATGAAACACAGGCTGTTATCACATAGCATTTTTTTCTCTGTTCAAAGTCACATTTCAGCGTCCGTCGTAATGTTTTAGTTTATCATTTACTTACAACACTGGCGACACACATTGTGGACAACATCAACAACTATTTTTTTATATGTTTAACAACGAACATCCAGTATGGTGGCATTACACAGAGTTCGTGCTCTGCTTATCGTATCACCAAGGTAGACAGTATGAATATGGTAATGCCTCTGAAGTTGTTACATGCTCCACCAAGCGGCAAAATGTGGTTCAAACAGCATCTTGTTCCTCACTAACAAAAAGAGTTATATGATTCAACTACATCTATCATCGAAATAAACACTCTGCAATTCACATTAAAGCACATGGCAGAAGGTTCAGCGAAGTGCTCTTATTGTATTTCTTTACCGTTCCGTTCTCTAAAAGTGTGCATGTAAATGATTCACCGGAATCTTTCCGTTTTCTCTTTATTACTATGATCACTTTATCATATGTAGGCTTACGTGGCTGCTAACAAAATATCATCGCATTTGGAAGAGAAAATTGGTAAAAGAAATTTCGTTAATCAGTTTCGCCACAACGAATAATGCCTTTTACTGATTTCCTTCCCAATTTGCGCATCATTTCCGAGACACTCTCCCCATGTATCGCGATAATCTAAGAGAGCTGCCCATCTCTTGACCTTCTGGAAGTAGTCTGTCAGTCCCACCTGTTGAGGATCCCACAATGAACATCCATACCCCAAAGAGTAAAGTGTAGGCTGTTTCTTTCATAGAACTGTTGCAGCTTCGAAGTGTTCTGTCAATGAAAGGTAGCATTTTGTTCGCCTCTCTTACAGTATTTTACGTGTTCTTTCTAATTGAAGTTCTTCATAACTGCAATAACAAAGTATTTAGGTGAATTTACGGCCTGTATATTTAACTGGTTTATCGTGTAAAACACATTTACCGGATTTCTTTTAGCCATCATATGGATGACTTAACACTTTCCATTGTTTAGGGTACGTTACCAATTTTTGCGATATGCAGATATATTATCTAAAGAATGTTGCAGTTGCTTTTGATCTTCTAGTTACTTGTGAAACCTGAACTTTTCTTGGCGTACTGAATGTTCAATCAACTTATGGGTATGCTGCTGGATGACGTCATCGTCCACCGCCGACAGGAGCACACCCTGTCATTCTCGACGCACAACTGCACTCAGGAAGCAATGTTCAAGGGAAAACAAAGATAACACACACATTACAAGTAACCGAAAAGTAAAATCAACCAAACAATACCATCATCAGAAATATCGATACTGACAATTAATCAACAGGTGAGCCAGCATTAATTCTGTCCCTCTGTTTCTTGACTAGAGAGAGAGAGAGAGAGAGAGAGAGAGAGAGAGAGAGAGAGAGAGAGAGAATCGGATTCCAATAGAATTTAAACAAAAACCAACGTTTTTAATTTTTAGGCGCTTGCTAGTTTAATTTCAACAGCTTCCTTAATAACGCTATCCCAATAGGTGGAAGTGCATACCAGAAACTCTGTGTTGTTGTTTCCTTTAGAATGACCGTTGTGAAGATGATGTTCTGCAACAACTGACTTGCTCGGCTGTTTAAAGCGGACGCGACGCTTGTGTTAGATACACCTGTCTTCCACAGTCCTGATTGTCTGACCCAATATATGACATGCCACAACTGCAAGAAATACGATGGACACTAGCCTTGCGAAAACCAAGATCATCCTTTACGGACCGCAACAGGGTCTTTAACTTAGGGAGTGGTCGAAAAACACATTTCCACTACATACGACCAGTACTTCGCAAGGCGAAAAGACCACAGATTTAGGTGCCACTTCGTCACTATCATCACTCACCCGTTGCACAGTAGGCTGATGCACGTTTTATCTGCTTCTCACTACAACCATTTGAGTTGCGTCGGCTCGATTTACTTGTATTGGCGACAGCTACTCGTCGCGCACGTATCGATATTCCTTATTACTTCACCGCGGGTGGCGCGGCGTGCCTCGTTTCGCTTGTCATTTGCCTCGCAACCGTCGCGAGTCGACGCCGTCGTCGTGTATATCTTGGGCCCCGCACGCAAGACTCGACGGGTTGACATGCGGAGGGCAGTATGTATTACCCGGAAAGGCGACGTGGTAACGCGGCAGCGGCAGGTACTAACTTGTTCACGTGACGTGGTACAGCCGGCCTACGGTGCGAGAATGGAAGGTGAGCGTGGAAAGTGTCTTCGTCGACAGGCACGGCGGCTTGGGTGTAACGTAATTAGATTCGTTGACGACGAAAAACAGCCACGGCGAAGTGATCGAGCGCATTGAGGCGCTATGTTCCGATGAACGGGGCAATTCCCCGTCGGGGGTTCGAATTCCCTCCCCTCCCCCCTCCCCTTGTGCATAGTTGTTTGTGCTGTCTTCAGCATAAGTTCATAAGTACACTCCTCCCCATTATAATTACTACACCACGAAGATGATGTGCTACGGACGCGAAATTTATCCGACAGGAAGAATATGCTGTGATATGCGCATGATTAACTTTTCAAAGCATTATCACAAGGTTTTTTAGGTGGCGACACCTACAACGTGCTGTCATGAGGAAAGTTTCCAACCGATTTCTCATACAGAAACAGCAGTTGACCGGTGTTGCCTGGTGAAACGTTGTTGTGATGCCTCTTGTAAGGAGGAGAAATGCGTACCATAACGTTTCCGACTTTGATGAAGGTCATATTGTAGCCTATCGCGATTTCGGTTTGTCGTATTGCGACGTTTCTGCTCGCGTTGGTCGCTATCCAATGACTGTTGGAAGAACATGGAATCGGTGGGTTCGGGCGGGCAATACAGAACGCCGTACTGGATCCCATGGCCTCGTATCACTAGCAGTGGAGACGATAGACATCTTATCCGCATGGCTGTAACGGACCGAGCAGCCATGCCCAGATCCCTGAGTCAAGTGAGGGGACATTTGCTAGACAACAACCATCTGTACGAACAGTTCGACGACGTTTGCAGCAGCATGGACTATCAGCTCGGAGACCATGGCTGCGGTTACCCTTGACGCTGCATCACAGACAGGAGCGTTTGCAATGGTGTACGCAACGACGAACCTGGGTGCACGATTGGCAAAACAACATGTTTTCGGATGAGTCCAAGTTCTATTTACAGCAACATGATGGTCGCATCCGGGTTTGGGAATATCGCGGTGAACTCAGTTTTGTAGCGTCTAATCGTCATCGCCATACTGGCGTATCACCCGGCGTCATGATATGGGGTGCCGTTGGTTACATGTCTCAGTCACCTCTTGTCCGCATCGACGGCACTTTGAACACTGGCCATTACATTTCACATGTGTTACGACCCGTGGCTCTACCCTTCATTCGATCCCTGCGATACCTTACATTTCAGCAGGATAACGCACGACCGCATGTTGCAGGTCCAGTACGGGCCATTCTGTACACGGAAAATTTACGACTGCTGTTCTGGCCAGCACATTCTCCAGATCTCACATCAGTTGAAAACGTCTGGTCAATGGTGGCCGAGCAACTGGCTCGTCACAATACTACTCTTGATGAACTGTGGTATCGTGGTGAAGCTGCATTGGCATCTGTGCCTGTACTCGTCATCCAATCTCTGTTTGACTCAATGCCCAGGCGTATCAAGGCCGTTATTACGGCCAGAGGTGGTTGTACCGGTTACTGATTTATCAGGATCTATGCACCCAAATTGTGAAAATGTAGTCACGTGTCATTTCTAGTATATTTGTCCAATGTATACCCGTTTCGCGGTTGCTTGCGGTGGAGGTTCGAGTCCTCCCTGGGGCATGGGTGTGTGTGTGTGTGTGTGTGTGTGTGTGTGTGTGTGTGTGTGTGTATCCTTAGGTTAGTTTAAGTAGTTTGTAAGCTACAGACTGACGACCACGCGGTTTGGTCCGATAGATTTACAGACATTTGAATTTGTACATTTTTGAATGCCGTTTATTATGTGCATTTCTTCTTGGTGTAGCAATTTTAATAGCTTTATTGCAGTTTGTAAGTTTAGGGACTGAAGACTCCGCAGTTAAGTCCCATAAGCTTAACGAAGATTTGAACACTTGATTTGACGAGAAACAGAAAGGATTGATCGTGCCGGTGCAGAAGGCGATGAAACGTGCTTTCAAAATGTTAAAGCTGAGCAAGAGAATGGTTTCGAAATTACGGAAAGAAGGACACGATGCCGAGCAGAGTGGAACTCACGTTTCTACGCTGAAGAAGAAGAAGCAAGAACCTCCGAATAAGTATGTGATCGATGATATGGAAAAATCTATTGCCAGGCAGCAATTTCAATGGTATTACGAATAATATAAAGAAACACCAACTTTGGGAAAACATAACTTTTGTCGAACAGAACTCAGTTTCAAAGCTAGAAAGGAAACTCCTAGAAAAATTAATTTATCTATGGGATTTCGTTTTAGATGGTGGAAATACAATCCTGGCTGACGAACAACTATATACGTTATAACACCGATCTCCGGAAAGCCTAACTTCTTGCACTAGTTAAGGGGCAACAATCGTCTCCTGTTTATTGTATTGACAACAGTTTGCAAGAGAATGCATTTGTACCCCTTAGACTGCCTCCGTACCATCCAGACCTGAATCCTATCGAATTCATCTGAAATATTGTAAGAAATAAAATCCGTACTCAGAATATCTCAAGCGTTTTGCTCCCAGAGCTGAAAAAAATTGCAGCTGATGCTTTTGCTGCTGTAACATTAGAAGATTGGAGAAAGGCGGTACGTCAAGTAGAAAAAGTGGGCGAGAACTATTTGAGAAGAGATGCTCTGATGGACGAAGAAATAGAAAAAATAATAATATAAGTCGGGCTGAATTCAAGTGACGAATCATTATCGTCAGCGACCGAATCGGCTGACGACGAATGGACAGGCAGCTGAGGAATACGAGATCAGTATGGGAGGTAGATCTACAGATACTGCCTGTGAAGCTCCGTGAACAGCTAAGGTAAGATACTGCTGTCAGGAATATATCGTAGAATCACTATTCTACCGATTGTTTTTAATTGAAATTAGTTTTCAATGTTGTCCATTGGAAGAAATACTTTGTTTTGATTACTAGCTTCTGAGTACTCGCAACGTATTTATCCATTTGGAATATTTCTAGCCATCGTAGGTGTTGGACATGCTTGATTGCAGTAATGTTCAACCAATGATTGTATCGCAATTCCTTTCATAATGTGAGAACTATGAAACAGATATAAATGGCCTTTGAAAGGATTAGTAAATTCTAAGCAGGCTTAACATCTAACGGCTACATCGAACGTTGCATTCGAATTTCGAAATCGGATTTTATTCTTCAGCAAAATTAATCTTTATCTATATAAAAGCGAAATGACACTCATTCATACACTCACTCACTCACTCACTGACTAAACAAGAAATCTCGAAAACTACTTGACCTATGAAGCTGAAATTTGGCAGGAATGAAGTTTATTAGCAGTAGACGTCAGCTAAGAAACGATTTTGCGATAGAATCGATAGTTCATGAAATATGGCGTCATAAACAATGAAAACTTCCCCGTCTTACAGTACGTGATAGTGTGACTTTATCAGTCCACTATTTGGGAAGGAGAGCACATAGCGACTTGCAACAAACTTCAAACATAATTTGAAACCTTTAGGAAACTTTTCTTGCTGACAACCATAGAAAAATCATGAAAGGAAAATACGTTTCTCGGTTACTACTTTTCCGCTGTTCACGGAGTAAGACTACAGCATTCGGAATAACGTTGCAGTTTATAATTTCGACACTACATATTATACCCGCATTAAACTTTACAGACAGTATACACATATGCAGCTAAATGTAACTACAAAATTGTATCACAAAACGAAACGTATTTCATGAGATATGAACACATAAATAGTAAGGTTCATGTCAAATCGCCCCAACACGCAAAAAGTTTATTCTTTTACTTCTTTACAACTAATTGTATTCGCAATAGATTTTACAGACATGCAGCACGTATACAAATGAATATGTACCTGAAATACTATACAATTGTACAACATAGAGCAATAAATATGAGATAATATATGCTGCGATTGGTAAAAACTTTTCACATCAGGCACCACCTTTTACTACATTTCTTATTTATTGCTAAGACACTCATGTATTCCAGTGAGCTTAAGGATATTCATGATAGATGACAGTGCTGTTGAGAACTTTGAAGCAACTTTGAACTGTGAAGCGCATACCGCTGGAGGAAGAAGCAATACACTTCCATAGAACTACAATGAAAGGAAGAGAATGAAACAGTGTACATCCGACGAATAGCCATAACTTCTGACAGATCTGTCTTATAGCTTTAAGAGACTGCAGTTTTCAGTGAGAATTGCATTTTCTAATATCTATACTAACAATAAATCTGTAAATGTAGGCCTTTCCCTGTTCACTTAAATCTTCAAAACTACGGGACGAATCTTCATGTGGTTTGAACAGGAAACGCGTAAAAGTTTGAGTCAACATACAGGCATAATTTTTTCAAATCGTATCACAGAAAAAAAACGTAATTTTTAAGTGTTTTCAGTCACCGTTCTGTCTGTCTGCTCAACTATTAAAAACCTCATATCTCAAACAATTTCTCGAATTTGCATGGGTTTTCACAGGAAACTTGAGCGTAACTCTGGACAACATATAGACTTCGTTTCATAAATTTCGGATCACGGAAAAAACATCGCAATTTGAAACTTTCTATTTATACCATCATGTCTGTCTCTTTGAACACGTTTACCTCCAAAACTAATAGACGAATTTTCATTGGGTTTTCACACGTAACTTGAGCATATCGTGCGGTTACATAAAGGCTTCAATAATTAAAATCGGATCAGAGGAAACAAAGATAAAATTTGATAATATGTTTAAAAGCCATCATGTATGTCTTTTTGTTGAGGAAAATCTCCAAATGTACTACACGAATTTTCATGGATAAATTGAGAATAGTTTGGAGAGTAACAATGGCTTCATTTCATCAAAATCGGATCAAAGGAAGGAAATATATCGTAATTTGAAGATGTATGTGTGTACTATGCATAAAAGTATTTTGTAGTACAGCAAATCTCCTAGAATAATATACCAATTTTCATGGGGTTTATAGGTCAACTGAGAGTACCTTGGGGCAACATATAAGATTCATTTAATCAAAATTGGATCAGAGGAAGAAATGATATCATAATTTATTGTTTCAGGTGTATGCTATGCTTTAATTGCTGCGTAGTATAGCAAAGAACCGATAGAGGTGCTGTTACATACACAGTACACGAAATAACTGATAGATTGCGATGCTGCGTTTTTTATTCACGTGACTAAGGTGTAATACAGTGAAACAAAGGCTATGATTTTCCTTACGGCAGCGGTGTAGTGTATTGATGTTGGCAACGGCCGTTGAATCCTGTTTGAAAAATCAGTCACGTACAATGAGGAGAATTATTCTTTATGTTCACAATGAAATAAATATTCTATGTTGTTCTGGCCATTAAATTAATCATTCACCTAATAGGGAATAGTTCGTTGTCAACGACAGCAAACTAAACAGCTGACACTGCCAGTAAAATTTAACACAGCTAGGACAAAACAATTTACTTCTTGTGTGTATCCCATATGCTTTGCAATGTCATGGAAACGAAAGAAGTTTATCGTACGACGGATGTAACAACTAAATTGTGCATATAGCAGAAATATCTATGGAGTGAGCATTGGGTTCTGTGCATCTTCTCAACATTAACCTGGAATATTGAGACAAATCCACTCTTACCACAAATTTATTTGCTCTTACGATTGCTTTGTACCGCAATGGCTGCAAAGAAGACCAAACACCTTTTCGCAGAGCAAGCAAATAACATGAAATAATATCTAAATAAATGTCACAGAAGAAAAAAGGCAGTTGAGGAAGCTTCGCTAAAAGGGCCATTTTCACATAGTCATCATACCCGAACAAAAAAGGACCAAGATAAAGTCAACCATTAGTAGATTTATCCCAATATTTCGTGATTTTTTCACCTTAAAGGACACAAAATCTGTTCTGCGAATCTAAATGCTCACTCCAGAGATATTTCTGCTCTGTGCCTGCCACTAGAGAGAATATACACACATCAGAAACCTCTCTGCTTTCATAATTGTCCGGTACAATATTGTGATTAAAATTTGTAATTACTTACTTTTGCGGAGACAATAGTATTTAATTATAATCGGACATTTGAAAATGTAGAAAAAGACGTCTTCTTTTGCTGAGACAATCGTACTTAGTTATAATCCGACTTCTGAAAATGTAGTTCTATTACGCAAGTTCGATTACGCAGTAATCACTGCAGGACGTGGGGACATGCATTAGCTAAAAGAGTGGGCAATGCTGCTAACACCGTCAAGACAATTCACGGGAAATACTATATTTTATGGAAAGTTCTATACGGACGATCAGCAGACACCATTCCTTCAACTATTACCAAGACTTACTTTATCGCACATTGACACCACCATGACGGCTTATTTAACATCTCTGTTGACTGAATTACCAGACTTTCAACATTCGTCGAGTTTTCGATAATAGAAATGCATACGGAATAACTACATATTTCAAATGTTTATTAAGCTTAAGGGACTTAACTACGGGGTCAACAGTCCCTAAACTTACGAACTACTTATGAACTGCTTACGAACTAGGACGGCACAAATATCCATGCCCGAGGGGGGACTCGAACCCCCGACCGTAGTGGCCGTGCTGACCGTGACTGGAGCGCCTCAGTCTCCTCGGCCACCGCGGCCGGCCCTTTTTGCCTTTTGCACAATTTTGTCAGGTTAACCTAAATATAATTTAAATTTTGAGGTCGCACCGTTCTGTCGAAAGGTGACCTCGAGACGGGGCAACTCAGCAGACACACTTTCAGGGTCTGGAATAACATGGGCCCCGTGAACTAAAAACACAGAGATTATATCATTAAATTCCACTTGTTGAGAGTTCTTAAGGCAGCTGTTGAAATTAAACTGTCTCTAGTCAAATATCAGACGGACAGAATTAATGCTATCTCATCAGTTGCTATCTCACCGCGGCCGGCTAACTACATAGTTCCCAGTGCGACACTGCAATATACAAATACTTCAGCATACACTTATAGAGAGGTGTAAACAGTTTAGTACTACACCATAGAACCAATACATGGGGCTGTAATTATTATTACTGTTTCTCAGTTCAACGACAAATGCGTTTTCAGAAGCTTACGCCAGACAATCACACACTGCAGTCTTAACTTTATGAACACAACCTAACATAGAATTTAAATCGTTCCGGAGTTAATTCACTTTTTGTATGAAAGACTTTATGAACATTCATCGTTTTTGGCAATGACTCCTACTTAAATTTGACACAGCGATCCAACAAGGATTCTGTTTTTGCTGGCCTAGGTCCGGAACCTAAAAAAAAAAAAAAAAAAAAAAAAAACACGATATACACGGGTCCCTCTTTTAACAACCATTGCGAAGCACGGGCATGTAAGATAGTCGTTAATAAATACGCTGCTTGTAACAGGCTAGCAGCGGCCCACTTACAAAAATACTGGAGCGTACTTGTACGCCATACTGCTCTACCTTCTCTTGTTCCTCCGGCGAAAACACGACGATGCGAGTTTACCACTTGGCTATACCGAGTAATACGTTTGGGGCGGCGCTTTGGTGGAAAGTTGCTGTGACGTATTGACAGTCCGGAGCTCTCACCTTCCTACTCGTAACTGAGTCAGCGTCTTCACACGTCGGACCACTTGGGCGATGGGCTGGCGCTCTGACGATGTGGTGTGAGGAATGTCGCCGGACCTGTCCCGGAATTTGAGGAGATAAGTTCAGCTGTCTGTTCGTGCACCGTTGTCGTATCAATGATGCCCGTTGAAGTGTGTTTCTTGTTTTGAAACTTATGTGCGCTTAACGATTGGTTTTCACAGTAGCACATGTCCTTTCGCGTTGTGGTTGCTGCTCCCAGGTGTGGTCGTATTTTTCGTGCAGCATTTTTCTCTCCATTTGAGTTACGTGTACTCGAACGGTAGTAATTAACAGGTTTTCTTTCTTGGTATCATTGCTATTTCCTTTTGGTCCATTCCCACTTTTAGAATTGCCTTTTGACTGGGATGGTTCATATTGTAAAGCTCTGTCTGAATAAACTGTGTAATATTTGTTACCCATGGTGGTCAAATGGCCGGGACTAGAACTTGTTTGCTTCACGGCAGTTTGCTATCTTGCTTATGTTCTCAGTGCGTGTGCCAATATGTTTTTATTACTACAGCCTTATTTAAACGCTTATCTGCCTAAAGAGTTTGTGATTCCTGTGTCAAATATTTTCTAACAAGTCTACTGAATCTGTGATTCTGTTTAAAGCCTTAATTTATCACCCTCTTTACAACCTTATGCTTCAGATATTCTTCAGAGTGTAATTATTGTTCTGAAATTTGGCTCCAATTAACTGAACAGTAATGGTTTTAAGTTGGGCTATTCTGTCTTAAGCTCATTGGGCCACTTGTTGATCAATTTATTGGCTTAATGCAGGCCGTTAAATTTTCTCCTGATCTCATAACTGCTGTATTTAACTTAATGTAAAGGCCTTTGAGCTTTCTTGCTGTTTAATTGTGTTTATTTAAGGTTCAAGGATTTATCTTGTGTTGCTTATGCATTATTTTAATTGAATAATCTCCTAAAGAAAAATGTTTGGGTATGTTCAGAGATTTTTTGTATTTTATTCTTGTAAAAGGTGGTCTGCCTGCCATATCATAATCTGTGACTTACTAACATTAGTTATTGTAAACTAATTTGTTCAGATGCGCCGCTAAGCCCTTCTGGTTTTAGGTTTTTCTTCTTTAATTGACCTTTTGCTTTCTTCAACTTTTCCATCGATACTAAAGAAGGTATCCACTTCAGCCACCACATTTGACACACGGGTTTTCTTAAATTAAAATAAATTTCTATTTTACTGAATTTTAAGTTGTTGTCTGGAAAAAAAATCTATTCCTTGTATCCACCTTGTTTTCAAAATGTTCAAATGTTTGTAAAGTCTATTGGACTTAACTATGGGGTCATCAGTCCCTAAACTTACAAACTACTTATGAACTACTTACGAACTAAGACGGCACAAATATCCATGCCCGAGGGGGGATTCGAACCCCCGACCGTAATGGCCGTGAAGACCGTGACTGGAGCGCCTTAGTCTCCTCGGCCACCGCGGCCGGCCCTTTTTGCCTTTTGCACAATTTTGTCAGGTTAACCTAAATATAATTTAAATTTTGAGGTCGCACCGTTCTGTCGAAAGGTGACCTCGAGACGGGGCAACTCAGCAGACAAACTTTCAGGGTCTGGAATGACATGGGCCCCGTGAACTAAAAACACAGAGATTATATCATTAAATTCCACTTGTTGAGAGTTCTTAAGGCAGCTGTTGAAATTAAACTGTCTCTAGTCAAATATCAGACGGACAGAATTAATGCTACCTCATCTGTTGATCGATATTTCTGGTGTTAGTCTGTTTGCGTTGACTCTGCGGTTACTTGTACTGTGTGTGTTATCTGTGTTTCTCTTTGCACATTGTTTGTTGAGTGTATGTGTGCCTTGAGAATGAGGGTTTGTTCCTGCAAAATATCGGCGGTAGTCGAAGACGTAAGCTGGCAGCATACCCCATCCACACTGCGAACAGCAGCAACATCGATAGTCTACACCACTGCCTAATACTGTGCTCCAGTCTGGGAGAGAAGCCACTACACCAACAACGTAGATGTGCAGCTCCATGAAACCATGCGGATTATCACCGGCACATTAAAACTACTCCAACACCGTAGCTTTCCGTCATCGCTAATATAGCTGCACCAAAATTAAGAAGACAGAAAGCATCTTTTAATGAATGGGAAAAATGGTAAAAATAAATGAAGGAAAATGTTTACATATGCAGGATGTAATAAAAAATTTGCCAAATTACCGTTTCAAATCACGAAAGCCAATATGGAATAACTGCTATGTAAGAGGAGAGGTCACCTTCAACTTGAAAGAGAACTGGAAAAAGGATTGGGAGTATTCAGTCAGTAATCATCTCCTCATAAGTGATCCCTCAAAAGAACTAAAAGGGTTCAACTTCGCAAGAAAAGACTTATAAAGCATGGCCTTACATCCGGTATGGCTACTTGTGTTGCTATTGAGCTTAGTCCAAAGTTGTGGTTGTGGAGAAGCTGAACAGATGATGGACCACATCATAAAAGTGTGCCCAAAAAGAAAAAATAGTGGCTCTGCTGAGGACTTTATAGAAGCCACACCTCAGGCTATGAAGTGGATTAAATATCTGGACATTGATGTGTAGACAAAAGCTTGTCTAGCATGTGTTTCGTCATAATAAATCATTGATCACTCACATGTATTGAAAAATGAGCTCTTGTACAATCTCTTACTGATATTTGTGTATATATATTCTTGTTATTTGTGTAATTATATTTGTATATATGCTGCTGTTATGTGCCAAATGATAAATAAGTAAATAAATACCCGTCAATTGATCGAACATTCTGCTGAGTTTACTAACCGATAAATGAAAGCATCATCAGCGAACAGTTGAAAACATCTGCTCATATGTCTCCTAAATCGTAAGGAAGAATAGGGATCCTATAACACTTCCTGGCGAACGCTAGGTATCACAAGTGTCTTATTTGACCACTTTCCGTCAGTTACGACGTATTGTGTCCTTCGAGACAATATACCATGAATCCATTCGCACAACTGTGGTGATTTTCCATAAGCGCACCATTTGATTAGAAGTCGCTTGGAGGTACAGTGTCAAAAGCCTTGTGGAAATCTAGAAAAACGGAATCCGTTTCCGATCACTTGTCAATAGCACTCATCACAACACGTCAATAAAGAGCTATTTTACAAGAACGATACTTTCTGTATCCACGTAGACAGTAGGTCTATACGTTGTTCTCCTCGAGATAATTTATAAAATTGAGGAAGGTGTATGTTCCAGAATCTCACTACAGATGATATAGACCTGTAATTTTGCGGATACTCATTACACATAATACTGTGTAAAACATGTTTCGTTATGATGTTACCTATGAAAAACAGAGGAGGTTAAAGGGTTAAGTAAATCTGGTTATTGATTTTTTTAAATCAATTACTATGAAGTACGTTGTTGTTATGGGATGTGTATGCCAATAACGCAATCTGCTTTCACTACCACTGGTTGTCTGTGTCAATATAGTCGGCACTCGACTCTAGCACCTTTCTCAGTTTAACCCAAACTAATAGAAACACCCTGCATGTTTCATTGTTACGTATCTACTTCTTGTTATTACAATGAATCTTTTACAGTGTATTACCATTGTTAATGAAACACTAGGATCAAAAGAAACCGTTACGGAAAGTTACATTAGCGGCTGAAATGCCAGGTGGGGAGATATGGTTGTTCGAGTGTTGTCATAGGTTTTTGATTTTTGAATATGACCTCGTCTCGTAAAAGTGCAAGTCGATAATAAATCATTGCCCTCTCTCACTCTCTCTCTAATGTTATGCTGCTGCGATAGACAACATAATAATTACAGGTGATAATATTAGCGAAAAGAATAATTGTATTTTTCTGCTGAAATGCACTTTCCATTTGATTCTGCTCAGATTTTCTAGGAAATTTCGTATCTGGGAAGCTGTAAATGCAAAAAAAAAAAAAAAAAAAAAAAAAAAAAAAAAAAATAAAAAAAAAAAAAAAAATAAATAAATAAATAAAAAAAAATAAAAAAATAAATAAATAAATAAATAAAATAAAAAAAATAAAAAAAAATATTTGGACCTATATGAATACTTTCAAGTCCCTGCAGCAGTTATTTAGCACTGTTGTACTTCATTACTTCAACTATGGAACTATTATGATTCTGTAAACAACACAAAATTGTGACTCCAAACTGCATTCTGTATAGTTGTTGTACACTAGATGGTATGTAGCAAGTGCTACAGAATGAAATATCATATATCTTAGCAGCAAGTCTTTTAACGTGGTCCGACATCTAGCAGAGCGTATTTTACATGTTTCTATAGAACAACGTAGGTTTCGTCACAGCTGTGTCAATATATATAGAGAACGTCCGAAGACATAGATCACACGGGGTTAAAACTGCTACTTGTGCATAATCCTACCACAATGTTCAATTGCTTTTCATTTCGTTGTGGATATTAATATAAGTAATAGCACAACAGTCAATGTAACAGAAGTCATATAATTGTTATGTGCTTAAATTATTTCTTAAAGGAACGTCGGCATGAAGCAAATTTGATATAGCGATAGGCCACTACGGTCGGGGGGTTCGAATGCCCCCTTGGGCATTGATGTTGTATCGTCTTTAGTATAAGCTAGTTCATTAGTAGTTTGTAAGTTTAGGGACTGGTGATCCCGCAGTTAAGTCCCTTCAGCTTAACAAACAATTGAACAACAATATAGCGATACATTAGACATGATAAAATGTTGTGAGAAGAGTCTTCTTGTATTTCGCTTACCCCTAGAACAAAAACGTTCGTAATTATTAAGACTGCCATTTCTACATTGTTTCTCGAAAAATGTGAATAGTCACTAGCACTTCCGTCTCGTCAGTACCTTCCTAGCTTTAGCGACATGTCGATGAACTCGTGACTGCCAAGAATAAACTCTACGCACTGCTTAGAAAACAGTGGCAGGTATACTGAAAGTCGTTATTTTTACTATCGTTGGTAACTTCGTTACATCTAATAAGGTCAGTAATGCTCACGATTTGGGTTTATAATTAACTCCACGACGTAACTCGTGAAAAGAAGGATGTCTTAAAGAGGAAACACTTCCTAACATGACTGAGTGAAAAGATGCAAAGCAGGCTATACATACCGAGAATATTAATGTACCTGGGACTCGCTATACAGTCTGTTCTTAGAATCGAACCACATTGTGAGAACATTATTGGAACGGCTGGAATACCATATGCACCGAGGAGAACTACCTGCCACAAGCGTCAGTCGAAAATGTAAAAAATGTTAACGTTTTGTTCAAAAATGTTCAAATTTTTGTAAATCTATCGGACCAAACTGCGTAGTCATCAGTCCGTAGCTTACAAGCTACTTACGTTAAACTAACCTGGGGACAATACACATACACCCATGCCCCTTTTGTTGTGTCGTCCATATTACGAACGTTTGTAACATTAGACAATTCTAGAGGTTTTTGGTGATCAGTTACAAAAGATAATTGATCGAGATGTGTCTCTTTCTTGTCAACTTTATTTAGACTACTTCACCGCATTTTGTTCACAGTTATGTATTAACTGACAATACCATTCTGAGTGCTAATGTTGTCACTGCAGTAAGCATTTTGCGCTGGCCGCCATATTACCACTCAAAAGTATGTGTAACCAACTACGAGTATTTGCATGTGAATAGTACTGTTTTAATTCATAAGAATTAACTAATCTAACCACGCCAACTTTAGAGCATTGCATCTTGTTTGTATATGAATTTTCGTATCACACTCAAATCTTGTGAGGTTTGTGTAGGTAAGATGGGGGTGTCAGGCTTCGATAATATCTGACACTTTTCATTCCTGTTGAAGTATAGTAAGTCCGAGAGAGTGGCCGCTTGCGGTACAGACTGCGCATCCCCCTAGTTTTGCTAAAAGCCGGCACACTGCGTGTGTAGGCGCTTTGCAATTGTACAGTAGACTCTGGGCGGCGAGGCAACTACTTTGTTTCAATAGTGATAGTTTTAACGGAGTTGGTGTTAATAAACAAGGTAAGTCTCTACACCTTGCATCGAAATCTTTGTAGTGTTACGTCTAGCTATTAGATGGTGCTAAATAGTGATATATTTTTAAATATCTGTTCAAAAAATATTCAAATGTTTTTTTAAGCTGAAAGGGCTGAACTGCGGTGTCATCACTCCCTAAAATTAGGAACTACTTATAAACTACCTTACACTAAAGACGACACAAACATCCATGACACAGGGGGGGGGGGATTAGAACCCCCGACCGTAGCGGCCGTGTAGACTGTGACTGGAGCGCCGCAGACCACACGGCCACTGCGGCCGAGTAACTGAACGAACAGTAACTTATGTTGGGTGCCTTTTGATTTTTGCCTGGCCATCTTGGCTACTTCGGTCACAGAGTCATAGGGTGCGGCGTCAATCGATGACTGATCGGGATATGTTCCGCAATATTTGATACTTGTTGTATATATATATTTCTCCCAACTTTCAGCTTTCTCTTCTTTGCTTAGTACTGGTTTTGCATCTGATTTCTTAATATTCATGCTGCTGATTTTCTTGTCAGTGTAAAACATTGGTCTTAATTTATAAAATATTGGTCTTAATGTTAAGAATGAAATTTCCTAGAATACTTTCATGACACTGGATTGTATGGAGGTTAATAATGCTATATCAAATGATGATTATGAATATGCTGGAAAAGGGTGTTACAATTAGGTGGAATAATAATATATCTGGATATTATTAATAGTAACGCCAAGGAAAGATATATATTGAAAATATTTCTAAGAATTAGGGGCAGGAATTTACAGTTAACACAACAATGAATTACATCTACATCTGTGACACTAGAAGCGAATGTTTATATAATCCGTAGGGGAAGACAGTTTATACATTGTAGACAAAAAACACCGAAAAAATTAAGTGTACTTCTCATTGTCAGGCGAGCTGATTAAATCGAGATATAGGTATTGCTAGTTTGTCATTCCTACGTTTTCGCATGCATACCCTGACGCCACTGGTTCAGTCAAATGATTTATGGATTTTTCAAAAGCCTCTTCATATCTTTATAATTTACTAAGTTCGTCCCGCACGAAATACACGTATGTTAGGTGTTTAATATCATTTTTAAGTTTTATGTACTTGCTGTTCATACAAAGTGAGAAACTGATATCTATGATTCTTTGACGGAGATATAATTTTCTGCGACCATTGTGTGTGTTTCAGCATCCACTTATTGAGATGGTCGTTTGACAGGAAAAATTTCGGTGTCCCTGCTTCAAATTGGCGTCGTAATTCTGCTGCTAATGTAGGAGACTTTAACAGTATTGAATAATCGAGCCATCTGCATGAATATTTGTTAACAAACGCTGTAAGCGCCACTCGTAATTATGTTATGCATAATTAAATTTCAGTTATAATAACGGATTTATATTCGTCATGAGAAACATTTGAGCTGAATTTATATACATACACTCGGTCTGCCCATTTAACACGCGTGTTGTGACGCAAGCGTGGAACGCGCTTCTGTTCGTAATGAAGCGCTTCATAACTGTTGGAACTGTTGTGTATATATTTTAGGTCTGTATGGACTAATATTACAAAATATATTACACACACTGACCAAAGATTATCTTCGATAAATTGTGAAGTACGGTAAAATAATATAAGCTAAAACAACTGAGCAATATGGATTGAGAGTACTTTCGTTTAGACAATTGCAGAATCTTATAGTGTGGTTCTGGAACAAGTTTTACGCGAACAAGCGAGTTAGCTTTCACAAATCACAATCTTTCAAAGCTCAAGAATTATCATTTAACTCGAATAGAACCCGGCCGATTATTCCAGTGTCGTCAGCACGACGACATAAAATACGAAAGTATGCTTATATAGCGTTAACGTCTTTCAAATTTTTAACAGATCTATCTGCACACACTTCCTGTGTTACTGTAATTACTCCATGCAGTTCTCTCATAGTGTATGTAGTAAGTGGCTTATGTGCTAGCCTGAAACATGATGAAAGCAAAGATATCTTTCATATCAAGGTTATTAAAATTAAATTATCAGTACCACAGCATAATAGCTATTTTCATGAGGTATGCTCAAGAGATAACAAGGCAGTTCTTGCTTAGTCGATTATGATATTATGCACTATTTATATTACTATCGGTAAATAGTAAATAACGGTTACGTCTTCCGAGCTGTCAACTCTAAATCGGCATTACTCACTTCATCATAGCATTAGGTCGTCCAGAGAATTTCCTTTTTAACAAATACATTTATTTGGTAATTCGAGTTTCTTGTTTTCTAACAATTAACGTTTAGCTGTTGTGGGTGATCGGCTAGCACGAGAAAGACACACTCAAATTTTCCGGTGAAATTGGTTATACTATACAACGGTTATCAAGTCTGTCCGTCACGATAACGATTCCGGGCGGAGGCCAGACTTGGAACTCGTCCAGTGCCGTCTTTACGAGGTCCAAAAAATGTTCAAATGTTTGTAGAGCTTATGGGACTTAACTACGGGGTCATCAGTCCCTAAACTTACAAACTACTTATGAACTACGTACGAACTAGGACGGCACAAATATCCATGCCCGAGGGGGATTCGAACCCCCGCCCGTAGTGGCCGTGGAGAACGTGACTGAAGCGCCTCAGTCCCTTCGGCCACCGCGGCCGGCTTTACGAGGTCCCATATGGCCGATTTGGACCTTAAATTCGAAAGTTCTCTGGAAAGTGGCGATATTCTCTGCAAAGTGCCATATCGCTTTGAAGTCTTACACTTGGGGGGTCTTAGAGACTGCTTGCCATGAAGATAAGTTATCCTTTAAGACGAAGATTCCATTCTATTACTTAGTAAGAAATATGTATCTATTGGACACGGTTATGATAAAAAATTGCTTTCCTCGCAAATTGGTACATCAAACTGTTAATAAAATTATAAAATTAAACAATAACTCACTGAACACCAATATCAAGTAACAATTCCAATATATCTTACTTCATGCATTATTTTAATTGAATAATCTCCTGTAAGGTACTAGATAAAAATACATAAATTTTGCGAAGAAAGATCAGAACTAAGGTTGAAATTCACACTGTTGCTAATGAGTCGATTAAGTATTGAACGCCCTTTTTTGCTGGACTATCACAGTTCACTCATTTATATGTAGTGTTCCTGTTTTTTCTAGTAAGGACGAAACTGTATTTCTTCTTTCTTCCTAGTTTGTTACTCTTCACCTTCTCTTGTTCTTCTTTCTTCTTCCGTGAGTCTTTTCCAATGAGATTTTTAATTATTTTCCTCAAATACTATCTGAAGTTAGAGATAACTTGCCTGTTCTGAAGTTGAAGTCTCATAATACTCACAGTCAGTTTCTTGACGAATCTGTACTTGGTGACACTTTGACTGGTTTTAAAGCAGAAGTAGGGAATGCAGCCTGTTTACTGTACTAATATTAATTATCTGCATGTAATTGTACTCACCAGTAATAAAAGTATCGAATTTCGAAATACGTGTCTAATAGATACGTGACTAAACTTGCGTTACTGGAAATATGTGGCTCATAGGCAGTGCGATACTCAAGAAAACAACAATTACTTCACATATAAATGTTACCGTCAACAACTGATCACACTACAGCACTAACAATGAAATTGAATAAAGCTACTGAGGCATTCCCGCATATAGAACGAATAGTATTGCCAATCTAACAAGATTTATGCGTGTCTCTCAGGCACATACTTCCTTTTAAGAGTTATCAATGGTCAACTGTATCAGGGCCCCAGAAAACTTATCTGAATTCAAGTTCAACATGATTCCCGAGGAATACATATAGTGCCTTGGACCATTCTCACGATGTTGACACAAGTGTTGACTTGAACGTAACTAGCAAATTTCGTAACACTTAGCTCTTTACGTGACACAGAACCAATGATGTCGAGGTAGCGAAGACATAACTATTGTGGCGTTCTTGATTTTCCTTACTTCTCACGTCGGGGTGCTTGATTTGTAAAAGTCCTCTTGCCTCTCACCTTTATATACATCTTGTTTCTTGGCTCCTTCTCCCTCTTCTTCGTATAATGGACATCACGGTAATTTCAATTGTGCGTAGTAGCCTCCAAAGCATTAAAAGTAGGACAAATGATTTATGATATTTCAGTTTTCCTAAGTAAAGTGCATATTAACCGAGTGGGAGAATCATTGTTGTAAGTGCAGTTTTCAGCAGAATCATGATTCAGTAATGAACTATTAATCGCTAATCTGAATTGAGGCTTCACATTTCTCATTTAATATGCTTCGTGAGCATTAGTTACGCAAAGATCAATGATACTGCATCATTGTTTTCCGCACCGTTATTGAAATTTGTCTTCCATACTATCTATAGCACCCTTACTATGAGTATACTTGTGACCCCAGGTCGACTTTACAGTGTCTTCTTCAGATTTATAATGTTCCTTTCCAGTTACGCAAAAGTCTAGTTTATTCACACTCTTCGCCATGAGCGCGACTTACTTATCTTTCTATTTTATTGCAATCCAATACAAGCATTGAATTGAATTCACCACGACATAATCCATTATCGAGATTAGGCGCCTCTTTATAAACGCTTTTAATGCACTCCTTACTTCAGTATCAAGATTATTAAGAGGTTAGCTAGGCTGAGGGACTTACGCTAATTATATATGTATATTAAACTACCATTATAAAAGTTTTTGTTCGGGTCTTCAAGCCGTAGACTGGTTTGATGCAGCTCTCCACGCTACCCTGACCTGTGCAAGTCTCTTCGTCTAAGAATACGTTCGACTACCTACATCCTTTGGAATCTGACCACTATATTCGTCCCTCGGTCTACCTTTACGATTTTTATCCCACACGATTCCTTCTTATGCTAAGTTGACAATTCCTTTATGTCTCAGAATGTATCCAACCAATCTATCCCTTCTCTTAGTCAGGATATGCCAGGAATTTCTTTTCTCCCCGATTCGATAAAGCACCTCCTCATTAGTTGCGTGATTTACCCATCTAATTTTCATCATTCGTCTATAGCACCACATTTCAAAAGCATCTATCATCTTTTTATCTGAACTCCTTATCGTCCACGTTTCACTCCCATACAAAGCTACACTCCAGACAAATGCTTTCAGAAAGGACTTCCTAACATTTAAATTAATATTGAATGTTAACAAGTTTCGCATCTTTAGAAATGCTTTTCTTCCCATAGCCATTTTGCATTTTATATCTTCCTTACTTCGACCATCAGAAGTTATCTTGCTACCCAAAGAACAAAATTTATCTACTGCTTTTATTGTCTCATTACCTAATCTAATTCCTTCAGCATCCCCTTATTTTCTGACATTGCATTCCATTACCTTCGTTTTCCTTTTGTAAATGTTCATATTTTATCTTCCTTTCAAGACACTGTCTATTCCATTCAATTGCTCTTCCAGATCTTTTACGGGTCTGACAGAATTACTATTTCATCGGCAAACCGCGATATTTTTATTTCTTCTCCCTGCACTTTAATGCCGTCTCCAAATTTCTCCTACCATTCCTTCATTTACAAATGTAAGGTTGTAAAAAGTAGGCAACGACATCTCCAGTAATGACCAAATCAAAATTTTGTTAATTAGTACCTGCAACTGTATGGACACTGAAGCCTCAGACAAATCAAAATTTGCAGACTACTATTATGAAATGCTGGACCCGAAAACTAAATCTGTTCAAGGGGATATATTGCTTGAATAGAAGCCTGCCCTTCAATCATAATAGTCCTTCATCAATGCACAGATTACTACCTGGAGAAAGGATTGCCGCATATGATTCTTATAGGCTTAGTAGTGTATCTGAAGTATCTGAAGTAGAATAACTAGGGACTAAAGGGGTACAGTATGGGAATTAATGGAACGCCTTTTATATGGTAAAACTCACCATGGCAGCAGACAGTCGCTGGCCCGGCAGGTCCACGTTTACAACTGGTAGTATTGTTAGTAACTGCGGAACATAAATGCGACCGTTAAACGAAGCGGAATGGGCTGAGTTACGCTTGCGAGAATAGGCGGCTTGCCAAGCGTGTGACGTGCGGGAAATGGAAGGTTGGGGAAAGGAGGGGAAGAATATGTCAGGAAACTGTTGAATCTTGTGAAACGATTCATGGTGTAGCGATATTATTAGCCTGTAGCTTACATACTACTTATATTATTAAATAATTCGCAGTCTCTGTTGCAAGATTCTTTATTATATCGAAAAACGTGTTTCGCGCTGTTAGCGCATCATCAGACTGGAAGCAGACAAAAGTTTTATTACAGTCCGTGTACCTGGCAGCAACGAATATAATTTGGCTAAGCTGAGTAAATTTTGAAAGGTCAGAACTTCCTTGAGTGGAGATGGAGCCACAGAACTATCTAAAGCTGTGGTGGAAGCAGCTTAGCCGCGGCTGAGCGGCCGAGCCCATCGAGTCGCTGTGCTACGATGCGCGAGGCCGTTCCGCGTCGGGGATTCGAACCGGCCCTCGGGCATAGATGTTTGTGCCGTCTTTAGTATAAGCTAGTCCAAAAGTAATTTGTAAGTTCAGGGACTGATGACCCCGCAGTTTAGTCCCATAAGCTTTACAAACATTTGAACATTTAGATTTTGAAGAAGCGTAACAATTTGTGTTCTGAGATTGGGCCCCAACAAAGAAGTAAACGTACAAGGTACATAACGGCATGGTGGTAGTGAAACAATAATAAATTAATGAAAACAAAGTTGTTAGAGGCCTGCGGGTAAGGCGGAAGAAAGATGTTGTGAATAGTTATTTTGGGAAAAAAATGGATAACATGATATCGTAAAAAGTTTGATTTTTGCTAATAAGCTGTTCGTTGAGACTGTGTTTTGGGGACCGTTTCACAAACTTTGTGGTTTCTAATTCTTCCAGAAGTGAGAGTTTTTTCTTTGAGGGCGATGTGAAGAATTTGCAATTCGTCTAGGGGTGGGGGGAGGGGGATTGAGAGTGTTTGCTTTTCTTGAGATGCTTGGAAAAGACTGAATTATTTTTGGCAGCGCCTTTCTTAGTTAAAAGATGTTCTTGGGACCTAGATTTGGAGACTCGTCCAATTTAGCCAATGTATGATTAAGGGCACTGCAAACATTGTACAGGGTGTCTCACGACAGACGCCTGCCAGACGTCCGTGGATCTCGCAGAACGGCTCCCGGTCGCCGCCTCCACATACGCCGGCCACGGCAGCGACTGCTTCTCGGACTCTGTTGTGCTGCAGGCACTTATACTGTGTTAAAGTCTAAAAAAACATTGCCATCTGAGTACCTTTATTTACAGTAGATTTTCAAAATTATGTCCCTCTATGGAAAGAGCGGCCTGACATCTCTTGAATATATTGGCGAACACTCGACGAATTTAGGCTGCCGAAATCTGGTAAATGACCAGTCGAATCCAGTCTTCCAACTCTTCAAGTGTATGGAGATTGCTTGCATACACCTTATCGTTTAACATTCCCAAATGCTTAGTCACAGGGATTTAGATCTGGAGAACGAGGAGGCCAATCAACTATCCTATCATCAGCAACACTTCGTATTGCTGCCATAGGAGAATTGGCATTGTGTGGTCTTGCATTGTACAACATGAAATAACCGTACAAATTTTCGTTAGGTGAAACTTGTTGAAAAATAGATGTAGGATATTGTTTACATACCTGTCAGAATTTATTGTTTCATGAAAAAAGATTCGACTATTCATTTCCCAGATTTCGGCAACCGTAATTCGTCGAGCGTTTGCAAATGTGTTTATGAGATAACAGGGAAATCATTTTGAACATCTACTGTATATAAAGGTAAGCTTAGGTTACTCAGATGCCAATGATTTTTAAATTCAGTGTATGCTCCCGCGGCATAATAGAGTCCGGCCGGAAGCCGTACCGAGCAATCCGCGTACGCCTGGCAGGCGTCTTTCGTGAGACACCCTGTATTTTGTAGACGCCTGAATGGCTAAAATGGTCTTTAACTAGCCGTTCACTGTGTTGAAAGCGATACAGGATATTGTCATTGATCGTTAAGGCTACATTTACATGGGTGATTTTAAAAATTTGGGTGAGTCTGTAAAAGAGATTTCCTATGAACGGTTGTATTTGTGAGAGGAGATTTCTTTGAACCAATGGGTCGAGCTGCCAGCACACGGACATATAGGCTCATGGAAGATGTTTAATTCATGGTGGAAGGCAGTTAGTTAGTCATGAACCTTGCTATTTGAAACTTTGCAGATTCGGAAGGTCTTGATGTTTTGAAGTTCATTTATGCAGTTTGATTGCTACTGTTGCTGAACGAGTTGAATATTATGGGTCACGAAGGAGTTGTGTTAATGAAAAGAGCGACCAGGGAGTATTTCTCTAGACTGTCTTGTTCCTGGTCATTAGTATAGACTGATTCTACCTGTTATACTTCAACGTGTTCTAATCTGAGCTAGTTACAGATGTTGTGTGTTTTATACTCGTTCGGCTTCAAGTGGTAGGGAGTGGGTTGTGGAGGGACAAGTCCTGAAAGTATGAAGTATTTTTAACATTTTTGAAGTAAGCTCCAATATGATCGCTATTAAAATTTTCATCGTGCTCCAACAGATTCTCAAACCACGTTAACCTTTATCGTCTAAGAGATCCGCCCATTTTATTTTCCTTTCCTTGAGAGGTGGGTAGGTGCCGTAGCTCCCCCTTCCCGGTTTCCCTCGGGAGAGGGCGATGTTGGTGGGTTTGAGACACATTTTGTGTTCAGCTAAAATATTGCGTATCTTCTGTCGAAGAGGTTTCGCAGCAGTTCATATAACTATTACGTAAGTTGAATGTCTTCAAGGATTTGCGGCCGGATATAATCATTTTCTTGGTGCGGTACGTTAACGACCGACAGCGCTGCCATCTTCAGGTGAGACTGGCAAACGAACACTCCGAATCTGAGGAGACATACGGCGGCTCCTTTTACCCCTGGTTCCTTCGGAAGGGCGGTGGTTCAAATTCACCTCTGGCCAACCAGATTTAGGTTTTCAGTGATTTTCCTAAATCACTCCAGGCAAATGCCTGGATGGTTTCTTTCAAAGGGCACGGCCGATTTCCAGCCTTACCCAAAAACCCGAGCGCAAGCTGCGTCTCTAGTGACCACGCTGTCGACGGGACGTTAAACACTAATATGACCTCCTTCTCCTATGGTACTGGACACTGCGGGTGCATGGGAAGTGGAGGAAATGCCCTCAGTTCACTTTGCTTAACGCAAAACCTGAATACTTCTCAGAACCGTCAGGTTCTACATATGAAACTTTTTGTCGGATTAAAACTGTTTGCCTGAACCGGGATTCCAAATTGGGGCCTTTGCCTTCCGTAAGCAAGCGTTCCACCATCTGAGCTATCCCAGCACGCATCACGGTCAGTCCTCATAGATTTACTTCCGGCATTGCTCCGCCTCCTGTTCCCAAATTAACGAATGTTCTCCTGGGAAGCTTGCATGACTGGCACTCCTGAATGAAAGTATATGGATGAGACATGGTTTACGCAATCCTAAGAGGTGTTTTCAAAATGAATTTTCCACTCTGGAAACTCCTAAGCTGTGTCTATGCCACGTCTTCACTATATAATTTCTCCCAGGATTGCTAGTTCTGCATGATTCACCAGATAAGTTCTGTGAACTTTACGAAGTAAGAGGCGAGTTACTGTGTATGGGGGCAAGCGTTCCCTACTCTCTCTAATGCCAGTTGAATACCACGGGATGAGTGCCACACTTACAAATGATTGCACAACTGGGAATGACGTCCGCATCAGAACGTCAGAGCTACAGAAGAACCGAATTATCTACGAATTACACAACTTCTTCTCTGAGATGAAGAAATTGACATAGGAAAAGTACGAGGCGCGTCCGAAAAGTAAGTTCCGTTTGGTAATAAAATGAAACTGTACACAGATACAGAAGAAATTTTTATTGCACAAAATTCTGCAACTTTTAAACTACTTTTCCACATAACTGCCGAAATTTTGCAGGCATTTTTCATAGCGTGGCCCAGGTTTTGTATACCTTCTTCATAGAAATCTGCCTCCCGTGTCTTCAACCAGTTGGAAACAGTTTCTTTCAGCTGGTCGTCGATAGCGAGAGCACTAATTGTAAACCTACGGTTTTCCTGGATCTTGTCATCAATCGCGTGAACCAGTTCTTCTGTTAGCAAAGATTGACACCCACTTCGTTCTGCATCGTGCCCATCACTACGCCCGCCATTGAACTGTCGGGTCCACCTTCTCATCATCGAATCACTCATCGCCTTTGGTCCGTAAACATCGCAAATTTGAAGATAAATTTCACTTGGTTTCACTTTCCTCGCATTCAGAAACCGAATCACCGACCTGATTTCACAGGCGGCGGGATTTTCAATCAACGCCGACATTTCAAACAAGCACAACAAAGCGTACGTAACTGACAGCTATCTCCAAATGGCGTACGTTCTTCTCCTTGATACACATCGTTTACAGCGCATGTGTGGAACTGCAATCGCAGCGCTGCAGCGGATATAAATTGAAACGGAACTTACTTTCTGGACCCGCCTCGTATTCTAGCTGGCTGCATCAAACCTGAAACACTAGGCGTATCTCTACAATCAAGCATTCCTAACCCCGGTCAGTTCCTTACGCTACTCCCGATCTTTGTCGCGAGTTCGTATGCTCAGGTTGCCGAAGTATCCGCTTGTCGTCTACAGAACGCTATTTCATTACTACACGAATGCCCCCTCGCGCCCCCTCCCTTGTTGCTGCAGATGTTGTGAACATATACTACATATTATGTGTGTCGATACCAATGTAACGAATGGTTGGAAGCTATTTCAGATTATTATATTCACCAATAAGAAATTTCAGGTTACCAAAACAATTAACACTGAAGATTTATCGTTGAGGATGAAAATGTTAATGTAAAAATTTCTAGAGCGTCCTGCAATACAGCTTACGTCTATATACATGCCAAGAAAACGTAGGAGAGATGGTGAGTACACTTCGAGGTTCAACTGTCACTTTAGAAAACTGATCCCCAAGTAAGTAAGCTTTATGATACATTTAAACATATCGAAGGATTTCCTGACAAACAGGAAACGAATCACACGGAACTGAACGTTAACGAATCAGCTAAAGAAATGCTGTTGATTCATACACCCGCCACCTCCTAATAAATAAATAAAACAAAAACAAAGATGGACGATGGGTTGATTCCAGACTCCATAAGGAGAGTAGTAATAGTTCTGCAAATTTGTAAGGAAAAGCTTTTTCTGTCCATAAATCCTAGGGCAGTTTTAATGAACATTATTTTTTATTTTTGGAAATCTTCAGTTTACTCCATTTTGTGCTAGTGGGAAGTTTGATAGCTGTCGGATCAAGATATTGATTAGGAGAATATAACGAGAAAGAACGGAAACCCTTATCCGTTTGAATCTGATTACTTTATTCATCTCTTTGCTCCTTCTGAGATATTTTACCCCACACATTGCCCTGCATAATCACGATTCCTTGATATCTAAGAACGTGTCCTACCAATCGGAGCCTTCTTTTAGTCAAGGTAAGCCAGAAATTCCTTTTCTCCCCAATTCTGTGCAGTACGTCCACATTAGTAACGAGATCCATCCACCTAATCTTCAACATTCTTCTGTAGCACCACATTTCAAAAGCCTCTATCTTCTTCCTGTCCGCTCTATTTATCGTCTACGTTTCACTCTCATACAAGGCAACACACCACACATAATGGACTTCATTAGGCTTAAATCAATATTCGATGTTTCCAAATTTCTCTTTTTCATGAACGCTTTTCTACCCATTGTCATTCTGCATTTTATATTCTCTGTACTGCGACCATCATTTTTTATTTTACTGCCCAAGTAACAAAACTCATCTACCTCCTCTATTGTTACGTTACCTAATCTAATTCCTTCAGCATCACCTGATTTTCTTATACTGCACTCCGTTACATTTGTTTCATTCTTGTTGATGTTCATCTTAAATGCACCTTTCATCACACTGTCCATTCCGTTCAGCTGCTCTTCCAGATCCTTTGCTGTCTCTGACAAAACTAACCTCAGGTCAACATATACACCCTTTCCCGAGAAAGGACGCGAACCCCCGACGGAGAACGGCCGCGCGCATCGCAGTACTTCGCCTCAGTGCGCACGGTTATTCTGACGCGGCGCAATGTTTTTATTTCTTTACTCTGGACTCTAATTCCTTCCCCAAATGAATGATCGAGACTGGATTCTGGCTTTTGATCCGCTTATCGATTTTAAATATGACCAGATTTTTTTCGGGTCCTCGGAAAGATCTTTTGCTAATGTATGGCTGTGGTAATTATTGTATGCTCCGCGCATCGATCTTTCTATAGACGCACGAATTGGTACTAACTTTTGCCCGTCTTGATTTGCATGTTCTGTTTTGAACCGAGAGTGCAACAGCCTTTGCTTTCTCAGTAGATTTCTAATATTACTATTATAGAACGGTGGATCTTTTCCATCCATATTCGACTGTAGTAGATGCTGGTCCATATTTTCTCCTTTCTTTGCTACACAAGGTTTCAATCATCCTATAGTTTCATAAGTTTTAATATGTGTAGGTTGAATATCTTTCTATTCTTGTTTCACGGTAGCCGAGAAACACTAACCTGTGTTGAAGAGTCGGTATTTCCTTGAAAATGATCGAATCTTTCGAGGATAAACGAACTGTGCGGAATAATTTTATTATGTTTGTTAAAACGCCCACTATATTCACAAGAGTTCACCAATCTCTTGAATTTAGTTTACTATTTTGGTATTACAGTGATCAAATACTGTATTAACATCCGTCTAATCCGCCTCTACATCAAAAGCTGCCCGTTACAACAGACACGCAGTCTCCGGCAATTATTTCGATCAGTTAATTCGTAACACCAGTAGAATAATAAATGAATGTCAAAACATACTTGACCTTTAGCAATAAATAATGCAGGGAGCAGGGAAAACTGTTGTCGAAGTGAAACTGAATAATGAAAGTATCAAATTCACCAAAATATAACCCATTCGGAAAATCAGAGAGAATTTCCATTAATGCGTTCCTGACAGAGAGTATCCACTCATTCCGAATTATAAATGTAAGTGTAGAGCAGATGTATAATGAGTTCAAAGGTTTACTGTAGACGGTAATTGGCAGATTTATACCAAATAAATTAGCATATGAGAGAGCAGAACTTCTTTGTAACAGATGGACGGGTAAGAATACTGTTCCACAAACAATGAAAAGGGCATTACAAATTTAAACGACTACATAATCCCTAAAATTGGTGATCCTGAAATTTAGCAAGGGTTTCATTGCGAAAATCTTATAATAGTTTCCAAAGCAAGTGTGCATCTCAAAATTGTGCAGGAAACACAAAAATACTGAGGTCATACGTACAGTATACTAAATGCAAACTGCAATCACTACTCGATAGTAATGCTAATGATGCCGTTAATAGTGCTAATGAAGCCGAGATACTAAACACAGAATTCCAAATTCCTTCAACAAAGAAGCCGAAGCCAATATCATACCTGCCAACGTGGGCGATTAGGAAGTAGATATCCTCGGAAAATTGACGCAATTTTAATCACATGAGAAAAATTAGTCTTCTGGTCTGGAATGTATATCGATTATGTTTCTACCTGAGTGTATTGGTGCGATAGTTCCATTCTTGACAAGGTAGTAAGGAAGCATTAGGTTTAATGTCCCGTCGACACCGTAATCATTAAATTGGCCATACATGATAGACATACACAACATCTCGTTGTATGGAGGATCTGTGCACAAAATAGTAAAAATGTTGCCCAGATCATACAGATATTCATGAAAGGTAACAGGAGTAGCCCTCTAAATTATAGGTCTAAATCTGTGACGTCGATTTGCAGCAGTATTTTTTAACAGATACTGCGTTCGATCGTTATTAATTAAATCCAAAAGACTTATCTATTGACCTACCGGTAACTTGGATTTACAAAATAACTTTGTTGTGAAACATAAATAGGTTTAACTCTCATGAGGTGAAAAGTACTATCGACGAAATTGAATCCATATTTAAATGATTTCAGAAGGCTTTTTCACACCTTATCTCAAAAATGCGTGGATATGGGATGTAGTTTCATATTCGTGAATGGACTAGCGATTTCCTGTCGGAGAAGGCACACTTTTTGGTAACTGATGGAAAAGCATCGACTAAAACGAAGTGATAAGTGTCGTTCCACAGGGAAGTATTTTACTGTTTTCCTTTTTCTCCCCTTATCGACATAAACTGTAGGAGAGAAATTATGAGCAGTCCAGTGAATTTGTTTGCAGATGATTTTGTCATTTATAGTCCAGTAAAGTTATCTGCAGATCGAAGCCAACCATAGAGAGATTTACCTATGACATAGTTGGCAATTTACATTAACAACTGAAGAGCAAGTATTAAAAGGAATCTGTTAAGCTTCGTTTGCAAGATAAATCAACCGAATCTGAAGGCCGTAGAAGTAACTAAGTAACTACGAAGTACTATTTTAACAGACTTTAATGGGAAAATTAAGACCGAAAATGTCGTATGGGAGGCGAGTTAAAGGCTGCGCTTTATTGGCGGAATACTCAGAAGATCCAACATTACTAGTGACGAAACGTCGAAAGAGTACAATTCAGAAGCCCGGTTTGCATTGTCGATATTCGATGGAGAAATGGAAAAGATACAGGAATTGGAGTTGAAATCTCTACAACAACGACGTTTGTCGCTGCGGCGATAAATGATGCAGTATTCTTTTAAGTAAGCCTAAATATATTGTTGACCCCTACCTACTTATAGAGAATTTATAATCAAAATGGTATTTCAGTAATCGGAGTTGGAGTGAAATGTAGGTTACTGTCTTCACCTGTGCATTTATTGAGAAAGTGTTAGATAAATGGTGTGATGATTATTGGAAGAACTCTATGCACGACACGTGATTTGCAGAGTACTGCATGTGGTATTTAGGATGAGTGGGACAGTGCATAATGGTTTAAATCATACTTAACTGGAAGAGTGCAGAAAGTTCATAATCAGTTCACATGATATAGATGAAACAATTAAATCCTCTAACTGGGGAGTTATCATAAATGGGGTACCACAAGGTTCGATCTTGGGTCCTTTGCCGTTCTTAATATATATTAATAACTTGCCATTCTACATTCACGAAGATGCTAAGCTAGTACTTTTTGCTGATGATACAAGTATAGCTATCATCCCTGACACACAGGAATTAACTGTTTAAATTGTAAATGATATCTTTCGGAAAGTTATTAAGTGGTTCTCTACAAAAAAAATCTTATTAAACTTTGATAAAACCCAGTATATACAGTTTTATACAGTAAATGGCATGACACCATTAATAAATTTGGACTTTGAACAAATCTGTAGCTAAGGTAGAATATTCAAAATTTTTAGGTGTTTCCATTGACCAGGGACTGAATTGGAAGAAACATATTGAAGATCTGAAACGTTTGAGTTCAGCTACTTATGCTATCAGAGTCATTGCAAAATTTTGTGATATACATCTCAGTAAATTAGCTTACTACGCCTGTTTTCATTCATTGCTTTCATATGGGATCATATTCTGGGACAATTGAACATTGAGGAAAAAAAGTATTCATTGCACAAAAGCGTGTAATAATTTCTGGAGCCCACACAAGAGCACCCTGCAGAAATTTATTTAGGGATCTAGGAATCTTCACTGTAGCTTCACAATTTATATATTCACTCATGGAATTTGTTATTAACAATCTGTCCCAATTCAAAAGTAATAGTAGTGTGCATAGCTGCAACACTAGGAGAAAGGATGATATTCATTATTCAAGGTGAAATCTAGCTTTGGCTCGTAAAGGGGCGAATTATGCTTTCACAAAAGTTTGGTGACTTACCAAGTAGCTTCAAAAGTCTGACAGATAGCCAACTATTTTTTAAAAAGAAGTTAAAGGAATTTCTGAATGGCAGCTCCTTCTACAATGTAGATGAAACAAAAATTTATCAAGTGTAGACAAAACAGCTTCCTGCAGCTATAATCGGAGGCGAAAAGTTTAGGCACGCGTAGCACTATATAAGAACAACCTAATGGCTTCTTTAAGTCTGTCATCTTTTCCGATAATGCCTTACTTGGTGTGCACTTGTTCTCAAGCAGTTTTTTAATTGGTGCCACTTATCCCCTCATAAAATTTTTGAATTAGATAATAATTTTGCCAAGAACTTCGTTGAACAACAAGTACATGTGTACTGCCCATGCGACGTCAAATACAAGTCTTCCTCCCTTTGTTCCAAATAATGATACACTCTGGAATAGGAATGTTTTGAGGCTCCACGTCCTTCAGTTAACTTGGCATGCATCAATATCAACATCATATATATGAATGGGTGTGCGGTAGTTCCGCTAAAACTCATAATGTAGTTGGCAAGGCCGACTTGTATATTTTTGTTTTGATTGGTTTCATACAGACATGGTTAGGAAATATAGAACAGGAAGAGCCCAAAATAAAATCAGAGAACTAGAATTTAAATAATAATAATAATAATAATAATAATAATACACTATTTCCCCTAGAGAGGCAACCCAGAATTCACAGCTGCTTTCTAGTTGGAGCTCTAGGTTGAGGGCACACGGCTAATCCTTTCCAACATGATAGTATTAATACGTAGAAAAATAAAATAACCCAGTTCGGCACGAATGGCCAAAAGATCCAGAAGGGCAGGTCAGGCGTTTAATTGGAGTAGTTTTCCCTATTCTTCGTGCCCATAGGAACATTCCCTTCACGAAATATGAGACATGAGTGTTGATGTGTTTATGTTCAGTGTAGGTGACTGTAATGAACGTAGGTGTAGTGACGTCTTAGAGATGATGGGAAAAGATAGATGGTAAAACTTGGTGTCGCCTCATAGCCTGCTCGTCTCGAAAAGCAACGAGGGGGCCGCCGAGCTTAGCATCCTCGTCCGAAGGACGGATCACTTCTTTACAGTGAATTGGCAGGAATCGATGTATCCACCTTTTCTTTATAATTTCTTACTATTTTTCCTATACTCTTCTTATTCTGTTTCTAATGGTATTTTCTCTTTTCTAGTTTTTCTGAAAAAAAGGGGCTTGCCACGCCAGTTTTTTTTCCTTTCCTCTATTCATTTTTTGTAATATTTTTATGTTTTTTTTTTTCGTTTTTTCCTTCTTTCTGTTCATTTTTATTATGTTTTTTTAAATTTATTGTTATTCTGAAAAAGCAAAGGGTTTGTCACCGCCACTTTTCACTTTTTTTCCTTTTTTCCTGTACAATTTTTCTTATGTTTTAATGCTTTTTTCGTTTTTCTTTTTTCGCATTTTATATGTATTTTCTTCTATACACTTTCTGTTCTGTTTTTAATGTTTTTTTGTTCTGTTTTTGTATTTCTAAAAAACTTGGTTTACCACCGCCACTTTTGCCGTTAGAAAAAACTTCACTTGACTACTAACTAACCTAATTCTAATCAAGAGCAAGAAAGAACTCAGAAGAGATATAAGATATAACGGAAAAAAAGTGGTGAAGACACGATCACTGCTGTAGAATTTTATTTGGACAACTGGTTTCAAAGGTTTCTGCCATCATCATCATGTTCAAAAAATTTTATACAACTGTTGACATTACAAGATGACGGACATGTAAAACATTTTATGGACCAGATGAAGATGGCAGAAACCATTGAAACCCGTCGTCCGAATAAAATTATACTCCAGCGATCGTGGCTTTACCATTTTTGAAACGCATCATAATATTAGATCACTTTCTCACAATATAAACAAAGTTTTTTATTATATTTATTATTAATATTATTTTTAAATATATAATTAAAGGAGCATCGGCATAGGTAGAAACGTCCAAACATGTCTTCTCGTTGAATGGTTGTAAGTTCTGTTGTGGGTTATGTTCGGTTCAGGTGGGTTTTGTTAAGAGTTATCTTCTCATGGCTTGGAGGTTCCAGCTGCGAGGCGAGTCATGAAATGCACTCCGTAGAAAGATGGAAAAACATTACTGATACTTTAGGATACGTATTAGGACGCAGTGTCGTACACTGAGAAATTTCCAATATCCTACTACTGACCTCGCCAGAATTAAAGAGATATCAGATCGTGTGGCCACGTATCCAGTTTAGCGAGTCTGTTTTGGTAGTGGGTAGAAAGTTTCCCCCGGGAATAGCAGCATGTTGATGTCGATCTGTCAGGTGTTTGTCAAGTAAGGGACGCCAAAATTCGCCGCGCGAGCGTCCAGACTTCGTTTGCCTGACCACAGTGCAGCCTATGACCTTCTATGTCGCCCAATCCGCAGTGAATGCAGAGCGGCAAATCGATTAGATAGATCTGATGCGGGCGATATCGGTTAACTTGTTTTCCGTTCACAGTGACATACCAAGCTTTAAATTGGATTCCATTATCTGGAGGGGTGTGCTCAACGGCCACAAAATCACTTTTATCAATAAAGAAAGGAGTAGCATTAGCCGTAAAATATTTTGGTTTATTCAGGCAAATGGATTTCGGTTTTCCAAAAAACGATCTTCAGTGCAGACAGCAAGTTCAAAACAGCATAGCTACATTGTCAACGGATATGTTAGACGTAAATGTCATTGTACATTACACAAAAATGCAGTTTTGAACTTGCTGACAGCACTGAAGGGTTTTTTTCTTGGAAAACCGAAATCGATTTGCCGGAATAAAGCAAAAGATTTTACGGCTAATGCTGCTCCTTTCTTTATTGATAAAACATACCAAGCTGTCTGGACGTCTGATTCAAGAAAACTTTCGTAAACAGCTTTTACAGATGTGCCGCCACACATTCTGTGGATGCTGAATTTCGATTGGGTTGGATGGTTGACAATGTTGTAGCAGATCATATACTGTTTTTGTCTGAGACAAACGAGCAAGTGGTAAAGCTTTGTATACATAATTGAGTCAGAAAGAAACATCGGATGTAATAGAAGGCAATTGAAATGGCTGGAATCGCGACTGAGGCTACCAATCCAGAGTAAAGGCACTTCATAGGATTCCGGTGAGACTCTGTGGTTAACGACGGCAGATTTTCAATTGGGATCTGTCGTAGAGCACCGTGACTCTGGTCGGAACATGTGTTAGTCCCACCCCACGAAGTTCCCGTGGCAGTGCAAAGGGCGTTGTATTTCACTTTGAATATCATTCCTGTGGTGACGTAGGAGCCTAATGCAGCCAACATATGCCGTGCCAGAAGAGTTGGGATCGCTAGCACTTGAGATACATGGGGTATGCGGGAGTCCTGATAGATGTTCACATATTGTGTACGTTTGACAATGTCGATGGATCGTAGCCAGTGATTACCATACTTCTGATTCTCTTTAGCAATCGCCTACCGTTTATTGCTGCAGAGCGACGGAGATCAGCTGAAAAATCAACGCCAAGACATCTGACGGTGGTGGCCACACTTAGAGGAGCGATGTTTCTCTCTGGTAGGCCCTCGCCGTTGAGCAAGACCTTGCATTTTGAGACGTTGAGCTAGCTGCTCGATGCCTCACCATACGTTGCCACCCACGTCAGGGCTGCTCGTACATACTTCTCAGTGCGTTGGTAAAGGACGAGGTCATCGGCGTAGGCTGTACAACAAAAGCGGTTCCAGTGCAAATTAATATCTTCCAAACGTTGGCGTAGTCCCTGCAGCAAGGCGTATAATATAGTTGAAAGTGGGCAGCCTTGTCGGACGGATGTGGCTTGAGCCGACCGTTGTACATGAGCTTGGAGGTCGCGCCTATCAGAAGGCACATAACTACAGCGACAATGCCTCTAGGGAAACCCATGTGCTGGAAAAATGTCTGCAAACAGGAGTGATCCATACGGTTCTAGGCCTGGCTAAAGTGAGGCCAGGGCACCAGGAAGACGTTGATAGCGGGCAAAAGCTGTCATGTCCCTATAACGGCAAAGTGCGGTATGGATAATGTTGTCTCCTACTAAGGACGTTTGATCGCAGGATATAACGTACCGCGCAACTTTCTTGTATCCGTGTAACTATTTTCATATTGCTATTAAGTAGAGTTATAGGTCAATAATCTCGTATTCTTGATAACCCGTTCGGTTTGTGTACAGGGATAATTATGCCTTCAAGGGAGGTATTAGAGACCGCAGTCGTCGGGGACAGTTCTTGAGCATCAAACAACTTTTATAAAATTCTACGGGAATACAGACGAATCCAGGGGACCTAGTGTTATGCCCCATTTTAATTGCTTCTAGTACTTCACCCGTGCTCATGTCTTCCTGGAGTTCACGTTGCACTTCCACTGGGAGAGAGCTCGGAGTAAGTTGTGCGACTTCTGAAATCACTTCTGAAGAATGCGGCACAGTTTCATATATTCTTGTGAAAAGGGCATGAAACGCTTGACCGATGGCGTGGTGGGTATTGTGCCGGCGATTTTCCGCATCATGGAGGAGATAATACATCGACGGATGTTCTTCAGCTATTCGATTATATTTAAGGGATCGCACTAAAGTCCCTTCCATGTGGCGGCGCACCAGCAAACAGATTTGGGTCCTTGTTCGGTTAACCAATTCTGCTTGGCTGGTGAGAAAGGCGTAGTCACACATTCACGGATAACAGAAATTCAAGTTATTGATTCATCCGAATCTTACGCAGTGCTGTCTTTGCACAGGAGAACCACCAAGTTAAGATGGTTATAGGCGTTAAGACGACGCAAACATTTTGCCCATGCATTTTCGATCGTATGTCGACAGTCTGGAGCGGTCAGATAAGACACATTTAGTTTCAGCAGGCGATGACTATGCCACACACGCTGTCGGAGGAGACGAACAGCGAAGATATATGGCTCATCACCTGAAAACGCTAAGGGCCAGACTTCTCCGTGTTGGGTACCACTAGCGAGAGGACGGGTGAGGTATATGCGAGCTAGGCGGTGTAAAAGTAAATCCCGGGCGAATTCCGTAGAGCTTTGTCCATGAGTCAACGAGTTGAAGTCCGTCGATTACCACAATAAGGCCGCTCAAATTGAATGCTATGGCAGTTGTCGGTGGATCCTTGTTTCGAAATCATCTACAAATATCATCTTGTGGACCCGTGAATAGTAGCGTGACATCCTCGGCGAAGAGTGTATTGCAGTCTCGACGGCGACTGGAGCCAAATAGTGCATAGATGTTGCATACGCACGCCAAATACAGTATCGGCCATACCCAGAGCTTTATGGAGATATACAAGGTCCTCTGCTGGAAGCCCGTCGCGTATGAGGATGGCGACGCCGCTGCTGCTGTTGGAGGCGTGCGAAACATAGCTAATGTATCCAGTTGGGATTAGAAAATCAGAGACAGACACTTCCTGAAGGATCCAAATATTGACATCAGTTGAGTAGATGGTGTCTGAAAAATGGTGGCTAGGTTCATCGTCCGATATTGCTGTGGATGGACACTTGCAAGATTTACAGAAGGCTGCTTTGAGTACCGGCAGCCGGCCGCGGTGGCCGAGGTGACTGAGGCGCTCCAGTCACGGTCAGCACGGCCGCTACGGTCGGGGGTTCGAATCCCCCCTCGGGCATGGATATTTGTGCCGTCCTAGTTCGTAAGTAGTTCATAAGTAGTTTGTAAGTTTAGGGACTGATGACACCGTAGTTAAGTCCCATAAGCTTAAGAAACATTTGAACATTTTGAATTTGAGTAGCGGCAACAAGGGTTCCGGCGTCACCTGGAGTGGTATTACTTGGTTCTGTTCAACTGAGGCGTAGGTGACGGGTAGGGAGTTGAGCGTCGTTGTTGAGGCCACCTCACCTGATGGTGTTTGTACCAAAGGTCGGTGCATACATTCGTACCGAACTTGGCCTTCCTGGCCACAAGCTGCATATGTTCGTGGCTGGCCGTCGTACATGACGATGTCCCGCTCACCCTCAGTCGTCAGGTACGACGTAACGTGTTGCGTCAGCTCAATATGTATCTGTCGGACACCATTTGACATCCGGTATGTCGTAAATATTTGACACTTCTCTGCAGTGACCTTTCTTGAGGTACTTCAAACGGAAGACCCGCAGGGTCCGTAAACCAAATCCTACCTGATGGAATGTTACCGCACCTTGAATTTCAGTCCTGTGTTATGCCGCTCTACAACTTCAGTGCATAGCGCTTCCGTCGTCATGTTGACGATGCTTCCTGTGATGGAAAAATGTATTCCGATCACGTTATGTGGGTTCAAATGAAAATCTACTCGAGTGAAATGTTCGACTTCAAAAGCTCTTGGTCGTGGAAGTGGGAGCCTGAAATGTTAGTTTGATCGTCGCTCGGCCGTAAGCATGCGCCTTGAGGTGTGTTAATGCAGGGGTCAATACACACAAATATCGCGACGCGGAAGTAAACAAACCCCGAAGCGGAGCGTCATGCGGCGCTCGGCGCAGATCAGTAAGGCTGGTTACACGCACACCGATTTGGACGACCGGTAAATATCGGCCGATAATTATCGGTGGAGCGCTGCTTGCACACGCGCCGAAATTTTACCGGTCAAACGAGCAGTCGCTCGGCTGTCGAGATCGAGCGAAGTTGATTCGACACATAAATTAACCCTGCTGTTATCTTCGGGTCATTATGACCCGAAAAGGAATTTGTTCTTTCATAGCTTTTTAATAGTTAAATATTATTTCTTCAAATTTGAAGACTTTGTTTTTCGAGACATTATAAATACTTCAAATATCAAATTAAAATCTATACTTTTTCCCCTTCCTAAAACTTAATTTGTTACAGTTGTGTTCTTCGGGTCAATATGATCCGGGGCAATTAAAAATTCACAGAACATACAGATATCATAGTCAAGTTTTATTTCGTCATGTGTGAAGTATACACACGGGTTTCATGACAAAATAAACTACTGATTCTTTATTGTTGAAATGTGTGAATGCTACTCAACAATCGAAGTCGCTGATTGCGTTCAAATTATTATACCACATTATCGCTCTCAGTTACGTTTTCTCATTTGTTGTGTGCAGACGCAGCTCCTACATCTATCAAAGTAACGTTTGTTGAGCTATTATGACGAAAAGAGTTCTTTCCGAAGAGCAATTGGAAGCTTTAGTAAATGCATCTGACAGTGAAGATAAAATTTTTGAAGATGAAAATCACACCAGTGGTGACAACATTCATCCTTCATCTGAATCAGAAGACATTTCAGATGCCGACATATCAAATGACAATGTACATGCTGTTCAATTCATTCAGTCTAAAGGCAAAAAGATCAACTGGAGCTTACAACCTTCTCCGCAAAGTGGAAGAGCGTCCTGTGCAAACATTATAAACGTGACTCCTTTACAAGATACGCTAACGCCAGAGTAAGTGACATAAAATCATCTTTTCTTGTTATGATGAATGATAATATTCAGAGTATGGTGGTGGAAAGGGTCAAAGTGGGTCAAATATTGAGGGTCAAAGAGTTTATGGAGATGGCTGGCAAGCATTAGAGGAAGTTACACTTCAGGCCTATATTGGCCTGTTATAACTGTCTGGTGTGTACAGATCATATGGTGAATCAACAAGAGGTCTGTGGGATCCAGAAACGGGATGAGCCATTTTTCCTGCCGTAATGTCGCTGAAACGGTTCTTTTGTATTTCAAATGTCTTACATTTCGATAACAAGTCTGATCGCAGAGCATGAAAAGTAAATGGCAAGTTGGCACCTATAAGAGTTCTGTGGGATAAGTGGGTGGAAATGCTTTCAAAACTATATAATCGTGGCACAAATGTAAATGTGGATAAGCAAGTTGTGGCTTTCCGTGGACGGTGACAATTCAAACAATATATACCGAGCAAACCATCAAAATACGGGGTACAGATACGGATATTGTGTGGTAGTGCCACTTCTTATGTTATAAAGACACAAATCTATACAGGAAAATTACCTGGACAATCACCTGAGAAAAATCAAGGTATGAGGGTTGTCATGGATCTGACTTATGAGCTAAAAGGACAAAATGTCACATGTGACAACTTCTTCATGTCATATGCATTAGGCCAAGGATTTCTCAAAAGGCATCTCACAATGTTGGGCACAGTGAGAAAAAATAAGCCTGAACTCACTAATAATATATCAAGCAAAGATGATGTTCACACTTCAAAGTTCTTTTACTAAGGACAACACCATCGTGTCTTATGTTCCAAGAAAGAACATACAGGTTGTCTTGATGAGCACAATGCACAGTAGCGTGGAAATAAGCAACAGAGAAGACAAGAATCCAAAAATGATATTAGACTACAATGCAAGTAAGGGAGCTGTTGATACATTGGATCAGCTTAATGGCACATATACATGCAAGAGGACAACCAACCGATGGCCAATTATCATATTCTATAAATTTATTGATACTTCTGCCTACAAAGCTTTTGTGCTATGGAGAGAAATAAATCCAGGATGGAAAAAAATGTTCTTTACAAAAGAAGAATATTTCTTGATGAAATGGGAAGACTCCTAGTTTATTCTTACATTGTAGCTAGAACAATGCAGCCACGAAATAAACAGTCAGCGGCAATTGTTAGAAAAATACAAATGGGAAATCCATCAACACCAAGCTTCATCGGTGGAAACCGAAATTGCAAACGTTCCAGATGCAAATTCTATTCTAAATGTGCCTTGTGATTGTGTTTGTGATATTATACGCCAAGTAAAACTGGTGTGCAACAGTTCATAATTATAATAATTTTAACGGTTTATTTTCATTATACCCTTCAAATACCATACCGGGTCATTATGCCGCGATTGACCATACCCTTTTTCGAGGAACACGGCAAGGTTAACGAATCCGAAACGATTTTGCATAGTATTGTGTGACAAATGTCGCTAACATGATACAAGAACTAATAAAGTACTGTATCAGAGACACTAGTGTACCACTTACGAATTGCAATTTTTTCTTTGCTCTTCATTTCCGCAAAACCCTCATTCAGTTAGGAGAAAAGTGTATCTTTAAATCTCTAGCCGCATTTTTATCTCTAAATGTGTGCAAAATTTTGTTTTACAAAACTGATTATGCTTCCACTATCGGAATAAGTGGATCATAATTTATCTCCTAATCACTTCATACACTGAAAACTAAGATTATGGTAATGCCATCTCATTTCATAGAACGGGGAATATTCTTTGCTTTTGAAAAAACTTCTCTAGCCGCCCGCGGTGACCAAGGGGACTGCGGCGCGCCAATCACGTTCTGCACGGCCACTACGGTCGGGGGTTCGAATCCCCCCTCGGGCATGGATATTTGTGCCGTCCTTAGTGTTAGCTAGTTCATAAGTAGTTTGTAAGTTTAGGGACTGATGACCCCGTAGTTAAGACCCATAAGTTATATAAACATTGGAACATTTTTTTGAAACTTCTCTAGCTTTACTCGTACTAAACATGATAATGTTCTTTGCGTTGGGCAAATTCTACAAAATATTCCTATCTTTGTAAACTTTCTGTATCAAACTACTGTAGTCATCATTCACTAAGCTTACAAGCTACTTCAAGTAGGATATTTCACTAAGTGTGTGACGGGAAATTTTAATAAGGTAGGTTAACACAAGAAATGTTAAACTTTCTGCGGAGCTAAGAACATAGTTTATTGTATCATTTTCCACAGAGTTACAGCACAAAGATATATTATTTTCTATAGTGCATTGGAATCGGCGAAACCAGCTGCGTCCAAATCAATTTAAACTACATTCTTATCACTGTTAGTTTGGGAGCTACAACCCTTCAAAGTTTCAGGGGCAGATACCACAGGCTGTACATAATACATGGCTGTGTGGTGGGTGATGGATGTTATGGAGGTGGGAAGTTGATTTACATGAGATGTGTGTCCATGTTCCTCAATGGAGAATGCAATGCGCCGTCGAAAGGATCTGCGGACGAGTTGTAACATTGCCAGTGTGACGGAGCGACATGCGTCCTCCATGCGCCGTTTTAGATCATCTGGGGATGTGGGCTCAGTGACATAAGCACGATCCTTTAGATATCCCCACGAAAACTAATCTACTGGTGTTAAATCGGGCGACCTTGCGGACCATGAATGAGGACCATGGTGCCCCAACCAACGCCCTGCAAACCTGTTGTTTAGCTCTTCCACAACAGCACGCGCAGAATGGGCTGGGTGACCATCTTGCTGCATCCACATATGGACTCTCCTGTGTAGACACACATGTTCAAGGAGACCACCCAAACTGTCGGCTATAAAAGCGCGATATAACTCACCTGTCAGTGTACCTGGGAAGTAGTGTGGACCGATTATTTCATCCCCAAGGATTCCACACCACACGTTAACAGACCACCTACGTTGACGGTCGACAGGTCGTACCAACTATACCGGCCGCCTTGCGATCCTCAGTCCTCAGCCCAACAAGACATCGGTTGCGGTATGGAGGAGAACGTGGTCAGTCCCCCCACACTCCGGCCGTTGTGTCGGCTATCGCAACCGCAGCCGCTACATAATCAAGTAGCTGTTTAATTGGTCTCACAAGGTCTCAGTGCACCCTGCTAAGCTACGAAAGCGTAACTAACTGGCTGGTGGTCATGAGCCACTGGGCCGTGCCCCAGGGGCTAGCCACTCGACCAGTCAGCTACGCTATCGCAGCCTCCTTCCCCGGAACTTGGATGGGTTTTAGCTCCCAAACTAACAGTGATAGGAATGTGGTTTAAATTGATTTGGACGCAGCTGGTTTAAACGAATCCAATACACGATAGAAAAAACTATTGTTCCATTAAAAAATTATATTTTTGTGGTGTAACTCTTTGGAAAATGATACAATAAACTATGTTCATAGCTCCGCAGAAAGTGTAACTTTTGTGACCGAAGACCGGACTGGGTCGGGAGCGACTAGCGACGACCGACCGATCAAGCGCCGCCGCTAACGAGAAACACTCCACGAAACCACAGAGACGACAAACAATGACAACGACTAATCGAAACCAAGATCAAAACGCAACTCAATCGGAACCGTGACGGAGCAGAGTACGAAGCAGGATATCCACTGAATATCGAAGGTAAACGGAGCGCAGTCAACACAAGACTGAGGAGCGAGCTGTGGCTCCGGGCCCTATATAGTGCTATAGTGCGGCTCTCTGCGCAGATGACCGGCGCGGTAGGCGCGCCACGGCGTGCAGCGCTCTAGTGGCGATGGCAGCGCTAGTAGGTTGTGCGCGCCGCCTAACGGCTGCTGTCCATGTGGTCTGGCAGGATCTCAAACATATCGTTCCAGGATACCAGATCCCTCCCCCCTGAAATGGGCGCGTAGGGACGGAAGCGCCCAGGACGGTGCTTTGGAAGGTGGACCGATGGCACGAGTGATGTCACAGATGGAGAGCCCGCTAAGTCAAGGTACGGATGTGGGGCCTCCGTAGAGGTACAAGGATGCAGTGGTGTGGAAGGCGATTGCCGAGAGGGTGAATGTGGAGGCGAGGTCTCTACTTCCATGCCCGTGTCCCCTGGGGTTGCCGATGCCGCCCCGAGGTGCATATGGGGACCCGATGGTTAGGTGGCCACAGATTTCAGCATTTGTTGTTTAAACGTCCGCACCATCCGCTCAGCAGCACCATTGGAGGCTGGGTGGAATGGCGGACTAAACAGGTGTTTGATGCCATTTGCATCACAAAACTGCTGAAAGGCTGTCGCTGTAAACTGGGGCCCATTGTCAAAGACGATGGTACGGGGAAGACCCTCGATAGCAAGAATTTGTGTGACGGCATTGAGTGTGGCAGTCGTGGTGGTGGACGCCATGCTGACTACATAGGCGTAGTGGGAATAGGCATCAATGACAATAAGCCACATAGATCCCAGAAGGGGGCCCGCAAAGTCAAGATGGATGCGGTCCCAAGGGCGATGTGGAGCAGGCCAGGGAGAGAAAGATTGGGCCGGAGCAGCCTGGTGCTTAGCACAAGTGGAGCAATTGCGGACGATTGCCTCCACGTTTTTGTTCAGACCTGGCCAATAAACGCGTCTCCTGGCCAGGGATTTCATACGTGACATACCCCAATGTCCCCGATGGAGAAGATCCAGAACCTAAGGGCGTAATGCAGGTGGGATAACCACCCGGTGGGTATCACCCTCAGCATCGCGGAGGAGAACACCATCAATGATAGACAATCGACGAGAGAGATGGGACCAGGCACGTAGCTGGGAGGCTGTCGACTTCGGGAAGTAAGTGGGCCACCCATGAAGTACGGGGAGTCCTGGCGTGTGTCTGAAGCAATGCGCGTGGCTGTGATAGGGAACCCATCTATTGCCGTTCCAGATCAATGTGGAAACAGGAGACTTCATGTTGGTCAAATGCTGGATCAGGTACTGAAGGCAGACGAGAAAGAGCGTCTGCATTGGCGTGTTGTGTAGTAGGCTTGTACTTAATGGTGTAATTGTAGGAACTAAGAAATAGAGCCCAACGCTGGAGTCTTTGGGCTGTACGTTCTGGGAGCCGAGAGTGTGGCCCAAATAGAGCGACCAATGGTTTGTGGTCAGTAATGAGGGTAAACTTGGCCTCAAAAAGATACACATGGAATTTCTTAACCGCATAGACGATCGCCAACGCCTCCTTTTCTATGTGAGAGTAGTTCTTTTGAGCAGGCGTCAGGGTCTTGGATGCATAGGCTTTCGGTTGTTCAGAACCATCATCATTGCCTTGTGCCAACACTGCTCCAATGCCATATGGAGATGCGTCCGCTGCCAAAACAAGGGGACGTGATGGAGAAAAGGGCGTAAGGCAGGGTGCCGAACGCATCAGGCGCTTTAGCCATTGAAAGGAATGCTCACAAGCATCTGACCACCGGAATTGCACACCTATCTTCCGGAGACAGTTGTGGGGGTGCATAATGTGGGCCGCTTGTGGGAGGAACTTTGCATAATAGTTCACCTTTCCCAAAAACGCCTGCAACTCCTGTAGGTTTTGAGGGCGTGGTAGAGCATCGACCGCCCATACATTACGATCTGTGGGCTGGATTCCGTCTTTGGAGAGTAAGTAGCCAAGGTATTCGACCTGTTCCTGGAAAAACTGGCATTTATAGAGGAGGCACCTGAGCCCGGCGTCCAGCAATGTGGTAAAGAAAGTGCGGAGGTTATGCAAGTGCTCCTGGCGTGTAGCCCCAGTAACGATGACATCATCAAGATAGTTGACACAACCGGGTACAGGCATGGTTAATTGTTCGAGATACCTCTGGAAGATGGCTGGAGCCAAAGAAATCCCAAAAGGTAAACGTTTGTATTTGTAAAGACCAAAAGGGGTATTGATGACCACGATTCGTTGAGATTCCTCATCGAGCGGGATTTGCAAATAGGCGTCAGCCAGGTCTATCTTAGAAAAGTATTCGCCGCCAACAAGCTTCGTGAGGAGGTCCTCTTGCCGTGGAATTGGGTAGGTTTCGACCTATGCCTGGGCATTGATGGTGAATTTAAAATCGCCACAAAGGCGCCACAAAGGCCGACACTCGTTTTGACAGGTTCGATGACTCCTGCGGCGTGCAGACGGTCGAGTTCCAGCTTTACCGCCATCCGTAGGGAGACCGGAAGAGGGCGTGCATGGCAGAAACGGGGCACCGCATCTGGGTGTAAGGTAATATGTGCCTCAAAATTGGTTGCACACCCTGGACCCGGTTCGAACAGAGACGCAAAAGAGGCACAAAGATCGTCGAGTTCCTGGAAAGGAACTGTGTCAGAAATGACCTGCACCTCATCGGAGATGGAGAACCCAAAGAGTGAGAACGCATCGAGGCCGAAAATGTTTCCCGCTGAGTGGCTATTGACCACAAAGAGGGTTACAGGACGTGTAACCGTTTTGTAAGTTGCCAAAGTGGTAAACTGACCTTTCAGAGGAATCACAGTGTCACCATATGCTACCAACCTGCGGGAGGGCGGGTCCAATGCTGGATAGCCGAGACGGGCAGTTCACCAGGGAGACTGTCGCCCCTGTGTCAAGCGGACGTCATGGTTAGCTATTCTGAGATCAATGAACAATTTGGTAGCGGGAGAATCACCTTGGGGAACAGTAGCCTGCAGTTCATGAACTGTCCCCTGACGCCAATAAGAATTTGGGAAGACTGTCCTGCCGTTTGCCGACAAACCGAATGGAGATGCCCATCTTTTCCACAACGACTACAGTGGGCCCAGCGGTCTGGACAGTCCGCCCGTTGGTGCGCCGTAAAACCGTCGGGACAGGACGGTAAACCGCGTTGCCTACGCCGACGACAAGTGACCGGTCGTTCAGAGGAAATGGACACGTCAGAGAGGGAAGGATCACGACGCTGCCGGCGGGGCAAGTCCTTCCGAACGTTACGACCCCTTAGCGGCGGTTGTACAGTTGCTACCTGAGGACGAGCCATGAGGCGCTCATTCGCCGCCTGTGCAATCTCGAAAGAATGTGCCATCTTCAGGATGTCCAGAGAGGGGTCGTCCAGCTTGAGGGCCGCCGTCAGCACTTCTGGATCTGGAGCCAACGGAACGACAACATCACGGATGAGAGAGTCAGCATAGGAGGTTTTACAAGACGGGTTGGAGCACGTGAATTCGCATCGCCGACTCAGTCCTAGCAAATCTGTCACCCATGACCGATATGATTGACCTGGCTGTTTGTGATACTGATGTAATTCGAGGCGCGATATGACAACGTGAAATCGTTGGGAATAATAATTCGAAAGCAATGCTCACATCTCCTCGAACGTCAGTGCGACCGGATTGGAGAGGGGGGCCAACTTCTTGATTAAGAAAAAGCGACCGTTGGAGACCGTCATCAGAGACCTGAAAGGCGGCAAAGTGCTGTTTCGGCCGCTGTAAGTAAGTATTCGAATCCTCTTTGGCGTCGTTAAAGGGCGGAAAAGCAGGGGGGCGAAAATCTGTCGACGACATGACAACCGCTTGGACGGGTTGGGAACCCTGAACCTGTAAGCGTTCCGCCAACAGTTGAATTTCCTGTCGTAACAAATCAGTTTGCTGTTGCTGTAGGAGCAGCTGCTGTTGTTGCTGCTCCACGAGTTGCACAAGTCGTTCGTCCATGAAACGTGATGGAACCTTTTACCTAGTCGCCAATTATTGTGACCGAAGACCGGACTGGGTCGGGAGCGACTAGCGACGACCGACCGATCAAGCGTCGTCGCTAACGAGAAACACTCCACAAAACCACAGAGACGACAAACAATGACAAAGACTAATCGAAAACAAAGATCAAAACGCAAGCCAATCGGAACCGTGACAGAGCAGAGTACGAAGTCTGATAACCACTGAATATCGAAGGTAAACGGAGCGCAGTCAACACAAGACTGAGGAGCGAGCTGTGGCTCCGGGCCCTATATAGTGCGGCTCTCTACGCAGATGACCGGCGCGGTAGGCGCGCCACGGAACACAGTGGTCTGGATCTGAAAAAAGGTGGCCAAAAATCGAGAAATGCAACTGTCAGCGAATAGGCTGGCTACAATAGAATCTTGTAGTAGAGGCTTTGGTGCATATTACTCTTAAAAGAAAGTGATATATCTTTGAAACCTGAGATGCTACGTCAGTTCAAAGTTACTGTTTTCGGCATAGAGTTAACGTCGTGCTGTCTCTCCGAAATACCACCACTACTAAAAGTGGGTGTAACCTTTTTACTGGAGTGTCATATTTTATTTCTGTTTCATGGATGGTTATAAAGAAGGTATGTCGAATATTGGCATATATAACGTTTTCGTTAATTTGTATTTCTTCATGTAGTAAATCATCGTCAAATGTGTGTCTGCATGTAGGTTATCTTTTCAGAATTATTTACCGATAATTAGCAAAATAGTTGTGTATTCAGCGTTATTTAGGATTTTCCGGCATATGGCATATAGCTTATGGTGTTTTATAATGGAATGTGAAAGAAAGTTCTGCCCCTGTACTTTTGAGGTTAAAAATAAACAGCACCGGGCACATTGAGCAGATTTCTTGATAGGCGGTGTTACTGTAATATAGCATTAAATATATATCACATGTGTAACTAACAATGCGAATCAAGGTTATGTTACAAATGTGGAAACGTGTTGGAATGTGGAAACGACTAATATCTGCTAGATCTAGAGCGCTGCACTCCAGCGGAGTAAACAGGAAATAACCTAGTTGTAATAGTTCCTGTTTTTAACGGTAGAGAGCACTTTATAATACTACATTGCATTATCTGTATTTAAAATTCATACACTGATAAAATAATTTCCACTCGTCGACAACTGTTCGTCGTTATACAGAACAATTTCAACTCGGACTTCGACACCCAACTGAAATGTTTGGAGCAACATCTTACGGCAAATTGAAAAATCTGTTGTCCAATAATTGACGAAGGGAGTAAATCTTTGAAGGCGTTTCTGTCCGCACTGAAATGGAAATGCAAACAGTCTCGAAGAACGACGGAAAGGTTTCTTCGAAATAATGAAAATTGGCTTTCTTCTTCCATAGTTATTAACGTGAGTGTTTAAATTTACACAGAAATATCGATTTTCGTAATAGTTAATGTAAAAACCTAAATAAGATTCAAAATTCATCACAGTAATTACACTATTTACTCCACAGGTTGTTTCGACGACTAATAAAACATCTGAAGATTCGCGTACAGCCAAGATTTTCTAGAAGTTTCTGATAAACATGATACTGTCTTTGATTTCGAAAACGATAATTATCCCGATATTGACAGTGAGAGTGACTGATTTTTATTTTGTTTGCCTCGTTACAATTTTTTTAATTGTATATATTACTACCAATAGCTGGTACTTCAAAAAATTTCAAAATAAAAACCAAAGATAAACAAACTAGTTTTTTGTTGTTGTAATTGTTATATTATAATCGTGATTTCTCACTTCTAAATTAGAAATCATTATGTAGTATTCATAATCAGAAACCTAAAAGATAATTATATACGGATTTTAAAAAACCCAAGAATTTTGAATGAAGCGGTCAGCCATATTGAATCTGCTATTAGGAATTTTGATATTTTAATACGAAATTCGTAATCAGCGGCCTCACTAACCCCCATATACCAATTTTCGTTCAAATCTAAAGATTTTTTCTATATTTGGCCAACTTTTGTGTGATCTATACCACTGTGCGGCGTGCAGCGCTCTAGTGGCGATGGCAGCGCTAGTAGGTTGGGCTCGCCGCCTAACGGCTGCTGTCATAGTCCATGTGGTCTGGCGGGCTCTCAAACATATCATTCCGGGATACCAGAGTAACATTTCTTGTGTTGACCTACCGCATTAAAATTTCCCGTCACCTATTATTTTATAATGAAACACCCTATATATATATATATATATATATATATATATATATATATATATGCCCGAGGCAGGCGTCTAGTCTCCAGCATGAGCGACCGCCCAGTCCGTAACAAGATTCCTCAGACCACGCGGCCAATTTCGCGCTGCAGCAGCTTCCCCCACCCATTTACCTGAGTGAAGTACACTCTCAGGTAATTTATATTCACCGACTCTCTTCATTCGTGCCAAACCCAGATCTCAGAAATTCTGGAAATGAAGTAAATTCTCCACTACGCACTGCTCAAACCATTTAGGATATCATCTGAGATATCATACACAACATATGGTAACGTACTTAATTCATATGTTGGATCCAACTGTACTTTGTATATCAACTGTCACAAGTTCTTACTTGAGATTTATATGGTGTTTACATAGAGCGAGCCACCTATAACAGTGAAAAAGTCATTTTAGTTGCATTTAGTTGCATCACCTCGGATGGCCAGTATAGTTGCACACCCTCGTGCCATTTACAGTATATGGTTACTAATCAGTTCTTGCAGGATGTTTGGCCATTTATCCACGAACAGAATACCCAGCTCTGCAATCGTGCTTGTCTGGCTGCAATGAGTCTGCCAATATATCCAAAATTTCCCTTAGCTTCCAACATGTTGTCCAACAGAGCAGCTATGTGAATACGAGCGTTTTCGTCCACCTGAAGGAACCCATATGCTATTGTACCAGCATAGGACATAACAAAATTCGAAGGTCCTCCTCTCTATACCTCTAAGCAAGTGCGTATTAAGAGGTGGGGCTGGCGGCACTGGGGCACGTGCCCCCCCTCCCCCCACCGACGGCCCGACGGAAGATAGAGAGTAGAGGGGGCAGAGAGAGAGAGAGAGAGAGAGAGAGAGAGAGAGAGAGAGAGAGAGAGAGAGAGAGGTGGTGAGGAAGGGACGGAGGGAAAGAATCTTAGAATTAGAATAAATAACTTTTACTTAGGGGCAGCATGTAATTGTAAGTTCAAAAATGAAAAATCTCAGTATTTAGCATAACGTAATTCGACTTTTTGTTTTATGCTTCCATTTAATGCTTCTTGCCATTACTTGTCAGTAACTTACGATAAAAATGAAAGTTGTTTATTGTTTCGCGATTGTTTGAGATATAAATGAACTATTGTGTGTGTTTTACTCATCCGTAAATAAAAGGTTTAACTATGTAAAAAAAAAAAAAAAAAAAAAAAAAAAATGTGAATATCAAGGACGGTGTTCAGGCTAGCGCATTCAGATGTTTTCTGTAAACTGTTTATCTGATTCTCTTCCTAGACACTAAGAAATGGTACTCCCACCCATTATGAACAGTTTTATTTGAAGCTACACGTTTCGATTTTCCACTTATTAAAGCAAATTACAAATTTCAACGATATTTTTCCACACATCACATGGTAGTAGAAATTCTTCTTGAAGTAAAATCAAGTGCAATTTTCACAATTAAATTTTCACACTGCAGCGGAGTGTGCGCTGATATGTATTTTCCTGGAGATTAAAATCGTGTGCTGTACGCGGTATTCGAACCTGCGACCTTTGACTTTCGCGGGCAAGCGCTCTAACCATTTTTTTTTTTCAGGTAGATCTATGCTCTGCGGTCGTTAGTTTGGCTTGTTCTTGGTTGTTCGTTGAATATTTGGCTCAGCTTTTTTTATTACAGAGGGCATTTAGCCCCCTGACCGAGCGCGTTGAGCCACGGCGCCATCTGAACTATCCCGACACGCTTCACAGTCCGTAGTCACAACTTTACTTCTGCCTGTTCCTCACCTCCTACTTTCCAAACTTCACAGAGATCCTCCTGCGAACCTTGCAGGACTAGCACTGCTGGAGGAAAGGATGTGGTGGAGACATGGCTTAGCCACAGCCAAGGGATGTTTCCAGAATGAGGACTGCTAGTCATGAAAGGTCCACAGGAGAACTGTGAAGTTTGGAAAGTAGGAGGCGAGGTACTGGCAGAAGTACAGCTGTGTGGACGAACCGTGAAGCGTGCCAAGATAGCCCAGATGGTAGAGCACTTGCCAGCGAAAGGAAAAAATGTCCATGTTTCGTATCCCGTTTCTAGCCAACAATTTTAATCGGTCAGGAAGTTTCAAGTGTATTTTTGTTGATCACGGAAGCTTTCTTGAAACAGCCTGTACTTCACAGTCGACGGGACTCGCCATTATCGGAGGCGTCTTAAACACTCAGTACACAACTAAACAAGGAATAATCAGGCTGTAATGGTGTCAAAAAAAAAAAAAAAAAAAAAAAAAAAAAAAAAAAAAAAAAAAAAAAAAAAACACCCACGCGTATTCAAATTATAAACCAACGTAACTAAAGCCCTTGCTATACGAGACGTGCAACACACACAAAAAAGTCGTTGTCAGCTGCAGCGCTCATTGCGGTAGACCGTCGAACTACAAAGAAGCGTTCAGACGGTACGCATTTGTTGAGTCGCCTGGTTGACGTGTCTATTTGGTTTCTTGTCAACATACAGCAAATGAATCGACGAGTTCAGATCACATTTGGAAACTGTAAGATATATTGTAATTAGTGTGATGATTAAAACATCTCTCTGTCTTTTAGACTGCCACTCAGGATCTGTACTTGTTTTCGTACAGTTCATGCGTAACAATGTCGCTGAAATGTGTTAACGCGCTCATTATAAAATGCGATTACATACTTGCAGCTCCTGCGGTTTGAGGCGCCTATGTATATGATAAACAAGCTCAGGTGTCTATACACAGACCTTTCACTGGGATAAAGCTTTAAAATAATGCTTACCAAAAACAATTATTTCATCTGATAACTACAGCATGTTACAGGAAAAATATCAAATATTTTAGAATATGGCAACAAAGACGTTTTGCAGATAAAATGTCATACAACGTGTGTCCAGTATTTATTGGGTACAGAGATACTGTTCTTGGTATGTACAACAAACTTAAAGCACATTCAAATTTAGATATTTTTAATGTTTCTTTCGTCGGCTCTTGGAAGATCACCATATTGACTTTTATTTAATATAACCGGTTTTCGACGTACTTTAAAGTCTGAATATGTCCTAGTAAGCCGAAAACCGGGTAACTAAGTGCAGATGAACTGTAGAACATACAAAAAAATTTACGTTGAAGTCAGTATGATGTACTACCAAGAACCGACGGATAAATTAGTGAAAATGTCTGATTTACATTTGGTCTAAGTTTGTTTGGCTTTCATATTAACAGCTATATCTCCCTATTCAATAAAAATAGTACACATGTTATACGAAATTTTTAATATAGCTCCTCTGTAGTAAACAAAAGCAGTCAACAATCCGAAGATTGGTTTGAACACCACAGTGCTTTACTAGGCATGGTCCTATTTGGAGGTGGTATGCCGTTGCCTTCCTCAGACCTTCGAACTGACTTACACAGCCAGTTATAGGGGAACCTACAGTTTAACGTGAGTTCCGAACTACGGTATTTTTCACATGAGCAGTACTGCCAGAGGTAAAAGAAGTGGAAAGTGACAGATTAAAATCCTACGACCTGGCAGGGACCGAACCCGCGACTTTCGGAATTGTAGTCTGGCACTCTACCACTGTGCAACCGCGGCGCACAACTCTGTCGTATCACCTCCTAAAATACTGACGACCGAATGTAAAACTACGTTCCTCTCAGCAGGAGACAAGTATACATCCTCAAAAAACATTCGCGACTTGGCTTCGATTGTCAGCTGCGGTTCCCATTCGGTCGTCTGCGTATGCGCGAAGCACAACCATACGCGTGAGAATAGGATCCATCCTATTCGTCTATTAGCGATCGTATGCGCGCAAGTGGACGCGTCTACACTGTACGCGGCCGGCATGAACGTTGCATCATGGGTAATCTCGTAAGCTCTCACTTCCCGTTTAGAAGGCACGTAGCACCATTTTAATTCAGTCTGCCGATGACGATATTTCCGAACCTAGATACCTCAACTGATGCCGTAATTGTTTTGACCAGTGTGTTCGTATTACTCATTATGTAAACCTCCAGCCAGAGTTTACTGTATGCTCTTGTACGTGTGTGAGAAGTGGTACATAAATATCGCTGAGTTCAAAGCAGCGCTCTTCAGTCGACTAGCTACGTCGTGCGACGTCGCTACATTGTTTGGTATTGAAATGTCGGTTGAGTGCTGTGAACTGCGACCCCTAAACTGCCACCGACTGACAGCTAGCTGACGTTTGCAACAGTTCGCCGCGTCAGCGTGGCGTGTTGCACTCTCCGCCGGCGTCGCTCCAGCTGCAGCAGCGTGTAGCTGTCTCGTCCAGTCTCACGCGCATTTTTCACTGGCGCCAGCGCGCCACTCCGGTAATGAAGCTTCTATTATTTAGGGGCCGCGCCACTCGGGCGCCAGTGGCGTATCTAAAGCCCTGCGGCTGTCGCCGCCGCTGCGCCCTGCCGGAGACAAAGAGAATTCGGCCGCGCCGCGCCGTGTCGCGAAGCTGCCGGCGAGCGGCCGGGCGACGACGCACTTTGCGGGTGCCACGTCACACACGCCACCCACACGTGACCGCCGGTGGCGGAGGGACCTGCGGACTACAGCGGGCGCGAGCTGCCAGACAAGTGTTCATATATTTGTTGTTGAGAGACTTTAACTTTTCCCGGCGTAATGAGTGTTCAAACAACTTACGGGTATGCTGCCGGGTGACGTCGTCGACAACCACCGATATTTCGGCAGGAGAACACCCTGCCATTCTCAAGGCACAACTGCACTTAAGGAAGCAGTGTGCAATCGTATTTAATACCTCTGTTTGCAAAGTGTAAACAAGGAAGATAACACACACAGTACAAGTCACAGCAGAGTCAACACAACCAAAGGTGACCAAACATCAAAAATATCGATAGTGACTTAATCAACAGGTGAGGCAGCATTAATTTTATCACTCTGTTTTTTGACGAGAGACAGTGCCGGATTCCAAGCAGAATTTAAACAAAAACCACCATCTCTGTTTATAAGGTCGCTTGCTAGTTTAATTTCAACAGCTTCCTTAATAACACTATCCCAATAGGTGGAGGTGCATGCCAGGATCTCCGTGTTGTTGTATTCCGTAGGATGACCGGTGTCAAGACAGTGTTCTGCAACAGCGGATTTGTTGGGCTGTTGTAAGCGCGTGTAACGTTTATGTTCAATACACCGGTCTTCCACAGTCCTGATTGTCTGACCAATATATGACATGCCACAACTGCAAGGAATACGATATACACCTGCCTTACGCAAACCAAGATCATCCTTTACGGACCCCAAAAGGGCCTTTATCTTAGAAGGTGCTCGAAAAACACATTTCACATCATATTTCCGTAAAATACGACCAATCTTGTTGGAAATACTTCCTGCGTAAGGCAAAAAGGCCATAGATTTAGGTGCCACTTCATTACTATCGTCACTCACCCGTTGCACAGAAGGCTGATAGCGCAATGCACGTTTTATCTGTCTCTCACTATAACCATTCTGACGAAAGGTCACCTCGAGATGGGACAACTCAGCTGACAAACTTTCAGGGTCTGAAATGACATGTGCCCTGTGAACCAAAGTACGAAGTACTCCTTCACGCTGAGCTGGATGGTGACACTATCAGCTCGCAGATACAAATTTGTGTGAGTAGGCTTCCTATAAACAGAATGTCCCAATGTACCATCAACCTTCCTTCTGACCAACACATCAAGGAAAGGAAGGCAGCCATTCTGTTCCACCTCCATTGTGAACTGAATATTCGGGTGGATTGAATTTAGGTGTTCCAAAAAACCATTTAAATTCTCACTACCATGAGGCCAAACAACAAAAGTGTCGTCTACATATCTGAGAAAACACGCAGATTTCAGAGTCGCTGACGCTAAAGCACGTTACTCAAAATCCTCCATAAACAAATTGGCCACAATAGGTGACAACGGGCTTCCCATTGCAACTCCATCAGTTTGTTCATAGTACTGACCATTGAATAAAAAGTAAGTGGAAGTCAGCACATGTCGAAAAAGGTTTGTTAACTCGACACCAAACTTAACCTCAATTAGCTGCAACGAATCTGACAGAGGAACGCGAGTGAAGAGAGACACAACATCAAAACTCACTAAAATATCAGAGTCATTCAGACACAATCCCTGCAATCGACGTAAGAAATCCACCGAGTTCTTCAGGAGTTTATCTTCCTTGTTTACACTTTGCAAACCGAGGTATTAAATACGCTTGCACATTGATTCCTTAAGTGCAGTTGTGCCTTGAGAATGGCAGAGTGTTCTCCTGCCGAAATATCGGCGGTTGTCGACGACGTCACCCGGCAGCATACCCGTAAGTTGTTTGAACATTTGTTGTTGAGCTTAACCCAGCTAGGATGTCGTACAAAATGCATACACGAAGGATGTGGAGCGTCATTCAAACATAAGGCTTCAAACATAATTTCTGTAGGTTAAGTAACTTTTCGCACGCAGAAGTTTGTTTCAGAGATAGCCATTTTCCTTTTCATTATTAAATATTACGTATTTATGGGTATCATACGTTTTGTGGCTCAAAAGTTCTATTTATCCATTTTGATATTAATGTCTAGCTGCTCCATGAATCATTGTAATGATCCTCTTTAAACATACTTTGCTTATTACACGTTGCATCTCCCATATCTGATTTCTGTCTCAATGTTATTTTGGCATCCATTTTTCACCTGGCGCATAAACGAGATATTCGTAGCATTGGAGTTCTCCGAAGTCGGCTTATTGGCCCCGCTTACAAACCAAAAAACGTGGAGAACCGGCTTTTCACGTATAGGTCTTCCTCCTTTAGTCACACAAATTTCCTGCCCCAGCTTTCATCAGAAAAAAATACACATACCTTCACCCAGTCACTCATATATGACTGATGCATACTTGACCGCCTTCTCTGTCCTCTGTGGTACATGTTCGTATAATATAATATGAATAAATAATAGATTTTTTTTCGCTTCTTAGGGTGATATGTCACCGTACCTATCAAATTGTCTTCATATCTGTTTGTAGGTGTTACTTTTAGATCCTATGAGAAAGCTCCCTATTGGTAGGATTGAATATCGAAAGTCCCAAAGTTGCCAAAAATAGCCGAATAGTATATTTCTTCAGGAAAGCAGATAAAAATACATTGCTTGTTGAAGACGGTTTGCACACATTCCAAACACTAAACGTAGGTGTAGACCAGAAGTGGTATCCACAGCAATCGATGTTCAGATGTTTGTAAATCTATCTGCATGGTTATAAGTCCGGAGCTTACAAACTACTTAAACTAAGGCAAACTAAACTAAGGACAACACAAACACCCATGCCCAAGGGGGGGATTCGAATCCCCAACGGCGAACGGCCGCACGCACCGCAGCACGGCGCCCCAGTACGCATGGCTAATCCGCCGCGGCGACTGCAATTGACAGTTTTATACCAAATATATTAATAAAAGTTGCTGGCGATTCCCCATGGTACGCAAAACAAGTCAGGACACTGTTGCAAAGGAAACGGAAAATGTATGCTACATTAAAACGAACACAAAATCCCCAGGATTCGCGATCCCACACAAAAGCTCGAAATTTAGCACGGACTTAAATGCTAGATGCCTGCAATACTTTTCACAACGGAACTCTTTTTCGAAATTTGTCTGAAGCCCAAAGAGATTTTGATGTTAAATATCCTAGGGGAGAAACACAAACAATACTGTCACTACTGTAATGGCGATCCTGCCGATGATAGCGCAGCTAAAGCAAAGTTACCAAACACAGCTTTTCGAAACTCATACACCAAAGAAGACGAAACCAATGTTCCAGATTTCGAAATATAATCAGAGGCCAGAATGAGTAAAATTGAAGTAGATATACTCGGAGTAGTGAAGGAACTTAAATCACTTAACAAGAACAAGACTTCTGGTCCGGACAATATACCCATTAGATTTCTATTTGAATGTGCTGAATCGATAGCTCGTTACTTAACAGCCATATACAACCGGCCGCTGAAAGAAGGATCTGTGCCAAAAGATTGGAAAGTTGCACAGGTCACACCTATATTCAAGAAAGGCAGTACGAGTAACCCAACTAAACTACAGGCCTATTTCATTGACTTCATTTTGCATTTCCTGTATTACGAATTATCTAGAACAGAATAATATATTGACCCAAGGTCAACAAGAATTTGGAAAATATCGTTCACGCGAAACACAACTAGCTCTTTACTCACACGAAATGATTGGAAGGTGGTGGTCATTTTTGTCTTTCAATCTTTTTTTTATTTCTCGCTTCATGTGTCTCTTTATTATTTTAATTGCTTAATTTTCATTTTCGTTGATTGAAATTAATTTATTTTACATGTTTCCTGACTCCTGTATTCTGCTATGGGTTGGTATAATTGTATTAGGATTCAGGTGTATTTGTTTATTTCGTTTTTTTTTTTTTTTTTTTTTTTTTTTTTTTTTCCTTACTTACCAGTCGGCGTTGTAGAGCAGCGTGGGTCAGGGCTCTTGGGCGGTCGGCTAGGTCACAAGAAACTGGTGTGGTGCAGCCTGTTTTCGGGGTTTTGGAGAAATCTGGCCACCTGAGGGGTCCATAGAATGCAATTTGGTGGGCCGGCCGGTTTCGCACGGCGACACGACTGAACGCCGGTTACCTGCGGTTCCCGGTGTGAGATCGCACAATGCGTTAGCTGTTTAGAGCGGCCGGCGCCTGTCTGGGTGCCTCGGTGTTTCTTTGGCTGAGTGAGCAGGAGAGAAAAAGGGTTTGATGGTTACCGGACGCCCTGCTTTCTTTCCGTCCTTAAACGGTCAGTAGCAGATGGCATAGTTTACCATTCAATAAATGGCTGGACGCTTCAAGTTCGCGTCTCTGCGAAGTGAAATCTGCCTGGCACAGCAGGACAGTGTCACCAGCAGTCGTAAAAATAGGCGCCGAGATGCCGACTAGCGATAATTCGCAAAGAATTTTCACGGGTGTACGTGACTTGGCATGTGAAAGCTGTCTTGGAAGGAGGTTGAAGCGCCGTTGGCGGCCAACTGCGCTATTGGCAGTCGGTGCTACTTTTTCTCATTTTCGTTGTATGCAACTCCTGGCCGTTCATTCTGATTGGGAAGGCCATTAGCGGGTCGATGAGATTGGCTCTTTGACGAGTAAGGCGTGGCCACGTGCTCGGGTGGATCTGTGCTTTGGAGATGCGAGACTCGGTGAGCCACCACCGACGAGAACGATCGCCTCCGCTCTTCAGCGCATCGTATCGTTGTCAAATTCGGCGCCGCAGTTGCAGTTTGCGTGTATCTGTGTTTTCAGAGTGTTGGTTCCCTGGGTGTGACCACACTTTGTAAATATGTTGTTGCTTTATTATTAACGTGAATTTTTCCTGCAGTGTGATCTCTCGAGAGCTCACACTATCTTGTTATTTCTGTGTTCAGGTTGCAGATGTGGTGTTGCGTAGGGGAAAGAAGGAGGCTTGTCGCTTTTGCGGTATTACCTCTTCTGTTGCTTGATAGAAACTACTGATCCCGATCAGTACTTCCGATATCCACCGATATTCTTAGGCTATCGATTGTGACTGTTCCTTTCGTCCGCGGACACAGAAGCTGATGTTAGATTAAATACCGCCGCATCTCTGCTTGGCGAATGTTTTTTCGCGGATGGAATTCACATCTGCTGCACCAGACGTCTGACATCGCCGCCGCCGCTGCACGACCGTCACCCAGTGTTTGGTTGGAAATAGAACAAAGAAAAAGAAAAGGAAAAAAAAATATTCCTAGATCTCTTGCGCGCGTCGTTTGGTGATGATCGTGTGCTCATCCGCCACTTTCGTCAAGCTTGGCCTCCCAGGTCCCCATACCTCAGTCCGTGGGATTATAGGCTATGGGGTTACCTGAAGTCGCAAGTGTATCGTGATCGATCGACATCTCTAGGGATGCTGAAAGACAACATCCGACGCCAATGCCTCAACAAAACTTCGGATATGCTTTACAGTGCTGTACACACACAACATTATTCCTCGACTACAGCTATTGTTGAATGATGGTGAACATATTGAGCATTTCCTGTAAGGAACATCATCTTTGCTTTGTCTTAATTTGTTACGCTAACTATTGCTTTTCTGATCAGATGAAGCGCCATTTGTCAGACATTTTGAGAACTTCTTTTTCTGGTTCTAATAAATCCTCATGTCATTCCAAGCATGTGTGTCAAATTTTACCTCTCTATCTACATTATTCCGTGATTTATTATTTTTTCAAATTTTAACAGCATTTTTGATCACCCGCTAGTATTTGCTTGGCTGCTCTAGTCCTGGTTAGGATTCAGCTCTTCGTTTCTTATGGGATCATTTGCTGTATCTAACTTCTTTCTTTACTCTTGGAGTGGGATGAGGTAACGAGGTCTATATTGACTTTCAATGACAGGTTACAAAACGATTTAGCCATTCATTTGAATTAATTGTCAATTTTATTTGTACGAATGTTTTTGTTCCATTTTTAGAGGTACTTGAAGGACCCTTTTTATTAAATTATTGTAATCAGAGTGTGACACATAGTCACAGACAATTGTGTTTGGTCATGTTGTACATTTCTGCCAATATATGTCATTTTTACCAGTTTTTGTAACCTTATCTCTCTAACGCCAGTGACGATTTTGGAGGGAAAATAGTTTGTTTTATTTTGTTACTATGGGGAATAATCTGATTAACTATCATAAATTAATTCATGATAGAAATTTATTATTATTATTTCTTGATCTTGATGTGGTATTTCGTTGTTCAGTTAGGTAAGGGATATATATTCTGTGTTTTGTAGAACATAGTGGGGACCCAAATTTATCAGCTCTATAAATATATATAGTTTATTCTATCTGAAATCATTTGCATACGTAATTAATTAAATATATCGCGATCAAGCATACTTGGCCATTAAATTCAAATATATATATATATATATATATATATATATATATATATATATATATATATATATATATATATATATATAATTGCTACAAATGGGACAAGTCACGTTGGGTCCACGATAAGTCACGTTGGGTCCACGATCCGTCTTTCATGATGAGTGCTATTGACAAGGGTTATCAAACTGATTCCGTATTTCTTGATTTCCAGAAGGCTTTTGACACCGTACCTTATAAACGGCTTTTAATCAAATTGCGTGGTTATGGTATATCGCCCCAAATTTGAGACTGGATAAGGGTTTTCCTGTCAGGCAGGATACAGTAGTCGATGGTAAGGCATCGACTAAAACATGGGTGATATTGGGCATACCACCGGTTAGTGATATTGGTCCTCTGCTGTTCCATATTTACATAAACGATTTGGGAGAAAATCTAAGCAGCTCTATAGGTTGTAAATGTTGTTTGTAAATCTATCGGACCAAACTGCGTGGTCATCAAAAATGTTCAAATGTTTGTAAATCGTATGGGACTTAACTACGGGGTCATCAGTCCCTAAACTTACAAACTACTTGTGAACTACTTACGAACTAGGACGGCACAAATATCCATGCCCGAGGGGGGATTCGAACCCCCGACCGTAGTGGCCGTGCAGACCGTGACTGAAGCGCCTTAGTCCTCTCGGCCACCGCGGCCGGCTGCGTGGTCATCAGTACGTAGCTTACAAACTACTTAAACTAAGTAAACTAACCTAAGGACAACACACACACACACACACACACACACTCATGCCCCAGGGAGGACTGGAACCTCCACGGTGAGCAACCGCGCGCTCCGCAGCGAGACGCTTTAGACCGCTCGGCTACTCCACCGCGGCGGTTGTTTGCAGATGAAGCAGTCATTTACCGTCTAGTAAAATCTGAAGATCAAAATGAACTGCAGAACGATCTAAATAAGATATCACTATGGTGCAATTGTCTCTAAATAATGACAAGTTGTCGATATTAGCACAAAAAGAAATCCGTCAAACTTTGTTTCCAAGTTAAATCAATCAGAATTGACGGCCGTAAACTCCTCTAAATACCTATGAATTACTATTACTTCAGACTTAAAATGGAAAGAACCCATAGATAATGTCGTGGGAAACACTAACCAGAGACTGCGTTTTATTGGCAGAACCCTTAAAAGATGCAAGAGAAGTAGACTACGCTTGTCCGTCTTTTTTTGGAGTATTGCTACCCAGTGTGGGATCCTTATCAGGTGGGTTTGACGGAATTCTTCGACAGAGTCCAAATAAGGGCATCTCTTTTTGTATTATCACGATACACGGGAGACAGCGTCACGGAAATATTGCAGGATCTGGGATGGGAATTATTACAACGGCGTTTATCGCTGCGGCGTGGGCGACTTATGAAACTCGAAACGCCAAAATTCTCCCCCAGTGCGAAATATATCGTTGACTCCCACTTATATAGGTAGAAATGATCATCATAGCTCGAACGGAGAGATTCAGGTGTAGTTTCTTGCCATGCGCTATTCTAGAATGGAATGGGAGATAAATAGTATAAAGGTGGTTCGATGAATCCTCCTCCAGGCGCTTAAATGTGATTTGCATAGTATCCCATGTAGATGTAGACTACCTTGATGGATGTGCATTAGTGCACTTAGGATGTGTACACATTGCCCGTGGCGTTCATGAGGCTTGCGTGCAGTGCAGATAGCAGTCAATGAATGGGCATGCCCACGCAAGGCATCGGTCTCGGTCATTGCTTATGCGTACAAGCGACGTCTTGATCGACCTCGCAGTAAACGATGGAGTACCCCAGTCTAGTTCTGGAACCATCATTACACTACCATCATCGTTTGAGCGTCGGAGATAACTTCAGTAGATTTCTCTAGGTGCGTGCATGATTTTATTTATTTATTTATTTACTTATTTATTTTTCTTTTTTTTGTGAATTGAGTCATTAAGAGCAGTTTTGAAATCTTCTGGTTAATGCTATCCCTGAGTAAAATGAACACAGTCTCCAAGGAAATGTATGCTGTTATCAAAGAACATTATTTTCTTTATATCTAGCAACTCTTCAAGTCTGTTTGTCGTATCTGTCTGTGCGCAAACTCTTTGAAAAGCTAATTAATTTTACATAATTTTAGTTATTTTTCCCAGCAGAATTATCGAACTACTCAGTAATTGCGCAGTGATGCCAGAAAAGTTACGTACTTTCTCTTATCAGTATTTAACAGTTCGGAAATGATTACTATGGTTCACATCCGGATATTAACAAAATCTTATCTCGGCTTCATCCCACGAACTTTCACCCCTTCATCACGATCAGACTGAGTCAAATAATTGCTTGGCGTTCCAGATGATGCATGTATTACATGATACTACGTTGTGTGAAAACAAGCCCCCATTGCTCAAGAAAGAGAAAACATGTGAAAGAGGAGGAATGGCAGCCAATCGATTATCTCCATTAATGTGTAGACTCTATAGACGTAGAATAAGAACTTATGATCTCCGTTGATAAGACAAATCTGGGCTCATCCTGTTGTTGTACGTCTGTTCCTGTTGTGATTTAAACAATGAGTTTACTATGACCGGCTTAAATTTATTACACAAACCAGTTAGACCTTCGTCTGTAGCATTCCAGCAACTAACGACATATTTTTTCGTAACTTCTATACCTTCACCATGAATTCCACTATGGTGTTCATAATTATTATATTGGCGTCTCCATTATCGTCGTACTGTTTCTCTAAGATTCCATCTTCTTAACAAAGAGGAGGCGGTTATACCTAAATTACTGTTTTTGCTGATGGTTATCTAATCTAATGAGAACCGCCCTATCACTGAATTGTCCACATAACTTCATTCTGTGCTCTAATTTCTTGTCCATAACAAGTCTTAGTACCGTTATACCTTACTCTACTGCTATCTATGTCACACTACATTGTCATTTTCAGAAAACTGACCTTTCATTTCAAGTACCTTTACAGTATCTGGATGCAACTTTTACACTTTTCTTTACAGATCTTTGGACTTTCCTCTATGTTGAGATTTCTTTCATTCCGTACTCTGACTTATATAAAACAACCCGTTTGTTGGATGTCCCATATTTTTCACGAGGGCACTTTCTCATACACATTCCCCTTACGGTTATAAGTATGGTGGAACCGGAATCATTTGACAAAGAATATGTGATCATGATACTTCATCAATTGTGGGAACGGCCTGTCTAAACACCATGTGATTATTCTTAACAATAATTTGACTTTTGCTTCCTACTCTCTAATTCTTCCATCTCTCGCAGATCGTTACTCACCTTTACCCTGAAACTCTGTTTGCTGCTCCAGCCCCTTTCCTGGCAGGTCGAGGATGACATCTCGCACCAGGAGTTTGGACGCCTAATTAATACGTACACTTGACAGCAAAATATGTGGGGCACTGCTGAATGCAACCCAACTAACGTATCTGTATGGCAGGTACTCTAAACACCAAACCCTTTGTGACTACATCCATTTGCCTATACGGAATGGTTACCATACGAGACACTAGACAGCACTGCTCCTTATGCCGGTCAGACCTATTTTAAACTAATGCCATCATACAACAAATATTATAATGGCACAGTAACACTTGCAAATTCAATTTCACTACAAACAGTGGCTTTCTCACAATCATTTAATAACTTGTTCATGATCTCAATTTGAACGTTCTGTTACCCAGCCAATTCTTACGAGGTTGACCAAGACTCAATTAGGTATAAAGAGACGTAAAATAACTGACGTCTTAATTATCAGATGTGTACAAGACCGATATCCAAACCCCAAAATAAACGACACATTTCGCACCACACTAGGTTCCGCATTAAGCTCTTCGAACGCCATAAAATTGTGAAACTGATCGCAATACCTATATGAATTGTTAACTAATCACGATCAGATGTCACATAATTAATATATTCTCAAATAGCATTATATTGGGAGCTGAAACGAAGATACCGCTGATTTTTTTTGCTGGCAGGGACTCGAACCCGGCACCATTACCTGTTGTATTATAGATATGACTACAGGTGATATATTCCTTGTCTCTTCATCATTAGTGGGATGTGCACATCTTCGGCTAGGAGTAATGCCGTAAATAATTTTCTGTTGATTGGGACTCCAACCCCCGCATATCGTCACTATTGACCCAACTCGACGAGGTTTCGACTATCACATTCTCATTCGCTGGTACTTAGGAATGAGCTGTTCGTAGAGACGTAGCGGGTTTAGCTTTTTGGGGAAACAACGAAATCTAATACAACTCTATTCTACGTAGTAGCAAATAGACAACTGTGAAGTTAATTTGAAACACGGTACTGTCCTGAGTTCTTAACTTGGCTCTATGAGGGTAAAGTGAGATTAGATTAGATTGGTTTTTCGTTCCGTAGATCCATGTTGAAGAGATACTAGTGGATGTGGAACATGGCAAGAAACAAAATTTACAAGTAGAATAATAGATAATACTAATAATATAAATACAGATACATACAATTTTAATTTTTTTAAAATATATATCTGATAATATAATAACGCTAATATAGTATGAGTATTTGCATCATTTGGTACAATTTAGAAATTCACTAATGGAGTAGAAGGAGTTAGCCACTAGAAAGTCTTTTATGTTCCTCTTAAACTGATCTTTATTTGTAGAAAAATTTTTTATACTTGTTGGTAAATTATTGAAAATGTGTGTTCCTGAGTAGTGAACCCCTTTTTGAACTAAAGTATGTGATTTTAAGTCCTTGTGTAGATCATTTTTAGTCCTAGTATTGTTTGTATGAACTGAACTGTTTGTTGGGAAAAGGGATATATCATTTATGACAAATTTCATTAATTAATAAATAGACTAGGAGGCAGTAGTTAATATACCCAGTTCTTTGAAGAGGCTTCTACAGGACGTCCGTGAATTTACTCCACAAATAATACATATTACATATTTTTGGACTCTGAAGACTTTTGACTGACTTGAAGAGTTACCTCAAAATATTATACCATATGACATTAGGGAATGAAAGTAAGCGAAGTGTAGCGCACAATAAACTTAGTTTCGATGCGGGCAGTGGTGGGTTGGACCAAGACTGTTTTGGCTTCCCTGAGAAAATCAATCAAGTAAATTATGCAACTTTGTTTTTTTATGTCTCCTATGTCTGATAACACTCGTATTGAAAATACAGACTTGTTGAGTCGTTTCAGCAGTTCTGTGGTGTGCTCCTCCCAACTAAATTTATTATCAAGCTGTAATCCCCGGAATTTAATACTGTCAACCTCTTCTATCTGCTCATCTTCGTACTTAATGAATATGTTGACAGGAAATCTCTTACGTGTTCTGAACTGCACGTAGTGAGTCATTTCAGAGTTGAATGACAATGAGTAGGCTTTAAACCATTTATTAATGTTCATGAAAATATCATTAGCAGACTTTTCTATAACTATGCTTGACGTATTTTTATTGCAATACTTGTACCATCTACAAACAAAACGAACTCTGCTTCTGGTAGTGTAACTGATGAGAGGTCATTAATGTACACAAGAAAAAGCAGTGGTCCTAAGATGGATCCTTGTGTGACACCACATGCAATTTCTTCCCAATCCGATGATGACTTTTGGCTTAATTCACTAGTCACTTGCACTGACACCCTTTGTTTCCTGTTAGTGAGTTACGACTTGAACCATTTTGTAGAATTTCCCGTGACCCCATAGAATTCTAATTTACTTAAAAGGATGTTAAGATTCACACAACCAAATGCCTTTGACAAATCACAGAAAATACCTGCTGCTTGAAATTTATTATCTAATGAATTAAGTACATTCTCACTGTATGTGTAAATAGCCTTCTCGATATCAGAACCTTTAAGAAATCCAAACTGTGTTCTAGACAATATGCCATTTGTGTTTAAGTGGTGGAGAAGATGCTTGTACATTACCTTTTCTAGAATTTTTCAGAACGCTCTAGTTTGATGGTATTTCTTTAGTCCCTTCTTGAATAGAGGTTTAATATCCGCATATTTTAGCCAATCAGGAAATGTTCCCATTATAATAGACTGGTTACACAAATAACTTAAAATTGTGCTAAGTTCACAAGAACAGGCTTTAACTTTGTTGATATTTCATCGTAACCACTAGAATCCTTTGGTTTTAAAGATTTTGTTATGAAAGTTATTTCTTGTGGTGAAGTGAGTGACATATTCATGTACGTGAAGTTATTTGTAAATGCTAGTTTCAAATATTCAAGAGCATTAAATAGATTTACCACTCTATGCCCATCAGTTACTAATGACCGGCCGCGGTGACCAAGGGGACTGCGGCGCGCCAGTCTACGCTACGGCTACTACGGTCGGGGGTGCGAATCCTCCCTCGGGCATGGACATTTTTGCTGTCCTTAGTATTAGCTAGTTCATAAGTTGTTTGTATGTTTAGGGACTGATGACTCCATAGTTAAGTCGCATAGACTCTACAAACATTTGAACATTTTTTTTGTTACTAATGTCTTATCTACTCTTAATGCTACCTGCTCTTGTTCCTTTCTGGCTCTACCAGTCTCCTCTTTCTCTATATCCCATATTGTTTTTATTTGGTTTCCTGGTATTGCTATCTTCTTTTTCATAATGCATTTGTTTAGATGCCTGAATAAGTTTTTTAAATATTTTACCGTATTCATTATATTTAGTTAAATCATCATCATTGCAACTACTCTTGGCTGATAGATACATTTTCCTTTTTGTCTTACATGAAATTCTTGTGTAATCCAAGGTTTTTTATAGACTTCTGTTTAATTCGAGTTACTTTTAGAGGAAAACAGTTTTCAAACATGATACTAACATTATTAATGAATACGGTATGTTTTTTTCATTCATGCTATGAACACTATATACATCTTTCCAATTCATGTCTTTGAGGAGATTTCTAAAATTTTCAATTTTTGGTGGGTTGACTAGTCTCCTGTATGTACATTTTTCAGTCTTCATAATCAGTTTAGAACGTATACCAAAAACAAAGAGCTGCATATCGTGATCTCATAGGCCATTTGTTATTGGTTTTACGATATGATATTGCTCCTTTGATTGGTCTATAAAAATATTATCAATTTCTGTCCCAGAGGTTTTAGTTATCCTAGTTGGAAAGTTTACGGTATGTGTTAGGCTGAAAGACAAAGTTACTGACTACAATAAATTTTTACAGGAGGACTGCATAAGAAAATCCGTATTAGAGTCACCAGCAACCAGGATTTCTTTATATCTTCCTGTTAAATAACACAATAGAGCTTCTAGATGATTTAGGAATTGATTATAATTTTCTGCAGGTGCTCGGTAAATAGTTACTATTATATAGCATCTGTTATGGAATTCTACTTCTGTTGCACAAGCTTCTAAATGCTGCGTTAGACAGAATTTATTTATATCAATATTCTTGAATTTATAGCAGTTTTTAATGAATGTGGGAACTCTTCCTCCCTCCATATTTACTCTACAGAAGTGTGAAGCTAAATTAAATAAATGTTTATAAATGTTTGTCTAGCTTATGGGACGTAACTACGGGGTCATCAGTCCCTAAACTTACAAACTACTTATGAACTAACTAATACTAAGGACGGCACAAATATCCATGCCCGAGGGGGGATTCGAACCCCCGACCGCAATGGCGGTGCAGACCGTGACTGGAGCCTTTCCAGAAGGATTTAAGAAAGGCAGGGAAAACTGTGAAAAGAAAGAAAGTCTTGTTGTTAGGTAGTTCGCATGGTAGAGGTGTTGACCAATTACTGCAGGTAGAGCTAGGACCAGAGTAGCAGGTCACAAACGTTTTCAAACCAAATGCGGGTCTGGGTAAGGTAACAGAGGATATAGGTTCTTTATGTAAAGATTTCACAATGGAGGATACCGTGGTTTTAGTGGGTGGTCCGGGAAACAGCACTGACCGAAACTGTGAATATTCTACAGAGTGTGACCTGGTAAAGATATTATCGGCAACGAAGCATACTAGTGTGGGTTTTGTATCTCTCTTGAGTCGCCATGATCGGCCTCATTTGAACTCTTTTGTCAGGAGAGTACACTTGGAGTTGGAACGGCTACTCATGTCTCATATGGGTCCCATATTGGTTTCATTTCTGTGGATATCTGTAGATGGGACTACACTAGGCATGGCCTTCACTTCAACAGGAAAGGGAAGGGAAAACTGTCTGGGTTGATTGCAAGTAACTTACGGGGTGGAGCGGGGCACGGTCACAAATGGTAAAATACCAGTGGTTACAGGCGTCAGAGGGATTCTTTTTTTAGGATAGGGAGGGGGGAAAGAAAACCAGTTTTGAGAGAGCCTGGAAGACACCCTCAGTTTGGAAAAGCGGATAAACAGGAGATATTTTAGCACACACTGTTTAACAGAAAGTACCTAGAAAGTTCCAATAAATCTTAGTCAAGCAGTTAGTGTGCAATGTCAGTTATCTTTATTACATCAAAATATTCCAGGACTCAGAAATAAAGTTAATGAACTACTCATTTGTATTGATGAAATAGATTCCTCTAACGCAATTGACGTAATTTGCCTCTCTGAACATCATGTGACCACTGGTATAGATACGTCAAATATTCCAGGAATTTAGGCAACTGTGTGATAATTTACTCTATTCTATTAATCGTGCTGAATTATTCTGCTAAATTTCCGTAATATTATCCTTTCATTTCGGTAGTGGAATCTGTATAGAGGTCACGTTTACCTGACAATAATTTTTCACCCCTAGAAAGTCGTTTCGTTTTTAATTTATAAACATTTTTGCATTTCATATAATTACACCTTAACTACCAACCGAGCAATAGCAAAGACGAATGCAACAGTGTCATTTTCCTATGTCGCCATGCTAGTATCGTGATCTAAACCGAAGATGGTCGATATATAAGATATTGTTAGACTTGTGATGTGTGTGGCTTTAGGCTTTTTCCTTTGCTCAAGCGAAGTTGAGTAACAAAATTACCAAAATACTCTGTTCAGTTCGAAAACGAAACGGAGTGCCTATTTAATTTATTATTTCAGTTGTTAACAATCTTCTTTGATGCAGAAAACATTCCTTGAAGAGTATTTTGTTATTGTTTTAATTATTATTGAAATTTATTTATAAATAAAAAACAGTCACAAATCGCAAAAAATGTCATTTGTACAAATGATAACCACTTTCGGCCTGTTTACAGTGCCATCTTTATATCTATGTGGCGTAGGCTTTTCCTTCACGGAGCAGGCGCTTGTCCCACGCGATAACTGAAACCGTTTATCAATTGTATAAATGGTATTTTTTGCGATTAGTGATTGTTTTTATTTATAAATACTTTCCAGAAGATCGTTGTTTTCTCAAAAAGTATGTTTCCAAAAAATTATTGGAATTTATTCAGTCGCAAGTGTTTTGCCGGCTCATATTTTCACCGCTGTACTTTACCAATTAATCCAGAAAGATGTTTGATGGATGGTTTGACTTCGAAAATACATAAGTTTATCTCGCCGCCTCCTATTCAGGACCATAGGAGAAAAAGGAGAACAACGAATATGGGAGCCCAATGACGAAAAATAATATCGAATAGTTCCTGTTTATTTACGTCATGCCTTCGAACAGATTCGTGTCGACTTATGTTAGTAAATAATCGTATAAGTAATTGGGATGCTTTTCGGAATATACCTATAAATTTGTGCCCAAGACTATGGCTTTTTCGTGACTGAATATCTGTTTAAGTGACTTTATTCTAAGGGATGTCCATGTTTGATATTAATCTACTGTTGTTTGAATAAGATATGTCGGTTCAATAGTTTGAGTTTCCTCTTTGTTTCGTTTATCCTACTATGTTAACAGATATGGACATTTCTGGGAATGAAGTGTCCGTTGAACTTATGACATTAGATTATAAGCCTCCTTTCTACACAGACCCAACAGCTCTTTGGAACAGGCCTCATAGTCTTATTTAGAAGTATTTACCAACCAACAACTCATCTAAATAGTGGATGTAAAGATTCGAAGAATCCATAAGATACACTGATTTGAATCCTTTTCGTCATTTAGAAACAAAACATGAATGTAACGTAGTGAAAGACGTTAATAGGCTGCTTAGTAATCTATATATTACATTTACGTAGTTGAAGATAAATAAGGGCAAAATTGCACGATGGACACATCGGCCATTTAGTTTCTGTTTTCATGAAAATAATTCTTAGTATTTGTCTTCTGAATTCTTTAAAGAATTGATTACAGTATGGGAGCGAATTGTTAGTTTATTATACGTTTCTTTTTCCTTCCATCCGCAGTAAAATATTTCTGTATTTTTGCAGATGTTGTGAAATTAAACATGCATGATTTGCATTAAAGTTTTAATACACGAAAGTGAGCTGTCGTCGCGATCTAAAGACGTAGGCGTTTCATTCGTTTGTATTTTGAGGAAACTGATAACGTGATGGCAGATTATATACCTGCCCCTTGAAAAATATTTACGTTTCATGAATGATTCCTTAATCACTAAATTTCCTATCACTTCGCTGAAATAACACAACATTGTTACAAAACTTTATTGGGCCGTGTCATCTTCTTTTGATGTAAACCGTTGCGTCTCCTTCTGATTTTGGCTTGTCATTTGTGTTTTGGCTCTGATTATTGACAACGCTTTTGGCTTTGTCTTGTTTCATCTTACATGGGTGGAGGGGGTTTAACCATTAATTATCGTGTGTTGTTGGCGGGTGTGCTACATTGAAACATCTGGGGGCCGTTAATCTCTTAGTTCGGGAATTGGCCACCAACAAACCTTTTAAGATCCATCTTAATCAAATTAAGCTTGTCCCTTCTCATGCCACTTCATCTCGGTAGCGTATGGGTAAGGGGTGGGGGGTGGGGGAAGGATGAGCCGTCCCGACTCCTGGTTCTTCGTTGACCCTGTCCTTGATTTAATTATTGGCGCAAGTACCATCATCTGTCTGTGCGTGCACCGGTCGTGGCGCTGTTTGATCTATCGTTCGTCCATTGTCTTTGGTGTTTTCCTTGCCGGGTGTGGCGCGCCAAAGCAGTTAGAGAGAGTCAGTCACTGCGGAGATAGCGGAGAGGGTCTCAGGCAGGAGTTATGATACGATGCATGGCATCGCCAGGGTCGAGTGATTCTGATTAAGGGACCGTTTGTGGCCTGGCCTGGCGCGTGCATCGAACTTGTTCTAGGTGGGACCTCGACGCGGGCTATTTACCTCGTCTCCCAGCTATGTGGTCGCGTTTCTAGCGGCCGTGCGACACCGCGTCCGTCCCTCGCCAAGCGTCGGAGCTGTCAACAGCTGGTACTGCGCACTCAGCCCCGGGTGCGCCTCTCTTCCTTCCAGCCGCTTTTCATCTGGCATGTATGAAATGTTTCCGGGCGTTGGTTGACACCCTCCTCCTACACCATCGGGAGGGTGCCGGCATAGTCCTGCTCCGCAAATTTGTGTGTGTGAATTTGTCAGGATCGGTGGTCGTATCCCAGGGGCCGTCGTACCCTGTGAATACGTCGTTAGTTGTTTATTCGTGTTATACCACGCTGTTAGTTCGGTTCCATTGAATTATATTTTCTCTTTGCTCGGAGTAGAAAATACTCTATATTCAGTAACTTGGTTAACGTAACTGGGCAATTTGTCTGGTTTGTGTCCCTCTGCCAGCAGGCATCTGCCCGGGCGATAGTTGTATAGCTTTATTTTTCTTTTATTATCTTCTCCTTGCAGAAATTTTCCCTCCGTGAGGCATCGTCACCCCGCGGTTGTAGCTTAGCGTTCTATCCGTTTGTGTAAGCCCATTCGTGTCAGAGCTGTAGTTCTCGTTGACCGTTGGGCACCTTATTTCTCTTCATGTTTCGAGTCAGCTCTTCTGTTTGACCAGTGTGGGTGTACAAAATGAACGAGAGCCAGCTCCCCCACCTCAGTATGATTTTTCTGTAACTAAGCTGAACTGCCGTCATTTAAATTGCAGGGCCTATTGTGTCTTTTATTGTATTTTAAAGAGTTGCTTTTACTAAATTTCGAGCCTTATTAACTTATCAAAAAAATTAGTTCTCTCATGTTCGCCTTCTGCCTTGCATCACGTATCTTAACTGTCTTGTTGGGCCTTTAGCCTCTGGTTGTAATATCTAATACATACATATGTATCTTATTAAAACCAATGGAACCTGGACTTACTATCACTAACCAACTACCCTTCTCCCGCACAAACCTACCCTCTAAGTTATTATATGTGGAATGCTGCACTATGCGCAATTGGCCACTTAAATGTAGACAGCCTAAACAGCGAAGTTCAGAAATATCAAGAGATAACGTTACATTTTTACCAAACCCACGACTCGCCTCTGGGACCCGCAAGACGCGCAGCATAGAGTTGGCACATCGCGGCATATATTTGGCAACACATGACAGTGCAGTTACCTCCGCGACTAAATTCACATGTCATTCGTTTTCCACTTCCATGAGTGATTCAGTATAATCGTCATATATGATGAGCCCCTCAGATAGAGAATTTAATTTTTGGACTCAAAGAATGCCGCTCTTTGCATAAGTGTGTGACATTACAGTTACAGGGGAAGCTTATAGTTTCCATGTGAAAAGCTGGTTTTGCCAGGCTGTTGGGCTCCCCAGCCGGCCGGATAACAGTTTGGACCTAGTGAATGGAATACTGGTAGTTAGGATTTTCCTAATCTGCTCGGAAACTGGAAACGACGCTCTTGGCTCTCCCAGATTGCTACTGAAATACAGTATAGCCACACACATTATTCTAAAAATCCATGTAAAATCAGGGAAGGATTACATGGCAAATATAATTATATGAATGGATTCATAAAAAGATAAAAAGCCAATAAATTTCAGTACCATAATAATGTTATAAGCCTTATGTTTACAATTATTGATACGTAGTGTTTATCAGTAATAGTTTAAGAAGCAAATGGACAGCATTGCACCACGTTACCTATCTTAAAAGACACATCACGTTATTTCCATATTCTTTCAATAAACTTTATTTTACTCTCTTTTCTACCTTTCGTTGAGGTTGTAAGATTCTTGTGTCAGAACATAGATTCCACCACAGAAACACATTTGAACATTAGAAACACAAAACATGAACCTAGCAAAGCGCATTACATTTATATATGTATTATATTTAATATTATTCTTAGTAACGTTCGTTTTATGTTTTAGACTACCACTTAAATACATCATGGCTGACTAAAAATAGTAGATACGCAACAGATAATTTGTATATAAAAATTACATGTATTTGTGGACAAGAAATGAATATATTTGCATAAAAATCCATGATAAATTAAATATTAATTGTGTAACTATATTTCGACGGCGACAGTATATTTGAACAGTGAAACGTTACCTCAGCAAAGAGCTTCAGTCCCAACCGTTTTTAGTATTGTTACATATATATTTGTTTGTTAAATGTAAACAACAATTGTAGAGAGGTGGTCAAAGCATTTGATTCTGTGATATTTAAATGTATAATATTTTGGAAGGGAAATTGTAGTTTAAAAGATGAGGCGTTAAGATGCGTGGAAGGATACAATTTTGGGAGTTGGAAGAGCATGATTTCGAACGCTTGGGTAGGGTCTCGTAACTTGGACGTGGTGGTGAAAGGTTGTGACGCTGGGCGCTCCGAAGCCGCGTTACGAACTTGTGATTTGAAGAGATAGGCATGTGTGGACTTCGAAAATTTACGGCTCTGTGGCTGAAGAACTTAGTCTCTGGTGAAAAGTGGTAAACAATGCATGCTAGTAAGGCTGTGGAATTGTGAAAAATCAACAATCGTGTACTCGTGTGATGGCAAACTGTGTTTTATAACAAATACTGTAATTAATCGCGGATTAATAGGGAACTGCAATGTTCGATCGACTTCACTAATTTACGAGTGATAATGTGGAACTTTTAGTCTCAAGTGAGTGAGATATCTATTACGCATCTCATGAACAACAGTTATTTACCGATGTAGGTTCACCTGCGCATTTTCATGTACAAAATAAGTAAGAAACTTCATTTATAAAGAATTACTTAATGAGTGAATCACTTCTTTATCTTGAATCCATTATGTTAGTTATTCAGAGGTTTAATTTGTGGTTGTTTAAATATATTTTCGCGTCATCATATGCAGAGTGACAGACTGGCTAAAATACAGATTAATTATTGATCTTGTTTAAACAGATTGGGTAGCTGTTTAGGGCGTAGCAGCTGGCATACATAACCTTTTACTACCCTGAGTTATGTACTGCCCAATTCGTACTGGTGAGTACCGACAGGAATGTCGCAAGTGACAACATTTGTTGTATTTCGCGATGCGCTGGGTTGCTCAGCACTCAATACCACGGACAGCAAGAGTGGCTGTCGTCAGCGTCCATGTGGCTCTCAGGTTCCGCCTGTGGCCGCTGATGCAAGGACGGCATCATTTGTCTGTTCGAATGACCATATACGTATGATGATATTTTCTATTTTATAGCTTTGGGATTTGCTAAGAGAAATTCTTTAACGAAATCAAAATACAATCATTGGACATATACTAATTTGTGGTAGGCCAGATGATAATGTAAACCTGCCTGGTTAATGCACGCTGATTTACAATACAAATACCTCTCAAGAAATTTCGCATCGACCGTCAACAATAAGAATTAAATTTGTAATCATCTCTTTCCACATGCGTGCGAAAAATTCTTTTCTTTTTCGTAAATTTACTGAATATAGCACACAGCACAATTGGTATAAGATGGAAAAAAATAGTTGGTAAGAGACAAGGGTGACGGATTTTACGCAGCAACTACAAATACTCTCGATTTCTACTTCCTGAATTATCTGCATCAGCCATCAGTGACACGCTGCACCTGTTCGCTCTTATAAACTCCTCAGAAGGTCAAAGACAATGCAAAATGATTTTGAAATTATAAGTTTAAGGCGAAAATTATGATCCTAAACGTTAACTGGTGTTTGGTTGTCGACGTGATAACTATGAAAGTTTTGCCAGGCTTCGAGATATCCACTAAAAAACAAAATGAGGGTTACACAGCTGACGAAATTCCTGGGGTACAATTATAAGCCACGAAACTGGGAAGCAAAAGAAGCTTTCGTCCAAGGGTAAAGAAAAAATAGGTTATTAACACAGCCCTTATAAGATTCAAAGGGTCTACTAAGTAGACTTCCAACCATACGGTTATTAGATTTCTTATTCAATATTGCAAAGCAGTGTGCGATTATTACCTAACGGGATAAAGGGAGAACTTCGAAAATGTTAAAAGAATGTAGCTGTGTAAGGTAGTCAGAAATGAAGAGGTTAAATTATTGTAATTAGTGAATACGAGAAAAAGTCTCATTCAGTTAGCCAGTGTATGGAGTGCTTCACAAGTGTCGAAGAAGGTAAGTGACAGTTGTGTACAAAGTCAGGTGGTGACTGTCACTTACGGCTAGGCGGAGGATGAATACATTGGCGACGTGCGGTACGTGACCAGAACCAGCTCGCTTGCCTACCTTGTGTAATGTGGCCAGACCTCGATGGGCTGTCAACCCAGAAACAAGGCTTCCAGCAAGGACAAGCGACCGTATAAATACTGGAGGAAACTGACAGGGGATAGAGTACACTCCGAGCAGAGTACACTCCGACCGGAGTACACTTCGAGCGGAGTACACTTCTAGAGGAGTACAGTTGCAGGTAGCAGTGGTTACCGAGCAATGTGAGCAGACGTGGGTGGCCTCCGGCCAATAAAGTCTGTTGTGTTGAGAATACTGTTTCATTTGCGCCTCTTCCTTGAGTCGATATTCGAATGCATGTCTCGTTGCTGATGAGAATGTTCTCGCCATCCTGTAACCATTTATACTGACAAGATGTTACGAATCTTTTATAGCATAAGATCCTCCCCCACACCAGATCCCGTTACAGTTGATTGTGTAATATAGGGAAAGGAGTTTCGATCAAACAAGTATGCTTTGGTTCATTAACTCTGCGTTCAGTTTAGATCACGTACAATAACTCATCACGCCATGAAATGAATGTAAGAAATTATATAGCTTGTCAGTTATTGCAATTAAATGTAATTTACAGATATTACTTTCTCAACTCTAAGAAAGTGTATTGTAACAATTGTTGACATGTTGGTTTTGGTTTACATGCAGACTAACTACCATAAGGAGCAATGTGTTTTGTGTATTACCTATTGTCTGTAATGCACAAGGTTGCTGGTTGTGTGTGGCTTGAGTACTTTCATTACTATCTAATCAAATCGGTATAAACTTTCTGAAGAATGTTATTGTATAATTTAAAATTTTTCCGGCGAATTACTCATTAAAATAGTGTCGGGCGCACAGCCGGATGTCATTGCTTACTCCGCACGATATTTCGGCCAATAACCCTTTGGCCATCTTCGGGTGCTGCGTACCGAAGATAGCCGCGTCTGACCGTCACTTATATATCGTGGAGTTGGGCGGTAGCGCATGCGCGTAAAGAGTGCACGCCTTTTGCTGTGGAATAGAAAAAAAAAAAAAAAAAAAAAAAAAAAAAAAAAAAAAAAAAAAAAAAAAAACAATCTTTTAAATTCCAGTTCACTACCGAAGGAAGTAATAAGAAGATTAAAACCACATAGTACTGTTTCACCTCGTTTATATGGATTGCCAAAGATCCATAAACAGGGAATCCCGTTACGGCCCATAGTGAACAACATTGGCACTGCAAACTACGACATGGCAAAACATTTGGCTTCATTACTTCAACCATATGTAGGAAAATGTGAACACCATATTCGTAATTCAGTAGATTTCATCAGTCGTCTAATAGAATTACGTCTTACAGGTGCAGATTTACTTGTCAGTTTTGACATTATTTCTCTGTTCATGAGGGTACCATTATTGGATTCTTTGGAATTAATTGCCGAAAAATTTGATCCTGATGTTTCAGCACTTTTCAAACATGCGTTGTGCTCCACCTTCTTCTTATTCAATGGCAACTATTACGAACAGACAGACGGTGTTGCCATGGGGAGCCCACTTTCGCCTTTAGTAGGAAACATGTTCATGGAAGACTTTGAAAACAAAGCTCTTGCTACTGCCACCCTCAAGCCTTTGGTGTTCTGGAGGTACATTGACGACACGTTTGCAGTGTGGCCACATGGGCATGATAAGCTCCAAGAATTTCTTCAACATTTAAATTCTGTCAACAGTAGCATTCAGTTTACTATAGAAACTGAGAAAGATGGTTGTTTGCCCTTCCTAGATGTGCTGCCACGGCGAAGGGAGGATGGCTCTCTCGGTCATTTGGTCTATAGGAAAGATACGCATACCTGTATCTTCAAGCAGACAGTTCTCGTCACCCTGCTCAAAACAAATTGTGTACTGAGAACATTAATAAATAGGGCACATATGATTTCCAATGCAGAGAACTTACCGCCAGAGTTGGCACATCTACAACTTGTGTTCAAATAAAATGGTTATTCTTTACATCAGATTCGGAAAGCAATGAGCAAGTACCAACGGAAACAACCAAAGCAGAGTGATGATACGTCTGACTCTACAAAATCATTGGCCTTCTTGCCATATGTAGGTAATGTAACATCAAAAATTGCCAGAATTTTAAAGAAACATCAGATTGAGGTGATTTTCCGTCCGCCAGCCAAAACAGCAGCATTGATAGGTTCGGTCAGTCTTGGACTGTGTAAGGCGGGTGTTTATAGAATTAATTGTGAATGTGGCCTGGCATACATAGGACAAACTACACCAACAGTGGCAGATCGTTGTGCTGAACATGAGAGGCACACTTTTTGGCAGTCTGTAATACGTGTATCAGTCGAAACTAAACTGGCAGAAGGACTTATTAACAGAGACAGTGGATTTCAGCTGAATAACGCTTGGGGACCAGTAATTTCAGTTTTAAGAACGCAAAGATCACATCGTATACAATATAATACAGACGAAAAAGCAGATTAAGCGTGTGGTCTCACCGCTGCTGACTGTGGCGCCACTGCAAGATGCGTGTACTCTTTACGCGCATGCGCTACCGCCCAACTCCACGGTATATAAGTGACGGTCAGACGCGGCTATCGCTTATACCTCGGTTATGCCTAAGTCTGCCCCTCCGGTACACCTTTTCCAATATGCAGATGACACCGCTTTCTTTGCCCTAGTTCTCACCCTTGCCCGTTCCAACTGCCTGCTCCAAGAACACCATGAACTCTTTGCCGCTTGGTGCAACCAGTTGCTCCTGTCTATAAATCCTACCAAAACCTATGCGACCATCGAAGGTCGTACTACCCCTTCCTTCCGTCCCCGAGATTTTTATCTGACCCTCCATAATCGACCCATCCGCCTCACCCCTACCCTAAAGTACCTGGGCCTCACTATTGATCGCACCCTTTCCTGGACTCCCCATCTACGCACTTTCCAAGAAAAAGCCCGCTCCCGCCTCCGCCTCCTCAAACTCCTTGTTGGCCGAACATGGGGCCTCAACCCTTCTACCATCCTCTATACCTAAAATTCTCTCATCCACCCTGTCCTCTGTGTCGCCCATCCCACCTGGATCTCCGCTCCCCCATCCTTCTACAAATCTCTGGAGACACTGGAGCGCTATGCTCTCCGCCTCGCCTTCCGTATCCCCCTTTATCCCCCGTCCCCCAAGCGGATCCTCTATGATCTCATTCCTTTGCCCCGACTCGTTCTCTTTATTGAACATCTTCGCCTCCGTTACACATCCCGCAAATCAGATCTGCCTAATCCTCTAGTTCATCCCCTCCTCTCTGCACCTGGTCCATTGCCGCGCCTCCCCCACAGTATTCCCCTTGCTCTCCACTTGTCCACCCTCCGGATCCTTTCCCGTGGCAACTTCCGTACGCTCCCCCTCCCGGATGATGCCCTCCGACCTGACATCTACCCTTCACACCAACTGTGATCCTTCTCCTTGCTCCCTCTCCCCCTTCTCTCCCTGAGGGCCCCGACTATCCCTCCCTTCCCGTCCCTTCTCCCCTCCTCCGTCCCCCAACCCTCCGGATCCTCCTCTTACCGCTCTCCCCTATCCTACTTCCTCGTGGCTACCTGGGACATCATTCCCCCCGTCCCTTCCCCACCGGCTCTGTGGCTCCTCCCCACCCTCTCCCTCTCCTTTCGTCCCCTTCCTCCCTCTCCCACACCACATCTTCAATGCTGTCAGTGCCCCACCATCTACGAAACCTGCTTTGTGCTTCGACAAGTGTGGTGTGCCTTAGCAACATTGTTTTATTTTACAACGCCAACCCGCAGAGCCAACCCGCAGCCGACACCGTCAGTTTTAACTTGTGTATTTCTCCGAGTGTGTGTTGTGTTTTTTTTTTGTTTTAACTCCACAATAGCGGACGGTCTCACCATAGCCGCCGCCCTATGCTCATTTTAATTGTGCGTGTGCCACTGACTTCGAGCAACTGTTTTTATTCACCAAGTCGCCGTTCCAAATGTTTTGTCACCATCGTTTTCCTCCATTTTATGTACGTTGTTTTATCTCCATTTTAAATATCCTATTTATGTGTGTGTTATCTCCAAAATTTTATCTCCTTTGTGTTTTTATGTTTCTCCTCTATTTTATTTCTGTAGGCTGAAGAGCGCCAGTGAGCGCTGCCGCCCCGCCCCTTTTTTTTAGGGGAATTGAAATAACAACAAAGAAAAAGAAAAAAAAAACTCGGCTATCGCTAGTCTTCGGTAAGCAGCACCTAAAGATGGCCAAAGGATTATTTGCCGAAATAACGTGCGGAGTAAGCAATGACATACGGCTGTACGCCCGACATTATTTTAATAATTATATTGTACTCTCATGTGTAGAAAGAATAGATCGTATTAATGAAGTAACTGCTTGTTAATTAGGTTAGTGTAACTGAAGTTATTTTAACCTCATGTAATTGTACTTGGAGATATAAAGTGGTATTGTGTAAACTTCGAAATATAAAATATCTTTGGTACCTCTTCTGGTCCTCCCTTTCCCATATTAAGAGTTATATTTATTTATCCTGTCGAGATCTTTGAATGTTGTGTCATCAATGCGATTAGTCACTCGGAACTACTATGAAATAGATACTGTTGGCGAATACATCATTCATTCTCCGTAGCTGCTCTTGCTATATAGGGTTTTTGACACATGTTACATTTATCGATTCTCTTCAGCAATATCTGTATGCTGACTGGTCTTCTACACACATTGTATTATAAAAAAACATTACTGAAGTAAGTATTTGGTCGTGTGTGTTTGTTAGTATGTGTGTGCTGATCTCTGTTTCAGACGACTGAAAAAGAAGGAGAAGAGGGCGAAAAATATCTTTTCCAACAGCAAACCGTTGCAACAAAGAAAATTCTTTGTTGACCGTTGTTTAATGTCGGCGGATATTGTTAATAGTGAGGGTCGTCTGTTAGCCAAATGTCTACCACTTTGAAATGTAGCAATAACAGTTTAAAGTCTGTGAAATGTCTGCAGTTGTCGGAAGTCCCTGGCGATTATCTTCGACTGAGTGAAAGTGGGTTGACAGAAGCCTGTCCTCGTTCGGGGCACGTGTAGCCTCACAGACTTTCTCCTTCAGATATCAGAACCGGTGTAGGTAGAGGCTGCTGGTGCCATGTCTATTTTTAATAGGCACAGCTAAACGTCCGCCATGTCAGAAGCGACGCCGGTGGCCTGTTCGCGCCTCTCGTGTGGGAAAGATTTATTTTCGATCGTCCCAGAACTGCAACCGAGTAGGATGCAGTTCAGTGTTATTAATTCAAGGTTCTCCTATCCATCCTCTCGGTTCCCCTGTTGCCATAAAGATTTCATTAGAACGTACACTCTTCCTATGCAAGTGTCAATGGTCTTATCCCACCTTCACAATTATTTTTTCTCCCTCCCTCTCTCTTTCTCTATCTCTCTCTCACTCTCTCTCTGTCTCTCTCTCTGTCTCTCTCTCTGTCTCTCTCTCTCCCACCCACGCACATATACACTCACACGCACTTTCACATAAACAGTTACGGCCGGCCGCGGTGGCCGAGGGGACTGAGGCGCTCCAGTCTCGGTCTGCACGCCCACTACGGTCGGGGGTTCGAATCCCCCCTCGGGTATGGATATTTGTGCCGTCCTTAGTTAGTTCCTAAGTAGTTTGTAGGTTTAGGGACTGATGACCCCGTAGTTAAGTCCCATAGACTATCAAAACATTTGAACATTTTTTGAAACAGTTACGTCCACACAAAACGACTTATATACATTGAGACCTAACTGGACGGGAACAACTGAAAAAGTTTACAATTGTCTTTCGAATTAAGCCAGGCACTTGCACTGACAGTGGCAGTACATTTGAGAATGACGACGTTAGTATTATTATTCTATTATTAGCGTTCGTCCTTGTCGTTGACCGGATGTGTATTTATTCCATTATTACTTTAGGCAAAAGTCCTTCTTCCCTCTTTGTTCTTCGTTTTCCAACAAACACCCTATCCATGTTAGATATGTTGCCATACAGCTCAATCCTTATTGCGTCATACCTCCTTAACTATGTGTCCTATAATAACACAATTTCCCGATTCGTGAAATGGAATATTTGAAAACTTTCGTCGAAATGAGTTGTGAACAGAGTTGGTAGTAAAGATGTAATCCATTAAATCATCAAGTTTATTGTTCCAGGCATTCCTGGAGTTCATTGTTTCTGACTTTACGTCTAATTAAAAATGTGTCACAAGTCTTATAATACGCAAAGGAAAAAAAAAGCCTGTCTTCAAGGTCCTCAAATCGTTATTGATATAGTGTTTATTCTTTTCGGACATGTCCGAAAAGAACAGAGAACGTATCAATAATCGTAAATATGCTCACTACGGGCAATGACAATTTCGATGCGTACGTATTCAAACGCTCGATCCCTTGCGGGAACCCAGTATAGGCTGCGAGCAAGAGGAGTGAAATGGCAGAGGACTAGAAGTTAGGAATTTGGGTAGGAAGGTATTTGTGTCTAGATAACCTAATTGGCAGTCTGTGTCAGGCAGCACACTGGTGCGGACGGAGTGTTTACGTCCCTCCGCGGCGTCTCGCGACTGAGGTCGTTTACGTAACTCAGCCGTCTTCCCGCGACTTCCTGAACAGAGCAAGAATGGCTCAATCCTGGCGATCAGTTTTTCGAAAGTATATTAATGACCGAAGGTACTTGACATCGAATAGTTTATTAGAGACGAAGTGAAAGTTTCCTGTAGCGAAGTCATAGGTATCCACATTTCGATAGTGAGCAGTGTGGTGTACTTAAAGCTCATCAACGATGAAGTCTGGGAGACAATTCTGAACGCGCCCAGAAATGAGTTCCGTCACTCGGATGGACATATTGGTGAAGTGAAGTGAAGCTGAAACACACGAGTCTATGCACGATAAGGATGTTTGAAATTACTTTTGAGGTACCAGAAGAAATCGTGATATCAGCACTTCGCCCGTATGGTCATGTGATTAGTCACGAAGCTGAAAAATGGGCACGGTTTATCACGGTTTATCCCGTGCTCAATGTGATGCAGCAAGTACACATTGAATTGAATAAACATGCTCCATCTTATCTGATCAATGGTGGATGCAGTGCAATTACAATTTATGATGGCCAGCCGAAAACGTATATACATCGCAGGATCACATTGATAGGATTTACATCTCGCGTTCCATTGCCAGGAGGACGAGAGCAGCCGACGTATGGCCTGTAACGTTTTCTAACCACGAAGCCTATACTAGCGACCCTCAGACGTCAGAAAGTATGGCACAGCCGTGGTCCATGGAAGCTGAATGTGACCCATCTCGCCTCTCCAGAGTGTCGGCATGTCTTAGAGGACACATCTGCATATGCCGACGCGGCACCTACCTGCCCTGCGGAAGACCTTGATAGGCTCTGGGAGAGACTTAGCGGCATGGAGGCGACATACGAAGGAATGTTACTTCAGTATTTTAAGGGAATGTACCACAATTCCCTATTCACCTGCAAGGAAGACGATGGTGAGTTACGCCAAAGCCAAAATTATCACACTTACACGCCAGCATCTCGAAAGAGCGATCATCAGAGCCCGTAATCAAGATAGAGTGGCTCAGAAGAGTCCCTCCATGCACCGCATCATCGCAGAACTACGGTATCGACTGAGGGCCTTGATACATGCGTTCACTACAGATTATGGACGACGATAGGATACACGCCGTGATATAGAACATTTCCTTCACGCTAAATATACACGGCTGTACTCAGAGCTCCGTCACGCCCCAGAAGTTATCGCAGCGGTATCCCAGTTCACGTTCCGCAAGGTTCCACAAGCTGTGGCCACTGAACTGACTCCCAATATAAAAGGGGAGGAACTCACTGAAGCGATACGGATGGAAACCGCCAATGAGTCGCCAGGCCCTGACGGCCTCCCTCTAGAGATCTTCAGGGCCTTTCAACAACCGCTGGTGCCAGTCTGGACGGACATCTGCCACGATCTAATATCCTCCACGGTGGAAATCCCTGAGATATTCTGCGAAGAGTTGATCATACACAACCCATGTGGTGGGACCAATGTCAGTGACCACTGACCCTTGACTTTACTCAATAGTGAGATGTACATTTCACTCGACTGGTGGCGGTGCGAGTCAAGCGCTTTTTTAACGGCGGTAATGCAAAAGATGAGTTACCCGGACACCATCGTAGAGTTAGTGGTGCGTCTTCTTCATGGCTCGACATCAACAGTGTTGTTCAACGGACACCTCACGCAGGCGATCCTCATCCAGCGATCGCTGCAACAGGGGTGTCGCCTGTCAGCGATATGGTACGCTGCTCTGTGGTCTTCGACAACACCTGACAGGGATTACACGCGGTGGACACACTTTTTGCTGCACTGCATATGCCGACGATCTGGTCCTCTTTCTTCGTGGTGAAGACGATCTCCGCGCTGCTTTGGAATGGGTGGCGACTTACTGCGCAGCATTGGGCAGCGAACTGAATGTAAAAAAATCACACTCTCTGTCTATAGGTGAGGGGCTGCCCGATAGGTACTTTGCTCCATTAAGAATAACCGAGAGGATACACTGTTTAGACATTGATTTTACAACTGACCTACGGCGGACGATAGCCCTCAACAGTAGGCATCAATTGCAACATATTAGAACAGGGATAGATGACCATAGTATTGGAACATTAGACGTTCTTCAACGGGTGCGATATGCTAACGGCTATTTGGCGTCGCTCATCGCCCATGTTGCGCTGACACTTCCCATCCCGCCATCCCGAGATCGTTTGTAAGTACAGGCATGCTCTTTAAGATTCGTTACGACTCCCTCACACTACCGAGGATCAGAGGTGGTTTAGGCCTTTTTCATGTTCCGGGCAGAGCAAGGACCTTATTTGTAAGCCCTCACATGAAGATGTGGCGACAGTGTCGAACGAATCTGACAAGCCTGCTGCTGGAGGAAATCAGGACGACCTCTCTCATCCCCCTCCCCCCAGTACTACTATTCGACATTCCAGGCCCTTTCTTTTATATCGGGGAATTCTTCCTTGACCTAAGCTACATGTGTTCTGCGCTACCGCCCACGCACTTGATATCGCCGAGGACGATGTACAACATCATGAAACTGAGCAGAGCACCGAATATCATAGAAAAATAAAAACCAATAGCAACTGGCGTGTTGTGTGACGGGCAGTGAGCGTGACCAGTCTTGACACGAACGTACAGTCTGCGTGGTACATCACAGTCAACAGGAAGCAGGTGTGTCAGTATCTCCTCATCCGAATTAATCTTACGTACTTTGCTTTGTGTACCACCTGTGGAGTGACGAATACGGATGAGAATCGCCATGAATGTGGATCGGCGAATGATGTTTGGCATTTGGTGCGCCAGGTGCTGGCTTTCTTCACATCCACGACCCCCGAAATGATAAATACCAAATCGGTTCTCTTTCCTGAAGACTCGTATTACCCGAGAGCGAAAACAAATTCTATTAAGTGGATGTGTGGCCAAGCTGTTCACTATTTGTTCGATTTATACAACTATATAAACAGGAGACACTGTGAAATAGTTCGGAATCCCAAGTAGCTACTATATTTTTCCAGTTTTGGAGTGTGTTCCGTACTGATGAAAGGAGAAATTGACCAAAGAACGACAGAAGTACTGAAGAACTGAACTATTAATGGTAACCAAATAGACCGACAAGTCATTCATTGATAATCCGGAGCAAGACCTTCCTTGGAACGCTCCATGTCGTAATGCGACAACTTTGTTTCTACGCCTGATGTGGAACGGTATCATTTTGTATATAAAAATACAGAAATGTATATAATAATAAAGAGTATAGCGGAACGTGAGAAGGCGTCCATGACCCACTCCACATGCGGAAGCCAATGATTCAGTGATCAGGCCGTCAACCGACCACGTCACGTGAAACAAAAACTGTCAAACGTGATCTCCACTACATCTCGAAGTAATGCGACCAGAATACTATGACCTAGAGCAGTGTTTTTCAACACGGTGAAAATAGCCTCTGCAACGACCCACGCAAATGTTGGTCTGGTGCCTGCGTTCGTGCAACATGCTCAGCCCTAGTTGAACCGCTCTGTCAGGAGGCTCAATATGGAGTTATATTAGTTGTGTAGGGCGGCCATCTGTCAGACATTGGTTTGGTTACCGTTGAGGCTATATATAGGTGGGACTTCACAAGGCATGGCCTATACCTCAGTAGGAAAGCGAAGGATAAACTTGCTGGGTTAATAACAATTCATGAATGTTCCTCTTTTTTAGGCTAAGACCAGGATCCAGTGGGAAGCTCAGGCAAGCATGTACTAAAGATGCTCACAACTCACATGAATCTGAAAAAAAGTAAAGTAAAAAATAATGCTAACATATTTCACCAAAATATTGGGGGATTAAAGAATAAAGTCGAGTCTCACAAAAGTAAAGTAAAAAATAATGTTACTATCTTTCACCAAAATATTGGGGGATTAAATAACAAAGTAGAAGAACTACTGGTTCCTTCAGATGACATAGAATTAGAGAATGTATTAGATATACTATGCCTGTCTGAGCATCACATTGTGACGGATATTGAAAAAGTAAACATAAGCAGTTACAAACTAGCAGCACAAGTGATAAGAGAGAATAAGGTGAGAGGAGGAGTTGCCATCTATGTCAAAAGTTATCATTGTGTAAAAAGTTTAGAAACTCTAAACATTTGTATAGAAGCATGTGCCTGTGAGGTTAAACGGAATAAAGGTCCTTCTCTTATATTTGTAACAGTATATAGGTCCCATTAGAGAAATTTCAGTTATTTATGGAAAATTTGGATGCCTACTGGTTCTGTCAGATAGGGGGGAAACAAATTATTATTTGTGGGGATTTCAATATTGACTCACTAAAGGAGTGTAATAGGAAGAATGACCTGGAAGTTTTACTCGGTTCTTTCAATTTGTCATCTGTAATTGATTTTCCTACACGGGTAGTAAAGGACAGCAGCACACTGATAGATAACTTTTTTATGGACGAAGATAAGTTTAAGAACATAAATGTTTGTCCTTTTGAGAATGGTCTTTCTGTACATGGTGCACAGCGTGTTACAATAAATGACATAGTTCCTCTCTATAGTTGAAAACAGCCCTCCAAAGTTGTACATTCTGTTAACGATTTAACAATTAGAAATTTCAGGGAAAATCGTCAGCAGTTAGACTGGGATGAGGTGTATAAGGAAGCTGATGCTAATTTAAAAAATAACTTATTTCATGATACATTTGTAAGAGTATTTGAAAAATGTTTCCCCAGAAATAGTTAAATATGATGACAAGGAACCATGCAAGAAACCATTGCTTACTAAAGGAATAAGAATATCTTGTAACCGAAAAAGGGAACTGTATCTAACAGCAACAAAGAGTAATGACTCAGAAACAGTCAAATATTATAAAAACTACTGTGTTACATTAAGAAAAGTTATTAAAAAGTCCAGAAGCATGTGCATCATGTCTGAAATTAGTACCACTGATAACAAAATTAAAACAATTTGGAATATTATTACCAGGGAGACAGGGCAATCAAAAACACAGGGAGACAGCATTACGATCAAAGTGAATGAAACATTTACAACTAACAAGCCAGAAGTTGGAACATTTTAATAATTATTTTTAAATGTTGTGGAGAATGGGAGCTGGGCAGTTAATGGAACAGGCCATACCTACACAATTTGATAAATTGAAATTCCACCCACCTCTTCTTCTGAAATTAAGAAAATTATAAACTCTCTTGAGAGCAAAATCTCACATGGAAATGATGGTATTTCCAGCAGGGTAATAAAAGCATGTTCCCAAGAAATAAGTAGGATTCTTAGCCACGTATTCAATAGTTCTCTGAAGCAGGGTATTTTTTCCTGATAGACTGAAATATGCTTTAGTTAAACCACTGCACAAAAAAGTGGATATGTCTGATGTCAACAACGACCGCCCAATCTCACTTCTGACTTCATTATCCAAAATTCTTGAAAAAGTAATGTATTCTAGAGTAGTTTCACACATACGTGAAAATAAAGTTCGAACAACAATTTCAAAAAGGCTTTTCAACAAAAAATGGCACATATACTTTCACTAATGAAATATTAAATGCTCTGAATAACCGGACATCACCCGTTGGGATTTTTTGTGATCTCTCCCAGGCATTTGATTGTGTAAATCATGGAATTCTTCTAGATAAACTAAAGTATTGTGGTATGAATGGGACCGTGTACAAATGGTTTAATACATACCTAACAGGAAGAGTGCAAAACGTTTACATTAGTAGTTCTCATAATATGCAAAAAACAGCTGAGTCGTCAAACAGGGGAGCAAACAAAAATTGGGTGCCACAAGGTTCGGTCTTGGGCTCTTTTCTGTTCTTAATATATATTAATGACTTACCATTCTATGTTCATGAAGATGCAAAGCTGGTTCTTTGTTTTTATGATACAAGTGTAGTTATCACACCTGACAGACAAGAACTAACGACGTCTTTCAGAAAATCATTAAGTGGTTCTCAGAAAATGGACTGTCATTAAATTTTGATAAAACACAGTACATACAGTTCCATACAGTAAATGGAATGACACCATCAATAAATATAGGCTTTGATCAGAAATCTGTAGCAAAGGTAGAATATTCAAAAATTTTAGGTGTAAGCATTGATGAGGGGTCGAACTGGAAAAAACGCATTAAAGATCTGTTGAAACGTTTGAGTTCAGCAACTTATGCTGTTAGGGTAATTGCAAATATTGGTGATATAAATCTCAGTAAATTAGCTTACTATGCTTATTTTCATTCTCTGCTTTCGTATGGCATCATTTTCTGGGGTAATCCATCATTGAGTAAAAAAGTATTCATTGCACCAAAGCGTGTGATCAGAATAATTGCCGGAGCCCATCCAAGATCATCCTGCAGACACTTATTTAAAGAGCTAGGCATCTTCACAGTAGCTTCTCAGAATATATATTCCCTTATGAAATTTGTTATTACCAATCCCACCGAATTCAAAAGCAGTAGCAGTGTACATTACTACAACACTAGGAGAAAGAATTATCTTCACCATCCAAGGTTAAATCTAGCTTTGGCACAGAAAGGGGGGAATTATGGTACCACAAAAGTCTTAGGTCACCTACCAAACAGCATCAAAATCCTGACAGATAGCCAACAAGCATTTAAAAATAAATGAAAAGAATTTCTGCAAGGCAACTCGTTCTACACTATAGATGAATTTTTAGATATAAATTAGTAAAATTGAAAAAAAAATTGCGTCGTAATATTTAGTACAATGTAATAAATTGTAAAGACACCTTTCATTAACCTGACACGTTCCACATCATTACGAAGTGCCATATTCATGATCTATGAAACAAGTACTAATCTAAGCTGATCTGTCGGTCTCGACTCCCTGGGAGGGGGGTGTCACATTTTCATGCTCGTATCTCGAATGTCGGGGGGGGGGGGGGTGGTTGCCGGAGGATGCTGTAGTAGCAGCATCGATAGGACACTTACGTTCGGTGAAGTTCTGCTACTTTGTCAGAAATGCCACAAGGGATTGACAGGGTTTCGTAAAAGTCGCTTAATTAACAAGTCACCCGTAAGTGGGAAAATGACTTGTTAATAAAATAAATACTGCGGCCATTTTCAGTAACATTATTAGTAGCAGCAGTTGATGGAGTGTCAGTCACAGTCAGCCACCGGTTGTAACAGTATGAGTTCGCCGCCGGAATTCAACGAGTTATTCATCGAATGTTAATCAGTGAATCATAACAGTTGGCAGTTAGCCTTTTACTCATCACAATTCAGTTCCTTCTGGCACTGAAGCTGCGCTCCACCATCAGTAACAGAAGAAGGCATTTGGTCGTCAGTGCCAGCTTTCGGGAATGCGGTGAAGAATAACCGAGGTACTGACCAGAACGATAGAATACGGTCTGGTCGTGAAAGTCTCCTGTATTGCCGACGAAGACTTGCAGTATGGAAATCATCGGTTCGACCCCAGGAGAAGGACTCGCCTCCTCCGCGCTGCTACCTGTGACCAAAGGACAACACAACAAATTTAGAAAAAAAAAGAAGGAAAAACCACACGGCACCACCAGGGATAATTCCTGAAGATTTACGGCCTATTAACGCACGTTTGGAAGAGCACTGGCTTCGTCGGCCAGCGCTGTTGAACTAGCGAGCAAGAAATTTCAACAGCCTAATAAGAGAAACATCCCATGCAGCGGAATGCGCTGCGCAGCCTATACCTCACCGCCACCGCCTACAGTACCCAAGTCATTTAATTAGAAATAAGAATAACGTTTGAATTACTTGTTTAATAAATGTATTTTGGGTAAATGATCTTTCACTTACGATTCAAACCCAAGCCAAGGAAGATATTGCACATAACCCACATGTTTGTGCTATCTTGACAGTAACATGTTACTTTTTACTTAAAGCTTTCTGTCCTGAGAATACATTTACAGTAAAGTCAGTAGTGTCTTTTACAGCCCTTTATTTTAATATCAGCACTAGTACAGTTGTTTTCGTAAGTGTTCATTTCTTAACAAGTATAGTAACAGAACTCTTCAAAACAGAGTAAGTGGCAGTATTAACATCCTGACCGGGCTCACAAGCAAGTGAATCAATAAAAATTCGTAAGATGGCACTTGACATGAACTCTTGATCAAGAACAGGATGGATGGAATGTTACGTAATGTGTTCTGTGTCAGTGTCCTCGGAGTCTTTCGCAACGGCATTTACTGATAAAACGTCCTCGGTTCTCAAGTCGTGGCATTTCGAATAAAATACACGATCTTACGACGACCATATACGCCATAGTCGTTCATCGAACCACCTTTATACTATGTATTTCCCAATCCATTCTCGAATAGCGTGCGGAAGAAAGAACTCCTGAATCTTTCCGTAGTAGATCTAATTTCTCTTATTTCATTCTGATGATCATTTCTACCTATGTAAGTGGAAGTCAACAATATATTTTTGCATTCGGACGAGAATGTTGGCGATTGAAGTTTCGTAAGTATCCAACACCGCAGCGATAAACGCCGTTGTTGTAATATTCCCGTCCCAAATCCTGTTTCATTTCCGTGACGCTGTCTCCCCTCTATCTTGACAATACAAAACGAGCTGCCCTACTTTGGACTCTTTCGATATCAAGGATCCGGCACTGGGCAGCAATACTAAAAAAAAAAAAAAAAAAAAAAAAAAAAAAAAAAAAAAAAAAAAAAAAACAGGACGGTCTACCGAAGTGTATGCAGTTTCTTTTGTAGTTCTGTTTCATCTCTTAAGGATTCTGCCAATAAAACGCAGTGTCTCGTTCGCCTTTCCCACGACATTATATGCGTGTTCTTTCCAGTTTAAGTCTGAAGTAATAACAATTCCTAGGTACTTTGTGGTACTTTGTCCCATGAACCACAGACATTGCCGAGGAGGGGTGGCTTGCGTGCCTCAACGATACAGATAGCCGTACCGTAGGTGCAACCACAGCTGAGGGGTATCTGTGGAGAGGCCAGACAAACGTGTGGTTCCTGAAGAGGGGCAGCAGCCTTCTCAGTAGTTACAGGGGCAACAGTCTGGATGATTGACTGAGCTGGCCTTCTAACATCAACAAATGTGGCGTTGCCACACAGTTACCGCGAAAGGCTGAAAGCAATGGGAAACTACAGCCGTTATTTTTCCCGAGGACATGCAGCTCTACTGTATGAAAATATGATGATGGCATCTTCTCGGGTAAAATATTCCGGAGGTTCAATAGTCCCCCATTCGGATCTCCGGGCGGGGACTACTCAGGAGGATGTGCTCATCAGGAAAGACAATACTGGCATGGAATGTTAGATCCCTTAATCGAGTAATAAAATTAGAAAATTTAAAAAGGGAAATTGATAGGTTGAAGTTAGATATAGTGGGGATTAGTGAAGTTCGGTGGCAGGATGAACAGCATTTCTGGTCAGGTGAGTACAGGATTATAAATACAAAATCAGTTGGGGGTATCACAGGAGTAGGATTGGTAATGAATAAGAAAATAGGAAAGCGGGTAAACTACTATGACCAGCACAGTGATCGCATTATCATTGTCAAGATAGAAACGAAGCCAACACCGACAACAGTAGTACAGGTTTATATGCCAACTAGCTCTGCCGATAATGAGGAAATCGAAGAAATATATGCGGAGCTAAAGGAAATTATTCAGACAATTAAGGGAGAGTAAAACTTAATTGTTATGAGAGATTGGAATTCGGTAGTAGGACAAGGAAGGGAAGGGAAGATAGTAGGTAAATATGGTCTGGGCAAAAGGAATGAAAGAGGAAGCCACCTGGTAGAATTTTGCACGGAACATAATTTAGTTATAACAAATACGTATACGTGGAAGAACCAGGAGCCACCGGGTGATACCAGATAGATTTTATAATGGTAAGACATAGATTTCGGAACCAGGTTTTAAAGTGTACGACATACCCAGGGGCAGATATAGACTCTGACCATAACTTGTTGGTTATGAACTGTAGGCTGAAACTGAAGAAACTACAAAAAGTTAGAAAATAAGGAGATGGGACCTGGATAAATTGAAGGAACCTGGGGTTCTTAAGAATTTCAGAGGGAGCTTTAGACAACAATTGACAGAAACAGGGGAAAATAAAACAGTAGAATAAGAATGGGTAAAATTGAGAGATGAAATAGTGAAGGTAGCAGAGGACAAAATAGGTAGGAAGGTAAGACCTACAAAACATTCTTGGATATCACAGGAGATACTAAATTTAATCGATGAAAAGAGAAAATATAAAAATGCAGTAAATGAAACAGGCAAAATGGAATACAGACGACTTAGAAATGAGACTAACAGGAAGTGTAAAATGGCTAAGCAGGATTGGCTAGAAACCAAATACAAGGATGTAGAAGAATGTATAAATAGGGGAAAAATAGATACAGCTTACAGGAAAATAAAAGAAACATTTGGACATAAGAAAAAGAGCTATGTGAATATCAAGGACACTGATGGAAAATCAGTTCTCAGCAACGAAGGGAAAGCTGAAAGGTGGAAAGAGTATATAGAGAGGCTCTACAAACGAAATGAACTTCGTGACAATATTGTAGGAAGGGAAGAGGATATAGATGAAGATGAAATAGGAGATACTGTACTGAGAGAAGAATTTGACAGAGCCCTGAAAGACCTAAGTCGAAACAAGGCCCCTGGAGTAGATGATATTCCCTCAGAGCTACTGAAAACTCCGGGAGAACCAGCCATGACAAAATTGTTTAACCTGGTGTGTAAGATGTACGAGACAGGTGAAGTACCCTCAGACTTTATGAAAAATGTTATAATCTTCATTCCAAAGAAAGCAGGTGCAGACAGGTGTGAAAACTACAGAACCATCAGTTTAATAAGTCATGGTTGCAAAATATTAACACGAATTATATACAGAAGGATGGAAAAGCTGGTAGAAGCCGACCTCGGGGAAGATCAGTTTGGGTTCAGGAGAAATGTAGGAACACGGGAGGCAATACTCACTTTACGGCTTATCCTAGAAGATAGATTAAGGAAAGGCAATCCTACATTTATAGCTTTTGTAGATTTGGAGAAGGCTTTTGACAGTGTTGATTGGAATAAACTCTTTCAAGTTCTGAAGCAAGCAGGAGTAAAATATAGGGAGCGTAAGGTTATTTACAACTTGTACAAACGGTTGTCAGACTTGAAGGGCATGAAAGGGATGCAGTGGTTGGGAAGGAAGTAAGACAGGGTTGTAGTCTTTCTCCATTGTTATTCAATTTGTACATTGAGCAGGCTATAAAGGAAAGCAAGGAGAAATTTGGAGAAGGAATTAAAAGTTCAGGGTGAAGAATTAAAAAAATTGTGTTTTGCCGACGACATAGTAATTCTGTCAGATACAGCAAAGGACCTGGAAGAGCAATTGAACGGAATGGACAGTGTGCTGAAAGGTGCATATAAGATAAAGATTAACAAGAGCAAAACTAGGGTAATGGAGTGCAGTGTAAGAAAATCAGGTGATGATGAAGGAATTAGATTGGGAAAAGAAGCAATAGAGGAGGTAGATGAGTTTTGTTACTTGGGCAGTAAAATAACAAATGATTGTCGCAGTACAGAGGATATAAAATGCAGAATGGCAATGGGTAGAAAAGCGATCTTGAAAAAGAAAAATTTGTTAACATCAAGGGTTGATTTAAGCCTAAGGAAGTCCTTTCTGAAGGCATTTGTATGGAGTGTTGCCTTGTATGGGAGTGAGACATGGACGATAAACAGTACGGACAGGAAGAGGATTGAGGCTTTTGAAATATGGTGCTTCAGAAGCATGCTGAATATTAAGTGGGTGGATCGCGTAACTAATGATGAGGTACTGAATATAATTGGGGAGAAAAGAAATTTCTGGCATACCTTGACTAAAAGAAGGGATAGATTGTTGGGACACATTCTTAGACATCAAGGAATTGTGAATTTAGCGTTGGAGGGAAGTGTGTGGGGTAATAATCGCAGAGGAAGACCAAGAGATAAATACAGTAAGCAGATTCAGACAGATGTAGGTTGCCGTTCTCATGTGGAGATGAAGAGGCTTGCTCAGGATAGGGTATTGTGGAGAGCTCATCAAACCAGTCTCCGGACTGGAGACCACAACAACAACAAGGTACTTCGTGGAGTTTACGGCCTTCTCTTTTGATTGATTTATCTTGTAAACAAAGTTTAACGGATTTCTTTTCGTAGTCATGTGGACGTCTTTACATTATTTAGGTTTAATTGCCAATTTTTACACTATAGTGAGACCTAATTTTGATCGTTCTAAAGTAGGTTTTCATCTTCAGATGACTTTACTAGAAAGTAAATGACGTGTCATCAGCGTACAATCTAAGAGAGCTGTTTAGGGGCAGCTCACAGCCGTGGCTGCCTCACTGACGTCACGTGTCTGGAAGGGCTGGAGAGGCGCCACGTACGGAAATGCCGCTCCCGCCTCCCAGCCAGCGTCGCGCCTCCGTCGTTGCTTTCTTTTATTGTCCAGAGCCTGCCCCAACGCCCTGCTCAGGGTGTATCCGTGGTCTCTATTGATATCGTTATTGCTTAACCAAATCTAGGGACGTCTCCTTTATAACGCATTCCCAATGTGTGTACCAAGAGCCAGGACTTTCGTCTTCTCGAACTGTAATTTATGTCCGTTTTCAAGTCAATGTTCAGCTATGGCCGACTTGTCAAGCTCCCTATGTTCAAATATGACTTTCGTGCTCGGTAGAAAGCTCTGCCACGGTGCGAATTGTTTGCCCTATATACGTGCTGCCACATTCACTGGGGACGCCAAACACACCTGTCACTCTAAGAGCAATGTCATCTTTAACAGGGCGCAACATACCCCGTATCTTGGGGGCGGGTCGGAATAGTGGTCTTAGTCCATGTTTCTGCAGCACACAGATTAACTTGCTGCTGATTGCATCGCAGTGTGGCAGGAATGCAGATGGTTTCACTCCTTCTGCTGATTTACTGGACCTCTTTCGTCGGTGGCCCTTGAAAGCTTTAGCTGTATCTCCTTTGCTGTACCCATTGTCCATGAAGACACGTTTTAAGTACTGCAATTCGGATAGTAAGTGTTCGTCCTCAAATCTCGGCTCTGTAAACTAACGCGTTCAGGACCGCTTTCTTATGTGTAGGGTGGAAGAAACTATTGACATTCAAGTATAATTCACTGTGCGTTGGTATTTCGATACACTGAGTGGCCCTGCCGACCTCCTGGATTCCGCTCAACCAAGACATCCAAAGAACGGTAGCCTGCCATCCTTTTCCATCTCGATAGTGAAATTAACGTTGCGATAGACACCATTCATATAACAGACGAACTGCTGCAGTGTGTCTTCACCGTGAGGCCATATCAGGAAGGTATAATCAACTTATCGTAGGAAGCAAGCCGCCCCCCCCCCCCTCCAAACTGAAATTCTACACAAATGTACCATTTTCTTTTACTTGTCTTTCGTAAATAGAAGCACATAATGAAAAGTAGCTTCCGATGGCCGAGAAAATGTTTTCGTAGATACGAAGAGATTACTGTTATCCATAGTGATTACATTATTAACAAACTTAATATTTTATTCATAACAATCTTGGTTAAAACAGCTACTAAAATACTAAAGATAATGTCTTTTGATGACATGTTATGTTATTATTAACTGGGAAAAATTGTATACAACACATAATTAAATGGAACAACAATACCTGAAATTTTATTGGTTATAATGAAATTGTGTTAGTATTAAGAAAACGCATAAAAAACACGTTTCGGAACACTTAATGCATTAACACCACTGGCCTTTCCAGTCAAATGTTGGAAGGTACATTACTTGATTCCTGAACATTTAAAATAAATTGATGCCTGTTGACATAATCCACTCTGGATTGAGTGGATTGAGTCACCAAATTCACAGCAAGTTCATCAAACTGACTGCGGCATGGTATAGGATCCATTGGTAGTAGTTTATCAAGGGCTTGAAGCAGTTCCTCATTTCTTACATTTCTCAGAAGAGGAGGAGATGTAATTGCCAATTAACCATATTACGTAACCTTCTGCTCCCAAATTAAGAGTCAGTGGCAACAAAGTCTATCAGTTCCTCGAAGGGAACTCATGCCTGTGTGATTTTCTGAGTTGCCTTTTCTCTACACTACTCCCTTGTATCTGTCAACATAGAGAGAAAGATATTTCAGGGTCAGCAAAGTAACAATTGCTTTTCAATACTTTTCTCATAATTTCCTTGTGTTGTTTCTTCATCTCACCATTTCTTAAACGACTGGTACTATACCACAAGCTTCTTGTTCCATCACTTGCACATGGATGTGATTTAATCCAAAACCAGACAGGTGCATGCATGCTCAAAATGATTGTCACAAGGTCTTTGATGTTTTCGGATGGGTTACTCAGAGAAAATTACAACATAAGAATTCTATTTGGCACCGCGCGGGAGTAGCTGAACGGTCTGGAGCGCCACGTTACGGACGCGCGTCCTCCCACGTCTGGGGTTCGAATCCTCCCTCGGGCATGGTTTTAGTAAAAATCTTTTGCCTTTTTCAGATATAGTCCATTCTAAATAAATAAAAGTACAGAGTTACAAATGTTGTCGGAACTACATATAAGGACATTTAAGCGAAGGTTAAAAAGCGTATAAGTACCCATTAGGATGTTGATGGTGGCCTGGAACATGGGTTAAGGGGGCTAAAAGCGCGCGCACTTAGTGCCATGATCTCAGCGCCATTGGCTGGTGATGGCGTCATGAACCTAAGAGCGCATGCTTTTAGGCTGTTTAACCCATGGCAGCCAACCCATCAGCACCAGTTTATAGACTGTGACTGCATGTCGCTGTTCCAGACCCAAACAGGTAATGAACCGCGTTTTAACCTTACGTTACATGTTGTTCTGACAACATTATGTAACTCTGTACCTTTCGGTATTTATTTACAGTGATCTATATGTGAAAATGACAAAAGCGTTTCGTCGAAGCCGGTCATTTCACATCAGAAATATTGAGATTTTTGACTGTAAGACGTTACTGCCGAATCGCCTCATTGCTCTATCCGCTCTGATTGCCAATTTTCTTATTCGTTTGCTCTTGTCCTGACCGCATAAACGACTATTGACATTTGCAAATTGTGATATTTACTGCAGCATTACTCATAGGTTTTCCGGCTTTTTCCCAAGGCAAACACATAGAAGTGGAGATGGTAAGCGCGTGTTTATTTCTACCACAATTATTTTTGTCACACTACTTGGTTCCCTCCACAGCTTGTTTGAGAGAGTGGATGCGTATATTTACAACAGTACTGTGTTAGAGTGCTTAATCATTTGTTGGTGGTATTAATTTGCCAGACTTGTGCTTTTCGGCAGCAAAGATTTCAGTTAGTAGTGCAAAGAGTTTGCAAGCTATGTCTCTGGTCTATCTTGGACAGGTCGAAATCGCGAAAGGAAATTGCGCGCTGGCTGCCACAGCTTCGGCCAATCAGCGTAGATCTTCCTGAGCAGTTTGAATTTCAGCGGCGGTTGGAAAGCCGGGCAGCCATTTTTTGCCTGGTTAGTGAGAGCCTCTGGAGACGACAGGACGCCGTTGGTGCATGCAGGGTCGTTCCGCTGATATTTGATAAGAAATGCGAGATATTAAGAAACTGTAGCCCCATATAACAGTCACGCTATGTTTGTAGTATGTATGCCGTTGGTGCATGCAGGGTCGTTTCGCTGATATTTGATAAGAAATGCGAGATATTAAGAAACTGTAGTCCCATATAACAGTCACGCTATAGTTTGTACTAGGAAAGGCATCAAATGTTGACAGAATTTCTTTTGTCGGTTCATTCATTGAGAAATGGGTGCATAGAAAAACCGCAGTGTTCCACAAGTGATGTAAGCTCCAGTCTTTCCCTTTTCATTTGCGTTTCCATTTCTTGCTTATTAGATGGGATTTTGTATTCCCTGCATGCTAACGTTATATAAATTTCTTTTTAAATATTACAATTTTGGCTCTAGTAGTCACTGTAAGGGCTTCTAAATTAAAGTGTGTTTCGTTTCATTCTCTAATTCTGTTCGTTTTATTTGTGAGATAGTTTGGTCAGATATGCGGTGAGTAGTACCATGTTGTGACTTTGTAGTTCGCTGTGCCTATGATCAATAGTCATATTTCAGTTTGTTTTGCATTAATGTTGCCGCGTGTTTAACTTTAAATATTTAAACGATTTTGAGGTACATTTCGTTGTATTATGCTGATGGGTCACTGTGGACGTATATTTGTTCGGGGTTAATTCACGTTCGACGACCGTTTAGTATTGATGGGTGATAAAGCAGTATATGTACCATGATTTCTATTATCAGAGTACGGAACCAAGTAAGAGTAATTTGTGATTTCCTCTGATGTCCGTTGGTTACACCGGCCAGTGCAACATCCGACCAGTGGCACCAGCATTTCCGTCATATGCATTTATATTATAATGTCGTGGGAAAGGCGAACCAGAGACTGCGTTTTATTGGTAGGACCCTTAAAAGATGCAACATAACTGCTGCATACACTATCCTTGTCCGTCCTTTTTTTGGGTATTGCTGCCTAGTGTGGGATCCTTATCAGGTGGGTTTGACGGAGGACATCGAAAGAGTCCAAAGAAGGGCAGCTCGTTTTGTATTGTCTCGATTCAGGAGAGACAGCATTACGGAAATGATACAGGATCTGGGATGGGAATCATTACAACAACGGCGTTTACCAGCGCGGCGTGGTCTACTTACGAAACTCCAATCACCAACATTATTGTTGACTCACATAGGTAGAAATGATCATCAGAATAAAATACGAGAAATCAGAGCTCGAACGGAGAGATGCTGGTGTTGTTTCTTCCCGCACGCTATTCGGGAATGGAATGGGAGATAAATAGTATAATGGTGGTTCGATGAAAACTCTTCCAAGCACTTAAATGTGATTGCATAGTATCCCATGCAGATTTAGATGTAGATTTGTTAATCGGACGCCACTAAGCAATTCCATGCGCGTATAATAGTGTTTGATTATGTTACTATGTACACTTCTCTACCATCCCGCCCCCTTGTGTGACATAGAATGGAATTACATACCAAATACCTTGTTAATAGGAGACCTGTCAATTTCCAACAACCACAGCTGGTGCCATTTTAGTTAAGTGATCTGTTCACTATTAATGTGTTAATGTATTTCCTTGAGGTTCAAAATGACCCATTCAGTAACTATCCGTTGAGTAATGTGTGTCTGTTAATGAAAATTGATGTTGTAGTAGAATAAACCCCCGCATTTGATCAATATAGCAAACTGCAAAGCATGTATACTGGTTCCGCGTTACCCCTCAGATAGGTTATACATTGCCAGCTATTATTATCTGCTTGTGTTTAACAAATTCATTTTGTTTAGAACCTTGTCAAGTTTTGTTCTTAAAATTTTTCTGCGAGATAAAGCCTACCAAAATAACAAGCCCATCCCATAGTACTCATTCTTGTCTAGATATTAGTAGCCACTGGAATATAACCAGTGCTTATGTAGGTGGTCCAGTGACAAAGAGGAGTTATAATTTAACAAGAGCAATGATAAAGGGTACGTCACAACTGTTGAATTAATTAGTCTGGGTTACAAAACGACGGAGTTTTACTCGGATGGCACAAAACATTCATAGTAGAAATGGGTAGCTACTTACAGTTTGTGCTAGCTTCACCACTCTCAGTGACTTGCGCTAGAGGCCATTAGCGACGATTTGTGGCGTACAAGATCTTGGCAACTCGCTGCGTGTAAAAGAACAGTATTTCACGCTAACAGTCTGTGTGGCGGCATTTGCAATGTATCTTTCCAGGATGAAGTCGGCTGCCAGGTTTCTCGCGAAACGCAGAAGTACTGTTTCCAAATGTTTATTTGATCGCGTTGCAAGCCCGAAAAGAATAAGTCAGCAAAACCACCAAGAAAACCAATGTAAGCAGAATGTGCAACACGTCATTAGATGACGTAGGTACATGTGCCGACTAAAAGCACTGTGCAAAAATTTGTACCAACTTCGGATTCGAATCCAGGTCTCTGGTTCACTAAGCAGTGACTTTACGCAGCTGTTCGAATCTACCCTGGCTAGCCACCTTCCTCATTCTAATTCCTCTAATCTTTCAAAACACGTGGTATAACACTTTTGTACAGAACGAAAACGGGATCCCGCCTTACAGGCAGGCAAGGTTCTCATTGTAAATATCAAATTACATAATCCTGAAACTTTAACAAGGATCAGTCGTCAGTAATGTACACAACTTTTCATTGAAGCATTGAGGCCGAGACTCCTGCCTTGGTCTCTTCACTACACAGTACCAACCTTGGTACGAAGATTCACCTCATTTTTCACTATGCTTCAGTATTTTTTTTACCGCCGTGTACAAATTCTAGCGATTTATTTAGGAGAGGATGCGGAACAGAAATGTCTAATGAACTTAATACCCATAAATAACTCTACATTCTTAAGGCCTTCATTCCATCGTACTCTCTCACAGAGATTGCGGCCCAATAGGCGTCGTACCATGCGGTCACAGTCACAATATGTGTTCCAAACGGTTTCCATGTGCCTCTTCGCATGCTTGTTCTCACGCATTCACATCGGCCAGGCCTCATCGTAACAGAGGCAGACTAATACGCTGCTCCAGTGTCTCTACATCTGAAATGGTCTCCGCAGACACGGCACTTTTGAGGTGGACCCATAACCAAAATTCGCACGCGTTGAAGTCCCATTTTTCTAGCAGGCCATGCAACTGGACATCCTCGTCCGTTTGTTCAACCAATTAGGACATGACTGAGATGCGTTACGACGTTAACGGCGAAGTGTACTTGAGCAGCCACGTAATCCTTCAAATAGTCAACCTCATCAATGGCACTTCTTTTAGCACTGGAGACAAAGTCACCTTCAAGATTAGCCTATTCTTTCGGCCTGTTACGTGACGTGAAAGGAAGACTGCTGCCAAAATACAGTCCCCAATTACTATCCCGGCCCACACATTCCGGCTGCACCGATGCTTATGATTCACCATACCATTGGTCAAAGGTGGCCTAATCAGCGAGTAGGAGTGACTACACAAATTCCGGCATTATGTTTGCCAGGCGAATAAACCAATGAAAAAATAGAACCCGATGTGTAAAGTCTGGCGCTAGTAATCCCTACACACGATTAGTAACAATTATCATGGAGGATGTTTCACCCCGTCATCTGGATCATTCTGAAGTACAAGTCCAACGGACTGGTACAGATATGGTGGTTACCTTCCAGAAGGTTTATCACATTTTCTCATAGTCTGGTGTCCGAAAATTTCGGGTACACCCTTCAAAATTTCTGCTTCGATGAGCGATCCTGATTCGGACAAATAGTGAAACATTACTGTCTTGAGTATTTCTCAAGTGTTTGGGACCCGCAGCAGATCAATTCAAAGAAAGACATAGAAGCAGTTCAGAGGCGAGCAGCTAGGTGTGTTGCTGGTAGGTTCGACCAGTGCGCGAGTGTCACGGAAATGCTCCAGCAACTCAACTGGGGATCGCTGGAGGAAAGACGACGTTCTTTTCGTGAATTTCTGTTGAGGAAATTTAGAGGGCCGGAATTTGAAGCTGAGTGTAGTATTATCTTGCTGCCGCTTTCTTACATTTCACGTAGTGATCACAAAGACAAGAGAAATTAGGGTTCGTACGGAGGTGTATAGGCATTCTTTTTTTCCTCGTTGTATTTGGGAGTGGAATAGGAAAGGAAATGCCTAATAGTGGTACAGTGTACCCTCCGCCACATACCTTACGGTGGATTGCGGAGTATGTATGTAGATGTAGAAATATTTAATGCACTGTCTGTTGTAGACGAGATAGGTCTCGATACTAACTTGCTGCCCGCCGTTCGTTGCTATTTAACTTTCTGTAAGTAAACATCATGTATCCAATGCTCAATCATTGTGTACTGTACTTCGAATCACATCCACTACAACGCGAGTGAGCAAGAGAAGTGTATCGCACACCACATTACTAATTTCTGTGTCAGAATGGCAGGCGCTAGGGCATGTTGTAAGAGGAACAGTACCACCATCTAGGAGGAAACCATGAGTGTTATAACAGTGGCTACATAGTGCAGCGCATGTTGTTCCACACTTTCTGAAACAATGTATGAATGAATGATCTCCAGCTTGAATACTGTGTCTTACAGAACATAAATTTCTTAGACCATTTTTATACCGTACCCTCTCAAGCATAAATGCGGAGAGTTTGTACATCATGTAAAAAAATAACTGGGTATTCATATCTGAAGAATGTGACTGATAGAAGTCTAGGAATCATCGAGCGGGTGTCAGCCTGGATACACCCACCAAATCTTCCAGTTGATTTGGAGGGACTTCACAACGTCGTTGGAGTTTAAGGAGAACATCATGTAAACTGAGGCGGACTTGAATTTGAGGGGGGGGATGAGGGATTGTATTCGGGTAAATCCGCCAGATGACACTGGCCAGGAGGCGCAGTATGGAGCGAAAGTGTTTAGTGAACCGGAACGCTGATTCGAGTCTCGGTCTTGGTGCAACGTTTGACACTATACTTCAGTGCCGCGCTGGAGTAGCCGAACGGTCTGCAGCGCCCTGTTACGGATCACGTGGCCTCCCGCGACGGAGGTTCGATTCCTCCCTCGGGCATGGATGTTTATGTTATCTTTAGTATTAGTTCACATGTAGTTAAGTCCCATAAACATTTCAAAATTTTTGATACTTCAGTCAGCATATACGCGTCATTGATTTGTAATGGGCTTGTCGTAATCATTAACTTTGATGTGGAGATTGGACAGACTTAGGAGAGGGCTTCAGTTATTTTAGGCAACTTTCACCCTATTCACGCCATCTGGAAAATTTCTTCGTGCAGTTCCTGAAAAATTAAAGCTGATCAAAAACAACTAGCATTAGAACGCAAACTCATCAAGATGGTTTGGAGTCATTGAAAAAACCTAAGGCCGCCATCTGGTTGTGAAAGTGTTTGACAATCATTGGCGGACTCTAACTGAAAATCGTTGTAAGAAACGTAACTTTATTAACATTATCCATTCAGAAACCTGTTAAGCGTAACTGTTACTTGTTTCATAATGTACTATGTACATGGTGCGCTCTATTAAATACAGTCACGTATCTAACATTTCACAAACGAGTCATAGTGAGGACAATTACTTTATTCCATGCACTGTGTGGTGGCTTTTAAATTACAGTATATATAACTCTGACCGAGAACCACGTTCCAGAAGCAAGTTATCTACGTTAGGCTTCAAAATGTCCACCGTTTCTTTGTCACCAAACAAGGTGCCCCTGGATATTTCATGTGGACGAAATTATAGAGAAAAGGAATACGATAAGAGGTGACCCAGTACCATTGACCAGCTAACTTCCCTGATCCCCACACACTGAGTTACCAGTGTCTACCGTGAAATCGACAATGTGTCACGTGAACGTCATATACCAAACATACAGCATCACATTTAGGGTGCGTTTTAAATCCATATCACTACGAAGTACGGGCTATTCGATTTAGATCTGTCACCGTGATTTCACAAGGCGGAATCTTGTTCACCTTCCAGTCTAGCAATGGAGATTTTATGTCAGATTCACGAAATTTAAGATTCTGTGTCATAATATAAGTACATGAGACTAGACATTTTGATATATCATGCACTACTAATTCCACAATTTTAATACTAAAAAATAATATGTTTCTTGAAACTTCCTGGCAGATTAAAATTGTGTGCCGGAACCGAGACTCAAACCTGGGACCTTTGCCTTTCGCGGGCAAGCGCACTACCGACTGTGCTATCCCGACACGACTCACGATGCCGCCTCACAACTTTACTTCCGCCAGTACCTCGCCTCCTACTTTCCAAACTTCACAGAAGCTCTCCTGCAAACACGCAAGACTAGCACTCCTGGAAGAATGGATATGGTGGAGACATGACTTAGCCACAGCCTAAGGGATGTTTCCAGAATGAAACTTCACTCTGCAGCGGAGTGTGCACTGATATGAAACTTCCTGGCAGATTAAAATTGTGTGCCGGAACCGCTTGCCCGCGAAAGGCAAAGGTCCCAGGTTCGAGTCCGGCACACAATTTTAATCTGCCAGGAAGTTTCATATCGGCGCAAACTCCGCTGCAGAGTGAAGTTTCATTCTGGAATATGTTTTTTATTTAACATGAGGCAAAATTTTCACCACCTAGTGCAAAGAAAGTTAAAAATCACACAATCTAGAAGGCTATGAACCCCGTTTCTTAAATGCCACTGTTACTTAATAAATTCTACTCTGGCATAAACATTTCAGTCTTCTGTTAAGCACTGTGCATACTTACCCTCGTTTTACAATGGATTTTAATTTGGTCTTTTTTTTTTTTTTTTTTTTTTTTTTTTTTTTTTTTTTTTTTTTTTTTTTTTACTACTATGATTTACCAGCTAATAACGCTGACTATTATGGGCATTGCTAATAAAAGTAAATGGTTCATGCTCTGACCGAATGCTGTGACAGCTGACTGCCGGGTTTCTTTATTTATATATAAATTAATCACAGGCATCAAACCGAAAAATTGTTATAAAGTAAATTGCGCAACGGATAACACGATCCCGGGTATTTAATCAATTGTCACAGCAGAGTTGGGGTAAACTATGACAAATGGCCAGAATTTAGCTTTTACCTGCATCCTAACCACTCATCTGATATTAGTTAGGATTCCTGATTTCTCTGTTAAATTTAAACGGGCGGAGGAAAATCTCTTCATAATAAAGTCCGACTAATTCAGGACAAGAAACTTTTATTTTTTGATAGTATGGAAATAAAACCATACCCTTAGACAAATAGAATTTATAAACAAACAATTTGTGAACTCTCTTTGCAGACCCGACAAACATTTTGAGCCACAGGCTCTAAGATTAATTAACTAATATACTTGCTGGTCTCCTAAACATATAAATTTTCAACGTTTCACGCCACACTGCAAGGAAAACGAGAGATAAAAAGGATTTATTGGAGTAGTAAGGATATCCCTCTTCACAGACGCACTCGCTCATCCACCACTTTTACACTGTATGCACTAACCACTCCATTTGTCTACTAGCAAAGAAAATTTTAAAAAATGGTTCAGCCAAGAGGGTGGCCGTTATTAAATTGCTGGTTTTAACGCAAGTCATGAGAAACGCAACGTCATCTACCGCTCAAATCTTACAGAATCCCAAAAACTCCAACGCACACACCATATAAAAAATATTATAAAGGAAATCTATACGTGGAGCTTAGTCACACAACAAGCATAACTGGCGCTCCTTCCTTATCATACTGAACCACGCAACAAGATTTAAGCCGGGAAGCACATGGCTCCGCGATTTCCACAAAATTCATTACCCTCCCAAAAAACCTAATATTATTGGAACATTCATCTGTTCCTAGAATTACTCTGTACGATAAGACGCCACTCTACCCACCCCACTCCGCTCACTTACCAGCATGCTCCGCCACGTGGCCTCCGCTACTCATTCTGCCTTTGGTCTGATTACACAGAAATTACAAAATCAATGAAATACCGGACAACCCGTGGTAGGAAAAGAGATGTTGCTTGTTCCCGTGGCTGCTGTCGACCACTGATGGTGCATTCTTACTTTCAAATTGCCAGACTATGGGCCTATTAGGTAATGGCGCGAAAATTTGTCTAACTCCCAATACACAAAGAAAACTCCGTAAATTCTCATCCGATATTTTCCGCACAAACTTTAAAATGAGAGTTTTCAAAAGCTTTACTAAATAAAACAAGCAAACGTAGCGAAATCGCAATGGGTGAGGTAGCAAGCAGATACTAAGTCCCGACCGTTACCGTTGGCATTGAACTATTGTAGGTACTCAAATTGACCAAAAATAACCAAAATCGCTAAACTTTCTGGCATATTAATGCAAGTCTGCTTCAACTATTTCGTTGCGAGTCAGATTCAGTATAATAAGACACATTTTTACATAATTGCTTGCCACATTTACAGTAGACGAGCACGGCACATCCGTCCTATTGGACGTCCAAGCTAACAGTGCCAAACAGGGCATCTCCTGAGCCCAACGAACAGCTGGTTCATTTTTTTTAAACATTCACAAACGCTCGTTTACATGGTGGGGGACGAGAGGAAAAAGGAAGTTTGACAAATTGTAAATAAAACAAATAACGTATTTCCAGATCTTAGTGGCCAGAGACGTTAATCAGAATTACAGTTCGTAATTATTCTCCATGAAACTGTCATTATAAATTGATTTACTATGAAGCTAGACCATTAGGGCTCAAACGGAGCCTACTGCAGTACCGTTTCAACTGTAAGAAAATAACGTGCTAGTCACAATTGTACATTAAACTATTTTGACCATTTGAAGGCGTAGTTGAAAATTTGTGCTGGATCAGGATACGAATTCGGATTTCTCGCTTCGGATCAGCGGTCACGTTAACCAATTGGGCTTTCCAGGAACGCTTCCCTTCCAACCCAAATTCTGAACTTATAGCCTCTTGCCCGTAGCCTATACTGCATTCCTAAAAGAACAGACACCACATCAATAAATGTAAAATATGCCACCAACAGACAATTGACAATTTCCATGTAGACATCAATACGCAGCGGGCTAAGAGTTGAGAATTTGAGTTGGAAAGGAAGCATTCCTGGATAGCCTAACAGGTCAAGAAGACCGCTGGTCCCAAGCGGGAAATCCGGTTTCAGATCCCGGTTCGGTTGCTTAGCAAACGCTAAGCAACGCTAATAAGAAAAGAAGACTGCATTGGTCGCTTGGGACACAATGAGGTCAGGACAATTCTAAGATAATATTGAACAAAAGGGCTGTAATTAAAGAAAAACTGAATGTTAAAATATTTTTAAAAATTTATATATAAGTGACTCATACCTTAATGAATACTGCAAGAATAACATTCAACAAAAATGCAAGTAGAAAACTATTATTATAATATAGTTTGTTGTTAAGCGTCTAATTGAGAAATTCAGTTGCTCAACTTACAAACTAGTTACACTAACTTACACTAAGGTCAACACACACACACACACACACATACACACATACATACATACACACACACATGCCCGAATGAGGATTCCAACCTCTGGTGATAACGTCTGCCCAGTCCGTAAAATGACGCCTAAGATCATTCCATGCGGTACGGCGGTAAGGGTGTACTATAATATATTTTCAAAACTGAGCTATATATATCACATTATGTCTCATAAATCAATTTTTACGCTAATCATAGTTCTGCAAACCTAGGAAATTGGAAGTTGGTGTCAGAAAAACTTTCCACGATATCTATCTCAGAGTCTAATACTTTTAACCACACAATGAAAAATTTACTTTTTTAACCATACGAGCAGTTCTAGCGTAAGTTCTTCACTGGGAGCATTTGATGAGACTGGCACAGAACGTATTTCACAGTTAGTAGCTGTAGTAATACTACGGTTAAATGACTAATTAAGAATGAAATGATAGTGGTATGATACGAATATTTTTTAACAATTTCAAACTAATGTCCGCTAATAATTTTTTTCCAGGGGGTCTCTATTCCCAAGTGGTTTCCCAAGCTCACTGTCAGAGCGATGCCTCAGTTGGTGTTCAACCATTTCAAGAAGTGATTCGTCAATTAGGTTCAAGTTCAATAGAACGATGGATCGTTTGCGTCAGTCGCATTCATTGGACAAGTAGATGTCTCCTCTCTCCGTTCTCCGTTCTATCCCAGTACTGTGCAACTCTGAATAAAGTCCTTACCTTCGTTTATGAAGGAGGTCGACAAACTTTTGTCTTCAGAAGTGAACTCTGCTGCTCAAGGGAAGCGAGGCAGTACAAGGTAGAAAATGCGATAAATGTACTCATTATAAGTAATAACGTAAGTCGGCAGGTTTTTCATGTGTTCACATCAACCAAATTAATTGCTACATTTTCATTTACTGAACATTTCGGAATATTAGCCTTATTTTTAAGTTCACGAAGAATCTTTTCGAATGTTGTATTATTCATTTTGTAGTAATTGTCTCATAACTTTAATCAGAGAACTAGTTACACATAATTTCGCGGGAATAATAATTAACCGATAAATGGTGTGGTATTATGCGTATAATTAAAGGTAATTCTTACACCGTCTAACAAAAATACGTAAGTGAGTAACTAGTGTCCACCTGTACCTACATAAAGCTTAAAATATTCTATTCGATTCGTTCAAAGTATGTAGCACAACACACTATGATTTTTTCCTTTCAGGTATATTTATTCAGTAAAAGAAAATGTTATTATACTTGTCAACACTGATACTACGAACAGTACTATTAGTACAGGTACATAGAGGAACCACAACTGAAACATTCATAAATAATTATACACCCCTTACAACCTTTGCTCGCTACACAATTAAATAAAATTAGTTTCTTATACTGGTGATTTAAATTACAATTTTCCATCCGTATTCGTTTCATTTCAATTTCTTTGTGATATACGTAAATTTCTGGTTTCACTATTAAGTTCCATATCTGTAGTAATGGGGAGTCACAAACTGTTCATCAGAGTAAGTGTTAATTATCTTGTCAGTTTATACGTCAGAAGGTTGTGGCATTCCGTTATATTTAGAGGCAAAAGTGTTTCAAAGTACTTCGCCATTTTTCGATTGTGGTCGGAATAACTAAATTACTGTACTAAAATATAGATCACTGCAAATACTAACAATTTGGGTCCATACAATACAAAAATATTTTATATTTCAAATACTTAGTTTTCTACAAAGGAAATGAAATTTTGCAGTGACTATGGTTCTTTGCAATATATAATACCGCAACCACTGTTAGGAATTTTATAAAAGTAATTTAACCTTTGCAATACACTTGTGGTTTTTGATTTGAGTACGATTGTATTTTTGTGTAATGGGCGTTTGAAAAGTTCGGTGAATGGTCTGAGGAAACGATTGTACACTTGTTGGAACCTGTCATCAAACGCTTCTAGAGCAATTGCCCAAAGCACAGAGATCACGCGTTGTTGGATCTCCGCTGTGTGTGCTGATCTTCAACTCGTCTGCTATCATTCTCAAAGACAGCCGCCGACCATCCGCAAGCATCCGTCGCACTCGTTCGATGTTGTCCGGGACTGTGATTGTGGACGTTCGACCCGAACATAGCTCATCCTCGACACCTTACTTTCTGTCTTTAAAGCGTTTAAACCACTCATACTCCTTTTACTCACTCCTTCAACACCACATACTTGGACTAACATCCTATGAGTCTCCCTCGCCGTTTTGCCTAATTTGAAACAAGACTTGACGTAAACGCGTCGCTTCATTTGGAGCTACATGTTGCAATGACACGAGTTACAGCAATGATCCTGTTAGCTGGGTCGTAGCGTGTAACACGCTACAGTGCAGCGCTTTCCACGATAGGAGGCGCTCCTTTACATGTCCCTTAATGTGTATGCGCGGGCACCTCATCCTTACCAAGGCGGATTGTAAAGTATGGGACCATTCACCGAAATTTTTCTACCGTGTATTCACTGTATAATACCATGTCTTCTCGGTTACAGGATGATTTTGTTTTATATTTTTAGTCAAATAATGACTACAATGTTAGTTGTACACATAAATATGTGATCATTGTGTCTAAAGCGGGGAGTGGTAAGAATTTCTAATCCAAGCTGGAAGTGGTTACATTAATGACCGTAGCAGCGAAATCCGGTCAGAGGTGGGAAGCCGCTTTATCTCTACGTTGCCTGCGGAAGACAACGCATCTTAAGGGACACAAGAGTGTATGAGTAAAATGTTTAATGTCTCGTATTTGCTCTTTGGTCTGCACCAACTCTACCAAATTATAAATAGTCTTTCAAGGCTCACATGTAACGAAAATAATTCAGTTTTTTAGTTGATTCTGGGAACTTTTCTCAATAAATTGCATGTCAAAGTAACATTTAAGTTGTTGGGAACAAGGAAATATTTTATCCTACTGTGTATAAAAACGAAATTTCAGCATCTTGATAAAAATCGCGTGCCAAGGGGCGAGTAATATCCACAAGGGACAGCGAGAAAGCTCCGTGCATTAACAAGCTCGGACTGCCAGTCTTTATGAGTGTCGATTCATTACGACGCCGTTAAGAGCTGTTTATGAACCACGATACTGTCGTCCGATAAGGAAGTCGTAACTCATACAGCGCGGGAGGCGTGTGACTGTATAAATGGCGTGGCCCTCTGCAGGAGCGCGTGGTTTGAGAGCGAGCGGTGGAAGCCGCCTCAGTCCAGCTGCTGGCCACATACACGAAGGAGAATTCGTCATTCTGTACTTTACAGGTCAAGTGATGAGGGCGGCCTGAATAACAGGTCGTAAGCCTCTGAGCGTACATAGACGACGTACTTTCCGCATTCCACAATAAATAGCTCTGATTCAATGCACTCGCGTTAGCTGCCAATATATGTTGACGTCCTGGTAGACAACTTTACCGACATGTAACTGTACTTTTACTTACGGTTCGTTTTGGAGAACACTTTTTCTTCTGCGTTTCTTTTGCCAATACAAAAGCAATACACATATTTCGCAGACTTTTATCTTTCACCAACTCTTTACTCTTTTAATAATTAAAATAAGACAGTCTAGATCGCAATTTGTTGCGTTTATTACTGGCAACCAGTTTCGGTTCTATAGAACCATCTTCAGCAGGCCTTTGGCACCTTGTTGGTGGACGGTGGCGGTGGCCGGAGTAGGCATCATATATATATATATATCATAGTTCGATGGGGCGATCTATAATTGTTAATAATGATTTTGCAGCCAAGATCGCATTTTTCATTTATTAAGTTACCGGTTTCGGCGTGCTCGACGCCATCTTCAGACCTGTTGTAATTTACATAACTTCACGACATCTTTTATATACTAAAAGAGTACATCCAGGTTGAGGCATCACCAAACATAAAATTACTACTCACAAATAAAATATATACACCCATCTTCTAATGGTTCTGAATCGAGGTACTTCGAAGTCTAAGTTCACTATTAATATTAATGTCTTGAATAATGTAATTTTTAAAGGGTGCTGTATTCAATCATAACAAATTTTCCTTGTGCTATTGCTGTTTGTATGTTGTAGTTTACTTCCGAAATTTGTGACTTGATTTTAATATCCACATGTCTGAACCTATTTTCGTTGGATGGTGGTTGCGTACTTTTAGGTGGTCTCCACATGTGCTATGGGAGCTGTGACATTTTCATGCTCTGAATCATCCAGAATATCTGGTTTTGAAATTCCTACAAGTATGTTCTATGTGTATTGCTACACGCTGTCAACGCTCCGAAAAAGATGGTAAAAAGAAACGTGTCAGTAACATCCGTGGACTATGAAAAGCGATTAAGTGCTCTAGGCGGATTTCAGTAATGGCTGCGAAGTGTTCCAAGAAATTCGCGCCAATATCAGCTGTAATATGGGATTTATTGCCTCTGCTACATTCAACAGAAGATTGCTTATTACTGGTTCTTCTATAAACAGCTGCCAAGCTCATATTAGACATAAGTAGCTACAAAAATCCCTCATCTGCATCATTCGTGTTATTTGCCTGTTTTTCCTTTTGCTTTACAGGAAAAGCGAGATTTTATGAAAAATAAACATCATAAACTTGAAGAATCTAATGTCCGGCAGAAAACAGGATTACATAAAATGTACAGTTTATTGTTTAATGACAGGACTCAAAATGTTCACTTCGCGTGGAGACAATATAATCTCCTCACACAGTTAATTGAGATAAACTATTGTCTGCCTGCTTCAGGGAGCACACACAGAGTTCATCCGGGTGTTTGGGTGCCAGGCTTGACGTCTTTCCACTAACAGGTTCGTCGGCGAAGCAGCTGAAGAAGCAAGGAGGTATCCATGGTCGACCAGGCAGCGTGGAGGAATCTGCGTCGTAGAAGGGAACTGTGCCCTGGGTAGTATCATCGGTCGGCATACTATTGGAACTACTTCCTGGTCACGTATTTGGCGGGAGGAAAGTAGTTCTCCCTGAGCACACCGTTTGTCGGTGCTTCTGACGCCGCCCAGTTCCTGATCGACAGGCAACCCGCGAGTTTGTCTTGCTTGGCGGGTTGCCAACCGTGCTGCCTGAACACCGCAATGTGTCAAAACTGATTGTAGAAAAGTAAGTTCCGTTTGGTTATATAAAACGAACGGGTACAGATACAGAAAAAAAATTGATTATACAAAAATCTACAATTGTTAAACTACTTTTCTACATAGCTTCCGAAGTATTGTAGGCAATAGTCATAGCATGGCACAAGGTTTCGTGCGCCTTTTTCATAGAATGTTGCCGCCTGTGTATTCCATCATGTGGTAAGATGTTCTTTCAGCTCGTCATTATCGTTGAAGTGTTGTACACAAAGGACAGATTTTAGGTGTAAGAAGAGGATTACTGTCAAAAAAAAATTTTTTTTTCACGATAATGCCTGACCTCACACACCGAATGTGACCAAACAATTCTTACGGAAATTTCAATGGGACCTGTTTGATCATATTCCATACAGCTCGGACCTCTCTCCTAGCGACTTTCATCTCTTCTTACACCTAAAATCTGTCCTTGGTGGTCAACACTTCAACTATTTTAAAGAGCTGTTACCACATGGTTGAATAAACAGGCGGCAACCTTTTGTGAAGGATGCATGCAAAAACTTGTGGCACGCTATGACAAGTGCCTACAAAATTTCGGCTGTTATATGGAAAAGCAGTTTAACATTTGTAGAATTTTGTACAATAAAAATTTCTTCTGTATCTGTGTACAATTTCATTTTTTTACCAACCGGAACTTACTTTCAGGACGCGCCTCGTAATTAACCTACCGCAGGTTATACATTTATCTTTATCGTCACAACGAACATTAAAAATTCTCATTGTGTTTAGACGCATTTTTGGAAATCTTTGCTCTTCCGAGCAATATTTTGCAGAATATTCTGTTGATGGCAGACATATCCAAAACCGATAGAAAATAATTAATAAAATATTTTACAGCTCTTGGCAAAAAGAACAACGGAAACTTTCCGATTTCGATAGAATTTCTCTTATTGTATTACGATGATCATATCTCCCTATGTAGGTGGGTGCTAACAAAATATTTTCGCATTCGGAAGAGAAAATTGGTAATAGAAATTTCGTAAATAAATCTCCGCAACCAGTAACACTTTTAATTATTTCCACCCTAAAACGTGCATCATTTCTGTCTCTCCCCTATATCGGGATAATAGAAAACGAGCTGTCCATCACTGAACGCTCTTTATATAGTTTTTCAGTCCCACTTGAACGGAATCGTATAATGGACAGCAATACTCCAAAACAGGACGCAGAAGTGTGTTGTAGGCTGTTTCTTTAGTAGAACTGTTACATCTTCAAAGTGTTCTATCAACGAAACATAGCATTTGGTTCGCCCTCTCTATAATATCTTGCCGCGGCGGAGCGGTCGAGCGCACTAAGGCGCTTTGCTACGCTGCGCGAGGCTGTTCCCCGTCGGGGGTTCGAATCCCCCCTCGGGCAAGGCTGTTTGTGTCATCGTTAGTATAAGGTAGTTCATAAGTAGTTTGTAAGTTTAGGAACTGATGACTCCGCAGTTAAGTCCATTAAGCTTGACAAACATTTGAACATTTTTAATAATATTTTCTGTGTGCGCTTTCCGAAATAAATGCTTGGAATTTAAATTCTTAGGGAATTTGTTGAATGTATGGCCTCTAGATTTGACTGATTTATCGTGTAAATGCAGTTTTTGTTTTAGTGCTCAAATGGATGACTTCACAGTTTTTATTATTTAGGGACAATTGCCTACTTTAAATCATGCAAAGATTATTTCTAAATTATTTTTCAGCTGCTATTGATCTTCTATTGACCTTACTAACCAATAAACGACAACATCATACATGGTCTAAGAGAGCCGTTCAAAATTAATAACTAACTGTAAGGGCCCTATAACACTTCCGTGGGGAACGCCATATATTACTTCCGCCTGGTTGATGATCTTCCGCCAGTTACTACTTACTGTGTCCTTGCTCACTGGCAATCGCGAATTCAATCGCACAGCTGTGACGGTATTCCATAAACACGAATTTAGATGAGAAGACGCTTGTGACGAACGTCAAAAACCTTCCGGACATAGAGAAATAGGGATTCGATTGAGAGCAGTCATCACTTCATGTGAGTAAAGAACAATAACAAGAAATACACTTTGTGAATCCTAGTTGACTATTTATCAATAGTTCGTTCTCTTCGAAGTAGTCCATGACTGTAGAACGACATATTGACCATAACTGTTTATTATTTCTCAATGCTACCGGTTTCGGTTATTTACCATTATCAAGATTAGCTAATAGCTTAACATGTGGAAATACAAGAATTCATAATTATTGTATTTCGACATGTTAATCTATTAGCTAATCTCTGCTAACGCTTGATAATGGTAAATAACCGAAACCGGTAGCATTGAGAAATAATAAACAGCTGTGGTCAATATGTCGTTTATCAGTTATCTCAAAGCTGTTATGCCCCATCTGTTCACCTTTCTAAAGTATTCCATAACATTTGAAGGGAACGTATGATCGTGTAATCGAAACTCCTGTTGCAAACCGACGTCAGTGATATCGCCCTTTAATCTTGAAAACCACCCTTATTTCCTTTCCGGATTGTTGGAGTGACCTGTGCAATTTTTCAGTCTTTTCTGATACGAAACTTTCGCTGAGCTAGCGGTTGTAGATGTTAGTTAGGTATGGAGGTACTGCATGAACATATTCTGAAAGAGACCTAATTTGTATACAATCGGGACCTGGCGACTTGAATTTCTCAAGTGACTCGCAGCCTCCGGAGTCCAGGTTTAGAATTTCCATGATTTCCAGAAATTACTTCACGGTAATGACGGAGTTCTTCCTTTGAAATGGATGTTACACCAGTATAGACAGTTCTTTGAGGTTTTATTTAACTGAGTTTTTTTCCTTTTTACTTTGTGCCTAAAATGTTAATGATTTACAACAAAACAGAAACAATTAACTCAGTAGCATCGGTGCAATGGAGCTCATGTGTTAACTATAAGCCATTTATGATTTGGTAAAAAAATCGGTCATTTTCTGGAAAAAAAAATCATTCTTAAGACAGATGCTATGTCTGTGATATCAACGTAGTGTTTACAATGTATCTATGCAAATAAAATTTTTCTTTAATCACATGACCAAGCTACCGAATTACGATGCGGTGTCGGTTCATAAGAAATGACTGTATCTATTACTAATATCATCAGCTCATTGTCACATGTAGTTGAATGATTTTTCGCTGAAGAATTACATGGCGAAACTTCCGTCTTTTCACGCACGAAGTCTATAAGAAGCGAGAATCTGCAGCATGGAGAGAACAATACGCGAAGATACTGGTACTGTAGGGTCTTACCAGCCGATAGTGGCAACACAACTGTTTTCCTGTCGCATAACGATTACATTGAGAAAATTCTTGAAAAAGGACATTATCTGTACCATGAGGGGGAACAGGAAGACCATGGAGCTTCGCAAGGAATCCGGTGTGTCAGAAAATAGTGTTAATAAACTAAGAAAAAGAGAATCAATTTCGCCAAGAATTTAAGGACTAAGAATCACAAGGATGAAGTTACAATACGCCTCATTGTTAGCAATATTTCTGTTCCGACATACTCACTTCGTAAGGACGTCGAGGATTTGGTTAGCTCTTAAAGCTGGAATTACTCACATCACATTTGCAGCTCTGTGAATTTAGTGTAACCCCTTAATTACTTCAAACAGAAAGACGCGGACACCCTTGTTAGTATCAGTCTTGAATCTATTTTCACCAGAGTACTTTTACAGGGATCCATTACACTCATTGGCCAGAAATATGACGGGGAGATAACCAAACTTATTAGGCATGTCTTGACGTCGACTAGTTTCTATTGGAAGGTGACTACTTGGAAGTGGAAGGCATGATGAGTCAATATATATTAGAAACATTTCAAGGAAGTTGCCTTGGAATCAGCCCAAAGATAATGTATCTGTTTTCCCGGTATTTGTATGAAACTTTCGTTATATGACTAGTTGGAAGAGACAAGTTGAATGACCTACTCACGCATACACTAGTTAGCAGCAATGTGTACGAGGATGTAGTACTGCCCTTTTCAAAGTAGAAAGGTACTTTGGGCAACAACATGTCTCGTCAGCGACACAACAGACCTTTATTTGTGCCGACCTTTGCTCAGTGACCGCCGGCCAGCACACACGTGACGCGCAGCAGCAGCAGCTCTTCACGGTAATTTAACCGGCTTCTTAATAGAAGCGACTTATTTTCATTTCGTGTGTGCTTTCTCTTACAGTTCATCAAACTTTCGTGTGCTCGCGCGTTTATTTATTCAGAATCGCGTTTAGTTGACAAATCAGTGTAGATATAATGATTTATTTGCTCGAGTACATTTTTTTCAGATTCGCCGTTAATAAACAGATTAGTGTTTGGTATATATTTTTCGAAGCTCACTGTTTATCGAACTTTTGTGTCCTCGATCGAATATTTAGTCACCTTCGCATCAAAGGAACAGTTTAGTGTCCACGTGCCTATACTTAGATTCGAGTCAAAGTCACAGTTTGGTGTATTCTTCCATAGTTTAAATCTCATGAGTCGTACTTATTTGGAACATAGATAGGTTTTTAGAATGGCTAGGAACTGTGACTGCTGCGAACGGATGGAGGCAGAGTTGGTGACTCTTCGCTCGCAGCTTCTGGCGGTGTTGGCTTCGCTGGCAACGCTTGAGACTGCGGTGGGTGGGCGCCGCTGTTGTGGGCCGCTCGCGGGGGTGCAGCAGACGCCGATCGGCATGAGGCCAGCCCGCGAGGGTGTTGCCTCCCAATCAGTGGTGAATTAGGACGTCTCCTCAGCGCGTGTCACGCGGCGTAAGACTTTCCGAGGGACCGAAGTGGTGGCCTCACCGGTTAGCCTTACGAACAGATTCGAGGCGCTGTCTGTGGCAGGTGATGATCCGGACGCAGATGGTGTCGCTTGTCCTTTAGTTACCCCTCTGCCTGCAAGATCCGGGCACTCACAGAGGGTGGGAGCTCAAACTTAAGGCGGGTGAGGGAGCCTCTTTGGGTTATGGCTGCTAGGGAGCGGAAGAAGTCCATTGTGCACTCCGTGTGCATACCGGGGGGAGTCAGTACAGATGTGGAACGGGGCCTTCCGGATGCTGTGAAGAACAAGGGCTATAGCCAGGTGCAGGTGGTGGTTCATGTCGGGACCAATGATGTGTATCGCTTTGGATCGGAAGAGATTCTCTCTGATTTCGAGCGGATATCCGAAGTGGTAAAGACTGCGTCTTGCTTGCAAGATTAAGGCGGAGCTCACCATCTCCAGCATAGTTGATAGGGCTGACAGCGGACCTCTGGTTCAGAGGCGAGTGGTCTGCATCAGAGTCTCAGACGGTTCTAGGACCGTGTGGGCTGCAGATTCCTCGACTTGCGCCAAAGCGTGGTGGGTTTTCGGGTTCCGCTAAATAGATCAGGAGTCCACTATACTCAGGAAGCGGCTACACGGGTAGCGGGGGCTGTGTGGCGTGGACTCGGCGGTTTTTTAGGTTAGAGGGCCTCGGGAATACACAAAATGGGTTTCAGTCTCAAAGGAGGCTGGTCAGACACAGGAAGAAAGCAGATCTAGGTACCATTGCTGTAACAGTTGAAAATTGTCGTAGCTGTGTTGGGAAAGTTCCAGAGCTCAAACCACTGATAGAGTCACAAATCGTTACATATTTTGGAAGCTGTCTGACACCAGAGATAAGTTCTGCCCAAATTTTTACAAAGGGCCAAATTGTATTTAGAAATGGTAGTATAAATAAAAATGGGGTGACTTATTTATGCTGTTACAAACGGTTTATCCTGCATCGAAATTGATGCAGATACTTCCTGTGAGTTGGTATGGGTAGATGGTATACCTGACAACCGAAATAAATTAATAATTGGATATTTTTAACCGGCCTCCTGACTCAGACGATGCAATTGCCGTAATGTATTCCATTTCAAACAAGTACCCGAAGCATGCTGGTATAATCGGTGGCGACTTTCATTTACCCTCGATATGTTTGCATAAATACGTATTCAAAACCGGCGGCAAATGTAAAACATCGACAGAACTAGTTCTGAAGGCCTTTTCTGGAAACTACTTCAAACAGTTAGTTCATGAACCCGCTAGAATAGTAAATGGTTGCGAAAATAACCTTGATCTCCAAGTAACAAAAAACCCTAAGCTAGTAAAGATCATCGAAACAGATACAGGGATTAACAAACATGTAGTTGTGGTAAATTACAGGCCCATCTCACTGACGTCGATTTGCAGTAGTATTTTAGAATATATACTTTGTTAGAACATTATGAACTACCTCGAAGAGAACGACCTATTAACCAATAGTCAACACGGATTTAGAAAGTATCGCTCTTCTGAAACACAGCTTGCCCTTTATTTAAATGAAGTGATAAGTGCCATCGACAAGGGATCTCAAATCGATTCCATATTTCTGCATTTTCGGAATGCTTTGACACTGTACCTCACAAGCGGCTTCTAATGAAATTGCGTGCTTATTTAATATCGCCCAAACTTTGAGACTGGATTCACAATTTCCTATCAGAAAGTAAATTTCGTAGTAATTGACGGTAAGTCGTCGAGCAAAACAGAAGTGATATCTGGCGTTCCCCAGGGAAACGTCATAGGTCCCTTACTCTTCCTTGTGTTTATAAACGATTTAGGAGACAATATGAATACCTCCCTTAGACTGTTCACGTATGATGCTGTCGTTTATCAGGTAGGTACGTCAACAGAGGATCAAAAGCAACTGCAAAGCGATTTAGACAAAATTTATACGTTGGGGGAAAATTGGCAATTAACACTAAATAATGAAAAGTGTGAAGTAATACACATAACCATTAAAAGAAATCCGCTAAACATTAATTAGACGATAAATCAGTCAAACCTTAAGGTCGTAAATTCTATTAAATACCTAGGAGTTACAATTACGAACAACTTAAACTGGAGAGAACACATAGAAAATATTGTGGGGAAGGTGAACCAAAGGTTAAGTTTTATTGCCAGAACGCTTCGAAGATGCAACAGCTCCACCAAAGAGATTGCCTACATCACACTTGTACTGAAGTACTGTTGTCCAGTGTGGGACCCTCACCAGATGGGACTGACGGAAGACATTCAGAAGGTCCGGAGAAGGGCATCTCGTTTTACTTTATCGCGTTACAGGGGGGAAAGCGTCATAGAAATGTTGCACGATTTTAGGTGGAAATCATTAAAGGAAAGACGTTACACGTTGCGGCGAGGTCTATTTCCTAAATTTCAATCACCAAGTTTTACTTCTGAAGGTGAAATTATTTTGCTAGCACCCACCTACTTAGGGAGACGTGACCATCCCAATAAAATAAGAGAAATCAGATCGAAAACGGAACGATTTAGTTGTTCTTTCTTCCCACGCGCTATAAGAGAATGGAACGGTAGAGAAAGGTTATGAAAGTGGTTAATGAACCCTCTGCCAAGCACTTAAATGTGATTTGCAGAGTATTAAGTAGATGTAGATATAGATGCGGAGACAGCTGTCACCAATCGGCGCAGAGTAACGCCGTGGACCAAAATGTTTGTACACGCACTCTACCCGACAACGAAAATATCAACGAAGTAATTTTCCTGAAGAATGTCGACAAGAATTTCAACTTCGAAGAAAGAGAGCATGTTCTGCTAAGACATCGTTGATGGCCTGCATCTACTACAAAACAGTTGGAACTAGGATACAGAATTACGTCATCCGTGAATACAAGATTAATTCTCTGGAAACACCGGCTAAAACATGAGCATTGTGAAAGATGAAATACGTAAATAAGGATTGTATCAAATACTCATCATGCGTCAGACAGGGAATACTGTTGAAGGTATGCGTATCATGTATCATGTATGGAGTCGCAGAAAAGTACCTGATGCAATTACGCAAATGAAGATCACGCATACATTCTGACACAACCTTCCAATTTCTGCGCGTGATTCATTAACGAAACGATTGGGATGCATGTATGTGCTATGCTGATAAATTGTGAAAGTGGTTGTGCACTTAGTAAATCATCGAATCCCGCTTTTAGATTGTCCAAGAAATGGTATGAGTCACCACACAGCCAAGATGTTCAAATGTTCAAATATTTGTAAAGCTATGAGACTTAACTGCTTGGTTATTAGTCCCTTGGATACAAACTACTTAATCTAAATGAAGATTCCATTAAGAGCGGTGTGCACCATGAGCATAGAAAAACAAATACACTACTGGCCATTAAAATTGCTACACCAAGAGGCAATCCAGATGATAAAAGGGTAATCATTGCACAAATATATTATACTAAAATTGACATGTGATTACATTTTCACGTAATTTGGGTGCATAGATCCTGAGAAGTCAGTACCCAGAACGACCACCTCTGGCCGTAATAACGGCCTTGATAGGACTGGGCATTGAATCAGACAGAGCTTTGATGGGGTGTACAGGTACAGATGCCCATCCAGCTTCAACACGAAACCACAGTAGTGACTGGCGTATTGTGAAGAGCCAGTTGCTCGCCCACCATTGACCAGACATTTTCAATTGGTGAGAGACCTGGAGACTGTGCCGTGCAGGAAAGCAGTCGAACATTTTACGTATCCATAAAGGCCCGTGCAGGACCTGCAACATGCGGTCGTGCATCATCCTGCTGAAATGTAGGGTTTCGCAGGAATCGAATAATGGGTAGAGCCGTGGATCGTAACACATCTGAAATGTAACGTCCACTGTTCAAAGTGCCGTTGATATGAACAAGAGGTGACCGAGACGTGTAACCCAATGGCACCCCATACTATCTCACCGGGTGATACGCTACTATGGCGATGGCGAATACACGCTTCCAATGTGCGTTCACCGCTATGTCGTCAAAAACGTATGCGACCATCATGATGCTGTAAAAAGAACGTGGATTCATCCGAAAAATTACGTTTTGCCATTCGTGCACCCAGGTCCGTTGTTGCGTACTCCATCGCAGTCGCTCCTGTCTGTGATGCAGTGTCAAGGGTAACCACAGGCATGGTGTCCGAGCTGATAGTCCATGCAAACGTCGTCGTACTGTTCGTGCAGATTTGTTGTCATTCAAACGTCTCCATTTGTTGAGCCAGGGATCGAAACGTGGCTGACGATTCGTTACATCCATGCGGTAAGATTCCTGTCATCTCGACTGCTACTGATACGAGACCATTGGGATCCAGCACGGCGTTCCGTATCGTCCTCATGAACCCACCGATTCCATATTCTGCTAACAGTCATTGAATCGCGACCAACGCGAGCAGTAATGACGCGATACCATAAACCGCAATCGCGATAGGTTACAATACGACGTTTATCAAAGTCGGAAATGTGATGGTACGCATTTCTCCTCCTTGAAGGAAGCATCACAACAACGTTTCATCAGGCAACACCAGTCAACTGCTGTCTGTATATAAGAAGTCGACTGGAAACTTTCCTCATGTCAGCACGTTGTATGTGTCGCCACAGGCGACTTTTGTGAATGCTCTGAAAAGCTAATCATGTGCATATCACAGCATCTTCTTCCTGTTGGTTAAATTTCGCGTCTGTAGCAAGTCATCTTCCTGGTGCAGCAATTTTAATGGCCAGGAGCGTATTATAAGAACTTTCAACATTGGTCGTAAATTACCATTTATTTATTTTCAAATTATTTCCACTATGGAATAGTCATCTTCAGTGAATCGTGCGCAATCGAAATGATACAAATATGGTGTTACATGTCAATCCCCAAGGCATAGCTACAATATGACGTTCTAGAGTGCCATACTTTGGAACAAATCTGAAACACATTATTTATCTTGTAGCTATGCCTTGGTGCTTGATAGGTAACACGAGATTTGTATGATTTCGATTGTGCATGATCCACTGAAGATGACTATTCCATAGTCGAAATCGATTTGCAATAAATAAATGGTAATTTACGACCAATGCGTGATATTCTTTGATACTATAACTAAGTAGAACTAATCTAAGTATGACGCATACCCACACGCTCGAGGGGGCTCGAACCCCCAGTCAAGATGAAGGCACGGTGCAGTCAGCCAGTCACTTCATTACGGCACCTGATCATGTCAGTGTTTTCGATTGTCGAAACACTGCGTGCGTTGGACACTGATAACCGGCAGTTTAGTAGTGGATTATTTCGACACCAAATATGTCGGTAGCAGCTTCAGAAACAGGTGATTTTTGAAATATTTATCAGCGTGTTACAAAGTATTGTGGCTCCAATAACAAACACATTAGCGTTCTGCGCAGTATACTGTATGAGCGTCCACGTAGAACGATGATAAGTTCGGTAAACGCGGCACATTGTTCCCCTCATGGTCAATAACTGTACGTACCCATCTATTGAGATGCCGTGACGGAAATTTGAAATTACGCCCGACCACCAATTACAGTAACGGATGTAGCTGACGCAATCAAGAGTGGAAGAAGGCTCATCAGTGAACTACATTAGTGGGATTAATTATTGATTAGAAGTCACCAATCACCGAAATACGAGCGCTCTGCCTGCATTTCCTTCACGCAAAGGCCACACCTGCCAACGTCAGGCACCTTGTAATTAGGTGAGCAACACCGACGTGCGTATTTTGATTGATACTGGTTCATTCAGTGACAGAATTTATTAGTAATGTGAGTTGAAATACCCTAATTACATTCAAAGCACGTTGTGCGTGGGCCGATGAAATGTGTGAACCACATACCTCATACATCATATAATAGGAAAACCGGATAGTTCCATTTCTGTCTGGTAAAAAGTATAACCTACTCAAACATTATACAATTTTTCAAACCTCAGGAATTATATTCAAGGTCGTACCAGTACTACATCTCGTAGTTAACTGCTTACATAACTTGTAGAAGAGGGCTGAAATTCATGTAGAAGTTTCTTTCACAGAAAATACTTCATGAGTGAAATGCATTGCCTCGGTAAATATTAAACTAGCAACAAATACAGGTGATTTAAAGAGTCATCTCTCATACTCAATAACTTATACGCAAACAGCTTTCTCCGTGGGTAGGTTAATCGCTAATAAGTGTATGGCGGGAGTGGATATCGTTCTAAAAAGAAATTTATTTTCCACGTATAACAAATGTACGTTGCTGTAGGTAAACTAATTTCAAAATCCGGCGGAAATGCATTAAAAAAATCGTTTTTTTTTTTTTTTTTTTTTTTTTTTTTTTTTTTTTTTTTTTTTTTTTTTTTTTTTTTTTTTTTTTGAATGAGTATCTAATGCCAATGCCGGGAGAACAATTTTTAATTTTACATGTTTCAGTTGTGGTCTTCAGTCCGAAGATGTGGCTCCCCATGCCACTCTATCCTGTGAACGCATCTTCGTCTCCATCCAGAAATTTCTTTAATCCCCAATTATATTCAGAACTTCCTCATTATTTAAGCGATTTACCCACCTGTGCTTCAGAATTCTTCTGTAGCACTTACTTGCAGAAGCTCTGATTCTCTTCTTGTCTGTACTGCTTATCCCCCATATTTCATGTACGTACAAGGTTACACCCCAGACAACTGCCCCTATGAAAGACTTTCTGACACTTAATGTTAGAAAATTTCTCTTCTGTAAACGCGCTTTTCTGCAATTCTACATTTTTTATCTCCTGTCCTCCGGGCATCAGATATTATTTTACTCCTCAAATAATGCATCTACACACATCTACACAGGTTAATTCGAATAGTTAAATAGTGTTAAAATTGTTATGTTTGAAGTTTCGATTTGATGTCTAGCATTAGTACAATTATTAGCTTTAAACGCAAGTTTCTTTTGAACAAATTGATAACTATGAAGTCATTATTATGTTAGGGCCCGAAATCATTGAAATTACTGTAAAGAAAGTGTTTAAGGTTACAGCTTTATCTCGCAACTCGACTTGATGCGATGCCATAGATTCTGCTACACCATCTCGTAGGAAACGCATCGTTGGTTCTGAACTTAATTTTCACAAAGACATTAGTAAATTGTCATAATGTCGAACAGTGATCCATAAGGGAGCCAGCAGTGACCACCCCAACTTTCACCTTCGTCACCGGCTGCCGCACCGCACGGCGAATCCAGCCTGACTTTAGGAGCGTCCAGGTAAGTGTCAACAACGGATGCAGGGCAGAGAAAGCCCTTATCTGAAGATACCAGAGGAGTCGTTTCCAAAAAACAGCGACGGCATCGCAAATAAACCGTGGATGGGAAGAAGACAAGCAAATCCTTGCAGTGGACACGTGCGTGAGTGGGAGAGAGTATGACGTGTAGCATAGATAAAGTGGTTCCACCAAAACAATTTTTCTTGTCAAGGAAAAGGACCCTGATAAATGGCATATCAAACAGGTCTAACACTGCTGCCACAAAGAACTGTTTTCTCGAAGCAAGAAGGAATGCAGAAGATAAAGACAACACGATTGAAACGTGGGAAAGACGCCAGTTTGCGAGTTTCATCTCAGCCCACATCTAGTATATCTTTGCTGGTATTCCGGAGAACGAATAAAATCATGGAAGTTGCCAACTATGTTTAATACACCGAAATATTTCTTGTAATTAAGTAAAGGAATATTACGAAATGACAGAGATAATTCCTGTAGGAATATTAAGGGATACTACAATGCCCCTCCTAGTTTATGAATTTAACTCACATGACTTTAATAACTACTTCAAGAAATTAATCAATATTGGTAGGTAGCGCTAGTAAAAATTGCTACCTGTTACCTAGGCTGTTCACTTTTACGTGAAGAGGGGATTATCCACGTCTCTTCTGCACAAGCAAGACAAGCAAGTAAGACTTAAAGTTGTAAAACCTACCTATTGGGAAATTTTTGTCTGCGAAGGTCTCCAGCTATAGGTATTTACAAGATTGCCAAGCGATATTTGAAAGAAAATTTGGATACCGTGATTAGATGACATCGGTGGTTAACGTTTTATTGTCCCTACACTTAACAACGTTTGCGCGTTTAGCAAAATTAAATGTTCGCAGTGGAATTCAGCCACGATGTGCAATGGACGATCGCGAAGTGACTGCAGGAAAGTGGACAGGATGACGGATGGATGCTCGCGGCAGAAGGTAAGTGTCGACTGCCGGTGTTGGAATGGGATGGGACGCTGGCGTGAGTGGACGTTGTGGTTCAGGAACAGGGTGCATAGTGTTCGTTACACGAAACAATTTCCAATAGACGAATTAGCTAAATTAACGTTATACTGACAACTCTGAAAGAGAACGGTTTAGTGACATTGGAGTCAACCAGTCCGTCATCAAAACAATTTTTCGGGACGGATTCTGTTTATCTTGCGCACTGATAATTTGGCAGGGTTATTCGTTACAATTTGATTTTAATCCTCAGCTTCGAAATCCGTGTGTTCCATACACTACCCAGACACGTTCACTGCGCATTTAGTAAGGCATATGAAGTTGACAGATATTTCTTAACAAAAGGTGTCTTTGAAACTTTTCCAGTTTTCAAAAGTCTTGGAAAGAGTTTAAACTAAAATTTTATCATCTTTGAGTGGGAAAATTTCGATGAATCACATTCGAAATGCTTTCAATTAACATTCATAAACAAAATAATTATTTACAATTTCCATATTAGATTAGCATACATTGATGGATTAAATTGTAATCAACTCAGCACACTTTATTTACTGTGACAGGTATGTTTCTCAGTAGTAAGCTTTTTAAATTTATAACATATTTGAAAATTTTTCCTGAAACTGTGGATTAATATGTGCTTTGATGTTATGCATTCACACAAGATCTCATTTATTTCATTTGCTCCCATGCATTCGTTGAAATATGGGAACGAGAACATATTAAAACAGCATTAATTCTTAGAAATGATGAAACGTGATATAAAACTGTAAGCTATTTTATCAATAAATAAATTTTAATTCCCAATTGTTAAAACGTTTGCGGTGGCTAGCGCAGCTGCGCAGTTGGCGTACATTTTATTAGAATTCTGTTTAAAGCGCTTGCCAGAATTTCACTACCAGCGTAACACGTTGTCGCTGCGCAGGCTATACGGCTCACACTACATGCGTTGTTAATTTCGCTCTAGATATTTAGCCTCTTGTTGCCTCGTAATCCTGTTATTAACAAACACTTTTAGTTCTTATTTCATGCACATTGTTCTTCATTAAAATTTGAATGTAGAGATAATCACTCTTGAGTTACACTAAATTTCTAAATCAAATATATAATTGCGTGTACATACTTTATCATGGTGCTGACTGCGGATGACTCACGCAGCCATCCTTAAATATCACTCACTCTGGGTGACCCACAGATTCTGTAAATTATTACTATACGGAACGCTTTAGTTCATTTCATTACGAAACATCAGGTAGTATACATTTTTTAAGTCTCTGGGCTTTAAACCTTTACTAGTCTTGATTACGGGTACGCAAATAAATATGCTCCTGGATTCGGAATCTTCACTACAATGTATGCTCCTGTATATAACAAATGCGTTTATTTATTCTTATTAAGAGGGAGACGATGGTTTAGTATGCCTTCGTATTAACACACTTCGTCCTATGTGAAATCTTTTTATCCGTTTTATCTTCCGATCAAATTTTCTGTTGAGGCTTTTTTGTAAGATATACCAACGCCAATCTCATTTTTTTCACAACTAATATAATTATCTTACTCTTTCGGTAATGCGTTTACCCATTCATTCTCTTCCGGTGATCCTATTATTAATTCAACCGCGGTAAAATATGGTAGTCAAAGGTGAAAGATTTTCCATAACCTATTCGAATTTGGGTAAATAATCTACCCATTCGGTTTGTTACGAATGCAACGGGTCCTCATAAATCTTTTAAGTTCATGAAAAACTTTCTGTGGGACTACTATGAGGATTACATTATTGGTTATACTTAGAGCTGAGGTATATCTACATAAATATCTTGTAAAGTTGGATGCAATTACTGAAAAATTGCTTGCTGCTTTGCAGCACGTGGAATGAAATCTTGAACTAAACGTTTGATAACAGCTTCGGAGCTTGTTTCCTTTATAGTTTATAACTTAATGAAATTCGTGAAAACTTCCACTAATCCTACTATATATTTTGCACCTTCCCTTATAACGGTTTCTTGAGCCGCCATGGAATTGGATAGTAATTGTGGCAGTTTGTTCTGTGCGGTCTAACATCGAGGTGACATAGGTATTTTTAACCACCCCTTCCTTTTCAACAATTTCGTTCTCATGTGATTCTAGTAGCTGAGCTGTTGTTTTTGCACTATCGTGAGGTGATGTAGAATATTAATCTTTTCTCGTATATCCTTGTTAAAGACATTCCATTGTATCACATTGCCTGGAAAATAGCGCTTTCGGTTGCTGACCGGTGTAATTAACTGTATTTTGCCACATCGGCAAAAGAAGAAGTATTTGTAGCCTGCAATAATTATGGATTCACTAATAGAAAAGCCTATGCCTAAGTGAAATTAGTTCAATGTTAATATCAAGTAGCTCCTTATATAACTTTGATTATGAATGAAACAGATCATAAATTGTTTTATAATACATTGAGTTGATGATGAATAAGCACAAAGCTGAAACCCTGTTTTCAGGAACCAAGTAAAAGGCAAAAGAACATGATACAACAACTAATTCTAAAAAATTCTAAAAAATCAACTTCTTTACGAATTTTGTGAGCAGTGGGACCTTTCTTAATGAGCATAATTCCCGTCTGTTGTCTCAAGTGTGAAACAATGGTTAAGCAAAGTATATATTTCTGGCAGAAATCTTATAAAGAGAGGAAAATGTGCCCTGTTCCGAAAAATACACAAGCATAACTTAGCCCAACATTTTAAAACAAATCTGTAGGACAAGAAAGATTTGTTTTCTTTCAGTTAACAAAGTTTCGTTACGGCTCGTGACTAGGCGAGGTCGCCAAAATATTTTTGCTTGGGTGGGGGTCGCAAAAATATTTTTACGTGGAAGTGGGTAGCATACTCGAAAAGGTTGAAAAACACTGATTTACGCAATTTGAACTTCGGTGTTCCCATATGGCAACGCTAGGTGCTTATACTCAGTAAAATGACGGATTTATCATTTTTTGTTTTAGCAGAGGCTTCTCCCTTTCTGAGGCGCACTATATTCTTTATAATGATCATATTAAAGATGTGTTTGTTGAGCCTCCACATCTGAATGTAGACATAGATGAAGATTCAGAAAATGAAGATGTTGCTGGGTAGGTAGACCTACCATTAGTTTGTTTTGAATTGTTTGTTTACTGATATCGACAACTTTATTATTTTCTATTCCATTCCATCTTGTTACAGATTATTAGACTATCTGTCCTCTCGTCAGTTACAAGCTAATGTTGAAATGAGGGAGTCTTTAATATCAGGACCGAGACTCGCCGACAAAATCGACGTATACTTCTCAAGATCCAGATGTACCTGAACAGGCTGCATCGCGTCCAAATGTACCAGAGTCATTTATATCGGAAGTATGATCTACCTTATTATCCGTCAATATCGTGAACTGGAGCTCTGACAGAGACACATGTGGGTGGCGGTGGTAGAAAAGAACTGACATTGACATTGAAAATATCTCCACATTTGCAAAGCCTGACTACTCAAGGTATGATAACGTATCGATCATTCACACATTTCATTTATTGACCAGGAAGTTGTTACGTATTTAGTGAAAGAAACGAAAGTGTTATCCATTATTTCTCAATTGTCATGATCCAAAAGTTACAGCAGACGAAATGAGCTGTTCCATTTACATTGTGTATGTTAGTGGCTACAATAAGTTACCTTCTAGAAGGAACTACTGTGACTCAAAATGTTTTGTCGTCCTGGTCAGCCTCTGTTGAGTCCATCCCCGTCTGTTTTTAGGTAAGGTTTTGTGCAGGATGCGTTGACATCTATAACAGCCATTCAGATTAATACAAGTTTTATATACCGAACTTCTTACAATTAGTTAATTTTTGTATGGTATGTCTTTTCTCTTCTCTTCTCGCGTCGTCGTCTTCTGTACGATGCTAGCTGCGCTGAGTCTTAATGACTGCCTAGTTCGTAGCCGAGTTCATGTGGGCTCTTCCAGACGCATGTCGGCCTAGATATAGCCGCTTGTAGAGGGCGCGCTTCTCCGTTACTTTTCAAGGATGCGCGGCGCCGTCGTGTGATTGGCTACCAGTCGTCCGCTGCCTTTTCCACGATCGTTCTCTTGCGTCTGGCATGTGACGTTGACTTTACGCTTCAACAAAAAAGAAAAAAATGAAAAACTTGGCTATATCTTGGTGTATAAGAAGAGAGAGATTTAAAAAAATATGTAGGTTTCTGAACTGTGCAGATAACACTAAGATCCATCAAAACGACAAGGCATGGAGAATCCGTCCGGTTATGGAGATGTTAAAGAGTCGCTGGATTGAGAATTTCATACCTGAGTAACACCTATGATGAACGTATGGTGAAGAACTTCGGCCGCCATGGATCCAAACCATTCGTGGTAAGCCAAATAGATTTTGATAGAAATTTGGAGCCCTCAATACTAAACACAGATATTTGGTAAATTATGAACTATATGAGGGAATAGGTCCTAAAGAAAATGTAATCTATGAGCAACTTTTTGGAAAGCCGGGAAGTCCCTTACTTGTTTTATTACATGAAATACCTGAAGTGAAGAGAAAACTGGCTACAGCTTATACTTGGACAATCCATTTTCAGGTGCATATTGGTTACCATTTTTCAAGTACTGTTGATACTCTGCCATCGGTACCATCACTGAAAACATAATTGGTAAGGAACGTCCGCTGAAAAAAAATCCAAGAAAGACCGTGGACATTTTGAGACAGCAATAGAGAAGAATGAAGGCTTATTTCATTTGCGGTGGCTGGGAAGCTCTGTTGTCACATCCATCTCTTGTGGATGTGGTTCAGAATAGGTCGGCGAAGTGAAGAGATACTCGCAGCAAAAAAGGCGAAACATAATGACCCACAAATCAAAACTTTTACCCAAGTATAATACATTTATGGGTGGTACTGATCAGATGGATCATCTCTAGCATGCTACCGCATCGGAATAACAAGCAAGGTATGGTTTTGGTGTATCTTCATATGGATGTTAGATGTCTCGGTACAAAACAGTTGAATTTTGTATAATAAAGGAAGAAACCAAACTATTTCTCAGCTCCAATTCAACTTGCAGAGATACCAAGCTTCACCCAAAGGAGCCGGATGACCTTCTGCATCAAGAGCATCTACTGACAGTCGCATATCAGGTTCCATTTCATTTGATGAAACTGACCACCTCGTCCGACATACAGAAAGAAACAAGAAGAAAAAGTGTGTTCACAACGACTGTAAATCTATTGAGAGAACATTCCGTTTCATATACAGTAATGCTGAGTTGAAGTTTTTGATTCCTGGTTATTAATTGCTTGTGTTATAAAATATCACCAGTTTTATAACAAAGATTTTGTAATAAATTTACACAACAGTTGTGTACGTTATAAGAACTTTCAATAACGTACCTACTCTGTTGAAGTTGTAATCCGTAGAAATTTAGGTATTGAATGCTCCTAGAGTTGCCATAAGGCAACTTCAAATATCTCGTTAAAGGTTGTGATGACCCTCATAAAAACAGATATTGTAAAATATAAGCCCACTTGAGACATAACAGAGCAAAAAATTAGAAATTTTTTTTTTATTTCAGGCGCTAATGGGTTAAGTTACGTAACACGTCTGATGTCGAAATAGGATCTTTCCAGTACCTACATTTATGCAAATACTCTCAAAGTATCTGTGTAGTTTACATTTCGGAAATGAAAACAATTCCGGGTACATCAACTCACGTCTAAGCCTTTATTGGATTGCTCTTGACCAAGTTTACTTAGAAAAGCAGCCTCTAATTCTTAATATGTTTTCACTCTCTCCAGTCAGTGGCCAACAATGTTACTTGACTTTAGATGAACCCACTAACAAATTCTATTTTCTGGTGTTCAGTACATAATTTACGTAATAATCCTGTAAAGCTGTGTATAAAAACAACAGAATTTAATGTCTTTTATTTTAGATTAATGAGTTGAAACTCTTTCAGTTTCAGCATATTTTCCTCGGTATTTGTTGATTGATGTGTTTCTGGATTGTGGATTATACTCAGGTAAATGACACTGGCTAAAAGTTTCATCATTGCCATATCTCTTTTCTTCTCTTGGAGTAGACGGTTCATATGACGCCTGTTCTTTCTTAAAGTTTGAACTGGCCTCTCTTATATTCTCTAAGTCTGTTTTGGTGGTGTTGAAGGACTGTATGCGAATCTCGTCAAGTTCTCTCTCAAATGGATTGTCGTCGGTATCCCTATATGAAGAACTAATAGGTAATTTCACAATTTCTTCTACGACTCGCCCAAATTTTATTTTCTTAGCTTTGGCTCATTCATTTATTCCATTGAGCCAAGCTTCATGACAAAGCGACTTGTCCTATAATCCGACTGTGATTTCTTCGACCTTCTGTTCAACATTAACCTAACGTTGACTTCTTACAGGGATTGACCTAAGTCACTTGTTCAGGAACTTTTTCTTGGGGCTGTTTAATCTGTGAGCTCTCTTCTAACGTAGCCTTTTGACTATCGTATAGGCCTTCTTGCTACTTTAATTAGTTTTGCGATTGGAATATTATTGTATTATCTGAGGTACAAACACCACCTGCTCTTTAATAGAGACGAATACAACTGTGGTATGATCACCCTATTTTTTAATAGTGTCCACAACAACTGAAATATGCCTGAAGTGTGTTCAGCATTTAAATGCACAAATCGAAGTGATAAAACTACATGTAATTCGTGCAAAAACACCAAATGTTTTGCCTTGTTTGATCTCAGTCTTTCTATACTCAAACAAAATTCTCGTCCAATGGAACTAAGCTGCCCCAAGAGTGATGCTTTAGATGACCTATCTTACAATTCCCATGAAGTACATATAATAAAAAATGCTCAGTTTTCTACCTGGTGTTCGTGTGACCACGCTTTTGAGTGTCAATACCTTATTTAAAATATTTTCGTTTTTGTTGATTATACCTGATCAAGCATGGTTGTCATGTAACTAGTGCAAATGCTAAAGCAGGAGTAAGAGCCAGAATTTTTTCACTAGTATGTGTCTAATTTCTTTGCAACACACATTTACTTATTTCAGTGTGGCAGTAATTAATGATATGTTATTTCAGAGCGGAATGCTTTCGTGGCAGATGACCCATGAGCATTTTTGTCGCAGTAGTCTTTAATCACTTTCGTTTTTATACTCAAATTTCAAGTATCAAATGATACGTTGCAGCATGACAACAAGGAAAGTTATTAACGACACCTTATTTTGACGTGGAATTCTTTTGTGGCAGCTGACAAAGGCGCAATTTTAACTGCAGTATTTTGTTGTTACTTTCATATTTGTACTCAAATTTCGTCCACCAAAGTTCACAACCAAACTCATTGACAGTAATCTTAGAATTTTGTAGACTTAATACGTTCAGTTAACACCAGATGAACGTACACTAGACTGTATGAAAGCAGTTGTTACAACACATTAACAACAGGTGCAAATGCATGACCATGATAGTACGTCATAACAATTACTGTTCACTGTATGTTTCGCACCACTTTTAGACCATAAACGTACATTTTAATCAACACAAATATTTTCACAGCAGCACTTCCGTTGCTATTACAAATCTCAACTCACTGTTTCACTTCGAACTGGAGCTTAATGACTGATAGGTTCGTAAGGTTTCATTACCGTATTTTTAGGAAATATACTACCAAGTTCGTCAATTCATATCTTCGATAAAGTCTGACGGAACTTGATGCATATTAGTATTGAATAGTCAATATTTGTTTACAATGTGGAACTATACATAGGTAAAAATCTCTAGTGGGTTGGGCATACCAGCTGTCAGCCAGTGCCCCAAGTAACGTGGTGGACGCCAGTTCAATATGCCGCAATCATGGCGGACCTATCTCCATTCTACAGTAGCACTCGTAAAAGCCATGGACGAGGATCTTCACACGAAAATATTGCACACAATATACAAGTAAATGTTGCAGTTAGCCGTATTTTGCTCAACAATGAAAAAAAAAAATTATTCTCTCCATTCCCCACTCCGTGGAGTAGAGCGGGCTGTTTGAAATCCGGCCCATAAAGGGTCGCGGTTCTATTCAGACAATTATCAGAAAAGCTGATAGTGAGGCAAAGGGGGAATCCCAATTGGGAATAAGTGGGAGGGGCTTACCAGTTCCGGCATATACCTTACAACCAAGGAAAACCTCCCGAAAACATTGGTCGGAACCAGGGGATTGCGACCAATTTAATTTATCTCCGAGACTTGCCCCGGACTAAAAATGGATCATCGAGAGAACAGGAGTGCACTCACGACAATCAAGGATCGGATATTTACACTGTTCTAAATACGTTATTAAGAAGTCATTCAACTGTAAGACAGACACAAAAATAAATTGCTATGCTACAAGGAATAGTATTATAAAATTAAGGTTTAAAATCTAACATATACAGTAGACAATGAGCATGAATCATTGATTAAAATATAATTTCAACCTTGTTTCTTGTAGCGTTGTTCTCGTAGAGATGAGCTGCTGCAGCGTTCAGGTTCTATTATGAAAGGGTCGAAACTTATAAAATTGCTATGAAGAAAGGGTTTAAGCTTACGGCAACATCTCGCACATCGATGAGATGATGCGGTGCCGCTGATTCAGCAGCCCCGATCAGTAGGGAATTTATCGTTGCTCTGTAATTAATTCTCACACAGACATTACTGATTCGTTAATCAAATTAAGCATTTGATCCTATCCCAAGTTTGTGCTGTTCCAGCCACATAGATCCCTCCGTGTTACATCATTTGCACTCATAAGTTTGAATAAATATGTTCACTGAGTTGGCAAAGTTGTCATACTCTTGATTTATACTGGAGGACCTGTGCGAATACTTCCCACCGTTAGTGGATTGCCCAGAAAAGTTGGGGAAAAATTCAAGTAAAGTTGAATGTCCACACATAGCTTTCTTCAGAATAAATCAATACGAAAAAGCTTGATCCGCTGAGTGTTGTCAGAGCAAAAAGACCTGCCTACCTTACTTAGAACCGAAGATATCGTAAATCCGATTAAAATATTCAATCCAAGGACAAAATGATACCGCTTTTGAGTAAAAATAAAGGAAGGAGAGACTTAATTCTGATACTTGATAATAAATCTGAGAATGAATACCATTTGTTTGAAGCAAAAGTAAAGGAAATCAGTCGGATAGAACGGACTGACCGACTGACTTTAGTTTACAGCAAGTACATCCCCATAACAAATATCCAGAAGGATATCGCGTTTGAGTATAGAGAAAGAAAGGCAGGAGTTATTTAAATTCTGATATTTGATGACAAATCTGTGGATGAATACCTTTCGATTAAAAGAAAAATGCAGGAAATCGGCCGGGTAGTTTGCTCTGGCCGAATGACTTTAGAGTTTTCGTGGGTTCTTTTAATACCTAAGATTGAATAGTGGTTGTTACTGAGCCTTCATACGATTACAATTATTAATTATATAAGGTATGGAGATGGTTTTTCTTAAAAAAAAAAAACACTTATTTAGATCTCTTTCGTGTTACACGCATTAACAGTGAAAACTGAGGAGAATAAGTAATACAAGTTGTAGTTTTTTTTAACATCTTTGATGGTATATCGAAGAACGAATAAAATAATGGAAGTTACAAAGTATGTTGAATATTGTGTATGGACTGAAATACTTGTTTCAGTTAAATAAAGGACTTTACGAAATTACAGATATAATTTGTGGAGATAATGTTACGGGCTACTACAACCTCCTACCGTTATTCTCTCTTATGAGAAATTAATACGGACAAAATCGGCTGATTTAATTTGACTCCAGTCCATTAACTTGGTTTTGTCCTTTCAGGAAATTCTTGATTCCATTCAATTTCTTTTCCAGTTCCTTTAATGTCACTGACAGAATTACAATGTCATCTCACAACGACGAGGTTTTCATTTAGTCTCCCTAAACCTTAATTCCGTTTCCAATGTTCTCATACTTTTCATTTCAACTTGCTCAACGTACAAATTGAGGAACGTTGTAGAAAGACTACACCGCTGACTTCATCCCTTCTCACCCAGTGGTTCCTTTTAATGACATCCCACTTTGCAACTGGCTTTTGCGTAAGTTTAAATTACCTTACTTCCCAATATTTTGCTCATGCCCGCTTCAGCTTTTCAAAGCTTTCTCCAAATCTTCAAACGTCGATTGCCTTTCCTTACCGCACCTTCTAAGAGGCGTCACGAGGTGACTGTTGTTTCACGTATTCCCTTAATTCCCACAAATCTAAACTGGTATTTCCCGTTGCCAGATTCCACCATATTTTCCAGTCTTCTTTAAGATTTCCGTGCTAGTTTTTGCAGCCATGACGTACTATACTGATAGATCGAATTTTTACATCATTCTTGATTCCCCCAAGAATATTAGCATTTCTGAGGGAATGTCTTAAACTCCACGGATCTTAGTTTTGTCAAATTCTTCCTGTATCGTTTCCCTATACTCGTTAATTTCTTGATTTTTGCACCGCTGCCTTCATGTTAATTTTCCTTGTACATTCTATTTATTCCTTCTACTTTTCAGCATTCGCTTCTTTGATTACGATTTGTATGAATACGTAATATTAATATAGGTGTTTTCCTTGTCTCCAAATGCCTTTCTTGATCTTCAGGGGAAGTCCCTTATACACTCCTGAAAGCTATCTATCCTTTCCCACTGTCTATTACTTCCCCCGTTTCAGTCAATCTTTGCCTAATGATTCTCAGAATATCTAGTCAAACTCCGATTCCTTCAATTTCTCTATGTTCAATCTCCTTATATTTCTACTTTTGGCAGTTTCCTCAATTTTAATCAAAAATTGTGGTCAGAATTTCTCGTAGTCTCTTTCAACTATATTTTTTCTTTTATGGTTCTTAAACTAATTGTTTTTGTTGATTAAATTGTGCTCTGTACAAAATTCTACGTGGGGCCTTTTTTGTTGATTCATTTACTATTGCCTAATTTAGAATTATGGTTCCCTATCAAGATTCCCTTGCTTTAACTGTGTGGCTTCCTTTACTAAATCATACGTTATTCATGGTCCTCGTCATCATCACTGCTAGTAGGCAACGAAATGTGACTACTATGGTGAATTATCGTGTCTCATGGCTACGATGATGGGTTCACTATGCTGTTCAAAGTAGCTTACCCGCATTCCACTTTCATTACCCCCAATTGATTTAGTATTTAGAACCCTATATTCATCTGATGAACATTCCGCCAAACGATACCAATGCGAACTGTACCTAACTTCAACATATCCATTTCCCTTTTAAAATTTTGTAACCCCCCTACACATTTAAGGAATGTAACATCCCACTTTCCGATACGGAGAATGCCTATTTAGTGTCCCCTCGTGTCTACATTCGCATGAATACTTCACGCTCCGACATCCAAATAGTGGATAATTTTATCCTCGTAATATATTGCCCAAGAGGATGTCATCATCAAGTATCCATACAGTGAAACGGTATCTCCTTGGGAAATATGACGACTGTAGACACCCCTTGCTTTCAGCCGTAGTCAGTAGCTGATTGCCATCACCACGTTAGCTGATGTTACAAGGCCACATCTGAACCTGCTGAAAAAGTTGCTGCCTCTATTCTGGAACAAGGTTTTCGCCATCCCTCCTGTGTGGTTGCACCTACGTTACGACTATCTGCAGTGTAAAGGAGTTCAAGCCACCACACATCAGCAATATTTGTGGTTCGTCTTAAAATATAATCATGTAAACTTTTAATCACCATTAGCATAATATGAGCGGAATTCATTTTTGTAGACAAGTTCCTACTGGGACTCGTCAGATAGTAGTGGTGTCAATCTTGCTTCGAAGAACGCCACAGATGTTAGATATTCTTTTATATTATGGGATTTGTTAAAAGCCATAATTTATTCTGTTCTGATTATCTTTCCAACCACTGGATGGGAATTTTTTTTTCATTTGCATCGTAAATCAGTTATATATTACCTGTAATATCTGCCAACCTGGCGCTTGTTTCTTGTGCAAAACACGGTTGTGTTCTTAGATCATTGAAAGAAACAACGCAAAGATAAACATTAGCAATGCCGTTATTTGTGGTAATGGACGTAGTAAATAAAGAAGTTAATGATTTACATGATTAATACTCCACGCTTAGTTTATGTGTGCCACAAATAATGCGCCTTGGAGTCCGTACGAACCCTCTTCGATTCCAATAAACTTGGTTAATTGTGAGTTCTCTAGGTCCGTTGTCAGGAGGCATAACAGAGGTAATTACAATTAAAATGTTTGTAAAGCTATGGGATAAATTTGCAGTGTTCATACAAACTATCGGCCAGTGCGAAATCCCAAAGATCTGAGAAAAACTACATGTGAGTGATATATATAAGAAGGGTGGAAACGGACCCGAAAAATTACAGACCAATAACCTAAACATCAGTTGCTGCAGATTTCTTGAACTCCTTCACTTTGCGAATGTAATAAATTTCATTGATATGGATAATCTTCTGTCCATAAATATGCAACGATATAGAGAGCGTCGCTATTGCGAAACTCAGCTTTCCCTATCCAGGCATGACATTGTGACCCATGGAAGCAAAGAAATTTTCTTTCTTTCTCTTAGGCTCTTTTCCCGCACATGCGGAGTCGGCACTGTATTAAACGCGGATTTGGCATGTATTAATATTTACAGAGTGGCCGGATGCCCTTCCTGCTGCCACCCCATGCCTCCCAGGAGGAAATGTGTACCCCAAATGTCTGCGTGTAGTGTAACAAGTGTCTCAAATTGTAAAGTGTTACGAAAGGTTTGCCAATCGGGTAACTAAGCCGGGACTTTGAGACCAGCCCGGTATTCACCAAGGGGGGTGTGGAAAACCGCCTGTAAGCCACATTCAGGCTGGCCGGCACTCCGACCCCTTTCGTAAATCCGCAGGGCGGATTCGAACCGGGGCCCGTACGCTTCTCCGTCTCGGAAAGCGGTGCGTTCCACCACTCGGCTAATCGAGCGGGTCCATGGAAGCAGAGAAATGCAGATTGTATAATCATACATGTCTAGAAACCGTTTGACGCCGTACACAACAGTTGGGTATTGTCGAAGATACGGATTTAGGGAACAGTTTGGCAAATATGAAGGTCTTATATCAGTAGTGGTACAAGTTCACTTAAAAAATGGATTAATCTTCACGTACCTGCTGACACATGTCGATTTTAATTTATCTGCGTAGTGGGAGAGCTCCAAATTCGACAGGTGTCTGCCACAGGCGTTGAATTGGTTACTGCTGCTACAATGGCAGTGTATCACGATTTAAGTGGTATTATAGTCACTGCACGAGAGATAGGGCGCAGCACCTGCGTGGTAGCCGTGAGGTGCGGATTTTTCCGTACGACCATTTTACGAGTGCTCCGTGAAGATCGAGAATTTGGTAAATCATAGAATATCTGAAATCGCTGCGACCGGAAAACCATCTTCAAAGAATGGGACAAATGACGACTGAAGAGAATCTTTCAATGTGACAGCCTTTTCACAAATTTCTGGAAATTTCAATGATGTGCAAACCATTCAACATCATCGATATGGGCTTTCGGGGCTGATGGCCCTAACGTTATCCTTGCTAACTGCACGACATGAGCCAGTAAGCCTCGCCTGTACCCTTCAACACTAACATTAGACTGTTAATGACTAGAACATGTTGCCTGGTCTCGCGAATCCAACTGTAAGAAGCCGATGGAAGTATATGGATATGGAGAGAACCTCATGATTGCAAGGATACTTCATATCAGAAGGGGACTGTTCAAGCTGGTGGAGGCTTTTTAATAGTGTGGAACGTGTGTAGATGTAGTGATTTTGGACCCCTGATAGATATGTGATACAGCACTGACAACACGCACGTACGCACCCTGACTGATCACCTACAAGCATTCATACCCAGAGTGCATTTCAACAGTAAAATGCGACATTCCATACGCCTACAATTCCAGAGACACTCTTCTCAGTTTAATCATCTCTGATGGCCACCAAAGTCCCAAACATGAACATTATTGAGTATATACGCGTTGCCCTCCAACGTGCTATTCAGAAATCTGCACCCCCGTTGCGGATTTATAGGCAGACCATCAGGATGCATGGAGTCAGTTCCCTTCAGCACTATTTCAGACATCAGTCTAGTGCATGCCAAGTCGTGTTGCCGTACATCTGGGTGACCGCCGGCCACAGTGGCCGAGCGGTCTGCGGCGCGCCAGTCTGCACGGCCGCTACGCTCGGGAGTTCGAATCTCCCTTCGGGCATAAACGTTTGTGTCGTCTTTAGCTATTACATAAGTAGTTTAGGGACTGATGCCCCCCTCAGCTAAGTCCCTTAAGCTTAACAAACCTTTGAACTTCAGCGTACTCGTGGGCACTACACGCGATGGTATAAAGGGATATCAATTTCTTTGGCTCTTCAAAGTAACACACATTCCGGTTTCCTCCTCTGTAATTGTTCATCGGGGAAAATCGTATCGCATTAGTTCCCCAGATAAGAATCACATGCCTTCTCCAGAAACTTTAATAATCTGAATGTGGTGTACAGGAAAATCTTTTCTCACTAAAAGAGGAAACAGGATCACATAGACAAATTTATAATTGGCGTGAAGAACTACAGCTTTCTTGAAATGTAGAAAACTATTAGCACAAGGGAGTATGAAAAGACTCCCAATATTCGAATAAAGTATCAGAACAGCCCTGGCTGACACAGTCACTTTAATTATTTACTGTGGTGTAACACTGCAGGGCAGCAGTCGAACATTTTCCGTATCCAGAAAGGCTCGTACAGGACCTGCAACATGCGGTCGTGCATTATTCATCTGAAATGTAGGGTTTTGTTGGGCTCGGATGAAGAGTAAAGCCACAGGTCGCAACACATCTGAAATGTAACGGCCACTGTTCAGAGTGCTGTCGATGCGAACAAGAGGTGACCGAGACATGTAACCATTGGCATCCCATACAATCACGCTGAGTGATACACCAATATGGCGATGACGAGTACACTCTTCCAATGTGCGTTCACCGCGATGTCGCCCAACATGTATGCGACCACCATGATGCTGTAAACAGAAACGGGATTCATCCGAAAACATGACGTTTCGCCATTTGTGCATTCCGGTTCGTCATTGCGTACACCATCGCAGGCGCTCCTGTCTGTGATGCAGTGTCAAGGGTAATGGCAGCAATGGTCTCCGAGCTGATGGTCCATGCTGCTGCAAACGTCGTCGAACTGTTCGTGCAGATGGATGTTGTCTTGCAAACATTCCCATCTGTTAACTCAGGGATCGAGACGTGCTTGCACGATCCGTTACAGCCATGCGGATAAGATGCCCCTCATCTCAACTGCTAGTGATACGTGGACGTTGGGATCTTCCGGAACGGCGTTCCGTATTGCCCTCCTGAACCTACCTATTCCACAATCTGCTAACAGTCATTGGATCGCGACCAACGCGAGCAGCAATATCATCATACGATAACCCGTATACGCGATAGGCCACCATCCGACCTTTATCAAATTCGGAATCGTGATGGTACGCTTTTCTCCTCCTTGCACGAGGCATCACAACAACGTTTCACCAGGCAATGCCGGTCAACTGCTGTTTGTGTATGAGAAATTGGTTGGAAAGTTTCCTCATGTCAGCACGTTTTAGGTGTCACCTCCGGCGCCAGCCTTGTGTGATTGCTCTGAAAAGCTAATCATTTGCATAACAAAGCAACTTCTTCCTGTCGGTTAAATTTTGCGTCTGTAGCACGTCAATAGTGTAGCAATTTTAATGGCCAGGAGTGTATGTTGACGTTTAAGCATCGCTCGTGATTCGACTAAAATAGTAAAGTACACTGTACTCTTATCCAGTAACCATTCAGTGACTTCCGTTGTATGTACATTAACACATTTCTCGTCCTTGGCGTGTGTGATAACGAATCTTTTGGTCCCTCAGCACCATTCCATACATCACACATATTCACTAACAATTTATAAACACTGATATTGAAGCAATGGCAAAAGGTTTCGCTTTCTACATCTCTTCGGGCAGAATTCCGTTAGCCCACACTACTATAATCGAGTCGCGACAGAGTCGTGTAGCAATGCAGAAGTGTGTTACGGTTCGCACCCCAAGTGCTACTGCTAAGGCAGAGGACGGCGTTGAGGTTTCACCATCTTTTCTGTTTGAGCTGGCGAATAAGTGGTTGCCATGTGAGCCGAATACCAGACCTATAAACGATGAGTTTCAACTGAGTAGTTGCTCGTTAAGATAAAGCGCCGGTGCACTGGTATGGGAATTGTTGTAGATGGTCTAACATGTCCAGTTGAGCAGCAGCAGCATCTGCACCGCGGCGGAACCTATTGTTACATAAGCTGCCTTGTTGTCATATCTTTCGAGGCACCTTCCCCTTCCGAGATTTCTCCAGTGATAGCAGGTTCCGTTTCTTATTTCTTCAGGTTGTCATTTGATGTGTTGCTGCGTACTGCAGTATTTGCAGCCCTGTATATTTCAATTCTATTGTTTAGCTTTCGTCTTGTTTCTGATTTGCTTAGTGGAACCAGTCTTATCTTCCGCTTTGTTGCCGCTCGTGTGCCAGTCATCTGCCCCATGCACCGGCGTGTATTTGGCAGTGTAATTTTCCTTCCATCGTCCGAAAACTGCCCGGCGAGGGGGTGCATTTTGCCATTCCAATCTAAATTGTCTTTAGGATTTCGGTGTGTAATTGTGTATTTTAACGTATTTCTACCATACTGATATTGGAATAAACTTCGCAAGGTGCCCATTATCGTTTCCATTAACTGGTTCGTCTGTGGGCATAGCTGACTCGCTGCGGCTGAACAGCCATGCGTACTGAGGCACCGTGCTGCGGTCAGCGCGGCCATTCGCCGTCGGAGGTTCGAGTCCTCTCTCGGGCAAGGGTGTATTTGTTTTTCTTAGGTCTGTTTAACTTAGTATAATTAGTTTCTAAGCTAGGGACTAATAAACAAGCAGTTAAGTTCCACAGATTTACAAACATTTATTACTATTATTATCATTTAGCTGACTGAAGTGTGACTTCTGTCTCACGTCATGGTATCCTAGGATCACGCGTGTGCGCTGATAAGCTTCCAGCTCAGTCTGTGCTCGGGTGCTGATGACCCAGCTATTTACTGCCCTAAAACAGCAATCACCATCCATCATCATCGCTCTGTGCTGGCAGTCCTAAAAGCCTGTTATCTGTTTGTGTTTAATGGTTTCACTGCTAATCACCCGTAGCGCTTCACTACCTTTCTTTATTTAAATATCTTACCCTTCATATCTCGTGTTCTTCGGACATCTTTATGGTTGGTGCTTAACTGTTTTGTCACAGTCAAAATTAAATAAAAATTATTTTGATTGTTACTTCATGTCCATTACTGTGTACATAAAGGTGTTACCAAAATGAGACCTCGTGCAGTTCAGTTGGCTAAAATTTTGAAATGCGTTCTGTTCGTTATTCTGTATCAAGTTGACTTATAATTTCGTCCTTGATAGTACTTTGACATAACGGTTGCTAATTTACAAGGGCACTGCCAGTTTATATTGTTGATATAAGTTATTTCTTCATTATGTTCATTTAGAATTTCAAGTTCCGCACCATTAAGAAAATTTTCTGGTTTATCTGTGATTCTTTAGAATTGGTAACGTAAAATTTGAAGCTTTGGCCGTTTAAGAAATTTAGAACTGTTTTGCTGGTTTAAATATAAAGCTGTGTTTAAGCCTTTACGTGACATTAAAATTTCGGCGACCGTTTGTTCTGATTTAACGATTACTATTTTACTCGGTCATTGTCACATTAAGATACTGGAATGTGTATTTTAAACTATTTTGAGTATTTCTTTAAATACATATTTTAAGTGCCTGTCTACTTTGAAACCGAAATTGTAAAATATATTCATTTTAATAAATTGTTTGATAAGAAGCAACCGATGTTATTGGTCTCGCTCCTTCCCTAGTTCTTCCTTCTTTTCATCTAATTTTTAAATTTGTGGACTCACTTATATAATATTAGTATGTCCACTTCGTGTGATATTTGTAAGGTAAATGGTAACTGTTTGGTACGTGTACGAGAGATCAACGCCGGATTTGACACACCATATTTAATGTCGTTACGAAAGCTTCTGTATTTTATAACATATTTAGGAAAGGGTTCCTTTTCTTATAAAACAATTGGTGGTCGCCTGATAATCATTACTAAATAATAAAGCAATAATATGCAATTTTATTTACACACTTCACAATGATTTGTAGCTCACGATGACATATTATAAAACCACCGTAAAATGATAGAAAAATGAAACTTAGGTAACTGAAGTCTGAAATATTAGAGTAATTGGCCAGATAAGTAGTACTGCAGGAACGAGTACTAAAGAAATTTTTTAACTTTGCTAGATTATGAAAACGAAAGATCCGTTCGAGTTTATAGCGAAATTAATTACTTTTAAAAACCGAAATATCATAAACCTTCGGTGTCTATACTTCTGTACTCTAAATGCCTGACTGTCGTACTGCCGTCTATCCAAGCAAATGCTTATTTACATTTAGGTTGTGTTACGTAATAACTAAATGTAATGCTATCGCCCAAGTGATTGTTAGCGCAAACAGGTTGCGGAATTAAATAGTGTTCGTCGCTAGGGAATGCATTTAAGTAGTGCAAACAGCAGGACCATTCAATTACTGGCTCGCCCAAATTATAGCATCATCGAACGCGCAGTTTCGTTCGCATCAGTTCCAATGGTCAATGCAATTGGAAAAAATTTCCAATAAGGGGTTCATCCTTCTTACTGTACTCTTAGATTGAACAAACTGCACGTATACTGCTTTCATTGTTATTCTGTAGCTTTGGAGACGTTTTTGTTCTCTCGTTAAATTCCGAATGCCTTCAAATTTGCTACGAAGCAAGTCCAGGAGATAAAAAGCGCACCAAGGCAGTAACATTTATCCGTTCCCACTTCCCTACAGTCAATGTATTATTGTATTAAAGTCGTCTGTAATCCAACAGAAGTTGTACAATAAGCGACACATTAATGGCATGTAAACACGGGTTGGTAGTCTTCGGTCTGGGTTAAGCAGAAGCAGGAATTGTTTATTTGAATTACCAACGTTCTGCTTGGACGGGAACGATGCTGGATGCTATTCCAATAGTAGATTCTTTTACAATTGTCCCTCTACTCTAATTTCAACTAAATATTCAGTGGATGAATACTAAAGTCCATTTTACGCAAACGTATCTATCGCGTTGTCATAACATCTGTGTCGCCTAACATAACATTTTAAAGATTTCCGTAGTTGCGCTGTATTCTCATTCGCCGGCATTATCAAACATTGCAGTATATTAGAAATCTCCTCCTCATCAATCACAATACGCAGCGTCTAACACCAAATTCAAATGTTCAAATGTTTGTAAAGTCTATGGGACTTAACTACGGGGCTATCAGTCCCTAAACTTACAAACTACTTTTGAACTAACTAAGACTAAGGACGGCACAAATATCCATGCCCGAGGGGGGATTCGAACCCCCGACCGTAGTGGCCGTTCGGACCGTGACTGGAGCGCCTTAGTCCCCTCGGCCACCGCGGCCGGCCGTCTAATACCACTGTCGGCCGCATGCACTTTCTCCTTCCCGACTGTGACGACCTACCGGCAGCAGTGGCCGAGCGGTCTGCGGCGTGCCAGTTACGGTCTGCACATCCGCTGCGGTCGCTGGGTTCGAATCCCCCCTCGGGCAGGAATGTTTGTGCCGTCTTTAGTATAAGCTAGTTCATAAGTAGTTTGTAAATTTAGGGACTGCTGACCCCGTAGATAAGTCCCATATGCTCTAAAAACAATTGAACCTTTTTTTTTTTTTTTTTTTTTTGTGCAATACAGTATTAGACATACCAATCTTCCTTCCTTCGTTCGCCATACAAGGTCGTTTCGTTGACGACAGCTCATTTCAATTAGTTCTATGATTGGATGTTCACTATTTCATAATCACCACCGCATCACAATTCGTTGTGCACACTATTCTGGATATCCTTTCTAAGCACATTCTTATATCAATCTATACTGTCAGTTCTCTACTTCTCTGCCACTCTGCAGGATCTATCTTATATACTGATGAGCCAAAGTTACTATTACACCTACTGTTATAGTGTAAGTCTCCCGAAAGTACGCAGACGTGGAGGAACACTGCGTGATATGGACTGCACTAATGTCTTAAGTTGAGTTGGAGAGAACTGTAGCCATGCACCCGGCACGTCTATGGATAAATCCGTAATAGTACGATGAAGTGGAGATCTTTTATGGAGAGTACATTGTACAACGTCGCATATGTGTTCAAAATTGTTCATGTTTGAGATGTTTTGTTGGCCAGTACAGTTGTTTAAACTCTGAAGAGTGTTCTATAGCAACTCTGTAGTGATTCTGAACACATGCAGAGTTACATTGTCCTGCTGTAGTGGTCACGTCAGTCAGAATGCAAAATGAAGAGGAATGGATGCGAAGTATGTGGCACCTTTTGGATCAGCGCTCCATGTCACTCCAACTGCATATGACCCACACTATTACAAATCCTCCTTCAGGTTGAACAGTCAGAATGCAAAACGGAGAAGAATGGATGCGACGTATGTGGCACCTTTAGGATCAGCGACTCCATGTCACTCCAACTGCACACGCCCCACACTATTACAGATCCTGCTGCAGATTGAACAGTCAGAAAGCAAAATGAAGAAGAATGGATGCGAAGTATGTGGCACCTTTTCTATCAGGGGCTCCATGTCACTCCAACTGCACTTGCCCCACACTATTACAGATCCTCCTGCAGGATGAACAGTCAGAATGCAAAATGGAGAAGAATGGATGCGACGTATGTGGCACCTTTTGGATCAGGGGCTCCATGTCACTCCAACTGCACACGCCCCACACTATTACAGATCATCCTGCAGGTTGAACAGTCAGAATGCAAAATGGAGAAGAATCGATGCGACGTATGTGGCACCTTTTGGATCAGGGGCTCCATGTCACTCCAACTGCATATGCCCTACACTATTACAGATCCTCCTGCAGGTTGAACAGTCATAATGCAAAATGGAGAAGAATGGATGCAACGTATGTGGCACCTTTTGGATCCGGGGCTCCGTCAGTCCAACTGCACACGCCCCACACTATTATATATATATATATATATATATATATATATATATATATATATATATATAGAGCACTGAGGATGGTCAGACACTGACCGAAATTGATCTGTATTGTGTATAAAAAATAACGATTTCACTGCGTCCAAAGCTGGTACTTCCCATTTTAATAATAATTTTTTATTATGTTACTTCCACCAGATCTAATGTAATTCGTCTATGCCGGCCGCTGCGGCCGAGGGGACTGCGGCGCGTCAGTCACGGTCTGCACGGCCACTACGGTCGGGGGTTCGAATCGCCCCTCGGGCATGGATTTTTGTGCCGTCCTTAGTATAAGATAGATGATAAGTAGTTTGTAAGTTTAGGGACTGATGACCCTGTAGTTAAGTCCCATAAGCTATATAAACAGTTGAATTTGATTTTTAATTCGTCTATCTTTGTGAGCATGTAACTATCTGTACTTTTTTTGTTTTCGGTTATAACACAGCATTGAGAGTACAGAAATCTCATTACTATTAATTGGCACGGGTATTCAACTCGTAAACAGTAGCGGGCGAGTTACATATTGTATGAATTGATATTAAAAGAAAAAAAAATGTTCTCGTGGGTGCTGTTGCCAAGATCCCTTTCATTTGGGATTTCCTCTTACACATTGTAGTACAAGTAATCTGAGTCGATTAATCCAACAGTATAAAGCTCAGGCGTATTGTCTGGGCACATTCTGCATTCTGTGACAAGCTTGCGATATCAATGGCGCTCACTCGGGATCTATTTCCACACAATAGTTGAGCTGCGTCCACGATTCTCTCTGGACATGTGGCTTTACGGTATGTTGCGTCAAGTGTCCGATAAAACCGGTCATGCAGATCTCCACTGAACACACGTTGTCAGTTTTGGTGCTGACGTATAAATCCGATATATGCAGGTCGTAATGCCTCAGTCACGGATAAATTAGCTAGCTTATCAGGGTAGTTCAGTCTCCACGTGTCTGTGAGGCACATTCCTGCGCTAATGATTCCATTTTACGGCTATAATTGAAAGTGGACGTCTGCTCTCTGTTGCCACACGTAAGTAACGTTGTCCATTTCTAGCATTCCAAATACAGAAGGTATCTCGCGTTTAGCAGGGAATCCAGAGAGTGCATAAATTGACACGAAGTGCCATATCTAGTGTGTGTGTGGGGAGGGGGGGGGTGTCTGCCGGGCTTAGGTCAGTCCCCACCTGGCATAAATAATAAAATGACCAGAGTACACAAACAGGTAAGATCATTATTTCAGAAGCAAGGAAAGATAACAAGTAAAATTTAAACACGTTCAGGATCTCAAAGATTACAACCTTTTCCAGAACTATCAATTTAATAAATCATCGTTGCAAAATATTAACACTAATTGTTATTGTATGCTCAACAATGACCATGTCTGAGGGCTGCGGTGGTCAGAAAACATGTTGAAACTCAGAAAACTGTTCCTCAACACACTCTGTGTAGCACCCCTGGACGTGTGTCGTGTAGCACTGTCCTGCCAGATTTGCCTTCCTCTCGATATACAAAATAGACATGAATGGATGAAGGTTATCTTGGAGTATGCGTACATACGTGTCAATTGTCAGAATCGTATTTACACTATAAAGAGTCCCATATCTATCTTCACACGTTCCACGCCATTAGAGAGCCTTCACAAGCTTTAACAACCCCCTGCTGGCGTAGAGGGTCCCTATGTATATGAGTTGGTCTCCATACACGAACACGTCTGTCAGCTCGATATAATTGGAAAAGAGTCTCGTAGGACGAGACAACACGCTTCCAGTCATCAATAGTCGACTATCTACAAACATGTAAGCTGAACACAAGAATAGGTGAACAAATATATACTACCAATTCTACACCACACTGTAGCGCGTGTTCATACTGTAGGGGGGAAATAGGTAAAAGTGAATTATTGGAAGTATTGCAGTGGACAGGCAGCGCAGGCAGTGGACAAGTGTTTTGCAACCAGCAGTAAACAGAGAGGATGAGGCGCAGTTAAACGAAAGCAGGCCGCCGACGCATATAGCAATCCAAGTCAAAACACAGGAACCAGGACGAGTTTATCGGAAGCAGCCTGACTAGCACGTACTTGTAAACAAAGTGGTTTCAGTGAGTTCGCGTCCAAAGAGGAGTTACTGGTGCTACGCAACGAAGTTCGTACCAGTTTGCAGGTCAGCAAGCTGCAACGGAAGCATGCAGAAACCTTCGTACCCAGCGAGTCTCAGCGAGTATTCGACGGACAGGCAGTATTCGCCAGAAGTTAACCATTAGACGACTGGCAATACTTCGTCATGTTGTAGGAAACGCCGTAGTCAAAAATGTTCAAATGTTTGTAAATCTATCGGACCAAACCGCGTGTTCATCAGTCCGTAGCTTACAAACTACTAGGTAAACTAACCTAAGGACAACACACACATCCAAGCCCCGGGGAGGACTCGAACCTCCACGGCCAGCAACGGCGCTCTCCGCAGTGAGACGCCTTAGACCGCTCGGCTACTCCACGCGGCACGCCGTCGTCAACCTAGCCTTAATAGACCTAGAAGAAGACTCCAGAAGGGCTCCGGAGGATGCAACATCCTTTCTAGCAGCAGCGGCCTTCGTACAGTGGTCCACCACGCAATGCAGCAAGCAGCAGCAGGCCGTCCTGTTCCAGAATAGGCAGCTTCAGGAATTACGGATCGCAACGCAGAAGAATGCCGTCGACAGAAAAGTAAGCCATTCACCTAGTATGCGGAGCAGCGCAGAATAGGGCCATCGACGGGGAGAATAACCACTCACCTGAGTAACAACAAAGCGATCCGCCAACAGAGAAGCTGTTCACTTACCTATTCCGAAGAGAACAAGAGTACATCTTCCCGTCTCCACGGCAGCGGAGGTGCTGTCGTCGACGAACCACGAAAAGACGAAACATCACGCCGAGGTACGATACAACAACGCAGCGGGGTGGGGAGCAGCGCGACCGGCCCGTATAACGTCCCCTCGCGTTCTGAATAAGCCACGGTTCTGCAGCCGACGCCGAGGCCCGAGTGGTACGGCCGCCTCAGCACCTGAATCAGCACTCAGGCAAGATTCACTCCCAAGTAAAGATGTTCTATTGGTAACATTCTGTTAAAGCAGAGAAGCTGTAGTCTGTCAAGTGATAATTGAGGATGTGGAATTTAACATGGTAACCGGTCTCCTTCAGGGAGACGGGCTTTGTAAAGTTAGAAGTTAAATAAATGTATTTAATTGGGACCTGTCTTATTCACAATCCTCTTCCCTTGAGTCAAGTGAACCGAGCCTACTAAGTGGAGTATCCTGACAAGAGCCACGGAAAAGTATATAAAGTACAACAAATAACAAAGTGGCAGAAAACACTCTTCAATACTGACAAAAATTGTTCTGACTCGATGAGTTTTGACAATAAGCATCAAAAAGATAGTAATAAAAGTATTTTACAAATTCATGTTGAGAGCAGCAAACATTTTTCTTTGAGAAAATGTGACTCCATGTGTGATATATGTGCTGAATTTATGGCTATGTTTAGTTCTTACATTAAACAATTACGATCGAGAAAAACGGTATAACAAATCTAGCTTTTATGTTCCCAAAAATAGTGGTATAACAAAATATATTGAGAGGCATACAAATAAAGGGATACTGGGATGATTATATCTCACTGCAAGAAGTTTTGCGAATTTTAAAGGACAAGCTTCCTTTATACGAGGCGTGTTTTTTAAGTAAGTACCGTTTTGCCACACCACGACCGTATCGCTGCGGTCAGTGTGCTGCGCATGCGCACTGGGTACCTACATTTGTTGCCTACACATTGACGCCACTACAGTCAGACTGTGTCTTGTTTACGTTGTGTATTGGGTGTTGAAGATGCAGCCGATAATCGTCTCACCGACAGTAAAGTACTGGCTGTTGTAAAGATTTCTTAGTACTAACGGGCTAAAAGCGATCGATATTCATTTAAAGATGGCTGCGAAAATGTGCATGATGAACAACGTATTGGCTGTCCTTCGGTCGTCAATGAAAGTTTGGTGCAGGAAGTGGACAATAAGGTGAGAGAAACTAGACGATTTACGATTTCCTCCTTGCGGGATGACTTTCCTAATGTTTCTTGAAGAAACACCTAGGCGGTCAGCGTCTTCAAGACGATAACGAAGTTAAAACTGTTGTGATGAAGTGGTTAACAAGTCAGGCGACAGACTTCCATGAGGAAGGTATTAAAAAACTCATGTACTGAGGAAGTCAGTTACATACTCCATCCTATGAGGCTGGTTTCAGTTCTTTCCGGCATCATTGAATATTGTCCAAGAGGATGTCAAACAGTTTACCGGGAAATCCAGATACGATTTTATAGCTTTGGAATACTCCAAACGATAACCTTAATGAAAACTGTAAATGAAACCAGCCAACAATACGCGAATAGGACAATTATTGGAAGTAATCACTGATATGAAAATGGAAACAGTAATTTGTTCCACCGAGAAGGACCAAAGCATACCAGAAATAAAAGTAATTTGCATTTTGACAACTATAATAATGCAAAACCTAACAGTAATTTTCTCTCGGCAATAGCTTTCAACTCAAAAGTAATGGTTACTTTTGTTTGTGAAACCAACCAAACGGTTTCCCCTAGTATAACTCGGGCTTGAATCTAAGCTGCAATGTAGTAAAGGTAATTCGTATGCCAAGCAAAACAAGTAGTGAGTAAAGGTATTGGAGTCACCTAACGCAGCTGCCCTAGCAAAACAGCGAGACTATGGATTTCGCGTTATTGATGAAATAAGCGAACAGGCAAATAAACCGCAAGTAGCAACAAACTAGTTCCTCCCAAAGGTTAACGGATTATCGGAGGACAGAATGCTTCAGTCTGAAATTAATGAAGGAAAATTGATAGAACCTGGTGTACTAACAAGCAAAAGAGTTCCTACGTTATCAGTACAGATTGCGTATCAAGTGTAATGGGGATGGTATTTTAATACTAATATGTTTGTAATATTCGTTATTCCAGTAGGTGTGGGCATGGATGTTGTTTCTTTTCTTGGTTAAGGGTGTGAAAGAAACATTGGTGCTCCTCGAAAGTAATTTATTAAGTCAGTGAAAGACGTAACCGAAATGTCGTCTCTGCAGCTCGCCAGTCGCGTAGTGCCGGACTGCAGTCACGGTGTATTCTGTAGCCGTCGCGGGATGCAAATCGACAATCGTTGCTGTAAGACCTCGATTGTAATGTTCGTACGATTCTCTTCCTTATGTGTCCCCATTGCTTCCATGCATGCATCGACCGGCATAGGAGCGGCGTATATTTCCAGGTATCCTGGATTCGAACAGGCGATCTGCAGACTCCGCGTGCACGTCTGCTTGTCTTCCGTCTTCTGGTTCCTGGACGGCTCTAAAGATTAGGTGGCTCTCTTTCATCCTTGCCAGCTACCCGGATAATTGCGACTTGCCTTCCGATCTTCTTTCCGAACGCCACCTTTCTTGTTGTCTTAAAACACCACGTCTGGCTGCTACGGCACGACATGAACCTTGCCCGGTCTTGCCATAACTGACAAACCATAACGACTGACTGACTAAGTCAGTCACTGTATGACCGCCGATTGAACCACTGAATGATTACTCTTCCGTGACCTCAGTATTAACTTGATCGTCCTGTTGACATTTTGAAGCTTCTGGATAGGTTGCTGACATTTAGCTCATACAACCAAGTATGCCACATTCCTCAGGAAGTAGATGAATGTAATTGGTCGACGGCCTGTCGTCAGGTCTGGTAACTGGGGCAAAACGTGAGTAGTCGCTCGATGCCCTGAAAGCTGTACCGTCAGCTTCTCACTTATGGTCACGTTTCTTCTAAACGTATAGCAGATACATTTATTTCAGTTGATGCCCAGTGGTCACGTTTGGAGGTAGTGTGACGGGTGCCACAAAACGTAAGTATTCGATCGACACCCCGATGTCTGTGCAGAATGATAGATGAACTGCGTAATGGCAGTCGTTCCGTCCAGAACGTATTCCAATGTCTACTAGTACCTGATGTATATGTTTCAACTTTGTGGAACAGTACTATAAACTGTACAAAGTTTTATGACATTTCTAACGTCTACTTCAAATAACTAAATGGCGTGTTACACTCATGTTGGCCTATCACTTGATTCCTGCGTTATTGCCAACTGAGAATTCTGGTATCTGGTTCGTTTAGTTGATTAACAACTAAGTACTCTGACTTTTGTTTTATTAATTTATCCATCAAATACTCAACACCTCAACACCCTTCACTGCTGGAAAAAAATCGTCCCCGAATTTACGCTTCAGTTAAATTGTAAAAAACACAAAATTACATACTCAACATTCCTTCACTCGGTCCGCAGTAAAATTACTATCACAAAATCACAAGTCTCAACACTCGAACGATTACACAAATTCAAAAACTGAGTCTGTTAAGAGCAGAATACTTCTGCCACTTTAACATATCACTAAACATTTACAAATTTCAGTTCACGTTCTTGTTCCGTGCCTGTCTAGGTTATTGTACCAACAATACTAAATCTCAATACTTGATTTAAAAAAAGCTGTAAACCTTACATGTACAACAATTTAAAACCCACATTCATTTAGAAATCAAAACAAAGTGCAAAATACCGGGTGAACAAAAATTCAGTATACATTTCAAAACTTAATAAATCACGGAATAATGTAGATAGAGAGGTAAAAATTGACACACATGCTTGGAATGATATGGGGCTTTAATGTAACAAAAAAAAAAAAAAAAAAAAAAAAAAAAAAAAAAAAAAAAAAAAAAAAAAAAAGTTAAAAAAAAGTCTCTTGCGCGCGTCGTTTGGTGATGATCGTGTGCTTATCCGCCACTTTACTCATGCTTGGCCTCCCAGGTCCCTAGACCTCAGTCCGTGCGATTATTGGCTTTGGGGTTACCTGAAGTCGCAAGTGTATCATGACCGACCGACATCTCTAGGGATGCTGAAAGACAACGTCCGACGCCGATGCCTCACCCTAACTCCGGACATGCTTTATAGTTCTGTTCACAACATCCTCGACTACAGCTATTGTATTGTTGAGGAATGATGGTGAACTTATTGAGCATTTCCTGTAAAGAACATCATCTTTGCTTTGTCTTAATTTGTTATGCTAATTATTGCTTCTCTGATCAGATGAAGCGAAATCCGTCGGACATTTTTTTTAAATTTTGTCGTGGTTTTTTTTTTGTTATAACAAAACAACAACAACTGTATCACAGTAGTATACTCCGATATATGGGCCTGAAGACTGCATAATAGAATGCAGAAACTGGTAGTAAAGGAAAAAAAAGTTTCTGTTATCAAAGCACGGATGTTGGTATTCTACTTCCTACGTGATCTTGACTAGCCGCAGTCCCAACACCATCAGTGATGGATTCAATAAGACTTATCCACTAGTTAGTTAAGTCCAGAAAACTGTACCAGAAAATTCACTCAATCAGGTACATGTAGTAGCGGACCCTGCACTACGTGGACTACGCTCCACGCGGGACGGGAACCAATACCCAATCCACCAGTCAGACAACACAGCCATCGGGGTATCCAAGGAATATTTACTGTTTGTAGCAAGGTCACACTACAGCCAAACATGACGAGAGGCCATGGACCAAGTACATTCACCTACCTTCACGATCCATTGCAACGTGACATGCTTGGTTCAACGAGCGAATGGTCAGCCAACCTTACAGAAGCTTCACGATGTGAGCAAGAAGATGAATTATATATCTTGGAGAAGGAAGAGAAATTTACCGGTCATTTAGTTGTTCGGCTGTTCAGTCGAAGGTCAACCAGTGACTGATTTGTAGAGTCACTCAGTCGCGGTGGTTCGTCAGACATAACACCTCCTCGCTAGCAACCAGAAGTGGAATTTCATGATAAGAAGACGGGAGACGTCCTCAAAGAAGATCGTAAGTTATCAGGGTACCTTGCAAGGACGATAGGATGCGGCCTTAGAAGTCACACGTGAACCAGAAGACAGTGGTTCAGCAGCTGTGGACGTAGAGTCTGGAGATCGTCGGTTCGACCACAGGACACGTTGACCTCCACGCTGCACTTCCCCGTCGGTCGGCGCATCTCACGGATGCACCCGGAACGCGTAAGTAAGAGAATTATACGGACGCCCTACTCAAGGTATTTCTGCAAAGATTATCGAGCTGCTGTCAACGATGTCTGCAGAAACCACCATGATCGCCATCCGGTGCGAGGCTACTAACAAGCTGCAGATACACTAACTGGGAGCAATAAAAGTACATCACAATTTAAGGCTGTTGATGAATATATAATTATGTTTAACCACAACTCGATGAGGCACAGTCGGCCGCGGTGGCCGAGGTGACTGAGGCGCTCCAGTCACGGTCAGCACGGCCACTACGGTCGGGGGTTCGAATCCCCCCTCGGGCATGGATATTTGTGCCGTCCTAGTTCGTAAGTAGTTCATAAGTAGTTTGTAAGTTTAGGGACTGATGACCCCGTAGTTAAGTCCCATAAGCTTAACAAACATTTGAACATTTTTGAGGCACAGTCGCAAATTCCAGCACACACAAGCTGACACCAGAATTATTTCAAAATACTGCGTAATTGTATGCACTAGATTCTACGATCTGTGGAGTTACATACTGCATTCAAGACACACAAGAAGAGGCCTGTTTCAGTATTCTTTTCCATATATAGCATCACTTCTGCGGTTGCGTCAAAAATTCCACCCTTTAACTTTAGAAGATAGACTGGCATCCGTGGAACATATGCCCGGCATTTTTGAAAATCCAAAGAAAAAATTGAGATGATAAAGTTTGGGGAATTGGATGGCTATGAAATCTATCCCCATGGCCAACCCAATGCCCTCCAATCACGTAATCGAAAATATATCTGCTTCAGTCTATCCCCCCCTCCCTCTGTAGCTGTAAGTGATTATCGGCATGTAACGTCATAAAATGATTTTTCTCCTGGGAAAAAAAAGTTAGTCTTTCTTAAGTTACAAAAATATTTTGGGTTATCAGGAATGTAGTCTAGGAACTTTGGTTTCTAATCGCTTCAAGTCCTGTAATTGGAGTTCCCCACTGTTGAAAAATTTCGATACTTCTCTGTAACCCCTTTGAGTCAGTAACGTCTTATCTTCCTCAGTTGGACGTAATTTTTACTTCTTACTAGCGCCTGTGAGCGCGTGAAACTTTTAATATGTACAGATCAAGAATCAAAACTCGTCGGTGACCTGGAATTTTATTACGATCATTGATACAACGAGACTGAACGAAATTATAATGCCATCGTGTCCCTAACATGAGACACCTTCCAGTACTCATTACGAATTATTGGTTTAACTCTTGCAACTGTCTTAGTTTCTTCCATTCAAACACGAACGTCCACGATCATGTCGCTTCTAACATTTTCATTTTTAAGTTTCTGTCGTTCCTAGTGGCGTAATTTAGCACTAATACAGTAAACGCAGGGAAATTGAGTAATTTTGCTGCACTATGGCTCCTTAACAACAAGTGCATATTGTCTCCGTAAACTCTAGTTTGTAAGTGTAGTTTCAAAGTCTTCTGATCAATCATTATCTTCTAAATTAACTCTGTGTGAGTTTTAACAAACACCTCTAACACAAAAGTTCACATAGGCCTCAGCTGTAAGTAGTTATTCGTTCATGCGGTTGATAGAAGGAATATTTGAGAATCATTTACGTGGCTCGAACGTTCATCACACAGTAGGAAGGCACACCACTGTACTGGTAGGAACATGAAGTAAATTTTAAAATACTCAGATTTTGTGAGGTGTAAGTACGACTTCCGTAGCGTATGCCTCCAAGGTAGCACGTCCTCACAGAACGTGAATTTCTTTTGTCGGGATATTTGAAAGACTACGTGATTCTACTTCCAACTACTAAGGTGGGGTGCTTCACCGCATAGCAATGGCAGTGACTTCAGTATCTAGGTGCATACTCGTAAATGTGCGGGAAGAATTTCTCTGTGGTCAGGAAATTTTTTGTACACTCAGTGGAGGCCATATTGAAAATTTATGTAAGTCATAAGTAACTATAAAATCCAGAAACATATTGCGTTTTCCTCGCTAACTACACCATAACATGATCGGCTTCGTAATCAGATTGCTTTCAATGTCACATATAAAGACTGTTATTTCAATTTTAAATATTCATATAACAAATGATTTTCTTCTATTTATCCTGGCAGAATTAAATATTTCCTCAAGAACGCAGGTGATATTGGTAGCCGATATACGCAACCGAAGTAGATGAGATACTTATATTTCATGATCGCAAGGAATGAGTCCTTAACCTCCACACGCTATAAACGTTTTTCATATGTAACAGAAAGGAGGTTTAATTGCTGTCAATTGTTAGTTAAAATAAAGCAGCCTTAATGAGCATTAAAATGTGTAATCGTGTATGTTAACTGTACCAGAGGTGTAGGGCATACTAGGCCCAAAATTCTACGGTTTTCATAGCATGAAATCCTGATGAGACGACCATTGGCTCTAAAACCTGCCTAAAAATAAGTTTAATACTGTCCATGATTACTTTGAAGATATATCAGAGGCGAACTCACATCTTTAACATGCCTAATGCTATAACATCTAAGAAAATCTGACAATTTAAATCATCTTGTGACGACTAAGTAACAAAAAAAAAAAAAAAAAAAAAAAAAAAAAAAAAACATGTATTCCACAATGAGAAAAAAAGTGCTCGTTTACTCTGCAAATCACATTTATTGTAATGACTAGGTATTTAGTTGAATTTAAAATCAAATGCTTAACTCCGGGGATCGAACGAGAACCGGTGTATTCAACGTGGTATGGCCGTTGGTATTTACACCCTCTACATTTCACTGATTTATCGTGTAAAGTACGTTCAGTGAATTTGTTTTAGTATCCATATGGCAGACTTCACACTTTTCATTGAGACAATTGCTACCTATTGCACCATGCAGATATCACATCCAATCTGTTTCTGCGTTGCTTTTGATCTGTTAGCGACTTTATTAAGCGATTAACTACATCATCGTCAGGAACAGTCTAAGAAGGCTTCTCGGCATGTCTCCTAAATCGTTTATAAAAGAGAAGGATAAGTAAGGACCCTATAGCACTTCCGTGACCCAGGGCCGGCCCGAACCAATTCGGCGCCCTAGGCGAATTATTTTAATGGCGCCCCATTTAATAAAATTACAAAAAAAAAAAAAAAAAAAAAAAAAAAAAAAAAAAAAAAAAAAAGTAAAATACATATTGCATCTTTTTTAATCAAATACATAATCACAACATTACATTACATAAACGTATTTCCCCATTAAAATGGGACACATCATACACTTTTATACAACAATGTTACTTTTTCATCGTTTTTAGATTTAGTCTTTTAAGCACGTTTCGGTTTATAGTTTACAATAATTAATACAATTATAAGCTTCATCATACAAAGAGACACACAAATTTCATTTTTCTAGTCTTGGTTTTTGCAAAATCTGAAACGATCTTTAAATCAATTGTCTACTGTTTCTTGTCCAATTTATAAAGTTGCCAACCCCACAAGTCATTCGTGAGCCATTGTGGATCGCGGATATGTTTTTTATGAGGTTTGATTTCGAGAAGCTGCGCTCACCACTGAATACAGACACGGGAAGATTAAGCAACACTCTTACTGCAGTTACTAAATTACGTGCAATATCTTCATATCCATTTTTACAAATATAACTCGAAACATCCTGTGGCCCTGCGTTATTTGGTACTCTTCTAGCAATGGCTTGTAATACATTGCTTTAGTAGCATCAATATCTTTAGAGTCATTGTTAGTTAGAGACTCTGCCAAATTAACACGTTCTTCAAGAACAGATTTGGGATTTTATTTTGTAACTCATGTATGTTATACAGACAGGCAACTACACGATTTCGGATTTTAATCTGTTGAAATCTCTCGGCAATTTTTTGCAGTATCCAACACTGCGAAATAATAGTTAATTTTCAAATGATTTTGCTCGTTCACCTTCTGCTTCATAACCAAACTGTCTTTTCTTGGGTCTTAGACGGACTGGTTCCATATCTGATGAAAATTATGCGGAAATGTCGACTGCTTCTACCAACATTTTTTCCAATCCCGAATCACTTATTCAGTTTTCAAGAAAGGTTTCTTGTCTGTAGCAGAGCATTTGTAGCAGCGTTAAGATCAGTTTCTTTCGATTGAAGAAGGCTGCTATCGAGTCATATTTACTTCGAACAACATATTGTACCGCGCAAGTGAAGCAATATACTTGATGTTATCTATATTTTTAGTAATGAACTGGGCCACAATTCGCGTTTGATATCCAGCTGAACCAATCAAAGTATGGATCATCATAAATATCAAAGAGTGCATCTTGTACATCAGCTATCTGGTAACACAAAGGACGCAATACATAAATCCTGCTCTCCCATCTTGTATTCCTCACTGGTTTTAGCGTCAATAACGATACCTTCTGAATCCATGCTGATTGTGGGTCAATAAGTGTTTATCTTCGAAATAGTTCGCAAGGTACGAAAAAACTGTATGTTGCAAAATCCTGCTGCAAATAAATATTAATTATATGCGCCTGAAATTTTGAGGTTAGCTCCGGTTTCCTTTCTTCTACATTGGAGTGATCTGTGCAACTCTGGGTGAGAGCTGATGAATATGATACCTGAGTATTGAGCAATTACATCTGCATACTTCAAAAGGAATCGAATAGGTATACAATGTGCACCATAAGAATTATTGCTTTAATCAAGAGATATATTTTGGTTTACTCATCTGACGGTATCTCCTTCTAAGTCACGAATATTAGCAGCTGCTCTTGAATCAATTACACGCGTATTTGCTTCGTCTTGTTTGGTGAGCGATTTTCGCTAAGCTGTCTTTAGCAGGTTTATTTTACCTTCCATAATTTTAATTGCATGGCCTGCGTTGTGTGACACTTAGTTTACATTTTGAAATTTTATAGTTAAATTTAAAATAGGTTCAGATACACGTTGATTGTCTATTTCAATATTGTAAATGTGAGTGTCACAGCATATGTACACGATCATTTTTCTTGACATCAGGAATTGATGCTCAAATGTCATGTCAAGAGCACCATCTGCTACCAAATGGCTCATTATAGCTAATTCAGTAAGTTTTTGACATCTTACCGCAGGATTATCCTTATGATGTTTTATTTATATGACAAGTGAACAATAATGTTTGAGAATAAGTGTGTTTTTTTAATGTTTTTAGTTCTCATGATCTCAGGGATGAAATGAAAGTTGGGTTACGAAAGTACGTTTTAAAATATGTCTAATTCTCTGATCTGCTTCATTGTAGCATTTTGATTATGATTTTGCGTATGCTTTCAGATCTGCTGATGGCATTTAAACTTACGAAACCTGTTATCTAAATAAAACTTAAAAAGCAAACTTGGCTGTTGACCTTAATAAACTGATTGAAAGGATTGCCCCCAAACATGACTAACTTTAATGATACAAAAGATATGGGAAGGATGTGAATTTTGGCACACCTTGAATAAAAGAAAGTATTGATTGCTTGACATATTGTTGCGACATCAAGTAATCGTATATTTAATATTCGAGGAGAGCATGGGAAACAAAAAACCTAAGGGGAGACCAGGAGGCTTATGCATTAAGCAGTTTCGAAAGATGCTATAGCCATTCAGAGACAGAGGCTTGAACAACAATTTCTGCTAGATCCTATTACAGACATTCGGAAGGACAAGAGTTATAGATTATTTTTCACGTCTAATTGACGTGTAGAATTTACATAAAGGAAATAATATTACCAAGTATTTTCCGCATTTCACGATTGCTATGTACAAAGGTAAACAAGTATAAAAAGGTGGTAAACGGAATTTACCAAAATACTTCAAGAAATGACACTAAACAAAGTAAGTGATGATAAGCCCCACTATTTTTTAACAGCTATTTATAAATTTCATAGTGAAATCCTACTGCGAGAAAGGAATCTTTTGCTGTCGTGTAAAAATGTTGTATGAAGTTTAAAGTAAAGATACGGTTCTTTATAGTGTTATATAATTTTATGTTATATAATTTTTCACATGTATTTAACGTGCAGTTCTGAACTGTTTCGTTTTCCACGTTAAATTCTGGAAAAAACAGGAAAGCTGTATTTAGGGCTAGTATTGTTATTCCACCCATTTATATATTACAAGTGCAAAATAATGTCCCCGAAGCTTCCATTAACCGCGGTGGAGTGGCCGAGTAGTCTAAACGCCATGCTTCGGAGCTCGCGGTTACTAGCGTCGGGGGTTCGAGTCCTCCCTCGGGCATGGGTGTCTGTGTTGCCTTTAAGTATAAATTAGTTTGCATAGTTTGTACGCTTAGGGACTGATAACCACAGACGTTAAGTCCCATAAGATTTACAAACATTTGAACATTTGAATTTGCATCCATTATCAAAGTCCCACCAGAGCACCTGGAGATCTTCTTGTCATACCACACAATACAATGATCGCACTCAGTTTTCATTCATTTTAAGCAATATTAGTTTCCAAAATAGGTTTCGTTTCTAGCGAAAATATACAAGACAATGGTCGGAGTAATGTTAACGTGATAGAAGTCGTAGGAATGAGCGGAAAACAGTTATAACGAGGAAGAAGATAGCGATGGCTACAAAGGGGGGGGGGGGGGGGGCGAAGTTCAGAGAGATAGGTGGGAAGCAAAAGGATGTATACAAAGAGAGGGCTGAGAATATAAGCAGACAGAAGGAAGAAATCCTTACTGGTGAAAAACTAATTCCTATAGACATTTAGACATTTGTCAATTATAAAACTTTGCCAGGTACGCTATCTGATAAGGAGTATCCAATACTTATGTAATGCAGAGTAGTCACTAGTTGTACCGAGAGGCAATATAACATTTTTTACAGGAGCTGGAGAAGAGGGGTTTAATGGGAGAGTATGTATGTCGAAAACCAAGCATTTAATACTGAAGCCGATATTTTAGTTTTGAATAACCGGTATATTTCGGCATTCTTGTGGTCTCGATTATAACAGAATTTATTCATAATTTAGCTGTGACTGAGTTAAAAGACTGGTATACGATATATGCACATTTATATAAGTGACCCATTCATTTCAAGCTTCCCTGTGAGTGAGAAACAATACCATCGAAAATTGTCGCATTGCAATATCGCCAACAACTAATTTTCAGCTCCCGTTATCACCGCATCCCTTCATCCACATTCGGTATCCTTCATCAGACAGTGAATCAGATTCTTCTACTGTCTGAGCCCCATATCGACAGAGATCTTCAGCTCCTATAGTTCATTACAGTTTTTGAGCTTGTGTTCGAAGTCAATGTTTCTAACTGGAAGTAATCGCAATAAAATACCGAACATCAGTTCTTTAAAAAAATCGTATTGTACGGTTTTATCGGTTAGATTAAACCAACGGCGAAATGCCCGGTAAACCTAAAAGCAGTTGTTTCAGTACTAATCGCTATTCTTACAGTCGAATAGCTCGTCTTAGTGACACGTTTTTGCCCTCTTTGGTAAATGCCTCTTCAAGTGGATGAAGAACGACTACAATGGATAGTGGATAATAGTAAACTGAGAATAAAGAGCGATGAGTCATGCTGTACTCTTTGGCGATCGCGCCGATTAGTTTGGATTTGGCAAATAACTGTATATGTTACCAAAAATCTTTTATACTACTCATAATTGTGGTACAGGTGGAGTGATACGCATAGGGGACTAATCACGAAAGAATTGCTCGAAAATGTCGGATATCGGTGTCATGTACATTTACAGATAAATAAATCATTACAATTTCATCAAAAGTGGGTAATGTGTTCAAGGAAAAAAGGAATCACGACCTGAGCTAGACAGTATCTGCTTAGTCCACTTTAGTCAATAAGTTATTCGGAGTAGGAATGATTGACAATCTGGACGACTTCCTTAGGGATAACGGATCCGAAGAATTTTACACATTACATCGTCAAATACTAAATGCTCCAAAAATGTTAAGTTGCTTGAAATCAGGCGATCTTTCGGTTAAGATGGGATTAAGTGAGCTTGAAATATATACTGTTGGACTTGTTGGACTTACCTTTCCCATACATAAGTTGCCTGAAGGAGAAAAAAAAAAAAAAAAAAAAAAAAAAAAAAGATAGAGAGTGAGAGAGAGAGAATAATTTCGATGTGCTTCTATTATACATGAGTGCCGAAGATGACAACTCCGTCTATGGAATGAAATGGCGCCCCCGCTAGTCATTTCGTTCAATGAAGAACCAAATGAACCAAATGTACCTCAACTCATTCCTCACTTTCAATTATCTCTTCAGGTAGTACGTTTCCGCTTGACGATCTATTCGACCACGGTTGATTCTTTGCGGTCAACATAGCCCAATAGAGGGGATCGCTGCTATTCAAACATCGAGTGATTCACCGATTCCTCGAACAGGTTGCTTTGAAAATAGCTTTGAGCATTCAGAATAGCTGCATCGTTCCTATTCAAACGTCTAGCCATTCACCTATTCCTCGAATAGGCTGCTTTCAGCCAAACTACACAGATCGTGGCATCTACATATATTGTATGTCTTATTGTCCAAATTCGTGTATAATCCGGTATGTGCTGATAAAACGTCTCCACGCTTTACTAATATTTTTCATCTTTCGTCTTTCCTTCCCGGTATTAAATGCAACAGACATGAAGTCTGTCTACAAATATTATAGAAGCTGCCTCCATGTCTGTCTGTTCTGAATGAACTGAAAAACAAATGAAAGCATTTTCATACGGTTTATTTATTTATTTTTTATTTCAATAAACAGTGTGATTCACGAGGAAGGCTTAGGTGACTGGCAGTGGGTAAGTGTGGTTTTCAAAAGTTCGGGAATAAAGAAATAAATACTTTTAGTAAAATGTATATATGCTGTGAATTGTAAACATTAGCGTACATGTCAAATACGTTCAATGCCTCATTATTATGAGGTGGTTTGGTCAATAATATTTTAATAACCAATAATATTTTAATAATCATCAAGGCATGATGTCTTACAACGTTGTCATGAATTTCATTAGTGTTCAATCTCTCAGCTAGTTTTCTTCTGAATATACGAAATCGCGATGAAAATTTCCATAGACAATTAGTAAACCTTACAGATCATAAAAAAAACATTGAAATTTTGTCAAGGTGAAGATTGATTTCTATTGATGTTGCACAAATTAATACATTTTCTGGATATCCAGGAGAAAAGAATTTTTTTTGTATCGACTATTATTGCAAAAAATAAAGCATATTTCTCAGTGCGGCGGAACGACCTCTTCGTGTGGCGGAACGTGTGCTAAAACCTTATCTTCAAAAGCACTCGTATTGTATGATTAGGGTTGAATGTGGCTGTGTCAGACTTCGTAACCCTTGAGGTGTCCACCCGCCCATAAAAATTTATATATATAAAAATATATGTTCATGTAAAATCTTTATTTGTTGCAATATTTCAGAATCAGATTCTTGCGCCAAGGGAAGAAGTCTTTAACAGTCACTCTTGATAAAATATTCCTGAATTCTCTCATAGATAAGACGGTCAAAATAAATTCTTCAGTTTGTGGTCGTTGCTATGTCCACAGATAAAAAATAAAAAATAAAAATAAAAATAAAAATAAACCTTCTTCAATTATTATCGATTGATGTGTATGATCGATTAACCAAAGTTCTAATATATATATCGAAGTCTTCTTATCGTAAAATAATTCTTCATAAATAATGTACTCTGATACTTTCGTCAACTTTAAACGCAATAGAATTTATTGCTTCCTATGACTTTACATATGTAGTCATTGGCAGACAAAAGGGAACTGACTTTTAAAATTTGTTGTTTTAACATAAAACTTCGATAATAATGTCAACTCTTGTGACGACAATTGCAGAGGTCAATATCTTCTTGCCTCATGGCCGTCGACCCGCGACTTGATGTGGCCGGATATTTACTCCTTGGAATCGGCGTCGAAGATGTTGCCCTCGTAGGTTGACTCGCCTCACAACACATGAAACATAAAAAAAACATACAAAAACTTCTTTAAGAATAATATAACATTAAACATTTACATAAAAATCATTTAAGAACACAAGTATAAGTAAGTTATCCTGAACAAACTGAGCTGACATGTAGCGGAGACAATAATCCATCCCACTACATACCCCACCAGCAATCTCAGTTTAGCAGGTTACTCAGAATAAAATAAAATCGTTTTAGCTAATCTTTCAGAATAGATAAGAAGTCCTGCTTCATAAGCTAGGCGTGATAATTATAAGAGCTATGCTTTAATTCATTAAACAGTTTCCACACAAACACTATGAGATTCACTTCAAACAGGTTTAATTAGTCATGGCTCTTATTGTCCATGTAATATTCCGAATGTCACATAACTTTTACCTTAAAAAAGAAAAAAGTTTATTGTTATCTTAAAAAAAGTTTATGTATAGACTCTGAATGTCTGTATATTCTATTTACACCACTATTGTAGCGTCATCATAGTTCTGGCTTCCCTTCACAATGCATTAAAGTCTTGTATGACGTATACCTACATATATATATATATATGAAACATTATGTACATATGATAATTGTCTGACAGAATATCCAAACGGTAATTAATCAGTGTCAAAAATTTTCTCATAACGTTACCTAGACATTCTATGGAATAAATTCCTTCCCATTATATCAGGAAGCACTTTTTGAAATTAATTTCAATTCAAATGCGAAAAATATAATTTATTCCCTAAACAAATTTAGGAAAATCTTTCTTATTGTTGAAATATGGTTAGGTCAGAAAAGGATCAACCACGTATTATTATAGTGAACCCACCATACATAAACCCTGTGTCTTCTGTAACTATCTCGTAAATAAATCATTTGACCGATAAAATTATAAGCGTAATCAGGTTAATAATCCTCGTAATATATACCTACCGATAAAACGATAAATAATCGTCTTCAGCATGGACGTTATCAAGATAATACTACCAGTTGCAGTGTCAACGTAACGTCTCAGACGCATTGCCAACTGCTCGAAATTACAACTACTTCTGTTATTTTCGTACTTTAAATTCACAATTATAGTGAACTAGTCTTAATAAGATATCATATACTTTAACAATTCTTAATTTGCTTCCTTATATAATCGGTAGTTATGACTAAAACACTACTAAAAGCTTTTGACATTACATCGCCTCAAGTAAAATTTTTCCAGTCACCCGTTGAGGTTCCTCACTTGGCTATACCAATGTATTTTGTACACTCTTTGTACTTACCTCATATATATATATATATATATATATATATATATATATATATATATATATATATATATATATAAACTTAAGTCCGAATAGACTTATTCTCTATATTTCTTAATTACAATAGGACATAAGAATATTAATTTGCATTGTCATTGGAACATCGGCACGGCGATAGTGTCAAGCTTGGCCCATGCAAACTTATATACATATATGAGACACATCACTAGATTCTCGCAAGCTGTAGCTTCGGACGCCTCATGGTCCCATTTTATTTTATATAAAAAAAACGAACATCTATTCCTATTACGACTACAATCCGAGTTTCCTTGCCATTTATCGGTTTAATCTCATATCTACTAATATGGATAGACTCTCTATCCTACAACATAACTTACATCATATTTGTTATGTATATCCGCTGAGGAGTAAAGTGTACTATATACATATTGCCTTGTATACATTATAAAAGATCTTTCTTCAGTAAACTGTATAAACAAAACTACACTTATTTGTACTCAATAGAGTTTCTTTAACATATAGTCGTCGTCTTGTGTCACGCCTTGAGTTGTTACTCCCCGGCTGGTCTGTAGTTACAGACATCAAGAAACTGAATAATGAACCAAGAAGGGTTCTGTAATAGAACATTTGCTTATGGAAAGAGGGACTGATAGACCGGTACTCCGAAAGGGAGAAGAATGAAAGGAAAGTGATAGAATGGATTTCTTGAGGTCGAAGAAGGAAAGAAGATAGACCCCAAAGACACGAAACCCTTCCCACCCCCACCCTAGGAAACCACTGTCCCTTCAGTACTTCCCAGTAACACCGGAGGGCAACAAACTGTCCATATATGATGGTGATGGACCCCTACAGAACGGAAAAATTACAGGTTCACTTCCAGGACCCCCGGAAAGTAACCTCAACAAACCCCTATGGAAGCCCTAAGAATAAGAATACAACTCAGTCAAGCGTCGACCGTCATATGTTGAAGTCAAATTCTCGTCAGTCGGTTGTCTGATCGTGGTCCTATCTTATGCATTCTCACCCCTCTTTGGGCAAGAAAGGCTTAATTTGACTTACATTATAAAGTTCCTTTATTATTCCGGTTGAAGACTCTTGCAACACTAAAGCCTTCAGATGAGGAACTTTGTATACTACATAAGGTCCTTGATATAAAAAGAAAAACTTATTGCATTCTTTGTTTTCTTTACGCATCTTAGGATGAGAAAATGCAAGTAACAAATCTCCAATCTGGTAACAGGGTACCTTAGCTTGCTCGTTATACTTCCTGATTCGTTGTTCAGCGTTTTTAATCAGTTGTTCTTTAATATATCTTTCCTGTATATGATTAATTTTATTTAATGGAGGCCAAGGAATAGCAGTTAATAAAGGTTCTCCTCTGATACGTTTACCTAAGATCTCTAGTGGTGCTAAACCAGTACTTAAAAGAGGCAATTCATTTAATATCTTTCCAAATTCTGGAATTAACTTAGCCCATTGTGTATGTCTGGAAGCACAATATGTCCTAAAAAGTTCCACCGGATTTTCTTGTGGATGATATTTGAAAATAAGAATATGATTTATATTATATGACCTTAACAATAATTTAAATTTGTTGCTGATAAAAGCACTACCAATATCAGATAATATTCCCTTTGGTGTGCCCCAATTAACAAAATAATCTCTATTAAGACAACGAATTACACTTGAAGTTGTTGCTCTTTTTAACATGTACAACTTCAGATATTTCGACTAGCATTCGAGTATTACAAAGATATAAATAAAACCACCTGAACTACGTGGTAAAGGACCGAAAACGTCTGTTGAGAGAATATCCCATAATCCAAGAGGAATTATAGAATATAATATATAATTATCGGGACTATTTCCTAGTTTTACCATCTGACACAATTCGCATGTCCGAATAATAATTGTAACTATACGTGTCATTTCCTAAAATAGTAAAACTTCATGAGATGTTTGACACATTTGTGGATACCAAAGTGACCATATCCTTCATGTATGTATACTACCAAGTCATGTACGACGGTTTCAGGTACTCAAATCTTCCAATAGTTAGATTCAGGTTTCGCTTTCCAATACAATAAATTATTAAAGTACAACATAAGTGTCCTTGTTGTTGTCAAAGGTTTGGAATAATTTAACAAAGATAGGGTAAAGTCTGTGATTAACTTTAACAGCTGTTACTATTTGCTTCATTTTCTTTTCACTTTCTTTATTGGTCAGGAAACACACATGATAGTTAGTCCCTGGTTCCTCAGTGATCGAAATATTTTCCATCCCTAGAGGAAGCCTGCCTAATGCATCTGACACTACATTCTGTGAACCTTTTATATAACGTATTTCATAATGAAACTCTTGCAAATACAAGACCCATCTCATTAACCTACGGTGCAATAACCTAGAATTGGACAGGAAAAGCGAAGCCTGGTTGTCGGTATACACAATAGTTTTCCGTTCGCTAAGTAATCCACGAAACCTTTGGAAGCTCCAAACAACTGCAAGAGCTTCTTTTTCCGTTACGAAGTAATTTCTTTCGTGTTTATTCAAAGTTCTGCTAGCAAAAACTATAGGACGATGTAATCCATTTTCGTCAGTTAATTCGCCCTGAAAGATCATACACGAAATTCCGTAATCGGAGGCATCTGTATACATACAAAATTCTTCTTCAAACTTTGGATGGTATAGCATTTTCGCGTTTATTAAAGCATTCTTTATTATTATGAAAACTAATTCTTCTTCCTTTCCCCCACACAGACTTTTGTTTAAGCAAATCTAAAAGCTTAGGAATTGGAATATCAGTTCCTGGAATAAATCTTCGCATGTTCTTGTAACAACAAGGATGTCGTCAACGTACACAATTATCTTACGGGACAGTTGTGGACCTAATGCAGAGTCCAACGCTATTATAAACGTTTCCACAGATATGTTAAGTCCAAATGGTAACACCTTAAATTGGTAAGACTTACCTTCAAAGAGAAAAGTTGTATATTCTCTTGAGTCAGGATGTAAAGTAACTTGATGATAACCAGCTGTTAAGTTCACAGTACTCATATAACGAGATCCTGCAATCCTTAAAAGTACTTCCTCCATAGGTAAAGGTCTATCCCTTTCCCTCTCAATGATTTTATTTAATTCTCTAGCATCTAATACTAGGCGAACTCCACATCCAATCTTCTTCACCGCCCAAAATGGACTGTTGAAGGCACTACATTATCTCTCAATGACACCCTGTTCCAACATTTTATTTACCTCTCTAGTGGCAGCTTCCATTAGCTCCACAGAAATTGGATAATGTTTCTTAAAGAACGGTTTTGGGTTCTTACTCTTAAGCTTACATACATAGTCTTTAATACATCCAGGTTTGTCTGAAAAAATTGACCTAAGTTTTAATACTACTAATTCAAGCCCTTCTTTTTCCTGCTGAGAGAGGAATGTATTTGAATAACACTTATCTTTTATTTCATTATAGATACTATCATTGAAATCAGAATGTTAACCTTCGTCTGCTGCCTCCTCACAATCTAATGAAAATTCCATGGTATCCACGTATTTAAGATGCAGAGACTCATAATTATTATCCACATCTTTGAGATGGTCAAACTTAAACCTTACTCTACGGTTTTCTACATGAACTGCAAGAGTGCAATTATTAAAATCTAAGAGAGCCTAATGATCATATAACCAATCAACACCTAAGATTAAGGCTAAATTTAATTTATCCATTACAAGAAATGAATGCCAGAAAGCTTGCTGGGTAATTGTAAAAGATAGATAAACTTCTTCATTGACGTTTTGACTTTTCTTGCCAGTAGCCCCTAAAATTCTTACATTACTTACTGGCAACGTTGGAAATTTCCAATATTTCCTCTTGATTTTAAATAATTCTTTAGATAGTATACTAACCTCACTACGAGAATCAATAATGATATTTACTTTTGTATCGATGATGAAACCCTTGATGACTGATTTAAAATTCCTTACTTTTTTTACGTTATTCTCTTGAAACAGGAGGTCATCTTGTATACTATCTTTATCCGATCGATTTAAAGAAAGATTACAAGTGGGTCGTATAGAACATAAATCTACGGTCTGCTTTAGTAGACCCGCACTAAGGAACGGTTTTAGTTTCCCGAATTTTCTAAGATGATGTCACCTATGATCTCGCCATTATCCGTTATTTGTTTTGTGATCGATTGATTACCTTGACCACGTATTTTACGTACCTTAGAACCACCTTCTTTATTCCCTATACTACCAGTATCTTTATAGGGTCTCTTAACTTGCCAAAAACGACTTAGATTTGCGTTGTTGCCTTTACGAGGCTCAGATCGATTATTGCCGTTGTTCCGAACATTTCCTTTTCTTTGTTTAAATTGTCAAACTGTTCTAGGTTATTTAATAAGTCTATCGGAAGTGACCATGCCCTTTCTATCATTTTTTCCTTAACATAATAATGTTGTCTACTAATCAATACCTTGATTAGATGTTCTTCCATTATGGGATGCTCTTTCAGTTTTATCCGATTTAAATGCCATTCAAAATACTTTCTGAATTGTCCCCAACGTTTTGAATAATAGGGTGGGTCTAATAGTTCAAGAGTAAGACGTTGTTGCTCCCCTTTTGACCAATATTTTTCTTTAAATTCGGTGATAATATCATTCCATGTCTTAAATTCACTACGGTTTAGAACAGCCCATTCAGTAGCACTAGCTTCTAATTGTGAGATTACAAATTGTATTTTTCGTCTATCAACCCAGTTAACAGGAAATGAACTCTCTATGGCTTTTACAAATATAGTAGGATGCAAGCCACCCTCTTGGTTGAAGGTCTGAAATTAATTTGCTGCTTCTGAGGTCACTATTGAATGACAATTTCCTCCACAAACTTGTTTTGTTCACTTCACATTGCGAGGAAGTAGGCGCATCGATTATATTATCTGCTGACATGCGTGGTACAATTACATTGTCAGCGCTTCAAATTTCAATAGCGGTACGACTATCATTCCTAGCAATTTTGGTAGAACTGCTTTTACTGTTAGTCATATTATATTCAGCACTGAACTGTGCTAACTTTTTATTAATTTCGCGCAACTGGAGATCAGTATTTGACACACGGTTTAACAGTTCCGCGTTTCGACTGTCACCACAGTTTGAACATTCTGCCGACTGATGATTGTCACTATCTCTGACTGTCTCAATATTATTATAGATATCAGAGATTAAAGTTTTAATATTCACTATCTCAGCATGATCTTTTTCCACATGCTGGGATAGATGGTTTAAAGCAGGATTTCCTATAGAAGAATTTTCTACGTTCCTAATAGAAATTTCTTGGATAGATTCTTGTAACTCTTTTCGAATATTTTCGGTTTGTAATATAAGCTCTTCATGGATCTTAATATTATTAACTTCTATCTCGTCACGTATCTTAATATTATTTGTTTCTATCTCCTCACGTAACATAACATTACTCTTTTCTATTTCAGTAGTTACTAAAATATGAATATTATCTAATCTATGTGTTAGCTCAGCGATATCTTGGCGGATTTGAATTTTTTCTTCACGTGTCTCTTTGATATGTTCCTCGAGCCTATTATTGAGACCTAATATTTGTCCCTGAGTTTCAGTTTGACCGGATTCTATCCTAGCCATTTGTTCCTTGGTTTTGTTTTGAGAAGATTCTATTTTAATTTGAGCCGATTCCATTCAAGCCATTTGTTCCTGGGTTTTGTTTTGAGAAGATTCTATTTTAGTTTGAGCCGATTTGTTCCTGGGTTTTGGTTAGAGTAGTTGCTATCTGTCTAAACATGTCCTTAAATTCATTATTATTGTTACTTATTTTATTCTCAATTCCATTTATGGATTTGTCTATTTTCATATTGAGAAACCGTCCTTCCCTACTAAGTGGAGGTAATCCTACTTGTTCGTCACCCGATATTTCACCTTGTGACATATTGGCTAGATATGCACTGTCTACACACGTAAAATAACCCTTTGAACACTGTCACACACCAGTATTGCCTACGTGAAACTGATTCAGCGGATGTTTAAATTTATGCAGCTCTGGTGATGGTGAGATGTTACTCGCAGCCACACCAACTGCTGTCTGCGTTGCACCGTATGATGCCGATGCCGGTGTGTCTGTTCTCTCTCGCAGACGCTGCCGACGACCCCAACTGCTTTATCACCAGCGGCCCTTCTCGACTGCACTGTGCTCCGTAATCACCCACGACAGTGTTGTAGCGATGGCGCACAGATGACTGTTCACAGCAGCTGGACTGGGCCTGTTAAGTTTAAAAGAGAAAGGGTGCAAGGTGCTGTACACGACTGCAGCGTAGTCTCGTAGAATATCTGGGTAACCGTTCTTCAGGGCTGCCCCCGTCGTCAACCAGACCTCTCGTTGATGGAGAGACACAGGCTGCTTCTTCGTCCGCGTCTGTGTGCCAAATTTCTTCTTCGAATGGCACACAAGTCCTTTATCATCGGTCGCCACGTGCGGCGGAACGACATCTTCGTGCGGCGGAACGTGTGCGAAAACTTTATCTTCAAAAGCACTCGTCTTGTATAATTAGGGTTGAATGTGGCTGTGTCAGACTTCGTAACCCTTGAAGTGTCCACTCGCCCATAAAAATTTATATACATATAAAAATTATGTTGATGTAAAATCTTTATACGTTGCAATATTTCAAAATCAGATTCTTGCGCCGAGGGAAGAAGTCTTTAACAGTCACTCTTGTTAAGATATTTCTAAATTCGCTCATAGATAAGACGGTCAAAATAAATTCTTCAGTTTTTGGTCGTTGCTATGTACACAGATAAAAAAAAAAAAAAATCGAAGTCTTCTTGACGTAACTTTCACGCCAATAAAAAGTCATAAAAAATCTTCCTTCAGATTGAAGAATATTTAAATTAAATCATCTGCTCGTTTCATTAATATATTATTTATCGTAAAATAATTCTTCATAAATGATGTACTCTGATACTTTCGTCAACTAGAAACATAATGAATTTATTGCTTTCTAAGACTACATATGTAGTCATTGACAGACAAAAGGGAACTGACTTTTAAAATTTGTTGTTTTAACATGAAAGTTCGATAATAATGTCAACTCTTGCGACAACCACAGAGATCAACATCTTCTTGCCTCGTGGCCGTCAACACGCGACTTGATGTGGCCGGATATTTACTCCTTGGAATCGGTGTCGAAGATGTTGCCCTCGTAGTTTGACTCGCCTCACAACACATGAAACATAAAAACATACAAAAACTTCTTTAAGAATCATATAACACAAAACATTTACATAAAATTGATGTAAGAACACAAATATAAGTAAGTTATCCAGCACAAACTGAGCTGACATGCGATACGCAGCAGAGACAATAATCCATCCCACTACATCAGGTATGCTATTTTAATTGTCATGCGGTACTTTAGTATGCTAAAATTTATTCGAAAACTTGGTGGTTACACATATTAATGAAACAAAATGGCATTCTTTAAATTGTACTCATATGCAGGACTCTTTGCATCATTATATTCAATAAAAAAACTTGAGTTACCTTTTAAGACTGCTGTTATCTTTGGATCATTATGATCTGAAAAGTAATTTGTTCTTTTATAGCTTTTTAATTTTTTAAATTTCTACTGCAAACGTGGTGGCTTTTTAGAGACATTATAAATACATTATAGCTCAGATTAAAACAATACTTTTCTCCCCCTTCAAAAAACTGAATTCGTTACACGTGTGTCTCCAGGTTATGGTGACCCAGTGCAATCAAAATTTAAAGAATGTACACATAGAGAAGTTTTATTTTTGCATGTGTGAAGTATACAGATAACTGGTTTTGTGCAAAGTAAACATCTGATTGTTTATTTTTGAAATGTGTGGAAGTTATGCAACGATGGAAGTCGTTGACACTTAAAATTATTGTACCACAATAGTTACAATATTTACATTGTATCAACTGTTGTGTGCAGACACAGCTCATATATCTACTATACTAACGTTTCTGAGCCTATCATTACAAAACAAGTTCTTTCTGAGGAGCAACTGGAAACGTTAGTAAATGAATTCGTCAGTGAGGAGACTATTTATGAAGATGAAAATCACACCAGTGATGAGAAATTTCATCCTTCACCTGAAACACAATACATTTCAGATACCAACACGTCGAATGACAATGTACATGCTGTTCAATTCATTCGTGTAAAGACAAAATTAGTTTCTTGTTGGTGGGGCCAGCAGCATTTATGACTTAAAAATACGACATTTTATATTAATAAAAATAATTGCAGATACCTGGAATAATTTAATATAAAGGCGTAAAGATCACATGGACTTTAGAACCTTTACCGGAAATTGGAAAAATATCTATTGTAATCATTATGGAAATGACTGCTGCTTTCACAAGATACGCTGTCGCCATAGGAAGTGACATAAAGACATTTTTATTGTAATTACGAATGATTATATTCAGGGTATTGTGGGTTGCAATGACTAATTATGAGTGTCGAAGAGTTTGTGGAGATGGCTGGGAACCATTAGATGAAATTACACTTCAGGAGTATATTGGCCTGTTATTTCTGGCTGGTGTGTATAAATCATATGGTGAATCAACAAAGAGACTATTGGATCCAGAAACGGGAAGTGCTATCTTACCTGCCATATTGTCGCTGAAACGGTTCTCTTTCATTTCACATGTCTTATGTTTCGATGAAAAGTCTAATCTAAGAGCATAAAGAGTAAATGACAAGTTAGCACCTATAAGAGTTCTGTGGAGTAAGTTGATGGAAATGCTATCAAAACTATATAATCCAGGCACAATAATTGCAATTGTGTGTAAGCAACTTGTAGCCTTTCAAGGATGTCCGTTTAAACGATATATATCGAGAAAACAGAAAAAAATATAGAGTTAAGAAATGGATAATGTGTGATAGTGCCACATATTATGGTTTGCAGAAACAAATCTATACACGAAAATTACCTGGACCACCACCTGTAAAAAATCAAGGTATGAAGTGGTTATGGGTCTGACATTTGTGCTAAAATGACGAAATGTAATTTGTGACAATTTCTTCGCGTGATATGGATTAGGTCAAGGACTTATGAAATTATATCATACAATGTAGGAGACAGTGAGAAAAAATTAGCCAGAATTCCTAATAATTTATTAAGGAAAAATGATGTTAACACTTCAAAGGTTTTTTTTTTAATTTTTATTTTATTTTATTTTATTTTTATTTTATTTTATTTTTTTACATTAAGGTCATTACGATCATGTCTTACGTTCAATGCAAGAACCAACAGGTTGTCTTGAGGAGCATAATGCACAACAGTGAGAAAATAAGAAACGAAAAATGATATTTGAGTACAACACAAGTATCGAAACAGATGATACATTTGATGTGCTTATTAGCACTTATACACGCAAGATGAATACCAACCGATGGTCAATGATCATTTTCTATAACATTATTGATACATCTGCCTATAATGCTTTGTGATGTGGACAGAAACAAACCGAGGATAGAAAAAATGTTCGTTATAAAATAAGAATATTTCTTGGTGAATAGGGAAGACACCTAGTTTCTGATTACATTGAAAGTAGAAAAAATGCTGACACAAAGTGAAGCGTCAGCGACTATTGTCACAAAAGTACAAATGGAAGTCTATCAACACCAAGCTTCAGCGGTAGCAATTGAAATTGCATACGTTCCAGTTGCAAATTCTGTCCATCGAGTGGCCACAAAAAGATACCAATGAAGTGTTCAAATTGTAACAAAAATGTATGTGAAACACACATGCTTATATTGTAAATGACTATAATAATTTTTCCTTATGATTGATGGTTTATTCCATATATAAAACTGTTTTGCAACAGTTCATACAAGGAAAGAACTTAATTCATCGTTGATATTGTTGGCTATTATTACTGTGAAATTTATGATTATTATACACGTAAACCTATATTTAAAATGATAATAATTTTAAAAAATTATTTTCAAATACTAAACCATATTATAATGATCCGAAAAAATCTGTGTGTATAGCTTTTTTCAGTGATAGCAGCATTGTTAATCGCAGCAACATACTCTGCGTAACAGCTCATAAAATACTGTCTGAGAAAAAAAATACCTTTTCGAACTCCGGGCAGGTTGAATGTAATTAATATTTGAACCGAACATGAGTGGGCGTCGTTGGACGGTGGTTTAGGGTGTACAGTCGCCCGAAAAGCGTAAGATTCGGAGAAAAGTAGTGAATCCTTCATGCAGCGATTAGTGTTGAACAGAAAATAAAAAAGGATTAAAATAAACATCAAATTTGGTAAATTTTGGTGCCTATGTCAGAGTTGTGCAGGCAGTGACACATAATTGTTAGAGCAATAATAACCTATTTTTTGACGAAGAGTTTGCATAAGTAATTCTAAAGGTCAAAGATATTAGCAATACGGTTCTCAGGGGATTACTGCAATAATCAGTGTGGGAATTAATGACAGAACACATGTACTGTTAAGACTACGATGTCATCTAACCATTCGTCTATGACTCTTCCCTTTCAGATTCTCTATATTGAAAATGCACGCAGATCAATTAAAAACATAATAACAGTAATGGGTGAAATCTAAGTAAAATAGTACACCAATTAAAAATTATCCCTGGGACAAGATGTGAACAATATCATGGATTCAAGAGCTCAGGAAAGATATGGGAAGAAATGAGTGAAAAAGGTGAAGCAGAGAGAGAAATTTTTAAGATGATAGTGTCAGAACTTCCAGATTCCGAGGCAGGAGATAGACGTAAGTAATCAAAATGGTCTGAGTAGAGGAATAAGATACATAGTGAAAATATGAAAGAATACTTGAGTAGAAACAAAGAAGATGAATGGATGGAGCATCTAAACGAGTGTATGGTCTTTAGATGATCAAAACGGAAAAATAATGTACACACATTTTGTAAGATGTTGCATTAATAAGATTTTTCTCAGATAAATATTATTATAAATTGTAAGAGCGTAGCTGTGAGGCAGGTGTAGGGCAGATGAGCGTCATTCTAACAAGTTTTAATTAATACTCCGGTCTTCGAAAATACTCGAAGAGCTATTTCTGAGTTACCATTCATTTCACAGGTATTGATAATAAAGGATTAATTCACAGTGCGAAAATTCAAGGTAACTGCTTAGGCGCACCATTTTCATAACGTAGCTGCCATTAACACATGTAGATGAAAAGAAATACACATAATCCAATATTACAATATTACAAGGTGTACCGCGAAACAGGGCTGCCTGTCACACCGAAAACCTCATGATTTTTTCATTAATAATTCTACAAATATTAAATTTTTGCTGTTTCTTCGTCGTGAGATTTTTTTATAATTTTTATTTTCTTTATTTTTTCCTCTGAGAATGTCAGTGCATTGTGTGTCGACTACAGGAGGACGTCTATGTTTGTACATTCGATTCCAAAACTGTTATGATCCCTGATATGAGTCGGGTTGGGAATAAAAGTGTAGCTTCTGCATACAGCAATACATTCCTAGACAATAGCGATAGTGAAAGTGGTCTTTAATGTTTAGTTTCGTAATCTAAATTCACTTTAACCTTCATAGAATCCATTTTTATCCCTCTGGGTGTAATTTGCATCCACGCTTGGAACGACTGTTGTATATGCAGTGCCGCAAAGCACGTGTAGGTCGATGTGAGCAGCTGATACGGCGCGAGCGTCGGGTCGTGTTCGGCATCGATTAGCGCCGCGATGCGGCCCGTTATCGGTGCTACTCGAGGCGGCGTCGCGGTCATAGCTGAACGGCGAGGTCGCTCCATGAAAGAGGCGCTATTGATCGTCGGCAGGGACGGCGGCGCACTCAGGCGATGCAACGCGGGCAGCCGCCGCCGCCAGTCAAGGCGCGACTTGCGCCGCGGGTTGTCGCCGCTGCCAGGGGTCGCCGCGAGGTGGCAGCGGTCGCGTCTGTCCCAACGAGGACGTCCACCATGCGAATGCACGCGCATGCGCCTATCGCCGTGCACCTTACTATATTCATCTTCCTATCTGTTTATGGGTTATGTTTATTAACTGTACAAGGCCCAATCTTCGGAAAAATTGCTCGTACGTACTTCTTTTTTCAAAAAATTATTACAGGTATCCTTCTTTGTTTTGGGCCCTTAACTATTTGTCTTTCACCTTATAAACTACTAAAATGTATACTTCTATGGGTACAATTTTAGAAATTACAAATTAAATATACAAGTTTTGTCCCAAGTGCATATTTTGTCTTGGGTTGGTACTAAAATTGAACGTAATTCTTACTGACTTCCGTACATCCACCAAAATGAACCGAGAACAATACAATGATGCTACGTGTCCTCCCCCCTCTTCAGCCACCTAGTCACCTATTTGGCAGAGTCATAATGACGTTATGAAGATGGTGCACTACTCGTTCCAGAACTGAATGCCCGGCTGCAAAAGCCAGTGGCTACACCCCTTCCGTAACCCAAGTTGGCGTCTATTGGAAAGCACGAATCTCAAATTGTCCTTCAATGTTCATAAACAATACCTATGTCTCGGATGGCATTGCTGCTGCTATTGCTGCTACGTTCGATGTCTTCGAGCGACTCTGTCTTGGCATAGAGTGACGGAGTTACCCCCAAATTCACAGAATGAGAGAGGAGTGGGGTCGTTGTGGTGTTGTCGTTGTCAAAATTATTAGCTTTTACCGCCAGGCGAAACTGAGATGGTGGCCAAATGCATTCGATATAAATGTAGACCCCGTCTCGGACTACATCTTAAGGATTGAGTGCAAGGGGGGGGGGTTTCTCGAAAGCTATATTCCATCGGATGCCGAATTACTTAAAATAAATGCCTATGACAGGATTTACAGCTTATTGGAATGCAGAGAAAATATGCCCTCCATTGCTGTTCCCTGTAACATAAAATGCCTTGCTCTTTGTACGTTTAAATTGAATCGTTGATCGGTAAAAGGTAGTCCGTTCATCTGAGTTTGGAGAATACTATGAAAACGTAATAAACCTTATACACACACACACATACACAGACATACATACATACATATATATAAAAACACACACACAGAAGAAAGCGAGAAAATTGGAGAGAAAAGGAGATCACTGATATTACAGGCAAACATTCAGTAACTGGAAAGACATTCAGAAATTGTCAACTAAAGACGTCCATCACATCACAAAAAATAATGCAGTCCTTAGGTTAGAGGTGATACCCATATGAGAAACTAAATTGTCGGTTTATTGTAGTTATAACACACGAAAAATGTAATAATTATCAATATAAAAAAGAGAAACTGAAGAAAACAGTATAATATAATTATTGTTCCACGCATAATTTAATATACCTTAACAGAAATGCCACTGTAATCACTTTTATTTTTATATTCATTAGCAACTATTTAAGAAATTCGATTTTTATTTAGACAAACAGCGGAAAATCCATTAATTATTGTGACATAGTGTTAAAAATAAGTTTCATTTACAATATTTAATACTTGTTTCTTGGAAGTACTAATGTTCTTCGTCATATCCTACAGCATTTTTCATGTGAACGATTGATGAATATTGTTAAATTCCTGATCATCTCATGGAATGTACTTATTTGCCTTATTAATATTTATCGACATCTTAGAATTTATATGAAACAACGAATTGTAAGCCATATATTTCGGATGATCAGGGACTTATTTCCCAAGTCTGCATGTATTGAAAACATGTCAGCTACCTACTTCCAACGAAGAATACTGTGATATGCTGTGAGTAGTTACACACGTTAGAACATTCACTTTAGTTGACAATTTAGGACAATAAAAGATTTCTTTAAAAATGTATGCCCATCATTCTTTCATGCCAAGGTATATCAGTGTTCACTAATCTTGACTCGAAAACAATGATGTGTTTTTCTTCAATTGGATATCATTTCAACATGGAGTTTGACAGAATATATTCTGCCGGGTGTATGTATCATTTTATTTATTATGGGAATATCGTTGTTGCACTGGAGAAAAGAATGATCTCGTGCAGAAAAATAATGATAAACAGTTTTAAACTTACCATAATTCATAGATACATCACTTAGCGCAGATTAGTATTGTTTACATTTCCTCCGTCAGAAGAATCAGTAAAAACATGTAGTTCTTCCACTGTATCAAATATCATACGTATGTTGTAACTGAGTAATGTACACACTTCACTGGGACCTCGATTACTTTGTCTTTTATGGAAACCATTCGACAGTGCTGTAATGTTCCATTACGGTATTGACTTCAAATACTAAGGAACATAACTTTAGCTGACTACAGATGACGAAGAGGTGCTAAGAGTGGAACACGGAACTGTATTTCATTGATCTGGAAAGGACTTATAACTATGTTCCCAGGAGGAAGTTGGTATCAATTCTACAAGATTCTAGAACAGGAAGAAAACTTCTCCAAGCAACTGAAGCATCACAGTTGCGTCTGTTAAATTTCTAATGATAACTGTAAATAATGATATGAAATTGAGTAAGACTGTAAGGAGAGTGGTCAGGATAACAGACACTTGACATTTTTCTAAATGGGAAAATTTTGGGAAGTTTTTCATTATCTGTAATAGAGACCACGTATAGAAAACTTGTGCCGCTCGAGTGTTTGGATTACTAGCAGATCCGTTGAAATGAAGACTCTGAAGCAGTTCAAAAGCTTAGTACTACACTTGTTACTGGCAGATTCGATTAGAATAAAGTGCTACGAGAATGTTTCAGCAACTCAAACGGGAATCGATTTAGGTTAGTAAACTAAATGTTGATCAACAGCTAGAAATTCAACTGCTACAGTAATAACGTCTTAGCCCTTCATCAGAGATAAAAACCCAATAAACGAATTTTTAGAGAATAAATGCTTTCCTCTCTTATACTCTTTCCATATTTCGTACGGTTTCAGTGACATTTAACCGAATTACATCGATTTGACACTGTCTGAGAATCTGCGTGTATGTCAGCAATGTGTTACCACAGTGTCGGCCGCGCCGTTCAATCTTCCCAAAACTTAACAGACATATTTGTTGGCAGCTAGCGATCAGTACCTCCCTCTGGCGGAATAGCCGGAAGCTGCTAGAGGACGACACTATGCTCTACTATGGTTATTTTGAGCGAGGTCAAAGAAATTTTTAAGTAAATGTTATTTACAATTTGATACTGAATAACTTAATATCTTTCGATAATTTTACTCCAAAAGTAGCTACACATGTAAAGAGTGAAACACATTCACTGAATGTCTGGTCGTGTTCCATTTTTCAGTTATTTATTAACCTAAACTATTTCGGTACCATTAATATTCTCTATTAGTATGTTAATTATTTTTATTCTGTTTACTAATGGTCAATGCCCCATGTTTATATATGATTCCACCTGTGTGATTCAACTTGTGTGTTCATGTGAATGTAGAAGGTTGTTTATAATATTGACTGCCGCCAAGTGTCTTACAGTCGTCGCCTCTCGCTTTAGGGCCACGATTACTTTAATTAAGAACGCATGGCTTCGTTTGTCGTCTGCGCTGGTGTCTGCTGGGTGGCCACAGGCAAGCTTACATGTCAAGATAGCGAGGTGGCCGTGATCTTAGTATGGAGCCAAGCTAATCTTGGATGAAGGACGTGACAAGAGAGCTCTCTCGGAACCGTTGAAGAGGGTATTATCTTCCTCAGGTAGAGACGGTTGGTAGAGACAATGCTCTGAACGCGCTCTTTATGGGTTTATAGCGCGCTATGCATCCAGTGTGTGGTGCGGAAGGTTTTAGCGTTACCGTAGGGCTTCACTCTTGGTGCGTCCGTGGAAGTAAGTACTTCGTCGAATCATGCTGAGGGGGAGGTATGCGGTTAGAACTTTGCTTTCTTTGTGATAAAACAGTCTTGGTTTATCAGTATTAGTTTTCTTGAGTAATTCTTTCGCTATGAGACGCGAAGTGTTTCGTAATTTACAGCACTCGAGTAATTCGGTGTAAATTTAGTTTTTGCATTTTCATTCTGGTAATGAATCCCTTAAGGAGTGAGCAGTTAGATAAATTTCCTTTCCTTTACACAAGTACTGTGGCCACTCGTAAAGTAATTTAGAGCAGCAGTGACCGTTTTGACTTGCATTTGCAGATCTCATCTGTCCAAGATCTTGCTTAAATAATTCAACAAACTACTTTCAGGACAAGAGGGTAATTCATCACATGTCTGTACCGTAATAGTCCTTCGTTGTAAATCATTTAACTAAGGTTCGAAGAATGATTTAAAGTTGATATTTGATCTAGGGATAAGTATGTCACAAAAAGGTACTTACTTAAAACAAATAGTTTCGTAATCATGAATGATAACTAATATTTATGATTAATGGGACAGAATTCGCTGTTTTAGAACCATCTCCACCCTTCCTTGCCAAAATATTATACTGTGAATCCAACTTGAACCATTTCATCCTAAAACATCTTTGGAAAAGGAACATGTATTAAAAACGAGTTTCGCGAGCATGTAAGTGCGCTATTTGCATATGAAAGCAAATCCTATCAGAAAGTATGAAAGTATAATTCTTTAAGTGGACACTACCTGTTATTTTTATGCAACAAATAACAAATGAAATCACAGAAAGGCTGACATCGTTTGCACGCAGGAAATTTCCGAAGCGAATTTGACGCTTCAAAAATCACAGGAAATAAACGCAACGCACAGCAAGCGCACGTCGCGCAAGTGAAACGTAATTCTGAAGCTACCGATAGCAGAGCATTATCTGCGCGCTTCATTTATTACAATATTTATATTCGCTTCGCAATTTCTCGGAATGTAATTGATGTACGCAGTTTGTTATTGCGATGCAACCTATTACATTTCAACTGCCTCTGTTATTGTGTCATTAAAAACCATTTGGATGAGAAGTAACTGAGAATCTCCGCTGACAAAGTGAAATTATTTCTTGCGATTCGAACCATGTATTTCTTGCTGCACTTAAGAGTCGTTTGTACTACTTCCGCATTAGTAGGATTACAATGCTTCATCCAGGTTAGGTTCCACGAAGAAAATATTTACTTCGCAGTAGTAAAGGCAACACGGAAAATAAATAATGGTGTTCTAAAATCGGTAATGCATTTCGGAATAAGTTATTACTTTGCTGCCATTATCTTGTGGTGTTTGGTAGCGAAGTATGTGAAATGTGAGGAAACAGTAAATAGTATTCCTCATTGAATCTTCAGCTTTTCATTATTGATAATATTTTATTCTTATTTTTAATAGAAAGTTAATATCTTGTCCATCGTTCTCCTTTACAGATTCCTGAATCCTATAACATGACGTACAACTGTATAGTATTTACTTAAATTTCATCCGCTCTCGTAGCTGAATATTCCTGTATTAAAATCATTATTTACGACCAAGGAAGTTTTTCTTCAAGTTTCACCGTACCCACTATACAACACATTTGTTGTGTTTGTACATTTTCTACTTAGCTCGAGAACAGAACAACTACGAAGCCGAGTGTAGTCATTCCATACTGAATTGAAACCAGAAAATTTTCAGATGTAGGAACAGGTGAACAACGGGAGAATTGCCGTTAGGCGTATAAAACTAAATGCTCAATAAGAGTCCCCTTTCAAGACATCGTCGAACCAGCTCAGAACGTGATATGAAGTGAATTATCTCCCATACTTCCCATCAGTAAATCACCACATTTCAACATATAAGGGGGAGATTGTGTTATTAAATACTTTACGTTCTCATAGCCAATTTCAAAAATATGCACATTATGCACGATCACTGCTGTTAGTAGAATATTGAAAAGTATAACAAACAAAAATATCTGCTTTCAGATATTGGATCTGTAGTTTTGGCTATACTTGCAAACTACCAGAACCGGTAGTATCTTCGCAAATCAGAATCAAATAAAATGTCCCTTCTAAAGAATGTTTTATACTTGTTTGTATTTCATTTTCAAAACGTGGAACGTATTGTTTCCTTAATTGGTTAGCCCTTGAAAAGTGTCCAGGTCCAAAGGAATGGAAAAATGGAATCGCTATCAAAAACTGTTCTTAGATATGAGCATTCAGTAACAGCAAATTCCAACTTTTCATTCCTACCTTTCTTCTGCTCATCTGACGTGAGTTATATTGTAGTTTGCCCTTTTACTGTTGAAGTGCTTTACTTGCATTGTGAACGTTACTTATTTCTAATTTTGAAATTAATATGTTTAAATGTTTGTAAATCTATTTGACTTAATATCTATGGTTATCAGTTCTCTAGTCTTACAAACGACTTGAAGTAATTAAACTAATCTAAGGACAAACACACAAACATGCCCAACTGAGGACTCGAACATCCGACAGGGAACAACCGCGCGCTCCGCAGCAAGGTGCCTTAGAACGCTCGGCCACTCGACCGCGGCCTTATTTTTACAAAATCTTTTCTCCCTCAAAGGGAATATTTAAAAATAGAATAGACCAACAATCGCAAGCTGTTTAGTTCTGCTGTGGAGTGCAACACTTCGTCATGGACCCATATTTACAATTGACTCGTCAGTACGTTTATTACCAGACCAAGGACGCCGACATACATCAACCCACTGTACAGTCGACCGTGCAGCAACTAAAAGTCATTAGAGATTTCCGACAGTCTTAACGCAGCTGCGTAAAGGAGAGATGCTGTAGTGGGAATCCGAACCGCCCGCAAACCAGTCGGAAGAATTTGTTTACCAGGATGCCTGGAATCATAATGGGCAATCAGTGTTTAATTATTCTATCTCAAAGACGATTTCCGATATATTAATATTATCAGGAAGTCTTTCCTTTTGACGAATCATTCTCACCCTACCTACAGTTACGTAAAAAAATTCCGAGATCATTGTTCTCTAAAATTTTCTCCGTTATTTTGCGTTTCGGCAAATGTGTCAAATTTGCTTTAAAACGAGCTTATCTCGTTATTTCGCAAAACGAGAGCACTAATTAACCCCATTTATTATAATTGTTTTCAAATCGCTATTCATTTTGAGAGATGATCTGTTTTAATGCAACGAGACATTATCTTCTGATTTTCATTATTATCTTATAAGAAATTGTTGCGTATAGAACAGCATTACGCTTGTCATATGATAATAATAAAAGACAATAACATAAAACAAGTATAATGCTGTTCTATATTAGAGATACTTTCAACAAACTTGTTAAGATAATGGTGGAGATCAGAAGATGATGCCTAATTGCACCGAAACCGGTGATCTATCAAAATAAATAGCGGTCTGCCCTGAAAAACAAAGAAACATATTCGATATGGTACCATGAAAGCCATTCATCCTATTTTCTTAACTGAAAACATGGAATTAGTGACTATATCTGAATTTCGTTTCAAAACATTTCTGGGTAGTTTATCGTTAATGTGAAAAATCGTGCCTATATACTCAAAGTCTAGTTCTATATTTCTATTAGCGTATGACTTGATTCTACCTAATTTATATTAATATCCACATTCTTACTTACTTACCGCCTTAGGAAAGAACCAATCTTCTTTCTATGAAAGGAATAGATATGCATACAAGTTGTACTAGCTGTAAAAAGAAAGAACAATAATTTCACATGCGTGATAGACAGTACTTCATTTATGATCATGGTTATGTCGTTGAAGATTCGTATTTCCGATATTATAGAGGCGATTATTTTAGCGGCGATTTTTGGTTCTACACTACTATGTGTTACGTTATTGAAGAGCTTATGCTGTTTGTTTCCTCCCCATTCTCACCATCTCTGTCTTAGTATTACAAAGCATTTTCATTTCATCCAAACATGCGCTCTTCAGACATTAGGAAAGATATGTAGATAAGCTTTTGTCACCAAATGTTCAACAGTTTACCATGACATAAATTTTGGCAGACAGGACTACTGTTCGGTTAAATAACACTACTTTTACTAAACTGCTATATTTTATTCTTGGTTGGCCAGTATTTTCCTTTGTGCTTTACCGTAGATAGTCGCACAAAGAAAGGAAAAGGATGAAAAAATAGGACAAGCTTTCGGAACAGGGTTCCTTCATCAGATAGGAGAAAAGGGAAGAAAAAGGAATGGGAACAGAAGGGGAAGGTAATTCAAGACCTATGTCGTGAGGGTGATGTTTGAGGATTGTGGACGTCAGAGAGACAGTATATTAGTACTGAGCCTTGCCAAGAAGGACACATATATAACCAAAGGGATCAAGCAGTAAAGAGAAGTAAAGTTGAATGAACAGAATGATGCTGGGTGGGAGGTGGAGGAGGGTGGTTATCAAAAACGTTTTTGATTAACAGGGAAAGATATAGAGAAACACACACACACACGAACGTAAGATACAAGGGTGAGAAATGAGTAATGTATAAGTGAGTTCAGGATGGAGTAGGGGGAGAGGTTATCGAAGATTTAGGCCAGGAGGGCGACGAGAAAAGAGAATATTTTGGAGGGCGAGTTCCCATCTCTGTAGCTCTGAGGAACTGGTGTTTGGTGGTACCACACGTCCTTTTTCTTTCTTTGTGGGACTATCGGCATTACAGCACAAAGATAAGTAGGGGAGATCGGGGCACGTTGCCCATATTTTTTTGTAAATATTAATTTATTTGACATTTTTAAATTTATGTAATTATTGTTAAATATTAGACAGGTTTTTACTGAACCTGGATGGCAATTATTAAGCTTGAAAAAATTACTTAATGTTTTAGAAAAAAAATAATTACTCGACGTATGTCAAGTGGGCCAATCTGCCCCTACCTTGGGGCAAGTTGCCACAAAGGCTGGGGCAAGTTGACCCATGTAGTCTTTTTGTAAGTATAACTAGGAATCAAAATAAAACTAACAGTTGTAAAGTGTGGTGTCGCACAAGTACAAAGTGCGCGCCACCTACTTTCGCCGCGCGCCGCCATGCACACACGGCGCGGCGTTCTCACGACAGCCACGAGCGCCCTCTGCTGCAACCCCGCTCGTGGCCACCACTGAAGGACATCGGTCACTTCGGACGGAGATAGCAACCAGTTAGGACCTTCGTAATCAGATAGGCACGATTGAAGACTTTGCTATCGTACAGGCACTAGGCAGGCCTCTAACAACTATGTATCAACATTCTGCAGTACTATGTAAAAGTTAAGTATTGTTACATTCTGTGCAATATATATCTCTTTCTAATTTACTCTAGTGTTTATAGTTTCTGGCTGCTCCCCTCCGTACCTGCACCAGCGTGCTTTCTTTATTCCTGTGTCGGTCACATTCCACTCGGCCACCGACACCTACGACGAGGCTGGGACACAAAAGCGGCGACGAAGTTGGGACACAAAAGTGGCGACGAGGATGGGATACAAAAGTGGCGACGAGGATGGGATAGAACCGTGGACCAGCACGCTAGCAGCAGCCAGACAGCAGCAGTTGAGCACGTAGAAATTGCTCCCGCCCACCCACCCTTATTATAAGAATTTTGGGGGAATATATTCAGTTGCGTGTTTTGTGGACTTTTTTGTTGCAGAGTGTCCTCTTTCATACTGCATTTCTGTTTTGCTATAATTTACTTGTATGCGCGGCGCATAATCGGTCAGCATGGCCACTACCCCGAACCCAAACTTAATGGAAATTATTCAGTTACAGACGGCGCAAATTACCCAGCTACTCCAGGCGGTGGCCCAGCTCACAGCGCAAGCAGCTAACCAACAACAACAGCCGCCGCTTCAGCAGCCCACACCTTCCGCCGCAACGCTTCCTACGTTTCGCCAGTACAACGAACGTGAGGAAGAATGGAGTGACTATTTCGCGCAGTTTCAAGAACTCGTCGCGGCTCATCAAATTACAGGTCAGAGAGTGAAGAACCTTTTCTTATCGACTGTAGGAACTCCAACATTTGTGTAACTGCAGAAACTATTCCCCAACGCATCTCCTCGTGATGTAGACTTTGAACAAATTGTAGATGCACTGAATGCTCATTATGAGAGAAAAGTTCTTGTAGCCGCTGCACGATACCGATTTTTCAGACTGAAAAAATTACCGGAACAGTCACACCAAGAGTGGATTACGGAATTGAAGGGCTTAACCCGCAAATGTAAATTTATTTGCTCTTGTGGACTTTCGTATAGTGACGTGATGTTGAGGGATGCGATTACGCAGAACATTCAGGACCCCAGAATTCGGGCAGCAATTCTGAAACAATCTGACCCCTCATTAGACAGTGTACTGCAGCTTATAGAAGCGCATGATACTTTTGACTTAGCAGATGTAGAAATGCAAAGCCACAGTGTAAATTCAGTGCGCCGCAACGGTCGCTTTCCTAGCCGTAGTTCTCAGTGTAGCACTAGGGATTCTTATTCCTCTATCGGCCGTGCTGAACAGACAGTGAACAGTAGCCAGTGTAAAAGTGCGACACAAAGGTCGCCCCGTCGTGTTAGAAACAGTGATTTGAATAACGGGCGCCAACGCTCATTTCAGAAAAATGTACGTAAATCTTGCCCCCAGTGTGTGTCTCGCCACAAGCGTGCTCATTGCCCTAGTCGCAACGCAACCTGTTATCAATGTGGCAAATCGGGACATGTGCAGTCTGTGTGTATGCAAATTAAAAACTCAAAGAACAGTAACGTTAGAAACAGTGCTTCGCAGAGTGCGAGAACAGTTCATTCTGTAAATGTTATCCGGGCTGTGGAATTGAACACTGCTTTCCTTGGATCTCAATTGCAAGAAAGTAGTTCTGCGCCTATGGCAAATCTATATAGTGCACCACGTAGCAAGCGCCGACGAGCGCGTAAAACAGTGCAACGGAAAAGGGTTCGGGACAAGCAAAATGACTATGAACAGTGCATTCCTGCAGTGAAAATAGTGCCTTCTGCAACTGCTCCTTGTAATAGTGCCCAGTACTGTGTAGCTAGTGACAGTAGACATCAAGCAGCTACTCAAAAGTGTAGTGCAGTAGTTAATAAATCTGGAGTAGCTTCGCAGGCTTGCGCGGACGCCGATCCGGCGGTAGTGTCATCTAGTGACAGTGTTGTTAATCCGCTGCGTGCCGAGTCTGCGCCGATTCCTTCACTACGCGGTCCGCGCAAGCGCAGTAAACAAACCGTAGCAGACGTTGCCCACATTCGCGCACCTGTCGTGCGCCAGAAGCACAAACTTTTTGTAAATCTCTCCATAGAAAATAAGACGGTGCAATTTCAGCTTGATACTGGTTCCGCTGTTAGATTAATAAATAAAGACACATATGAACTTCTGGGTTCGCCAAAATTGTCGCCGTGTCAACAAGTGTTAACAGCGTATACGGGTCAAAATATTCCCGTGCTAGGAATGTGTAGCCTGCCTGCCTCTTTTCAAGGTGTAACAAAGACAGTTTCTTTTGTAGTTCTTCAGGCCAAATCGACACAGAACATTTTTGGACTAGATGCTTTTGACTTGTTTGGTTTATCAATTCAAAGAGATGTGCTTCAAATTTCGTCAATAGTGCCTCAGGATAAAATCAATGCATTGTGTGACAAATATAGTGACTTGTTTTCGCCTGAACTAGGTTGTGCAAAAGACTTCGTGGCACATGTAACTTTAAAAGAATCTGCAGTTCCAAAATTTCGTAAAGCTAGACCAGTGCCTATCACCTTGCGTGATACAGTTGCCGAAGAACTTAAACGTTGGCAAGATAGTGGGGTGATTTCTCCTGTTTCTGCGAGTCAGTGGGCCTCGCCTATAGTAATTATACCCAAGCCGTCAGGAAAACTTCGTCTCTGTGCGGACTTCAAATCAACAGTGAACAGTCAAACAATTGTAGACACTTATCCCCTGCCCAGACCTGACGAACTAATGGACAAATTAGGACAGTCTCGTTTCTTTTCTAAGATTGATTTAGCAGAGGCATACTTACAGATTCCACTTGATGACGAGTCAAAAAAGTTTTTCGTCATTAATACTCACATGGGCCTTTTTCAATTTCAACGCCTACCCTTTGGCAGTTCTTCCGCTCCCGCAATTTTTCAGCGTTTTTTGGAACAGCTGACAGTTTCTGTACCGTGTTGTTCGAACTATTTAGATGATATTGTGGTATCCGGACGTACAGTTGAAGAACATTTAGCAAACCTGGAGTGCCTTTTCAAAGTTTTGACTGCAGCAGGTCTACGTTGCAATAAAGCAAAGTGTTCGTTTTTTTCAAACTGAAATAGAGTACCTAGGCCATGTGATTAATGCCCAAGGAATACATCCCTTACAGCACATCTTCGAGCAATCAAAGACTTGCCTCCTCCTAAGAATGTGCAAGAATTGCAAGCAGTAATGGGAAAGCTTAACTATTATTTCAGATTTATTCCCAATGCCTCTCAGATTGCAGCTCCACTGCATCACTTACGTAGGAAGAATGTTCCTTTTGTATGGTCTAAAGATTGTCAGGTTGCCTTTGACAAATTAAAGTCTGCACTACTCAGTGATGCATGTTTGATTCCCTTTGAACTCTCGTCGGGTTGCACAGGAAACAGCTGCGGATGCAGACCTCAGTGTGGTAGCACGTTTTGTTCGCTTTGGTTGGCCTGCCAGAGCCAAAGACATTGATCGGCCTCTGGTTCGACGTTATTTTGCACAACGTCATGCATTATCTTTAAGTCAGGGTGTACTGTTGTTGCATACCGACAACGACCAAGCAAGAGTGATTGTTCCTCGTTCCCTGCAACGAGAAGTGTTACGCCTCCTGCATCAAGGACATTGGGGCATTGTTAGGACAAAGCAACTGGCCAGACGTCATTGTACCTGGGTTGGTATGGACGCTCAGATAGAGAGCATGACATCACAGTGTACAGTTTGTGCGGAGCATCAGGCGGCTCCTCCACAGCGTTTCTCAGACTGGCCACGCCCCAAGGGACCATGGCAACGTTTACATATTGACTTTGCCGGACCTTTCTGGAATACGCGCTGGTTAATCGTTGTAGACGCTTTCAGCAAGTTTCCTTTTGTGATTGCCATGAACTCAACGACGGCTTCTAGTACAATCGGTGCCTTAACATCAGTGTTTTGCATCGAAGGCTTGCCTGAAACTATCGTCAGTGACAATGGACCTCAGTTTGTTAGTGCGGAATTTCAACAGTTTTGTCGTGTGAATGGCATTCAGCATATCACCACCGCACCTTTTCACCCTCAGTCCAATGGTGAAGCAGAACGTTTCGTTCGAACATTCAAGTCTCACATGGAGAAGATGAAATGTCAGCACTCCAGGCAGCAAGCTCTTCAAATTTTCCTGTCTACGTATCGATGCATGCCACGTGACGGCCCGTCTCCTGCCGAGCTGCTACACGGCCGCCGTCACCGCACTCTCCTTCACCTGCTGCAGCCTCCCACGCACCGAGTCGGTTCGTATGGCGCTACGCGTTTTCAGGTTTCTACGCCGGTGCTGTACAGGGTGTTTGCTGGCAACAAGAAGACATGGATGCCGGGCACCATTCAGTGCGTGCTCGGTCGCAATATGTATGTTGTACGTTCTTCCACAGGGTCGGAGCTGCGGCGCCACGCAAACCAATTGCGCTTGCACAGGCTGCGCGATCCTGTCTCCGGTTTCTTGATTCCAGACCCAGTTCACCGCCAGGGAGCACAGCCACGTCGTTCGTCCCCGGACTACGAGATCCCTATGGAGGTCGACGCACCTCCGATGCAGTCGTCGCTGCCGCTGTCGCCGCCGCAGATGACAGCGTCATCGAGAGGGACTCCGGGACCGTGCGGGCCCCTCCAGCTTGGGCTACGCACCTCAGAAGAAGATGACCTGGTCAATCTGGGCGGAAGCGTGCGCCCTTCCCCAGGTTTCGGCGGGTTTCCTGGAGGATCTCAAGGCGGATGCCGGGGCGCGGACGGCGTCTCGATCCCGGCCTCAGCTACGACGCCCGTCCCACCAGTAACGCCCCGCCCAGGCCCTCCTCCCAGTGCCGTCGCCGTGGCCCTCAGCCCTACGCCACGACGGCGCGGCGGTTTGGGGGGGAGGGGTGTGGTGTCGCACAAGTACAAAGTGCGCGCCACCTACTTTCGCCGCGCGCCGCCATGCACACACGGCGCGGCGTTCTCACGACAGCCACGAGCGCCCTCTGCGGCAACCCCGCTCGTGGCCACCACTGAAGGACATCGGTCACTTCGGACGGAGATAGCAACCAGTTAGGACCTTCGTAATCAGATAGGCACGATTGAAGACTTTGCTATCGTACAGGCACTAAGCAGGCCTCACAACTATGTATCAACATTCTGCAGTACTATGTAAAAGTTAAGTATTGTTGCATTCTGTGCAATATATATCTCTTTCTAATTTACTCTAGTGTTTATAGTTTCTGGCTGCTCCCCTCCGTACCTGCACCAGCGTGCTCTCTTTATTCCTGTGTCGGTCACATTCCACTCGGCCACCGACACCTACGACGAGGCTGGGACACAAAAGCGGCGACGAAGTTGGGACACAAAATAAAGAAATATAATTTAATGTACTTAATATCACATTGAAAAATGTTCAAATGTTTGTATAGCTTAAGGAACTTAACTATGTGGTCATCAGTCCCTAAACTTACAAACTACTTATGAACTAACTAAGACTAAGGACGGCACAAATATCCATGCCCGAGGGGGGATTCGAACCCCCGACCGTAGTGGCCGTGCAGACCGTGACTGGAGCGCCTCAGCCCCTCGGATACCGCGGCCGGTTATCACATTGAATATTGAGTTAAATTCTTAAGTTTGAGGACTCCAACAACGGGACAACTTAAACGTATTAGGATTTATTGTGTCTTTATACAAACCAGTCAACTTTAATCAATGTCCAGCTCCAAGCGTTCAGCAAAGATTTAACCCTTATAAACAGACCACGGATTTCATCTTTCACGCATCTCTGATATGCCCAACGTTTACAGTTCGTGAACTGAATTCCTTTTCCTCCAATTGACTGTTTCAGAAAGGCACTATGACTCTTCCTCGCCGTCACCATTATCACTATCTTTCCTCTTTGAAATAGGGATTTCTAATTCTTCTTCAGTATTTTTCCAATACTTTGATCCAATAAGAATGGTTGAAATTCAGTTTCAGTTTCCTGAGATTAAATTATTTGTTCAAACTGCCATGAGGTCTGTCTTTACTTAGCACAGTTGCTTCAGTATGATGGTCTTAGAATCCCAAAATCTTCGCTAACTGTCCTCACAGTTCTTTCCTTTTCTTTTACTTCTAAAACTGCTCTTGGCATCGTATCTTCAGAAATTATTCCCCTTTCATTCTTTTATAATTTCGGATCATTTTTATGATACTATAAATAAAACAAAGTTTTAAACCAGAGCCGTAACTCATGTTTTGAAAACAAAACATTCCACGCTTTTTATCTCATGAATATGGCTGTCTTTTGACCTCCGAAACGTATTAAAATATGTTTAACTTCGGCAATTATATTAAGAATTTTTAGTTATCTGCCATCATCAGAGTCCATAATGAAGATTCTAATACATTCACTGCGACAGAAAACGAGTTTGTTAACGATATGGCTCTTTGTTTGGTAAATGGATATCACAATTATTAAGAGTCTGTTCAGCTCAAAATTACTACCTAGCCTGTTCTTCTGAGAGGCAATCATCCTCTCTCGAACTGGCGTTAATTTAAACTGAGATAAACAAGCTCCATAATGAAGCTTTTTATCGCATTCTGAAGCGGTCTCATTAAAGTAAAGCACACTTCACCATCCAGCTCCTCTTGTAACTTGTCCTTTCCCCATCTTGTTTATGTGCACTTGTAAATGCGTCTTATCTCACATCTAGATATTCGTTTGGAAATGAGTGTGACAGTTTCATCTTAAATGAGACAAAGGTGAAAACCGCTGTAAGCTAGATTGTGTGCAGCCTCTGACTACACGAGAAAAGTAGAAAGAGATTCAGAATTTTATTAACATCATGACACCTTCAGCCAGAAGAACCAGAGCCCTAAGGCGCCTTGCTGCGGAGTGTGCATCTGCTCCCTGCAAAGGTTCGAATCCTCCCTTGGACATGTGTGAGTGTGTGTGTGTGTGTGTGTGTGTGTGTGCGTGTACACAGCATCACTTAGTTTATGTGGTTTATAACGCTAGGGAGTGATGACCACTGCAGTTTGGTCCCATACCATCACAAACGTTCGAACATAACATAATGACAACAAAATCAGTTTCTATAAATAGTATCTATAAATAGTAGCTACAGGATATTTCTATTAATACCAAATTCCTGTACTTGTGAGTGTACGTGTCAGTATAATCATAGCATAGAAAACCAAAGAACTAAACTCTAGTATGTTCTGATATTTTGTATCGATAGCAAAAGTAGGGACTTTACGAACGTACAAGTAACAACAAATTCCTCTGAAGGAACAAAAATTTAATATCACATCATTTCCATTTTTCTATGTGTAGACACACTTCATACCAGTAAAATTTGGGTAAATCTCTCTGATTAAATGGTTGCAGTACAAAACTTCCAAACTTGCATTTGGTATTCCTCTAATTATTCAACACTTCCAATTTTGAAACCACTCATTCGTTACATAAAATTTTACTTGTATGAAATTACGATACATTGAAATTATAGGCAACAATATAGTAATGGGTTTCATGAGAGACCACCATATTATCTATATTCCACAACTCAATTTCATTTAAATTCTGTTATTACACAGTATTGAAATTAATGAAAACGTTTTCAAATGTTGTGTTGTTATGGTCTTCAGTCCGGAGACTGGTTTGATGCAGCTCTCCACCCTACTCTATCCTGAGCAAGCCTTTTCATCTCCTCATAAGAACGGCAACCCACATCTATTTGAATCTGCTTACTATACGCGTATCTTGGTCTCCCTCCAATGCTAAATTTACGATTCCCCGATGTCTAAGAATGTGTCCTACCAAGCGATCCCTTCTTTTAGTCAGGGTATGCCAAAAATTCCTTTTCTCACCAATTCTGTTCAGTACCTCTTCATTATTTATGCGATCTACCCACCTAATCTTCAGCATTCTTCTGTAGCACCACATTTCAAAAGCCTCTATTCTCTTCCTGTCCGCACTGCTTATCACCCATGTTTCACTCCCATACAAGGCAACACTCCACACAAATGCCTTAAGAAAGGACTTCCTTACACTTAAATTAATATTCGATGTTAGCAAATTTCTCTTTTTCAAAAATGCTTTTCTTCCCATTGCCATTCTGCATTTTGTATCCTCTGTACTACGACCATCGCATGTTATTTTACTCCCCAAGTAACAAAACTCATCTACCACCTTCATTGTTTCATTACCTAATCTAATTCCTTCAGCATCGCCTGATTTTCTAAGTCCGCATTCCATTATTTTTGTTTTGCTCTTGTTAATGTTCATTTTATACGCTCTCTTCAACACACTGTCCATTCCATTCAATTGCTCTTCCAGGTCCTTTGCTGTCTCTGATAGAATTACAATGTCATCAGCAAAACGCAATGTTTTTATTTCTTCCCCCTGAACTTTAATCCCTATTCCAAATTTTTCCTTGCTTTCCTTCACCGCTTGCTCGATGTACAAATTGAATAACATCGGAGAAAGGCTACAACCCTCTCTTACTCCCTTCCCAACTGATGCTTCCCTTTCATGCCCTTCGAGTCTAATAACTGCGGTCTGGCTTTTATACAAGTTGTAAATAACTCTCCTTTCCTTATATTTTACCCCTGCTGCCTTCAGAATTTGAAAGAGTGTATTCCAGTCAACATTGTCAAAAGCTTTCTCCAAATCTACAAAAGCTAAAAATGTAGGTTTGCCTTTCCTTAATCTATCTTCTAAGATAAGACGTAAAGTGAGTATTGCCTCCCGGGTTCCTACGTTCCTCCTGAATCCAAACTGATTTTCCCCGAGGTCAGCTTCTACCAGCTTTTCCATTCTCCTGTAGATAATTAGTGTTAAAATTTTGCAACCATGACTTATCAAACTGATGGTTCTGTAATTTTCACACCTGTCTGCGCCTGATTTCTTTGGAATGGGGATTATTACATTTTTCTTAAAGTCTGAGGGTATTTTGCCTGTCTCATACATCCTACACACCATTTCAAATAGTCTTGTCATGGCTGGCTTTCCCAGAGACTTTAATAGCTCTGCGGGTATGTCATCTACTCCTGGGGCCTTGTTCCGACCTAGGTCTTTCAAGTTTCTGTCAAATTCATCTCTCAGTATAGTATCTCCTATTTCATCTTCATCTACTTCCTCTTCCCTTCCTACAACATCGTCTCTAAGTTCATTTCCTTTGTAGAGCTGCTCTATGTACTCTTTCCACCTTTCAGCTTTCCCTTCTTTGCTGAGAACTGGTTTCCCATCCGAGTTCTTAATATTCGTAGAGCTGCCCTTCCTGTCCCCAAACGTGTCCTTTATTTTCCTGTAGGCGGTATCTACTTTTCCCCTTCTTATACATTCTTCTACAGATTTGCATTTGGCTTCTAGCCACTCCTGCTTAGCCATTTTGCACTTCCTGTCAATCTCATTTTTTAGTCGTCTGTACTCCATTTTGCCTGTTTCATTTACTGAATTTTTATATTTTCTCTTTCATCTATTAAATTTAGTATTTCCTGTGATATCCAAGGATTTTTTGTAGGTCTTGCTTTCCTACCTATTTTGTCCTCTGCTGCCTTCACTATTTCGTCTCTCAATGCTACCCATTCCTCTTCTACTGTTTTATTTCCCCCTGTCTCTGTCAATTGTTGCCTAAATCTCCCTCTGAAATTCTCCAGAACTTCATTTTCCTTCAATTTATCTAAATCCCATCTCCTTATTTTCCTACCTTTCTGCAGTTTTTTCAGTTTCAGCCTACAGTTCATGACTAACAAGTTATGGTCAGAGTCTATATCTGCCCCTGGGTATGTCTTGCAGTTTAGGACCTGGTTCCGGAATCTATGTCTTACCATTATAAAATCTATCTGATACCTTCCGGTGTCTCCTGGTCTCTTCCACGTATACAACCTTCTTTTGTGATTCTTAAACCACGTGTTTGTTACGATTAAATCATGTTCCGTGCAAAATTCTACCAGGCGAATTCCTCTTTCATTCCTCCTGCCCAGTCCATATTCACCTACTATTTTTCCTTCTCTTCCTTTTCCTACGACCGAATTCCAGTCTCCCATCACAATTAATTTTTCCTCTCCCTTAACTGTCTGAATAATTTCCTCTAGCTCCTCATATATTTCTTCGATCTCCTCATCATCGGCAGAGCTAGTTGGCATATAAACCTGTACTACTGTTGTCGGTGTTGGCTTCGTATCTATCTTGACAATGATAGCGCGATCACTGTTCTGCTCATAGTAGTTTACCCGCATTCCTATTTTCTTATTCATTATCAGCCCTACTCCTGTGATACCCCCAACTGATTTTGTATTTATTATCCTGTACTCACCTGACCAGAAATCCTGTTCATCCTGCCACCGAACTTCACTAATCCCCACTATATCTAACTTCAACCTATCCATTTCCCTTTTTAAATTTTCTAATTTTCCTACCCGATTAAGGGATCTAACATTCCACGCTCCGATCCGTAGAATGCCAGTATTGTCTTTCCTGATGACAACATCCTCCTGAGTAGTCCCCGCCCGGAGATCCGAATGGGTGACTATTTTACCTCCGGAATATTTTACCCTGGAGGATGCCATCATCATATGTTCATACAGTAGAGCTGCATGTCCTCGGGAAAAGTAACGGCTTTAGTTTCCCCTTGCTTTCAACGGTTCGCAGTAGCTGTGTGGCAAAGCCACATTAGCTGATGTTACAAGGCCAGCTCAGTCAATCATCCAGACTGTTGTCCCTGTACCTACTGAAAAGGCTGCTGCCCCTCTTCAGGAACCACACTTTTGTCTGGCCTCTCCACAGATACCCCTCCGCTATGGTTGCACCTACGGTACGACTATCTGTATCGTTGAGGCACGCAAGCCACCCCACCTCGGCAATGTCTGTGGTTCATGGGGGTGGAATGTATGTTCAGCATATTATGGATAATAATTTATGATACAACTGGAGGGGGGTACCACTGGGAGGGGGGGGATTACCTATATTCGAAAATCATCTGTGAAGTTTCTCAGCAAAACCAAATTCTAACGTTAAATCCATAGCTTGACAGATAGACATGTATGTATGTTTACGCCATGACTGCATATGAGGTATCTAATTCACCACAGATACAGCAGTAATGTTCAACCTTGTACAGGAATAAAAAATGGAAAATATAAGAGGACGTGGACAATAGGAATTTGAGACAGGCAGCGACTTAAATTAACCAAACGGTTAATGCAGAGGTTCTCAATCTTTTTCAAACATTGTACCCCTATTACATAGTTAAAAATTTTGCTTATCCGTTCTTAAACAGTAAACGAGGTATTAATAAAAATCATTATAAAGCTTTTTTGTTATAGCCTCTGTAGTTTTACTAGGAAGTATATTCCAATAAAACATACATATTTTTCTTGTACAATTCTATTTAATAGCCTTTTCACAAGAGAAACTCAATATATGAAATTGACCAACTTAAAAAAAAATTAATGGAAGGCTGAACATTACATTTTTTTTTCTCATAGCTGATCAGTGTTCGGCTCTTGCTTTGTTAAATACATCTTTCAATCGTCTTCAACATTCAGCTTGTTTTGAACATTCTTTACAGATACGTTAAACTCGAAAAACACCAATCCAAAAATTTAACAATGTATCAGTCAAATATTTATTTCTTAATGTTGGATTACAAGATAATTGGATTAGTTATTCCTTCTGGGAAGAAGTCAGGTGGCTAGAAGTTTCTGTAGAATCAAAGGAAAAGCGGTCACGGATCCAGTACAATCTTTTGTATGTAGGTGGGAAGTATTCCCTTACGTGGTCTTCATCGACTTGAGGTGATGTCCTACTTGAGATTGTCAGCATAATCAGATATACCTTTTACATTTCTTTCATAATTGACTTCAGTCTTTCAAATCTGTCACCTGTTTTCTACACCCATTTTCCCATTTTTATCGTAGCGTTAGTTTTCTTTTCAACATTGAAAATATTTGAAACGCTATCTTGCGTAGACATATTTCAGGTGTCCAGATTTTAGAAATGGTTACTTAAATAGGTCAATTTTAAAAGCCAATAAAAATCAATGTGTACTGTTGGTTAATTAGATTTGTGCTCGATGAAAAAATATTGCTATTCATTGTATGTTCAAACATACAGGAAAGAGCATTGCCACAAGAGAGCCAACAAACTTCAGTATGGAGCAACAAGTTGTGAAGACTGCCCATATCCTGACACAGAATGTTAAAGTGACGATACTTTTGAGGCCTAGTTTCGATAAAATTCACAAATTTGGCACTGGTCGAGGACTTCTATTAGCTGATCAGGAAGGTATTAACTACCAAAGCCTCACGGTATAGGATACAATGAGTGAAGTTACAGACAGGTGTAACGTTTTTTATGTGGCTTGCCAGCACACGTTTTACACTCAAGCCGGTTTTCGCAATAAAAGCATGTAACAGTTTGAAAATGTCTTCCCTTTCTGTAGAACTATTTAGTGGTTTACATAGAAAATGATCTTCAAATACTTCATCATCACACATTCTACGAACAAAAACGATCAGTCGGGCTAAGACAACAACATCTGTCGTTTCGTCTAGACGTATTGCAAAACACTGACCATGTCTAGTTCCTTGAACGAGTTGTACTTTTATATAACTAGCTATGTCGTTGATATTCCTTGAAACGGTATTATTTGGTAGTGGAATATTAAAAGAATTTTACCACTTTTTCTCCAAAAATGAAAGAGACTCTTTCTACTGCAGCAGGAAGTGTTTCATTGAAGGTATGGTGTTAGCAATCAGATAGCTATCTTTACAAGAAGCTTTCAAAGCTTTCTTCCAAAAGACGTTCATAGAAGTGTAAAACTTTCTTTGCTACATTTACATGTTTGCCTTCAAAATGCAGTCTCAAAAGAGATGATTTCGTAGAACTGTTTATTGATATTTGAGACCAAACTACACATTGAGGAGTAGGTTTGGCTGAATTCCCGGTACAAGTAAAACCGAATTTCGGGTATGAATCGTCAGGGATCGTTTACTTACTTATAGCCTGCACCAGTTATCCGTTTCTTTCCACATTCGGTTTGCACATAATAATCAGGGCATTTAGTCGTGGGACTACATACTTTTGACACCTTAATGGCTTGAAATTTTCGTCAAGGTCTCCATCAGATCATCTTCTTTGAGCCTTTTACCCAAAGTGCAGTATTCACACAACAATCTTCAAAGTCTTCAAAAGTTAGTATTGGTAAACACTAAATAGTTCTAAATTGTCCATGCACGGTTGATTTACCGCGGGTTTACACAACAGCAGTGACGATCTATTCAGGGCAACAAAGAAAGGTGCATCAGTGTTGCTAACCCATTGTCAACGATATACTGTACCTATTGTTGGGCCGAATTTTTATTGACATGCCGCTTCTTCCGAGAAAATGTTTGCGTATCCATTAGGGGTACGCGTTCCACAGTCTGAAACGCCTGGGTTAAGGTGATTGCTTTCCCAAGTCAGGAGAACAGATTTCGAAGCCTGCCTCACGCACATTTACACTTGAAGCCACCAGGTAGTAATTCCGTTGCTTCCTTACTCTTCTGCCCTTCTCTCCTCGACAGAAACTGCGAATATTAGTCGTAAAACATTAGGTAAGTTTCGAAATAAACTCAAATATTCCTCTAATATGAAAGTTTTGTACCAAAATAAAAGATAAATTAAAGGATATAGCTATAGTTCATGAGGTGTATTCTTTCATTTATACCATCATTTATTTCAGTAAAAAAAATACGTATACAATAGAGCACAAACGTACCTGAGGTAGCTAACGTGCGACTTCCCAAAAAAAGGAAAAACTCGATATTTAGCCATTTCTGCAGTAGCATCAGCATCTAAGTAATTAACCACAACAAATTATTCAAATATTCACAATAGAGCCTCTAGACGTTCATCTAGAAACGGAATCTAAAAGAAAAAATAAATAAATAAAAAAAAAAAAAAAAAAAAAAAAAAACTGTGAGCTCTCGCTAGCAAACGTGCGTATTGTGGTCAAAGACGGCATCCAGTTTAGTTAAATACTGCAACATATTTTAAAGAATTTTCAGAGGTAAAAAAGTACGTAGACTTCTGGAATGTTTATATCTACGGTAGAAAGCAAATTGTATTTTTGTTGAAAGTTAAGAACAAATGATATATACTTAACGATATATCTGTCCATGCAGTATATCATGGAGAGCAATTGGGTAAAGATATCATAGGGAGTATCAAATGTGTCATATTATCTGTGCGTTGTTCAGATGTTTATCTAGAAAATCCGTGTCTCGTTTTCGAAAATCGGTATTCGTTATCAGAACACGGCAGTAAAATCATAATTTTTTTTTATCAGAAGTACCGATTATATGGATTAGCACATAGGGTAAGGTCGGCTGAATCGGGTGAAAATTTGTCAAAATCGAAATAAAAGATAAATTTACACACAAACATATTTTCATTGTCTATCCATAAAAACTAAGTTCTTTTGTTTACAAATTCAAATATGTAACACTTTGAAAATATTGTTCATAGTTTCACAAAATAAAGCTGAATGCTGAGCTGCATGACCCTATTCGCCTTCTTCAAGTAAGGCGAATCGGTTCATCAATTCGGCGAATAGGGTCAGTACAAAAATGTATGCAACACTTAAAAAAAAAGCAATACATTTTTCCACAAAAAAATCACTTGCTTCCCACTACACCAACACAATTCTCATGGTACCATTCCCTGCCATTTCCTTGACATTGAATCCAGTCACCGAGTTTTGCCGATGCTAGCCCGTACGAATTCGTGTTCAGTCACTGCATTTTCATTCAACGGAAAAACGTCAGTTGAACGAATCCTCTTTTGGCAATCGCTGGTGTTGTCGCTCTCATCCATGCAACCTTGAAACTGTTTCCAAATGTCAACTGTTGATCTTTCTTGTTCCTTTTGCGTTACGAATGAATTTCATACATTCATTGTCGTGGCTGCAGGCTGCAGGCGATGAGTTCTGTGACTTGGTAAGCATATCATACTTATCTTATTTTCTTCACAAAACCGTAGCCCTGCTAAAGTTTTGTGAGATGCAAGACCATCCACAATTAAAACTAAGTGCCCTGGATATAGGCGTGATTGAAAATGTTTCAGCCATTTTAGAAACGCTTCTTCATTAATCCGTTCGGAATGTCTCATTGTTACAAGGGCATCGTTTGGGAAACCGTCGCAAAATTTAGGTAAAAATATTTTACCTTCCAATATGGACAAAGGAGGGACAGGGTTCCCTGTTCCATTAGCACAAGATAAAATCGTAGCAAGCTCTCCTCTTTCTACGGAAGCCTGTGCATAAAAAGCTTTGCTCCCTTTCTCAGCAAAAACTTTTCTTGTTTGTTTGTTCTTCATTAATCAACCTGATTCATCAGCATTAAAAAATTAGCTGAGGCTTGTTCAGTAAATCAAGAACTTCCACAGTTTTTCTTAACAAGGAAAAAAAGGTACCCACATCCTCTTTATTCAAACCACTGCATATGGCTAGGGAAAGCCCTTCCGCTTTTCTCAAATACAAATTTTGGTTTCGTTCCATGAAACCTTTTAGCCACTCCTTACATGCCATTTTTTTGGCGTCAGGAAATGGATGCTTTATTCTGTTGCATTCTGTGAAGACGTAGGCAGCCCTTCTGATAGTATCTGAATTCGCCGGCCGCGGTGGCCGAGGAGACAAAGGCGCTCAGGTCACGGTCTGCACGGCCACTACGGTCGGGGGTTCGAATCCCCCCTCGGGCATGGATATTTGTGCCGTCCTAGTTCGTAAGTAGTTCATAAGTAGTTTGTAAGTTTAGGGACTGATAACCCAGTAGTTAAGTCCCATAGACTATACAAACATTTGAACATAGTATCTGAATTCAACGGGAAACCACATGCACATAACCTCACGATTCTTGAAACAACTTCTGTTTTTTGCTCCTTATTAAATATACTTTGACCATATTTTTCCTTTGCTGGATAATCCTTACCACTTTTCAGTCGCCGTTGTAAACAGGAATGCGGTACCTCAAACAAATCCGCTGCATGGCGGTAACTTCTACTCTCCCGGTACGCTTTAATTGCATTTTGCATGTCATTCACGCCCCACAAAGTAAAGACTTTTCTTTTATATTTCCCCATACCCATAGGCCGTACCCTGGACGAGGTCGCTCCCCGACGCGCCGCTGTCGTTCACCGTCGCCGAACTGAGGTAACAGCCGCTCCCCTAACCGCTAGGCCCAGGAAAACTAAGCCATGTACGGATGTGAGGTCGCCGCAGATGAAAATCCTCTTTGAATGACAGTCGCTAAGATGTCGGGAAATCTCATCGACGTCATTATCTACGGTCAACCTGTCCGGGCACTGGTTGATTCAGGAGCTTCTTTGTTTTATCGGATAATTACCGCCGCACACTAAAGAAGACAATGTTATATGATACGGGGACAACTGTGCTGAAGGTCGCAAATAGAAAGTACGAGCAGCCAGCAGGAACTTGTGTCGCAAGAATAACCATCAACAACAGAAACAATCCCTTTGAATTTTTCGTTTTAACAGAATGTAGACATTATGTCATCCTTGGATGGGACTTCCTTCAGGCATCCCAAACTATTATTGACTGTGGAAGATCTGAGCTGCAAATTGAGAAAGTCGTTCCGAGGGGTACAATGATTCAAATTTAGCTAGGAAGTTATTTGCTGTTGACAATAAGACGGTCCTGCCATTGACAATAAGAGCTCCAGTCACAAACACAGATGACTGGTTAAACTGTGAAGTGCTTGTCGACAGTAAAAAGTTTATTAGAAATTTACATACTAGTGGCTATCATAAGCATTACCGGAGGTCGACGAGAGATTTGGATCACTAACTGTCACGAGCAGTCACAACTTACCCATAAAGCAATTTGTATCGTGACAGCTGAACTAATCCAGGACGGTGAGCTCAACGTCATCAATGAAGACCCATTCTATGCTGTTAGTACAGGCAACACCGTGGAACTCCCAATAGGGCTGCAAATTGACAGACTGCCGGCGTTCCTTAATTGATAGCGTCACCGACTGCTCTGCTGAAGGTCACCGGTTCAATCCTGTCCACAGGTAAAAGTTTATTTCTTTGGAATTATCATTTCCAGAATGTTCTACATGTTTCTTATGTTCACATGTAATTTCTACATGTTTCTTATGTTAACTATTCTCCTAATTTCTGGTACAATCTGTCTGTGTGTAAATAGCAGAGCACTCTGTCCGAGAGTCAGTTAGTGCTGTGTGTATATTTAAATTCGTAACAAACCTGCTTTCAGTAAGTGCTGTGTTCAGATGAGAACCCTGCCTTCGAAGTCAATCCTGCTTCCATTTCAACGTGACAGTGTGTTTGATTTTAGCTCATACATAGAAGCAGATAAAATTCAGTGAGGATATAAATTTTTATTTAAAACTGAAAGCACACTGATATAGCATTCTCGAGATATTCATCTATATCTACATGCTATACTCTGCAAATCACATTTAAGTGCCTGGCAGAGGGTTCATCGAACCACCTTTATACTTTTTATCTCCCATTCCATACTCGAACAGCGCGCGGGAAGAAAGAACACCTGAATCTCTACGTTCTACCTCGGAGTTCTCGTATTTTATTCTGATGATCTTTTCTACCTATGTAAGTGGACGTCAACCATGTTGGCAATTGCAGTTTCGTAAGCAGTCCACCCCGCAGCAATAAACGCCGTTGTTGTAATGATTCCCATCCCAGATCCTGTAATATTTCCGTAAAGCTGTCTCCCCTGTATCGTGACAATACAAAACGGGCTGCCCTTCTTTGGTCTCTTTCGATGTCCTCCGACAAACCCACCTGATAAGGATCCCACTCTGGTTTCATATACTTGCCCACCTCTGTGTAATGCAAATTACTTACCATTCCACTGACTAATGTTAAGTTTTTGTGGATGTGATCAAAATTAAGTTAATAATATTTTTCATATTAAAACTTTTCTACTTTTGCTGAAAATACCGATTTGCTTAAGAGGGATGGCTAGGGCAAGAAATTTATCTTTCGTCTTGGAAGACGGGCGACCTGCCTGGAATAGCTTAAGTAATTCGTTTGCGACAGAGGCAGAGTCTAGGTGGCAAACGGCTGCTTTTTTGGAAAGATATAATCAGTGCCACTTTCAGAACTTTAACTTCTTACGCTTACATTATGAAACTGTATGTAAACAAGAATTTACGATATATTACTTGTGTAACCAAGTTTTAAGTCTTTTCAACTGCCGGGTGCGGTGGCCGAGAGGACTGAGGCGCTCCAGTAACGGTCTGCACGGCCACTAGGGTCGGGGGTTCGAATCCCCCTCTCGGGCATGGATTTTTGTGCCGTCCTTAGTGTTAGCTAGTACATAAGTAGTTTGTAAGTTTAGGGAATGATGACCCCGTAGTTAAGACCCGTAAGCTCTACAAACATGTGAACATTTTTTTTTCTTTTCAACTGATAATTATTTCGTGTTGTATGATCACGAAATGTACGTAAAGTCTGAGCATCGTCGACGCTTAATTATAACATATAATTAACATAACATAATGTAATTAAAGCATCTGTTCTGATAATCTTGCAAGGCTTGTTTGTTTAAGGCCACATTCTGTAGTTATCTGGTGTTGTCTACGGCAATTGTAAACGTTAAGGTAAAACCGCTTTTATTAATTGATTATTTATCGTCAATTTGTTTTTTTTTTTTTTCAAAAATATTTGTCTTTACATAGAATGTTTCAGTGTAGGATTTCTGGTACAAGGTACTATTGCAGTAACTGTAATTGCTGAGTATGAAAGGAGATTTGTACAGTTTACTCTGAGACTACATAGATTTATATTTTTTACCGAAGCCGTGCATAGTCCACCACTGCGTTGTTTGGTTAACACATGAATAACAAGTAATGTCGAAGTTGGGGACATCTATCTTGGGAGTTGAATCTAATTCCTTTAGAATTTCAATTTTAATGCTAACACGTAACAAGAAATTGTGATCCAGTTGCAAATATGTTTGAATCATTTCGTTTACCTTCGAAGATGGATCTCGATAGGGGGAAAGTTAATTGGGCAGATAGACCGGAATCAGAGACGGTAATTAATCTAATATGTAATTTTAAGTCCATGTGCTAATTTTGTAAGACATGCAATCAAAAATATGAACTGATATAGAAAGTGTTACATCAGAATTGGACAATGTAAGTGTTAATTACCTTGGGTCAAAAATAAGAAACGAAGAGAGAGACGTAAATATAAATAGTATACATCTGAAATGGGAAAGAGTTAAGACGAAACTGAATGGTTGTATTACTCCAAATTAGAGATTGTAAGGGCATATACGGTCAAAATTTCTGAAGATGTTGGCCTGGTTAAAATCAGTCGCCGCAGTAGGAAACGATTTCGGAGAAAAATGGAATGATGCAGAGACAATTGGGTGATAGTGTAGACGGGGAACGGCCTCGCGCATCGTAGCATAGCACCCCAATGTACTCGGTAGCTCCGCCGCGGTCGAGAGGGTTTTGTGCGAGTACTCTAGGAGGCGTCTAACATTTGCGAAAAAGCATTAGAAGGCAATGCGGAATCGTGAGCGAGTTAAATGGGTAAATATTTTCCCACGTATGAAATATCGAGATGTGTTTCCTGAACAAATACTGGAGGAAGCGAGTCAAAGGCGTTTACAGAGTGGGTTCTTAAAAGGACTGTTTCCTTGCATCATTTTATTGTGCGTGACTACCTAAGTTGATGCATGTAAATCGTTCATTGGCAGTCTCGTCCACAGTCCGACAACGTGCATAGATTGATTTTTACATTTCACTGAAAATTTAGAACAGGAATTGAATGTCAGGCTACTATACTGGAAATAATGAACATGGAAATAGTAGATGGGGAAATGGCAATCAGAACAGAAATCTACATAGTACTTATCATGATCGAAGTCGGAATACTGATAATCGTAGTGGCAAACATTATTTTCAGGTGGGAAATGGTAATAATAATTATCATCATTGGAATCGCCGTCCAGTAAATAGATTTGACGGATGCGTTTCTCACGGGAAACAGATAAGCAATCGGAAAAAAGAATTTACCGCCTCTCGGGCCCGGATATGTCAAAAGGCTACAGAAAGGACGTTATTATATTAAACATTATGTGGACGTCGTAAATTGGGCAAAGGAGTCACACATTTTAAAACTGGAAACGGTGATAAGTTAGAATAAGTAAGGGAAAATTCGGAAACTTTACAACAGGAAAGTAGTTGGTATAATTATTACAGATTGTGTTTAATATTTTGTCGCTGATATTGATGTGAAATACGTATTTTGTATGAATGGAAAATACAATGATGTGTTTGACCGGAAATTGATGGAGATGAACGGTATGCAGTCAGTAGCAACAATTATTGTGATGTATATACAACGTGAATAATTATGTAAAGACGAAGTACCTGTGACCACATCTGTGGTTAATCAGCTGGAGGATGTTTAGTTAGTTACAAAAGCGGGGTTTAAGTGTTCTCATCAGCTAGCGATGAATTATATAACGGAGGACGCCAGTGATTTGTTGATAAAGGTAGATGTAGGTGATGTTGCATTTGATGAAATTGCGAAGGTTGAAGCTGGTGAGTTTGATATTTCAGGGAAAAGTATTTCTGCACTTATTTAAATTGATGGATCAGGAACTCTGACACTTAAAAAATGTAATTATGAATGTGGTAGACCACCTCAATATTAAAATAAAAGAAATGACAAATTTCCAGCTTTGTCGTGTGATATAAAATATTTATTTATAATCTTACACATCAATTTCGTTCACAAGATTGAACATCGTCAGTGCAGATTTCTAAGTCATGTGGACTCATGTACTGCATTCACATCCATAAATCATATAAATAAAAAGGCATCACCAGTTAATGTAAAAAGTAACGAGGAATTTTTTTTTATTTTATTTTATTTTATTTTATTTTATTTTTTTTTTTTATTTTTTTTTTTATTTTTTTTTTTTTTTTACGGGATTGTAACTGAAGAGTGTGTGTGATTATACAGGAGAATTTACGAATGTTGATATGATATTTGTCGGACTAAGATTTGTACTCTTTCGAGCTACTACATTGTGTGATTGCAAAATCGACTCGATGATTTCTTAGCTGGAGATTTTCCTACCATTCTCATAACTCAACTGAAGCATCTTTCTCATACTTCTGTGACGCTTATTTCAAATTTATTATTTTTGTTCGTATATGACCATTTATCTGGAGCTACCTACATCATTTGTATACGTTAGATTAAGACATATTTTATTAATTAACCCTATCTCTTTATTTCACGTTTCACTCTTATTTCGCATGTGATAGTGTTTGACTGTAGGATTACATGTGTATGATACAATTTGCTTGTACCGTTGCTGCTGGGCACCAAAGAACTGTACAGTTCTACATCTACATGGGATACTCTTGAAATCACGTATAAGTGCCTGGCAGAGGGTTCATCGAACCACCGTTATACTATTTATCTCCCATTCCATTCTCGAATAGCGCGCGGGAAGAAAGAACATCCCAAACTGTCAGTTCGACCGAGAGACTAAAATGTACCGTATTTATTTAGCAGAGCCACATATAGCCTGATACGTGTAAGTTCTCTTTGAGCAATACATATTTAGTTATCTCGTGAAAATCTCGCCACATCGCAACTATAACAGGACATGACCCCACATCTGCGATATGTTAATAAATGTTAATAGTAATTTGTAACTGCATGTAGTATGAGTGACATTGATGTGGAAAACTTCACGGTTCACTGACAGGTTGAAATGTAAAGTTCAGTTTACATTTCATTGTCGTTAGAAAACATCATCTCTGTTCTGCGCAAATACATACAAAAATATTAAGGACGATTTTATTAACGGGTATATATGTGAATATAAGTGATTTTTTCTCTCCCACACTACTGAAGCTGAAAGTATTTCTTTTTATCTAAATTTTAGGTTAAGAAAATTAGTTACTTACTTAATGAATACGGATCGTAACTGATCTGATAAAAAATACACAGATGTTTCATAATTTATATGATTAATTAAATAGTACAGAAAGTTAGCGTTCGAATAAGAAATGAAGTATAAAATTGTTGGCAGAAATGTACTGTTTTTGACAGCTGTCTATATTTATGAACGTTTTTCCATTTGTGCGGCTCGATAGCACAGTGGGGCCGGGCGCCGTGGCAAGCGCGCCAGGTCAGACGGGCTGAACGTCCTCTGTAACAAACAAGCTGAGCCAAATGATCAACGAACGACCAAGTACGAACAATAAAAACGACCGCAGATCATAGATCTATCTGAAGAAAAAAAAAATTGGTAGAGTGCCAGGCTACAAATCATAAGGTCGCGGGTTCGATCCCCGCCAGGTTCCAGGATTTTTATTTGTCATTTTCCACTTCTTTCACTTCTGGCAGTGTTGCTAATGTGGAAAATATCGAGTAGCACAGTGGTTCGGAATCCATGTTAAACTGTAGGTCCCTCAATACCTGGCTGGGTAAGTCATTTCGGAGGTCAGAGGAAGGCAACGGCATACCACCTCCAAACAGAACCATGCCTAGTAAAGCACTGTGGTGTTCAAACCAATCTTCGGATTGTTGACTGCTTTACCTTAGCTACCAAATGTTTACTTATACATCTGTGACAAAGAATAAAACATTAGTAAATGTAATTATGACTTTTAGTGAAGTGGAATTAATCTGGCACCATTTATGCCACTATTTCATGAGCACAGAGGTACCATGAATGCCGTGTATGCTTAGGGTGTCGGTTGGGATCCTTGACGAATTTTTGATTTTTTTATTCCTGTTAATAAAACGTAGTCTACTATATTCGCTATAAAGTTACAAGAAAACTCAATGTTTGTCTGGTTTAATAGAGGCATTATTGCGGTATGTACTTCTGCTACAGCCGTAATATATATATATACAATATTTCGGTTCATAATCATTTGTTTATATATATATATATATATATATATATATATATATATATATATATATATATAAACAAATGATTATGAACCGAAATATTGTTCAGTGCTTTTGTGTCCCAACTTCGTCGCCGCTTTTGTGGCCCAGCCTCGTCGTAGGTGTCGGTGGCCGAGTGGAATGAGCCCGACACAGGAACAAAAAGAGCACGCTGGTGCAGGTACGGAGGGGAGCAGCCAGAAACTATAAACACTAGAGTAAATTAGAAAGAGATATATATTGCACAGAATGTAACAATACTTAACTTTTACATAGTACTGCAGAATGTTGATACCTAGTTGTTAGAGGCCTGCCTAGTGCCTGTACGATAGCAAAGTCTTCACTGGTGCCTATCTGATTACGAAGGTCCTAACTCGTTGCTATCTCAGTCCCAAGTGACGAAGTCCTTCTGTGGTGGCCACGAGCGGAGTTGTCGCAGAGGGCGCTCGTGGCTGTCGTAAGAACGCCGCGCTGTGTGTGCATGGCGGCGCGCGGCGGAAGTAGGTGGCGCGCACTTTGTACTTGTGCGACACCACAGGTGCTGTATCCCATTTTTATTACATAAACCCAATATATGTCGCTCCAAGCGAAGCTCAATCTAATTGTGATAATCCAATTAAGATTCATCTTGTAGGTTTGGAGAGTATCTTGTGTAATCACCTCGTGAAGATCTGTCTATTATTTACTAGATTAGGGTATTCAAAAAAAAATGTTCAAATGTTTGTTAAGCTTATGGGACTTAACTACGGGGTCATCAGTCCCTAAACTTACAAACTACTTATGAACTACTTACAAACTAGGACGGCACAAATATCCATGCCCGAGGGGGGATTCGAACCCCCGATCGTAGTGGCCGTGCTGACCGTGACTGGAGCGCCTCAGTCACCTCGGCCACCGGTATTCAAATTAACAAACAGTGATAAACAGCGGTTAAAGAGAAAAAAAATTGAAATTGCGTCTTCTTTTCGTAGTCCGATTTTCATGTAATAAAGCCATTTTGTTGCCCCAAGATAAGGTAAATATACCTGCGAAAACTCCATGAAGATTCATTAAGATGTTTAGGAATTTAGCACCTTGAAGCAGACAAAAAGTCCTATATAATGCTTTCCCTGTTTCACTATTAGTGTAGATTCTCTCTTTAATCAGATTCGAAGCCGTACATACTCACGACTAAGTGGAAGTCAGTTTCATAGGGAGATCCAGTGAAGCTTCTGAAGAGCAACACCCCTTTAGCTCTGTAACGCTGGTTTCCTCTCCTCTCACATTGCTCCGTCCCCACCCTCACGCCCCTTCGCCAGCAGAGGACACGAACCGTGCTGACGTCTGCCCGGCCATGCACAGAATAGACGGCAGTGGCCTGCGCACCGTGACATCAATGTTATGTCCCGTGCTGCGTTGCACCCGACCTCGGCAACGCTGCTGACGTCAAGGGCTACGTTGAGGGCTCTCTCGTCACAGAACACGTGCATGAAGGAATAAAAGTTCACAGCTGTACTAGAATTCCGTTAGCAGTAGAGACTTTGAGAATACAACAATTTATAGACAAATAATAATAACAATAAAACCTTATTATAATTATACCACTACATTAGTGAGTCTAATGCTAAATGCCTCACTGTCGCATTCAGAGCACTAAGTTTCGTAATTTTCTATATTTTGACCAATTTTAGGTTATGGTAGTAACAGTTAAAGTGGGCGATTGCGATCGATTTTTGAGAGTTTGAAAATTAAATAAAAGAAATGGCTTAATCGTTAATCTTACACGAAAATTGAATAAAGGAATTTGTGGAGCATACGATTCTCTATAACTACCATCTGTTAAGGATTTTTCATATCTCGCATCGTTTGAGAGATATTTACAAAAAATCAGCGATATGAAACTGTTTGTCAACACGTCTGTAACGTTATCCCACATTTAAGGTAGCGCCTTTCAACCGCTCGGCACCAAATTTTGCGGACTTAATTTTTGGCAGCTAGCGACCAGAACTTTTCGTTTTCAAAAGTTTCGAACAAAACTTAGGTCGGTAGCGCTAAAAATACGCCGTTTGTGATAGACTCTCGACAGTAGGAAATTTAATTGAAAATATCCACTTCACAGTTCATCGGACACGAAAATTTAATAAAGGTATTTCCAGAGGTGAATATATGCTACAATTTTACTCTGTTATATTATTCGCTTCACTTGCACCGTTTCAGGGATCAGAAAAATAAAGGAATTGAAATAAAATAAAATAAAATAAAAAAGGCGATTTGACACTAAATTGATTTTACGTAAGCTACTACAGCAAAAGACTTGAAAATGGAAACAAACTATCACGGAAAGGCAGGTGACAATATTTTAACAGAAAAATGGAAGAGATATTACAATAATATTTTAAAGAGATAAAAGTACAGAAAAGAGTATTTTTGTGAAAGCTCAACTAAAATATCGAATAATATTGGCTATTTTTAAAAATACGGTCAAAGAGGATATTACGCGATTACGTGTTGAGTGCATAGATCGTAGAGTCGTAGTCCGTATTGTTGTGTGGTTTGCGTCCATGGCTTCAGCTATTTAGACAGACTGTCTAGTGCTAACCTTATTATCAGTCTATTCTACGGATATTCTTCTTTTACGTATGTGCCACTATGGACTACGGTTATTTCAACTGTTTCTCCTTTCTTTTCCTCCATTTTGTTCTCATCATTTTTCGGTATTTCTCTCTTCTTTCTTCGGTCCACCGCAACTTCAAAATTACTTAGATAAGATAAAGTGCAAAGGTAGGCCATTGATACTAAATAAAGATGAGTGGGAATTCAACCGTATATGAAGAAGAAGAAATTCATTAAGCTTAATTTACACGATAAGTCAGGCAAATCTGAAGGTCGTAAATGTAAATAAATACGTAAGAATTACAATTGCGAAGAATATTAATTCGAAATCTCGTAGGGAAAGCGAACCGAAGTCTAAGTTCCACAGTCACAATGGCCACATAGGGATGTAAAGCTAACTTAAACTGGATACCAATAATACTGAAATCCTCATCGACCATGACGGTAAAAATGTTCAAATGTTTGTAGAACTTATGAGACGTCACTACGCGGTCATCAGTCCCTAAGCTTACAAACTACTTCTGAACTAGCTAAGACTAAGGACGGCACAAATATCCATGCCTGAGGGGGGATACGAACCCCCGACCGTAGTGACCATGCAGACCGTGACTGGGGCGCCTCAGTCTACTCGGCCACCGCGGCCGGCGCCATGACGGTAAACCGCAGGCATAGGTTGATAATTGAAAGGCGGAGGGCGTGTTTATAGCGATAAAGAATACGATCAAATCGGGGTGAAATTATTTCAGATCCGCAATGAGAAATCATTTGGTCGTAGGTGCGGGTTAAAAAATTAGTCGAACATGGTTACTGGATGTTTTTTCAGCCTACCAGGCTCAGTAGTAGTGGTCGCGGAACATTTGAGCGAAAACGTCAAGAAAATTTCCCGTAGATTTCCTGGTCATGTTATCTACAGTCACACTCCGCAAGCCAGCCGATAGGTGTGTGGCGAAGGGTAACTTGAGTACAACTATCGATTCTCCCTCCTATTACAGTCCCGTATTGTTCGCGTAAAAAAATGATATTCCTTATGTCTCTGTGTGGGCTCTAATATATTTGATTTTATCTTCATGGTCTCTACGCGAGATATACGTAGGAGCAATATGAACACTCCACCTTCAAAATACCGCCCAGGAAATAAAATTAGGGCTTTGCATACGGAAGAATCATTGAAAGGCTATGGGCGAAAGACGACACAGCAGGTGAACGCACACGTGCAAGACACCGTTACACCATGGGATGCCACGAATATGGCAATGACATTCTGTTTCGGAATGTGACGGGGAATGATACGTGGATCCACCAGTACACGCCAGAATCGAAGGCTGCATCCATGGAGTGGGTCATCCTGGCCGGCCGCGGTGGCCGAGGGGACTGAGGCGCGTCAGTCACGGTCTGCACGGCCACTACGGTCGGGGGTTCGAATCCCCCCTCGGGCATGGATATTTGTGCCGTCCTTAGTGTTAGCTAGTTCATAAGTAGTTTGTAAGTTTAGGGACTGATGACCCCGTAGTTAAGTCCCATAAGCTATACAAACATTTGAACTTTTTTTTTTTGAACACTCCAGATGTATTGAGCAGCATTGGCCGTTAATGTTTTATTTATAAACAACAGATCGATTTCAATAACATAGTGACCATCTTCAGTGTCCTTCAAACAAGCATTGTGAATGCCCTGAATGTAACTGCAATTTTATGTTTGCCGTTGCAGTTACATTCAGGGCATTCACAATACTTGTTTGAAGGACACTGAAGATGGTCACTATGTGATTGAAATCGATCTGTTGTTTATAAATAAAATATTAAAAAGCCAATGCTGCTTAATACATCTGGTGTGTTCATCATTGTGTTGTCGTTGAGCACCTTCATGGAAATGGAATGTAACCTCAAAAAAAGGGAGCAATATACTGCTAGACTCCTGGGTAAAGGTATGTTCTCGAAACTTCCACAAAATCCCGTACCGAACGACAGAGAGTCTCTCCTCCAGAGTCTTCCACTGGAGTTTATTATCTCAGTAAAGTTTTCACGATTAATAAATGATCCTGTAACGAAGCGCGCTGCTCTCCGTTGGATCTTTTCTAATTCGTCTATCAACCCCACCTGCTACGGATCCCACACCGGTGAGCAGTATTCAAGCTGTGGTCGAACAAGTGTACTGTAACCTACTTACTTTGTTTTCGGACTGCATTTCCTTTCTATTCTTTCAATGAATCTAAGTCTGGCATCTGCTTTACCGACGATCGATTTTATATGGTCGTTCCATTTTAAATCACTCCCAATGCGTACTCACAGATAATTTATGGAATTAACTTCTTCCAGTTGCTGACCCACTTTAGCGTAGCTAAATGATAGAGGATGTATCTTTTTATGTATTCGCAGCAAATTACACTTGTCTGAATTGAGATTCAATTGGCATTCCCTGCATCATGCGTCAATTCGATACAGATACTCCTGCATTTCAATATAATTTTCCATTGTTAAGCCTCCCTATATACTACTGCGTCCTGAAAAAAGCCTCGGTGAACTTCCTAAGTTATCCGCAAGGTCATTTATATAAATCGTGAACAGCAACGGACCCACGACACTCCCCTGTGGCACACCTGACATCACTGTTACTTCGGAAGACTTCTCTCCATTGAGAATGACATGCTGCTTTCTGTTTTCTAGGGACTCTTCAATCCAATCAGACAATTGGTCTGAGAGAGCCTCTCTATATACTACAGCGTCCTGAAAAAAGCCTCGGTGAACTTCCTATGTTATCCGCAAGGTCATTTATATAAATCGTGAACAGCAACGGACCCACGACACTCCCCTGTGGCACACCTGACATCACTGTTACTTCGGAAGACTTCTCTCCATTGAGAATGACATGCTGCTTTCTGTTTTCTAGGGACTCTTCAATCCAATCAGACAATTGGTCTGAGAGAGCCTCTCTATATACTACAGCGTCCTGAAAAAAGCCTCGGTGAACTTCCTATGTTATCCGCAAGGTCATTTATATAAATCGTGAACAGCAACGGACCCACGACACTCCCCTGTGGCACACCTGACATCACTATTACTTCGGAAGACTTCTCTCCATTGAGAATGACATGCTGCTTTCTGTTTTCTAGGGACTCTTCAATCCAATCAGACAATTGGTCTGAGAGAGCATATGCTCTTACTTTGTTCATTAAACGTCTGTGGGGCACTGTATCAAACGCCTTGCGAAAGTCAAGAAACACAGAATTTACCTGAGAAACCGTGTCTATGGCCCTCTGAGTCTCGTGGACGAACAACGTGAGCTAGGTTTCATACGATCGCCTTTTTCGAAACCCATGCTAATTCCTACATAGCAGATTACTAGTCTTCAGAAACGTCATTATACTCGAACATAATACATGTTCCAAAATTCTACAACAGACCGATGTTAGAGATATAGGCCTATAGTTCAGCACGTTCGACGTCCCTTCTTAAAAACGGGGATGACCTGCGCCATAGTTTTAGATGGAATTTTAACTTACCGGATATTGATTGAGAGACTGGGAGACAAGGCCAGAGAGAGACAGAGAGTAGAGCTATAGTGTTCCAAGCGCTGTTTCCGAAGGTTTTTTCTAGAGGTTAAATAGGGATCCGACTCGTGTTAGACGTGCTGATGCAAACAGACTACTACTTTTCGTTTCAGTTAGCGTAGAGCAGGGAGACATCGGTCGTATGGGCGTTGCGAGAACAACGAATAAAGCAGTAAGCAGAAATATTTTTAAAAAATGTAGGAAGGTCTTCCTTTGTAACAAAAGTGAAAAATGATATATTTCTGAGTACACTACTCAACACGAAAGTTTTGTCTCTTCTACTGACAGTTTTGAGCATCTATTTATGAAGTTCAAGTGCATCTTTCAATACACGATACTTGCGTATGTGCCGAGTAAAGTTAAGACAGATGGGACAGACCCCTCGTGGTTCAACAACTGAATTTGGAAACTTTTACGAAAAGTCATCAGTCCCTAAATTTACAAACTACTTATGAACTAGCTAATCTTAAGGACGGCACAAATATCCATGCCTGAGGGGGTATTCGAACCCCCGACCGTAGTGGCCGTGCAGACCGTGACTGGAGCGCCTCAGACACTGTGTGACCATAAAGGCGTTCAAACAGTGGAAGAAACACAAAACGTCGAAATACTAAACTCTTTTCCCATAGCTGTTTTAGGGACGTCGACTGTATTGTAGTTCTTCCTCTAAAACCGCACGAACGGCAAAATGGAAGACATTTAACAAAGTGTCCGAGGCACAGAAAAGACAATAGAAACGCTCACCAAAGGAAAGGCCCCCGAACCTGATGTTACATCAATTCGATTTTTATATCAACAAAATTGTCCCCCTTCTTCCAACAGTGTTCCGAAGGTCTCCAGAGGAGAAAAGCTTTCTTGGCGATTGAAAAAACGCTCAGATCATTCCCGTTTACATGAGGAGTGCATTGAATTATATTTCCGGCATTGCTCAGTTGCAGAATTTTGAAACACATTTAATGTTCAAGTATTATCTCATTTCTGGAAGTCGGGAATCTCCATTGTAGGAATCAGCATGGTTTCCGATAGCAAGGGTCACATGAAACACAGTTCGCAGAGGGCAGTTGATTTGGTATCCCAAGTAGATGTCGTGTTTCTTCACTTCCGTAAGAAGTGGTATACTATTCCTCATCGTCGAGTAATGCTGCTTTTACGAGGAGCACTGGGAAAATTTCCCCTGTTGTCTGTCTGGAGAGTTCTGAATGAAAGAAAGAAAAATAGAACAAAACATTAAAGATAAGAAATATCTTTCTTTTTCTACATAATTTCAAAGTACATTGAGAGATTTGTCGAACCGCTTTGTAACCTTCAAAATACCGCCCAGGAAATAAAATTAGGGCTTTGCATACGGAAGAATCATTGAAAGGCTATGGGCAAAAGACGACACAGCAGGTGAACGCACACGTGCAAGACACCGTTACACCATGGGATGCCACGAATATGGCAATGACATTCTGTTTCGGAATGTGACGGGGAATGATACGTGGATCCACCAGTACACGCCAGAATCGAAGGCTGCATCCATGGAGTGGGTCATCCTGGCCGGCCGCGGTGGCCGAGGGGACTGAGGCGCTCCAGTCACGGTCTTCACGGCCACTACGGTCGGGGGTTCGAATCACCCCTCGGGCACGGATATTTGTGCCGTCCTTAGGATTAGCTAGTTCATAAGTAGTTTGTACGTTTAGGGATTGATGACCCCGTAGTTAACTCCCATAAGCTCTACAAATATTTTTTTAAACATCCAGCATCACCCGTCAGAAAGAAGTTCAAAAGCAGTCCGTCTCTAGGTAAAGTGCTACTCACCGTTTCCTGGGACGCCCAAGGACATTTGTTGCTGGACGTTTTGGAGGATGCAACCATCTATGCTGCGCGGTACTATGCCACTCTGCCGAAATTGAAAGAAGTGATTCGGAAAACCGGCCTGGCCCTCTAAGATCTGGCGTTCTGTGAAACCACACTCAGCGAAGGCAACGCAAAGCCATATTTCAACTATTCGTTGGGAGCGCCTACAGCATCCTCCATACAGTCCGGATCGCGCATCAAGTGACTTCCATCTGTTTTCAGCTGTGAAGAAGACTCTCGGCGGAAGACTCTTCCATATGCAACAACCTGATTTTTTACTGGAAGGCTTTTTGAAGCTTATAGAGCTGTATGAAAAATGCCTCAATGTACTTGAAAATTATGTAGACAAATAAATATGTGTCTTATCTTCAATTTAATATTCTATTTTACCTTTCATATGCAACTCTGACGACAGAGTCCCCCTCGTAGACAGAATGAAAGATCCATTATTAAATAACTACGAAATAACAGGACAAACCCTGAAAGCAATTACTTCCATAAAATAGTATAAATAGTCATTTCGGGCAAATTGAAGTAGAATGACCGTATTAAATCAATCGTGGGTGAGGCAGATACCAGACTGAGATTAATTGGAAAGATCCTTACGAAGTGTAATCCGTCGACAAAGGAAGTAGATTACAAAATTCTCGACCAACGTTTGAGTATTTCTCATCAGTGTTGGGTCCGTGTCGGTCGGGGTTAATAGATCACGTAGATAAGATCCCACGGAGAGCAGCACGCTTCATTCCGGGCTCATTTAGTAAGCGCTAATACGTCACGCAGACGAAGTAACCCCAGTGGCAGACACAGGAAAAGGAAATCTTTGTGGCGGTACGCGCTTCTGTCAAATTTTGGAGAGCATACGTTTCATGAAGAGTCAACCAATATATTGCTCCTTCCTACGTAATTGTCGCTAAGCGACAAAAAGGATAAAATTAGACAGATTAAGACCCTTCACAGAGGCATACAGGCAATCATTTTTCCGGCGAACCTTACGAGACTGCAATAGAAGGGTATGTGCCAACGGTACGTAAAATACCCCAAACGCCCTGAGGTGGCTTCCGAAGTAGATGTGGATGCACATCTAGACAACGCAAGCGTACTTTGTATATCACTGTACCTTCGTACTTATTCTCTTCCAGTTCTGTATCGTTCACCGCAGAATGCCTGCAGATTAGCGTCCGTGTGGGTCCTAATTTCTGTGACGTTATTCTCGTGTATTGTTTGCGATACACACGTAGGAAGTAGCAAATTATTAATTGGAGTGGCCTGGGAACTTTTGCAAATGTCCACACAAAACGTCTCTCTTGCAGCATATGCCATAGGAGATTTCAGTCATTTTGGCGACGCTTGCACGTTTCCTAAACTTTAACGAAGCGTGTTGCACTCATTTGGATCGTATCGCTTTCAACAACCCGATAAAATATAGATCCCATACCGACGAGCAATATACCTACAATTATGTATTAAAAGAGAGGTTTGTAAACTAACGCCTCTATTGGTGACTCCTTTCGGTGAATCTCCATCTGGTTTCTGCCTTAACTAAGATTAATTTTCTGTGATCTTTCAACTTAAAATCGATCTTTTGCCTACTCCAAGATATTGCCCAGTAACTTCCTCCATTAATCCAAAAAATGTCCAAATGTTTGTTAAGCTTATGGGACATAACTTACAAACTACTTTTGAATTAACTTAATCTAAAGACGGAATCTTGTAGTTGTCCTGGTTTCGGTGTGTTCTGGAGAGCGCACTGCCAGCGCTTGCACCATTCACCGATACCCTGCAGATACTCCAGCTTTCCAGCTTTGCGAATTCTCGATGTTCAACAATGTCATCTAAAACAAAGGTTGTTATAAGAAAATTTGTCGAAACCACGGTTGGAAATTGGATTTCCCGCCATTCACCAAGGTCGCATTATCCATTATGTAACGTCTCGCGATCTGACCAAAACCTCCATATGCCACCCATCGTCTACTAAGTATAAGCGCTGGTATATTCTACGCCCCACGCTTTTTTTATTTTATTTTATTTATTTTTTATTCTCTCAATAAATCAAGTACCAGAATTTCATTTGTTTTGATGTAAAATTACATGAATGAGTCGAACCACACAAACTAATCGTCAGATTATAGTATGTTTTGAAATTTATCTTACATAAACAATACCCCTGCAGCACCATTGAAAAACAGTTGAAATAAGTCCAAAAGACACCACAAAAAGGATGTACCGTAGTTAAGTAAATGAATAAATAATGAGCAAACTTAAGACTATGACATGTTAACCAAAGCAACTATCCGCAAAGTAATTTTAGTGTTTACTTTTAAACACGCGTCTCACCGTAGTGCTCATTGTTCGTGACACAAAATATACCAAATACGCTACTTGTTTTCCTTAAGAGATCTAGTAATTTTCATTGCGAGCTACATTTTAGGTAGTGGTCAAAATGCGCTTCTGACTCTGCTTACGCAGAGGGGAAATTTTAGCTGGAGAGATTATACGAAATGTATTTGCAGATAAACAGGAAAAAAAATCAGCTTTTTACTTACTGAACACTCCAAGAAAGCTTATTGTGATCAACAGTAGTTACTCATTTGTAAAATTATTAACTGTAATACTTTGCACTAAACTTTCAGTAATTTTGGTTAAATGATTATGCAGGTAACTAAGCCCAGAACATTGCATCAGTCTGATTCGAAGAAAATTTGTGAGCTATAATTAGTATTTAATTATCAAATGATTGTAACCAAACACAAATTTCATAACACTGGCTCCAAATGTAACTGAAGTTCTTATTTTTCTGGATGATGACTCAGGTCAAAAATTTGGTGACACAGATTGTAATTAAGCAGTTCAGAAATTAAGACGAAAGTTGCTAATACACTGTCTATCCATACATGCTAATTAAAAAATAAATGCCTGGTCTTATTCTGATGAGACGGCATGCCTTATAATCGAACATTACTGACACACAGTTACTGCAAACACAATTTCTTCTTGGCAACAAAATAATTGTCTCTAAGGCAGTCCTATTGTTACGTGCACCCAGTTGATTAACGTTCGCTCTTCAGGTTAACAATATATAATTTATCCTGATTGCAGTAAAACATATATGGGTAAACTTAAGAGAATGAAAGAAAAAATAGAGATACTGATCAAAACAATTAGGGATCAGTTCAGATATTCAATATTGTAAACATTATACAAACGTACTTTATTCAAATATTGGTTACTGTGACACAGAGATATTTTTCTGTCTCAGCTCTTTAAACTGAGGTTTACTCGGAGGCGAAGCGCCAAGGGGCTATCATTAATAGTGAAAAAGTCACTTTAGTTGCCCTCTAAAATGGTGCATTATCACCAATGACGGTCAGTACAGTTGCACACCTGCATGGCGTGGACAGTATGAAGCTATAAAATCAGCTCTTCAGTGTCATTTGGTCATTATTTAATGAGTGCAATATGCCCCAGTCCAGCTCTGTGGGGCATTGTCATCCGCCAGAAGGAACCATCACAGGGCTCAACAAAATGTGGAAGGGCAATCAAAGAGTTACTCTTAATGACATAGAGGTCTGTACGACCACAAATACTAACACCTGGCCACACCATTCGTCCAACAACACGACACGGCAATATTTCCTTCACATAACCAGGACTGTTCCACGTTCTCTGCGAATCAGGGAACAACGCTTGTGTGGAAGAACACAAAATCTTGAATTTGTAAACAGAGCCTGGCACCATTCGTTATGACCTCATGCCTTATTTTTCTCCGCCCAGTTTCTCTGGGCTAACCAGTGTTGTGGTTCTATTTGTGCACACACCATAGCCTCATTGTGCAGAGGCCACATTACCAAAGGTATTGTTTGTGTTGATACCGGTCTGTTCTTGCCTAAATGTGCATTGAACCTGAGTTGCAATCAGCGTCTCGACGTGCTGTTAACTAGAGATGGGAAATCCTATCCTGAACTGATTCAAAGAGCCAGATCCTTCTAAGGAGTGAGTGATGAATGATCCGAAAAAAAAAGTGGTAGCTCATCTGATCTGTAAAGTCCTCTGCTGACAGCAATGAGCTGCATCAGCAACCCATGCCACTTGCTTGAGAAGTTTCTCAAGCTACAAACTAAATGTGGTATACACCATGTTCAAGTATAAAACTGCAAAAAATTTGCGCCTAAGCACTTTCAGTGCCACTGCACTGTGAGAAGAGAATCGGTGAGTCGAGAGTTAGTGAGTCGCGCAAGCAGAAGGATTTGGTGGTCGCGCAGTTCCCGAATCATGCTGGCTCGTTGCTCTGCACGACTCTGGCGATCGGGGCGATCGGATCGCCAACTGAGTCGCCGATTCACCGGTTCACCCGCTCACCTCTCCCCACCAATCTCTCGACTCCGCTCGCTTGCCGAGCCCCCCGTGTGGAGCGCTACTCACGGTCCCCCCCCCTCCCCACTCCTTTGACAAACCGCATGGCACAGATCATTCATGTGCATCGCTCTGTTCTCTCAACTCCTGCGTTCCGATAAAGCTTGCAGCTAGCTTACAGATACGATCATCTGAAGCAATAGAAACCGTCATATAAAAGTTCTATTCCGAATAGTTTTCGAGATAAAACGTATTTATTTAATGTTACTTTTATATGCTTTTTCTTAATATAAGTAGATATCCAGTCTGTAGCGAAAACGCGTTACTGTACAAAATTAAACTACATAAAATTTCCGCGAAAAAGATCATACTCATTTTTTTCTCTAAGACTTTCAGTTTACATGAAGAGAGCAAGAGAGACAAAGTCTTGTGCAATGTGCATGCTCTGTAGCTTAGATAGGTTTTTTAGCTCATATCACGCTGTTTCGTGACTTGATTGACAAGTGTCCTGTATCAAATCATGCATGTTCTCTTCATCTACTTCATTTTGGCACGTTGAATCCAATGACTATATACCAAATTACAAAGAAAATAACAATGTGCATTAATGTTTTCTATTTGAGAAACCATTCAGCTTAGGGTATATGTGCATTTGAAATTTTTGCTGCTGGCGTCGAATGTTTGACAGTAACAACAAACTTACTTCACAAAAGAGAGAGAGAGAGAGAACACTAGGTTGTCAAACGAGATGCGTGTAAAATCACGCTTCTGAGTAAAATATCTTTATATGTTCATTAGGAAGTTAATGTGTTTGGTGCAGTGAGATGTGTGTGCTTGCAATTAAAGATTAACTATATTAGGAAGCACTTGAAAAAAAATTGTGGTGCTCTGTATAGAGAATATATATAACTTCGCACAAATAACATGTGAAATGGTTGTAGGTACAGGAACTAAAGTATGAGATGGAATGGAAATCGTAACAGCAACCGCAAAACTTACAATTTAGGAGCCCAGATCGCTACCCCTATACTACCGCCGACTGTGTAACAGAACCACCGCAGTTTTAAACCATTTACCTAATGATTTATTTCAGTAAGACTCTCTTAGTACTTAATCAGTTGTTGATGGTTTGTACTCACAAAAGAAAAACTCATTGACGGTATTGTCGAAAGTATATGTACTCGTCGTCATATTTTCGAAGAATTTGGCTGGAGATCTTCACAGTCTTTTTGTTTTCATATTTGAAGTTATTAATGAAGTAATCCATGAACATTCCTCGCATTGTAAATTTAATCCACAGTACTCTTTTACTCGTTATTTCCTTAATCTTGAGCTACTGTTTATGGGTACCAGACTTAAGAAACAGGTGATCGGTTGTAGCGAGAATCTGTCGCGCTCATGCAGGACACGCCTAACTTAAATGTCCGTCTCTATGTTAATGTCACGTCAACTACAAGTTTGGGTGTGGAAGGGATGTAAGGCTATATTGTTGTGGATGACTCCAGTTGCCATTCTTGAGTAGGTACACTGTGGAACAGGGAAACGTTTTAAGTTGGGGCCTGTGTAACGTGGTGAGTAGAGTGTGGCGCTTCTGTCGACTGGGACGAGGTGGCGGCGGACAGCCAGTGTCCGCTCCGCCCCGCTCCACAGGTCGTCAGGCTCGGCGCTCATCAGCGGTGGCAAGTGGCCGCGCATTTCGAATTACACTCCCCCGCCCCCGCCCACTGCGCTGCCAGGCGTGATTGAGGGCGCCTGGCGGGCCCGCCGGCAGGTCTCAATCAGCGGCCCGCAATTAAGGCGACCCTGCCGCAGCTGCCCGCCGCACTGGGCGTTTTCTTCGCTTCCTCTCCCTCAGCTTCCAGTCCCATTTGCCTGCGGTCATCTCTCCGAATTTCGACTCAAAGGACTGACAAGCAAGCGCAGTAATTTCAATATATCTTTCTTGGACTACAACCTGCTATAATTGTATTTACAGTGAACAGCCAATGAAACTGCATGGTATCGCGTAGGGACCGCGCAAGCAACACGGAGTGGCACGTGTTCTACTGGCCTTATAGATCCCCTGAAAGGCGGACAGCTCAACCAACACCGAAGTGTTTCGGGCAAGCTACACAGGACAACAACAGCATCACCTTGCTTAACCCTTGTGTCCACAATCAAAAAAATTCGTTCTGTAACCAGGTTACCTGGGTAACCCAATGATTTTATTGCCATACAGTCGCGGTTGGTTACTCTTAGCCCTGAGTATATATGCAATTGATGCAAAAAGGCATTCTAATTGTTACTGGCTGTAGTACGAGGGCAAGGCAATTATTATCCGCAAAGTAGTTATAAAATTTTATTGTAATAAAATAAGAAACTTCCAAGAACATCATTCTTCGACATAGTCTCCTTGCCTTGCAATGCACTTCGTCCATTGCTCTACAAGCTTCCTTATGCCCTCATAAAAGAAGGTTTCCGGTTGAGCTGCGAGCCAGGAATGCACCGCTTCCTTCACTGCTTCGTCCGAGTCAAATCGACGGCCCCTTAATGCCTGTTTGAGTGGACCAAACAAGTGATAGAAGGGGCAAGATCGGGACTATATGGAGGATGATCCAGTACTTCGAATTTGAGTTTCTGGAGCGTTTCAGCAGCGTGGACAACAGTATGCGGACGAGCATTGTCGTGCAAAAACACATCACCTTCTGACAGCAATCCTCGGCGTTTGCTTCGAATTGCAGGCTTTAGCCTGTCAGTAAGCATCTCACGGTAACGTCCACTGTTTATAGTTGTGCCCCTTTCACCATAATGTTCCAGTACAGGACGTCGTGCATCCCAAAAAACCATAAGTATCAGTTTTCCTGCGGACGGTTGGGTCTTGAACTTTTTCTTGCACGGCGAATTTGGATGTTTCCGTTCCATACTCTGCCGTTTACTCTCCGGCTCGTAATGATGGATCCATGTTTCGTCACCAACAATGATTCTGTCTAAGAAGTTGTCCCCTTCGTTGCCATAGCGATCCATATGTTTTTGCAAGATGTCGAGGCGCGTTTGCTTATGTAACTGTGTGAGTTGTTTTGGGATCCATCTTGCACAACCTTTACTAAACCCAAGTCTTTTGTGAATAATTTCGTAGGCCGAAGCATGACTAATTTGAAGACGATGAGCCACTTCATCAATAGTTATTCGTCTGTCTAAGAGAATCATTTCACGTGATCGCTCAATGGTTCCTTCATTTGTGGCGGTAAACGGTTGTCCGGCTCCTTCATTGTGCTTAACACTCTGATACACCTTCCGCCCACAAAAAACGTATCACTGAACGTATGCGTCACAACCGTAAAACGACAGTACTACGAACATAAACAAAAATATAACTAAATTGCGGATAATAATTGACTTACCCTCGTAGTACAGCGTTGTGAACGGTTCATTATTGTGTAAGATTTGTTGTTGTGAACATCAACTCTAGCTCCTCGTGGGTAATAAACTGAAACTCTCCAAATCTGAATACAGCAGATTAGGCTATGAAGCGAAAGAAGAGTATATTAGTAGCTTTCTAATACAGAAGAGGATCTTTCTTCAGGTTTCAGCGACGAAGATTCTACAGACGAATGGATTCCGGGTAAGGATTGAAGATGCATTTGGTGCTTGTAGTGATATTGAAGTTGAAATAGAGAAAAGTGATACTAGTAGTGATAAACATGAAATTATTATCCAGTAACTGGCCAAATTTATATAGGTAAATCTGCTTCTGGAAGAGAGAGTAATAAAGGATAGAGGATAATAAAAGATTTGTGTTGCCACTTCAAGGGTACTGCCAGAAATATAGTAACTGGCGATTTTTTCACATCTCTGCCATTAGCAAGGCTGTTGATGACTTGGGATTTGTATAGTTGGTACCGTGGGAAAACAAGTCCTATATTACCGTCAGAAATGCAATCTTCCTCTTCATGTCGAGAACTATTGTCGTCTATATATTGGATTCAGTGAAGATAACGTTTCTCTTCCAAAGAAGAAGAAACCAGCTCTAATGTTATCAACAATGCTTTACGACGCATCCACCTCTGGTCCTTTGAAGCCAGATGTTATATATTATTATAACAGCACAGAAGGGGCGTTGATAATATGAACACGTTGTGTTCTCATTACAGGAGGACGCAGAGGTGGCCGTTGAATATTGCTTGCTTATCGGCTTACATTATTTACAAAGAAAAGAATCCTCATGCAAAAATGTGAATCATATACGCAGACTGTTTCTATTGGATCTGAGGAAAGAATATGCAATGTCTTCCATTATCTCTAGCTCATCAATTCATAATTGCTTCAGAACAGTTTTCATGAAATCTGATGTTAAGTGCATGATAGGGGGACCTCTACTTCTGGTTTCTGAACAAGCGGAGGCTCAGCCTAAACGAGATGCTTCTGGATGGCTGAAAATCATTGGTGACTGTTTTATATGCAACAAACAAAAGGAAGAGGTAAACAAGAAAACGTTGCAAGACATCTAAAAAAATAGTATGTGATGTGCATTGAATTAAAATAACGGTCTGTGGACTTTGTGACTAAATAATAATTCCAAGTGTATCTTTCTATTGTTATGAGGAGAAAAATTTAGTAGCTAATCATTTTATATAATTTGTTACATGACGTAAAAAACGGATATATTTTCACTCGTACATTTCTTTATCTGCTGTATTATTACATGGCTGTCTAACAAATAATAGAACAATTAATATATTATATAAAAGACAATATTACATTTATGAACTTCACACCTGTTATAATGGAGATATATGGTTACGTGGGTAACCCAAATATAGGTTAGAGGGTGTATTCATTTGTTTTCCAATTAAATGCTCTTCTAACAACGTATTTACATTTTTCCTTTTATTATCACGTTAATCAAGATGCAAATGAGGAATAACCTGAGGCATGGGTGCACTAGTTTCAATACACCTGAAAAATGGGCTGTTATAGTAATAAAGGTTACGCGGGTCACCTAATGTGGACACAAGGGTTAAACGCGGACTTCTTCATGCGTATGACCCCGGCGCACTGCACAAAGGCGTCCTAGACCAGGCTGCCATTAGTGGGCCAACATTATTAAAAGTCACGCCGACACGCTCCAGGCAGAATTCTTCCGATTGCGAACGACTCACGAACAGGAAAACAATCGCCCGAACTGAGACCACACCAGTGCGGAATTAGTTTCTACTGCCGTTGGACTCAGGTTTTCATTCGGTGGCTTTGTGACTGTTAACGTTTTTTGACTTAGTCAAGTACCGTATACTTAGTAGAGTTCTTGAACTGTGGAATAAACGTTGTGTGAAAATTGACCACCGTTCATTTCAGCGTGGTCTCGACTAATATCTTCAATATACTGGAGGTATCTGCTACCTTGCGCACTGCGGTTTGTCCATAAATATATAAGAGCATTGAGGGATGGAGATCTGAACAGAAGATTGCTCCTGGACCCACTCTGTAGCAGCTGACGCTACTTCTGATAGCGCATCGCCCGGTAGCACACAACTTTTTTACTTCATCGAGAAGATCCTACTCTTTTGATGCCTGTGACGTGCAACTTACTGTACGCCACCTTTTAATTGAGTACAATTTGTACCGCGCTGAAAAGACAGAAGCTAATCTTAGTGGTGATCTGTTCTCTAGCTGATGATGAGGCTAGTGTCGCCAAAATTTTAAACCCCAGGTCTGAAACTTTTACGTTGGGGACTTCAGTCTGGCTGGCACACACATGTATATATATTTTGATTTCCTATATTTTTATTGCACTGGTTATTCAGCCATGAACATCTGCTCGCTACTTTCTACTTCCTACTCTATGCTTTATTCTGGCAACCGTGATAAAGGTACATTCTGTAGCATCGATTATATCACTCGTCTATAATCTCATGCTTCACACTCATCTCGTACTGCTTTCGTCCTGGCGCCAAATACCTGAATGTCGTGCACCCTGACACCATACACATTACCATCGTCATCTGTAGCAATTCTGGACGCGTGGGGTGTCGCCTTGTCCTGCTGAAATTGCCCAAGTCCTTCCAAATGCTATATAGACATAAATGGATGCAAGTGACTAACCAGGGTACGTACCCACATGTCGCCTGTCAGACGGATAGCTAAACACCCCACATCCACATTGAGCATCCACCAGTTTGAACAGTTCCCTGCTGAGAAGCATGGTCCATAGAGTCACGAGGTACCCCCTTTACCATACAAGTTCAAAAACTGACGATTCCTCGATGTCTCAACATGTGTCCCCACGCGTCGATCCTTTCTCTAAGTCAATATGTGTCAAAAATACTTTTCTCCTCAGTTCTGTTAAGCAACTCTTCAGTAGTTAAGAGGTCTACCAACCTAATCTTCAGCATTCGTCTGTAACACCACGTGTCAAATGCTTCTGTAATCTTTCTGTCTGCACTCCTGGACTTTCACGTTTCGCCCCCATACGATGCCATAACCCATACAAATACTTTCAGAAAGTTGTACCTAACATTTAAATTTATTTTGGATGACTACACATTTAGCTTCTTCAGGAATTCTTTCTTTCCCATAGCTATTCTGCGATTTATATCATCTTTCCTCTGGTTGTAAGAACTTATTTTGCCCCTCATATAACAAAACTCAATTAATACTTATATTGTCTCATTACCTAATCCACTGCCTTCAGTATCGCCTGATTTTATCAAACTATTGCCTTTGGTTTGCTCTTCTTAATGTTCATCTCATAACCTCTTTTCAAGACACTGTCCATCGGTTCGGTTGTAATTCCAGGTCCTGTTCCGTCTCATACAGAATTAAATTTTTTCTTCTCCCCGAACATTAGTTTCATCTAATAACTTGTCCTAGCATTCCTTCACATTTTGTTCCAATATCTAGATTGAATTATATTGGGGAAAGGAACGCTGTCTTATACCCTTCCCAGCCAATGCGTCCTTTTCATGCCCTTCGACTCCTATAACTGTATTAGTTGTATGTAACTTCCAGTTCCCTATATTTTATTAGTGCTACCTTCAGAATTTGAAAGAGTGTTTTCTAGTCAACATTGACATCTTTCTTCGAATCTATTATAGTTACAAACGTACGTTTGTTCTCCATTAAATGTCATCTGAGATAAGTGATAATGTGGATATTGCCTAGCGTATTCCTACATTTCTCTTAAATCCACAGTGATTTCCCTAAGACTGAATATTAGAATTTTTTCTATTCGCCTGTAAATAATTCGTGTTAGTACTATGCAGCTATGACTTATTAAAATAATTGTCCTGTCATTTTAACATTTGTCTGTAGTTTCTTTCTTTGGAAGAACCTATTGGAGCAAACTGCTATGGTCATAAGCCCCTAGACCTCTCGGTTACCTCACCGCTGCAATTAAAGAATTATGTACACATGGTAGAAACGTTTCTTAATGACTGGCGCTCCCAACGATGTCAACAGTTCAGAGGGAATATCATCCACTTTAGGGGCCTTGTTTCGACTCTAATTTCATGCTCTGTCAAATTCTTCGTACAGCATCGAATATCCTAACTCATCTGCATCTATATCTTCTTCCCTTTCTGCAGTACTGCCTTTCAGTTCATTTCCCTTGTGTAGGTCCTGAATATATTCCTTCCATCCTTTAGCTTTCCTTTGATATTGCATCTGACCGATACTATCTTCTACCCTATACTTAATATTTCAAAGTTACTATATTCTCGGCCAGTTATCTCTTCACCCGATCCAAAGTTTCCCCTCCAAAATTATCAATGAAAACAGGTAGTACTCTCCATTTCCCTTTTGTATGCATGTAGCACTCTATTTCACAAAATATTGCGCACTATTTAACATATAATTTTGTTTCAATGGCTCCACAATACACAACCAATCTACGGACAACTCAGGCTTTACACTCATCCAAATGGCTTCCTAGTAATGGCTGGTGTATTACTACTCGAACCATTGCGCACGTTTCTGCTCCTCTCGACCACCACTGACGACTGCGTTTGTCTGAAATGATTTCCCTGTAAGTTCCACATTCCGTTGACGAAGGTCGATTTTGACATAGCGTTTATGCAAAATATCTAACCCTTACAGCTTACTGTTACGTGTAAGACTAATTCCAACCACTGCTTAAACTCCATTTCTCCCACAGGTAAACACATCTCCATTGATCCGAAAGGCTCCATAACATTAACTCCTACCATACCGAGGCAGCTGTAGTCGCTGATGACCCATCAGATCCCTACTACTGACTGAAATACACACACCTGTATCCAATAAAAACTGGGGCCTATGCACCATCGACTATCCCGACTAGTGCACATTTCGCAGCTGAAGACAGGACTTAAATGGAAACTCTTCGTAGTGGAATTAGATCTCCCTCTGACGTTTGAAGTTTGCTGAGTAACTCCTTGTTTACTCTTAAAATTACGAAAACTCGTTTCACGATAAGGAGCCCAATTACTCCGTGGCTGTCAGGCAAAAGTCAGTACTTGGCCCAAACGGCCACAAAAAAAAAAAAAAAAAAAAAAAAAAACCTCATCCCCGGAAAAATATTTGGCCTTCTTCGCAAGGGCAATCTCTCCATACACCTTTCTAATTTTAATGACCCGAGCCAATCAACTGCTTCACATGAACGAACCTGTCTTGATATCTCAACACGTATACCACTTAAAAAATAATCGATAGTTCTCTGCTCCGCTTCCTGTTATAAAACTCTGTTTGCTTCTTCGCTGTTTTGTGCCTCATAATTTTTTACATTCACTTGCCTAACTATATCTGCAATTTTGTGTCCCAACTTCGTCGCCGCTTTTGTGTCCCAGCCTCGTCGTAGGTGTCGGTGGCCGAGTGGAACGAGACCGACACGCTGGTGCAGGTACGGGGGGGAGCAGCCAGAAACTATAAACACTCGAGTAAATTAGAAAGATATATATTGCACAGAATGTAACAATACTTAACTTTTACATAGTACTGCACAAATGTTGATACATAGTTGTTAGAGGCCTGCCTAGTGCCTGTACAATAGCAAAGTCTTCACCGGTGCCTATCTGATTACGAAGGTCCTAACTCGTTGCTATCTCAGTCCGAAGTGCTGACTGGTTCCTCTCTCGGTCCGAAGTGACCGGTGTCTTTCCGTGGTGGCCACGAGCGGGGTTCCAGCAGAGGGCGCTCGTGGCTGTCGTCGGAAGAACGCCGCGCCGTGCATGCATGGCGGCGCGCGGCGAAAGTAGGTGGCGCGCACTTTGTACTTGTGCGGCACCACATGCAAATTCTTGCATACTTTCAGAACCCCATTTTTTACCATGTATGCTAATGTTTACCGAAACAACCTACCCTATTCTCCTCCTTCCACCCTCGCAACAAAGCATCTTCCAACTTTATGGCAGTTTTTGCGCTCCTCAACGACTCTGTTTTGCCTTCACCTGTTAACCTTCATTACTCTGCGTGAAATAATTGTTAATCTGACCAAACTCCCACTGGAATAGCTGTGGAAATGTCTTTTACAGTGCACGTCACATCTAACAAAACCTCGAAAAACGAGTAATCATCCTGGCTGCCGCTCGATCAACCTCATGGACTTTTCGAATGATTTACCTGTCCATCCTTTTCCCTTAAACTATTTGATAATTCATTTTTGTCTGCGGACAGCAACGCTACCCATTCCAATAAAAATCTGATTGCTTCTGGATCGGTTAACTTTACGTCCCTCGTTCAGCCATAGGTTCAACATTGCTACCCATTATACACAAATAAACGAAAATAGAGAGTATTATGACATCGTAGCGACACTTCGTTATTTTGTTTGTATAGGTACAAATTGAAACCCGCGCAAGAAAGAGATTGGAGTTTAAGGAGATTTGTAATAAGCAGCAGGAATTTAATTAATAAGGGAAGAAGAGAAAGGCAAAATACGAATGATTCAGGCATAATTGAAAGGCGGTTTATTGTTGAGGTTAAAACAATACGTGAAAGTATCTCCACAAAGAAAAGCTATCTTTTTCTGCTGCATTAGCCGGAAGAGGTTGTGATCAGCTGAAATTGATAATTTGGTGCGGATAATTTAATGAATCAGATAACTCTCCGCCTTAACGAGGTGCTTGGTAATTTTAACACTTCGCGAAAAAAAGTTTCGCTACCGCTACTGAGAATTATCACAATCGGTGAATAAATGGAAAGAACATCGGACCTCGAGAATCCGCAGCGGAACAGCTATGCGTGCTAAGGCGCCTTTCAGCCGTGCCCGCGGCTGTTCGCCGTCGGGAGGTCGAGTCCTCCCTTGGGCATGTTTGTGTGCGTCGTTCTTAGGAAAAGATTTTTTGAAGTAGTTTGTAAGTTTAGGGCCGAATGACCATTGCGGTTAGGTCCCATTGCGCTACAAACGACTGAACACTTAAACTGCTGAGGAACTAAACATTTCTAGCAGGCTCTGAAGGAACATCAGTATGAATGTTGAAAAGATACGAAATTCGAGCTGAATTGCGAAACGAATCGACAACCATCATTTTACGTTCGAACGCAGCTTTTTGGAAACAATGAGAAATAAATAATTAGAAAATGATGGGTCATTTTGAAATAAGTCAAAAACTTAATATTATAAATGGGTTTATTGCAGTGAAAAGGAGACCGTACTCTTACTTATTCACATTTATTATAATTCGTGATCAGTAACACGGCGTAGAGAAAAAGTTAGAAGTGCGCTTCCGTTCTCTCTCCAAGTCAGAGGAAATATTAAACCTTAACTTTTCCCAGCGTAATGAATTTTCGAACAACTGGCGGGTATGCTACCGGGTGACGTCGTCAACCACCGCCGATATTTCGACAGGCGCACACCCTGTCATTCTCAAGGCACAACGGCACTCAAGCAAGCAGTGGGCAAGAGTATTAAATCTTACTGTGATGTACTATCTAGATTGTACGGCCTCCCTAAGGTCCACAGAGAGAATGTTCCTGGCCTACAGTATCTAACATTTGTGCTCCGACATATCGTGTAGCAAAACATTTTGCTAGTTTGTTGAGTCCAATAGTACGTAGGGCCGCGACGGAGTGGCCAAGCGCATTGTGCCGCTATGCTCCGATGCGCGAGGCCGCTCACTGTCGGGGGTTCGAATCCCCACTCGGTCATGGATGCTTGTATCGTCTTTAGTATAAGATTGTTCATAAGTAGTTTGTAAGTTTGCGAACTGATGACCCCGCAGTTGTCCCTTAAGATTAACAAAAATTTGAACATTTGAATGGTAGGTAGGTGTAAACTCAGTGGCTTCCTTACGTCGATTGAAGAGATTGCGTAGAGTTAACAAATATTTTTCGGCATGTGATGACTCTTACTTTTTATTCAATGGTCAGTACTTCGACCGAACTGATGGTATTGCATTGGGAAGCCCGTTGTCACCTATTGTGATCACTTTGTTTATGGGGGATTTCGAGGAACGTTCTTCAGAGTCAGCGACCTTGAAACCTTCGTGATTTTCAGATATGTAGACAACACTTTCGTCGTTTGGTCCAATGCTGGTGAGAATGTAAACGGTTTTTTGGAACACCTAAATTCAATCCGCTGGAATATTGAGTTCACTATGGAGGTGGACAGAGAATGGCTGCCTTCTCTTCCTTGGTGTGTTGGTCAGAAGGAAGGTTGATGGTACATTAGGACATGCTGTTTACAGTAAGCATACTCACAGAGATTTGTACCTGCGACCTGATAGTTGTCACCATCCAGCTCAGCATGAAGGAGTACTTCGTACCTTGTTTCACAGGGCCCATGTCATTTCAGACTCTGAAAGTCACCTTTCGTCAGAATGGTTATAGTTAGACGTTGCGCAGTCAGCCTACTGTGGAACGGGTGAGTGACGATAGTAATGAAGTGACACCTAAATCTATGGCCTTTTTGCTTAACGCAGGAAGCGTGTGTTACGGAAACATGATGTGAAACGTGTTTTTCGACCACCTTCTAAGGTGAAGGTCCTTTTGGGTATCCGTAAACAGGACTGTTAAAGACCGGTGTATTAACACAAACGTTACTCACGCTTACAACAGCCAAACAAACGCGCTGTTGCGAACACTGTCTTTGCATCCTATGTCATCCTATGGAATACAATAACACAGAGAATCTGGCATGAACTTCCATCTATTGTGATAGTGTAATTAAGGAAGCTGTTGAAATTAAACTAGCAAGCGATCTTATGGACAGAGATCGTGCTTTTTGTTTAAATTCTGCTTGGAATCCGGCAATGTCTCTCGTCACAAAACAGAGGGACCGAGTTAATGCTACCTCACCTGTAGAGTAATACTCACAATCGATATATATGATGTTTGGTCATCTTTGGTTGTGTTGGTGTGGTGACTTGTACTGAGTGTGTAATCTTCCTCGTTTACCCTTTGCAAACCAAGGTATTAAATTCGCTTGCACATTGCTTCCTTGAGTGCAGCTGTCCTTGCGAATGGCAGGGTGTGCTCCTGTGGAAATATCGGCGGTTGTCGACGTCGTCACCAGGCAGCATACCCGTACGTTGATTGAAAATTCAGAGGAAGTAATCTATCTAAAACAAATAGTGGACAAAGGGATACCTTGAAGCGAGAACGGATGGGTTGGGGAGAAGCGTCACTGCTAATTTACGCTAAAATAAACCGCACAAATGCCTCGTGATACCCACTGCCTATACGGTTCTATCACCTGCTACAACTGCCACCGAAAACTGTAAAGCTCCTTTCTGAGGACATTGAATAAGAAATGTTAGTATCAACACCTTTCAGGGAACTATAATAATAATAGCGCGTAGTTCGGCCTGTCTGATACCAATTGTTGTGGAATATGAATTAATTCCCTAGTGACACACTGTTTTAGAATAACCAACGATGACTCACTGCGTCCTTCTTCTGTCAAGCAGTGGGCGATCAGCAGCGGTCGCCGTTCGTATCCTACGGCTGCGATCTGCCGTGCCGGCATCTGCAACTACACCGGCACCCCGCTGAAGGTCGCTTGCGTCGGCCTTGCTAATCCGTCTGCTTGGCTATTGACTCTTACATCTCTCGCTGAAATCTTACTACCGAAAATAACAGCAGCAGGCTTCACTCCTCGGCGCTGACCTCGAGACAGGACCTTACCGCATTCCGCTGGCTGGAAAAGAGATCTGCGGTTTTCCTCCTTACTATGACGTGATGACACGACCTTGTACTGCGCTGGCCTTTTGAACGGTAGACTGCACGGACTCTAGGATGGACAATGAACTTCCGACGACGAACTCTAACCTGCAAACTGCTAACTCCAACTGTTCTGTAATGAACACTATTTATTCAGTTTTCCGCCAACCTGCTTTTCAAAAGTTCCGCTTCGTGCTACGCACAAGTCAACGACTTCGCCACACGCCTGAGTGTATTGACCGCTGTCGTTATTCACTGTAGATGGCCGTTGCTAACGCTGCGTTTGGCTGTTTGCGCTATGCCGGTCACGTAGAGGGTAAACAAAGCCTTCGCAGCAGTCTCTGGCATCGAATCGGTGATCCGTTTACCTGCTTCTAGCTTGCTGTCAATATTCCGTTCATTTTCCTAAAGTAGTTTAGAGGAGTTACAGGGGGCTGCATTCCGCCATGTCTATGGCTGGTAACCTTTTTCCTAGTTGCTGACAGAATTCATCATAGTATGCTTCGGCAGCTCACATAATTTAGCAAACACACTTTAAACTAATCTGGGCGTCAGGGCTCTTGGCCGACTCGTGACGAAATGCAATTTTAATTGCAGTAAAAGTAAAAGCCAACCAGTTGCATATTAAAGTTTAATAAACTTTACCGCGGTTTCAGTTGATATAAATCAATCTTCTTCAGAACATACACGGACCTATAGTGATTAAGAAAGTAACAATCAAAATATGTACAGCCGTATTAAAGCCAAAGAGTGATTACCTATAAAATTACAACAAATTTTAGCCTATAGGAAACAAGTACTTACATTACATTATTACTGAGGAAAAGTTACACACGTTAATCTCTGTACACATAATGTAGCCCTTTAGACAAAGACACGTCAAACATATAAAATGATGCTGTGTAAGCCGGCAAAGGTGGTCGAGCGGTCTGCGGCGCGCCAGTCACTGTCTGCACGGCCACTACGGTCGGGGGTTCGAAACCCCCCTCGGGCATGAATATTTGTGCCGTCCTTAGTATTAGCTAGTTCATAAGTAGTTTGTACATTGACTGATGACCCCGTAGTTAAGTCCCATAAGCTCTACAATCATCTGATGCTGTGTAACTGATTGCGCGGCATGCTAACCGCCGACTTACTGAGAATCTGATCTATCATGTGATGCACGTACCCGTTGTTGACAGCGATAGTTTTAATTGTAAGAAAATGGAACGTTGCCTAAAGTAGAACATTTCTGGAATGCTTTCTTACTGAGAGTGTGATCTATCATGTGATGCTCGTACCCGTTGTTGACAGCGATAGATTTAGTTCATTTTATATTGGCCAAACAGGCAGGGCAATGAAAGTAAGATATAGAGAACATCTATTAGGAAGGAATGGAGAAAATATACGTAACTCCACATTCGCTGAACACCTTTTTATTGCTAACCATACGCCGATAAAGCAAGAAGACACTTCGGTTTTACGTAGAGAAGACAAGGACCGAAATCTCGATATGATCAGCTCCAACTCGCGTGCAGACAGTTTTTTGAAGGCTTTAAACCAATATTATCAAAAACATTTTAACAGTTAACGGCAACCTCTGCGGTATCATTTCCTCAAAATTCTGTTTTATTCATTTTAAACTTCGGTGGGTTTTCTATTTTATAATTTGTTATTAACATGTGTTGGCTACGGACACTCCATCACTGTCATTAGGCGCATGCGCCACATGTCATGTTTACCTGGCGGCTACGTTTGACGTGCCTTTGTCTGAAGGGCTATATTATGTGTACAAAAATTGACGGGTGTGACTTTTCCACAGTAATAATGTAATGTAAGTACTTGTTTCCTGTAGGCTAAAATTTGTTATAATTTTATAGGTAAAGGATATATGGTTTTAATACGGTTGTACATATTTTGATTGTGACTTTCTTATTCACTATAGGTCCGTGTATCTTCTGAAGTAGATTTGAATTTGCAACTGGTTGTCTGTTACTTTTACTGCTATGAATTACCGTTGCTGCATGCAGAAATGTTTAAGATTTTGCAATTTTAATTCCATTTTAGCAAGGCGCGAAAAACGCACATCTATAACTAGGGTAAGTGTACCGGTTATCGGCATCTAAAAAGGATTCACATCAAATATTTGTAAATCTTATTTAATACTACTGGTTTCGTTTCGGTACGGGCAAGCCTTTGTAATAAAAGTCAGTTCATTTTAAAATCATTATGAGATGCACCTTTCGTACTTCTGTCGACAGTGCAAAATGTGCCGAGACCCTCTTATCGACACTTAATCGTACGATTTGTGGGCAACGGGAGCCGGCCGCGGTGGCCGAGGTGACTGAGGCGCGCCAGTCACGGTCAGCACGGCCACTACGGTCGGGGGTTCGAATCCCCCCTCGGGCATGGATATTTGTGCCGTCCTAGTTCGTAAGTAGTTCATAAGTAGTTTGTAAGTTTAGGGACTGATGACCCCGTAGTTAAGTCCCATAAGCTTTACAAACATTTTTTGAATTTTTGGCAACGGGAAGTAATTTTTTATTTCTAGATGACGGATGGGTTAAGTGCCGATTAATGGTACACTTACCCTAGTTAGCATAGTGTTGCACACACGATATGCACTGAAATGATCTTTGACAGGATTGTCAACTGCCGCCTTCTGGCAGTTTCCGGAGTGGCTTCGGAAGGTATCGTGTTTTCCACAACTGTCTCTTAGCCCCGACACTGGTCTTCCAGACTTTCAGGTATGTAGGGACAGTGTGCTGCTACCAGTGTCCCAACACTTGGTGTTATGGGAAGTCTGCAGTATTTATCCAGCAGCCACTACATGTTTTTATTAAACTAAACAGAAAGACACAAGCACATATTCTAAAAGATTGTAAATGTGCTATCATATCCACTGAATTTCTGTTACATTTCAAAAGAACATTTGAAACATACAAAATTACAAAGTATTAGAGTACTGTGCCACTACGGTCGGGGGTTCGAATCCCCCCCCCCTCGGGCATGGATATTTGTGCCGTCCTTAGTTGTAAGTAGTTCATAAGTAGTTTGTAAGTTTAGGGACTGATGACCCCGTAGTTAAGTCCCATAGACTCTACAAACATTTGAACATTTTAGAGTACTGTAGTTATTCATATACAAGTATATAACTTAATCATACCGAAATGAAGTTTGTTTTCAGGAGAAATGTAGGAACACGGAAGGCAATCATTTTACGGCTTATCTTACAAGGTAGATTAAGGAAAGGCAAACCTACATTTCTAGCTTTTGTAGATTTGGAGAAAGCTTTTGTCAATGTTGATTGGAATATACTTTTTCAAATTCTGAAATCAGCAGGAGTAAAATACAGGGAACGGAAATTATTTACAACTTGTACAAAAACCGTACAGCAGTTGTCAGAAATGAAAGACATGAAAGGGATACTGAGATTGGGAAGGGTGTAAAAATGTTCAAATGTTTCTTAAGCTTAAGGGACTTAACTGCGGGGTCATCAGTCCCTAACTTACAAACTACTTATGAACTACCTAAGACTAAAAACTTTTAGTGCTCTTTCAAATTCTTCTGACAGTATAGTATTTCCTATCTCGTCTTCCTCTACTTCGTCTTCCATTTCTAGAATACTGTCTTCAAGATTTTTCCTCTGTTCAGGCCCTTTCACCTTTCAGCTTTCGCATCTTTGCTGTATACTGGTTTTTCCATATCAAGTCTTGATATTAATACCTCTGCTTTCCTTGGATAAAAATGTCTCTTGTAGTTTTCTGTAGGGGATATCTATCTTTCCCCTAGTTGTAGATTCTTCTATGAACTAGCATTTCTCCTTCAGCCACTACTTCGTAGCCCCTCTGCACGTCCTGTCAACCTCATTTTTCAGACGTCGCAATCCCATCAGCCTGCTTCACTTGATGCATTTTTACAATTTCTCCTTTCATCAGTTAAGTTCAGTATCTCCTGTGTTATACAAGGATTCCTATCAGGCCTTGTCCTTCTGCTTATATGATCCTCTGCGGTCTTCACAATCCCTCAGAGCTACCCTTTCTTCTTCTACTGTATTACTTCCCCACGTATCAATGAATCCTTGCCTAAACCTCCCTCTAAAATGCTCGACCACCTCTGGTTCCTTCAATATGCACGGATTCATCTCCTTAATTTTCTACCTTTTTTGCAGTCTCTTATATTTTAATCTACAGTTCATAATCAATAAGTTATGGTCAGAGTCTGTATCTGCCCTTGGTTATGGCTTACAGTTTAAAATCTGGTTTCTAAACCTTTGCCTTACCATTATAAAGTCCATCTAGTACCTCTCAGTGTCTTCTGGTGTCTTCCACGTATATAAACTTCATTCATGATGATTGAACCAAGTGTTTGTGATGATTAAATTGGGCTCTGTTCAAAACTCTACCATGCGATTTCCTCTTTCATTCCTTCTTCCCAGTCGATATTCACCAACTACATTTCCTTCTCATTCCTTTCCATTCCCCCACTACAAATTTCTTATCCTTTTACGGTCTGAATAGTTTCGTTTATCTACTCATACATTTATTTGATCTCCTCATGATACGCACAGCTAGTTGGAATATAAACGTGTACTACCGTAGTCGACTTCGTGTCTATCTTTCCTACGATAATGCGTTCACTATGCTGTTCATAGTAAATTACAATCATTCCTAATTTCTTATTCATATAATAGCTTCTCTTGCGTTATGCCAAATGATTTTGTATATATAACCCTGTACTCCCCTGAACAAAAATCCTATACATTTCAAATTTTGTAACTTACCTACCCGATTGAGGGTTATAACATTCCACGCTCCGATCCGTAGAATGCCTGGTTTCTTTTTCTTGATGACGACATCGCCCGGTTATCCGAATGGGTGACTATTTACCTCCGGAATATTTTACCCAAGAGGATGCCATGATCATGTATTCATACAGTAGAGCTGCATGTCCTCGGGATAATTAACGACTGTAGTTTCCTCTTGCTTTCAGGCGTTCGGAGTAACTGGATGGCAAAGCCACATTAGCTGATGTTACAAGACCAGCCCAGTCAATCATCCAGACTGTTGTCCCTGCAACTACTGAAAAGGCTGCTGCCCCTCTTCAGGAAACACACGTTTGTCTGGCCTCTCCACAGATACCCCTCCGTTGTGGTAGCACCTGCGGTACGGCTATCTGTACCGTTGAGGCACGCAAGCAACCCATCCTCGGCATTGAGGATGGCATATTCAGGGATATAACGGAAAACCGATATGTATATAGCCGGGATGGATTTGAACCATCTGCCTCCAGAAAGCGAGACCAGTGTATTATCACTGCTGCACCTCACTCAGTTGAGAACAGGTGTTTAGGCACTAGTTGCATCTTAGAGATGGTGTTCAGCACGTGTTAAATTCCAAGCCGTTTTCGCAGAGAGAAGTTTAATAGAAAACTGCCGCCTACACTTCATCTACATCTACATCTACATAGATACTCTGCAAATCACATTTAAGTGCCAGGCAGAGGGTTCATAACTTTTCTCTAATAGCGCACGGGAAGAAAGGACACTTAAATCGTTCCGCTTTCGATCTGATTTATTTTATTGGGTTGGTCATGTCGCCCTATGTAGGTGGATGCTAGCAAAATATTTTCACATTCAGAAGTAAAAGTTGGTGAATGAAACTTCGCAAACATATCAAGTCGCAATATATACCGTCTTTCTTTTAATGATTTCCACCCCAATTCGTGCAATATTTCCGTGACGCTTTCCCTCTGCGTAACGTGATAAAACAAAACGCGCTACCCTTCTCTGAACTTTATCAATATCTTCCGTCAGTCCCACCTGGTGAGGGTCTCACAATGGGCAATAGTACTCCAGGAGAGGACGCACAAGTGTGATGTAGTCAGTCTCTTTGGTGGAGCTGGTGCATCTTCGAAGCGTTGCCAATGGAACGTAATCTTTGGTTCGCCTTCCCCACAATATTTTCTGTGTTGTTCGTAATTGTAACTCCTAGATATTGGTAGAATTTATGACCTTTAAGTTTGACTGATTTATTGCGCAATTGAAGTTCAACGGATTTCTGTAAGTGGTCATGAGTATTACTTCACACTTTTCTTTATTGTCAATTGCCAATTTTTTCACCATGTAGAAATTTTGTCTAAATCGCTTAGCAGTTGCTTTTGATCATCTGTTGACTTCACTAACCGATAAACGACAGCATCATCCGTGAACAGTGTAAGGGAGCTATTCACATTGTCTCCTAAATCGTTTTCAACACAAGGAAGAGTAGGGGATCTATAACGCTTTCCTGGGGAACGCCAAATATCACTTTTGTTTTACTCGATGACTAACAGTCAATTGCAACGAATTGTGTCCTTTCTGATAGTAAATCGTGAATCCAATCGCAGAATTGGGGAGATATTCCATAAGCAAGCCAGTTTGCCAATTAAGGACATTACTGAATACAGCAGTTTGGTCTTCTGGGGATCAATTATCCTCCCAATGATTTATTCCTTTGGTGCCAAATCCTGCCAAAGTTTGAGCAAGTGTTTGTCCGACACTAATTACTGAGACCAGGTGCACAAGAAGCTACGTAGCACAATGTGAACAAGCACACTTTTCATTGGCGACATCACTGCCTCTACGCTAGGCACGCCGCCTACAGCGGTACGGCCACTGTAAGCTACTTGCTACTTGATTTCCTTGCCACTCCCATATAGGACGACGAAGCCATAATCTCTCTGATATTATCCTTGTGGTACTTACGCGATGTATAGGTTGGTTGCAGTAGAATCATTCTGAAGCCCGCTTCAAATTTCGACATTCTAAATTTCTTCACCACCGCTTCTTGCATAATACGTCGTCATCCAGCGACTCCCAGTTGAGTTCCCAAAGCATTTCAGTAATACTCGAGCAATGCTCGAATCTACGAGCTAGAAACCTAGTCGCCCGCCTCTGAACTTCCTCTATGTCCTCCTTTAAACCGATCTTATGGGGATCCAAAATCTTGAGCAATATTCAAGACGAGACTGTACAAGCGTTTTATATGCGGTCTCCTTTACAGACGAATCACACATTTATTTCTCCCACATCTGACCTTATATGCTTCTTCCATTTCCAATCGCTTTGCATACGTATTATATTGACGCGATTCTGTCAGCCAGCTCACTACTAAAGCTGTATTCGAAAATTACGGAATGTTTTCTTCTATTCATCTGCGCCAGTTGCCAATCCTCTCACTATCTATAAATTTGGTCCAAGTCTTCATCCTACTACAGTCATTCAATAACGATACCCTCCTGTCCATCACAGTATCATCAGCAATCAGATTGCAACTCAGTCTGTCCGTCAGACTTTTATATAGATAGAAAATGATAGCGGTCCTATCACACTTTCCTGGTCACACCTAACGATACTCTATTCTCTGATGAACACTCACCATCGAGGACGAAACACTGTGTTCTATTACTTAAGTTCTCCTTGAGCCATTCACATATTTTGGAATGTATTCCATAAGCTCGTATCATCGTTAGCAGGCTGTAGTGCGGTACCGAGTCAGACGCCTTTTGAAAATCGAGAAGTACGCAATCTACCAGTTGCCATTCATCCATGGAACCCAAGATGTCATGAGAGAAATGGGCAATCTGGGTTTTGGACGATCGATACCTCTGAAAGCCCTGCTGATGATGCAAGGACAGAACCTTTGCCGTCTCAAGAAAATTTACTACATTGGAACTGAGAATATGTTCAAAAATTCTACAGCAAACTGATGTTAATAATATAGGTCTGTAATTTCGTGGTTCCGTTCTTTGCCTTTCCTATACACGGGAGTTAGCTCAGGTGAACATTACATCGGTAGCCAGGGTGTGGGTTACAAAACAAGTTTGCTCAAGAACTGAAAAAAATCCGCTCCTCGTCTATTCCGAGTCCTCTACCGCAACACTCATTACCGGGTGTCTATAAAGCAAAGAAGTCGACACGGCTGCTAGGCGACCAACAGTACTTTCTCCTAAGACGACAAAAGCAGTTACATTCTCCTGAGAAACAAGACGTGTGCGGATTCGCGGCACTTTTGTGGCTCAGCAGATCTGCAGAAGACGTGGCAACCTGTGCTATCCTGCTCCAGTAATTACTGTGTTACGTTACGCTGCTATTGGATAAACAATCCGAGAGGAGTATTATGCAAAGGAGGAAGATGAATGACTCGATCATTATCTACTAAGTATCATTTTGGCATTTTACAATACATTAAAAGGTTGATTATACCTACTGCATAGGCTTGAATAGTTTACTAACAACACCATTCAAGGTAAAGAGAGATGAAGCATCAAATTCCTGTAAAGTCACCTGGATCATCAGTTTCGTTCCAAAAAACGTTGCTTTACTATAACTCCACGGAAAGTGGCGTCTGCCATAAAGACTGAGGAATAGTAAGCCATACAGGTATCTTCCGGCGACGGTCTTTTGTGGCATTTCTGTGGCTCCTACTAGGCGTAAAGTCTGCGTCTGTGGTATACGAGGGAAGTCCGTCAGAAATGTACATTTTTACTGCCCATAAATTTTACTGCTGAAGGCTATCCGTGGGATGGAAAAGCACTAGATGTATACAGTAAAATTTTTGACGTAATAAAATTAAAGCCCGTACACACAAATCTCATAAAAAGTCTCCACGACGCTGTCATCTACACCGTAATGTCTGTCTGCTGATTCTGATACATACAGTCAGAAAGTGCTCTCGTGTTATATGTTCTAGAAACGTAAAGAGGAGGCATGTACAAACATAATAAAATCACGACACTACGCGTTCCCGCAATCAAACATACACACAAACTCTCTCTCTCTCTCTCTATCGCTCTCTCTCTCATACTCTCTCTCTCTCTCTCTCTCTCCATCTCTACCTCTCTCTATCGCTCTTTCTCTAATACTCTCTCTCTCTCTCTCTCTCTACCTCTCTATCGTACTCACACACACACACGCAAAAAGGCACACACGCACACACGCACTCACAAAGACACAAAACACACACACAACTAATAACGGTAATGTTAAAAACATATTTAAATATCCCTTACTCTTCGTCGATGACTATTATGCAAATTCTCATCATAATCGTTATTTTTATCTTAAGAACAAAATTGCAAATTCGAATGTATTAAAATCTAAAATTCCTGAACACCGGTCTCCAGACCGCTTTTATTTTCTAGAAAAATGTTAGTAAATCTATCGGACCAAACTGCTAGATCGGACCAAACTTTGTGGTCGTCAGTCCGTAGCTTACAAAATACTTGAACTAAGTTAAACTAACGTAAAGATAACTTGAGTTGGTTTACGTTTTAGGAGGCGATCCACTTATAATATTGTAAAAATATATAAAATAGCCAAGATCGCTTATCATTACATTACAAGATTATGGCCTTGTAAAATATTTTATTTGACCTGATGATGCTGACATAGTTCAACGAAACCGGTCGTCGTTAATAAAAATTGATGATAAGCGATCTTGGCTATTTTATATATTTTTTTACAGTAAAGATAACTCACTCTCACACACACTCACACACACACACACACACACACACACACATGCCCCAGGGAGGACTCGAACCTCCGACGGCGAGCAACCGCGTGTTCCGCAGCAAGACGCTTTATACCTCTTAGCTACTCCACCACGCCTATTTTCTGGAACATGACCGGTTTCTGGACAGCTGCCCATCTTCAGATCTGTTAACAAATGTTACAATTGAATGTGAGCTACTATTTACAATGTGTAATATCCAAAAAGTTATTGAAACAAAATATGAAATAATACCAATTCTATGATGTTACGTAGTAACCTGTCGCATGCTGAATAAGTGTTCTAAGTCGTTACTAAAATACAGTTGCCTCCTGAGGATTTATACAAAAGTTGGTATGCTTTTCATTTTTTCCCTTCAACTTTTTGGATATTATAAATTGTAAATTGCAGCTTACATTCAATCGTAGCATTTGTTAACATATCTGAAGTTTGGCAGCTGTCCCGAAACCGGTCATATTCTAGAAAATAAAAGAGATCTGAAGACGGAGATCGAATAATTCATGAGAGGATCGCGGAAACTCCATCGAGACTCCTATCTTTGTATTAAAATCTGTCTAATGATGGGCTAGTTTACTATTTTGACATAGAAACGTCAGAGAAAACTCCGATTTACTTTTAGGAGAACTTCTTTACGTACTGGTTTTCTGCGGCATATAATATCCTCTCTACTATTACTGCACTTTCATTTACCTCAGTACTGAGGTGTGGAAAGCGGTAAAGTAATTCCCTTAACTTTCCAGATCCCCAAACCTAGTTGTCGCATAGTTATCAGTGAAATGCAAGCTCGATGCTGTATGCTCGAGGAATAGAATCACACGTGGTAGAATAGGGATCCTAGTAACAAATAGCCTCGTAATGACTAAAAATCCTGCGAACCAAATTTAGATTGAAATTATATTTTACCTTCACAAAGTTACAACGAGACTCTGCACAGTGCCGATTACATACAACTTCGCAGTTATAGTCCTCGACCAGACAAGGAACAAGATATCACAACTGCCTGATACGGATTGAGCCCTGTCTACAACGTGACCTGATATTTGCTAAGTCTATGTAACAAGTGAGACCGAGTTCGTCGCTGCAGTTGGCAACCTGAGCGCTCGCACTTTCCGATGCCCCATGGCGGCTCATATGGAGGTCTCATTCGTATCGAAAATTGACGCCACTAGTCTGAGATGTTACAGGCCCAGTGTTTCTATTTGACTTTCATTGTTCTGAACCGGTTCAGTTTCTAAATGCAGTTTAATTTTTTCCAGGGATTCTGTTAATCTAATATATTCCGCCCAAATGGGTACGTTTATGCAAAATACTGTCTTCATCATCTGAAAAACGTAATTCAACGACTCTGACCCGTAATGAGTCAGTCTTTTATATAAAGTTGTGGAAATTAAAATACCGTAGTACTAAACTATTTCCGAAAGTTAGACCTAATGACAGTCTAAGAAAATCAGGCGATGCTAAAGGGATTAGGGAAGGTGGTAGATGAGTTCTGTTATTTTGGCAGTAGAATAAAGTAATTATGATGGTTGCAGTAGAGAAGATACAAAGTTCAGAAATGCAACGGTACAGAACAGAAGCTTTTGAAATGTGGTGCCACAGATGAGTGCCGAGGTAGATCCCGTAACTAATGAGGATGTACAGAACATAATTGGGGAGAGAAAGGATTTCTGGCAGAGCCTGTCTAAATGAAGGGACTGATTGTTAGGCTACATTCTTAGACATCAAGGTATCGTTAATTATGCATTGGAGGGAAGTGTTTGGGTAAGAATCGCCTGACGAGTAATCATCCGTCATGAAGTTTCAACGCGCCCCTGCCCAGTATCGCTTGATGCTTCCTCACTGCCGTATATCACATATCCGATGACACGCGCGCCTTCACACTTGTGGAACTTTGGATATTTGACATATTTTATTATATGCTAAATACAGCATGTTCAAACGCTACGTGGTTCGGATTCTACGTTAAACTATAAGTTCCCTTTTCTGAATGGAAATATTCTTCGATTTAGGACGTTTCTTTGACACTACAACTTTTCCACAGAAGACATATTTTCCGAATATACGCACGGCGTCAGCATGGCTTTTGAAGTTTTCTTGTATATTATTTTGTTGTAATTTTGATTTGTAGCCTATTCTTGGGTATATAAAAATAAATTGCAGTGCATTAGTCTCGCCTCAACTTACAAATGGCTGAACCGATTTGACTGTTTTTTTTTTTTTTTTTTTTTACTTCTCTTCAATACAGAGGTGTTTCAGGGAAACAAATTACGGAAGAGATGAAAGATGAAAAAGGAAAAATCAGTAATTTTGTAACAGGGGAATCGTCACTTGAGATTAGATTCGTATTTTATTCACTGCGATACAGTTAATGTCAGTGTAATAGAATTTTACACACTTGAGCTACAAAACAAGATGGACGTCTACAAAATAATTCGTAGGATGCGTGGCATAGCGTAAGGTATTTTAGTACTTGACACCGTTCGGCCATGAATTTTGATTGTATTGCAATTTTTCATACTCAGGGAATTTAGGAGATGAAGAGAGGGAGAAGGACCACTCTGGAAAAGAGTGGGGCAAATAATGACCGAGGAAGGGAGACGGATAGGTCGATACAGATGGAGGCGATGGTGGAGGAGGTACAGGTGAAGGAGATTGAGGGTGGTGGAGGTATAGATAAATAACCGAGCAACGCCGTGTTTTCAGGTGGCTAACACAGAGAGATCAAAGAGAGGGAACTGGTGGGCAGGAAATGTGTAGGCTGTGCATCCAACTCAGAAGAATTGCTGGATTCGCTGCAATATATTCGTATGTACGTGTAAAAATAAGAAAATTCTAGCTTTGTGGTTCTGTATCAAATAATGATTTGAAAAATTGCATATCGATTTCGTTCCCATGATGAAACATAATCAGTGCTGTGAAATTAAATTCCTTCGGTCAGATATTAAAACAACCTGAAAAACACCAAGAATGTGACAACTATATAAGAAAATTACATACCATACTTCGAGTCATGAAGACTCATGTATTCCGCATGAAGCATTTAATAGATATATAAAACAAAAACAAATAAAAACTTCTTTCACGTGTTACAAGTTTAAAACGTGCTAGCTGCTTGCGTTCACCTGAACAAGAAGTCTTTATTTGAGAAGTTTGACACATTTTAATATTTTGAAAAGGCAAAAAAATTAAATGTGTAAGAAGAAGTACAGGAAAAAACAGCTGAAAAAATAGGGCTTCAAAATAAAAAGTACGTGGATGATGCAGAATTTCTCGTAAAATATAAGTGAAAGTAACATTTTCACCGCTGTCAGGCGAATATCTATTAAACCACGTGTTAAAGTATCAAAAGTTGCTTACGTTAAATGTTATAGCTTTACGTTCACTCCATACCAGATGCAAGATATATTATTTATAAAAAGTATTGTATCAAGAAAAAGATGCTGTGCTTAAAATTTTCGTAGTACACCATTAACAGAGAAATCACAGTACTCGCCCCCTGGCGCTATTTTATGACAATATTTTCGTGGCCAACTTTTTTTAACTCTAAAAGTGCGTCCATGCATAAAATTATAATTCATGTGTGTTGGTGTTAAAATATGTATCTAAATTTTTATCTAAAAATTGATGAATAACATGATAATAGAAGACTAGCGCAGTTTGTTTTATCTCCCAAGATGATCATTTCATGCATGTGTGATTTTCTACTCATAAAATGCCTTTACAATTTTCAGGTAACATCGATATTGATCACAGGTGGTTATCATAAATATTATCAAACAACCGTACTTAACATGAACGACAAATCTATGCAAAAATATTATAGAAAACAATGTTACAGTATAGGTGGTATTATGTATACACTGCTATCTACGACTCGAGAACATATGCTAGATAGCGCCAAACGGTTGCATGTAGTATGTATAAATCTACTTAAGGAAGTTTCCAGACTAAATTAAGCTTGTTACAAACATAAACAAATTGTAGATTGATTTTGTCAAACATGAACTTCTACATGTGATTACAAATCACATTTAAATGCCTGGCAGAGGGTTCATCGAACCACATTTATACTATTCTCGAATAGCGCTCGGGTAGAAAGAACATCTGTATCTCTCCGTTCGAGCTCTAATGTCTATTTTATTCTGATGACCACTTCTATCTATGTAGGTGGCAGTCGACATATTCTTGCATTCGGAGGAGAATGTTGGCGATTGGAGTTTAGACCATACCGTAGCGATAAACGCCGTTGTTCTAATGATTGCCATCCCAGATCCTGTATCCTTTGCGTGAGCTGTCTCCCCTGTATCGTGACAATACGGTTCCCTCAAATCCTCCAAGACGACCGAATTTTCCCTCACGGAATGTGCCCTGATCATCACTGAAAAAGCACCTCCTAGCACCGCTCCTGCTCCTTCACTCCCGTTTGCAACTCATATGGATAAACTCCCCCTTCGTCCTCGTCCAACCGTGAGATTTATACTACTCCCTCTCCTGCCCTGACCCCCTGTTCCTAGAAGACCACAACCTTTTCCTTTGAAATACGCAAGTACTTTCCCACCGTTCCCATATCCCAACTGTTTCTGCATAAAGACTCTGTCTCTTACCTCGTACCCTACCTTCCACACCAACCTCGTACAACGTATCCTCTTGGTCAATTTCGGCCCTATGCTATCGTCCATTTCCTTTCAGCCTCAGCCTTCTTCTTGTCCTCCGACCCTCACTTCCATGACCACCAAGCATAGCCAGTGGTTCATGGACAAGGAGATATTAGGCCAACTCAATGCCCTCGCTAAGATCTCCAGCCTCTCTACCCAGTTCATCCAAAATTCCACTGGCCCTACCTGCCATACGACTCTCTGCCCCCTCCTGTCGCCATTGTGTCAGCACACTTCCTTGAGCATTGTCCCAAACTCTCTTCCCCAATCCTGCACACCTATGGCAGACCCCATCTGACGATCCCTGTTCCACCTATCGAGTCCCCCAACAATTCCCTCTGCTCACCCTGTCATCTGGTTCATCACAATAGTCCTACAGAACATCCAAACCTTCCAACATCCTTGTACCATAGAAAATTGGGCCCTCACTGCCGATTCCATGTTCCAAATAGAGACAATAGGAATCTTTACCCAAATCCATTCCCATTTCATCTTCTCCCAGTAAGTTACATTTGTATAAACTACAACCATAACATTTTGGACCATCTATCCCCCTCCCCCACAGCTCTTCGATGACACGCTCATCCTACACCATCGTTTATACACTTTACACCCTCTCACAACACGGCATGGATCCCTTTCTCCTTAACGAAACCTTCCCTCAACCCCAGCATTCTGTCAGCACCACACCCGACCTTCTCTACCATATACATGATCCCCTGCCTGTAGCTCGAAATGGAGTGGTGATTGGCCACTTCCACCACCTCCCTGTCTGACCACAGCATCTTATTCTTAGCCTCTTCCTCCCCCTCCTCACCGTCACCTTGTCCACTTTTCAAATCCATGGATACATCCCACTACCATACGACTTTCTCTCCCACATTGATCAGAAATTTACAATATTTGTAGTTGCCCCAAACCATGGCTCCCAATCTGTTGGTGAAATCTGGCAGTGGCGTCCGTCTGTAGTCACACTTTGGGGCGACACCATTGCCCTGCCTTGGGCACCTGTAGGCAGACGTCCTTCACCTCATTCGCAGTGACCATGTACTTGTACTCGTCACCATTAGACCCCACGGTCTCACAGGCCTTGCTCCCATCCCACCCTCCCCTCCCAAGCTCATTGGTGAATACTACCATGCTGAGATGCTTACTGTCGCTCGATAGGTACGATGGATGCGTGCCACCTTGTGCCTCATCACACACCTGCCAATATAGACAAAGACTCATCCTTCCTCCACACCAGATCATGCGGATGCTGCCATGCCCATGTTCCTACCAAAGCCATCCAACCCCTGCCCCACACTTTCTCCATAGGCCATCGTTTGCGAATTTCTTCGCCTATACTGCCCTGTCCTGCAGACACATGACCAGCACATAGTTCAGCGCCACCAGCAATTCAAATAAAAAGCTGCCGGGCTTAATGGCAGACATGACCCTGCCTTAATGCTTCAATCCTATGAAATCCTCCAACTACTGGCGAGCCTTCAAGCGCATTACTGTCATCCGACCCACTCCAAATTACCCTCCCTTCACAAAGACCATCGCTTTCTCAACTATGACAGTAAGGCAAAACATTTCACCACCTACCTCTCCGATTATTTACCGTCCATCACAATTCTAGATTTGACTACTCCATCTTTCCAGATGTCCATGTATGCAATAATACGTCTGCCCCACTCCTCGCCCCTGGCTTCCATTACTTGGACTACATCACCCTGAGGGTAACTTTCGCTACCTCCCCCTCCTGGATGACGCCTCTATCCCGATATCTGTCCATACACCCATTACCACCCTTGACATTCAACTTACACATTAAATGCAACACTGACCCTGGCCATGATCGCTCAATTACAGGCACCTCTGGCCCTGTCCCCATACCCTTCATACTGTCTTTGTAACCTTATACAACGTTATCCTCCACACCAGCATTTTTCTCCGATCAGTGGATGACTTCCCAAACACTCACTTTCCCTAAACCTGGCAACCTCCATCTGGAGCCGACCTCTTTCACCCTATCAGCCTCACCTCGGTGTTTAACAAGGTCCTGGAAACCATCGTCTCCCACTGTAATCACCAATATCTCCATCAACATCAACTACGTCCAGTTTCACAGTGTGGGTTCCGACCATCATTCTCTGTTAACGACCAACTCCTCCTGTTATGCTACCATCTTTAATTCCATAGACATTGAGAGGGTCTATGAGTATGGCATTCCTGTCTCCTTTAAAAGCTCAAGACCTAATCTTTTCCTATTACTTCGTTTCATTGCTTCCTTTTTCTCACATCGCCCCTCCTATGTCACTGGCAGTTTCACCCCTCCACTAGGATGCCCAATGGCTCTGTCCTCTCGCCGCTCCTCTGCCTCATTTACTCAGAGCTGCCCTGTCCCCATACCCTTCATACTGTCTTTGTAACCTTATACAACGTTATCCTCCACACCAGCATTTTTCTCCGATCAGTGGATGACTTCCCAAACACTCACTTTCCCTAAACCTGGCAACCTCCATCTGGAGCCGACCTCTTTCACCCTATCAGCCTCACCTCGGTGTTTAACAAGGTCCTGGAAACCACAACCCCAGCCTCCTGTTCATCTAATTCAGTACACTGAGGACACAGCCATCCTTGCCCGTGCCCCTCCCCAAGCTTGCTCTGAACATCTTCTCCAGTCTCACTTATCCAAATTCTCCACTTGGTGTAATCAGTTGCTCCTTTCCATCAGCTCCACCAAATCCCAAGTAATCATTTTAGGTCGTACCATCCGCTCCTGCCACCGTGACGTCTATGTAATTACCCACGGCCGGCCGCGGTCTAGGGCGCGCCAGTCACAGTGTACACGGCCGATACGCTCGGGGGTTTGCATCCCCCCTCGGGCATGGATGTTTGTATCGACTTTGGTATAAGGTAGTTCTTAAGTAGTCCTGTAAGTCTAGGGACTGATGACCTCGGACCTAATTCCCTTAAGCTTCACAAACATTTGAACATTTTTTAACTATCCACGAGAGTCCCATCACTCAAACTCCAAGCATCAAACACCTTGGCCTCAAACTTGACTGATCTCTCGCCACCTGTTCTCTGTCAAAAACTCCACTCCCGTCTCAATCTTCACAAGCTGCTTTCCAAAGAGCAATAGGGACTCAACCCCTCCATCATGTTCTACACTGTTGCTCAATGCTTCCCGTCCTGTTTAGCTTCCTCCCCGCCTGAATATCAGTCTGCACGGCCTATTACAAGTCTCTCCAAATCCTGGAGAGCCACGCCTTCCACCTCTCTTACCACATCCTTCTCTGCTCCCCCATAGGGATCCTGTACAATCTGATCCTGTACGTCTCCTGCAAGGTAGAATTCCGCCATCCGTTAGCGTCTCCTTCTCAATCTCGGATCTCTGGGGCACCTGTAGCAATGAATCTCTCCATCCGTACACCTACACACTTACCAAATCCTTTTTGAGGGTAACTTTCGTTACCTCACCCTCCTGAATGACACCTCTATCACGATATCTGACCTTCCTACGAGACCTAACCCTATCCCCTACCTGTATATGATGCGCCCCATCACTTTATCCCCATTCCATTTTCTTAACAAGTTTGGCCTTCAGACTTCCCACCCAATCCCCAGGAGTTCTTACGTCCCTCTCTTCCTCCCCCTCTCTCCTTCTCCTGACCCTTACTTTCGCTTCCCTCTCCCCTGCGCAATCTCTTTCCAACATTTTAAACTGCACAGTTTTAAACATTAGTGTCACAGTTTCGACACTGTGATAGGGATTTTACTGCCTGCAACCGCAATCACCGACGCAACCAGTGTTGCGTGTGTCTTTGCTTAGTGTCTCTGATTTTTCACCACCTTCTACTTGTTTTAAAGTTCAGTGTTCTTTAGCCACCGTGGAAAATAGACGACTGTGTGTTTCTGTGCTCCGTTGTTTATGTTCACATTCGCCAATTTTTATTTGCTTTCTCATGTTTACAATCGCCGTTTTATCTCCATTTCATGTCATACTGTCTCCGTCAATTTCTCCTCCATGTCTATGTTTTATTGTTCGCCTCGTCGATGTAAGCCTTCGGCTGTAGAGTGGCGTCCAGGCCGCTTCCAGTCTGCCACATGTGAGGTTTTTAAAAATTATATACTCAAAACAAACCCACCCAGCCGTTCGAATACTGTGCAGACCAGCTTATTTTTCTTCGCACACCAAATCCAATGTAAAGAATTCCCAGAAGCGGATGCTTTTCATCGAAGTTTTCCCATTGAGCAGAGTGCACCTAAATTTTGTTGCCAAATATCTGCATCTTTTCAATTAGATTGATATACTGCCCTCTTTGCAGCATCTTTAATTGTGATGTCAAGTCACGATGACTATATTTGGTATAAATAGGATGAGCTGCGAAGTTGGAATTATCGGCTATGTCACGTCTATCTCATGGCACGCGCTCACGGAACCTTCACTCAAGCATTCTTCCAGTTTGTCCAACGCATACAGCATCACATTCAGTGCATGCTAATCTGGAGGTTGTTAATCAAAAGGTTTCCACCTTTGTTGGCAATGCAAAAGGCGGTATTTATATTCGTTTTCTTAAAAATACTCACATTCCTGGTACACATTACGCCATGATATGGCAATATTAGAAAACCATTTTTGTTGTTTTACTATTACACTGCCTTGATTGTTATTTCATTGCTCATATTTTTTGTGACAGTGTTATAAATGTCCATCATATACCTCATGGTGTAATTATTGATGCTATTTGTTCTTTGAATAATTTTTAATTCTTTACCGTGGTTTTATTTGGACAATGGTACTTTAAACATCCTGTTAAAGTAAAGAAAGATTTTTTGTGTCGATTCGGATATTGGATCTACGAGCTACGATTACATCGGTAATGCTGGATTTCCTCTGTACCTCAAACATGCTCTTTACGTTATCAATAGATATAATTAAATTAGAAAGTTAATGGAACCGTGTCACCAATTTCAACTGTAAATAATTTTCTTATGGACTGTCTTAAATTTGCTTACAATTTCATTTATAACTTATTGATCACCATTTACCAACAACAGTGTGTTGTCAACATACCTAAACTAACAGACAGTTGTTTCAACTAAACTGGGGAAATTAATTGAAAAATTTTGTCTCTAAAATTTGATAAAAACTTTGGATAATAACTCTGAAATAGAACTTCCGTTACTCAGACCCTCATTTTGCATATATCTTTGATAATTGAATTTTAAGTAGCTTTATTTCAAAAAGAAAGTTTGGATTTGATTGCGCAAATTGTCAGCAATAATGTTAACGATTTGTTCAGTTGGAATGTTTCCGAATAGGTTCACGATATTTAGTGAAAAACATGTCATTGTATCTGTTGTAGGCACGTCTTTTATCACGTCCGTTAACTTAGGACAGGGAAGTGTCGGAATATATATATATTTTTAATGTTCCATCTATTTTAACTATCTTAAATAAAGGCCCACTCCTTCCATCGACCAATGGTCTAATCGGTTTCAGTTCTTTGTATGACTTTATCTGAGGGTCTAGTTTGAGCGCAGAGCATTATTCCAGTGGCCAGCTGTTGAGGCTTTGCCTCGTGGTGGAATTTCTGTCATGATTTGCTTTGGGAGTTGAACCCCAACAACTAGCATTGCCTCATTGTATCTTTCATGTTGCTGGCCTGTAAGTTGGCTATCGCTTTTTTACCGTAGGGTACTTTGAACCTTGCCACCTTTTCAAACTAATGTTTAGTTTATTTAGAATTATCGTTTGCTAGGCGTCACTGGGGAAATTATCAGGTGTATGCCCGCTTGTTGCTCCGTTTCCTGCTCGGGGGACAGGCGTTGTTGCTGGCAGTGCGTTTTCCATCTGCGCGCCACAGTGTCTCAGAAACGGCTATTAATGAAATAGCGTATTTACAGAATATCGCCGCCGGTCGCGGTGGCCGAGGTGACTGAGGCGCTCCAGTCACGGTCTGCACGGCCACTACGGTCGGGGGTTCGAATCCCCCCTCGGGCATGGATATTTGTGCCGTCCTAGTTCGTAAGTAGTTCATAAGTAGTTTGTAAGTTTAGGGACTGATGACCCCGTAGTTAAGTCCCATAAACTATACAAACATTTCATTTGATTTGATATTTTCTGCCCACCCGCTGTTGTAATTTAGGCAGTTCTATTCAGATAACTCACAGTTTCATCTGATTTGCTCTGTCTTGCTTTCAGATTTAATTGGCCATTCCTGTTGAAAGTGATGTGGGATTTAAAAAATTAATATTCTCTTTTCTTGTTCTTTGTATAGTTACTGGGCTGTTTATTTTAAATATGTGTCACTTAAAATTGTTTGTACACTTGATTCGACTCCTGTTAGAGATTTCTTTTATTTCATATAATTGCAATTATGTTCAGTCAGATCCACTGCTTGATTCTGATTTCCAAAACTACCCATTTTGGAGTACTTCTTTGTGTGTTTTGGTAACTTCATATTGCCGCGAGAGACCACGAACACAAACTACCGGCGTGGCGCAGGGGATAGCAGCTGAGAGAGCTAAATACGAAAAAGTCTGCTGGTCCGGATGGAATACCAGTTCGGTTTTACAAAGACTATTCTGCGGCATTGGCCCCCTACTTAGCTTGCATTTATAGCGAATCTTTAATTCAGCGCAAAGTTCCTAGTGATTGGAAAAAAGCGCAGGTGACTCCCGTGTATAAGAAAGGAAAGAGAACTGACCCATACAATTACAGGCCAATATCGTTGACATCGGTTTCATGTAGAATTTTGGAGCATATTCTCAGTTCGAATATAGTAAATTTCCTTGAAACGGAAAAGCTTCTTTCCATGAATCAGCACGGGTTTAGGAAACATCGTTCATGTGAAACTCAGCTTGCCCTTTTCTCACATGACATCTTGCGAGCCATGGACGAAGGGCAACAGGCGGATTGTGTTTTTCTCGACTTCAAAAAGGCGTTCGACACGGTACCACACTGCAGACTGCTAACGAAGATACGAGCTTATGGAATAGGTTCACAGATTTGTGACTGGCTGGAAGACTTCCTAAGTAATAGAACGCAGTACGTTGTTCTCGACGGCGAGTGTTCATCAGAGACGAGTGTATCGTCAGGCGTGCCCCAGGGGAGTGTGATAGGACCGATATTATTTTCTATCTATATAAATGATCTGATGGACAGAGTAAGTTGTAATTTGCGGCTGTTTGCTGATGATGCTGTGGTGTATGGGAGGGTGTCGTCTGTAACTGACTGTAATAGCATACAGGTTGACTTAGACAAAATTTCTAGTTGGTGCGAAGAATGGCAGCTAGCTCTCAATGTAGAAAAATGTAAGGTGATGCGCATGAGTAGGAAAAACAATCCCATAATGTTCGAATACAGCATCAGTAGTGAGCTTCTTGATGCGGTCGCGTCGTTCAAATATCTAGGCATAACATTGCAGAGCGATATGAAATGGAACGAGCATGTAAGGACAGTTGTGAGTAAGGCAGACAGCCGACTTCGGTTTATTGGGAGAATTTTGGGAAGATGTACTTCAACTGTAAAGGAGACCGCGTATAAAACGCTTGTACGACCACGTCTTGAGTATTGCTCAAGTATTTGGGACCCGCAGCAGATCGGTTTGAAGGAAGACATAGAGGCGGTTCAGAGGCGAGCAGCTAGATTTGTTACCGGTAGGTTCGACCAATGCGCGAGTGTCACGGAAATGCTCCGGCAACTCAATTGGGGATCGCTGGAAGAAAGACGACGTTCTTTTCGTGAATTTCTGTTAAGTAAATTTAGAGGGCCGGAATTTGAAGCTGAGTGTAGTACGATCTTGCTGCCGCCTACTTACATTTCGCGTAAAGATCACAAAGACAAGATAAGAGAAATTAGGGCTCGTACGGAGGCATATAGGCATTCTTTTTTTCCTCGTTCAATTTGGGAGTGGAATAGGAAAGGAAATGCCTAGTAGAGGTACAGTGTACCCTCCGCCACGCACCTTACGGTGAATTGCGGAGTATGTATGTAGATGTAGATAGCGTCACGGACTGCGGAGCCGAAGGTTGCCGGTTCAATCCCGCCCACCGGCAAAAATTTATTTCTTTGTAATTAACAATTCCAGAAGGTTCTACATCTTTCTTATGTTCACTTGTAAATTATACTTGTTTCTTATGTTAACTGTTCTTCTAATTTATGGTAAATTCTGTCTGTGTATAAATAGCAGAGCACTCTGCCTGAGAGGAAGTCAGTGCTGCGTGTATGTTGAGTTCGTAATAAAAGTGCTTTGAGTATAAGTGCTGTGTTCATTTGCCTTCGAAGTCAAGCCTGCTTCCATTGCAACGCGATATTGTTTGGTGGAGGCGCCGGGTACACTGTGCAACAGCTCCGATTAGACAACGTAAAAGCCGTCGCTTACACGGACTGGAACCGGAATACAAGGGATACACCGAGTACATCCTTCCAAAAGTCCGTATTATCAGAAGAACGATGGAGGCGAAACCAGCAATAAGCCAGCTGCACATCAGAGACCCGTCGGTGTTCTCTGGAGATGCTGGACAGGACCCCAACAAATGGCTAAAAGGGTTCGACCGAGTCGCCAAGTACAACAGGTGGGATCATACGTTGTGCTTGGCCAACGTTTATTGCTACCTGGATGGAACAGCCCAGCAATGGTTCGAAAACAACGAAGACAAGTTGAATGACTGGGAGACGTTCCAGGAGGAACTTAAGAAGACGTTTGGAGACCGCCAGCGACAAATCCGCTCGGCGGAAGAACAACTGAAGAACCGTGCCCAACGACATGGTGAGCCGACACAATCGTACGTACAGAGTGTTTTGGCCCTGTGTAACGTAATCAATCCGAACATGACTGAAGCGGACAAAATCACGCACCTGATGAAGGGAATTGCAGAAGATATCTTCTGATAAAAGACGTCGCTACGACATAAGAGTTCATCAAATGGTGCCAGCGTATTGAAGAGATGCAACAAAGGAGGGTTTGGCGCAAGAAGTATGACAGACTCTCAAATGTAGTCTCTATGGCCGTTGTGGAAGACCAGCAGGACTTGGCTTCTCTCATACGACAAATCGTGAGAGAAGAATTACAACGGTGCATGGCAGCCGGGACTATTAGACCGAGCGAGCATCAGATTATGGCCATGGATGTGAGCCCTAAGTCACGAGGTAGCCGACGCCGCTGAGGACGAGGTATTTCAAACATTAGCTCCTGTCTGCCCCGTCAATCGCACCTGACGTGAAGAATGGCGTCGCCCTGCTATGACTTACGCTACAGCCGCCAAACCGCCCATGAACTGACCGACGCGACCACAGCCAACTCCCCCGGTAACTATGACGCCCCGCAGAAGAACAGACGTCTGGAGGACAGAAGACAACACACCACTGTGTTTCCACTGTGGACGCCCTGGACATTTCGTACGCTACTGCAGAGAGCGGAGGCGAGTATTCGATGATTATTTTGCCGCAAGACGTCAGCCGTCAGAGCAGTTCTATCCAAGGCAGTCACCTGCTGATGAGTTCAGTCGACCTATGGGAAGAAGCCCATCGCCGTATCCTAGACGAGGTGGCTCCCGACGCGCCGCAGTCGTTCACCGTCGCCGTACCAGCCGCTCCCCTAGCCGCCGCGCCCAGGAAAACTAAGCGAGGCGACCATCTACGGAGGTGAGGCCGCCGTAGATGAAAATCCTCCATGGACGACAGACGCCAAGATGTCGGGAAATCTCATCGACGTCATAATCGATGGCCAACCTGTCCGCGCACTTGTTGATTCAGGAGCCTCTTTTTCTGTATTATCGGATAATTACCGCCGCACACTAAAGAAGACAATGTTCTGTGATACGGGAGCAACTGTGCTGAAGGTCGTGAATGGAAAGTACGTCCATCCAGCAGGAACTTGTGTCGCAAGAATAACCATCAACAACAGGACGCAGCCGTTTGAATTTGTCGTGTTAACAGAATGTAGTCACAATGTCATCCTCGGATGGGACTTCCTTCAGGAATCCCAAGCTATCATTGACTGTGGAAGATCTGAGCTGCAAATTGAAGAAATTGTTCCACCAGATACATGTAATACAGAATTTTCTGGGAAGTTATTCGTCGTTGACAATGTGACGATACCGCCGTTGACAATGGGAAGAGATGCAGTCACAAACACAGATGACTGGTTAAACTGTGAAGTTCTTGTTGATAGTAAAAAGTTTATCAGTCTCACAAAAGAAATTTACATACCAGCGGCTATCATAAGCATTACCGGTGGTCAAGGAGAGATTTGGATCACAAATTGTCACGAGCAGTCACAACTTATCCCCAAGCGGATGTGTATCGGGACAGCTGAACCAATCCAGGACGGTGAGCTCAACGTCATCAAGTACAGACAGCACGCTGGAGGAAACAAACGTGTAACTGCCAGTAGGGCCTGGAGTGACCAAGGAACAACGCCAGCGGGTGTTAGGTATACTACGCCAATTTTCGGGTGCATTCACACCTCAGCAGGGGAAAAGTCAGACGAAACGGCCCACGATAAAGCACCGTATCAATACTGGGGACCATCCGCCAATTAGCCATCGTTCGTATAGAGTGTCGCCAGCTGAAAGACGGATAATTCGGGAGGAAGTGGAGAAGATGTTGCGATATGACATTATTCAACCTTCGGAGAGTCCTTGGTCGTCTCCGGTGGTCCTCGTAAAGAAGAAGGATGGCACGTGGCGATTCTGTGTCGACTATCGGCGGCTGAACAGTATCACAAAGAAAGATGTCTACCCATTGCCGCGTATTGATGACACCATAGACTGCTTGAAAGGAGCTACATACTTCTCAACTATGGACATGCAGACTGTTTACTGGCAAATCGAGGTTGACGAAGCTGACAGTGAGAAGACGGCTTTTATTACACCTGACGGTCTCTATGAATTTAAAGTAATGCCATTTGGATTATGTAATGCTCCAGCCACATTGGAACGCATGATGGACAGCTTGCTTCGACACCTTAAGTGGACGACGTGTCTCTGCTATTTAAATGACATTGTCGTTTTCTCGAAAACATTTGAAGAACATCTGAGTCGCCTGTCAACTGTGTTGAAGTGTGTTCAGGCTGCAGGTCTCCGCCTCAATCCAAAGAAGTGCCTCTTCGTCGCCAAAGAGATAAAAATCCTGGGGCACCTAGTCAACGGAGATGGTGTCCGTCCTGATCCAGATAAAGTAAGGGCAGTCACAGAATTTCCAACTCCTCAGCACATTCGTGATGTGAGAAGTTTTCTCCAGCTATGTTCATACTACCGACGTTTCATAAAAGGATTTTGTAACAAGGCATGTCCATTACAAGAATTTCAGCAGGGAGACGCCAAATTTTACTGGGATGAGACAAAAGAAAGAGCTTTCCGAGCACTTAAGGAGGCTCTAACTTCCGCAGCAGTGCTAGCCTTGTACGACGAGAATGCGGAAACGGAACTTCACACAGACGCCAGTGGCTATGGGATTGGTGCAGTGCTTGCACAAGTACAGGAAGGTGCCGAAAAAGTGATAGCCTATGCGTCAAAGTCCGAGATAAGCTACTCTATAACTGAAAAAGAATGTCTCGCGGTTATCTGGGCTATCAACAAGTTCCGGCTGTATTTATTCGGCAAACCGTTCACCGTCGTGACAAACCACCATTCTTTGTGTTGGCTGACTAGCTTGAAGGATCCATCAGGTCGACTAGCAAGATGGGCCCTTAGACTCCAAGAGTACGATGTCACAGTGGTATTCAAGAACGGGCGCAAACACAAGGATGCCGACTGCCTTTCGAGGAATCCATTAGTGGAACACAACAGCATTAATGAAATTTCAGTTCACACTGAATTAGATGACGTTACAGCTGAACAGAGAGAAGATCCAACACTATTAAAAATGATGGAGGCCTTGGAGAAAGGAGAACCGACTAATGGAGTGTTCCAACTTATAAACGGAACATTGTACAACAGCAACTACGATCCATTGGGCCCCAAATGGCTACATGTTGTTCCAGCTCATCTCCAGCCAGCTATTCTCAAATATTTCCATGATGATCCAATATCCGGTCATCTGGGATTCGTGAAGACCGTAGACAGACTCAGACGCAGGTATTAATGGAAAGGTCTCTACCGATTTGTCAAGCACTATGTGAGTCACTGTAAAGAGTGTCAGCGACGGAAGTATTTGCCGCAATTACCTCCAGGACATCTCGTACCGATTCCGCCGGCGGCAGCTCCATTCCACCGAGTTGGGATCGATCTTCTAGGGAAGTTCCCGAAGTCGACAACCGGTAACCGTTGACTACCTCACACGCTACGCAGTCACAAAACCTGTGCCGACTGCAGAAGCTCCAGAGATCGCAAAATTTCTTGTAGAAGACATTATTTTGAAGCATGGAGAACCACGTGTCATTATATCTGATCGTGGAAAAGTATTCCAGTCAAAACTAGTATCAGAGGTAATGTCACGGTGCAACATTGTCCACAGAATGACAACTGCATACCATCCTCAGCCAAATGGTCTTACGGAACGTTTTAACAAGACGTTAGCCGACATGCTGTCGATGTACGTCGATGTTGAGCAGAAGGATTAGGATACAATTCTGCCAGTCGTGAGATTTGCTTACAATACCGCAAGACAAGACATAACAGGCTTCACGCCGTTTTTCCTGCTCCATGGCCGGGAAGCTGAGACGACAATGGATACACTGTTCCCGTTCCAACCATACGACACACAGGATGACTATGTTAAACAGCTCATCACCAGGGTCGAGGAAGCAATACAGCTGGCTCGCATACGGACACTGGACGCCCAGGAGAAGGACCGTCAGCGGTATAACGACAAGTACCGACCTGTTGTGTACAGCCCAGGAGATCTGGAATGGATTTTTACCCCTGTACGGAAGGTTGGACTGTCAGAAAAGTTATTGAAGCGATACTTTGGTCCGTATCATGTCATACGCCGCCTGTCAGACGTCACATACGAAGTTGAGGATTATGAGCCATCGTCGAAACGTCAAAAACGAAGAGACACTGTTCACGTCCTGCGCATGAAGCCTTACTACGATCCTGAAGAGCAGGTAGACGAGAATGGCTTCTTGTTCAAGGACTTTAAGGACGGTAATGCTCCTGATGAAGCCACGACAGGAACGTCTGTCGTCGATAATCGCGAAGAAGGGAAGGATTCTCTTGAACTGTCATACAGAGGACCCATGACACGGTCAAGATCCAGGACATTGCAGCTGGCTCCTCAGGGATCATAACAGCGGGTCGCTGTTTCTCCAGGAGAGGGAGCAATGCCGCGAGAGACCACGAACACCAACTGCCGGCGTGGCGCAGGGGATAGCGTCACGGACTGCGGAGCCGAAGGTCGCCGGTTCAATCCCGCCCACCGGCAGAAATTTATTTCTTTGTAATTAACAATTCCAGAAGGTTCTACATCTTTCTTATGTTCACTTGTAAATTCTACTTGTTTCTTATATTAACTGTTCTTCTAATTTATGGTAAATTCTGTCTGTGTATAAATAGCAGAGCACTCTACCTGAGAGGCAGTCAGTGCTGCGTGTATGTTGAGTTCGTAATAGACGTGCTTTGAGTATAAGTGATGTGGTCATTTGCCTTCGAAGTCAAGCCTGCTTCCATTGCAACGCGACAATATAACTGGCTCAGCCGTTTTAACTTTTAAGAGGTGTATTAGCCTGGTTACTCAAAGGTTCTGGTTGGAGCCCACATTTCATTATTCTTCAAGCACTTAAAATGAGGGTTATTGATCCTTATGCCCTTCCCACTCATTTCAAAGAATATAACGAGAAAAACGGAAAAATAATTACTGTTTGAGAATGCTATTTAATCATTAAGTTTTCAATTTATCACATGTGTACAATGCTTATACTCTCATCAGCGGGTTTAATCCATATTTAGGAGGCGTATTGGAAAAGAAAGATGCCGTGGATAATACGTCACAGACGATAGGCTTGAATGGTATTTCCAGCCGTCAGAGCTGTTAACCAACGCCTGGGGAACATGTCAGCATTGTTAGTGTGCCGCAGTGGACGCTTGCCTGTTGACCCGTGACAATCGCAACCCCAGCCAGTACTAGTGTGCACTGCGTGATTTTTTTACTGGCAAAACAATCGTCAGCTTCATACATCCATCGAGAATTGTCCACTGTATGGACCAGACATAATGAGTGAGAAACAAGTTCCATACTGCTGTCAAGAATTTAGAAATGAAGGCACGAATGCGCACGATGAACAACGGAGTGGCTGGATCCTTGGTCGGACAGATGATATCGTCGATAAAATTAACAAAATTCTTCGGAGTGATTGGCCTTTGATGAATAGTGGTCTGGCTATGGAATATTCAAATTGTGGTAGACGCAACTTCACAAGATTGTCACCGAAGAGCCCATGCGGTCCTAGTTGCCAGACTGCTATGCCGTGGGGTTAAGCCATGTGGCGCAGCGTTACCGAACGTTTGTTTTGTCTCCTAGACACCTTGCCAACATTTTCTGCCCTGTGTAGACCCCTGTCGTTCATGTACTTAATTTTTTTACGAATTCCTAACTTCTAATGTGTTTTCGCATCTCATTCGCGCTACTAACTTTGATAAATTTAATTATAAAAGGGTGGAGTGAAATCCTAGGAAAGACGAAAAGAAAGATACCGTTATTTGTTCAGTGTAACAAAACTGATACCTATAGGCTTTTAATTGGAGAGATGTGGCTGATGCTTTTTAAAGTAAATTATCAATATTTGTTTTGTTAGGTTTAACCTTTAATGTCTTCTTTCACTGATTTCCAGCCTGTTTATTCCTTTGTAAAAACATTGGCAACAGTTTCTGGCAACTGCTCACATCGTTGAGAGGTGGGTTAAAACGCAGACTGAAAAATTCCGTGGTCAGATCTGGTTTCGCACTCGTGAAACCGTCGATTTACCCTTAGACCATTAGGAGTATATATATATATATATATATATATATATATATATATATATATATATATATATCCACCTGTGTTTCCTTGGCCGCTATTTCAAGTTTGATAAACGACTTAAATTCTGTGCAGTAGGAACTATTACACAAAATGTAGAAAAACGGATGAAGCCCACTCTGTCCACTATATGTTAATATATCCCTTGATGAATGACGAAACATTGGCTTGCCGCTCATGTCGGCGTCCGATACTCGTCCCACCCCTCGGAGAAGGAGCAATGAAAAGAATAATGCAGCTTATGGTATCGTAAGATTTCTCAAGTTACTCTTTGGAGAGATATGCATTTAATGAAATGTCATATTACTTCTATCAAAATACTTGTGCACCTTTAGCTTTACTTACGTTGAATGCTTTACAAGATAGAATATATACGTCAATTGTTTAATCTCGTCCCCCCCTCCCAAAAAAATAAATAAATAAAATAAAATAAGAAAGAAAGAAATCTGACTACGGGCCTGCAGCAGGATACCGGAAATATCGAATTACTCTCTCGCTTAGCCAATGAAGCGAACAGTGGCATACAAGGAATCAATCTTCAGCATTATGAGAATAATTCTGAATTTCGGTTGTGACCCTAAATGTGAACTACTATCTTTACCACAAATAGACCCCAAATTATTTTTCCGCTGACGTGAACTCCTTGCAGGTAGAAATAGACCCCTGGGGTTCTATATAGACCACTTTGGGAATCACTGTTTAAGTGAACGGCTTTGACTTGGAAAAGTGAATTAGATGTGTTGCGACGTATTACTTTCGACAAAAACTCTTTCTCAGAGTGATGACTTTATTATAATAAAAGTGACATAACGTTACAGAATTCGCCTCTTACATACTAGTATGCACTGCGGTATACTAGTATTCCGTAAAACCGCGATAGTCGGGGATATATGTTGCGTCAGACACTTGGAGAGACAATAACGCCCGTAGCGGAGAGAGGGCCAACCGCAAGAATAACAAAATTTCATAATATTTCCACTTAGTTAAAGCAATACTTCGTATGTTATTGGTTTCCAATTTTCAGTAAATTGTTAAGAGGTACGATAATGAAATAAATTGCAAAATAACGGATACAACTATGACGTAAGTTATAATACTTTCATGAAGATAGAGGCCTATACCTCTTCGCAATACTTTGCGGAGAGATACTAAGAAAAGGATATAAAACCATAGACGTATTCCATTGCAGCGTTGTGTAACAATTTCAATTCAGTCGGTCAGGAACTGCCGGAGATTAGCAATTACGGTCACTTTCATGTTCTATTCGACTGTTAATATCAAATCATGGAAAGTTCTTGACGAGTTGATTTGAAATTGTGACGCAACTTTGAATTCAAATAAGACCATTGAAAACGCTTGTTCGGAAAAGCTAGTATTTTATAAAAGACTGCAGAATGTATGGAAATATGTTGTGATTGTTAACTACACAATCTCTGTTAAATACTTGTGATTTGGAGGTGTGAGTTATGGTTTTCTTAATGTACATAAATAATATTGAAATCGGTCATGTGGAAATAAATGAAATTATGAAATAAAACACGATTCTGTCAAAAGATGTCATAAATACATGAAATAACGAATGCGTTCTACAGCGTGTGCAACTCGCGTATATTATATTGGTATTGATTGTACGATTCTCCGGATGATTTTTAACATCGTCAGCTAGTGGTAGCTTTGTCACATTATTGATTGAAACGAATTAACGTGAAAAATTGGTTGTCCAGGAACACGTTACATTGTATACGACAATGTGATTTTACTCTATAGATGTCATTCATTAATTTTTGCCTTTATTTCAATTTTGTTTCGGCAGATACTTTTAATTTTTTGTCATCCTTAGTCCAAACGAACAGTACTTCTATCGTGCATGCTTTTCACCTCTCTGGAAAACAGTATGAGCGTTGTTACTGTAGGTCCATGGCAATCGCCATTAATTTGTTTGCAAGAGGGAAACAGAAGTCTGCGGAAGATTTGTACTATTTATGAATGGCTCACGTACATAAAAGGAAAAATACCTGCCAAAACAAAAGTAACCAAAACGTTACACGAAATATCTCAATGCAACAAAATTATTTCATTCACATAAAATTTACGTGCTATCACGTAAGCAAATTTTCTTTAATCAATTAGTTTGGTTGCAAATGACACAGCTACCAATATATCGTGATGTAACAAATAAACTGATCAAGGTATAAGCTAACTGTGAGGCAATAATCAAAACAGATATATATATATATATATATATATATATATATGTTGCGTCTGTTTCGAAAGGACGTCACTTTTGATCATGCATTTCTTATTATTTCATATTCACGGAATATATTACATCACCTGCGGTTCACACGGGTTCGAGTACCGGCTGGTTACACATATTCAGCTCTTCCCATTCTCAGTTGATTTCATATATTCTTTTACGAACACACACACACACACACACACATACTAAACTTCTAATTTTCATAGATAGGTAAGTAATGTATATTTTCGCAGTTTAAAATGATGAAAATCCACTCATTATTGAATTTCGATGCTAATATATGTTCGGGTCACATAATAGTGTTTGGAAAAACTATAGATTTGGTAACTCAAATGATGACTTTTTTCAGGTCAATATTGTGAGATACTGTACATCGTCAGATTTGTATCTGTTACGGTAGAATTTACGAAAAATACACTAAAATGTTGTTTGCATTACTGATTTTAGCATTTTGTGTGACCGACGCAGATTTATTTGAGTGATAAAGGTGTCGCACACCGAAAACTTCGTTTCAACTGAAATCAGGAAGTATTGCGAAAGGTGGTCGCACCGATGCGACAGCTGGAAACTGCGGATACTCTGCATAACACGACTCACTGGAAGCCGAATAATGCATGAATGCAAATCAGTGTCGGTTTGCGCTGCCGGCCCGCTGGTGTGTTGTAGCGGTGCGGAAGACTCGCTCAGCCAACACCTAAGTTTTCGAATCTTAAGTAGCACTTCATCGACTTTGAAGTTGGTACTAAGGAATAACAGTCTGCGGAACCCATCTCGCATTTTGTCAACCAGCAAATTATATCTGTGAAATTCACATAATCTTGAAAATGTACCGGTCTTGTTTATGGTCAACAGTCGCTTGAATGTTTTGATGCGGCACATAACCAATATGCGTCCTGTGCCAACACCGACATCTCATAATAGTTCACTCATAAAGTGATCAATAATTTGTTGGCATCGTTTCTATAAGTGTCTTTCGAGGTTATTCTTTGATGTCAATACGACTCCTGTGCTGTCCTCTTCTGAGATTTTTTAATATGTTTACATCCTTGCCTAGGTGGCAACATCTAATAAGTTAACGTTGTACCAATCGTTGTTCTCATATGCTTCGATAATCATAAAGCAGTTTTTTTTTACTAGCCACTCTTTATCAGTACTCAAAAGCGACCCACAAACGACTATTCTGAGAAAGTTTATCCTCATATAAAAATTAATGTTCGATACTAGCAGGTATCGTTTATCTAGCAGTTCCCCCTTTGCCTGTGCCAGGCAGCTTTCTATAAGTGTGAAATTTTATTGATTAATTATCAGCTGTTACTGATTTTGTTTATAGGTACCAGTTTGCAGCATTGATAATTTTGAAGCCACTGCCTAACGGAAAGCCAAAACTTCAAAATATGTACATGTAACAATTGTTACAATATGTTAACACAATTGAAAATTTACGACAAACGTGTTATTTACTGATGAGATTAACTCCTTATAAATGCATTTTAAAAGATAAACTGTGTTACAAATGGAAATACAATTTTAACATTATATCAAGCTACAAGGCGTTATATGTTCAAGTGGCATACGTGGTGACAGTTCTTTTCTAACTGCAAATCTTGTAATAAGCTTGTACCCAATTTTTGTCTCTAGACATGACAAGGATATTAGAATCTTACACGTTTTCGTTGTTACGAATACAGACGTTTTTCTTACATTCTTTGACCTTGTAATAGATGAGTCTACTGTCTTCCGAGTACATTAGAACATCTCAATTTTACATTGTAAAGAGTGAAGTAGCTCTACGAGATACTTTCTTAATTGGCAGTGTTCTTACAGCAAGTCATGAAGATCCCTAAGCAAAAATTACATGTGTGTTAAAGTACAGTATTATAATAGATGCACTTTCCTGTGTATTAATTTGAAAGCGCTGTGTTCTAATACTGTATTTAACGATAAAAATCATGCTGATTCGCTTTTGTGTACGAGTTGCTATGAGGGGATGCTTGTTAAGAACGTTTTTACTAGAGGTACTTCACTATTCACATTGAAAAATCGAGGTGCTCTGAAATATTTAAAACACAGCACATTCACTAGTTACACAAAGAACGTTTGAAAAAGTCTGTAGCCGGAATACATAAGATAGTAACGGTGAACTCAAAGATAATTTTGAGTTAGTACTGTTTATTAGGAAGTCGTGACGCTTGACGCCTTATTGGTGCACTCTACCTAGTTGTCAGTATTATGTTCTTACAAAAAATTTAATATTCTGGAATTTCTAATCGTTTCTACTAGTTGCTTCCGTAGAAACTCTCAAGGGCACTACCGGTTTTGAAACTTTGAATATTATTTAAAAAATATTCGAGATATATAATTAAAATGCGAACATGCAGCTAAAGAGTAGAAAAGACACGATTTGTGTAAAACGTATGCTTAAGTCATATTTTTATTCAGAACTGGTGTTTCTCCGACATTGTATTTAATGAATAAATCACGCTGTTTTAGAGAAATAAATAAAGATTAATAACGACAGATTGAAGGCGTATGATACAGGCATGTTTATCCCCACAGCGCACATATCTAGTTTGTGAGCTCATAAGGGAAACGGACTAGACAAGAGGCAAATATAAAACTGAACACGAGAAATAGCATCTACAGAAGTGCAAATTTTTCATTAAACGAAATTTGATAGTAACACATATGGATCTGAACTCCACATCCTTTCCTTTGACTTCTCTACAACCATAAGCGACACAAAACTCACCATTATGTGTTTATTAAAGTAATCAATCGTTCATCGCCTATGTTCAGAGGACACAAAGGTCTTAAGAACAAAACGACATATACGGAAGGAGTTGCCAACATAACTGTAACAGACCGCCAGGATGATCAAAGATCATAAACACTACAGTTTTGTATCCAGTGATAGTAATTGAGATCAATGGAATGTAAGCAATATGCTGGTGATATTTGCCGTAAATATTGTCTATGCATATATTACAAGGTCTGCATTTAGAAATGTACTGATACCTTCTGTGCTATTTAATCATACGATCTCAACTTCGAGGTTACGTTCTTATAATGTTAATTATTTCTATCTGTATCAAGGATTTTGTTTTCAAATGTGGTTATGAGTTGCTGATCTCACACGGTAAGTAAAATTTATTACATTTCCATTTTTGTTAACATATTGTAACATGTACATTTTTAGAAGTTTTGACTTCCCGTTGAGCTGTGACTTGAAAATTATCCAAAATTGAAACCGGTAACTCTGAGCAAGATATAAAATTGCTGATGGTCAACCACAATGAAGTTTCAAAATTACTTGACAGCTTTGAAGCCCTAAATTTTCACAAACTTAAACTGTTCTATCGGTCAACCTAGTCTAACCATGACTACCGTCATAAACCAATCTGTTATTATAGGAATTAATGTATGCGATAGTACGAATATGGACCAGCATATACACAGTGAACGTGATTCTTATTTCCAGTTTCAAATACATTCATTCTTGAATTGTTGATAGCTATAGTCGCCGCAGGTTCCTTTTACATCGATTACAACGTTAAACAAGGACACCGTGTAGTAGGTACGCTCATCTCTAAAATGAGCAAAAAATATTTCCCATCGATAAAAGCCGGTAATCGAATAGAAACCCAATCTCTAATATCTCACTGTATTGTCTATAATTCTGTATCTTACGCCATACTCACATTACGACTTATCTTAGAAGATAGGCTAAGGAAAGGCAAACGTACGTTTTTAGCGTTTGTAGATTTGGAGAACGCTTTTGACAATGTCGACTAGAATACACTGTTTCAAATTCTGAAGGTAGCAGGGGTAAAATATAGGGAGCGAAGAGTTACTCATCTATTAGTACTGTTAGTTTATAATGTAGGATAACTACTTCATCTGTTTCGCTGCCACCAATTTCCTACATAAGACTATCTACTTTCAGCTTTTCAGTAATTTGGTCTGCTTTACTTTCTATCCACAGTGCTTACTCTTACGGAAGTCCACAGTGTCCACTAAGTAGATTATTCCATTCAACAGGTCTTGTAATTCGTCCTTCTCTTACACTGTGGATAGCTAGTTCTTAAGTTAATCTTTCTTGTGATAATCTGTTAACGGGAATTTCGTGCGACTATTAAGACTTCCCTTTATTTCCACCGTTTTTCCTTCGGTATAAATTTTAAAAACTTGGTGTGATAAAACTATATCCCGGTCTTTATACCTTTATAATCGGAACACTTCCCTCTTGGTCGCAATTTTTTTTTTCCTTATTGGTTTTGCATACTACTCGTTATTACTTTTTATCCGGTTTCCAGACTAACTCTCATACGAATGCGCGACGATTTTCATAAATTTTTTTTTTTTTTTTTTTTTTTTTTTTTTTTTTTTTTTTTTTTTTTTTTTTTTTTTTTTTTCAATTTGTGAGTTTAACGTTACAATTCTTGAATGAAACTTTTCAATCTGCAGCGGAGTGTGCGCTGATATGAAACTTCCTGGCAGATTTAAATTGTGTGCTGGAACCGGGACTCGAACCTGGGACCTTTTACCTTTCGCGGGCAAGCGCTTGCTGCAGAGTGAAAGTTTCATTCTGGTAACATCCCTTAGGCTGTGGCTAATCCATGTCTCCACCATCCTTTCTTCAAGGAGTGCTAGTCTTGCAGGTCTCGCAGGAGAGCTTCTGTGAAGTTTGGAAAGTAGGAGGCGAGGTACTGGCAGAAGTAAAGTTGTGAGGTGGCATCGTGAATAGTGTCGGGATAGCTCAGTCGGCATATGAGCGCGTGGTCTCTTGATAAAAGTCGCCGGGCGTCGTGGCTCAGCGCGCCCGGTCAGGGGGCTCAACGCCCTCTGTAATAAAAAAGCTGAGCCAAGAACACTTCGAACATCGACGTCCGCAATGAACGGAACTGCCCAAAGAACAAAAGAAAAGAAAAAAAGAAAAAAAATCAATAAATAAATAAAAAGAAAAAAAAATCGGTAGAGAGCTTGCCCGCGAAATGCAAAGGACCCAAGTTCGAGTCCCGGTTCCGGCACACAATTTTAATCTGCCAGGAAGTTTCGTTCAAAATGTTCAAATGTTTATAGAACTTATTGGACTTAACTACGGGGTCATCAGTCCCTAAGCTTACAAACTACTTATGAACTAGCTAAGACTAAGGACGACACAAATATCCATGCCCGAGGGGGGATTCGAACCCCCGACCGTAGTGGCCGTGCAAACCGCGACAGGAGCGCCTCAGTCCCCTCAGCCACCGCGGCCGGCGAAGTTTCGTTATAATTCTTCTTTGGCACCATACACATTTCACAAAACCAAGCTGGTCTTATTATGTTGTCAGTTCTGAAAATTATTCTTATCATCTTTCTGAATCACTTCGGGATTTTAAGAACAATATTTGACATGTTGTGTGATGGAATATCTCCGGATCCATACATTCCACAAAGGCTTTAGACATAAGGGAAAATCGTATACGGTGTACGAAATATTAATAACGGCAGAGTAATGAACTGCACAATATGCGCGGGCCACGTCTGTCACATTTGTCAGGATCGTTACATTTGGAACGTGCACAGAAACTCCCCCTATGGGCCGCTACACAGCGGTGGCGAGGGAAGCCGGCACAAGTGCGAGTGTCTGGTGTCAACGGAACCGCACTGCCAAATAACGAGGGCTTCCAGTCGGCGGCGCGAATCGTATTCAATATGGCACTGTAGCACAGGGGCGCCGGGGAACGAGAAGCTGCAGAACAATGGGGCTTTGTCAAACAAGTGGGGGCAAGTGTGGGGGGCGGGCGCGCTTCGGCAGCCGTGCCGGAAGGGCAGGGGGCGACATTCGCAGGATTTGCTTTCCTATTATGTCTCGCCGTGACAAAAATGAGGCTGCCGGCGCAGTATGATTCCTTGCTATTACGGAAAAATATACAGTGGAAATTCTACCTACCGCGTGACGATAAAAATGAAAATTAAACTCAGTAGCATATTAATAGGTTAATGATAGAAATACATCCCCTAAATTACAGCGGTTATAACCTTTCTCGTTTAATTCTACCGGTCTGCCTTGTCTAACCATGACTCCCGTCATAAACCAAACTGGTATTATAGGAATTAATGTATGCGATATTACGTATATCATCCAGCATATAAATTACACAGTCAAGGTGGTTCTTTTTTCCAATTTCAAATACATTTATTCTTCATCTACATCATTGATACTCTGCAAATCAAATTTAAGTGCCTGGCAGAGGGTTCATTAACCACTTTCGTAACTTTTCTCTACCGTTCCATTCTCTAATAGCGCGCGGGAAGAAAGAAACCTAAATCGTTCCGTTTTAGATCTGAATTCTCTTATTTTATTCGGATGGTCATGTCTCCCTAAGTAGGTGGGTGCCAACAAAATATTTTCACATTCAGAAGTAAAAGTCGGTGATTGAAACTTCGCAAACAGATCACGCCGCAGTGAATAACGTCTTTCTTTTAATGATTTCCACCCGAATTCGTGCAAAATTTCCGTGACGCTTTCCCCCCGTAACGTGATAAAACAAAACGAGCTGCCCTTCTCTGAACCTTCTCAATGTCTTCCGTCAGTCGCACCTGGTGAGCATCCCACAAGGGGCAACAGTACTCCAGGAGAGGACGCGCAAGTGTGATGTAGTCAGTCTCTTTGGTGGAGCTGGTGCATCTTCGAAACGTTCTCCCAATGAAATGTAACCTTTGTTTCGCCTTCCCCAAAATTTTTCTGTGTGTTCTCTCCCTTCTAAGTTGTTCGTAATCGTAACTCCTAGGTATTTGGTAGAATTTACGACCTTAAAGTTTGAGTTATTTATCGCGTTTAAGTTCAGCGGATTTCTTTTAGTGGTCATGTGTATTACTTTACACTTTTCATTATTTAGTGTCAATTTCCAGTTGTCGCAACATGTAGAAATTTTGTCTAAGTCGCTTTTCAGTTGCTTTTGATCCTCTGTTGACTTCACTAACCGATAAACGACAGCATCATCCGCGAACAGTCTAATTGTTAATAGCTATAGTCGCCGCAGCGTCCTTTTACATCGATTTCAAAGTTAAACACGTTAAACAAGGACACCGTGTAGTAGGTAGGCCCATTTCTATAATACGCAACAATAATTCCCATCGATATAAACCGGTAATCGAGTAAACACCAAATTTCTAATATCTTACTGTATTGTCTATAATTCTGTATCTTTCTCCATATTTCCCCCACAAATTCTTATCGTCCGCAGATTTTACAGTACCCCTTCACTTCTTACCTTACCCGTCAATTAAGTTTTAATTAAGCTACAATAATACACCCCATTTCATGCAAAGTCATTTCTCCGCGATATCAAAACTACTTATCGCCAGTGTTATTAAATTGCTAAGCTGCGAACGCTCGTCGTTCAATCATCGATGTAGTCATTTGAATTGACTAATGGAAGTTATAGAGGACACATCTGCCATTTTCAGAGCCTTACCACTGGGACAGATTGCGCTAAGTCTTCAAATAACCATTCTACTTACCAGTGCACTGAACCGTTAGATTAAACTAATATAAATGAGACATTTGAAATAAATCACGTCCATCATTAGACTGTACATTTGGCTATTTTATTACTAAACCAGTGTCGCTTTTTGCAAGCATCATCGTAGGGGTGATGACTTAAGTACATAAATACATTAGATTGCTTGCATTAATCGAAATTAGTTTAGTAATAAAGTGAAAAATACATAAAACAGGATGCCAACGTGTTTTTTTTTTTTTTTTTGTTTTTTTGTTTTTTTGTTTTTTTTTTTTTTTTTTCAAATAATATCAATGTATCTGAAGAATTGTTTGATGGTTAATGTTAACAATAATATGCAGCGTATCTTCGTGGAATGCATAATCAAAGAAAGTAGGCTACAACTGGTGTTAAATAAAATGAAGGGAGATTGTGAATATAATTGTACGTATTCCTCAATGAAATGTTTCAGACACGGTTATAATTAAATTCATCAGTGATAAAGCCTAATTATAAAGTGCAAGTTGAGTAAATTTATCTGGTTGGCTAGAATGTCCGAATGATAAACCGATGATTATATTTTTCAATGAGACACCGGCGAGTGTCAAATTTAAATTTTGGATTTATTTACATTAAAGTCGATGATACGTACAAATTTTATCCAAAACCAACTGTCGATATGTATGGTGGATGTCACTGTCGTACTGAATACCACTGTTAGAAACGAATTACAATTAGCACGCTCTTCGTGGTAATGGTAAATTTATGACAGTGCCTGCCAACCGTTATCGTGGAAACAACACGGCTGAAACGTTCAGGTCCTCTTATTTTCCTTTTTCCCAATAGTCGGTTGTTAACATCCGTATCATGTTCTCATGACATGCTTCGTGAGAAGCCTATTTCACAAATGTTTCAAATTAGTAGTAAAAGTTTAAAAAATACAAAACCTGAATCAGGAAGATTGTCTTAGTTTTATGTAACCCACGATACGCTTTGAGCGAATGCAATATTATCTTCAGGCGATACAGTGCTTTTTCTTACATTCCTGCTAGCGGGATACCAGTATGTTGTTGGTTGTGTTTTCAGTTTACTGCATATAAGTTTTACAGACGCCTGTTGTTGTAATATAGCATTAAGATGACCATTTTCAGTAGTGACAGAGTTCCACAGTTTGTTACAGGGAATGGAATACTGGATATGGTTTTAAACTTACGGAAAACACAAGAATCAACTGTCTGTATCCATTTAGCAAAAATGTAACCAAAACCACTATTTTATCTCAAGATGAGAGTTTAAACTCTCGAAATACGTCGTGAGATATATACAAAGAATTACTGTTAAGAGTAACTGTTTTCTTTTCTTTTAATTTTATCATATGCAATTGCCATTCTTCATCCTAGTCTAATATGGATGACATAAGTTAAACATAGTAATAATTTGCGTCAGAAAATTTCTTTTACGGCATTATCTGAGGACCACATCATTGCTACATCATTTGGTCAGCAAAGTAGATGAAACATTCTTTCATTTCTACCACACGTTTCTGAATTCGCATATAATGTTTGCTGTTCTACAACGCAACTGTTATTTTCGGTAACACTCAACTGACTTCCTATGTTGATAATATCTCTGAGCTATCTTACCCACCCATATTTAGTTCCTTTCCCTTCATCATTAATCAGGTGTACAAGTTGAGCTGGCTTATTACTATCAGATTTAGCACACATAATAATTGAATGCCTGAGAGAAACGGCTACGCTATATAATACTCAGAATTCATTTTATTACATTTAACGATCTGTACTTCACCGTGTGTTACATGAGATGAATTGCAAATCATGGCGGACAAAGATAGCAGCAGTACGAGCGTCAGCTGTTTTGTGAGCAAGAGATGGGTCACTGCCACAAGCGCCTTGGTTGGACTCGTTTTTAGTTCCGAACGTAGGCATGGCAACTGTTTATACAGACCAATCTGAAGTTTAGTTCGGCCTAAAATGAAAGTATGCAGAATGGTGATGAAAGTCGAAGGAAAACGTTTTTAGAAGTTGGAAGAGCAATTACGAAACATAAATGTGGTATTATTCACATTAAATTATATTTTGTTTCACATTGGAAAACTTTAGATATTATTCTTTCTATTCGTGGAATCCGGAACACTACCATGTTAAGTGACAGCGATTTTGGTGTAATCTCGAAAAAACGAAGACTACTTTTATTACTGTACACTACTAGGATGATATAGGTCACCGAGTATAATGTGGAAATTCCATTTACAATAGTTGGAACGAGGAGTTCGAATTTTTAAATGTAAAACACTGATTAAAAGTAGGAAAATAACTAGTGTAGTTAGCAATAAGCAGTAGAAGTGGCCTACTATTATTAAGAAAATATACTAGTATGTATAGTCTTCTCAAAATCTGTGAGATGGTTTAACATCCGTATACTCAACAAACTGAATTTCGTTCATTAAAAGAAAACGGCTGTTCTCAATGTGTCAGTACTTTTCCTGTTGGAAGGTATCAAGTGTCTGAAGCACCGTGATCTATTGTCGCATATCGCTTTCGCCCAAATTTGCAACTTAAGGCGTTACGTAGCTTGAAAGCTATGAAGTCAAAGGGACCATAAGAGGATCAAAATGAATGAAACAGCAGTCGAAATTTATAAAATTACTATTTATACATTTGTATAATTAATATTCTTATTCAAACACCCAGAAATATTTGTCATTAATGACACCTCATTTGCCTATGAAGCTGACGGTAACCTTTACATTAGGTCAGACTTGAACACAAAGGTCCTGGTGCGTAAAGCTTCCTAGTACAGTAATTTGATCCTTTATTTTATTACATTCGATTACACATGCAGTCACTGTTACACCTGCCACCAGTGACCATAATCACAATTAACTATTTAAGAAAACCGTTTAATTGTCTTCGTTACTAAAATATAAATTACTACCTGAAATAGAGCACTATAAAAATCTTGTTTCTTAATTAGTTAACGTTAGCCACACAAATCGCAGTCTCTTTAGCCTCACCAATCAGCCTCCTCCAGCGTTCTGGTCAATGGAATCTTCTTCAGACAATCCCAGATTACTCAAATACTCTCTGATCTCCTCAATCAATTGCAGTCGTTGTATTCTCCTTGGTCTTTTGCCTCTGATGTCTTGAACTGACTGCTCGATGCTCTGGCCTTCTCGAGACATTACGTGTCTACTTCAGTTTCCTTTCTTTGATCACAGCCACGACGTCCATTGATTTGAATAACTCCTGCAATTCAAGGTTCTTTTTTTTCTCCATTAATCTCCATGCTTGATGGGCAAAAAACCTGAGTGAGAATGGCATTCTCAACAGTCAGAAGTTTTCTTTCCATTTTCTTTAGTAATAGTCCAGGTCTCTGCTCCATATAAGACTACAGGTTATATTATTGTCTTGCAGATGTCAGTCTTTCAGGATCTCGGTAGTACCCGGGACTTTAGTAGCTTTCCCAGAGCAAACCTCGACCTGTTTCCATTTTGTATTCGTATGGTAATTTCCTGGTCTATCTAGTTTCTTTCACTGGGTATTGGCCCAAGGTTTTTAATGTCTTTTACCGTTTCACTGACTTTGTCATTCACATTTAGAAGTCTGTCATAATTTTTTCTGCTAACTACGAGGTACTTGGTCTTATCCATATTCAACTTGAGGTCTGTTCCCATTGCTCTTCTATTGTTAGGACAGACTGCTTCCATTCTTCCGGGATCCTATCCTTCTATCTATTCCTTGTACCTTTCTGTTTTTCAGCATTTTTATGGTTCGTCTTACCTCTTCCATGCTTGGTAATTCAAACTCACCCGATGTCACTGCCTCTCTGATTTCTCTGTTTGATTCTTTGTCTTCTTCTTGTTCTTCTTTTGCAGCACTGTTGGTGTTTGCCTCCACATTCAGGAACTTTTCAAAATAGTTTTTCCATTCTTCCATAGCTTTCATTTAATCTGTGATGATTTGTCCTTCTTGGCCTATAATCATGTCAATCCTTAGTTTATATCCTTTCTTGCAGAAACTGACTGGCCTGTAAAAGACTCTTGTATTGCCTGCTGCACAGTTTTCTTCCGCTAGTTTTAGCTTGCTGTTTATAAACTCTCACCTCTCTTTTCGGAGGACCTTTCTTACTTCTTTAGCTGCTTCCATGAGTCTCAAACTTTTCCTTTCACCCTGTTCATATGTCAGCTATAACTGTTTCACTGCTTTTCTATTGGTGACCGCATCTTTACACCCATCATTAAACTCTCCTCTGTTCTTCCTCCTTTTATCCAATGGTTTCAACACTGCAGCTGCTGCATCTTTCACGCCCATCTTGAGTTTTGAGCATAGCCTTTGTGTGTTATCTTCATATTCTTCTTCTATGTCAGCAAACCTATTTACGATTTCAAGTGAATATCTGAAATTAATGTGGTTCTCATTCAGTGGGTCTGCATTTATTTTCTGGTCTGCTCCTCTTCTCCTGCTATTACGGCTTGCAATCGTCGCCTGTATAGTTGCAGCACAAGGTAACGGTCTGATCCTATTTCTGCACCTCTTTGACACTTTACATTCTGGATAGCATTTCTGTGTCTGGCATCCTCGTTTGTTGTTGTGGTCTTCAGTCCGGAGACTGGTTTGATGCAGCTCTCCACAATATCCTATCCTGAGCAAGCCTCTTCATCTCCATATAAGAGCGACAACCTACATCTGTCTGAATCTGCTTACTGTATCAATCTCTTGGTCTTTCCCTGCGATTTTTTCCCCATACACTTCCCTCCAACGCTAAATACACAATTCCTTGATGTCTAAGAATGTGTCCTACCAATCTATCCCTTCTTTTAGTCAAGGTATGCCAGAAATTCCTTTTCTCCCCAATTCTGTTCAGTACCTCCTCATTAGTTACGCGATCCACCCACCTAATCTTCAGCATTCTTCTGTAGCACCATATTTCAAGAGACTCAATCCTCTTCTTGTCCGCACTATTTATCGTCCATGTCTCACTCCCATACAAGGCAACACTCCATACAAATGCCTTCAGAAAGGACTTCGTTAGGTTTAAATCAATATTCAATGTTAACAAATTTCTCTTTTTCAAGAACGCTTTTCTACCCATTGCCATTCTGCATTTTATATCCTTTGCACTGCGACCATCATTTGTTATTTTACTGCCCAAGTAACAAAACTCATCTACCTCTTTTATTGCTTCATTTCCCAATATAATTCCTTCAGCATCACCTGATTTTCTTACACTGCACTCCATTACCCTAGTTTTGCTCTTGTAATTTGAACAACAATGGAGAAAGACTATAACCCTGTCTTACTCCCTTTCCAACCACTGCATCCCTTTCATGCCCTTCAACTCTGACAACCGCTGTCTGGTTTTTGTACAAGTTGTAAATAACCTTACGTTCCCTATATTTTACTCCTGCTTGCTTCAGAACTTGAAAGAGTTTATTCCAATCAACATTGTCAAAAGCCTTCTCCAAATCTACAAAAGCTAGAAATGTAGGTTTGCCTTTTCTTAATCTATCTTCTAGGATACGTCGTAAAGTGAGTATTGCCTCCCGTGTTCCTACATTTCTCCTGAACCCAAACTGATCTTCCCCGAGGTCGGCTTCTACCAGCTTTTCCATCCTTCTGTATATAATTCGCGTTAATATTTTGCAACCATGACTTATTAAACTGATGGTTCTGTAGTTTTCACATCTGTCTGCACCTGCTTTCTTAGGGATGGGGATTATAACATTTTTCTTAAAGTTTGAGGGTATTTCACCTGTTTCATACATCTTACACACCAGGCGAAACAATTTTGTCATGGCTGGTTCTTCCAAAGACTTCAGTAGCTCTGAGGGAATATCATTAACTCCAGGGGCCTTGTTTCGACTTAGGTCTTTCAGGGCTCTGTCAAATTCTTCTCTCAGAACAGCATCCCCCACCCCATCCTCATCTACATCTTCCCTTCCTACAACATTCTCTCGAAGTTCATTTCCTTTGTAGAGCCCCTCTATATACTCTTTCCACCTTTCAGCTTTCCCTTCTTTGCTGAGAACTGGTTTTCCATCAGTGTCCGTGATATTCATAAAGCTGTTTTTCTTATCTCCAAATGTTTCTTTTATTTTTCTGTAGGCTGTATCTATTTTTTCCCTATTTATACATTCTTCTAAATCCTTGCATTTGCCTTCTAGCCACTCCTGCTTAGCCATTTTGCACTTCCTGTCAATTTCATTTCTTAGTCGTCTGTACTCCATTTTGCCTGTTTCATTTACTGCATTTTTATATTTTCTCCTTTCATCAATTAAATTTAGTATCTCCTGTGATATCCAAGGTTTTTTTGTAGGTCTTTCCTTCCTACCTATTTTGTCCTCTGCTACCTTCACTATTTCATCTCTCAATTATACCCATTCCTCCTCTACTGTTTTATTTTCCCCTGTTTCTTTCAATTGTTGCCTAAAGCTCCCTCTGAAATTCTTAAGAACCTCAGGTTCCTTCAATTTATCCAGGTCCCATCTCCTTATTTTCCTACCTTTTGTAGTTTCTTTAGTTTCAGCCTACAGTTCATAACCAACAAGTTATGGTCAGAGTCTATAGCTGCCCCTGGGTATGTCTTACACTGTAGAACCTGGTTCCGAAATCTATGTCTTACCATTATAAAATCTATCTGGTATCTTCCGGTGTCTCCTGGTCTCTTCCACGTATACAACCTTCTTTTGTGATTCTTGAACCAGGTGTTTGTTATAACTAAATTATGTTCTGTGCAAAATTCTACCAGGCGGCTTCCTCTTTCATTCCTTTTGCCCAGACCATATTCACCTACTATCTTCCCTTCCCTTCCTTGTCCTACGACCGAATTCCAGTCCCCCATAACAATTAAGTTTTCCTCTCCCTTATTTGTCTGAATAATTTCCTTTAGCTCCTCATATATTTCTTCGATTTCCTCATCATCGGCAGAGCTAGTTGGCATATAAACCTGTACTACTGTTGTCGGTGTTGGCTTCATATCTATCTTGACAATGATAATGCGATCACTGTGCTGGTCATAGTAGTTTACCCGCATTTCTATTTTCTTATTCATTATCAGTCCTACTCCTGTGATAACCCCAATTGATTTTGTATTTATAATCCTGTACTCACCTGACCAGAAATCCTGTTCCTCCTGCCACCGAACTTCACTAATCCCCACTATATCTAACTTCAACCTATCCATTTCCCTTTTTAAATTTTCTAATTTTCCTACTCGATTAAGGGACCTAACATTCCACGCTTCGACCCGTAGAATGCCAGTATTGTCTTTCCTGATGATCACACCCTCCTGAGTAGTCCCCGCCCGGAGATCCGAATGGGGGACTATTTTACCTCCGGAATATTTTACTCGAGAGGATGCCATCATCATATGTTCATACAGTAGAGCTGCATGTCCTCGGGAAAGGTAACGGCTGTAGTTTCCCCTTGCTTTCAGCCGTTCGCAGTAGCTGTGTGGCGAAGCCACATTAGCTGATATTACAAGGCCAGCTCAGTCAATCATCCAGACTGTTGCCCCTGTAACTACTGAAAAGGCTGCTGCCCCTCTTCAGGAACCACACGTTTGTCTGGCCTCTCCACAGATACCCCTCAGCTGTGGTTGCACCTACGGTACGGCTATCTGTATCGTTGAGGCACGCAAGCCACCCCACCTCGGCAATGTCTGTGGTTCATGGGAGTGGGGCATCCTCGTATGTGGTCTATTTGGTTCTGAGTCTCTTGTTCAGGTGACTTTGATTTTATGTTGTCTTCGCGAGAAAAGTAAGTATTTGTAACAGTGCTGTCAACTTCCTTTCATAACAGTCATTCCATTAAATTCGAAATTGCCAATACGGTATTCCTAAGATATGTCTTTCACTCTCATTATTGTTTCTGTTACCCGGTTTCATAATTTTATCTATTGGAGTACAGTCGTGAACCGTATCGCAGATTTTCCGCGTCTTCTCAAATAAAATAGAAATAAATACAAAATTTATAGGCTTCGTGCAGCAACGTGAATAAATATACTACCGGCGGCTTGTTCTTAAATTATTGTGGAATTTATGTAGGAATTTTTTGAATGAAACTGACTAAATTATAAGATAGTGCGGATAGAAACTACATTTAATATACTACGGAAAACAGGCTGCCGAACGCAGAACAAATAGCTAAGGCTGCGTGTTTTCTTGTAAGGTACAGCGTTTTCCGAACAGGAAGCTTTCCAGCTCGCCATTTCTTCGCCTGGCTGCCCGCTGAGGACCGGGGAAGCGGCGTTCTCGATTGCTTGGCTTCTGCCGCAGCACCTCCGCGGGGTGCGCTGTTTTCATTTCGTACTGAATAAACGCGAATTCCGGCTTCTCCCTCAGATCAAATTTGCTCTCCGCTCCAATAACGAGAGTACTGTTGAATGAGCCGAGCCCCAGACACCGAGATGTTTGCAAACGTTTACCGTGAACAATTTCTCGCGGTTGCTGGGACCGCAAAGCCCGATTACTGATTAAAACCGACGTCTGGACTGACAGCTCTCACAAGTGTGTGTGTGTGTGTGTGTGTGTGTGTGTGTGTGTGTGTGTGTGGGCTGTCACACGAAGCGGCACACCACTTTTCTGTTCGTGAATGCCATTTTCTTGTTGCTAGACTGTGCTTACAATTCGAGACACCGGAAAGACTTAAATATTATTTGCAGATATTTGTTCGTATACAGATTCATTTCGACTGTTCAATCTTTATGTATTATAAAGCAGAGTGTTTGTATGTTTCTGTGTTTGTGTACAATAGGTAGATACCTATTGCATACAAATCTACTGTTTCGTGATAATCTGTATGAAATGTTGCACACGGAAGCTTCAATCCATTAGGACGGTCGCCCAAAGTGTAAGCATAACGTAGAACACATAGTTCACGAGATATGACGTCATACAGAATGAGATTCGAGAAAAACTGCTGCATTACGCGACATTTTCTCCTAAACCACTGGACCCATTTCAACCATATTTTCTACACATCTTCCTTGCCGTGAGGTCCCAATTCTGTAATGGTACGAACGGCATACAACATGTGGTTCAGGAGATATAACGTCATAAACAATAGGATATGCAAGAAACTGCCACATAATGCAACGAAAATTTAAGAATACAATATATGAGAATGAGATTACTTCGCGACTTGCAACAAAGTGTAAACATTGTTTCAAAGCTTTATTGAACTTTTTCCCGCTGACAACCGTAGCAAAATTATGTAAGGTAAAAATTTTCTCGCTTACAAGCTCTTCATTGACTAAAACTACGGCATTCGGTATGACGTTATCATTTATAATTTCTACACTACATATTGTTGCCGCAGAAAATTTTACAGACGGTGAACACACATATAGTTGAATGTACCTTCTATATTGTATCACAGTATTACACGTAATTCATGAGATATCAGCACATAAACAGTAACGTTCACGGAAAACCGTCCCATCACGTACTAAGTTTTAATCTATTGTTTCTTTACTATTAATTGTATTCCCAAGATATTTTACAGAAATACAGACCTAAATTAAATGAATATATACCTGAAAAATTATATAAATGTACATTATATAATTCAAAGAGGTCGTAAGAATTTTATGTCAGTTGTATTTTGATTATTATCTTTCTTTGTTTGCATACTGCACTTATCATTTTGTCCATTGTGCAAGACAACTTTATTTCTTATATATTCTGCGATAAATATGACATAATTTCACAAATATGGAGATGAACAGAGAGAGAAGGGATAGGAGAAGAAGCAACTCAAGGCAGGAATGAGTGCATAAATACCCGGGCAACGCCGGGTTTCAGTTAGTCATAGTCAACAGACAGGTGGACTGAAGACACTTTAAAAAGGAAAATACAAGACATAGCTTTAGACAACCATGTAATGGCTACCAGTATTACTTCCTTCGTTCTTGATATCAGATTATACATGAATGCTACAAGGGGTTGTAAGAACTGTAAACATTTATTCCTAACCGCCCGGTAATAGCCGTTAGCTCTAAGGCGCCTTGCTGTGGAATGGGCGGCCGTTCTCTGTTGGAAGTTGGAGTCCTCCGTCGACCATGTGTGTGTATGTGTATGTGTTGTGTGTGTGTGTGTGTGTTTGTTGTTTTTGGCAAAAGTTGGTTTCAGTAGTTTGTAAGTTTAGGGACCGATGACCACTGCAGTTAGCTCCCTTAGTTGTACAAATATTTCGACATTGTTTCTTCCTAGCCAACATGGGGAAAATATCACTTAAAAAGTACCAACTATACGCTAGTTCTTCGCTACGGAGTCGAATGAAGGGCCTTCACGTGTAGTTACTTCTTAGGTTTCAGCACCTCAATTGCTTGAAATGGAGCCCTATTGAATCACACAGTTATCACTTATAAAATCAGTTTTCATTTCCAAGAAGGAAAATATAATTATAAGGTATCGAAATAAGTAATGAAATTTCATTTATATTTCAACAGAAAAAGCGAAATACGTAAATCCTCATCCTAGTCAAGAATATGTATTCGCATGAATACAACTGTGGCACATAATGCTGCCACTGACACAAGCTTCCGAAAATACTTCAATTTCACATTAAACTGCCCCCATGAAACACAGATACTTCTATCAGACGACGGAGTGGGTTCGGGGATAGCAATATTTGTTAATAAGAGGCTTACTTACCAGATACAGCTAAAACTGTCTAATGAATGCTCAAACAATCAAGCGGAACAATTTGCCATTGTCAATGCTCTTGAGTTCATAAATAATCTCTCGAATACTGATACAACTGCAGTAATTCACACCGACAGCAGAATTACTTTGGACTCTTTGCGAAATCCGAAGAACCACAACTTGTTGATTGAAGAAATAAGAAGTAATATCAGAAGGTTACAGACACACAACTGGCTGGTGCATTTCGAATGGGTTAAGGCACATCAAGGGATATGGGGAAATGAACTAGCTGACAACCTTGCTAAAAGAGCAGCTCGATCACGACGGTCAAGACGCTATAACAAAATACCTACAAGTGCCGTAAAGAAGAAACTTCGAGAAGAGTTTAGGAACAAATGGGACATTGAGTGGCACAGAACAAAAAACGGGGGAAGCACTAAACCGTATTTTCCTACGATCCGACAAAGTTTAATGATTAAACTTCCAATATCTCCGAATTTTACAGCTATGCTAACAGGTCATGGGAAACTGAAAGCCTACTATCAGCGGTTCAACATAATTGAAGACGGAACGTGCACATGTAACAGTGCTGTCCAAACTATTGACCACTTGCTTTTTGACTGCTGCAATTTATTGAAAGAGAGGGACCATCTCAGGAAAAAAATAGCTGCCAAAGGAGAAGGATGGCCCGTCAGTAAATATGACTTAGTACATAAATACACTACTGACTTTTACAATTTTTGTAATTCAATAAGATTTCCTAATGTATAAAACTTTTACAATTCTTGTAATTCATTAAGATTTCCTAATGTATAAAATTGTTTGTTCCTTTGTAAACCATGTCATCTTGTATACTGTACTTGTGTTTGTAAGAACATTTGATGTAACCGCCTGAATCAAACCATCAAACATGTAATATTGCTATGTAATGGGGCATGTTAAATAATAAATAAATTAAAAAAAACAGATACTTCTAAGATGGAGTAAATTGCGTGGCCGTTCGCGGTGGCCGAGGGGACTGAGGCGCTTCAGACACGGTCTGCACGGCCACTACGGTCGGGGGTTCGAATCCCCCTCGGGAATGGATATTTGTGCCGTCCTTAGTCTTAGCTAGTTCATAAATAGTTTGTAAGCTTAGGGACTGATGACCCCCTAGTTAAGTCCCATAAGTTCTACAAACATTTGAACATTTTAACTTGCGTGCCTCAACAATAAAGACAGCTATGCCCTAGGTACAATGACAGTGGAGGTGTTTTTATGGAGAGGCCAGAAAAACGTGTGGTTTCTGAAGAGCGGCAGCAGCCTTTTCAGCATTTGCAGGGATAGAAGTCTGGATGATTCATTGAGCTGGCTTTGTAACTTCAGGTAATGTGGCTTTGTCACGCAGTTACTGCGAACGGCTGAAAGCAAGGGAAAACTACGATCGCAATTTTTCCTGAGAACGTGCAGCTCTTCTCTACGTCGGAATAGAATAGGGTTGAGAGCTGTATCAATCCGGTATCCTGAATGAAGAACACAACAGCAATATACTAATTGCCAGCTACAGAACACTGAATAACAGTGTATCACTTCATTAACGTACTACGAAAATAACAATATTTTGTAATGCTTCGTTGGTGAACTATGCCGATATAATCAGCAAAGCAGTCTCCTAAAATTTTAAATTACTACGTACTACCTTCATGATCCGGGAGCGATGAAATAAAGCCTATATATTGACCAAGATTTACCTGTGAAAGCACAATGAAAATTAAACTGCTAGTTTTGTAGTGAGTTCATGCTCACGACACTTCGAAAATAAATTAAGTCTCGTTATCTTTTGCTCCCCTGATCCGATTCTGATGAAATAAAACCAGTGTTTATCCCTAAGATACACAGAAATTACCGGCGAAACCCTATGCAAATTGTAGTGCATTGTACCCATGCTGGATGTTGGGCCTACAGCTTTACAATGTATGATGATTGAAAACAGCGCCATTAGCTTTGGAAGCGGACCACGCCATCGTATTCATGCTCTTTAGAGAAATAAGTAGCTTAACCTAGGCACAACACATGTCATTGACTTTCGTCTGATGTTCACGACAATGGGGATGTATTTCATACGTACATGCACATACCAATTTCATTCTCGATTACTTGTCTTAGGAATGTTCATCAACCAACTTCTACATTGAAGAGTCAATACGAGCGAGGATTAGGGGAGATATATTCTGAACTGCTAGTTCCAAGACATAGATAATAGTGTAGGGAAGGCAAACCAAATACTACGTTTCATTGGCTTAGAAGAAGAAACAGTTCTACTAAAGAAACTTCTGCGTCGTATTTTGGAGTATTACTGCGCATTGTGATCCACACCAGATGGGACTGACAGAAGATTTAGAGAAAGTTCAGAGAATGGCAGCTCGTTTTGTACTATCGCGATATAGGGGAGAGAGTGTCACAGCAATGATGCGCGAGTTGGAGTACAGATCATTGAAAGAAAGGCGTAATTTGTTGCGGCAAGGTCTATTTCCGAAATTTCTTTTTACCAACTTTCTTTTCAGAATGCGAAGATATATTGTTAGCACTCACCTATAAATGAAAGCATGATGATCATAATAAAGTAAGAGAAATCAGTTTGAAATCAGAAAGATTTAGGTGTTCCTTTCCTCCGCGAGCTGTTAGAATATGAAACTATAGAGAAATATCATAAAAGTGGTTTAATGAACCCTCTGCATGCACTTCAATGTGACTTGAAGAGTATCCATGTAAATGTAGATGTAGATCTCAGTTATGCTCAGTAGTGTTCAGGTCTGGCTAGCTTGGTGACCACAGTAGGTGTTTAAACTCGGAAATGTTCGTGGAGCACTTTATAGGGTTTCCGATTGTATAGGGTGTTGCAGTGTTTTGCTGGAATTGCCAGAGTCCGTTGGAATTGACAATAGATGCTAGTGATTAGTCAGGATGCGTATGTACAGTCGGTGACAGAATTCGCGAGACCCTCGCCTAATCGCTATGCTCAACCGCAAAGATTCGATGACTGTTTGGAAGTATAAACACGTACGAGACACGATCTTACATCCTGTCTATTACACGTGCTTCGGACACGAAATCTAAGAGGAAAATAGTTATCTTCCAGTATTGCAGCCATTTGTAACTTTTGTGTCCCAGCCTCGTTGCCGCTTTTGTGTCTTGTTTCCGTCGTATGTGCCGGTGGCCGAGTGGAATGAGACCGACACAGGAATAAAGATAGCGCGCTGGTGCAGGTACGGAGGGGGGCAGCCAGAAACTAGAAACACTAGAGTAAATTAGAACGAGATATATATTGCACAGAAGTTATACAATACTTAACTTTTACATAGTATTGCAGAATGTTGATACATAGTTGAGCTAGAGTCCTGCCTAGTGCCTAACTGATAGGCAAGTCTTCACTGGTGCCTATCTGATTCCGAAGGTCTTAACTGGTTCCTATCTCAGTCCCAAGTGACCGAAGTCGTTCAGTGGGAGCCACGAGCGGAGTTGCAGCAGAGGGCGCTCGTGGCTGTCGTCGTGAGAACGCCGCGCCGTGCGTGCATGGCGGCGCGCGTCGAAAGTAGGTGGCGCGCACTTTGTACTTGTGCGACACCACACCCCTCCCCCCCCCCCCCAAACCGCCGCGCCGTCGTAGCGTAGGGCTGAGGGCCAAGGCGACGGCACTGGGAGGAGGGCCTGGGCGGGGGCGTTACTGGTGGGACGGGCGTCGTAGCTGAGGCTGGGATCGAGACGCCGTCCGCGCCCCGGCATCCGCCTTGCGATCCTCCAGGAGGAAACCCGGCGAAACCTGAGGAAGGGCGCACACCCCCGCCCAGAGGGAGCAGGTCATCTTCTGAGGTGCGTGAATGTGGGCAACGTCTGCTACGGTTTGTTTACTGCGCTTGCGCGGGCCGCGTAGTGAAGTAAGCGGCGCAGACTCGGCACACAGCGGATTAACAACACTGTCACTAGATGGCACTACCGCCGGATCGGCGTCCGCGCAAGCATGCGAAGCTACTCCAGATTTACTAACTACTGCACTACACTTTTGAGTAGCTACTTGATGTCTACCGTCACTAGCTACACAGTACTGGGCACTATTACAAGGAGCAGTTGCAGAAGGCACTAGGTTCACTACAGGAATGCACTGTACATAGTCATTTTGCTTGTCCCGAACCCTTTTCCGTTGTACTGTTTTACGCGCTCGTCGGTGCTTGCTACGTGGCGCACTATATAGTTTTGCCGTAGGCGCAGAAAAATTGTCTTGCATTTGAGAATCACGAGAAACACTGTCATGATGGACCTCGGCACATACCTGGACCCCTCGCAGAAGTAAACGCTGATTCTATCCAGCTGCAGGACTGTGTTGCCAGTGTAGACGCCTTGGGCGTCGATTGCATGCTCTCCAGAGATCATCTCCCAAAACTTGGAGCCAATTTGATTACCACATTGTCCTGCTTGGATATGTAGAATTTCGCGCATCGTGGCTGAAGCGTAAACAAGAATCAATTGCAACACACAGACTGCACATGTCCTGATTTTCCACATTGATAACAGGTTGCGTTGCGACTAGGGCAATGGGCACGCTTGTGGCGAGACACACACTGGGGGCAAGATTTACGTACATTTTTCTGAAATGAGCGTTGGCGCCCGTTATTCAAATCACTGTTTCTAACACGACGGGGCGACCTTTGTGTCGCACTTTTACACTGGCTACTGTTCACTGTCTGTTCAGCACGGTCTGTAGAAAAATAAGAATCACTAGTGCTATACTGAGAACTACGGCTAGGAAAGCGTCCGTTGCGGCACACTGAATTTACACTGTGGCTTTGCATTTCTACGTCTGCTAAGTCAAAAGTATCATGCGCTTCTATAAGCTGCAGTACACTGCCTAATGAAGGGTCAGATTGTTTTAAAATTGCTGCCCTTATTCTGGGGTCCTTAATGTTCTGCGTAATCGCATCCCTCAACATCACGTCACTATAAGAATGTCCACAAGAGCAAGTAAATTTACATTTCCGGGTTAAGCCCTTCAATTCCGTAATCCATTGCGTGTGGGTCTGTTCCGGTGATTTTTTAAGTCTGAAAAATCGGTACCGCGCCGCGGCTACGAGAACTTTTCTCTCGTAATGAGCATTCAGTGCATCTACAAATTGTTCAAAGTCTACATCACGAGGAGATGCCTGAGGGAAAAGTTTTTGCAATAATACGAAGGTCTGGGGGCCCACAATCGATAAGAAAAGGTTCTTCACTCTCTGACCTGTAATTTGATGAGCCGCGACGAGTTCTTGAAACTGTGCGAAATAGTCGCTCCATTCTTCCTCACGTTCGTTGTACTGGCGAAATGTAGGAAGCGGTGCAGCGGCAGGTGTGGGCTGCTGATGTGACGACTGTTGTTGTTGGTGAGCAGCCTGTGTCGTCAACTGCGACACCGCTTGCAGGAGTTGAGTGATTTGCGCCGTCTGTAACTGAATAATTTCCATTAAGTTTGGGTTTGGGGTAGTGGCCATGCTGACCGATTAGGCGCCGCGGATACAAGTAACTTATAACAAAACACAATTGCAATATGAAAGAGGACGCTCTGCAACAAAAAAAGTCCACAATACACGTAACTGAAAATGTTCCCCCAAAAATCTTATAATAAGGGTGGGTGGGCGGGAGCAATTTCTGCGTGCTCCGACTGCTGCTGTCTGGCTGCTGCAAGTGGGCTGGTCCAAGGTTCATGTATCACTCCTCGTCGCCACTTTTGTGTCCCAGCCTCGTTGCCGCTTTTGTGTCTTGTTTCCGTCGTATGTGCCGGTGGCCGAGTGGAATGAGACCGACACAGGAATAAAGATAGCACGCTGGTGCAGGTACGGAGGGGAGCAGCCAGAAACTAGAAACACTAGAGTAAATTAGAACGAGATATATATTGCACAGAAGTTATACAAAACTTTTACATAGTACTGCAGAATGTTGATACATAGTTGAGCTAGTGTCATGCCTAGTGCCTAACTGATAGCCAAGTCTTCACTGGTGCCTATCTGATTCCGAAGGTCTTAACTGGTTCCTATCTCAGTCCCAAGTGACCGAAGTCGTTCAGTGGGAGCCACGAGCTTAGTTGCAGCAGAGGGCACTCGTGGCTGTCGTCGTGAGAACGCCGCGCCGTGCGTGCATGGCGGCGCGCGGCGAAAGTAGGTGGCGCGCACTTTGTACTTGTGCGACACCACAGTAACAACACGTGCGCTTCCTGTGTGGCGTGAAGGAGACTTCGCAAAAGGATTTTAGAAACTGCTTTGCGTTTTTGCCGTAGTGTATTAAGCTATTCGGGACCGACACATTCCTTTCCACATTAATTTTCTTATACTTTCAATGAACGGAGACAGCAATAAGAATTGGGATGCAGCAGTTCGTAAATATTGTCTGACGTTACTGACACATTCGAATGGAAAATCTTCATGAGTAACATAGAATTAATTGAATTACAAGACAGGAAGCAAATTATCGACATTAGCCATTACTTAAAGTAACATTCATCACACAAGTGCGAGTCGACAAATGTCTAGTGTGCGCTACACCGGCACACTTGCTGGAGTCACGTTACAACACTTTTTCGTCGGGCGAGCAGATCAAACAGATCCTGTTCGAAACACTTTGTTACGAAGCTCAAAAATCAAACGTTCAAATGTTTGTAGAACTTATGGAACTTAACTACGGGGTCATCAGTCCCTAAGCTTACAAACTACTTATGAACTACCTAAGACTAAGGACGGCACAAATATCCATGCCCGAGGGGAGATTCGAACCCTCGACCGTAGTGACCGTGCAGACCGTGACTGGAGCGCCTCAGTCCCCTCGGCCACCGTGGCAGGCGTTACGAAGCGCTAAGGGTTACACTACACGATGATGCTCGGGGCGATCGCGTAACGGTTTCCGCCCACCGCCTCGGTCGCGTTATAAAGACGATAACCGTTTGGCGGCCGGACGCAGTATCCGAGCGGTCTGCGGTGCGCCAGTCATGTTCTGCACGGCCACTGTGGTCGGAGGTTCGTATTCTCCCTCGGGCATGGATATTTGTGCCGTCTTTAGTATTAGCTAGTTCATAAGTAGTTTGTAAGTTGAGGGACTGATTACCCCGTAGTTATGTCTAATAAGCTCTACATAGCAATTAAACCGTTTGGCGCGGCAGATCGCTGATGGTATTTTAGAGACTGAAGAACTCGTTCTACATGTCATTTCTCTTTCGATTGGTGTTGCAACTAAAGTAAGATATCAGCATAAATTTACAAACGTAAGCCAGCTGTGTTACCACAAATTACAGTATGCCTCAGATAAGAGGTATTGCTGGAATATGTTATCGGACATAGTTGATCGAAATTCAAACGTAAATTCTAACGGTACCCAAAGAAAAATAAACATGAGATTTGGAGGATATAGTTGTCATAAACTATATATGTTGCACATGTAATACAGAAACGAATATTACAATTGCTCCAGTAAGAAATGCAAACGTATCCAAAACTGCCAATGTGCACAAGAGATTGTGATCATCCTCAACTGCATGTAACTGATCCACAGTCCATGTCTTATTAAAAAAACCTTATTAAAATACTCCATATTGGGCCGTTATAATACCGGATACGATTATGTCAAATGAATGTGCAGACAAGCAAGATATGCTAAAAGGTAAGATTATTTATTATATCTCACCTGATGGGCAACTATAGATTAGCGAGCGACAGTTCGATTACTGTCTCTTTCAAATTTTCTTCTGTTTTGAAATATGGCTTATTAAGCTGCTCACGTAACGAAAACAAATGCACATGATAATTGTGTAATAATGTGTATCGCAAACATTGTGAGAAATTATGGTACTCAGTCACAGTCTTCTTCCGCAACCATGAAAATATATAGATAATACGAAATAAAACATGTACTGCAGAGAATTGTGTTGCATCAAATGAATTTCTGTAAACCACCGTATCCATCCCATACTTATATTTTTATTCCGTATCTTTCAATAACGACGCAAAGGTTACTTTCTTTGGGTAAGCAACATTAGAAATATTAAATCGCTGTGACAGTCAAATCCGTTGTGGGTTATCTAATCCAGTTACACTGCAGACGGTAGTACGAGGAAAAGAATTCCGAATAAGGGAGGGTCCGGTGTTCGCTACTTGGCATCACCAGAGGATAAGGAGATCTTTTGCTGTGAGTATCACTGGCAAGTATCGAACACGAAACATTACGCGTACCAATCAAAACCATTAACCCGCCAAACCATCCGCGCCTACGAATATGTCATGCAGTAAGTAGACGTCTGATCAATCACCTAAGAATGAAGTCGGCCATCTTTTCCAAGAAGCAGGCATTAATTTGATACTGCGAACTGCGAAAGATCTCGAGCCTCAGAGTCGACTTTTGGTGTTCCTTCACCGTAGTAAGATCCTTACTATGTGAAAGTAAGGAGACAAGTGAAGAAAATTAGAGTACTAAAAGATTCGAACGCTGATCTCTTGGATTTCTAAGCCGACGACGTTTATTCTGTTACGAAGGCTGATGTAGTAGGACGGCATTACACACCGGTGGTTTCTCTGCAAAATACAGGACCACGGTTTTTCATCAAAATGGTGCGTGGTTTCCAGGTAGGATCTGCCACTTCTGAATCTGCAGAGGTTCGAGACGATATCCGAAACGGGTTTGTTTTTTAATATGCACTTATTTGCACTATTTTTTAATCATCTTTATACATAAATGTATTTCCATAAACGTTGTTTTCAGGCCATATATCGTATGCATTTATAAATAACAAACATTATAGTAGCCGCAATTTATTAGCTGAAATAAGTGCATACTAAAAAATGCTGCCTTTATGTGGGTTCAAAAATTGACAAGCACATACCAAGAGTGTAATGTCTAAAACGACAATCTTTGTATGCGATTGGCTCCCAGAGGCTGAAAATTGTCGCTTAAGCGTTTGTTTGTTGAAAGTCTAAACACTGGAGATCTCTGGCCCAAACTATACGAGAAGAAACACGAAAATGTACCTTTTAAATTCTTACAATATCTCCCCTGTGTAGGCCATAGAAAAAGAGAAAACGAATGTCAAAATTTTCCAACTACAGATAGACGCAATATAAGCTACTGTTAACGATCAATATTTCTGATGTCGGTGTTGCGTAGTGAATAAGCAGTTATCTCTTCAATGAAACAGGCAACGGCACTCTGCAGACCAGGATGGTGACGCATCCAAGTGCGAACAACGCCCGACAGTGCTTAACTTCAGTGTATCCACGGCGGCATGGCCGTTGGCCTATTTAACCGTTTACTTTCCGTAATTCGATTAAGTTTTAAATGAAAATACATATCTAACTTTGTAGCAGGTTTTTATATACCGAAGTTATATTATGTTCCTTCGGGTGTTCATCGTCATTGAAACATAAATTTCACACTATGCATACTTTATCAAAGTACTTTAAGCAAGAAATTTTTTCCGAAATATTATTCAGTGCAAAGCATACTTTTTTTTCAAGCTTTCATGTAAATAACTTTTCATTGTTGCATACCAAGTATATCGAATCAATTGAGTCGAAAAAGTGGCACTGAACTGATGCTGTACGATTGAATGTGTCTTAGTTGAATCTCCTCTTGACATCAACACTGAAATATTTAAGTAAATTTCAGATTTTTTAAGTAATAGGTTAACATTGCGAGGAGAGAATATAAAATGAAAAAGACCCTAATAAGTACCGGGAATCGAACTTGAGCCGCAAAATTTGCGCCGGCCGCGGTGGCCGAGGGGACTGAGGCGCTCCAGTCACGGTCTGCACGGCCACTACGGTCGGGAGTTCGAATCCCCCCTCTGGCATGGATATTTGTGCCGTCTTAGCTAGTTCATAAGTAGTTTGTAAGCTTAGGGACTGATGACCCTGTAGTTAAGTCCCATAATCTGTACAAACATTTGAACATTTTTTTAGCAAAATTTGCGAGGCAAGTGCTTGTCCAGTACGCTACTAACACTACTCGAAGCCTGGGACTCAATAAGCAGCTTATATAGCACCTATTTCTATTTGGGAAACTTCCGCGGCCTTATTCGCTTTCCCTTTGGCCAACTCGGGAGATATTTTGGTAATTTTAAATGTTCGTCTGATTCCTTCTTCTAGCGGGATTTGAACCAAATAGGTGAAACCCATCCGGCTATCTACTCTGGCCAGTTATTAACCTTATACATTATAAAATGTATGAGGTCGAACGTTGAGGAAAGTTCGCACCCCACCCTGTAAGTGAAAATTCCAGGAGTGAGAACACCCTCGACCGTGGTCGACGGACGGAGAAGCATTATGATTGCGAATTTCAGTGCCCTCTTACTGTTACAGTCGTATAAATTGTGGGAATAAAGTGAATGGAGTCGTTTGTCATTTTAAATTGACAATGAAACTTTCCGATGTAGCTACGAAGCTAGATCTGCGTGACAGCAACGAATCTAAATCATTAATGCGAACGTGTTTATGGCGGTATTTTGGCTCCTGAGTGTTCTTGAAAGGCTCACGCGGGGACAGGAGAATAATGTGACGAAAAATATAGGACAAAAATGTGGGATACGTATGTTTATCACTCTGGCATCTAATCGCCAACAGAAAGGTCATGGTATATTGTGTTGTTCATTCTACTATTGGTGAGTGTTGTATTTCCTCTGACTGTATTAAAAACAGAGCATTTTTAATAAATGAAGGGTGTAAAGTTACCAGAAAAAGGTGGTCAGGTATTATGACATCCTGATGTATTATTTAACATTTGGTAAGATTTAGCTGTAGTAGGCTGTCGTGTAAGAAAATTTGTTTACTTGCGCTTGCCGTGCTGTGAAGTGCCCCGTTTACTTCCGTGCAAACATATTGCCGGCCCCAAGCAATGACGTAAGGACGAGACATTCACTGCGATTGAGCAGAGTAGAGCAATGCCTCGCCTTTCCCCGACTGCTCACGGATATCTTTGAACCTGTATTTTCTTATATGGATAGTTTTCCTTATGAGGCCTGGTTTTACTGATACAGATCTACTAATGAATTCTCGTCCTATGTTATAAAATTAAAAAATTGGTTATTCGTTCGTTTCGGATATCCCGCCTGATAGTTGTCATATTTAGCTATAATTCTTACATTGCTAAATAACAAGTGAATAATAATTTCTTTAAGTTGGAAAATTAAAAATTCGTGATGCTTTACAAAAGGTGAGTGTGATCTACCATAATTGTATTCTGTTGCATGTGTAACACATCAAACTCGAAGCACATTGATGCATGATGACATGGCAGTAAGATATTGATTTGAACATAGATGTTATTTGTTGGTTTTAATTTTTTATACAAATAATTTCGATTGTTTTAACTGTAAGCAAAGTACTAACCTACTGGAAATATGATAGTGAAACAAGTATGCTGTTGTATGAACAAAAAATACAATAAGTTTCGAACCTCTTGTCATCTTCTCCGCATCTGTCAACTGCGTGTTGGACAAGGATTCAAGAAGAATTTTAAAGTAATCTCGTGTAAGTTTCATTACACCACGACCAAATCGGTGGCGAATACCTTACATAACATCGATATAACGGGAATATTACTACTATATATCGTACAAAGAGCTTTGCAACCTACTTCGAGAACAAATACTCTGAAAGCCTCTGATTTGAAAGAAAGAAAAATCACATTTCGTTAATGGCATCTTACCATCAACAATAGTTGTGATAAAGAGTTTCATTATGTTTTATTTTTCATTTGGCATTCATCACCCTGCCAGAGCAACCTGCTCCTTCCACAATGCTTTTTATACTTGTTTTGTCTTCTGTACTATAATTTTTCACAATATGTTATCTTATTTATTTCCTAAATTAATCTTGAGACGTAATACTTTTCTCTGTTATTGATAAAATTGATAAAATGAAATCATAGATTCGAACGTTAAAACGTGCGCTTTAAACGAAATGAACTAATAATTACTTCTTTTCGTTGGTGAAATCTTGTTTCTAGTGAACCTCGGTGTTTTAAAAACTATTTGAGACGATTTTTGCCTATGGTTAGAACTATTGTTCCAAGGTCGATCAACTATTCCGCTAAAGTATTACAGCATGCATACTGTAATTTGTGGTAACACAGCTGCCTTATGTTAGTGAAATTTATGCTGATATCTTATGTTCGTTGCAATATCAACCGAAAGAGAAATGACATACAGAATGAGTTCTTCACTCTCGAAAATACCATCAGCGATCTGCCGCGCCAAACGGTTTAATTTGTTTGTAGAGCTTATGGGACTTAACTACGGAGTCACTAGTCCCTTAACTTACAAACTACTTATGAACTAGCTAATACGAAAGACGGCACAAATATCCATACCCGAGGGAGAATTCGAACCTCCGACCATAGTGGCCGTGCAGAATGTGACTGGCGCACCGCAGACCGCTCGGATACTCCGGCCGACCGCGAAACGGTTGTCGTCTTTATAACGCGACCGAGGCGGTGTGCGAAACCCGTTACAAGATCGATCCGAACATCATCGTGCACTGTAACCCTTAGCGTTCGTAACAAAGTGTTTCGATCGGAATCTGTCTTTTCTGCGCGCGCATGTGTGCCGGTGTAGCACCCAATAGACATTTGTTGACTTGCACTTGTGTGATTAGGTCACTTTAAGTAGTGGCTTATGTTGATAATTTGCTACCTGTCTTCTAATTCAGTTAATTGTATGTTACGCATGAAGATTTTCCATTCGTATGTGTCAGTAACGTCAGAAAATATTCACGAACCTCATCATCCCAATTCTTGTTGCTGTCTTCGTTCACTGAAACGATAAGAAAAGAAATGTGGAAAGGAAAGCGCGCGTGTTGTTACAAATGGCTTCGATACTAGAAGATAACGGTTTTACTCTCAGATTTCGTGTCAGATGCGCGTGTAATCGACAGTGTGTACGATCGTGTTCCCTAGGTTTTTATACTTCCAAACAGGCAGCGTAACTTTGCGGTTGAGCATAGCGATTAGGCGAGGGGTCTTGCTAATTCTGTCACCGATTGTACTTATCAACTGTCAAGAGTCGTATCTAGGATTATCAGGGATCCCATATCTCTCGAACGGCCCACAAATCACACCTTTACGAAGCTTTCAACAGCTTCAACAGGCGCCTGCTGTCATGCATGGTCCGTGGATTCATCAGATTATTTCCATACAAACACAGGTCATGCACTTGATGCAATAGAAAAAGAGACTCCTCGAACCAATCTGCAGTTTTCCATTCATCAACCGTCTATTTGTCAGTATTGACAGGTCGATGCGATATAGTGTCGTCTGTTAGCGAGAGTACATTAGTGGACCTTCTGTTCCAATAGCCCATAATCGGAGATGTTTCGTTAAATGATTCGCATGCTGACATTTGTTAATGGCCCAGCATAGAAATCCGCAGCAGTTTGAGGTTGTGGTGTCCTTTGTCGTTGGTGCTGTTCTTGCAGGATCTTTTCCTTCCGCAGCAATTTTGCAGATTTGATGTTTTGATTCACTGTGCACGCTTGAAATGGTAGTTCGGGAGAATATCCTCCTTGTTACTACCTCGGTGACGCTGTGTCCCATCTCTAGTGCGCCGTCTACAACACCATGTTCAAACTGACTTATTTCGTGATAACCTGCCATTTAAACAGCAGTAACGTATCCAACACCTCCATCACACACCTCTTGTGTTATATTGGCGTTTTTGTTTGCAACGTCGTCCAGTGAGTTTTTACATGTCTTTGCGTTTGCATACGCGTGCCTGTACCAGTTTCTTTGACTGTTCAATGTATAACTGGCCTCAAGAAAGCTGTGTACAAATACACAAACATGACTATTAAGTACGTAACAAATTGTCAGGATATTATTTGTCTCCGTGAATCGATTGCGATATTATCACGTCAGTATATTAACATAACAGGTGCTGCATTTACTTAGGAAAACCCCATGAAAACTCGTGTTTTCAAACTGACAAAGAGACTAACATTTTAAATTACGATATACCTTGTTTCTGTGATCAGATTTCATGACAAGATACAATAAACTTTATACAATAGACTGACACAGTAACACGGCGTCGACGAATTAAAATTTAAACCTGGCATTTCCGTATTTCTACAATCCGATTGTGCTGAAAATAGTCTGCATTTTCCTCAAATATTGCTCTAGGTGCATATGAACACTGCGAAATTCTTAGCTTTGCAGATATGTGCGTATAACATAAGAACGACAGAAATTTTATTTTACATTTTTATGATTATACCACCGCACTCGACAATTCTTCGCATTTGCTAATACTTTTGAGAATTGGATATTCATCGTAAACTCCTTCTCTCTCTCTTACCCCTCAACGTCTCCGCTTTTCCTTTGTCTCTCCTCCCTTTCTCTCACCTCCTCCCCCTCCGTTCGTCTCTCTCGTCCTGCCCCTCCGTCTCTACGCCTCGTCCTTCCGTCTTTCTCTCTCTCCTCCTCTCCCCACCCATTTGTCAATCTCCTCCTTCATTCCTATCTTTGTTCATCACCTTCACCCCAATCGCCATACATCTCTTACCGCACATTCTCTCCCTTCGCTTCCCCCTCCAGACTGCGTCTATATTCTCCATTACTTCATTTACGTCCATTTATTTATTTCTCCTCCTATCTCTACCCCTCGTTTCTATCTACCTCACCATCGTCCTTTGCCTCCGCCCTTTTTACATCCATCGAAATTTTACCCGGCCATTACCTTCCCTCTTTCACTGACAAACTCCTCCCACCTCTGTAAATATAAAGCTTCATATATCTGCCACTTTCCATGGTGTTCGTTCACACAGCGCCGATCTGGAGTAAAGCACCATTTACCGTGCACCATACTAAGTCTCATATAGACAATGTACTTCTTGAAAGTGTGGATATTTACTCCAGATCGGAACACAACTTCAAATGTAAATTGTAATGTACCTTCTGTGGGGCAACATACGAAGTATCGTGTAGATAATGACATTCATGTTGTACTGAAGATCATACGTGCCAAATGTTATGGCAATCTGATGAACTATTGATGGAGTCGTCTACTATGTATTTTCCATCGTCAATTATAATCAAAATTTTTTCGCAGTCGCAGGTATGTTACTGACAAAAATAAACAAATAAACAGTCTTTTAAGCGGGTTGTAGCAGTTTCAACTTTACCATGTATTTGAAAGTAGTTTTATTGATTGATATATAGTACGAAATACAGTTCTGTATATTATGAGGTTAACTCCTCACCAACTGAAACATGCTTTCTATTTTTTTTTAAATAAAAATCTGCAACCAACTTTCTGCTTTTTAAATAAAAGGTTGTTGCACCCAGAGCGGACTAAATCTTAGAATAACATTTGGCTGCTGGAAATGTGTTTATAGTGCTCATGGCATGAATGAAAAATATAACATATTCATTAATAATGTCAGTATTATGTTTGAAAACTGTTTTCCTCTAAAATTAACTCATATTAAACAGAATTCTATAATAATACCATGGTTACACAAGGGATAAAGATTTCATGTAAGACAAAACGGAAAATGTATGTATGACCTAAGAGTAGTAGAGTTAGCTAAATATAAGGGATACTGTAAAATATTTTTAAAAAGTAATTCAGACATCTAAACAAATGCACTATGATAAAAAGAAAGCAAAATCAGGCAACAAAATGAAAACAAAAGTGGAGACTGGAAGAACCAGAAACAGGAGCAGCATGTATTTTCTGTGATTTATGAAAGTCATTTGATTGTGTAAACCATAATAGCCTTTTAAGTAAATTTTATGGTGTCAAGGAAATTGCTGCAAAAAGGGTTCAAGTCATACCTCGCTAACAAGAAACAAAGGGTCTCACTGCAATGGACTAGTTAATTAAGCCAACAGTCATCATCAGATTGGGAAGAAATTACATGTGGTGTTCCACAAGGATCCATCTTAGTACGTTGCTTTTTCTTGTGTACATTAATGTCGTCTGATCAGTTACACTGCCAGAAGCAGAGTTCGTTTTGTTCGCAGATGATACAAGAGTTGAATAAATATCATGTCGAACATAGCTCTAGAAACGTCTGTTAATGATATTTTCATTAACATTAATAAATGGTTTACAGCTAACTCATTGGCATTATACTTTGAAAAGACTCACTACATGCTGTTCAGACATGTAAGAAATTTGCATCCAGTATATGCATAAAGCATGAAGAAGAGATTAACAGTAGTAAATTCCTGGGTTTACAGCTTGATAATAGCTTCACTTCGAAGGAGCACGCCAAAGAACTGCAGAAACGACTTAACAAATCTATATTTGCAATACAAGTGGAATCAGACATCGTAGACATAAAAATAAAAATAGACAGCATACTTTGCTTACTTTCATTCCATAATGTCCATAACTCTTCAAATCAAGCAAAAGTTTCCAGAGTCCAAAAGCGTGTAATACGCATTATTTGTCTTGAAATTCATGTACGTCCTGCAGACGATTCTTAAAAGAACTGGATATATTAACTACTGCCTCTCAGTATATTTATTCCTCAATGAAATTTGTTATAAATAATATATCCCTTTTCCCAACAAGTAGCTCAGTTCATACCTACAATAATAGGGACAAAAAATATCTACACAAGGACTTAAAGGTACCTACTTTAGTTGAAAAAGGGGTCCCCTACTCAGGAACACATATTTTAAATACTTTACCAACAACCATAAAAAAATTAGCTACAAATGAAGGTAAGTTTAAGAGGAGCCTAAAACACTTTCTAGTGGCCAACTCCTTCTATTCCACTGACGAATTTTAAATAGAACTAAATGATGCCTGTATCTATATTTATACTATTTTTATAATTATAGTATCAGGTTGTAAATAAGTTTGTACCTGTATTAATAGTATTGTATTATCAGCTTGTAAAAATGAAGTATAAAAAATTGACATATTTCACATCCACAGGGATTTCCTAAAGACTAGTCTATGATACAAACGACTAATCTAATCTAATCCAAGAGTTAAGTAGACAAATCACTTTCGTTAAGTGTCTCACATTGCAGAAAATGTCTTTGATCACATATTTGTAATAAAATAGTTCATAAAGTACACTTCTCTGTACGATTTAATTAATGCAATTAAATAATTTGCGCATATATTTTTGTCTGAATGTTCTGGTACAACATTAATAAATGAATTTAAAGACTGTAATTGCAATTATAAAACCGTTTGTAGAGTATTGTTATGGTAATTGTTCTATACGTGTAATATAGTTGTTACCATGGTTCTCATTGTTACACATTATCTCTGTACTTTCCTTAAATTGTTTGTTCTGTCTTCCACGTTGTTTTTGCCTTTCACAAATATCTAAGATAGGTTTTATATGTAAAGGAATTTTTTAGCTTATATCTGTTATGTAGTTTTTGCTGATGATCAGTAATATCTGGAGATTGAGTCGTAGTTTGATGGTTTCAGTATGTTTACTTCAATTTTTATAATTTTTACTGAATTATTTCCTTTCTTCATTGGACACTGTTTGAATTTTGCTTTCAATATTGTTCGTAGGGTAAATTTTGTATTGGTCCACGATTCGTGCTGTAATATGTTAACATGTGGGCTTTATCTAGCCACCAGAGACAGATATTGGCACATGGTGCATGGTTGTTTTACTTTTTTTATTTTGTTTGCTTGAGTTCGATTACGTGGTCAAGAAAATTTTCGTGATGTATACGTGCATTTGAATATATTTCAATGTCGTTAACAATACGCATTATAGGTCTATTTTACGAAGTTTTGGAGAATTTTTAGGACATGTTCGATGATATGTACGTCTTACTTTCTGTTTGTATGCACTGAATGAATGTGTATCTATTGGGTATGTTGATGTGTTGCTTATAACTAATGCTCAATTTTTCTCCTCAACTATAGCATGTATTACGAGATAGTTTATATATTTAAGGTTTTTACAAATGGATGGAAACATTCAGTGACGGTGTTAGGCTGGCTCCAGACTGTTCCCTATGGGATCGCGCCGGCAAACCACTTGCCCATAAAGCGTACACGGTATCGTTCACAGAAAGCCTATCTCCAGCTGGAATCATTCAACTACGAAGCCTATCAGATAATAACAACTTCCGGGTACGCTGAGGTTGCCTACAACAACAAATGTAACGTTCACTACTTCTTGCAGGTGGCGCTAGCAGCAAACAGCGCAGTAGGACAGCACTACACAAGTATCATTACTCTCCAATTGGATTGGCTGGATCCGGCTACACCCACGCACGCAGCCGAGTCCAGCCAACACCTTCTATAGACGAGGCGTCATGACAAGTCCGTGTCACGTCACACCGAGGGGCCTCAAACACTAGCTGAATGGCTGGCCTCTGGGGCACAGGCTGCTATCTCGCAGCGGCCAGCCAGTCACCCAGTGATCGCGGTCTCTCGTTGTGATGTGATGCGGACGTGTTGTGAGCCCTTGTGTCAAGGAGGTGTCAGCCCAGCTGCAGGAATACTTCGGACGAACACTATCGTCGCTATTCTAATAACATCTAGATACGTACTTCGCAATGTACTGAAAGTTGGCGGGTACTCAGTACCACTACCACTGTTCTAATCCCAAATCGAACGAATATTTGTATGCATCGGTACGAGCCCTAATCCCTCTAATCTTATCATTGTGGACCATACATGAAATATAACTTGGCGGCAGTTGAATCGTTCTGCAGTCCGCTTCAAATTACGCCCCTATAACGTTCATCAGCAGTGTTTCTTGAAAAGAACATCGCCTTCCCTCCAACGACTGCCATTTGAATTCCCGAAGCATTTCAATAGCACTTGCGCGGTGACCAAAACTACCAGTAACAAACCTAGCCGCTCGCCTCTGAATGACGTCTGTATGTTCCTTTAAAACAATCTAGTAGGTATTCCAAACAAATGTATGAAATGTATGTTGGTATAACTGATGCTCCTTTCGTAATAAAATACTGTTTTCTTTAGCTTGAAGTTCTGCATCGTGATTCTTGTTTCTGATCCTATGTATCAACAACAACAAAAAAGTAATTTTTTTGCAATGATCGAACATGAAATTCTGTTTCTCAGGGGCTTCTAATTTGATAAAATAATATTTGAAATATTGTTTTTAAATCCCGGTAGTTCATTTATGTCGAAGCCAGTGGCGAAAAGATATTGTCTATGCCTTATTTTTTATCATTAATAGTTATTTGGTAGGCTTCATATGTAACTGTTAAATTATTTTTGAACACACTCATTTTAGCGAGCTATTGGAAGTCACAGATATTGGTATATGAGCACTTTTCACAGTAATCATAGTTTATATGAGGGATCTAAATACTTGAATAACCTTTTGAGACACTTCTTAAGATTTCACTGATTTAATATTCTCAAATTGACACAGTTAAAAGAAGGAGATTTGAACATATCCGGGACTAGTCACAGAGAGAGCGAGAAGCAGACTGTGGATAATATTTATACTCGTATATGGGGACTGATGACCTAGCTGTTTAGTCCCCTCAAAAACCAACAACAACATATATATAAGGCGTTCACTTTAGTCTGTGGACATTACTATCCTGAATTAGAAAGTTGGCTTTTGATTCCATTAAAATTTTGGAGAATACTGACTTTCTGCCACGTAATAATTAAATAAATAAAAATAAAAAAAAATGCAAATGGTAGAATACTTACTACTACTTACTACATCGTATAGTCACAAATTATTCATTGACAACGTATACTTGTTACCTGAAGAATAAAATGTGGAAATAAAATTGTATCCTGCAATTCTGTGTACTTGGGACACAAATGCCGGTATCTTTTTGTTTTCATTTATTATATGCAGGTTTCCGTCTATATTGTGACAGAGGAACGGCTGTAATAGCAGACGGATTTTCTGCCATAAATCAAGAACGTAAAATCTAAGCCTTCAAGTAAAAATGAATTAATTGCGGTCACTTATTATTTTAATCTTCTTTATGTATTAGCAACACAAATATGATTTCCAGTTCGTCGTCAGAGATAAAGCGCTTATCTATGAAGGTTTTTTAATGAATTAATTAACTTATTTATTTATTTTATTTATTTGTTTGTTTTTATTTTTTAGCAAACAGATGGAATTCATATGAGGGTGCTATGTGTCGGATATTCAAGCTTCTCCCACGTAAATTTCGTCAGTAGACCTTGTGTGACCCTAGAGACATGCCCACATTCGTGTACATGCGGAAGATTCTTTCCCTTCCTGAGCAGCCCACGCCATTTGCTGTTGGTGGACTTGCATAGGCTACAGGGTGTATCACAGTACACGTCACTTTTTCCCGGGTTCGAGGAATTCGATTAGTATCGGAAAAGACGGTGAGAATCACCTTGCCTGCTGAAGTCACAGCCTTGAATTTTTTACGGGGATCTCATGACGCATGGTTCGCGTCCTTAGAAGTCGCGCTACGTTATCCCAAAGTGACTTATTGAAATTTACGCCGGTTTCATTCTTAAGACGTTTTGTACGTTTTCATTTGAATACTGCTCGTAAATGGGACTTTTCTAGTTTCATTTACAGATTTTGTGTTTGATGTTGTAATCATTTTGGGGTATGCAAAACTGATGTTAGTGTTATTGAATATCTTATTAATTTGATTTGCGGTGTTTCCTAATTACGTGTAGGCTAGGCATGTTGCGATTTTATTTCGTTGTTTCTCTAGTCTTACTTTTTACGTTATACTTCTTGAGCCTTTTGGCTTTTGTTAAAGTGTAGTATTTTCTGATATAATTTTGGAATAAGAACCGTTTTCCACTACTAACTAGGGGGAAGAAAGTTTCTTCCAAACAATATATTATTACATATAATTTGCTAAACCCGGCCACACATCTCTATGGCTCAGACATGCGTTGGATGGTCAATGAAACAATTATTCAAAGCACAAGCGCAGTCAGGTACCCACTTGTTCTTCCAGTTCCAGTAACATACGTTCGCTGAAAAAGCGATTCCCGTTATGGCTCCGTGCCGGCACAAGCATCTCTAATTTTATGCTTGCGATCTTTTCACGAGGTATACGTGGGGAGAAGCAATATATTCGTCGACTTTTCTAGAAACTTATGCTCTCGAAACTTTTGAAAGAAACTCTTGCAGCCAATAAGAACGTATCTCTTTTGGCGTCTGCCATTTGAGTTTGCCAGTCATGTCTGTGACGCTTTCGGGCTCAGTATATCAGCTTGTAAGGAAGCGCGCAGCTTTCGCTTCGATCTATTCTACGACTTCTACCAAACCGATCTGGTACTGATTCCCTACTGATGAGCAATATTCACTGGTCTGACGTACTAGTGTATTCCGATTTACTTACTATGTTGACGGACAACCCCTCTTTAGATTGATATCCACCATTAATGTTGTGTGGTCGTTTCATTTCAAATCTCTCCTTTTGCATACTCACAGACTTTATGAAATAACTGTTTCGTATGTCCTGCTATTGTGTAATTCTTTCTGTATAAGCTTTCTATACAAATTATATAAGACTCGGTTTTCACCCCTTGCGCTACGTGTCGATAGGCTCCCAATCCTCTGCATTTCGCTATACTTACCATACCCAGAGTTGCGTCTTCTCGATATACGGCATTATCCGCGAACTGCCACTCTGAAATTACGATGTATATTTATTGCGCAAAGGAGTGGTCTTATAATACTCCATTGTGGCCCGCCAGAAATTACTTTTACGTTGTAACACTACTCTCCATTGTGAATGATATGCTGTGTTCATTTGGCTACAACCTCTTCAGTCGATACACACAATTGGTTCCATATTTCGTACGCTCGTGTTCTTACGCTACGCTGCAGTACGGACCGCGTAGAGCGCTTTATGACAGTCTAGTAACATCGCATACATACTGGAGTATTATGTTCTGTGTCTTGCTAACAGTATGAACTCGTTTATACGCGGACGTTGTTTGGGAAATCCAAGTTGATTTCTGCTTAGGAGACGCGTCGTTTTTGGCAGCTGATGGAATAGTGTGTAATTTCGAATCTACGACACCAGTTGACAAGGTTCATAATACTGTGAGAGGACATGCCACCGCCAATTGGTTTATGTGCCTGATTATTACTTCAGTTTGAATCCGAAATGTGTTACAAAATAAATGTTTTATTTAAGTTTACGGCTTTTGGTTCCCTTTAACGTAAAACTTCTGAGGTCTTTAATCGAATGGAGGAGATTAATTTATGATACAAGTTGAGTGAAGAATGTGATTTATTCATGGGGTACATTCTGGGACAGAAACGAACCGTTAACTTTTCAAGAACTGCGTGTCATTTAGTCGAACACTTATCTGGTTACTTGTAGCAATACAACATTTGCGCTTGACACGTGTCATGTGGCTTTCACACGCGATCGAACAGCGACATTAGCAGAATCACCGGTCTCTGATATTGACAGCAGCAGAATCAGTTCGCTTACGTCAGACACAAACGATCAAATTCAGGCCATCATTCGATTAAATGAGTGGAAACTGGAAATGGTAGTAAGAAGCAAACGAAGTCTACATAAATAAAAATGTCAATATTCGTTTATAAAGAACCGTATACCTCTTTATGCAGGAGCATTAGCGGATTGGTTTGAAATTTTGGCACTAGATGAGGATATTTACCTTCACCTCTGAGATATATAACGTAAGTATATGTACTTTTTTCGAATCAATATACAAATACATACATGTGTGATATATGTTTTAAATAAGATATACAAACACATGCTCAGGTTCAGTCCTGATGTTTAAAAGCATTCGATGAAGAATGTTTGGAGATTTGAGATTATGAATGTATAATGACACAGTTACCTTTCCCCGATATTATCAAAGAACATTTTGTATTTTTATATTACTTCGTCATGTTAAAATAATTATCTATGAAAGTCAGAGAAAGAAAATTTAGGAACAACACTTTCAATTTTTAGTAAGAAAGAAGACACTCTTGCTTTGTACTTCGTAGCGATAGCATGTTGCAGACGGGAGCTGTACTTTATTATTTTATGTGGTCGCAGTCATGTACATTCAGGTAAATATATGTGCTGTTCGCGTATCTTAAATTTATAAATAAAGCCCATCTCTCACTTAAATTCGCACTTATAAATATTTATTAATAATTCTGCCCTATCCTCCCTCCGCACATGATGTCTTTTTCAGCCTTGTTGAATCACCGCAACAATGGATGGCACAGTTCTTTGGTTAATATTGAATGGTGATATTTCGTGTAGCCTGCCACTCTTGTTTCAAAATTTATTCCATAATATTATCATTTACCGGCAATAGAATCTGCAGTCGATTTTCTAGTGAATTTTTAGAAGTCCGATGAGTTTGACTTACGTAATATTCCTATCCGATTTATATCATGTCACTTATCTTACTTTACGGTTTGGTACACGAGTCGTAGTTTGATATTGACGAACTGCCATCCACTGTTCGGCGAGTGGTTATCATATTATTAAAATTTCACTTACAGCCAAATTTCAACCACCGATGGATCTATTGTTAAAGGTAACTGCTCGTCGATTCTTTTTGTAATGTTCTGCCTGCACAACACTCCACTGTTAATTAGCTTGCCATTTCATTTAAATGCATGTAATAATTTTTCCAAATTTTTTCTCCCTAATTTACTGATTGGGATCTTTCATAGCTTCTAACTTCAAACCACTTCCTTCTGTAAATTTGTTAATCTCAAAAATTAATAGCCAGGCTGGAACATTATAAATGTCTACGTTTTATACAACGCGGAAATACAAATATACGTTTAATCTTAACGCACCTTAAGTTGAAATTCTGACATTTTTTATATGTTTCTCAAAATCCTCTAAAATGTCGTACCGAAATTTTGCAGTATATATCTCATAAATTGGGATCCATATTAAAATTATGTGTTGTAAATCCTTAAGCTTTACAATTTCTTGGTCGAATAGTTTCAAATTTTACCACAACGTAGTATTACAATACAGGAGGAAGCAAATATCGGGAGAAATTCATCTCGCGGTATTCATACAAAAGATGCAGATGTTTGTAGATAAAGATGCCATATTTCTTGGCCATTCCTTAACGTCGCCTGATGAACTAAGTACGACCCTACAGAATTCAACAGTAACTGTGTGATTGGCGAGAGATGTTTCCAGCAAACATAACGCAGCATAACGGAGATGTCTTCAATCGTCAAAGTTCCGGAGTGCCTTGTGGCACTGATCGGAACACTGCTTTTCACAATATATATAAATGATGTCGCAGATAATGTGAGGCTTTTGCGAATGATTCTGTAGTTCATTGAGAAGTCGCTGCGACTGCACAGAAAAAAATCCTTTATTGTTAATTAATTACATAATAGCACAAACACTGGAATCAGTTAGTTCCATAAAATATCTGGGAGTAGACATAGGAAACGATTTGAAATGGTCCGACCACGTAAAATTAATCGCGGGTAAGACAGATGACAGACGGTGGTTCATTGGAAGAATCCTCACGATGTGTAGACCGTCAAAGATGAAAGTAGGTTATGAAACTCCTGATCGGCCAGCGCCTGAGTATTAGTCATCGGTGTAGGATCCCAACCAGGAGGGGTTAGCAGAAGACACAAAGAAGATCTATCGGAGAAGAGCACGCTTTCTTTTAGTAAGCGCGAAAGCGTCTAGAAGGTGAAAAGGAAAATTTTGTGACAGACGCTTCAAGTTACAATTCTGTCAATGTTTTGAGATCATTGGTTTTGCCTGCTCGTCGTCGTGAAACGACCACAAAGATGAAATTAGAGAGAGAGAGAGTGTAGGGCCGAAAAAGAGGCTTACTGCCAATCATTTCTCTCGCGAATCATATGGAGTATTCCATTTCAAATCAGACAGCGGGAAATTTCTTTTTTGTACCGTTTGTATCAGGGTAAATCAAAATTTTTATTTAGAGAAATTGGTCTCAAAGGCTGATTTACAAATGGGTGATATTTATTATTTCATAGATATTATTAATTTATTTTGTAGAAATGAAATGTTATTCTGATCAAACAAGTAATTGTGTTTGTATTATAATGATGCTATTTGATCGCGTAATAATTGCTGTTCTGATGAAATTAATTGCCGCTAAGACTGTGGTGAGACAAATGCTGAGAATAAAATTGTTATAATAGTCAATTAACGTTATTTTATAATTTTTATTTTAAGTTTTATTATTTATTTGGTTTATTTGAAAAGAAATGTTACTAGGTCTATAGTTAAATATTTGGTTTGCAAACAAAAAGTATTGAAATATCGATTAACACAAATTTTAAATAAGAAGCGAATGATTGCATTCAGTTTCGATCTGAAATTTGGCTTAAAAAGGCCCTTATAATTAATTTAAGCCAAAATAGGGGTGTATTACTGTTAATAATGTTAATGAACAATAACATTTCAATCAAGGAAACTTAAATCCAATATGAAAGCTACTGACATTTCATAATAGCGGCTCAACACCATTAACATCTTTTATATTTATATAGTTTATAAAAACATAACATACTGATAATACACTTATTCTTTCTGCGATCTTCCTATCGGTTCTCACCAATAAGAATTGGGCAATACATAACACTGGGTAGTAAAAGTTTATGGTTCGTTCTCACTCTACATAGGGATGAGTTATGTATGTAAGCTTCAATGCCCAAACAGCTACCCAATCTGTTTACACAAGATCAATAATTAATCTGTAATTGAGTCAGTCTATTACTCGGCATATGATGACGTGAAAATATATTTAACAAACATAAATTAAACCTCTGAATGACAAACAAAATGGATTTGAAGATAAAGAAGTGGTTCACTCAGGAAGTAATTATTTATAAATGGAGTTTATTACTGTTATTAGACATGAAACGCGGAGGTGGTCCTACTTATATAAAGTAAAAAACTAAATATTTCCCCAACTATTGTTCATGAGAAGCACAATAAGTATCAGTCGAAAGTAAACCAAATTATCACTCGTAAGTTACAGTAGTCCATCGAAATTTGCTGTACCAAGTTAATCCGCGATAAAAGTATTTGTTATAAAACACAGTTTGTCATTACACGAGTACACGATTGCTGAATTATCACAGTTACACAGCCCTACTACCGTGAATAGTTCATCACTTTTCAAGCAGAGACTAAGTTCTGCAGTCACAGTTGCGTAAATTTTTTAAGTCCATACATGCCTATCTCTTCAAATCACAAGTTCGTAACGCGGCTTCAGACCGCCCAGCGTCACAACCTTTCACCACCACGTCCAAGTTACCAGTCCCCTCCCAAGCGTTCGAAACCGTGCTGCTCCCAAAATTGTATCCTTCCGCGCATCCTAACGCATCATCTTTAAAATACAATTTCCCTTCCAAAATATTATACATTTTAATACACAGAATTAAATGATTTGACTACCTACCACGAAGGTTGTTTACATTAAGCTAACAAATATATATTTAATAATACTAAAAACGGTTGAGACTAAAGCTCTCAGGTAGCTACTAAGTGTGGCGTCTCACTGTTCAAATATACTGCTTCGCAATCAGACGAGCAAAGGAAGCATCCTGGAAGGCATTTTTCGACGGAGGGCACGGCTACTCATCCAGAGTTCATAAAATCCCCACTCACTTCCCCATATAGGTTCTGCCAGATCATTCTTAAAACATTGGAAAAACTAGTTAATGTACATGTTGGAGAGAGGAGGTTTAGTCGGTCTCCTTTACGTTCAAACCAGCATGCTGCTTCTTGCATAACGAGACATGATTGGTGTTAATCGGCGAATGGGGTGAGGGCTTCCGTTTCTCTCCTGCTGGCCGTGGGCCGCGCGGCGGCAGTTGCTTACCAGTGACGCTCGCGTGTTGTGTTGCCAGTGCGGCCTATTTCACTGTGATGGCTGGTAGCGAAGAGGGGGAAAGTCTGAGTCCATCTTCTCTATTCATGTTATTAGGGTGTTTTACAATTTCGATGGCTTCCCTTATGTTGCGTTTAACCATCCCTGGTTGCTTAGCGAGTATTCTGGCATCGATAAGTTTTATCATTTTGCTGCAATCTTGCTGGTGTTCGGCTACTGCAGATTTATTGTGTTGGCCTAATCAAATGTAGCGTTCATGTTCGCGTATGCGTGTTGCCACTGCCCTCCCTGTCTCACCTATGTGTACTTTCCCACACTCGCATTCCACCTTGTATACTCCTGATGCGTGTAGTGCCTCTATGTTGTCCTTTGTGGAACCAAGTACATCCTTGATCTTGTGACTACTATAGAAGAAAGGCTGGACTCCAACCCGGTGAAGTTTAGCAATCCGATCTGTGACGTTTTTTATATACAGTAAGCGTGCTGCTGGCTGCTTTTTATTGACTTCCTGCCTACTGCTGTTTCTTTTATTTGTGTCCATGGCGGTGTGAATCACTCTATGGTTGTAGCCATTTGCCAGAAATGTTGTTTCTAGTTTGTTGAGCTCAGCTGTTTTGTTGTCTTCATCACTTAGTCGCTGCGCGCGAATCGTCAGTGAGCGGATAACAGAGTTCTTCTGTGCTGGATGGTGGTTTGATTGGGCGTGCAAATACCTGTCGGTATGTGTAGGCTTCCGATATACCCTGTGCACAAGTGTGCCTTGCCTAGTTCTGTAAACTTCCACAACTAGGAATGGAATAGCGCCATCCTTCTCGATCTCTAATGTAAATTGGATCTTCTTGTGCAATTTGTTCAGATGTTCATGAAACTTGTGTAGCTCCATCTCACCGTGGGGCCATATTGTGAACGTATCGTCCACGTATCTGAACCAGCATCTTGGGCGCAAAGGAGCGGAACAAAGCACTGTTGCTTCGAAGGCCTCCATGAATATGTCGGCTGCCAACGGGGATAAGGGAGACCCCATTGCTACGCCCTCTGTTTGCTTGTAGTATTTTTCTTGCCACTTGAAGTAGGTCGAAGATAAACACAACTGAACCAGGTCGTATATATCTGGTGGAATATGTTCTTGTAGGATGCGAACAGTTTCGTCTACTGGCACATTGGTGAATAATGACTTTACGTCGAAGCTGACCATGATGTTCGGGGGTTAAACTGTTTCTTCCTTAATGCGTTCTATAAAGTGTGTCGAGTTCTTCACGTACGAGTCAGTTTTGCCAACTAGAGGTCTTAGTTTGGAGGCTAGGAACTTTGCCAAATTGTATGTCGGCGATTTAATTCCATCCACGATCGGTCGTAAATGCTGGCCACTCTTGTGTAACGTTGGCACTCCATAAATTCTAGGGGAAACTGGAACGCTAGGAATTAGCCCCTTGGCTGTGTCGACGTCAATTCTTGAGTCCTTAATTGCACTCTGCGTCTTTCGAATTATCTTAGCCGTGGGGTCCGTCTTCAGTTCTTTGTAGATGGGATCGTGTAATAATTCTTTCATCTTATCCTTATACTGCTCTGTGTGTAATATTACAGTGGCGTTCCCTTTATCTGACTGAAGTATCACTATTTCATTCTTTAGTTCTGTGATGGCTGCCCTTTTTGCCCCCTGAGATTGTGCTTCGGTGGCTTGGCACGTGATAATATTCGGACAGTTTCCTGCCGAATTTTCTCTGCTTCTATCGTGGATGTGTGACGGAGTGCTGCTTCCACGGACACGATGATTTCTTCAGTGGTGATCCGCATGATGACCTGGTCCCGACACCTCTTCATATAGATTAAGTCGTTGATTAGTTTCCCTTTCTTCTTCCTTAACATCTCCAGCTGTCGAATTTTTCTGTACACTTCCTGCCCATACAGGTTGCTGATATAATTACGTAGGCTACCGCGGCCAGAGTCAGATGACATAAACGTTTTCTGGGTATTGTACCACGTCATGATGTAAGGCTATTACTTAACCCTCGAGCAGTCGCGCATTTTCATGGTGCATGAGCAGTTGCGCGGCGCACTGAGTGCGCCACGTACATTGTTTCAGATCTATTATACTTTTCACGTGAACTCATGACAGTACTTATGTTTATAGTTAATTTTCTAAAAGGTAGATGTGTTACACATTTTTGGTTAATTAATACGAATTTATTTCGACACCACAATTCCAAATACTACATGTCTAATCAAGAAATATGTATATAATATTTATCACTTTCATTGCAAAAAAATGGTTCATTATTTAATGTGACAGTTAATGGAGGAGGAGGTTTAGTAGGTCTCATTTACGTTCAAACCAGCATGCAGTCAGCCACCTCTCCGCCAACTCATTTGGAATGTATAGAAAGTACTACACTTTCAGGAAGCAGCCCTCTGTCTCTTCCTGGACATTGAGGGGGCTTTAAGCAACACGATCTTCTATTCCATGGTCAGGGCATCAGATGTGCATGACCTAGGGACCATTATAAGTAGGTGGACTAGGGCCATGCCCAGTGGAAGAAATTTGGAGACCACCATGATGAATGAGACGATGGTAAACAACACCACTAGAGGTGGCCCACAGGTAGGAGTTCTGACACCTTCTTTTGTAGAATCTAGTGGTGAACGAACTCATTGTAGAACCAAACTCTAGACGCACTTATGTCAAGGATACGCATATACCTTGTCATAGTAATAATTAACAAATTTGCTGACACAGGTTATGGCACAAGGCGCATTGGACATCGTGCAAGACTGGTGCAGATCTGAGGGTTAGTCCAAAGAAGTCTGTTGTTGAACCATTCACGATGAAGCATATCCAGAAGTTGGAACCTAAAGCTTTTCGATTAAATTCTTCCTGTGAAGGGGCTAGTGAAACAAGTAGGGGTTACATTAGATGAGAAACTATCATGGTCACCTCACATAAGGAGTATTTGTTTCGAGGAGAAAAGTACTCTGTTGAATATCTGGAGAGCTTGTGGCAAAAACTGAGGCCTGATCCCCAAGAGCATGCACTTGATATACACCATGGTAGTTAGACCCAGGATCACTTATGGGGCGGCCGTGTGGTGGAAGAAGGTAGATCAGCAGTTTGCTGCTAAGGAGCTTGGTAAGGTGCACAGATTGACCTGCTTAGGCATAACAGGCGGAATTAGCAGCACACCAACTGCTGGGATAGAAACCATGCTGGATATACTCCCATTACACTTTTGGGTCTAGATGGAGGCAGCGGCTGGTGCTTACAGGCCCAGATCTGGCAAAAACTGGATCTCATTGGGATGTCCAGAATCACACACTCAAATACTGCGTGAGGTAAACATAGGTAAGGTTAGGAAAATGCCAGCCGACTATATTATGACACCATACTTCTTCAGTAAACCTTTCAATATGACAATTGGAAGCTGTGAGCAGTGGGAGAAAATCTACATTTATTCAGACAGCCAAGCAGCCCTGAAATCACTGGCAGCTCCTGCAACAAGATCTAAGATGTTGCAGAATGCCACAGTTCTCGCGGAGCGAGGGGAAAGCAGTAAGTTACACCTATTGTGGGTCTCTAGCCACTCGGGGATTGGCCACGTTAGGGGCAGAGACTCAATTTATTGAACCGTATTATAAACGTAGATGAAAATCGAAGAATTTGAATCATACAATTTAACTGACAAAAGCTTGTTTTACTCTCAGCTTTGAAAACAAATATGTTCGTACTGAATGTCTACTGAAATGTTCTTGTAGCAGATTACAGACAGCCCAACTCAGCAACTCAGTAATTTCAGAGGTCAAAGATCATATCTCTGGCCTTCTGGGTTGTAACATGACACTTTTCACACGAGTAACTAATAATCACATGCTTCCTACAAACAAAACTCATATATGAATCACACTTTATTGTTGTGTTAACATTCTTGGCTCTTCCAGAAATAATACATCGTCCTCGTTTGCTAGAAGAAGGCTGCACAAGTTGCTCAGATGTTGTCTGGTATTTTTGAAGGAACAGCGAAATATCCTTAGGAACGCTTGGAATTTTGGCGCTTTCTACTAGATGTGCTTTCATGAGATCGTAAGCCAAGTTAATTACAAAAATCCTTCATGACACCTTATGATTTTATCCATTTCAATAAAATAGGATCTGGGCGTTGATGCCCGCAATGTCCATTAGAGCGAAAAAGATTACCAAGCACCATCTTCTCGTAATACGAGCCATAGAATATCTGCCGCACATCTGATCGACTGTATCAACGCCCCCCTTCGTGGTATTATAATCTTACGCAATATCAGGCTTACATGAATCTTCATCGATAGTACCTGAATCAAGCATAGTTGACAGCAACAGAACCGCCTTGTTCTTCTTTGGCACATACGAAACCAATTTCATATCTTTATTGTACTCGAAAAGGGACGAACCTGGTGCTCGATCTTTCCTAGGCAAAAATTCCTTGGGAATTTCTCGTTTATTTTTTCTCAGTGTCCCAATACGTGTAAGCTTTTTCTGTAATAGTGATACGGCCAAGGTACAACTTGTGTACCAATTTTCCATTGTTATATTTTTGTTGCATCCCTCTATATGACTCACTGGCCTGTGAACTATTTCTGAAGCTGAATAATTGGAAACTGCGTAAGGTCCTTCCGGTTGCTTTCCACAATATACCTCGAGGTTGCTTGTAAAAAATGTTTTCGCGTCACTAAGTGCAAATATCTTGATGCCATATTTGGCAGGTTTGTTGGGAATATATTGGACAAATCCACAACGTCCCCGAAAAGCTTACTGGTTACAAACTCACTGCAGCCAACTTATCAAATTTTCTTCTCTCTGCTCTAGTTGTTTTACCATCAAAACGAATACAACGCAGCAAGGAAAGGTATCGCCTGTAGCTCATCACAGCTCTCGCAACTTCGAGTCCTGATCCATCGGTATTCCACATCTCCATTACATTCGTACGATTAGCTTTCTTTATTCCGAAAAGATAAAGTAAACCAAGTAGTGCCAGTATTTCAGTTCTCGGCCTTTCCTTTTTATCTCTTTCTCTTTGATAATCAGGTATGAGCTGAATGTATTTGTTTGTGTAATGTACAATTATATCAATCATTTCCATGCTAATTATCTTACTGAATCCAAAAATCTCGGTTGTTACATCCCTTGCAATAGCCTTTGGTCTTGGAAATGTTTTTACAATATTTTTACTTCTGGCTTTGCTTGTGGCTGAGCTAACTACTTTCATTTACATATTTGTTTTATCCCTTCCCACGAACCAATCGCCAGTGCAACCTGTCTGACAGTTACTGTCTTCATTTTCATCAAACTCATACTCATGTTCACTTTCAGTGTTATGGTCATTTTGAGTAATTACCTCTTCTTCATCATCAGTGTCATCACCGATATACTGCCTACATCTTTCAAAAAATCTGGATCTTTATTCAAGTTCCTCGCTGGTTACAGGCTTCCTTGCTCTAAAATAAAGTATTCTCATCAACACGGACCATAGCAATAACGTAACTGAAATACAGCACTACGTTTGAGAAAGTAAAAAAGTACTTACATGACCAGTCGCACGGCGCATTGAGTGCGCCATTTATGACTACTCTTCACAAATTCTCCTGTTAAGAATTTTCTTCAGCACCGACAATTACCACACTGCACACAACAATAGTGAGGATAACAGTGGGGAAATAGATAGAGTTTCGAACGTCTCCGTTGTTCCCAACATGACGAAAACCATGTTTATTTAACTATGGCGCACTCAGTGCTCCAGCGCGACCGCTCGAGGGTTAAATAACCGTCGTTTCGACCAACTTTACAGTGGTCTTCATCTGGGTATACTGATGTGAGCTGGTTGTGACTACACTTTATATTACTTTCATTTAGTCATTACGTCATTATTTTTAAAAATAAGCGATGTTATTGGTGAATTTTTTGACGGAAGAATGGAACTTTATTTTGATTGGATGCTGAGGTGGAAGGAGAGGTTTGATACTTTAAAATTGTAATCTATTCTGTATATAAAAAGCAAATAAATGTAGAGAAACCATATTAAGCACAAACCTTGTGAAAAATTGAATTAAATCATATTATTACTGCCCATATTAAAATTGTTTCTGCCCTTTACGAATATGGAAGTAATGTGGGAGGAAGTTTGCAAACACACAATGGGTAACTGAAAGCACATTCATTCATTCAGACACATAAAGCTAGGCGGTATATTGTTGTTGTTATGGTCTTCAGTCCGGAGACTGGTTTGATGCAACTCTGCATCCTACTCTATCCTGAGCAAGCCTTTTCATCTCCTCATAAGAACGGCAACCCACATACACTTGAATCTGCTTACTATACGCGTCTCTTGGTCTCCCTCTGCGATTTTTACCCCACAAAACTAGTTTTTAAGTTCATAACTGTAATAACACAATGTCAAAGAAGTGTTATACTATGTATGTCGATCTAAGTGTAGTCATTTGTCATCTCTTCCCATACTGTATCTAAACTATGTAACCTCTTTGCCACAGCATTAAATACTCTGAAGATGTCCTAATAAGCCAAAAACCGGTCTAGTAAGCAAAAATAAACTTGTAGAACACACACAAAATTGTGTTTTTAATTTATTTTGGTCATATGTTAAATATACTAGGGGAAAAACACAAACAATACCCTCAATTCATGATAGTAATGGCGATCCTGCCGATGACAGCACTACTAAAGCACGGCTTTTAATCAAATTTCGTGGTTGTGGTATATCACCCCAAATTTGCGGCTGGATAGGGTATTTTCTGTCAGAGAGGTCACAGTTCGTAGTAATCGATGGTAAGGCATCGACTAAAACAGTGGTGATATCCGGCGTTCCACAGGGTAGTGTTATTGGTCCTCCTCTGTTCCTTATTTACATAAACGATTTAATGCAGCTCTCCACCATACTCAATCATGAGAAAGACTCGCCATCACCTCATAAGGACAACAACCCACATACAAGTAGCACTCTTAGGGTGTTTGCAGATGACGCCGTCATTTACCGTCTAGTAAAATCATCTGAAGATCAAAAGCAACTGCAGAACGATCTGAATAAGATATGAGTATGGTGTAAAAATTGGTAGTTGACTCTAAATAGTGAGAATTGTGAAGTAGTCCACATGAGTACGAAATGAAATCCGTTAAACTTTGTTTACAATACAAATCAATGAAACGTGAAGGCCGTAAACTCCACTAAATACCTAGGAAATACTATTACTTCAGACTTAAACTGGATACAACACATTGATAATGTCGTGGGAAAGGCAAACCAAAGACTGCGATTTATTGGCAGAACCCTTAAAACCTGTAACAGAACTACTAAAGATACCGCATACACAACACTTGTCCGTCCTTTTATGGAGTATAGGCCCAGTGTGGAATCCTTATCAGGTGGGTTTGACGGAGGACATCGAAAGAGTCCAAAAAGGGGAACTCGTTTCGTATTGTCAGGATACAGGGGAGACAGCGTTACGGAAATGATACAGGATCTGGGGTGGGAACCATTACAACAAAGGCGCTTATCGCTTATGAAACTACAATCGTCAACATTCTCCTCCAGAAGTGAAAATATATTGTTGACTCCCATTTACATAGATAGAAGTTATCATCACAATAAAATACGAGAAATCAGAGCTCGAACGGAGAGATCCAGGTGTTCTTACTTCCCGTGCGCTATTCGAGAATGGAATGGGAGATAAATAGTATACCGATATTTCGATGAACCCTCTGCCAGGCACTTAAATGTGTTTTCAGAGTATCCCATGTAGATGTAGAGATGGAAGAGGAAGTTCCCGCGGACCAGAACTGTTGGCGCTCGCGGGCGTCCGCGCTCACCTTAGCCCTGTCCTACACGATATTGGGCACGTGTACAAAATTCTTTGACCCTTCAGTATATATATGGCTTTGGACTAATCGCTCATTTTCGCTCATTTATCCTAAGGCCCCCCATTTCTAGCTACACAGTGATCATGACTGTGGCGTATATATGTACGGGGGGATGCAGTGCCCTCCCCCCATAAATAATAGATGTAAACAAAAATAAAAAGTACGTGTGGTGTCGCACAAGTATGAAGTGCGTGCCACGTACTTGCGCCGCGCGCCGCCATGCACGCACGGCGCGGTGTTCTTACGTCAGCCACGAGCGCCCTCTGCAGCAACTCCGATCGTGGCCACGACTGCTGCATCGTTCACTTGGGACTGAAATAGGAACCAGTTAACATTTCGGAATCAGATAGGCGCCAGTTAAGACTTGGCTATCGGATAGGCACTAGGAATCGTCAGTAGGCAGGACTCTATCTAATCTATGTATCAGCATTCTGCAGTCAAGAACTATGTAAAAGTTAAGTATTACTAAGTCTCTAAGGACTATATATCTCGTTATAACTTACTGTTTCTGCTGTTACTAGTTTCTGCTGTTCCACTGGCTGGTCACCTCCGTACCTGCACACGCGTGCATCCTTTATTCCTGTGTCGGTCTCTTTCTACTCGGCCACCGACACCCAGAACATCCAGCGGAAACAAGACACAAAATACGGTACTTTTTTCTTTAGATATCAGACCAATGACTTTGTGGGTCTTCCGAGGTCAACAACGTTTGGCCCAGGTTAGGTTACGGTAGTAACACTAAAAGTGGGCCTTTGCGATCGTCTTTTGACAACTCGAAATTTAAAAGAAAATAACGGCTTAACTGTTCATCTGACACGTAATTTGAAAAACCGAATTTATAGAGCAGAAAATTCTCTACAACTTTGTTCCCTTGCATAAATAACGGAGATTTGACACCCTCCCGAAAACCAGCCGTTCAGAAATGTTACGTGAAATTACCTTGCGTTGCGTACTTGATGATTTTCTTATTGTAACTTACATGTTGTCATTTCAAAACAACGCGCACTTATGAATGACAAAAACACATCGTTCTTCGTACAATATATGATAATATTGTGTCTACAATTGCCATATTAGCATCAGTTAACAACGGCTATTAATAGTACGAGATTAAATGGGAAAAAGTTTGGTTGATAGCCGTAGCGTAGTGTGCAAGGCGTTAGACTATGACGCTCAAGGTCAGTGGTTCGGAACTCGCCATTACTTACATTTTTTTATTTCCAAAGAAGGATTTCAGACACTCTTATTAATTAATTTTTTTTTTATTTAGATTATTATTTTGGTCCAAAATGTTTGCAAAACTTATAAAACAACAAATGTAAACTGGGCCGTAAAACACGTCAGAGCGATTTTTTTCTTTTTAGGCATCTATTTGAGATACTATGCCACAAAATTTTTACTCTTTCCACCACTTCCACTCGAAAGTATACGCTTTATTCTCCACTGGATGATGACGAAATTCATTCTTCTGCCGAGAGAATGAAGATACGATGTGTGTATACCACCACCAACCATTGCGTCTCCATAGACCACCACGTCTTACAATCCACCAACTTGCCCCATAGACGAGATAATTGACCAAAGAGCACGCCTACCAGTGCACTTCAGAGGACTCGCGTCTGGAAATGGCCCACCGCGTCTTCCGCTGCCGTGTGAGAGTGCGTTGTTGCGTCGGCGGCGGCGGCATCGACGCGCCTGGTGAATGAGCGCCGCTCGATACGTCTGCAGCGGCTGTTAGCGCTGAAAGGCTGCCCGCTCGCCGTCAAAAGAAGCGCCGCCCTCGCCGCTGGCTTCACAGGCCTCGGGACTGCAGGCTCCCCCCCCCTCACCCCCTCCGCCACTTATTACTCGCCAGAGTGCCGGCCTCCGAATAACCTCGTGCCAGGCGGAGCAGTCCGCCCACTGTCTTTATGACTCCATATACGTCCACCACTTCCACGACCTCCCTTTACTACCCCTATTCACTCCTTCTTCCTCTCCATTTTTTTTATTTTATTTCCTATATCTAACTTCTTACGTAGTGTGAGTGTGTGTTGGTAGTTTTATTTCATGTGCGTTTTTGTGTGTGTGTTCTCTCATCAAAAGACACAAATTTTGTACATAGCTCCTGCCTCTCAGTGCATTAATTCTCTTCTTCGTTCTGTTTCATCCCGAGCTTTGGTTTTTCCACTGCTCACCTATACCTTAATGTTCCAAAAATTTTTCCGCCTCAATGAAAATAATTTTTGCTCATGTAAGAGAGTCACTCATTGTGATTTTCTCTCTCAATAGAGAGCATACAACGTAGGACATCAGGTTATTTATCTTTTCTGATTATTGTTGTGGTCTTCCACCTGGAGTTGTTTGATGCAGCTCTCCATCCTACTCAATCATGAAAAAGACTCGCCATCACCTCGTAAGGACAACAACCCACACACATTTGAATGTGTTTGTTGTGCTCTTCTCTTGGTTTTCTTCTCCAATTTTCATCCCACCATTTCCCTCAAAGTTAAATTCACGATTCCTTGATGTCTTAGGATGTGTCCTACCAATCGTGCCCTTCTTTTACACAAGATATGCCAGATATTTCTTTCCTCCCCAAATCTGTTCAGTGCCTCTTTATTAGCCACGCGGTCTACCAACGTAATCTTCAGGATTCATGTGCAGCACCGCATTTCAAAAGCCTCTATCATCTTCTTTTGTGAATTATTTATCGTCCATATTTCACTCCCTTACAAGGAAACTATCAACACATATGCCTACAGAAAAGACTTCTTTACATTTAATTTTTGATCTGAACAAATTTCTCTCTTTTGGAAAATGCATTTCTTCCCATTTACAGTCGTGGCGGAGTGACCAAGCGCAATGAAGCGCTATGCTGCGATGTGCGAAGGCGTTCCCCGTCAGAAGTTCCAATCCCCCCTCGAGCTTCGATCTTTGTGTCGTCCTTAGTATAAGGTAGTTCATAAGTAGTTTGTTTGTAAGTTTAGGGACAGAAGACACCGCAAGTTAAGTCCCTTAAGCTTAACAAACTTTTGAAATTTTCCCATTTCCTTTCTACATTTTATGTTCTCTGCACTGCGACAGTTATGTATTATTTTACTGCCCATATAATTAACTAATCTATCACCTTAACTGTTTACCTAATCTAATTTCTTCATCATCGCCCGATTTTCTTAGACAAAATTCCATTATCCTTGTTTTGTCTTGTAAATTTTAATCTTTTACGCCCCTTGAAACACACTGTCTATTCCATTCCACTGATCTAGGTTCCTTTCTGTCAGCAAAACAGAATGTTTTTATTTCCTCACCCTGGATCCAAATTACGTCTCCAAATTTCTCCTTCCTTTCCTTTAGAGCTTGCTCAATGAACAATTTGAATAACTCTGGTGAAAGTCTCTAACCCTGTCTTACTCCCTTCCGAACCAATGCTTTCCTTTCACGGCCTACGACCCTAACAACTGCTGTCTGGGCTTAAACAATTTCAAAATAACTTTTCGCTCCTTGCATTTTACCTCTGATCATTTTATACTTTCAATGAGTGAATAGCAGTCTGTTGTTGTTTTGGGCCTCCGTCCGGAAACTGGTTTGATGCAGCTATTCACAATACCCCATCCTGAGCAAGCCTCTTCATTTCCTGATAAGAACGGCAACCTACATTCATTTGAATCTGCTTACTGTATTCATCTCTTGGTCTCCATATTCGAATTTTACCCCAACACTTTCTTCCAACGCTAAAATCTCGATTCCTACATGTCTAAGAATCTGTCCTCCGAATCGATCCTTTCTTTTAGTCAAGGAATGCAGAAAATCCTTTTTTCCTCAATTCTGTTCAGTACCTCCTCATTATTTACGCGATCCATTCACCTAATCTTCAGCATCCTTCTGTAAGTCCAAATATCCGTACTGTTCATTGTACAAGTTTCAATCCCTTACAGGGTGACACCGGATTTTCTTAGACTGCACTCCCCTTGATTTGCTCTTGTTAATGTTCATCTTGAACGCTGCCTTGAACACACTGTCCATCTAATCTGCTGCAACGATTCTTAAACAAGGTGTTTGTTATGACTATATTATGTTCCGTGCAAAGTTTTACCAGGCGGCTTCCTCTTTCATTCCTTTTGCCCAGTCCTATTCACCAACTTTTTTTTCCTTTCCTTCCTATTCCTAGTACCAAATTCCAATCACCCATCACAATTGAGGGGTTCAGAAGCAAAGTGATAAACATGACATTATTTAAGAAAATGAGATAAGTGCACAAATATGTTCGAGGACACTAATTCTGTTGTTAGAAAAAAGTATTCGAAGTGCTGCTTCATTCAGAGCTGCACTTTGGTGTCCGAGTACATGCATTTCTTCGGATCTTAGGTATCTGCTCCGAGGAAAAGTAATACTTGTGCGTTATGTTGCTCGTTGTTCCCGTTCGTGCATTTATTTGCCATAATGACGCAAGGTGAGTTATTCTTAATTATACAAAGTTAGTGTCTTATAGAGTGAACTTACGAGTGAGGTGACGATTCGATTTTGGGTAACGTTTCGTGAACTACTGTGTACAACTGCGTATTCAATGCAGGTGATGCGTACTTCTCCTAAAATAGTGCACAGTTATAGGTATTCTTATTCATGTCGAAGTCCCAACGTAAATATTGTCAAATACTGGGTGCATACCTTTCATCACACGCGTATTGAAACCGTATATCAAAAATTCTTTGAACCTGGGCACACGTTTAACGAATGTGATCAAGATTTCGGTCTGATTGAGAAACGCAAGAGGAATGAAACGCATGTGTACGTGCCGCAGAGTTAAAAAGTCCAGTAAAAAATTCAGAGTTACCAAAATTAATCAGGCAGATTTTGTAACTAACGCTAACATGAAACTGTTGACCAAGCCATCCGTTAGAGTAGATACCGAATGGAATGAATTTGTTTGGCGGTCAATTAAATAAATTTTTTAAAAAAGGAATGTCCATTCATCATGAATTTTAAGAATTTTTTCAATGAGGATGTTGAATTTTATATACAACTGACTCCTCCAAACGACTTCGTGGAAGGACTCCACAGATACCGGTGAATACACTACAGTGGTCAGTTACCGATAAGGTTTGCAAAGTGGAAGAACCTGCAAGTGCTGAAATACTTTATTCCCCCTATTCACGACGCTTTCTTTGATAATAAGAAGTGTGAGGAACAATCTTCAAGCAAAAGAAGCTCAGGATGTCGAGGACTAAGAGGAGGGGCAGGACAACATGGAGAGGCAGGACGTCGTCTTGATATAGAAGACTGCGTTGATAGGCCTAGGGAAGTAGCAACAGGCACAGGAGATTTAACAGATGTTACTAGTGACATTTTGATCAGTGACGGCTAAAATTTTGACCTATGTTATTTAAATTATTCAAAAGTGTAATAGTTATTGCAGAAAAGAATTATTAATGTGTTTCGCTAAACCTTTTCCATAATATACTAATGCAAGTAATTTTAGGCTCTCTGTTCACTCTGAATGGTTGTATAAACTTGTGTCATCTTTTGACTACAGAACATCTACATTCTGTAGTGTACCTCTGTAAAGTTAGAATGTTATGTCATCGAAACTGATTTTCTTATAACCAGGTGAACTTGAAAGCCGTTTATCTCAAAACTACCTCAAGTGCACTTATATTACTTTGCTCCTGACTCCCTCAATTAAGGTTCCCTTTCCCTTGTCTGAATAATTTCCTCTACCTCCTCATAAATTTCTTCGCTCTCTTCAACATCGGCAGTTAGCATATAAACCTGTACTACAGTGATCGATGTTGGCTTCATATCTGGCTTGACTACGATAAAGTCAAGTAGTAGTAGTTCACCCGCATTCTTATTTTCTTATTCATAATTAGACCTACTCCTGTAATAGCCCCAACTGATATTGTATCATATTCACTGACTGTTCCGTCGGTTCTTGACAGAACATTTGATACACTATGAATGAAATGAAGAAGATAACTGTGAGATATTCTATAACAGAACGCGCAATATCAACACACGCAGTCCGAAATCATCATGGGGACACCTATGGTGTGTGTTTCACTAAAACCACGATTCTGTTTAGCTCGCAGAAACTGGGCGAATAAACATCAGGATTGGTGTCTTAAAAATGACGCATAGTTCTGTTCACAGATGAGAAACATTTTGTCGTTAACTCATCCGGGGAGAACGTGGAACACGGGACGATGCTCCTTATGTGCAGGAAACATCTTCAACTTTTTGTGGTGGACGATTCGTGTGCTCAAGAGTCACTTTTGATGGACGTATTGACTGTCTACTCGTTCAGAATTGCGGTTTGACTGCACAGAGGTATACAGACGAGATACTTCGACCTTCTGTTACGCCCTACGCTGGTGCCATAGCAGATGGGGTCCTTGAGGTGTACTATAACGTCCCCAAAGAGCTGCACTGATGGACATTATGCTTGAAGCTGAGGGAACTGAACGAATGGAGTGGCCAGCTTCTTCACCGGACTTAAATCCGATTGTGCATATCTGAGATGGATTTGGCACATGCATTTCTGACGGAACAACAATATCAACACATCTTGAACAAAAGATGCAGAGATTGATATTGCACTCAAGGAAGGAAGGCCTAATATCTTTCAAGAGCTGATTGATAACCTCATAATCTCATACGCCACACATATGTGCAATGTACTCGCTTTCCGAGATAATCACACACCACAATAGAGGAAGACTACTTCACAAACATGGTAGCCCAATTGTGCCCCACTTTAAGTAAACCTCAAGTAGGGAGTTACGTCAGCAAACTCTGCAAAAAATGGGGTGGGTGGCATTATCTAAGCACAGCACATTCGTCAGTTGAAGCCTGTCCGCCATCTTCGTCAGGGCTGGATTACTATTTCTAAGTTAAAACTATGCGTTAAGTCGACCCTCTTACTGTTAATGCACTGGACTAACAGTCACTGCGATGTATGTACTTTCAAACAATATACTTTCTTGATTAAATAGAAATAAATACTCATTATAATATATTTCAAAACTTAATTTTAACGGCTAATTTGCACTCTTTTAACACGTTGTACATCACGGCAAAACTGTTGGACGTTTTATTCCTGTTTTAAGTGATATAAGACATTAGCTCTACAGTACAAACACTTCTCCAAAACTGACCTATATGAGGGAGGCAGGCTTCAATTTGCGGCATAAGGGCGTCTGTCTTCTACCCTCATTGATTCTAACAAATAACTGAATGAAATAGATTACCTTATGTATCTTGTATACGACATCTCATCCCCCTAATTTCTGAAAGTGTATTGTAATTTTTGTAGAATATATTGTCGCGATCACGAAATCTGTATTTACGTCATGTGTAGACTCCAAACACAAAAAACACGAATTCGTTAAAGATTCTAATCAGAAACACTTTAGTGATCAAAAGGGGTAAGTAGTGGGAGTGGGGGGGGGGCGGCAGAAAGTCACGTTGTGAGGGGTAGCTCAGTGAGCAGGTACTAGAATAGAGACGTGATTATGCGGTGGAAAGTGTGCATGACGATTCGAAGGGCGCGTGACCCTGTAATTTTTGTAGAGTATATTGTCGCGATCACGAAATCTGTATTTACGTCATGTGTAGACTCCAAACACACAAAACACGAATTCATTAAAGATTCTAATAAGAAACTAGTGATCAAAAGGAGTAAGTAGTTAGAGCTGGGGGGGGGGGGGGGCGAAAGTCACGTTTTCAGGAATAGCTCAGTGAGCAGGTACAAGATTAGAGACGTGATTATGACGATCCGAAGGACGCGCGACCTTGTAATTTTTGTAGAATATATTGTCCCTATCGCGAAATCTATATTTACGTCATGTGTAGACTCCAAACACACAAAACACGAATTCCTTAAAGATTCTAATTAGAAACTCCTTAGTGATCAAAATGGGTAAGTAGTGGGAGTGGAGGAGTGAAGGAGGGGGCAGAAAGTCACGTTGTTAGGGATAGCTCAGTGAGCAGGAACAAGAATAGAACCGTGATTATGCGGTGGAATGACGATTGGAAGGACGCGCGACCTTGAGCGCGCGGCCAGCCACCCTGCCGCAGTCGGGCCGTGATGGGGCGGGGGCGCTCGTTTTACGGTCGCGTGCGGCGGGCGGGGCGGCGGCCTTCCGCTACGTGCGTGCCCGCCTGCCGCCTGCCGCCGCAAATCCAGAGGCCCGACACGCCGCGCCGTCGATGTCCCACGCGATCACGCCATCTGCAGGTACGCCTGCCTCACCTGCTACCTCACTCCTGCCCTTACCCCGACACTACGCTGGTTGTGCTCGTAGGATACATAACGGCAGTGTAAGTCTGTAAGAGCGACATCTACATACCTACTCTCAATTCACCAAAAAGTGCTTGGCGGAGGGTAACTTGTACCATTATAAGTTACGTGCTTGTCTGTTCCACTCTCGTATAGAACGAGGGAACAACAAATTCTCATATTGTTGTGATCTTAAGAAAACTTTGTCCCCCCCTCCGCTTCCACTCCCCCGCTTAGATACCCCCCCCCCCCCCCGGCCCTGAAGTCCCTACGGCTCCTCCCTGCCGCCTCCTTCCCCGCCGTTTTTTCCTCTCCCCCGCGCTTCCCTCCACCCCCCCCCCTACTCGGGGTCCTGGACCGACAGTTTAACAGTGCTACGTCAAGTGTTGTGTGCTGTGCTCCAGTGAAGTGTATGTTTTTTAACTGCGTCCACCGCAATCAGACAAGCCTCGCACCGTGTGTTTTAATTAGTGTCTCCGTGTACACGCCGTCCTGTCTTATTGTCGTCCTACATTGTTTTTTTTTAGGTCTTAACTAACTAAATGTGGTTTTAATCATCTATCTTTTGTAACGTATTCCAAACTGTCGCCTTTTCTATGTCACTGTATCTCCGTTGTTTTATCTCCTATTTTGTATTTTAATTCTCAACTCATATATGTCTTTTATTACTCTCGGCTGAAGAGCGGCCTATAGTGCTGCTGCCAGCCTGCCTGTGTAATGGCATAAAACACAATTAAAAATAGTAATAATAATAATAATAATAATAAAAACTTTGAAGTTTTAAATTTTAATTTCAAGTAATGATCCGAGAACAGGGCTAGGCTCGATAGCCAGTCAACATGCAAAGGTTCCACCAGGAAGTAGAAACAAGTTAAGGTAGCTGAGGCTGCCAAGCACGAATTGTTAATTAAATAGGTTAGATTTGACTGTCGGACAGAAGAAGCCGCGGAGTCGAACTTGCGTCATTCAGAAAGCAAACAGGAGACTCCACAATAACTAATAGTAAATAGTGTCTTGTGGATTCATAGGTATTCTTACTAAACAAATTAGTTAGAAATGAAAGTGTCGTGTGGAACCAACAGCTCTCGTGTGCAACCAGATCACTCAGGTTTAACAGGGTCGTGTGAAACTCAGTAAACATAAAATGAAATAAAAGGCTAGTCAGCCAAACAGAATTGAGTTCAGTTGGCAGATCGTGTCAGAAGGTTAAACGACGAGACGACAGCCGTGTCACAGGGGTCCGCAGCAGGTAAATACTTCAACTACGATAACACGATGATATACTCGAGTGGACACACAGTTACTACTACTAATCAAGTAGGAAATGTAAACTTTCAGTGGAACAGAATTGAACAGAGACGGTTAGTCTCTGTCTCCAGTAGTTAGAGGAATCTCAGAACTTAACAAGAGCAAGTGACTGTCTGATACTTGTCTCTTGAGGGTGCAAACTTTTAGTGATGAAGTAATCATTGAAATGCAAGATTATTTCATAAGTGCAGAGTCTTAAGGGGTTTAAGGTCCAATACCTCATAAGGAATTCTGTTAAAATAAACATTATTTATTAACTACAACACTCTGCCATTCTAATTCAGTAACCTATTATCAGAACGTAACTGCTTTAACCCCAGGAGATTATCTCCCTCTCATCTCCGATATAAACGTTAGTAGTAAGTTCATAGTAACCCATTGTCGTTAACGCTCCGATTGCGCTACGCAGAACGCACTTACTCTAGTCCGCACTTACTCTAGTCCTAGTGTCTGCCACGTCTACTGTATCCTGCTCCCCTCCCCCACGCCGATTATGTATGACCTCATCCCCTTTCCCCATCTCCTCCAATACGTCGAACACATTCGGATCCTATACACCAACAGCAAGATAGACTCCCACAACCCCGTGGTATATCCCATCCTCACCAATCCCGGGCCTTTGCCACGCCTTTACCGCTGCAGCCATCCCTCCCTTCACCACCACACTCTCCACATCCTTTCCCAGGGTAACTTCCACCACCTCCACCTCCCAGGTACGCCAACCTGCTACCTCACTCCTGCATCTACCCCGACACTAAGCTGGTTGTGCAAGTAGGGTACACAACGGTAGTGTATGTCTCTAGGAGAGACATCTACATCTACATACGTATCCTCAATCCAGCAAAAATTGCTTAGTGGAGAGTAGCTTCTACCATATCTGTTCCACTCTCGTATAGAACGAGGGAACAACAAATTCTTATATGCATCTGTACGCGCCCTAGTATCTGCCTCGCCTACTTTATTCGGCTCCCCTCTCTCAAGCAGATCCTGTATGACCTCATCCCGTTTCCCCAACTCCTCCAATACGTCGAACACATCCGGATCCTATACACCAACCGCAAGATAGACTCCCACAACCCCCTGGTATACACCCATCCTCACCCATCCTGGCCGCTGCCACGCCTTTCCCGGTGCAACCCTCCCTCCCTTCACCTCCACACTCTCCACATCCTTTCCCAGGTTAACTTCCACCACCTCCACCTCCCAGGTACGCCAACCTTCTACCTCACTCCTGCATCTACCCCGACACTACGCCTGTTGTGCTCTTAGTGTACAAAACGGTAATGTAAGTCTCTAGGAGAGACATCTACAATCCTATCCTCAATCCACCAAAAAGTGATTGGTGGAGGGTACCTTGTACCACCACTAGTTCCGTGCTTTCCTGTTCCTCTCTCGTATAGAACGAGGGAACAACAAATTCTTATATGCATCTGTACGAACCCTAGTATCTGCCTCGCCTACTTTATTCGGGTCCCCTCCCTCACGCGGATCCTGTATGACCTCATCCCGTTTCCCCATCTCCTCCAATACGTCGAACACATCCTCACACCAACCGCAAGATAGACTCCCACAACCCCCTGGTATACACCCATCCTCACCCATCTTGAGCCTCAGACTTTCCCGCTTCAACCCTGCCTCCCTCACCACCACATTCTCCACGTCCTTTCCCAGGGTAATGTCCACCACTACCCCTTCCCTGATGACGTCCTCCGTCCTGAAATATACCCAAACCTGATCCCCTATCGTGGATGAAGTGCCTCCCCCACCCTACCCCCACCTATTCCAACCCCCTGCAGCGGTACGACCTCTTCTTGCAGGGGACCAAATACCAAATTTTTTATGTGCCGAGTCAGACTTCAGGATCCGAAAGTCGTCCGCTCGTCAACAATAAAAAAGATTCCAATTAATATAATCTTCCTGTATTGTGAAATTGCGCAGATAGAAGAAACATATGATGCTATGTTTGCACTTCTTTAAACTATCACTTTGAAATAAATGTTTTAAAGTTCCCTTAAAGATCGAACTGTCAAACAGAAATTCGTAGTTGTTCTGGTTGCTACAGACACAGATATTACTGTCCAGTGGTGACCGATTGCTATATAAGATCGATTTATTGAAATACTAAAACTTGATAAAAGTCTTCTTGCTTTATCTGTCAAACAAAATAACTTTCCGTAAATGTCTTCGTTCAAATTCAAATGTTCAAATGTTTGTATAGTCTATGGGACTTAAACTTACAAACTACTTATAAACTAACTAAGACTAAGGACGGCACAAATATCCATGCCCGAGGCAGGAATCGAACCCCCGACCGTAGTGGCCATGCAGACCGTGACTGGAGCGCCTCAGTCCCCTCGGCCACCGCGGCCGGCTCTTTCAAATTGTAAAATAGTTTGACAGTAAATAATCCTTCAGTTCCTATACATTAATATATTTCTTGTAAAATTTCTATAAATATCAAAATAATTATCGTTGACACTTTGTTAACTTTCGAGACACGATGACATTTATTGCTCTCACATAACAGATCATGACTCAAAGACATTTACATAGAAACTGATTTTATGGTCTTTTTCTTATTTTCCACGAAAGTTTCTATAATAATGTCAATATCCGCGACGATAACCGCAGAGGCCAGCATCTACTTGCCCCGTGGCCGTCGACTCGCGACTTGAAGTGGCCAGATGTTTATTCCTTGAGCTCGGCGTCGAAAGTGTTGCTCTCGTACGTTGAATCGCCGTCACAGCACATGAAACACAAGAAACATACAAAACTCTTTAAAGAATCACATAACATAAAACATTTATATAAAAATCCTTTAAAACATAAAATATAAACATAATCTTCTGCGAAACTGAGCTGACATAAGATAGTAGTGGAGACAATAATCCGTCCACTACACCCCCACTTGGTTATACCCCTTCCCAACCGCCTCCTCCCTCCCTACCCCGCGGAGTACTGCGACTACAGTTTTAACAGTGCTTCGTTAAGTGTTGTGTGTCAAGTGCTTCAGTGTGTTTTTATCTGCGTCCACCGTTTGCAGACAAGTGTCGCATCATCTGCTTTTTATCCATCTGTCAATACTAAAAGTAATTCAAGTTTTCTTCATATATTTATTTTAATCCACCATTATTGTAACTCCATTTCATCTCTGTCTTCACGCCCATGTTATTCTGTTTCTCTTGGCTGAAGAGCAGTACTTCATGCTGCTGGCAGCCTACTGACAAGTTTGTCATAAAATAAAGGAAAACAAGCTAATATCTCTGATTTTATCTTGGTGGTCTTTACGTGAAATGTTAATCGTTGACAATAGAAACTTCCTGCATTCAGCTTCAAATTTCTTCGAAGGTGTTCCTCGGAAAGAACGTCGCCATCCCTCCAACGACGCTATATGAGATCCCGAAACATCTCAGTAACACTCTTCGGCGGGTATTAGAAAAATAAAAGAAGATTTTAGGTAGGGCTGGGGTTTGACTCGTTTTTCGAACTACGGAAGCTCGCTGTTGGTTCTCTCTACTTTCACCATAGGGGAACATCCCTACCTATTCTCTTCATAATTTTCTTATAATTGAACCTCCTTCATATTACTACTGACACCGTGAACCCGTTCTTGGTTGTAACAAGAATACGGAACACGCGAGGTGCCCAGTTGCTGGTACCGCTCTGAGTGTCATGCACCAGTTCTGGAATTTATTTCGCCAGTCTGTCGTCTTCTTCCGTTAACTGTCCCAGCGAATAAAACAGCAGACAGGTCGTTGGTACCTGATCTTGAGGCTGCAACTGGCTAGGAATTGTTTTATATAGTTTTGTTTTAAATGATGAGCTGAAGGTGATGAGCTGACAGCTGATTTATTTGTTACTAGCTTAAACCCACGGCTCCGCTCGCGTGTTGGTTGATTGTGATAGATAAGCTACCATTTAGTAGTGTGCTATGAGACTGGTTTTGAAGTATGAAATGAAATACAATACCTTCTTTAGAAACAAACATTTTTAATCAACATTCAAATAAAAAAATTATTCATATGCTTATCCTTACAGAGAAAGAACTGGAGACATTGTAACATGCACATACCAAAGGTATTGTCTGTGGCATCACGTTTCGCTGTATGTAATCTCCTTGCTATAGAGTCCCAAACGTCATCGCTGGCCTTCATCCGATTTTTTTTTTTATAATTTGACGACTTTCAACCACCATATCTTCCACCTCCTAATAGCTATCGGCATGGAACTGCTATAGTGTACAACTGGAGACTTCGGACAACAATTACACACAGACCATTCGTTTCCATCCTGTAGTTTTCGCTGCAGAGCGAAATATTAACACACACACACACACACACACACACACACACACACACACACGTAGAATTTTATATACACCGATAACTTCCCATCCCAATATACTCCACCTTTTATCATTATCAACCCTCAAGCAACAATGCAACCAATAAAACCATTTTCAAAAAGTAAATATAATTTTCAAAGGGTAATTTTTGTTCCGCATTTTGCGTTATATTCTTCAAATTACTAAATATCTAACAGATCGCTATAAAACCGTGCCTAATACCTTCCTCAGGTATAAATTAGTAACTGTACAAATATTTAAGTCTCTGCGTCTTATCGTTTGGACGTGATAAGCGTACACCGAACAAATATTCACATTAATATATATATATATTTTATATACACCAATAACTTTCCATCCCGATGTACTCCACCCTTTTATCATTATCAACCCTCAGGTAACAATGCAACCAATTCAAATGTTCAAATGTTTGTTAAGCTTATGGGACTTAACTACGGGGTCATCAGTCCCTAAACTTACAAACTACTTATGAACTACTTACGAACTAGGACGGCACAAATATCCATGCCCGAGGGGGGATTCGAACCCCCGACCGTAGTGGCCGTGCTGACCGTGACTGGAGCGCCTCAGTCACCTCGGCCACCGCGGCCGGCATGCAACCAATAAAAGCATTTTCAAAGAGTAAATATAATTTTCAAAGAGTAATTATTTCGCGTTATATTCTTCAAATTACGAAATATCTATCAGATCGCTATGAAACCGTGCCTAAAACCTTCCTCAGATATAAACTGGTAATTTTACAAATATTTAAGTCTCTGGGTCTTGTCGTTCGGACGTGATAAGCGTACACCGAACAGACATTCACTTTAATATATATATATATATATATATATATAGCTATCCGATCGCCATAAAACCGTGCCTAAAGCCTTCCACGGGTAGACATTATGTCTTGTGGTTCAGACGTGACCGAACAGACATTCACATTTATAGAAATAGATAACCGCAAAAAATTAGCAAATTGCACATAATTGACTGAATTTTTCCTTGTCTCCACATTAAAGTTCATAACTATTAAATGAAACATTGTGACTGTACAATATCATCAAATCTGAATTGCTAAATGTTCACAGTCCAAACACCCGATCTGAACTGTACATGTTAACAGTGTGAGCGCCGAATCTGAACTTCGGCAGCGCGACCCGCGTCTGCTTCTCTCGCTGTGGCTGGCGCCAAAGCATGGCCGACGCAGTTTTGTTAGTTTTTGTTTTCGCTTATAAGGGTTTTTATACATTTTGTTTTATTATGACATAGCATAACACTGATGGGTTCCCTACTATGAATTTCACTTGTATTCTACAATTAGTTACTTATAAGGCGACTGCCTTATACTTCACCGGTCAGCGTGAAAGGTACAAGCAGTTCTGGGATCATTGCTATGTTTGTTCCCACGGAAACCAAACCTGCTGGTAGCACTTGTTACGCTTCTCACGCTACCTGTACCATCTGTCGCCTACTGGTTCTAACCTGATGTACGAACGCGATTCTCAGATTTGAATATGATAGCTGTAGGCAAGAAATAGTAGCACTAGATTAGATTAGATTAGTACTTGTTCCATAGATTATGAATACGACCCTTCGTAATGATGTGGAACGTGTCAGGTTAATGAAAGGTGTCTTTACAAATTATACTTTGCATTAAGTATTACATGACACATTTCTTTTTATTTTTTATTCTTTAATATTTTTAAATTATTTTTTTTTTTCAAATTTACTAATTTATATCTAAAAATTCATCTATAGTGTAGAAGGAGTTGCCATGCAGAAAGTCTTTTAATTTATTTTTGAATGCTTGACAGGCTTCTCATGCTGTTTGGTAGGTGACCAAAGACTTTTGTGGCGGCATAATTCACCCCTTTCTGTGCCAAACCTAGATTTAGCCTTGAATAGTGAAGATGATTGTTTTTCCTAGTGTTGTAGTTACGTACACTGCTATTGCTTTTGAATACGGTGGGATTGGTAATAACAAATTTCATAAGTGAATATATATACTGAGAAGTTACTGTGAAGATACCTAGCTATTTAAATAAGTGTCTGCAGGATGATCTTGAATGGGCTCCGGCAATTATTCTGATCACACGCTTTTGTGCAATGGATACTGTTTTAATAAATGATGAATTACCCCAGAATATGATGCCATATGAAAGCAGAGAATGAAAATAGGCAAGTAAGCTATTTTACTGAGATGTATATCACGAAAATTTGCAATTACCCTAATAGCATAAGTCGCTGAACTCAAACGTTTCAACAGATCTTCAATGTGTTTTTTCTAGTTCAACCCCTCATCATTGCTTACACCTAAAAATTTTGAATATTCTATCTTTGCTACAGATTTCTGATCAAAATCTATATTTATTGATGGTCTCATTCCATTTACTGTATGGAACTGTACGTATTGTGTTTTATCAAAATTTAATGATAGTCATTCTCTGAGAAACACTTAATGATCTTCTGAAAGACATCGTCTACAACTTCATCAGTTAGTTCTTGTCTGTCAGGTGTGATAACTATACTTGTATCATCAGCAAAAAGAACCAGCTTTGCATCTTTATAAATATAGAATGGCAAGTCATTAATATATATTAAGAACAGCATTAATCGAACCTACCAGTAACAAACCTAGCTAGCAACCTCTGAATTGCTACTGTATGCCCCTTTAAACGGATCTAATGTGGATCCAAACCACTTGCGCACAAGCGTTTTTATAAAAACGATTCACAGGCGAATCACATCTTCTCAAAATTCTCCTTATATCTTAAACTGACAATCCACTTTCCCCACGACTGTCATATGCTCGTTCTTGTGTACATAGGTGTGCAACGTTACGCCTAGATATTTAACTGACACGACTCTGTCAAGCAGCACGATACTAATGCTGTATTCTCACATTATGGTACTGTTTCTCCTATTCCTCTGCACTACCTTACATGTTTCTACATTTAGAGGTAGCTGCCATTCCTCCACAGTTTGTCTGAAGTCATTCTGGAATCTATTGCAGTCATTCAATGATGACGCCTTTCTGTACTCCACAGCAACGTTATCCAACATATCCAACAGCAACATTTTGTAATTAATTCCGTATATCGGAGCATTAATGTAGATAGAAAATAACAACGATCTATGACATTTCCCTGAAGCACATCTGACCATAACCTGATATCTGATGAACACTCCCATCGAGGCAACGTAATGGGTTTTATTACTTAAGTAGTCATATGTTTGGGTACCTGTTACATATGCTCGTACCTTCGTTTTCAGTGCAGCAGCGTGTGAAACACCTTTCGAAAATCGAAAAATATGCTGACTGCCTGTTGCCCATTATCCATAGTACGCAAGATGTCATGAGAGAACAAGCTGAGTTTTACACGGTTGATGCTTTGTAAAGCCGTGCTGATTCTTGGACAGAACTTTTGCATTTGCTGTATTAGAAGTATGTATATATTCAAGAATTCGACACCAAATTGCTCTTAATGATATTCGTTTGTTATGATATTGGAACGTTCTTTTTCCTTTCTTATACACAAGTCACCAGAGCCTTTTTGCAGTCACTTGGACCTCCGCGATGGGTCAATGATTAGCGATACCTACAAGCTAAATAAGGGTAGATACTGTTTATAAAAACGGATAGGCCTGGCAATTTCTTTGTTTTCAATTCTCTCAGCCGTTTCTTGACAGTGGCTATACCCAAGAAAACACAGGTACAGCGAATCCTGAAATATCTAAACATTAAAAAAAAATTACTTAATATTTGCTTTTGGCCTAGTATCATGGCAAAAGTTTTTAAAAATTAAGCATAGGAATAAGATAAGAAGTAAGAAGACACTGTAGGAAGATATTAGTGCTAAAGCATTCTCTAGTATAAAATATCATATTATTTCTTCTTCTGCATCGACATCGCGATCGGTTAGGATTTTAGAGGTACATGTATACTGTGATTTGTTTAATGTCTACAATACATGAAATTAAGCCTGTGTCTTCTCAGTAAATTATTTCGTTCATTATTAGTATTCATTAGTAAGAAGAAAGTCTTGATTAAAAGAGATGGTAATAATTCTGCTAGAAATTCACTTTCTACTCTATCAATTGACAAACAATTAGGAGAGTCTAATTTCCTCAGAAACTGTTTTTTTATTTGGAAGTGACTAAAATATTCTTATGAATCCACTGCTACACGACGAAGTCTTTCACGGTGTTAATATTTAGACGTACGACATAGATTTCGGAACCAGGTTATACAGTATAAAACATACCCAGGGGCAGATGTAGACTCTTACCATAACTTGTTGGTTATGAACTGTAGGCTGAAACTGAAGAAACTACAAAAAGGTAAGAAAATAAGAAGATGGGACCTGGATAAATTGAAGGAACCTGAAGTTCTTAAGAATTTCAGAGGGAGCTTTAGGCAAAAGTTGACAGAAACAGGGGAAAATAAAACAGTAGAGGAGGAATAGGTAAAATTGAGAGATGAAATAGTGAAGGCAGCAGAGGACAAAATGGGTAGGAAGGCAAGACCTACAAAAAATCCTTGAATATCACAGGAGATACTAAATTTAATCGATGAAAGGAGAAAATAAAAAAATGCAGTAAATGAAACGGGCAAAATGGAGTACAGACGACTAAGAAATGAGATTGACAGGAAGTGCAAAATGGCTAAGCAGGAGTGGCTAGAAGCCAAATGCAGGGATGTAGAAGAATGTATAAATAGGGGAAAAATAGATAGAGCCTACAGGAAAATAAACATTTGGAGATAAGAAAAACACCTCTATGAATATCAAGGACACTGATGGAAAACCAGTACTCAGCAAAGAAAGGAAAGCTGAAAGGTGGAAAGATTATATAGAGGGGCTCTACGAAGAAAATGAACTTAGAGGCAATATTGTAGGAAGGGGAGAAGAAGTAGATGAGGATGAAATAGGAGATACTGTACTGAGAGAAGAATTTGACAGAGCCCTGAAAGACCTAAGTCGAAACAAGGCCCCTGGCGTAGATGATATTCCCTCAGAGCTACTGAAGTCTCTGGGAGACCCAGCCATGACAAACCTGTTTCACCTGGTGTGTAAGATGTATGAGACCGGCGAAGTACCCTCAGACTTTAAGAAAAATGTTATAATACCCATTCCAAAGAAATCAGGTGCAGACAAGTGTGAAAACTACAGAACCATCAGTTTAATAAGTCGTGGTTGTAAAATATTAACACGAATTATATACAGAAGGATGGAACAGCTGGTAGAAGCCGACTTCAGGGAAGATCAGTTTGGGTTCAGGAGAAATGTAGGAACATGGGAGGCAATACTCACTTTGCGGCTTATCCTGGAAGATAGATTAAGAAAGGCAAACCTACATTTCTGGCTTTTGTAGATTTGGAGAAGACTTTTGACAATGTTGATTGGAATAAACTCTTTCAAGTTCTGAAGCAAGCAGGAGTAAAATATAGGGAGCGTAAGGTTATTTACAACTTGTACAAAAACCAGACAGCGGTTGTCAGAGTTGAAGGGCATGAAAGGGATGCAGTGGTTGGTAAGGGAGTAAGACAGGGTTGTAGCCTTTCTCCAATGTTACAATGTTATTCAATTTGTACATTGAGCGGGCTATAAAGGAATGTGAAGAGAAATTTGGGGAAGGAATTTCTGTTCTCATATTCTACAATTCTTATTTCCCTTTGACAGGCCGAAACGCGTAAAATAACGTCATATTGTAACCACTTCATGACTTTTATCAATACAGCGACCTATGCAGCTGATTGCAGACTTTATTTATTATTAATCATAGTCGCCTGCCTCTTCCGTGACTTTATGTCACAATTATGTGCAATCAAAATGCTTAGTAAGAAGGTAAAAAACATTCAGATCAGTCTGAGAATAAATCGGGAGTAAGACAAGGATACTTTTTTTTTAACGTAGCACTGAACAAAACCCGAACACGAATTAAAAATAAAAACACTGGAGTAGACATAGGCAGGAAGATAAATACTGGCGTTAGCAGATGAGACCGTTCTGATTGCCAAGAGCATGGTAGAGTTGTAGGAAATGGGAAGCAAGCTGATGGACGAAGCTGAGAGGATGGGATTAAGGATAAGAGAAAGCCAAAAGTTACCGCCATGTGAAAACATCATCAATGTAGAATTCGAAACAGAAGACTGTACAACACACGTAGGAGTAATCATTATTAACACCAACAATACAGGTAGGAAATCTATGCATACGTTACATTCAGTGTTTAAGTGATAACTATTGCCACATAGATAGTAGTGAATATTTAAGACAATCATCAGCCCAATATTGCCTTATGCCAGTGAAACATGGACAATGTGACAGTAGACGCTGAGAAAGATGATTACATTTGAGGACACCCCGTCGGAGGTTCGAATCCCCCCTCGGGCATGGATGTTTGTGTCGTATTTAGTATAACGCAGTTCATAAGTAGTTTGTAAGTTTAGGGACTGATGACCCAGCAGTTAAGTCCCTTAAGCTTAACAGAAATTTGAACATTTTTGTCATCGGAGTAGCCTTTTAATTATTTATTCATTCCCTCACTGCGAGATTGTATTTCATTTGCTTACTGTTTACGTGTGTATCTGTCTTTGTAGTAGCTGTTTGTTTCGTTTAATATTATATTTCTATTTAGTAGTTAGTTCACTTGGGTCGCCCTAAGACTGCATTGCCTCATATCGAATGGGGAGGGACAGTATCGAGTGTTCACAAAAAGTAGAGTTGGTTTAGTAAATGATTTATGTGTAGAAAATATCAATAAAACCAGGACTAAACACTGACATATATCTGATTGACTTTACCATCAACGTTCCATAAAATATTTTTTTCTTATTTCAGATAATATAATTTATATGTATGTATACATATGTACGGGTTGAGGCATTGTTTCTAGGAATATTAGGAAACATACAAATTCGATTTTAAAAAGCTGCAACAAAAGTTCTTAACATTGAAGATAGACCCTCATTAACATAAACCTGCCTCCTCCCGCACCACCCCCGGGGAGCGAGAGGGAGGTGACATTGGTCTTAAATAGGACCCCGCTTTACCTCCGAGGATGCCTTCCGCAGACGAGGGCGAAACGTAACGTAAAGTCTTATGTATGGACCACGGCATCTCAGCCCAGAGGCTTTAAGTAATGACGATACCTGCCGTGAAAAGGCCTTCCTACTATGGACTGGTCTTGTGTTTCGCTGGTGGTAACAGCAAAGGAAAGACGTAAACTGAACATGAGTCGATCTGTACATCTTGGGAAGTCATCGGTATAAGTGGAATTAAAACATCTCTGCCTTTGAATCTGCCACATATGATTGTTGCCTCGATTAAATTTGGTCTCTATTTTTTGTGGTCGGCCTGATTCTGTTGCACAGTTTTTGTTGGAAATGAGCATCATCGGTGAGCCAACCATAAATGTTAATAAGCGTGATGGCATTCCGGATGGTTCCCGTAAGTTCAAAAGCTCCTTGTATTACTACAGGCTGATATTAAAAGTTGGTAGAAAATTACTTTAATCAGTGTTTCCTATTCGCATCGGAAAATTGGAAACAACAGCATTAAAATAGCAAAATCTACATTTGTATCGTTTCATTCGTCTGTTACAGCAGTGCTGCCGCTTGGAGCGCTGGCGTCACTTCCATGACTGTTGCTACTATCACTACAGTTGGTTGTTTCTCTGCCAGGGGCGCTGCTGTCATTGTATGTGACAAACGTAAACTCTTACGTATACTGTATATACATAATTTTTCTTGGCGTTGGACCGCTTAGTCAATATATCGTATATCACCGACGTTTCGACCACTATTGCAAGCGTCCTTCTTCTGTGTGTTGCAACCACCAGTAAAACTCCGCTTACTATCTTGACCAAAACCTCGGTGAAATTTTGTTTATTGACAACAACAATAAAGAAGAATGAACTACTAATTTCCTGGAGTAAATGATCCAAAAGACAACACAGACGTAAAATAGGAAATAAACATCACATTCATTTTTGTTATACAATTACTAACTTTATATGTATAATATTTCTCAGAAATTTTAAGCTCAGAACGGATGCAGTACTTAGGAATAAGAAAGAAACGTATGTTTTCATCAGTGTCTAAATGTTACTAAAAGTTTTCTTTTTAGCATCTCAGTGGAAAAAGATAATACAACTGTGAGAGAGACATTAAAATAATAGTTTAAAGAGGTAAAAGCTAAAAAAAAATTAAAAGCAAATGTTTGTCAAAGCTAATCATAAGTATCAAATAATTTTGGCTGTTTGTTAAAATACGGTCAGAAGGAATATTACTTGTTGGGTCATGTATATTATCACAATAGTTCAGTCGTAATTGTGTCGTCCATAATTTTATGTTATTTATGTTTGTCCGAAATGTTAGCAAAAATCAGAAATCTACAGGCAAATCTAAAGTAGGCCGTAAAATAAGACAGTGCAATTGTTTTGTTTCGATTTCTAATCTGTCCCTTAGTACAGCTTGATTTTCTTAGACTGCATTCTATTACCCTGATTTCGTTATTGTTAATGTTACTGTATTTTTATACCTTCTCCTTTCACTAATTTCATTCAATATTTTCTTTGATATCCACGGATTTTTTGTAAGTCTTTCTTTCTACGTATATGGCGCTCTACTACCTTCACGGTTTCATATCTCAAAGCAAGCCATTCCGCTCACTGTTCTATTTTCCCCAATTTCTCTCAGTTGTTGACTACAGCACCCTCTGAAATTCTCAAGAACTTCAGGTTCCTTCACTTTAATTCACTGTTGTAAACGTAGTTGACTCATATGAGCAGTCAGTGTGGCACTTGGAAATTTAGTTCTGACGTGGAGTCGTGTTCGGGTTGGCTAATGGTAAGGCGAACGCTGGAAAACCCGGGTTCGGGTTCCGGCTCGACACCAATTTTCTTATGTCCCATTTGGTAGAATATCATTACCTTATACAGTGAAGGTGTGACAATTTTGTTATTGCGCGTAAATATTAATTAAAGAAATTTCTTCACTTTATTCAGGTCCCATATCCTTATTTTCCTACCTTTCTGCAGTTTCGTTTCACTCTACAGTTCATAACCAATAACATATATGGTCAGAGTCTGCCCTGATAGATGTTTCGCAAACAATATGTGAAAAAAATTAAGGTCGCGCGCAACCCTATTGAAGGATGCCTATCGCCGAACGTTAACGGATGCGGACGTAGTTTGCTACGTGAAATCTGCATCTGTAAGCCCTGCCGTAACTTACATCTATTTGCGATTTATTTGTAATTTACACAAATCATCAGTGTATGTCGATCGTTATGAAATTTTGTACACTTTAAATTCCAAACGAGAAAAACAGCACACACAAGAAAGACAAATCCTGCGACAGTCTTCTGTGCTTACTTCTGAAGTAACCGATCGATTTCTAGCAAACTCGGTACATGTACATCTTAGCGTGGGGCAACAGTTGCTGTCGGGTAAGAACCATACACGATGTGAAAAACTGTTAAATCATGTGACACATTGTATTCATCTACTATACGAGGATATGAGCAACTTTGAACTTGCAACAAACTCTACATGTGATTTCAAACATTTAAGAAACATTTGAAACAAGATATAAAGAACACAGACGATCATGGAAATATGGCAACAGCCATTCAACATTTGCAGAACACCTTAGGCAAGAAAACCACTATCCCACCACCATAGAAACCGACATGCAAACAGTCAGATTTAGCAATAAGAAACACCTCCTGACCCTCCAAGAGAATTTCCAAATTCAAAAAGCATTAATAGAAAAGAAACAAATATTAAATGACCAAGTGAACATCAGCAACCAAACATTATTTAAACTAATAAAACATATTGTAGACAAAGACAAACCTCCTCCACCCGCAAAATCACCACGTAATACGACCACATAAGACAACAACAAAAACAAAATCCCTACCCACACATTAACACATACAGAAAAATCGGAATATCTCTCTCTCACTCACACACACACACACACACACACACACACACACACACACACACACACAGAAAGTCGCTAGTTGAACCAAAATCATATTTATAAACACACAATACAGTCAGAACATCACACACAAGGTTGATAGCAGACGCCTATTTTGACAGAAACGAAACAAAAACACATCTCACAGCACGAACCAAAGAACTTGAAAGAAAAGAACACACACACAGACAAAAGACAAACAAAACAAACGACATACAGAGCCTGCCAGGCCACAGAAAATGGTTATGTTTCAAAAACTTGCGTAGAAATGTTACTGTAAAAAGTGTAAAATAGTGTAAATATAAGCAGTGACAGCAAGTGACAAGGTGCTACAAACTACACATGAAGATAAAAACATAAAAAATTCGTGAGTAATATTAATAGTCCAATTTATTTAGAATGAAAACAATCCAATTACATGAGAACTGTTACAGATCGAATTTCGTAATAACTAAAACAAATAATGTAATACAAACCATTTATTGTACAGCTGACCACTGAAGATGCTTTAAAATAAAGTAGACTAATTTACAGTTGCAAAAGACGGTCCCACATCCTATACAAAATTTAAGAAACGTTTTCTCTCTCTGACAACTTCAAATAAATGCTGAAAAATGTGTATTGTTTACTACTTTTCCACTATTCATGCAGTAAAACTACAGAGTACGGCATGAAGCTACAGTACATTTCTTCAACGTTACTAACACCTTCAACGAGACATTTTACATGCATTATGCACATCCACTATCGGAAGTAATTCGTAGTACTATATATCGTTCAGGAGATAATAAACAACCAGATGCATGAAAACTCGACCACCATGCAACAGAGTTTAATCTAATACGTCCTTACTACTAACTGTACTGGCAACTTATTTCGCAGTCACTTTTCTAATATTGCACTCTTCAAAAATGTTTGTTAAGCTTATGGGACGTAACTAAATTTACAAAACATAAACTAACTTATAGGAAAGAAAACACAAACAAGCATGCCCGAGGGAGGATTCATACCCCCGTCGGGGAACGACCTCGAGCATCGAAGCATAGCGCCTCAATGCGCTCAGACACTCCGCCGCAGCAATATTACACTCTGCATGCCGGGAAAAATATTATTGTAGGATATATTGTACTGGAATTAAGTGCAGGGAAACGACACTATTGGACAAACTTCTCTACAGACATAGCTGAAATGGAGAGGGTGTGGTTCATATGCAGATAGCGAGTGGGGACAGGAACAGAGAGACTAACATAACACTTAACTGTATACACTGAGGAAAGGCCGCGTACTAAGGCTAATGATACGACAAGTGTCTCTTGAAACTTATTTGTTCGTTAATAAACGCGTGAAGCAATCAGACACAAACTCTTCAGTCTAGTTACAAGGCTCATCTGATAATCCGTACACTCGCACCTTGGTCATTGTGTCTCAGTGCAGAGCCACACTGCATGAACTCGGGCACCAACAAAATCCCTGCTGCAATGTGGAGTGAGTGAAATTCGTATGCAGCGGTGGAGTGGCCGAGTGGTCCAAGGCGCCCCGCTGCGGAGCGCGCGGTTGCTCGCCGTCGGAGGTTCGAATCCTCCCTAGGGCGCGGGTGTGTGTGTTGTCCTTAGGTTACTTTACCTTAGTTTAAGTAGTTTGTAAGATACGGACTGATGACCACGCAGTTTGGTTCGATAGATTTACAAACATTTGAACATTTTTTGAAATTCGTATTATATCAAATCGTTTGGAATCCATCTTTATTCTAGTGACTACAGCAGCCCAGTGCTTCAAGAATAACAATTCTGTGCGCCTACTCCAAGTAGGATTTGAACGATGTCCGTTATTGCGTTATAAAACAAAAATGTGAGATTACAATTTGATAAAATAACATCAATAAACATGTACCCAGCAATATCTTGCCGCAACGGATCCATACATCACGTTGTAGAAGCAGGAGCGGAGACAAGATGAGTAAATAATGCCGTACTTTGAGCGCTTCTCTAAAGTGACAGGCGGTTACCTCAATATGTACTTGTCTCACCGTAAAAAGCAAGGAAGTAATTTTGGGCCGGCCGCGGTGGCCGAGGGGACTGAGGCGCTTCAGTTACGGTCTGCACGGCCACTACGGTCGTGGGTTCGAATCCCCCCTCGGGCATTGATATTTGTGCCGTCCTAGTTCGTAAGTAGTTCATAAGTAGTTTGTAAGTTTAGGGACTGATGACCCCGTAGTTAAGTCCCATAAGCTTTACAAACATTTGAATTTAGTAATTCTGGAGGTTGTCAGTGGGCCGTGGACGACGCCCACGACAACCTCAGGTTGTCACTGCTTAACTCTGTACGAAGATAGTCGGCCACACATTCTGGCATTTTAACAGATTGTGACGTCGGGAACACCTCAAGAATTTTACCAATACATATCACTCGGAGACGGTACATATTAACACAAATTAAGTAGTATTAAACTCGTATTTTAATCCACTTATGAAAATAATTTTCATAGTTCAATTTAATGTGAAAACTAGCGTTAATCGAGAAGTACTACGTATAGCCAGGATTATCTAATGAATTATGGGCAGTGATATATTACGCTGTATCAGCTAATACCGGTCACGTTATCCTAGAGTTCATACTCATATCAAATGAGCGGGAAAGTACTTAGCAGAATTCTCGGGATTATATAAACACTGACAAAATTAATTAATCAAATCTATTACCTGCTGCGGGCTTCTGTGACTATGTGGAATGAAAGTACGGTCAGGAGTATAGTTGTAAAACATACGGATTGACGAACATTATTGTAACCTTGCAGAGGAGATCGTTTACCTGCTCTGGACCTTGCACGTACAAATGTCCTGGATTTTTTCCCACCTTCTATGTAATCCCTGTCCTCTCTACCTCCTATTACCTCTCTGACTACTCTCGGTCCCTTTCCTTTTTCCCAGGTTCTGTCAGCCCAAAATGAATAAATTAAAAATTATAAACATACTTTACGTTTAGTGCTAACGGCGAAAATGTCTACAAGTTCTGTCTTTCAGATGAGTAAACGATATCTGTAAACAACATCCTTCACAGTCTTTGTTGCTGCAGTGTTTTGATTTCCACCGTTGATAACTTCATAGACATAGAATATGCGGCACTGTAGCTACTCAGAATGCGGGTGATACTGGAAATGAACCGAGTAAACGTAAATGTCAGTAGAATGGAATTTACCAAACGTCTTTACGTTCTTGTGACAATTTTACTATAACAGCTGAATGATACGCAGTGTACACGTTGCTAAAACTAAAATTTACCATGTTAACTCATTGCAATAGTTGTAAATTTTAATGCATCATAAATCAGGTTACTTGGGGACTATACTGTTTGATTATAAATTCACAGTATACCATCAAATTTCAAAAGCTCTGCAGAAAAGAGAAATCAGAATATTCTATTAAGGTAAGGGTGAGGTATTCTATAATTTACAGTATGCAACAAATCTATGCACCACCCCAAAATCAGCCATCTTTCTTCTAATTTACTTTCCTATTCCTTTTTGTCTTTTTCTTTGTTAATTCTTTTCTTATGGGAAAGGAGTCATTTGATGTAGGAAATAACGTCAACATATTTGACAAGTTCATTCCTGTAAATAGATTTCACGTATGACTCAAGGTTCCAAAGGTACTCGACTGGACTGTTCTCAACGCTTAACAGTTATTTAATGTGTTCAGTGTGGTAAACCCCAGTCCACCCCCGACAAACTTGAACGTCGAAGCAATTTACAGGAAAGAACATCTCAGAAAATGCTAATGTTATTTCTTACGAGCACGAACGCTTTCCATTTAAATAAACTCATTCAAGATGTATGATTTCAAGGTACATGTTCGGTACACATGGCGAAAGGTAGACCACCTCAATCATTCGTTACTAGTAAATTCAAGTTTCCCATTTCCTACAGTATTTTTGAAATAAATCCGTGTACTGTGATATTTGTCTCACCTTGTACATTAAGCACACTACGGCAACGCTGGTTTGAAACTGTCTAAATTTCATTCGCCTTCTTGCGTAATTAGTATACAAAAAGGCTCTTAAATTTCGTAATATTATGATTACGAATCAAAAGATGGGAACCAAATTAATAACAGAAGGAAAATACCAGTGTAAAAAGTACAAATACCTCAAACGTACTGAGCAAGGGCACTTCTCTGAGGAAAGTGGAGTTCAAACATTAAAAACCGTAATTAAAAATTCGAAAATCAGTGTTTTTTAGCAGATTTCAGACCTAGACCGCAAAGGAAAATCGTCATTCATGTGTATTCTCTAGATAATGTAAAGACGCCTTCTTTTCCCGAATCATAAGCACTGAGGCCGAATATTAGATAATACTGACAAAAATTCTGAAAGATAACTGGATTCTAATACATGAGGTGGCAAGATACATCAAGAGGATATTTTCGTCTGTTGTCGTAATATAACAGGCAATTCTCTTGACATTCCCCCGTAATCAAGGCGCCCTGTCTTTATCCGTGTAGCTGAAAGTAGACAATAAAATTAAAAGTGAGGCAAAGGCTCTCTATCTCAAGATTATTACTGTAATAAAGATGTGCAGTAACTTAGGAGACAACGGAGACACAGTTAATTCTGTTTGCAATGAGAAGCAATGTGAACCGTTTTATGCCCTCTTGTCAAGCAGATAAACCCTCCACAAAAATGAACAGAGCGGTAACCGGGATAAAGTCTGAGTGGCGGTGTTTATGAATAATATATACCACTCTGTGCAGGTTTATCTCACGAGGGTTATAAGTGGCCTTTTGTGTCTCGCTGCTTATTCCAGTCAAGCTTGCTGTATGACAGGGTTGCGTTTAAGGTCATTGCCTTTGATTCAGAAACCATATCATTAAAATTTTTTTCTCAATAATTTTAATTTATAAGAAAACGTTCCATTAATCTGAACTGAAATAAATTTTATTTATAAATTAGGGCATTCTCAGTTTATGTAGCTGCTAATACAACACATGCGGGGGGATGTGGGGGGGGGGGGGACACGCTCAAAAATCTATGAGTATTTACTTAAGTTTAAATTATAACATAATTTATTTCCGACTTATTGAATATATACACTTTTTTTTTTCTCCACAGATACATTTATTCTGGTGGTATTGAATTACGAAGAGTTTCGTTTCGGCTTTTTGACATTTTCAAGTCACCTGCATATATATATAATATTTTTGTACATTATTTTTGAATGCTCATTGTTATACAGTTATTTCTGAACTGATTTATTTTTCTCAGACGAAACATTTACGTTCTCTGTCGTTGCATATTACCTTGGACTGTTTCATATGTATTGACTCAGATGTAGTGCTGTTAATTGATTTAATTTTTCTTTAAATTATATGTTCTTTTTGCAGAGAAATCTATTCCAGTTACATGTAAAATTTTACAACGACGTTACATTTCGTATATGAGGAGCTCAACGATATTATATAGGAACAACTTCATACTAAACTAAGCTAAATTTATTACTATTAGCGAATTCTTCCTAGAAATCGAAGACGTGAAGCAAAGAACTGGATCAAATTTTCTTTCAGCTCTTCTTGTTGTTCCAATAGGCCTTCACTCTTCCCGAAAAAGCTTCTTTATGTCATCCTACTACTTTAGTCTGCACTGTTTTGGTTTCTCTGATACAACTTACTATTTATCAACTTTGTGTCTGAAGGTGTCTGTTTATAAAATGACAACTGATCTCACGTTTGCATTTTTGAGGTCCTTCAGAGTTTCTTTTCAACCAAGATTTCAAAATTTTAAGTAACGTTTCATAATCAATAATTCTTTTCTTCAATCCATTTTATACTACTCGACTGATATGAACAAAGCATTCGAATTTTCGTAGTATCATCAGTTTCGATGTTTTAAAACTTTTCTGTCGTAACATTTCTGATATTGCGACAGCCTCAATCGTCAACTGACAAAATTGAATTAATTTTAAAGCCAAGTAGGCACGGTTCTTCAGCCATTCTACAATCATTATTTTATTTTGAAATTGTTTATACATTTTCTCTATCCTCTCAACCTATACAGAACTTAAAAATTTTAACTTGTTTCTTTATGAATTTGAGTTTTCTTAGAAGTGAGTCAAGCCAAAATCTACAATCAGTTATTTATTTCAGTAAATAGCAACTTCCGTGTAGTACCTGAACTGATCCTCACTAGTTGTGGTTTGTTAATTTTAATTTTTTTTTGTCGTTTCACAAATCACTGATAATACGTTATTTAATGATGAACTATTTTTATTTTCACTATCACTCACTTTTCATGTTATCACACACATTATTATTATGCTACATTTCTTGATTTCTTGTCTGATGATCCACTGTAGTTGTGAAATTTCGTTGATTGTCTAATGAGTGGTATACATCATGAGATCATAGCATGTGACGCAACGTTTTATCGTTGTATTGAAGAGATGTTTCAATTCTTCTGTCACATCTGAACCAGTATGACAACATATCAACGTTAGTTTCGTGGAAGAAGATTCTGCTTTGCAGCAGTATTTCATGTTGTTTGTGTTTTATAACCATGAATTGCAAGTGCGAGGCTTACATAACTTACTGGAAGAGTCTACATTTAGTTAGTGATGTACCACTCTACAATGATTGTGGACAGACTTCTGTTAATTGTTTTAGGGTAGGAGAGAAAGTATTTCGATCTTCTGCCCATTTTCTGTCCTCTTGCAACCTTGGTTACTTATAATCTTCTTTCTTTGCTTCTTTCTTCCGTCTTCTTTTCTTTCCTTCTCAAGAAAAGAATAGTGATTTATTTACGGAATATACAGGATCTGGGATCTGATTGTCTTTCCAATTGTGTATTAAGATGATAGATCTGCAAATATTGTAGTTTTTCTACACTTTTGCAACATGACTTTTTTCTCTCATTCTTGTAGGTTATGGGTGTGACACATTACAAGATCTGTGGATACGTTGTTCTGGTGAAGTCCAGCCTGGATGCAACCTGCCTCTCCAGTGGAATGCTGGTCTTCACATTATCATTTTATTTTATCCTGAGTGCTGATTAAACATGATAATACATTCTGTTGTAACTGCAGAAAGGGATGGAGATGGTCTCTGACAATTCTCCTCCTTTTGTTGTGATGTGCAGGGTCTTTTTTTACCATTTTTTATAAACATGGTTTTAAATTTTTATACAATGCAAAATTCTAATTTTCTTGCAGCTACTTAATCCTAATTTATAATTTAAATTTTATATCTATCACTTCTTCATTTTTTTAATCATCTTGGAGTAGTGTGTTGTTTATTCACCTACTGCTGTATGAAATTTTGAAATTGAAATTAATATGATTTCATTCTTTCTTTCTTATTCTCATTTAATGTGTTCTCTTTGTTACTATGGTGAGTCTGTTGGAAATAAGATGTTAGGGGGAGAAAGGACGGCATACAAATGGAGTATGCAAATGGTTTGTTCACTTGATGTTAAAGGATAGGCCAGGCTGACCCACCATCGAACATTTTATTAATTTATCCTCTGGTTTCCAAGTAATAAAACGCATCCTAAATTGTGTAAAGGGGGGGTTAACTAACTTCAATAATTTGAGTAAAGGAATTGGTTTTTACTCGTTTTATTCTCTGAAGTCAAATGAGCGCCAGTGTTGGAAACAAGATGCACATACAATTGAGCACAGAACAAAGTATACGAATTTACAAAACAGTATAAACTCTCCTACACCAAGTGACTGGTAAGTCGAAGAAAATTGTAATTATTTCTGAACACTTGTGACAACCCACATTTAACTGGAAACCGTGTCGTAGTGGAGAGGAATATTCCGACACCAGATGCTGTGAGTTTACCTAACGTTTTCAATAGTCCAAAAAACGTGAACACCCCTCGAAACACCAGCAAATGCACGCGATACTGTAGAAAACTGTGCCGCCTGGCGATGTCAGCAACGCGACGGCTGGGCGGCGGCTGCGAGTGTCGATAGCTGCAAGTCGCGGACCAGGAGATAATTCAGCTTCGCATTGCAGAAGCAATATTTAATTAATATCAGCCAATTTTGACCCCGGCGGATCTCAGTGCCTACGATCTTACTCGTTCAGCTATGTCATGAAACTACAGACAATTTAGATATGAAACACGAATGTACTGTAGGCAAAGTTGACACAGAACTGTGACAATCGCAATTACGGCGTTGGTGCGTCTAATATCAGACAGGCTGACCTAGTTCTCGGCTTGCCAATACTCAGCACTATTAGCGCAAGTTTGGAGCAACTCCAAAACTTGTACCAGAAACTCTAACTAGAGCTGCTCGAATACAAGTATGAGAGCAGAAGAGAAGCGTCTGCTCTCCTCGGTTGCTCAAACACCAGTCTTCTTCCTCTCCACTTCTAAAATCTCCGCCTCCTCTCTGCAAAGCCTCCAGGCTCCGCCTATCTCTACCGAAACGGCAATCCACAGCAAGGCGCGAAAGTACGCCCAATCACGGCTTGCGTTCGGGAGTCGGACAGCCGAACCCCCTTACTATAAAACATCAGCCAATGGCCAGCTCTCCCGCGTTTTCACTGGTCGTGTCTCGCCCTTACGTCCAACATTCTCACGGTAGCGGCGGATGGCCTTCAGGCACCTTCGAAAACAGGGCCAGCAAGTTGTTCCCAGCAAACGGCCAACTCCCTCGCTATTGTATAATTGCGGCGCCCGCCAGCTTGGCGCACAAGACGTACAATGTCCTAGCGGGTGCCACCCTGGCGTTCGCCAACTCAGCGTCAGACGTCTCAGCTCTCCCATAGCAAAGAACCGTTCACTGCTATTGGAAATGTATTGAATTGCTCTAGATGCTCCCACCAGCGTCGGTGGCGCCATCCAGATACTTGGGGGCCTCACGCCTCAGTCCTACCTGCTGTGGCCTTCGGCCGAAGACGTCTTCCGGGAACCGCTGACACTCCAAGTAACAGAGCCACCCTTGTGCTCGCCACCGGTCGCCGTTAGCTCTGAATGCGTGTTTTCCCCCTTGCTACAGGCCTCACACAACCAAGTAACAGAATATTTCTCTTTCGCCAAATGTTATTAAATCGATAACCTACGAATAATATAATAAAATTAACAAGGTTGCGTTGTCCTTCCACTGCTGGAAAGTAACGCGGCCGTACTGAAATCTCTCAAAGTTCTTATTTGAAATATTTATTGTAGTATAAATACATATAAATTTTACCTTATTTTCTCCTCTTCTACTCCCAATTACTTCTAATTACTTGTCCTTTGTGCCCTGCAAAGAACTGCCTAAAGTATCTTAAGCTTTTAAATTTATTTTTCTTTTGTTTGCTCTTGTAAAACTTATTATTATTTCGTGATGTTTTCTTTAATGGTGTAACTTTCGAAGCGTCTGATTCTTTCTGTGTTTGTGTTGTGTTTGGTGATGAATCCAATAGCGGTATCGCTTGTGAGATATCTATCAAGTCTCCTATCTAACTCTTCTCTCTGTTTCTCTCTGGCTTCTATACATTCCCTTGTGTACTCCATTTGAATATCTTCCTAATTATTTGTGTTATATAAATTACTTGTCTTCTGTTGCGTCTTTATTTCTACCTTTGTGTCATTTGTCTGTTTTTGTGATTCGTTTTTATGTTTGCTGGTTTCGTCAAATACATCGACCAAACCTGTGATTAATTCCTCATCTGTAATTTTTCTAATTTTAGGAAGAGGTGCAACTCATCTTCGCTTTCTGAAATTAACCATTTAATGCTATTTTCCCACGCTTTGTACTGTGCTTCTATCTGTTCTCAAAATACGCTGTAGTTTGAATTTTGAATTTTATTTCATTGGTTTAAACTGTTACTATTATGATCTGCTTGAATTGTGTCTAATTTTTATACAGTGAATGTTTTGATTCTGTTGTGCTTGTGGGGGGTCAGTGTGTTGCCTATCCCCTTCCATTTTTCGTGGTCAATCCTTAACGTTGTTTCTGGATTTGGTGGTCTAACTGCTGTAGCGTGTTTTACTGAGATGTGACTGACACCATAATTGTCAAAGATGGCATTCTCTTGTGGAACATGGCCTCACTCAACTCATATGGAGAGGGATGCGGAATAACTGAAGTCTCCAAGTTTAGACATTTATTTTACATAAGTTTTACAACAATTCTGACGACTTTAAACCCCTTATTCTTGCAGTTATACAAGTGACATTCTAAACAGAACTTTGTACTTGAACGAAACGGTATGGCTGTCTCAAAAGAACATTTACAGAATGAATTACCTACTGTTGGACCCCGTTGCAGTGTGAGCCTCAGCTGCAGGAAGCTCTGAGTGAAGATGCTGGCGCAGCAGAAGAGGGCGTCGGCTTACTGCGCGGAAGTGCTGCTCGCCGTGCGCTGTGCAGATAGTGGAGGCAGGCCCGTGCCATTCTGCCCGGGATGGCGTGTGACGGTTACGGCGGCGAACTCGCGTTGTCCGCCGGGCGATGACAGGAGGTTGCGCCCCACACCTCCCCAGGAGATGAAGGTAGCGCTCATCGACTGGGTCCGAGGTAAGCAGCCATTGTCGCCGCTGCTGCGCTTCCACCCTCCACGGTGCTAAGTCCGCCGTTGCATGGGAGCTGACTTGCTCCCGTCAGCCCCTGGTCTTCTGGCGTTCAAGACACGACCCTCCGATGACGGCTGCGGCGCCCTGGCGCTTCCGGCGGTTTGGTCCGAACTCTTGTCCGTCTTCCGATGACTCGCCGACCTGTACTTAGGGCGATCCATTTATAGTATAAAAGTTGCTACTCGAACGTTCTGGTTGCTCCGGTGACCTGCTTACGTTAGCGTAAGACACTTTAGTAAGATGACAAAGTCACACTCTACAAGTAGCCTGTGTTGTTGCAAGAGTTCCCCTTCCAGGCACGCATGTGCCTCAGACGTCCACCACTGTTTACAACTGATTTTCGTAACCGCTGCTGCTGCTAACCCAAGGCCTGTCTGCTATTAAACTTCACTTGTCCATTCAAGAAAAATTCCCATAGTTATTTTATTGTACATCTATATCTTCGACCATAGTCCGCAAGCCACCTGACGGTGTGTGCCGGAGGGTACCTTGAGTACCACTATCGATTTTCCCTCCTATTCCAGTCACGTATGGTTCGCGGAAAGAAGGATTGTCGGTATGCCTCTGTGTGGGCTCTAATCTCTCTGATTTTATCATCACGGTCTCTTCGCGAGATATACGTAGGAGAGAGCAATATATTTCTAGACTCCTCGGTAAAGGTATGTTCTCGAAACTTCGACAAAAGCCCGTACCGAGCGACAGAGCGTCTGTCCTGCAGAGTCTTCCACTGGAGTTTATCGATCATCTCCGTAACGCTTTCACGATTACCAAATGATCCTGTAACAAAGCGCGCTGCTCTCCGTTGGATCTTCTCTACCTCCTCTATCAATCCACACCGGTGAGAAGTATTCAAACTGTGTGCGAACAAGTGTACTGTAACCTACGTCCTTTGTTTTCGGACTGCATTTCCTTAGTATTCTTCCAATGAATCTAAGTATGGCATCTGCTTTACCGATGATTGATTTTATATGGTCGTTCCATTTTAAATCCCTCCTAAAGACTATTCCCAGATACTTTATGGAATTAACTGCTTCCAGTTGCTGCCCTCCTATAGTGTAGCTAAATGATAAAGGATCTTTCTTTCTGTGTATTCGCAGCACATTACACTTGTCTACATTGAGATTTAATTGCCATTCCCTGCACCATGCGTCAATTATTATTATATCCTCGCACTCTCTATTGATTTATTTTACATTTTCATTAGTACACTCCACATAACTTCTACATCTAGTTACCTTTAATTGTTCGCTCTTGTCCATATGGCCCTCGATTTTCCTTAACGTTACTTGAGCCCCGGTCTCGCCAGTTGCCCTTTCTCATCATTCCCTCTGTCAAAATATCCCTGATAATTGTTTTGTGTGCCGCGGTGGAGTAGCCGAGGGGTCTCTCAGGCGCCTCGCTGCGGTGTGCGCGGTTGCTCGCCATCGGAGGTTCGAGTCCTCCCTGGGGCATGGGTGTGTGTGTTGTCCTTAGGTTAGTTCTCCTTAGTATTTTGTAAGCTACAGACTGTTTTTGACCACACATTTTGGTCCGATAGATTTACAAACATTTGAACATTTGAACAATTCCTTTGTTTTCTCAATCCACATCCACCTCGATATGAATTGCCACATCCATTGTAATTATGATATACGTTATTTCTATTCCCATTATTTCCGCCATTGTTCTAAGATCCTACATTATCTGAATTGTTTGGTGATTGAAAATTATTATTGTTTGTATTATTATTAAATGGTCTGACGTTTTCATTATTTTTGCGATTAAAATTTTTGTGATAATCATTTTTGGGCCTCTCCGTCTGACTTTCCTTTTTATTTTTATTTTCTTTGTGTTCTTCCTCTTTCAATATGAATTCTAGTTCACTTACTACTTCCTTAAGACCCTCAACAACTCCATTTTTTCCAACTGTCGATTGCTGAGATTTGACCGGTGGTTTCATTTTACATAAATGTATAGGTTCTTCATTGCCATTCGGTCTGTCTAAGCATTGGTTCTTTTGGTGCATACTATCGAAATATTTGACGACACTTTTCTCACCTAAGTTCTCATAAAGTGCCATCTGTAATAATTTGTATTTGATCTTATTTTTTGCTTCCTATGACCAATATTTTTCCAAGGATGCGGTCCTAAACTGTTGATAAGATGTGCAGTTTTGTGCAACTCTTTGCATTAAGTCTAACAGGTCCTGACATGTGTGCACATATAAAATCTAGTCTATGTATTAAACTCTAATGGTTCGGTACGCCCACCTGAAATTGATCGATGAAGGTTCGCGCATGAATACTTCCGCCTTCCTCTTTGAAGTGTTGAAATTTTCGAACAGTCAAAAATTGATCTGTGTCGAATCTATTCATAGCTCATAATCATGCTTGTTCCGTCATTTCGAACATTCCAGCATTCATTACGCTGTCTTTCCTATGTTGTGGCAACCCACTATTCATCTGCATGTTTTGTTGCTTATCCTGTTTGCATGTACGGTACAGATCACTTTTTGACTGTTCGAAAACTTCAACACTTCAACGGGTAGGCGGAAGTATTCATGCCGGCCGCGGTGGCCGAGCGTTCTGCGACGCGCCAGTCACAGTCTACATGGACACTTAATTCGGGGGTTCGAATCCCCCCTGGGGCATGGATATTTGTGCCGTCCTTAGTAATAGCTAGTTCATAAGTAGTTTGTAAGTTTAGGGACTGATGACCCCGTAGTTAATTCCCATAAGCTCCACAAATATTTCAACATTTTTGGAGTATTCATGCGCGTACCTTGAGTGATCAATTTCACGTGGGCATACCGAACGACTGGAGTTTAACACATGGGTACGTTAATTCATATCGAGTTGAATATGGATTCAGAAAAAAAATCTGGGATATTTTGACAGAGGAAATCAAGTGGGAAAAGGCAACTGGCGAGACCAGGTATCAATCAATTTTAAGGGAAATCAAGGTCCAAAGAGACAAGAGCCAACAAATAAAGGTCATCTAGACATAGAAGTTGTAAGTAATATTTTTGCAACCATGTTAATATCTCTGTTGTTTTCAGAATGAAATGACATAAAACATGAGTCTTTTGTTTCAGTAAATCAATAGTGATTCCAAAACATTGTTAGTGTTACAGGTCACTATTTTAAACATTTGTATCGAAAATAATCTGTCTAAATATTCACTGTGATTCCCTTCGGTGCACAATGTTGAATTTATATTGAATTTCTATTCGTTCTGCGTTTTGTTTGTGGTCGCTCTTGTGTACTTCCACTGTTTTAGAATGAAATGACATGAATCATGAGTCTTTTGTTTCAGTAAATCAACAATGATTCCGAAACATTGTTAGTGTTACAGGTCACTATTGTGTAGTATGACTTCTGTTTCTGATTCAGAAGTTTTCTTTCGTGCTATGTTTAGTAATATTTATATTTACTGCTCTGTTACATCCGATTTAGGTGGTGAATTTTGGCCGTTATTTATCATTCATTTAAAAAATGTAAGTTTAAGTGAATTTCGGTGAAGGAGTAGTTGTTGATATTATTTTCTGTCACGGTTTCTATACATATCGAATATTACGCGGTTTTTTATCATTGCTTTTTGTTGATTCCAGTGTGTTTATTAACCTATTTTATTCTCCTCGTTCACTGAATTTTAGTTTTCCGTAGAATAGTTTTGTTTTTCAGGAAATCATTTCATTCATAAATGATTGGTCGGACATATTCCAAGACATGAAGCAATCGCCTTTTAGTACTGTAATGAGATGTGTGGGTTAAAAGTTTTAGAGGTAAATTGAAAGACGAATACAGTAAGCAGGTTCTAAAGGATGAAGGTTACCGTTCTTATTCAGAGATTAAGGGGCTGGAAGAGGTTAGAGGTTAGATTTATTAAACAAATCGTTGCACTGAAGATCACAACAAAAACAACATATTATAGAACTTTCGTTACCATTATAAGTAACAGGGTCTCATCACCTATATGTAGTAATACACAGGGTGTATCTAGATATGTGGGAATTTTATGAGAACTGGATAGAGGACCTGACAACAAGCAATACATGTCCTGTACATACGTGATTTATTTGCATTCGTCGACGTGTTATTGTCCTTTCTTGTGATATATCTAACAAAGCCCACTTGACTTGCAGGTTCATCATTTCTACATCTACATACATACTCCGCAACTCACCGTAAGGTGCGTGGCGGAGGGTACACTATACCACTACTAGACATTTCCTTTCCTATTCCACTCCCAAATTGAACGAGGAAAAAAAGAATGCCTATATGCCTCCGTACGAGCCCTAATTTCTCTTATCTTGTCTTTGTGATCTTTACGCGAAATGTAAGTAGGCGGCAGCAAGATCGTACTACACTCAGCTTCAAATTCCGGCCCTCTAAATTTACTTAACAGAAATTCACGAAAAGAACGTCGTCTTTCTTCCAGCGATCCCCAATTGAGTTGCCGGAGCATTTCCGTGACACTCGCGCATTGGTCGAACCTACCGGTAACAAATCTAGCTGCTCGCCTCTGAACCGCCTCTAAGTCTTCCTTCAAACCGATCTGCTGCGGGTCCCAAATACTTGAGCAATACTCAAGACGTGGTCGTACAAGCGTTTTATACGCGGTCTCCTTTACAGTTGAAGTACATCTTCCCAAAATTCTCCCAATAAACCGAAGTCGGCTGTCTGCCTTACTCACAACTGTCCTTACATGCTCGTTCCATTTCATATCGCTCTGCGATGTTACGCTTAGATATTTGAACGACGCGACCGCATCAAGAAGCTCACTACTGATGCTGTATTCGAACATTATAGGATTGCTTTTTCTACTCATGCGCATCACCTTACATTTTTCTACATTGAGAGCTAGCTGCCATTCTTCGCACCAACTAGAAATTTTGTCTAAGTCAACCTGTATTCTATTACAGTCAGTTACAGACGACACCCTCCCATACACCACAGCATCATCAGCAAACAGCCGCAAATTACAACTTACTCTGTCCATCAGATCATTTATATAGATAGAAAATATTAGCGGTCCTATCACACTCCCCTGGGGCACGCCTGACGATACACTCGTCTCTGATGAACACTCGCCGTCGAGAACAACGTACTGCGTTCTATTACTTAGGAAGTCTTCCAGCCAGTCACAAATCTGTGAACCTATTCCATAAGCTCGTATCTTCGTTAGCAGTCTGCAGTGTGTCACCGTGTCGAACGCCTTTTTGAAGTCGAGAAAAACACAATCCGCCTGTTGCCCTTCGTCCATGGCTCGCAAGATGTCATGTGAGAAAAGGGCAAGCTGAGTTTCACATGAACGATGTTTCCTAAACCCGTGCTGATTCATGGAAAGAAGCTTTTCCGTTTCAAGGAAATTTACTATATTCGAACTGAGAATATGCTCCAAAATTCTACATGAAACCGATGTCAACGATATTGGCCTGTAATTGTATGGGTCAGTTCTCTTTCCTTTCTTATACACGGGAGTCACCTGCGCTTTTTTCCAATCACTAGGAACTTTGCGCTGAATTAAAGGTCCGCTATAAATGCAAGCTAAGTAGGGGGCCAATGCCGCAGAATAGTCTTTGCAAAACCGAACTGGTATTCCATCCGGACCAGCAGACTTTTTCGTATTTAGCTCTCTCAGCTGCTTCTCTACACCGGAAATACCTATTGCTATGTCCCCCATTTCGGAATTAGTACGTTGATCAAATGATGGTATATTTGTGCGGTCCTCCTGCGTGAAAGATTTCTTAAAGGTTAAATTTAGAACTTCAGCTTTCCGTTTGCTTTCTTCTATTACTGCCCCGGAATGATCAACTAGTGATTGGACAGTGGGCTTTGACTCGCTTATCGATTTTACATAGGACCAGAATTTTTTCGGGTTCTTGGAAAGATCTTTTGCTAAGGTATGGCTGTGATAATTATTGTATGCTTCACGCATCGATTTTTTTATAGACGCACGAATCTCTACTAACTTTTGCCTGTCATCATTTGCGTGTTCTTTTTTGAATCGAGAGTGCAACAGCCTTTGCTTTCTCAGCAGCTTTCTCACATTATTATTATACCACGGTGGATCTTTTCCATCCTTAATCGTCTTTACTGGCACATATTTCTCTAACCCTTTATTTACAATGCACTTAAATTTAGTCCACAATTCCTCTACATCCATAGTCCCGGAATTAAACGATGCCCATTCATTTTCTAAGTGCGATCGTAACATTTGCTTGTCGGCTTTTCCCAACAAAAACACGCTCCTAGCCTTCTTGACTGGTTTATGAACTTTGGTCACCATCGACGCTATGACGATATCATGATCACTAATTCCTGTCTCTACACAGACATCGGTAATAAGGTCAGGCCTGTTTGAGGCTATAAGGTCTAGAATATTTCCATTGCGCGTGGGTTGCCGGTTTAATTGCTCAAGACAGTTTTCGGAGAATGTGTCCAAAAGTAGCTCGCAAGACTGCTTGTCTGTACCGCCTGAAATGTAACTAGCGAGGTCCCAATTTATACTCTTAAGGTTGAAGTCACCTCCGACAAATATTGCATGGCCCGGATACCTATGCACTACCTGGTGTAGACTTTCCTTGAATGATTCTAAAACTGCTACAGCAGCACTGGGGGGCCGGTAAAAACACCCAACTATTAACTTTACTTCTTTTAGACCTGTTATGCGTGCCCAGATAACTTCACAGTTACTTTCAACCTCGATCTCAGTAGAAACAATATCTTTGTCCACAGCGATGAACACTCCTCCTCCAGTTGTATCAGATCTATCTTTCCGATATACATTCCACGATTCGCTAAATATTTCTGAACTTGCCACATCATCATTTAGCCAGCTTTCGGTGCCTAAAACTATCTGAGCGCAATGACTTCCATGCAGCGCTGCAAATTCGGGAACTTTGTTTCTAATACTTTGTAAGTTCGCGGCTAATATTTTTATGTTCGAATTTTTGTTTCGAACGTAGCCTGAATTCGCTGTTTGAATGCTGACAGGCGAGTGCTCATCAGAGGTAGTGCCTAGCCTAAAAAACCCCCATGTGCACTCCACAAGTACTCTGCTACCCGAGTAGCCGCTTCCTTAGTGTAGTGCACCCCTGATCTATCTAGGGGCACCCTACAATTCCCCACCCGATTCCTGGCATTTATGTCGGTACAGTGTAATTTACTGCGTACATTGCTCTACAGAAGGTGCTTAAAATGGCAAACGCGAGCTTTAATACAGGCTTCTATGTGTCGCATCGCTGACTGACACATTCGGCTCCATATTCCAGGCGTGTGTCATATCTGCTGACACCATTGCTCTATGCGCTGACGCAGTAATTCCACGTTATGAATTGGTGTAACATAGATATTGACCTTCAAATTACCTAATAAGTAGAAGTCTAATAGATCGAGGTCGGGAGAAGGAACAGATCACAGTGGTGCTCCGTGATCCCCTATCAATTTGTTTGGGAACCGATTGAATAAAATTGCTCTAGCAACACTAGCAAAATGAGGCGGTGCTCCATCATGAATGGACCTCCTGTAGAGAATTGTAGGTAGTAAACAGCACTGTATCAACCTAAATGACGAATTGGCCTACAGAACCTGCCAGTCTTATGTAGACCATACCAAATTATTCAAATGCGTTAATGAAAGCAAATAAATCATGTGTTTTGTAACATTATAATCCTGGCGTTTTCCCTGGATTTTCCGTTCATTTTTTATTATTTCTAAGAAGTAAAAGTCTCTTTCTAATCTTGTGGATATATATATATATATATATATATATATATATATATATATATATATATATATATATATATATATTTAATTTAATGTAGTGCTCGCTTACTAATGTATATAATGCTGCGGTAAATATTTTAATTTGCATTGGGTAAACGCCGTTACGCGAAAGGCTACGAGGAAAGTTGTCTGTGCCAGAGATTTATATTGTGAGGAGAATGTTGTTTCTGTCGAGCGGGTGACACTCGTAAACCGGAAGCTGTCTGGATAAGAGACAGTGAAGTGGAGCTCGAAGTAAGTGTGTGCGAACGTGCAGTGTCGCGTTGAGTTCATCAGGCCTGTGTGAAGCGGCGTACTAATTTCACGACACTTCAGCTGTCATGAGTGCAGGCAGATGCCGCAGCTTCTAATTACATAAACAGGCTGCCCCGTAATTTCTCGCTCATCATGGTAGTGCGTCTGCAACTTCATCTTGCTTTGTCGGTGACAGCACGCAAGCATCTCAGCATCTACGAAGAACTGTAAAACCGCTCCAGTACTTTCTCCAAGTAACAGATTAAGCGTTAAGTAAAGCGTTTTCGAATTTTTTGTGTGTTTTGAAACATTAATACTATTATAGCATATTTTTCGAACTCTCTGGTTGCTATACCGAGCAATTTGATCGTCTAAGCTTTTTCCAAATTCACGCGTTTCATATTTAAAGCTGGTAAACATACGTCATTATTTTTCGTTGACACTGTTAAACAGTTGATGACATGTGTGTTAACCTACTGTTATGCCACAGTAGTTAATGTGATTATTAATTCATTACCGTTTTAATTAATTACGTATCACACACAGAGTGCCTAACTGGGCTGGCGACCGTATTTAATTAAATTATAAGTAATTTTCTCTTCAAAATATGTGTATTTTCTCCTATATATGTCAGTACTTACGTGTTCGACGATTAATTGTTTCGAAATGCATTGACTAACTTAACATAGAGCAGAGTAGGTGGAGCACTTTATCTATGTTAATAATTCGTAGTGGCAACACGTGTCGACATTTCTTTTTTTTAATTTTATTTATTTATTTGCAATATCCGATCGTTTTAGACAACACTCCACACGATCCATTTCATTTACATTTTATCCCACGGATTAATAACTGTTAAGTAAGGAGGTTGTTACAATGCGCCGGACACGTTGTGTTTGTAGTCTGGTCCACTATGGAATCTCCCTGAGTTATTCCACATATTGAGATATACCCTGTATAATTATGTTAAAAGTGGCCCAGTTTTAACTTATCAGTTTTTATCCTAAAGCATTAATAAACAAAATGTTCAAAATGTTTGTTAAGCTTATGGGACTTAACCACGGGGTCATCAGTCCCTAAACTTACAAATTACTTATTAACTACCTTATACTAAAGACGGCACAAATATCCATGCCCGAGGGGGGATGTGAACCCTCGATCGCAGTGGCCGTGCAGACCGTGACTGGAGCGCCTCAGTCCCCTCGGCCACCGCGGCCGGCCATTAATAAACGTTTCACACACACACACACACACACACACACACACATATATATATATATATATATATATATATATATATATATAAAAGGGGTCCAAGCCGTATATAACACGTTCAAATAATAATTCAGTAATAATCCACCTGAAAAGAAGGGCCTGAAGGCGAATTATTTGAGGCGAAGCATGGGAACAGGTTACAGCCTTTCCTACCTACTTTTATTTCTCTTCTTGAATCAATTTAATTTCTCTTTTATAATTTTCTGTTTAGAATTTCATCTATATTAATTTGTAATAAAGCTGTCATATATATGACGGTGAGTCAATTAAGCTATTCACCTGAAATATTTCTGGAACCGTTTAAGATAACGTAAATCTATTTTGACCTATATGAAGTGTAAGAAAGTCCTTACTAAACAATGTATTGTCTTTTACCATAACAAAATTAATTACATAGATTTTGATATCGAACTCCTTTTTGCATATAGAATTATGGCAATTTCTGCTGTTTCTATGGTAGATCTCAAAAAGATGAGTTGAAATGCGTTTCACACATCGAGATCCAATAATATTTAGAGCCTAACATTTGTCTGTTATTATCAACAATTCTATCTTATGTGGAAGTCCATGATTTTATACCGAAATAAGGAAATGATTCAGGTCGAACAAGGAGAAAACAGTGTTACACCGCCGCGATACAACAGGGCAATAGAGGAGAACGAGCTTGTATTTTTTTCTAATTCAGGTGTGTCGAATGCTGGGTAGTTTGGAAAATCGAAAATCATGACTCTTCGTTTGTAAAATATATTTCTCGAAACTACCAATCACACGTGAACCAGACAAAATACAAGTTCCTTTACTCTATGGGATATTTGTAAAGGCATCGCGGCAGTGCAGCACTATTACCTCCTTATCCGACGTAACTAAATTTGTTTTTGTGTGTGAAATCACGGATTTCCGCACCAAACAGCAACTAATTTTAGTTCAAATTAGATAAACCGTAGACTCTAAATATTGTAATTTCGCCGAAACGGCTTATCGGATTTCGATTTGTGAAAGGACGTTGAATTCACCGATAATAGCAGCAGACATTGCTGTAGTTCCATTTGGAAAAACGATGTTGATATCGTTAAAATTAATCATTAAAACAGGGAAAAACAGCTTTGGCCGCATTCAGACCTTTGTTTCGACTCTAGAAGATGACCAGACACTGGTTGAAATCGATTTATTTGAAGGTTCCAATGCGGTCAAAGTTGTTTCTCCCTCTTTTAATAATTTTAATGTCGTCACTCTGCACTGGACTCCAGATGGAGTCGTCTTCATTTATGTAATCAACACACCCATGACGAGAGACTATACGTCGTTTAGAGAGGACTTTCTTACAAATCATCAGACTGAAAACGGTATTCAGATATGTTAAACGATTCCGGAAGTATTTTAGATAAGAAACTTAGCTAAATCATCCCTTCCACAGAAACAAGACACGCGATTTCCACGAGACAAAAAAGGAAAAAAATAGTTCGAAAGTTTGTAAATCTACGGCACTTAACTTCTTTGGTTATTAGTGCCTATGCTTACAGACTACTTAAACTATGTTCAGCTAAGCTAAGGACAAAACACACACACAGACACACCCATGCATGAAGGAGGACTCGAACCTCCGACGGAAAGAATCGAGCAATAAGTATCGAAGTGTCTTACAATGTTCGGCCACTCCACCGGGGCTATTAAATTTCAATCTCTCAATCGAATCTGCCATCACGACTGAGTCATGTGCTATTAACGTTTTGTTTCCACCTATTTTAAAATCCCCCGACCAGTGTACCTTTCCAACATGTGATACATAAGTAATACGAACTACAGTGGTGTCGGCTTACAGCGTTCTCTTAGATGGTGATTCTAGGCCTGGGGAAAATCTTCTTACTAAACGTATGGCGTTATGTTCAAAATGTTTGTAAACCTATTGCACCAAACTGTATGGGGATCAGTTCCAAGACTTACAGACTACTTTAACTAACTTACACTAAGGACACATGGCCGGCCGCGGTGTCCGAGGAGACTGAGGCGCCCCAGTCACGCTCTGCACGGCCACTACGGTCGGGGGTTCGAATCCCCCCTCGGGCATGGTTATTTGTGCCGTCCTTAGTATAAGGTAGTTGATAAGTAGTTTGTAAGTTTAGGGACTGATGACCCAGTAGTTAAGTACCATAAGCTTATCAAACATTTGAACATTTTTGAACACACACACACATGCCCAAGTGAGAACTCGAATATCGAACGGTGAGGAACAGCGCGCTCCGCAAGAAGGCTTCTTAGAACACTGGACCATTCCACCGTGGCTCTCATGAAACTGCCTTGGTCCCATGCCTACGTGCGTAGCAGCAGGGGTGGATGGCAGTTCTCGTTGGTTTCGATTAAGTAGAGAATAGTAGGAGACCGACACAATTTCTTTCAGATGCCGGGCCACAATAGTCCAAGAGAAAATAAATTAAAAGAAGAATAGTCTTTCATTTGTATTTATTCCTACTCGCAACAATGAAACGCTTCAAGCAGCAACTAAAGCACATAAAAGTCAATGGACCGCAGGGTTCACTCGTAAAAGAAACTAACTGCGCTACGGACGAGAAGGAGTTGCCGGTGGCGAGACGTGAGTGAACTGCGTAACAAGAGCGCCGTCTGGGCAAACCGCTGCCGGCAGTTGGGCCCTCGATAAGCAATCAGTGTGGCCCGGCCGGTACTGTAAACAGCGGCGGCGGTTTGCACTACGCGGTCGTCTTACAGTTTGTCCGGCCGAGGGGCGCGAGCCGCCGCAGCCGGCGCTCGATACGGGGGCGGCGCCGGGGGCGGCGGGGGCGGAGGAGGAGGAGGCGGGGGCCGCGGTCCGCTAAATTAGGGCCGGCAGCAACTTTCCTTTGTATGCGGCGCGGCCACACTTTGTGCCCGCCTAATGGAAACTGGAAATTGGGCTCAGGTGGAGGCGGCGCAGACGGCGCCGGCAAAACCCGCGGCGTCGCGTTGCCGCCTTTTGTGGGCCGGCCGGTGGGGGCGGCGGGGGCGGTGGCGGTGGTGCGTGCTCCTGGAGGGCCTCTCCCACTGTATCCTCACCACAGCGTCGACTAGTCCAAGAAGGCGAGAACAGAGTACCGATTTCCTAAATGACCGCAGACCGCAGTCTTCTGCAGTGTTACCCGCAGTCACTGAGTGTTATAAAGTTTCGGATAAATGTTAAAATGTTTGTAGAACTTATGGGACTTAACTACGGGGTCATCAGTCCCTAAGCTTACAAACTACTTATGAACTAGTTAAGACTAAGGACGGCACAAATATCCATGCCCGAGGGGGGATTCGAACCCCCGACCGCAGTGGCCGTGCAGACCGTGACTGGAGCGCCTCAGTCTCCTCGGCCACCGCGGCCGGCAAAGTTTCGGATGCCTTCATACGTGGTATTATGAAGACAAGAAAAATAAGTCGAGGGGCAATTTTATTTTTAACACATCGGCTCCCATGCGATCCAATATAAGCTGTAAGGTGGCTACTGAATGGAAATTTCCAACCTTGCGTTTTGGGAATCTATACAGGTTGTTTCACTGTGTTTGCCTCTGCAACTTATAAAATAGTAGGTGACGGGAAATTTTAATGCGGTAGGTCAACACACGAAATGTAACACTTTCTGCGGAGCTATGAACATAGTTTATTGTATCATTTTCCAAAGAGTTACAGCACAAAGATATAATTTTTTAAATGGAACAATAGCTTTTTTTCTATCGGATTCGTTGAAACCAGCTGCGCCCAAATCAATTTAAACTACATTCCTATCACTGTTAGTTTGGGAGCTACAACCCTTCAAAGTTCAGGGGGTGGAGGCTACGACAGCGTAGCTGACTGGCTGTTGGTCATGAGGTAGCGGGCCGTGCCCCAGGGGATAGCCACTCGGCCAGTCAGCTACGCTATCGCAGTCTCCGCCCCCGGAACTTTGAAGGGTTGTAGCTCCCAAACTAACAGTGATAGGAATGTAGTTTAAATTGATTTGGACGCAGCTGGTATAAACGAATCCAATACACGATAAAAAAAACTATTGTTCCATTTAAAAAATTATATCTTTGTAGTGTAACTCTTTGGAAAATGATACAATAAACTATGTTCATAGCTCCACAGAAAGTGTAACGTTTCTTGTGTTGATCTACCGCATTAAGATTTCCCGTCACCTATTATTTTATAAGTTACAAAGGCAAACACACTTAGTGAAACACCCTGTATATGTTGGCAATAACATATATATAAACATCTTTGTTGGGTCCGCAAGGATTATCTTTGGCGGCCTGTAGGCGGGGTTTGCTCGGTGTTGCCGCGCGGGGAGTCGGAGAGTAGTAGCGGAGCGTGACGGTTGCGCTGGAGCTCGCGGTGGACACAGCCCGGAGTTTTTCATGATGCTGCTAATTTTTTGGTAATTTATTTTCAATGTTTTTCGCATTGCGCAAGGTCGCTCATTTCATTTTAGTTTATTTTATATAACTTTCCATTCAGTAGGAACCTATACACGACTTTGATTAATTCGTGGCTCGTCACTGTAATTGTTGTAACAACATGGTTAGGGCATTAACCTAACGTAATAATAAAAAAAGCAGTTCCTTTCACTTTTTGACATTTTGACTTTTTATAATTCATCCTTTCCTGAGGGTAGGGCTGCATCCCTGTTTTAGAAACTGCCTCATTGCACGACTTCGAAATAATTTGCACATTCTTCATTTTTATAGTTTATGTTACTCGTGTCGAATTTGCTGATTGCTAATTTTCTAATTTTCTTTAATACAGATTTATTCAGTTTGATTGGTTTAATTTTGTGATTATTCTTGACGATGTAAGTGATTATATGTTAATGGTAATTAAGTACATTGTAGCAAGTGGGTGATATGAACGATATGAAGTGAAGAATGTGAGTTGGTGTGAAGCGATGTATCACTTCCCTTTTTACAACAAAATAATATTTCTTGCGTGCATTCATTATTTGGTTATGCAGACTGATTGTAAAGTAATACTAAGACAGGGCCAACAAGTACACCACAGTAAGACATTCTTTTATTGTTCTCGTAAAGTGACTATCAGCCAACCAAGATTTTGCATCTTGTTAATCCTTCTAATATTATAGCCAGATAGCGTAAGTTTCGACGTGCCCAAACTTGCCTTACGTAGGTCAGCATTACGGTGCGCACTAATTGTCAAGTTACTCTCCTAGTAGTATTGCAGTCAGATCCATAATTTTAGTAGCCCGATACCATCATTTTTGTAGACCCCTTTTAGTACTGCAGGCAACACACGCACACACACATATTAAGAAGCCCCGTTACACACACATCAACCTGTCCCGTTGCAAAGCTCACAGTTATACAGCTAATGACGCCGAGTGTACATTTGGTTCACGTATAGACTGTGTCCAGTGGCTCACATGCAGAGTTGTTGTTAGAGGCCTCGTGAGTCTTATAGTTCTCGCAAAAATAATGCGTTTCATGTATGGGTTTAAATGTGGTGGCTCCACTTAATACACCGATGTTCACAGCAGTTATGTGCTTGACCCTTTATTGTACAGTGGGAGTATACTGTGTTGTGGAAATTCGTTCAGAAGTAGTTACCACAACACACCTTCTTCGCACTATTAAGAGTGACACAAAAAGGCAACGAGAAAACTGTAATATTTACACAACTGAGAATAAAGCAAACTATATCTTCACAGAACAATACAAAAATATCCGTGATCAAAGGATACGAAATTGTTTTAAAAGTTTTCTACGATAAACATATAATTCCTTTTATTATTTTTTAAATTTATTTCTTTATTTTACACCTGTTGTTATTTTAAGTCGTGTTGTGAGCGACATGCACCATGTGGCCACAGTTCATAAGTGCGACACTGTATACATTGCCTTCTTCGTTCATCTCTTCCCGTCCCCATTCCCCCCTCCCCGATCAATCTAAAGAAACTTTGTTGGTTGTCAACGAAACAATGATTGTTGCGGGGTACACTTTCCCATATACGGTTCAAAATTTATGTAAACTGTGACCTACCGGTTGGATTAAAGGTGAAGTGTCATAACATTAATCAAGATCGAGGCAAAGGTTTGGATTCAAATGTTCAAATGTTTAAATGTTTGTATAGCTTATGGGACTTGACTACAGGGTCATCAGTCCCTAAACTTACAAACTAGTTACGAACTAGCTAATACTACGGACGGCACAAATAACCATGCCCGAGGGGGATTCGAACCCCCTTTGGATTACATCCTCTTGTGTTGAAGACATGGATATGATCAATTTTAATTAATTTTTACGTAAACGTCAGTCTAGATGGATTATTTATTATTATTTATTTCTTTGGTAACCGATTTCGGCCACTTAACTGGTCATCTTCAGACTTCAACTGAAGTGATATATAATATTAGAGGAATAAGTTATTTCTAAAGTGAGTATTTAAATAATAAGAATGAAATATACCCATAATGTTGGCCACCTTCTGTTCTCAGCTGCAGCCGTGTAAAAGGATGAATGCCGACTGCCGTAGACGTAGGTGCAGTCATCCTTTAAATACTAGAAGCTCCGCCCTCTAATTCAAACGTTGATCAATTGTATATAAGTCCTAACGGTAGTTATTATAAAACTGGATTTCGATATGCACACAAACCAAATTATTATGCAGATTTTTTAAAATTATAATATGTAATACGTAGTGTATGTAATTCTCTAGAATGAACATTAAGAAATATCTTTCAAGATAATATAAAATATCAGTAATAAATATGTATCCTGCCCTCTGTGTTGTATGCAGCATACGACGAAGATACATAGAGATGTTAGTTGAGTTTGGTATCCATAGATGACATATTAAAAATGAGGAGGTCGTGGGCTGTAGCTGATTGACATTGGAGAAATGTGTCAATAGCGGAAGACTGGTCATGGCAAACGTTATTACATTAAAATATACAATGGACAATATTTGCTAACTCAGAAAGCATTAAACGTAAAAGAAGTTAAACGTATATTATGTATTGTCATATAAAATGTCATATGCAGCATTTAAAAACATGAACAGCAATGTGAGGCTGTTTATTATAATTAAAAAACAAAAAAAACAGAAATCCGAGGAACTATGTTACCATTGGTAGATTGTAAAGTGTAATATTTTTGTCTTGGATGTCAGTCTGCAAAATGTGTTTGTACATAAACTGTGGAAAATACATTTAAATATATACGAACTAACAATCCAAGGCTGATATCAACTGATATCTGATATTGCTGCTCTATTTTGGTTGGTTTCAGGCATCAAGTAATTATGCGACACATCTCATTGAAAGCGGTGTCTACCGGCCTAATATGGCAGGAATTTGGCCAGAGAGGCGCTGCATATTCGATCGCAGAACAGCACAAAGCCAACGCCGAAGCTCGAATAGTGGCTGCCTGTGCACCCCACTTACATTCCCTTTATTATCTTTCTATACTGTTTCTCGCATATATTTCTTATAAAATGTTCTGCTAACACATTCTGAAGTTTAAGATCCTATCTGAGGTCACAAGGTATTTTGGGGCAAAGGAATATTCAAATTCAGAGCCTTTCAGTGAAATGCACTGTGTGATCAAAAGTATACGGACACCTGCCTGAAAATGAGTTACAAGTTCGTGGCGACCTCCATCGGTAAGTCTGGAATACATTATGTTGTTGGTCCATCTTTACGTCGAGCTTCATTGATATCTTGATTCTTTTTTCCATCTTGTTGAGGGGAGACGTACAATTCTACAACCATAAGCCTGCCATGGCACTGATGGTTTTTTCCCTTTTTTTTATTATTTACTCATTAATTGTGAGTTCCAGGGAAACGGACGTTGACGGTGATCCGCAGGAGAGGAAAGTATGTCCATATGTATATATATTTTCCGACATCTGCTGCTCATCTAAAGATGAAAAGCCTATATGTAATATACGAAAACTTGTGTTGAACCAGGACTCTAACCCCGGACTCCCGCTTTTCGCGAGCGATCGCTTTGTAGTACAGTCATCGACGGACAAATACGGAAAAATCGTGTAGTCCCATATTTTGTACAATAGTAGGGAAGATCTTAAAGGGCATACTAAAAGCCTCGACCCTTTGGATGTGAATTTGCACGTGGGTGGTCGTTTTTAAAGGTACACTTTTTATGTTTTTCCTAAATAACTCGAAACCATTATCTCTAGACAAAAAGTACAAAATTAAAATACATAACATTTACTACAAAAATGCGCTCGTAGTAATTTCGCTAAAATCAATATTTTGCGACATAAGGTAAAAGCAAAGTTGTCAAATTCTTAAAAACCGAATTTTTATTCTATAAAGTTAAAATTTAAGTTGCGATCGAATAAGAATGAATGTACTACTTCTAATAGTCTCTTGCAGTGTCGGGGGATTCGTTATGTGCACTTGTGGTGTAAGGGACGGTTAGAGGCTGGAAGGCTGAGCCGTTTTTTATCATATGTTCCTGTGTTATACTGACCAATTACATTTTATGAGGCACATGCTGTGGTTCTGCAAATATGGGTACACAGGTTTGCACAGATTGTTTTACATATACTGACTAGTAAAAGCTCCAACTTTTATGTAATATGTTTTTAAAACGTCTATAATTTGCATTCGGTGTTAATGGCCCTTCCTTATACCTCACTGCTGTATTTTCCGTCTTATTCTGAGACGTGGTCAACTTGTGATGATATTTTCTCATTTTCTGTTTATTTGGTGTTTTAAGTTCACGTTACGTTTCCATAGTGGAATGAAGTTTCCACTTCACTTTACGTTTCTCTGGTGTGATCAGCTTGGGATGTGTTTCCAACTTCACCGTAGGGTCACGGTGTTCTTTATTTCTGTTCAGCTGTGGATTTTGAGTGTATGATGTGTGTGTGTGTGTGTGTGTGTGTGTGTGTTATATGCGCCCGTGCGAGCATCCGTGTGTGAGTGTGTGTGTGTGTGTGAGGCATAGGCAGGATTGCGGTGGAGATAGTGGTCTGGGTTTTTCCCAATGATGAGGGTTGTGGTTGCAACGATAGCGTAAGGTCATTTATTAATGTGTATTTCTATGTTAAGCGTTCATTAATCATCAAAAGTGTGTAGGTTGCTTGCTTTATTTGGTCTTTCATGAGATGTTTCTTTTCTGTTTTGTACTTGTGAATACAGTATTTTCTTGTTTTGACTTATTCTAATGACTTCCATGTCCGTGAGAACATTTTTTATTTTTTTTATTTTTTATTATTATTATTATTATTATTTTTTAAAATGTTCTGAAAATTTTTGAAATATTTCACACCTCCACAAACGCATACTTGGTTTTCTTTTTGGTTGACCCAATTGTCTTCCATCGAATGTATTCCGATTTATTAGGCATATTTTTGGTTTCTTGTAACGGTACGGTTTCATTTAATGTTTCTTGTTCAAATGATTGTAAATCTATCGGACCAAACTGCGTGGTCATCAGTCCGTAGCTTAGAAACTACTTAAACTAATTAAATTAACCTAAGGACAACACACACACACCCATGCCCCAGGGAGGACTCGAACCTCCGACGGCGAATAACCGCGCTCTCCGCGGCAAGGCGCCTTAGACCACTCGGCTACTCCACCGCTGCAATGTTTCTTGGAGAATATTTCTGATGTGAATTGTTAGTTGGTGAGCTACTTTGATCACTATCTTGTTTGTGTGTGTGTTTGTGGTTGTATGTCGTAAAATATCATCTTTTGTTTTCTGCCTCTTACTCACTTCGCGTGTAGGGCTGGGCTTTCCTTGTGTAGATTGATAGTGACCATTTTTACTAAAGTATTAATTCCTTTCTTGCAGTTATCTGCGTCTAATTGGATGATGTTTAATCTGTGGCACATGTATACAAGTGTTATTAGTATCTATGAGTCAGTGTGATTGAGGTACAATTGTGTATGATGCTAATATAAACAACACTGACACCCTATGGTGAAGTGGACCTAAAGTTGCTCCAACTTGTGAAGCGTTAGCTGATATGCCAAATTTAATAGAATAAGAAAAATAAGGTGAAGTTGTGATATTAGAGACACGGTGGGAAGCTGATTGTTTCCATGTGAAAAGCGGATTTTGCCAGGGTGTTGGGTTCCCCAGCCGGCCGGCTACCAGTTTGTACCTAGTGAATGGGATACAGCAGGTAGTCAGGTTTTCCTAATGTGGTCGGAAACCGGAAGCAACACTTTTGAATGAGCGAGGCCGGCTAACCCAGAATGCAACTGAACTACAATATAGGCACACACATTATTCTAAAAATTCATATAAAATCTGGGAATGATCATACGGCAAATATAATTATATGAATGGATTCAGGAGACTTGCGAGAATCAAACGCCGTAATTACAATTTCAATATTCCTTACAGATAAAAGCCGATAAATCTCGGTACTATAATATTATAAGACTTATATTTATAATTATTGATACTTAGTGTTGATCAGTAACGATTTAAGAGCAAATTGGCAGCATTTCACAACGCTACCTATCTAAAAAGACGTACCACGTTATTTGCGTATTCTTTCAATAAACTTTATTTTTCTCTCTTGTTCTGCTTTTCGTTGAGGTAGTAATATTCTTGTGTCAAACATAGATTCCACTACAGAAACAATAAACATGAACCCAGTAAAGCTCATTACATTCATGTATGTATTTTATTATATTTAATATTATTCTTAGTAACGTTAGTTTTATGTTGAAGACTGTCGGCCATGAATATTTCATGGCCGACTAAAAAATTGTAGAAATGCAGCAGATAATTTATATATAAGCAATTATAAGTATTAGTGGACAATAACTGAACATATTTTTATAAAAAGCTATGATAAATTAAATATTAATTGTGTAACTATATTGACGGCGATAGTATATTTGAACTGTGAGATGCCATGCTTAATGACTATCTGAGCAAAGAGCTTCAGTCTCAAGCGTTTTTAGTATTGTTAAATATATATTTGCTTGTTAAATATAAACAATATTTGTAGGGAGGTGTTCAAAGCATTTAATTCGGTGATATTCAAATTTATAATATTTTGGAAGGGAAATTATATTTTAAATATGAGGCGTTAGGATGCGCGGAAGGATACAATTTTGGAAGCAGAGGGAGCACGCTTTCGAACGCTTGGGAAGGGCCTCGCAACTTGGATGTGTTGATGAAAGGTTGTGACGCTGGGCGGTCTGAAGCCGCGTTACGAACTTGTGATTCGAAAAGATAGACAGCAGTAGTGTACATGTGTGATGACAAACTGTGTTTTATAACAAATACTGTAATCGCGGATTAATTAGGAACTACAATGTTCGATGGACTTCACTAATTTACGAATGATAATTTGGAACTTTTACTCTCGAGTGCGTGTGATACTTATTATGCCTCTCATGAACAATAGTTGGGGAAATATTCAGTTATTTACTGATGTATAAAGTACGACAACCTCCGCGTTTCATGTCTAATGACAGTACTAAACTCCATTTATGAAAAATTACTTCGTGAGTGAAGTATCTTGGAATACATTTTGTTTGTCATTCAGAGGTTTAATTTAAGTTTTTTAAGTTTTTTAAATATATTTTCACGTCATCATATGCAGATTGATAGACTGGCTAAACTACAGATTAATTATTGAACTGCCGGCCGCGGTGGCCGAGGGGTCTGAGGCGCTCCAGTCACGGTCTACACGGCCTCTACGGTCGGGGGTTCGAATCCCCCCTCGGGCATTGATATTTGTGCCGTACTTAGTCTTAGCTAGTTCACAAGTAGTTTGTACGTTTAGGGACTGGTGACCCCGTAGTTAAGTCCCATAAGCTACACAAACATTTAAAACATTTTAAAAAAACTATTGAACTTGTTTAAACAGATTGGGTAGCTGTTTATGGCATAGAAGCTGACATAAATAACTCACTCCTATGAACAGAGCAAACGAGCCGTAAACGTTTACTACCCTGAGTTATGTATTTCCCAAGTCTTACTGGTGAGAACCGATAGAAAGGTCGCAAAGTGATAATAAAAATCAAACAAAAAAGGAAGTGAGGCAAAACTTCCCGTGTCTAAATGAAAGCTACACTGCAAGTCGACTAACCTTAATTACCAACACGGATTAAAACCAATGTTATTTAAAGAAGTGATATTAACACTTAAAGTAAATTAACTACCAAAATCGCTGCGGTGGAGAGGCTATGTGCTCTAAGGCACTTTGCTGTACAACGCGCAGTTGCTCCGTATCGGAGGTTCGAATCCTCTCTCCGGCATTGATGTCTGTATCATGCTCAAGTTATATTAAGTTAGTTTAAGTAGTTTTAAGCCTAGGGATTGATAACCATAGTAGTTAAATTCCATAGATTTGAAAACATTTCAACTTTTGCTACACCAACATTAAATAACACCTGAAAGTTGCACAGGTCACATCAATGTTGATAAAAGGGAATAGGAGATATCCGCAATATTGCAATACCCATATCATTTACGTCAGTTTACGGCCGGACTTTAGAACACACTTTTAGAGAACGTTGCGATCTGCTTAGAAGAGAATGACTATTCATCTATAACCAATACGGATTCAAAAAAGTATCGTTCTTGTGAAATACACTTAGGTCTTCAGTCACATAAATTGATGGTTGACATCAACAAGGGATTTTATAATGATTCAATATTATTATATATCGAGAAGTTTGTTGACTACGTCAGAAGTGTGCTTATGAAATATCGTCTTAGTTGTGAGACTGGATTCGGATGTCAGAAAGGATCCAGTATGTACCAGTTGACGGAAGACACCACAGGGGGTCCCTCCTGTTGCTCGTATTACAAACAATTTGCAGACAACGTGAGCAGCCCTCTTACGTTCTTCACGAATGATGCTGCCTAGTCGTCAGAATATCAACATCAATTAAAAACGATTAAGATATCTGCAAGTTACGAAAATAAACAATTGACCCTACATAATTATAAGTGTGAAGTCATCCACGTGAGCAGTAAAACGAACCGTCAATCAGCATTTTCACGATAAATAAGTGAAATCTGAAGACACCGAATTCAGGTAAATGCCCTGGAGTTCCTATTACCAAAAATTTAAATTCGAAAGAACACATAGAAAATGTCGCAGTGACTGCAAACCTAAGTCTAAGTTTCATTTGCAGAACTGTTAGAAAAATTGTTCTACACTGCACTAGTAAGTTCTGTTTTGGAGTACTGCTGCGTATTGTGGAATACTCAACAAGTGAGACTGACGGAAGATATAGAGAAATTTCAGAGAAGAGCTGTGCGTTTTGTATTATCACAATACACAGAAGATAGTGTCACGGAAACGTTGCACAAGTTCGAGAGAAAATAATTAAAAGAAAGGTGTTACTCGTTGCGGCGAGATCCATTTGTGAAATTTATGTCACTAACTTTCTCCTCCCAAAGTGAAGATATTTCGTTAGCACCCACTTACATACGTGGAGATAATCACCAAATTAAAATAAAAGAAATCAGATCGACCACGAAAGATTTAGGTGTTTCATTTTCCAGCATAGTGTTAGATAATGGATAGGTAGAGAAATGCTCTAGCAGTGCGATCAATCATCTGCCAGGTAGTTATCCTAAATGTGATTTACAGAGTGTATCTGTAGATCTTGATATAGACCTTGTGATGTCCTCCCATTTTATTTGGTTTTTTCACTGTTATAATTCAATAACAGAACGTAACTGTATTATCAAACATCATTGACCAAAAGTTTTGAAATAACATCGTTTTTTTATCACGGAAATTCAATAATGTCACAGTCGTTATTTCATTGCACTTCTTTGTGTCATGAAGTAAAAATGGTAAAAATATTGTCACAATTTGTAAAATATTCCACCCATGTTCACAGCGGCACATAAGTAAAGCTTAAATACAATTGTTAATTCCGCTCATTACTAATTACCGCCCAACCCTGATTTAACTGAATTATAATTTTAAATTTGCAGTGGAATGCTGGGGCCACGGCTGGCGGCTGCTCGCTGCAACTACTATTTTTTTACTGAAATATCGCGAATCAACACGTATTTAAAAATTAAAGTCACAGATGTATACTCGACATGTATATTTTAATATATTTTAGTATCCTTTCTACGCATAATACACACCTTATCCAATTCTCAGATCGCATTTAATAAAACAATCTAACGAGGCTTCTAATAAAACTACGTACCTCTTACAAGATGTCCTTTTTTCAACCTAGATCTGACCAACAAGAAGAATGAGAAACTGTGCTCACTATTATTTATAAATGAACAACAACATAGATAATAGTATTTTATATAATTAATTACAATCATTAAATTTTTCACACATATGAAGTCTTTGGTGGCATGAAGTGCATAACATCAGGGTCGCAATGTAAACAGTATTTTCAGTATGTTTACACACATTTTACGTTCTGTTATTGAAGTATATCAGTGTAAAAGCCAAATAAAATGGGAGGACATCACAAGGTCTATATCAAGATCTACAGATACACTCTGTAAATCACATTTAGGATAACTACCTGGCAGATGATTGATCACACTGCTAGAGCATTTCTCTACCTATCCATTATCTAACACTATGCTGGAAAATGAAACACCTAAATCTTTCGTGGTCGATCTGATTTCTTTTATTTTAATATGGTGATTATCTCCACGTATGTAAGTGGGTGCTAACGAAATATCTTCACTTTGGGAGGAGAAAGTTAGTGACATAAATTTCACAAATGGATCTCGCCGCAACGAGTAACACCTTTCTTTTAATTATTTTCTCTCGAACTTGTGCAACGTTTCCGTGACACTATCTTCTGTGTACTGTGATAATACAAAACGCACAGCTCTTCTCTGAAATTTCTCTATATCTTCCGTCAGTCTCACTTGTTGAGTATTCCACAATACGCAGCAGTACTCCAAAACAGAACTTACTAGTGCAGTGTAGAACAATTTTTCTAACAGTTCTGCAAATGAAACTTAGACCAAGAACCCCAAGAGAGGGGTCAGTCACTTATTTCGCCATGGGACTCTCACTTAATTGAGAGCAGTGTTATTATTTTACCTTCAGATACGGTAAAAATCATTTTTGCAATTAATTTCCGTACAATTATGAACAGACTTTTGGTTCAGTAATTCACTGGTGTAAAGAAGGACGGTGCTATAAAATACTTGCCCAGTAAATTTTTTTTAAATAGCTAACCAACGCAATAATGTATGTAATAAAAATAATAATTACATATGAATGTTTGAAATTCATCAGATCACGTTTGATAATGATGCAAGACAAAGCTCAAATATACCCAGTTTGTATTGTAAAATCAAACGCAAAAAACAAAACAAATATATATATATAACCTCCTGTTGGCCGGTGAAGAATAACAGCTGCGCTTGGCGTCTCTAAAAATTTCTGGAATTTGTCAACAGCATTATTGATCCCAATTGCCTCTTTAGCTGTCTGTAAGGGCGAAAATGTTGTCGAGGCAGGATTTTTGCACGAACTGACTTCTTCAATATATCCCATTAACCTTTCGATGGTATTTATGTCGGGCATTCTGGGTGACTTGATCAGACGCTTACAATGTCCAGAGTGTTTATCAACCCTCTGGCGAGCAATACTGATGCCGGTTGGCATGGTGCACTATCGTCGTTAAAAATTTCAATGTTTTTTCGAAACATGAACTACACGACTGGTTGCAGATGGTATACACGTAACCGAAGTTAAACCATTTCAATGCATTTGTCTGTTTAGGTGACCAGACGTCCACATGTGTCCGCGGTGTAGTAGCCGAGCGGTCTAAGGCGCCTCGCTGCGGTGCGCTCGCTTGCTCGACGTCGGAGATTAGAGTCCTCCCTGGGGCGTGTGTGTGTGTGAGTGTGTGTGTGTGTGTCTGTGTGTGTGTGTGTTGTCCTTAAGTTAGTTTACCATAGTTTAAGTTGTAAGTTACGGACTGATCATCACGAAGTTTGGTCCGATAGATTTACAAACATTTGGAGATTTTTGTAAACGTCCGCACCGTTGTGAGGTCAAGAGCAACTTGAACAGTGGCTTGTTGAGAATTACATCGCAGCAATTTTGCGCCACACTGCCAGACTACCGTCAGCTCTTACGAAGAGAGGTCGTGAATCAAATTAAATGTTCAAATGTCTGTAGAGCTTATTGGGACTTAACTATGGGGACATCAGTCACTAAACTTACAAACCACTTATGAACTAGCGAATATCCATCCCCGAGGGGGAATTCGAACCCCCGACCGTAGTGACCGTGCAGAACGTGACTGCCGCGCCGCAGACCGCTCGACCACCGCGACCGGAAGTCGTGAGTCATCTGTCCACTCTACGGTTTTCCAGTAGTCCACCTGTTCAACGGTTGCAGCCAGGCAGCCAAATATTGGACGCGGTGGAGTAGCCGAGTGGTCTAAAGCATCTCGCTGCGGAGCGGGCGGTTGCTCGCCGTGGAGGTTCGAGTCCTCCCTGGGGCATGAATGTGTGTTTGTGTTGTCCTTAGGTTAGTTTACCTAGTTTTAAGTAGTTTGTAAGCTACGGACTGATGACCACGCAGTTTGGTTCGATAGATTTACAAACATTTGAACATCCAAATATTGACGTTGTCCTGTTGTTAGCAACGGCACAAGAATCGCTCTTCTTCAGCCATGGCCAATTAAAGCAAAATAATGTCATAACCTATATGCGATCACTCAGGCGTACGATTGCCGTTCCTGATGTATATTACTTCTCAAACTATATCATTCCGGTGATAAGGCGATCGGATGTGGTTGTATTATCTAATTGGACACTTCTCCGCCGGATGACATTGGTGGCTACTTACAAGTACGTACCGTTAACGTGTCACAGTACGTGTTTCAGAGTCAATTGCTACCCGCCGTCCCGCGATCTGAGGTGTGAATTTCATTTAAGACTTTCAAGGGAAATGTAAGTGCAGAAAGGTACAAGGAAATAACAAACCAGTCAGACATTTGTACGAATAACGTCTTCACAATTACCAAAAATACGTATTATGCAAATACCGCTACCGAATGATGTGTGCTGATTGTGTTCGTAATCGTAACGGAGAAGTAGTGACTGACTTCTCAAGCAACTTTTACAAGAATATTTTGCCTTTAAATTTCCCTTTTTTTCTTACTTCTTTATAGTAATGTCTTTGTGATCAACAAGTTCAAACGCCGTTACTTGCACCCAGGACTATGAGTCATCAGTTTTAACTTTTCGTCTACGATAAATTCCAGATTTCTATTAAGGCTTTTTCCACCTTCCCCTCCTTGCAAACCAATGACTGAAACACAGTTGGAATTCTTCTTTATTGTTTGAAGGAGCAGCCTTGTGAGGTGCAGGCAAGGGCGGATTCTGGGTCCGGCAAAGGGGCCCGTGCAGTCTCCCCGCCAGACAGCCCGAAAAAAAGAAAAAAAATTGGGAGAGAAAGAGAGATAGAGAGAGAGAGGGGGAGGGGGTAGGGTGAGTGGGAGGGAGGGAGAGAATCTCATGTACGTAACGTAAATTGACTTTTTGTGTTATGCTTCCATTTCATTGCTTCTTTTAGATAAAACTACATGAAAGTCGTTAATTGTTTCGTGATTGCTTTTTAGATTAATGAGCTTTTTTACATGTTTTATTCATACGTAAATAACGTTAAGGGATTTAACTATGTGAAAAATTCGTGGAATTCTAGGGCTGCGTTCGCGTTGACCGTCAGGTGATTTCGGTAATCTCTTTGGATTCTTTGGGTCTAACATATGAAGCAGAGTGTCCGTATGTTTGTACGTGTTGCATACAAATCTATTGTTTTGTTCCAATCTTTATGAAATTTTGTACACGTAAGCTTCAATCCACGAGGACGGTCGCCGTAAGTGTAAGAATCACATACGATGTACGTTCACGAGATATGACGTCATAAACCGTGAGATGCGTGAAAAACTGCTGCATTTTGCGATAATTCTGCTCATTTTCTCCTAAACCATTGGACCTATTTCAACGAAATTTGGTACACACATTCCTTACCGTGAGGTAATAATTGCTGCATGGTTAGGAATCACATACGGCACATAGTTCAAAAGATATTACGTCATAAGCAATAGAAATCGTAAAAAATGCCATATAATGCGACGAGAATTTCGAAATACTGTATGAGAATGACAGTACTTGGTGACTTGCAACAAACTTTAAACATAATTTCAAAAATTTATTAAACTTTTTCTCGCTGGTAACCATAGTAAAATGATGAAAGGAAAAAAGTTTCTCTCTTACTACTTTTCCGCTGTTTATGGAGTAAAACTACGGCTTTCGGTATGACGTTACAATTTACAATTTCGACACTACGAATTGTAGCTGCAGGAAATTTTACAGATAGTATACACGCATATATTTGAGTGTACCCTCTAAATTTTATCACAGTACGACACATAGTTTATGAGATATGAGCACATAAACAATGGCGTTCATGGAAAACCACCTCATCACGCGCCAAGTTTTAATCTATTACTTCTTTACTATCAATTGTGTTCCCAAGGTATTTTGCAGACATACAACTCTTATACAAATGAATATATACGTGTAAAACGGCAGGAATAAATACATAAATACCCGAGCTACGCCGGGTATTCAGCTAGTAGACACTAAGAAATAGAACTGCCACCCATTATAACAGTTTATTTTAAGCTATACGTTCCATTTTCTAGTTATTGGCGGTAGTTAGAAATTTCACCGGAATTTTTCCGCACATCAGATACAGAGGATATTGGTAGTAGAAATTCGTCTATTAATATAGTCAAGAGTATTTTTGTTCATCGGAAAAGCTTTCTACGAAAGTTATCACGTTTTCCGTGGCAACTTAACGAGGTATGAAAAAGAAATTGATTCAGTACAAACGCGACACAGGAAATGCGATTTTAGGTTCCGATGGAATATCAAACTTAGCGCGACATATTTACCGCCGGATTCTGACCCGTTAATTGGATGACTTTTAGGACGGCTATTTTTCATTTCTCCGTTGTTGTTCAGTGCATGTTCGATAATGACACAGCCATGACGAAAACAGTACTATTTGTGCAGGTAAGTTGACGATTCGTGTGCTGGTTGTTGGTAGCGACAGGAGGCGTATACCATGGCTGCCTGGGAGCGAGGGCAGTGAGCGGAAGGCAGCGTCGCAGTGTTGGAAACGTTACCCTTAACGACGTGTGCAGTAATATTTCGTATCTAGGGGCAACGTAACGTTGGCAACGCTCCGAAAGAAATGAATTTCCTTCAACTAATGTAGAAGTTCCATGCTCCTGGCGTCACTAGTGAAAATCGTCTTCACTTGTCGCATTAATATACTCCATCCAACTACCGATACACTACTAGTTTCGGCGCACTATGGCGTCATTCTCAGGTACTTAATGTTACAAAAAAAAAAAAAAAAAAAAAAAAAAAAAAAAAAAAAAAAAAAAAGCGATGATTCAACCGCATTAAACGGTGAAAAGTTTAAGAATTTACCACAAAATATAAAGAGTATCGGAAATGTGGAACACCACATTTATCAAAATGACAATGAAACCACCTGCGCCGCCTCTGAATGTCCGGGTGGTCTGAGGCGCAACATTCCATTCTACGCGGCCGCTTCCATCAGAGGATCGAGTCCTTCTTCAGGCATGCATGTGTGTGTACTCTACTGTCCTTAAAATAAAGTAGTTTTTAAGTCTAGAGACCGATCACCGTAAGTTTGATCTCTTAGAATTAGAAACATTTTTTCTTTTCTTTTTGGAAACCATTTGCCCCAGGTTTTTGTAGAATCAACGTTAATTCATGTGGCTCATTCAATATCATAATCCAGAAGGTATCAAAGTACAAAACTAATTTTTCGACAGTATTGTACACTTGCTTGAGTTTTCAAGTGGTCAGACTTTTCAATCTCATAGTTCATAGTTCAGTTATTCCAAAGTTGTAAATATTTGGTGAAACCTATGCCAATTTCGCATGTCTTTCTATATAGAGATTCACATATACCCATCTGGCCAACTTGAGAAACAGTTACAAATCAAATCAAATTCAGTGCCTGAATACCCTGTATGCAGCTGTGTGTTTCATTCTGTATGATGATGAAGGATTAAACAAGTGTGCACACAACTGAACACAAGTCATTCAGGCTCTAAATTCTCTCTTTTGTTTTCGTTTACTTTTGTTTATTTTTGTGATAAATTTTGATACTCTTTATTGCTTAATATGGTTAAAAACTTTCGTAATCATAGGCACTTGAAAATTACCGCATAGTGCGCAGGAATGTACAGTGCATTGACAGTTAGATGGAAGTATATTATAAAGTTTATCCTAAGCAGCGACTGTGGCTTTGGAACATAACTTGTGTGTTTCTTATAGCAGTTATATGTGATAATGACTGCAATAAAATTTATTTCTAATATGCAAAAGATATATATATATATATATATATATATATATATATATATATATATATATATATATATATATAGACTGTACGATCGTAAAAAAAAGAAAATAATAATAATAATAATAATTCACTAATTTTCTAAGCGACTAAGGGTGACAGAGAACGAAATAATGATGATATACGTTTTTAATATTGATAAGACACAAATTTCAATTAACACTTAAATAAGGGGGTTTTCGTAAATATAGGATGGAGAACGGATTTGATGAAACAATCCATATATTAAATCTCGAAATAGTTTTGCAATAGTTGCCTGCTACACCACTCACCTTGGGTTTCAAGACATTCCCCAGCCTCTGCTACGACACAGTAACTGTACACTTGAAGTTGCGGTTGGAGGTGTGCCAATCCTCACAATTGTTTCTGAAAACGAACGACTTTGCCTCTTATGAGATCTGTCCGAATTATCTACGATACATGCACTGGTCGCTGGCTCATACAGTAGTGGTGTATGACGGTGTAATTGTTATAAATTCGGTAACTCATTATCTATTCACCATGCTGTAAAATGCACACTCTGGCTTGACATTTAATGGTACTATCTTACAATGTTATTCAGTAGTGTTAAGAATGTAGATTTGTAGCTCTTTCATCTGCGACTTCCATGTAATGAGTTAACAATTCTATTCTTTAACATTACTAATAGCTCTTAACAGACACATCTAACTTGAATGATTCCAATGACCCTTGTCAGCTGAACTGCGAAGCTGTGGTGATTGCTTGTCCCATCAGAGGGATGGCTGTTTCTCTTGTCCTTGTTTCAGCATCTTGAAACGAGCCTGTCTTTTCTCGTGTAGACCCCTCTGGGGTAGTTACGACCTTTTTTATGAGTCCTGTCGTTACATACCGAAGATGCTGTTCAGGCATGCGTATGCACAGAAATCAGTAAACACTAAAAGGACAACGCTGAAGTTCGCAAATCCTAAATAACGCAACATGTGTCTGACGCAGACTTTAGATCGGTCTCTGCTGCTACAATGACAGAGTATCTACATTTAACTGAGATTAATCGGGCTGTTACTATCGGTTCACGAGAGGTGGGACACAGTATCCCCAAGGTAGACATTATGTGGGAGGATTTCCCCGTACGACCTTTCAGGAATGCACCATGAGTATTGGGATTCCAGTAAAACATCGACTCTCCGACAAACGCAGCTGTAGGAAAACGATCCTGCAAGAACGGGCCATTGACGATTGAAGACGATCGTTCAACATGATGGAAGGGAATCCTTCTGAAAATTACCGCGAATTTTAATTGCGGGTCAGCAACAAGTGTCACCGAGCAGACCATTTAACCACAGTTGCACCGCAAATATTGCGGAAACGGAAAGTGCGATTGATGTGCGGTTTTCACAGAATGGATTGGTAGTCAAGGACTCGTATTGTTAGCCAATAAACAGATTGTAAAATTACATAGAACCTGTACTTTTATGCAAACATACAATTTTTAAAATGGAACAATGGTTGTTTCTATCATGAATTGGAATTTTCGACACAATCTGTGTACAAACAGTTTTGAATGACATTTTTATCACGTTTAGTTTGGCAGCTACAACCGTTCAAAAATTTGGGGATGGAGGCTACGACAGCGTAGCTGACTGGCTGGTGGTCATGAGACAGTAGGCCACTACACTATCGTAGCCTCCGCCCCCGAAACTTTGAGCGGTTGTAGCTGCCAAACTAAAAAAAAAAATGATAAAAATGTCATTCAAAATTAATAATCCTTCCGGGTATGCTGCCGGATACTAAGAACAAACTGCTCCGATATTTCGGCGATCCAACTGTCTGCCATCCTCAGGAACGCTGTTGCTGCTGTTCCGTCGAGTACTGAGGATAGATCCGTAGGAGACTGTTGCAGCTGTGGCAGAACATTCTTTAACTGAGGGACACAAGATGGAATTTGACGAGACCCTCATTATTGCTATCATCTCCGGTGTTTGGGACAGTGGCTCCAAAGAAGCAATTGAAAACAGATTGGCTAACAATCTGATTAACCGAGACCAGGGATTTCCTCTGAGGAGATCGTGGAACCCGCTTTTAAAAACCATGAAATTGCAACGTTCTGTGACGAAGAAGCCAGCACCAGTGTTTGATCAACCATAATCGATATATCGTTGCACCGATGTTCTACTAGGGGCGGCGCCACTAGTACACGTCCCGTACGTAGCAACTTTGGATGGTGGTGCATGTGCCGCACACGCGCGCGACGCCTATATAGGACGGAGAATGCGGCTCTACGCTCAATACTCGACGGGATTCAGCAGCAGCAGCGTTCCTGAGGATGGCGGACAGTTGGATCGCCGAAATATCGGTAGCAGTTTGTTCTTAGTATCCGACAGGAGACCCGGAAGGACTATCAAGATTTACTACGCCGGGAAAGCCTTAGGTGCGTCATTCAAAAATCTTTGTACACAGCTGGTGTCAAAATTTCCAGAGCACGATGGAAACAAATATTGTTCCATTTAAAAAACTGTATGTCTGCATAAAAATACACTTTCTAAGTAATATTACAATCTGTTTGTTGGCTAAAAGTACGAGCCCCTGACTACCAATGCATTCGAAGGAAACCGCACATCAATCGCACTTTCCGTTTCCGTAATATTTGCTGTGCAAGTGTTAGTTGATTTACCCTGTATATTGGCGTCGGGACAGCAAGCCCAGTGGTGTATCCTTCCTGTCAGTACGACACAATGTTTTACGCTTTACCTGTGCCTATTAACACCGACGTTGGACTGTTGATGACTTTAAATATGTTTCCTGGTCTCGTTTCCTGTTGTATCAAGCGGATTGAAGTGTGTGAGTATGGAGACAACCCCACGAATCGATGGGCCCTGCATGTTCAAGCTAGTGGAGCCTGTGAAACGGTGTGCAGTGTGTGCATGGGCAGTCTAGATACCACTCTCACAGGGGACACGTCGGTACTCGTCGTGGATGATCACCTGCATCCATTTATGTCCACTCCGCATTCCGACGAACTTCGTCTATTACAGCAGGATTATGAGTAATCCACACGTTCAGAATAGGTACAGACCGGCCCCAGTGGCTACCACCTGTTCAGATGAAATTTCCATCCCATCGTACTCTAATACATTTATGGACAAACCTGCAGAACGCATGGAGTCCGTCAGCTATAGCATTAATGCAGACAATGGTCAAGTTCATGCCACGCCATGTTTCGCCACTTCCGTGTGCTCGCTGGGGACGCTATATGATATTGTAGACCACTCTGCCACGAGGTAATGTTAAATTTGCAAAAATTATTACCTGAAAACAAAAAAATATGAACGTGTAGGAAATTAAATTTCAAATATACCTTCTATTTTATGCAACTCGAGCCGAGATGGCGAAATTTAACGAAAAAAATCGCCAAGTTCCAGAAAACGGTTTCATTAAATAAATAAAAAACGATAACTTCGATGGGAAAATGTTAAATTTGAAAGTTGTAGCCATTAAGATTATCTATCGATTGATTTTTTGTGTGTATCGATTGATTTGATACGTTTCGAGCTATTTCGAAAAAATAAATTTCATTAAAAACTAAATTTCTTATAACTCAACAACATCCACGTTTACAAACTTACTATTTACCAGAAGTGTAGCACAAAATAAGTCAAAAACAACTTTTTTTGAAAAAATTAAAAAGATTCAGTACCCTTTGAGATATATGGACTTTTTTGAAAAAAGAGGCTCCTAGAAAATCGGCTAGAGTTAGTCAGGGGATCGACCTAGAGTAACGGTGTTCAATCTGTTTTCTTCGTGAAGAGTTGTAATATCATACTATTAAATAAATTTTTAGATTTTGATTATTATTAAAGGATGACTTTAAAAAACGTGCACTTTTTGGGCCCGTTTTCTTCAACTGACTATTTCTGTTTTTATGTTATGAAAGGAACTGTTAAAGAACTATGTTACTAACATTTTTCCACAGTCTTTAAAACCAGTAAAGTTGCTCTTCGATCTTCTGGAGCAGAGGTAAATATTAAAAAAAAAAAAAAAAATCTAGCGAACCTAATTTACATTTTACAGCGATGTGCTTCATGGATCTTAATTTTGGATTCTTTTCCTAGTAATTAAAAATACTTGGATACGTTACATTGTTTTCTAATGATACTAATCGACTAGTAAAGTGAAGTGTGCAAGCGCGCAGTGCCTTGGGCCAGAGCGGGAGAGCTGGTGAGCGGCCGCTGGCTTAGGAAGAAGGTGGTGGGGGGGGGGGGGGAGAGATTGGAGCGTGTACTCTCTGAGAACACTCAAAACTGCCCGCACTTGCAAATGTCAAAATCGCTACACTCAGTTGACCGCAATTACTTTTCAAAGTTGTCATTTTTACCAACTTGCCTAAAAAGTCGGCTCTGTTTTCTGCACGAAAAAAACAGATTGACAACCGTTACTCTAGGTCGATCCTCTGACCAACTCTAACCAATTTTCTAGGAACCTCTTTTTTTTTAAAAAAAAAAAGTCGATAATCTCAAACAGTAGTCAATATTTTTTATTTTTTTCGAAAAAGGTCTTTTTTGATTGATTTTCGTGCCACACTTGTGTAAATAGTAAATATGTAAACGTGGATATTGTCGAGCTATAAGGAATCTAGTTTTTAATGAATTTTAAGTGTTTTTTCGATATAACTCGAAATTTATCAAAGCAATCGATATATACAAAAAAACAATAGATAGATAATCTTAAAAGCTACAACTTTCTAATTCAACATTTCCCCATGGGAGTTATAATTTTTTATTTATTTAATAAGAACCGTTTTCTGGAACTTGGCGAATTTTTTCGGCAAATTTCATCTCGGCTCGAGTTGCATAAAATAGAAAGTCCATTTGAAATTTAATTTCCTACACGCTCGTTTTTTTTTTTTTTGTTTTTTTTTTTTTTTTTTTTGTTTTTTTTTTTTTTTTTGTTTTTTTGTTTTCAGGTAATAATTTTTGCATCCACTTCTCCGTAATGCTTGGGCTATTAGGCTGGTATTCAGGTTTCTTTGGCTCTTCAGTGTATAAAAAACGTCACATTGTGAATGTTTAGTATATAGAAATAATAAAAGAATTTTACAGTGTATGACAGCCTGGCGTGCAATATCGGTACCACGTTATCAATAATTGTGTGGCGTCTAACGTAGTTTTACTGAAACGGATTAAGTCTATTCGTTTCTGGAAGACAGGTTAGTTAATGTTTCTATATGATTCCTAGCACTGTTAGCATGCGTTTCACTGCGATAGTTTTATGGCAATTAATGTTCGACCATCGCTTGAAGTGAGGGAAGAAACGTACTTCGAACAGTACAGTTTACTGTACTGAAGAGTGAAATCTGGATTCCAAATGAAACATTAATTACAAATGATTCATTTAATTTCTCGTAATCGTAATTAACCTGTCAACTCTGTCACACTTAGTTACTGTGTGCGGTAAGAATTCCCTTTTACTCGCTGAAAATTACATTCTGGGACGAGTATAATGACTCCGCGAACCAATATCTGTAGCCATGGATAGAGAGAGAATTCCAGCGTTCACGCGGACAACAGGAAATTGTACACCACTTTAGTCTCTGAAATGAAATTACACCTGTTCCTCAGACTTCTTTAATAGCGTTTAAAATCAGATCCAAACTTACTTCTGGGCCTCGCACGAGAAATTTCTGCGGCACTTGTGCGTCAATTAATATTGGCGACCGGGACCGTGTCGAAAATCCCCCCTGATGGCCTCTTGAGCGTTAGTGGAACTCGTGCATTTAATTTAGTCCCCCCAGGCTGCGGTTCAGCGACGCTTGCGCAATATCCTTCCTTCCAGGATTTCTAGGGCCACAAATTTCGCGGGAGGACTTTAGTGGAGTGTGGAAGGGAGGAGATGTACGCTGCGCGTTATGTCGTGCCATCGTGCTCAAGCAGCTCAGCTGGGGGGGGGGGGGGGGAAGGAGGGGAGTGAGATAGAGGTCGCCGAATCGCCTAATGGTCCAGTACACACTTTTAGTCTGCCGCTATCTTTCATCATTTCTTTTCCTTTATCACTGAACTCACAAATTAAATAAATGCCATTCATAAACACATACTCTGTATTTCAGGTAGGAATTAATTTGCATCACATTCAGTGACGCTTTTCCATCCGCCGCAATATTAATTACAATTAAAATTTTATGTATTATTGACATTGATATTACTGTATCAAATGTTCATCACTGAATCATACTCTGACCTTTTGGAAACTTACTAGGCGTCCAATTGAAGGGTAACTTAATTCATATTAATGCACTATCACTGCTGGTATGTCGGCCTGGCAAGTCGAACATCGCATTATTCTTTGTCGATATTATTTAACAGGAAGGAGCTATATATGCCTCGGCAACACCAGAATTTCATACGGGAATTTCTATGTTATATTTTCTATGGAGCGATGATTACCTCTATATAGGCCTATCAGTTTGTCACAATAATGTTTAACTCATTTGTTGGTCCCTATATCATACATTTATTTCGATAATATTGTTTGTGGATGTAGTGTTCAGTACACAATGGGCATCATATTTAATATATACCACAAACCATCTTGCATTGTTGATTATACTCACTACAGGTAAATAAACATTAAAAACATAATAAACAGCTTTGGTCGCATAAACTCTTAAATTTTTAATGTTATTAATGTTGTCGCTCTGCACGTGGTATCAGGTGGAATCGTCACTATCTATTGTAGTTTCTAATTTTTTAAAACATCACATGTAAATTTGTAAATCATATTTGATCTTGTAATCATAATACTTTAATAAGAAGAAATTTAAAAATAGTAACTAATTCTGCCAAATGTTATTTAAGGATGTTCAAGGAAAAAATTGATTTGGCCTGTCACTTGTACTTTTTATATGAAGACATACGGATTGTACAGTACCGGTACCCAAACAAACGTATCTAGACTCATTTTACTGGCTCAGTCACTAAGATTGATGCACAAGACGATTCGAATTGCTCTGTGCAGTATGGGCTTAAGTAAAATCTTTCAAAATAAACTTTAGATGGAAATCAACATCTGCATCTACAAGGGTACTTTGCAAATCACACTGAAGTGCCTGCCACAGGGTGTATCATAACACTTTAATTCTACTTGTCTACCATTCGATACTCAAAATACGCGGAAGGAAAGATCACTTAAATTTCTGTTCAACCTCTGTTCTCCCTCATTTATTTTTATTACTTTTTATGATGTTTTCCCCTATGTAGTTAGGAGTCAACATCTCGCCCCAACTATAAACGCTATTTCGTAGTGCTACTTACTCTAACTGCTGTAATTATCATTTTTGTGACATTTTCTGCCCTGTAACGAGATAATACAAACAGCAGTTTATAAAGTGGAAATAACGGTTAATAATGCATAGAAGAAGTAAACATATCAGTTAAATAAAGGAACTAAGTCTACTTTCCCTAAAAAAAGCTAAAAGAAAATTTGAAAAGTAAATTACTATATTGACAATTCAGATTTCATGCACTTTTTTATTATACGAAGAGCTAAGTACTTCCCTAGATAGTTTCATTTTATACCAATAAAACTGAGGTTTGTTCATGCACTTTTTTTAATATACGAAGAACTAAGCATTTCTCTAGTTACTTTCAAATCGCATTCCATAACAATAAAAGTAACGTTTGCTTTACGCTGTGTTACAACTACGCTAGTTCTCGTACATTGTGTTGCATACACTGTATTGTGTGTGCTACTCATATCTTGTATGTATGCCTCTTGGACTAACTTCTCCCCTCTTTTTGTCACCTACCAAGACATGAAAGTAAGTAGCCAGCCACTGCTGATTTTCCTACTTTCCGAAATGAATACTTCTAAATTTATGAGTAGAGGCTTACAATTCAAAATAATCACCATTTGATTAGAGCCTACTTTCATTCGCTATCGTTATTTTCCTCAAAATGCACCTGAATCACTAAACCCTTACAAAATATTTCAAAGACTAAATGGGACACGCTGTCCACTTAATCACAACTACAATTGCAGTACGGAAGGAGGAATACCTCGTCACGCATCGAGATTTATCGGAACGATCAGCAGCGAATAGAATTCATATTGGTGAGTCCCTAAATCATCTTGAGGAGGACGAAAGGAAATAAAGGAAAGGATGTGACGAAGGGTATAGAATAAATCATCATCTCAGTGAAAAGCATGATTGGCGGGAATTTTTAAATTGCGGGATATATCTTGAGAAATACGAACTTAAGAAGTTTTATCTAAATGACGTGGAAGTACTAGATTCCCGGAATACACGGGATAGTTGGCAAGTCAGGGAAATCCAGACACTAATTCTGTTTCATTCGATGCCTTTCCAGCAGTTACGGCGATCTATGTATTCTCTAACAGGATGTCTCCAATCCAATTACATATGTGGCGATATTCTGTAAATATGCAGTTTCATTAATAGACGTTTCTGAGACACAGTGCCAAGAACCTCCTGAAAATTTAGAACATGAAATCAGTCTCACTGTGTTTCACAAGAACGATAATTTCTATGGACAATGAGATCGTTGTGTTCAAGGTAATTCGTAACATTTAAACTCTGCATACATTCCTAAAACCTGCTACAAATCGATATTAGTGATATTGGTCTGTAATTCAGGGCCGCGCGGGAGTAGCCGAGCGGTCTGGAGCGTCACGTTGCGGATCGCACGGCCTCCAGCGTCGAAAAAAATCAAATGTTCAAATGTTTGTTAAGCTTATGGGACTTAACTACGGGGTCATCAGTCCCTAAACTTACAAACTACTTATGAACTACTTACGAACTAGGACGGCACAAATATCCATGCCCGAGGGGGGATTCGAACCCCCGACCGTGCGGACCGTGACTGGAGCGCCTCAGTCCCCTCGGCCACCGCTGCCGGCTCCAACGTCTGAGGTTCGAATCCTCCCTCGGGCATGGATGTTTGTGTTGTCTTTAGTATAAGTTATTTCAACAGTAGTTTGTAAGTTTAGGAACTGATGATCCCGCAGTTAAGTCTCTTCAGCTTTAAAAACATTTGAACATTTTATTTGTAATTGCCGACCGCGGTGGTGAAGCCGTCTGCGGCGCGCCTGTCGCGTTCTACACGACCATTACGGTCGGGGGTTCGAAACCCCCTCGGGCATGGATATTTGTGCCGTCCTTAGTATTAGTTAGTTCATAGGTAGTTTGTAAGTTTAGGGACTGATGACCATCTAGTTAGGTCCCACAAGCTCTACAAACATTTGAACATTTAATTTGTCTTTTTTAACCCGCTCGTACTTGCCCCGTTTTGAATCCACCCGGAAGGAGTCGGAGTGCCGGATGTGGTTTTTAGGCGGTTTTCTACATCCCCCTTGGTGAATACCGACCTTGTCCCCAAGTCCCGCCTCAGTCACAGTTCGCAAACAGTTCGTAACACTTTACACTTTCCCACATATCACACTTTACGCAGATATTTGGGGTACACATTTCCTCCCGGGGGAATGGAGTGGCGGCAGGATGGCATCCGTCCACCCTGTAAATATTAACACGCCACATCCAGTTTAACAAAGCCGACCATGCATGTGCGGGAAAATGGCTAAGAGGAAGAATAAAAAGAAGAAGAAGACTCCTATTGTCTTTCTCAAACGTCGGTGTGAACTAATTTTCAAGTCTTAGGATGTGATTAACAATTTTCGTGTCTGTCGTCACTCAGCGAGCCTCTTTACAGTGAGTCATTTCTTTTTGCCTATTCATGTGTATGCATATGCATATGCGTGTCTGTTATGTGTCACGTGTGAATAATATTGGGGAATAGTGTCAATTCGTATGAATATGTAAGGAACAGGAGAAGGTGCTGCTCGAAATCTTTTCTCAGTGCGAAAAAAATCCCTGCCTTCGGCGTGGTATGCAGCCTCACTTCGCACCCTGCGGAAGCATTTTGCGGTGTTGTCGACCTGCGACCGATTTTCGGGGCGGTAGCGAAAATTGGAATTCTGGGGGAGGATAGAGCGGGGTAAGTCGGAATCGGGCGCGTCGTCGGCAGCAGCACCTGGGCGCAGGCGCGGCCTTATGAGAGCGCTCGCGAGCGTCTGCCGGCTGGTGGCCGGCCGCCCCCTGCACACCCCACGGGCTGTTCTCCGGGGGCGGCCATACGCCGCCGCAGCGCCAGCCGAGAACAAACTTGAGAAATTCCCCGGCGGCCGCCGCCGGCTGCCGAATCGCTATCTGTAAGTTAGGGGATTACAGTTGGAATGCTTCCGGGGGCGAGAGTGGAGTGCGGTCTGAAACAATTATGCGAGATGAAATGACGAAACTTGGAGGCCGGCGTCGTTACTCACACCGACCTTATTCTCCTGAGTGGCGGCGTTGCGGGGAGGAAACGTGCATCGCAGTCCACTCACCGGGAGTTTCTTGAAGGAGCAGCTGTTTCTGTGTAGCTCTGTCGTTTTGCTTCATGTAACTCGATGAAAGTCTTGGATGCAGGCCTAACTCATATACACGAAATCGAATGCGATACTTTAATTTCTTTTATTATCAGGGAATTTCTTCACTTTTCTCTCTCATATACCGAACACATTTTTTTATTTTTCATATTCAGTACTTTCCATCGGACAACGTGCCCTCCAGGGAGAGGTTGTCCATTGCAATTGGGACGAAATGCGAATATACGAGAGTAACTCTGGTGCTGTTACGTCTGCATTCATGATTTACGATAGATACATAATGCTTTAGAATTTATTAAGGATAACGGCCATGATCACTTTTTTTATACGATGCGCGCCCAGAAAGTAAGTTCCGTTTGGTAATAAAATTAAATAGTACACAGATACAGTAGAAATTATTATTGCACAAAATTCTACAATTCTTAAACTACTTTTCCCCATAACTGCCGAAATTTTGCAGGCATTTATCATAGCGTGGCTCCAGGTTATGTATACTTTCGTCATAGAAATCTGCCGCCTGTGTCATCAACCAGTTGAAACAGTTTCTTTCAGCTCGTCGTCATTAGTGAAGTGCTGACCGCCAAGGAAAGACTTGAGATGCCCTGGATCTTGTCATTAATCGCGTGAACCAGTTCTTCTGTAACCAAGGGTGGACGCCCACTTCGTTCTTCATCGTGCACATCACTACGCCCGCCATTGAACTGTCGGACCCATCTTTTCACCATCGAATCACTCATCGCATTTGGTCCGGAAACATCGCAAAATTGACGATAAATTTCACTTGCTATCATCGCATTCAGAAACCGAATCACCGACCTGATTTCACAGGCGGCGGGATTTTCAATCAACGCCGACTTTTCAAACAAGCACAACAAAGCGTACGTAACTGACAGCGATCTCCAAATGGCGCACGTTCTTCTCCTTGATACACATCGTCTACAGCGCATGTGCGGAACTGCAGTTGCAGCGCTGCAGCGGAGATAAATTGAAACGGAACTTACTTTCTAGACACGCCTCGTATTTTGACTAAACCTGCCCCAACTTCACACTCATAGTATGGGATACAAGCGAAGTTACACAGACGACTCTCGTACTCTGTGTAGAGTGTGTCACCACGCAATCCAACCAAAAACTACCTTCCCTCTATTCATTATTTCTGTTCCCTCGACTCAAACACCATCTTTTGGCATCACGCTGATGGGATCCTAGACGTGAAAATTGAAAAATCGAAATAAATAAATAACGATTTGCCTCCATCTGAAAGACAAATTTCTTCCGTTTACAAAAATTTATGTTTCATTTACTTGAAAAAAGTTATTATAAACGCTCTTTGAACAAATGTCTGCACACTGGCCACGTTGATGCGTCAGGCAAGGAATATCACCATAAATATCCCGTGCCTGTCACAGTCATGGAAATAATACAGCCAATATACACGGACCATGCAGATAAAAATTTACTTAACAAATGTTGATGGACTATTCCGTCGGTGCTTAAAGGTACAAAGACATATTAAAAACTTAAATACGTAGTATTTTTGTTTCACAATATTATTTCTTTCTTTGTTATTAGCAGCTTTCGGATAGTTAGGGCATCGTCAGATAACGTTATACTTAACAGATAGTCCATTCGTAACATTGAGGTACCATATACAAGGATGGTTTTTCAAAGATATGTGAACTGCAAATTAATTATGTCTATGTTATGTAGTATCGATTCATAGACATAATTAATTTGCGGTTCACATATCTTTGAAAAACCATATTTTATATGTATCCTCTATGTTACTTGTGGACTATCTGTTTAGTATGAAGTTATGTGACGGTGACCAAAGAAGCAGATAGTTGCTAATAACAAGCAAATAAACAATATTGTGGAACAAAAATACTACGTATTTAAGTTTTTAATACTTAACAAATGTCTACATCACCGTAAACTAAATCCTAATGAGAGTTTCAACAGCTGCATGTGGCAACGTGTACCGAAAGAGTATTTGTTGGATGGACATTACTCAAAATATGTGTGATGGATGCTGTTTTCTGTTTCGATGATGTGAAATTAGCAGGACAAAATTAATGGACAAATTAGGCATCCAACCAGGAAATAATGATAGCTGCTCTGACTGCCATAGATCGTCAGTGAGTACTTAAAGCTGAAAGGGCTCCGGAATCCACCACTAAAGAGTTTAGAGTAACGAAAAGATTCCTGAAACAGTCTGCAAAGGATAAAGAAGCAGCAGGCCAACAAGATTATGTCACTGGAATGTTCTGAAAGACGCATACGGTGAGTGAAAAATACCGAGAACATTACTTTCTCATTTTCACGAAAATACATTTTCAGAACATTAGGAACATGTATCTTCATAATGGCTTTCGCCATGTTCACCAAATATCGCGCAATTGAAAGAGGGGCAGATCTTTCCATTATGCCTAATCAATTGCAGAAGTAATCTATGTCTGTCATTCTGCATATAACTTTAAAATGCTAATGAAGTGTAATAAGGGTTTTTCTATTTCTTCAGCTATACTCCAAACTACAAAACAATGGGTATAATGTCTTCATACGAATGTTGACACCAGCCTGCCATCGTCTAAATGCAATTATACTGACGATGCACCAGAAAATGGTTCCTGAATGTGTATTATAAAACCATGTATTAGGCAAAACATTTTATTTTTTAAACTATAACAGTTCAATAAATTTCCTGTTACAGCTTAATGTCAGTCAGTTTTGGTAGAAAATCGCGAATTCCTATGCATTTTAGATCAAGAAAGCAAGGTATGAAAATGCATCCCGTTCACGTCCAGATCCCATTAACTGTTCTTAAATCTGAATAACGAAACACGAAAGTTTATGTTCTGAAATTGTGTAAAATCGAAACCGGTAGCATTTGGCTGGCCGCGGTGGCCGCGGGGTCTGCGGCGCTCCAGTCACGGTCTGCACGGCCACTACGGTCGGGGTTTCGAATCCCCCCTCGGGCATGGATATTTGTGCCGTCCTTAGTATAAGGTAGTTCGTAAGTAGTTTGTAAGTTTAGGGACTGATGACCCCGTAGTTAAGTCCGATAAGCTTAACAAACATTTGAACAGTTTGGTAGCATTGGTCCAATAAATAAACAGCTCTCTTCAACCATAATCACATTTTCCAAATTCGTCAACAATACTAATAAAAATGTTAGTCATCAAAAGTGAGATACAAATACACAATAAATGTCATCTTAGTCAATTCCGTAGTTGCTGCATAGAAGAGTTTGAAGTTACACAGTATATGGTGAACCAGAAGAAACAATACTAAATTCCAAAACACCGTATCTGTATAACAATATAAATTCATTCAAAATACAGAAATTCGTAAACTGTAATAGAGATTGTTTTAGTTTCCTGTTTATGCATGCTCATGTCTAGCGTGATTAAATTGGTCTGATATGTACAGACGGATTACAACGGTGTGCAACCTCCACAAACCACCGGCGCGTATTATGTGGGAATTGGGCGACTTGTTCGTAGACTATACTACCGCGTAGTTTCAGAGGCAAACATAGGAATAGTTGAATACAAGCGAGGCAGAATTGCAACTGAAACGCTATTTACCGGTTGGTAATATCGTTTTGCCTCACCAGTGTGTGTGCGCGCGCTTTTGTGCGTGAGCGTGCCCTCGCACGTGTATATGTGTATATATATATCGAGTTGATACAGTTTCGATATCAGACTTCTATATTCTCGACAACTTTATGTGCCTGTTATAGATAAGAAACGTAGCTGATCGGTTCATTTCATAAGTAATTTTATGTGTACTGGGCCGTCAGGCATTTTTCCTGCTATTAACTGTCGATGCAACAGTAAGCTTACACCTTTGAAACTCGTTAGATTAGGTTAGGTTAGGTTAGGGGGTTTATTTGGTGAAATAAAGAAGACAAAATGCACCAATTAGTCTGTATGCAAAATTCATCTTGCGTAATGTGATTTATGACCAAACAAGCTGCATTACTCGCATGAATACACAGTTACGTTGCAAGGAGATGGAACATTCCGTACAATGTCATTTAATGGGAACGGTATTTCTGTTTGTATTTTCATTTTGAGACCAAATCCGCTTCGGCTGCAGTTAACTTTTATTTAAAAAAAGCACTACCGGTTTCGAGTCCAGTAGACTCTTCATCAGGTGCTTAAAATTCATTAGAAAACATGTCTGCTATTTAGCCTTCCCCACGTAAAATTTAAAACAATTAAAAGCTTCTCAACTTTACGTCCTCGTTAAAACATATATAACTTGAATAAAATTCTTGAATGTCCGTCTCCAAAACGCTTATATTTTCTACGAAAAAGCAAGGTTCGCTGGGTGCTTCTTGGTGTAACGAGTATGTACTACTGAAACACCAACATATTCAAAATTCAAATCAAATCGATACCGTTTCGAAATCATTGGAAAACAGCAATAAGTAGGTTGGGCATCATGTGCAATACTCGACTTCTGACAATGTTGCATACACAAATGTAGTTCATGTTTATAGCTTCATATATATCTAATAATTTTGCGTAGATAAGAAAAAAAGAATAAATACATGTTTTCCAAATGCGATACCTTTCTTTATATCAATAACACTCCTCTTTCCTTAATCAAGTGCAGTGCTGGGTCATACGTCTGCTGCAAATACTGGAGCTATTTTTGGAAACTTAATTAACTGTGCGCCGAACGGATGAGAGGAAGCAGACTAATACTTTAATGTTTCTCAAAAACGCTGCATTTTAATACGCCATTTATCCCCCTTTGCCCTTCAATAGCAGCGCTACATGATATGTCTGTTGCAACACATACTACCCTTGTAAACTGAATTAAACGCTGAATCGCTAGTATGAATTAACTTAAAATTCGCCGATGTGGAGTGGCGGAACGTTCCAAGGCTTCTAGCTGCGGAGTGCGCCGCTACTTTCTGCCTGAGGTTCGAGTCCTCCCTTGGGCGTGGGTGTATTTGTCGTCCTTAGAATTAGTTTAAGTAGTTTGGAAGCATAGGGACTGATGAACAGACTTGTTAAGTCCCATAAATTTACAAACATTTGAACATTTGAACGTATATTCAGTACGTTTCATGAAATTCTCCCAAAAACTCTGCTCTCTAGGTCAATGCGTATTTAAATTTAACTTTATGCGTATATTTCTCGAAACATCTGTTGAATACTATAAGTATAAATTATACTTAACTATCAGCTATTATTGAAACGAAGGTAACAGTACGATACAGACACAGTGGTCGATCGCGTCATATCTCCTAAACTAATCACTATATGGCGATACCATTTTGCTGGTGCATTCAGTGATATACTAGAATCATTTTGTAAAGCGAATACAGTGAGTTGTTAAAGTGTAATAAATAATAATATCACGGCTGATGTTGACGTTTGACGACATATCGAAAATGTTAATAACCACAAACCTTTATCTTCTATCATTTTTTGGGAAGTATCGGCGAGAAAATTTATCGTTGTAGCGTGAAATTTTAAGTGAAGTTCGTTTAAGGTCACTAACTGTTAAAATTTTCGTGTCATGCCTGATCAACGTCGGAATATTCAAGTTTCGCCATTAAATTATTGCCTCATCTCGTTAAACTTAAAACTATAGTGTGCCTCATAATAGGAAGATTACCGTATCATTTGACAGTTTTTAATCAGTTCATGAATTAGAGGAAAAATTTTAATTTTGACTACCACTGCAAGTCGTCAGGTACGCCACTCCTAACAAAATTAAGGAAGAATGCATGGACCCCTCAAGAGGGAACGTTATTGGGAAATTGGTGTATGAAAGTAATGCTGGTGGTACATGCAAATTTTCACGATTTTATGGCTTAGAAAATTCAGTCTAATATTTGTTACTTCATGCATGACACTACTATATCACCCGACAAGGCCAAGGGGTAACACGGGAGCAGTGGAAGCTAATTTGGTCACATGACCAGGTGTAGTCACGCTGCGGTTAAATTGGTGTGCGTTGTTACATCGTAGAGCGACGTGAAAGGTGCAAATAGAAGATGTCTTCGCGGACAATTTGGACGGTTTGCGGTTAACGGCATAAACGTTCTTAACTATATGAAGGACAACAGATTTATCATGCCTGCGGAAAAGGTGACGGACGCAACGTGCAGCCGAAATTTTCAGTTTGGGTATCACGTCTGTTTGAAAATTACGAGAAGTGATACACGAAACCGACTACATGGAATTTAAGTTTCTACTGCAAAGAAGGGCAACCAAGATAGTCAGGCAAGTATTCCATTAATGATGTGGGTGAAAGTATTATGAGGCAACAATTTGTACCTTTCTACGAAACATGTAACGAAATCTCCTCGAAAATTAAACAGCTTTTGTCGCACAGAATTCAACTTGCGGACTGGCAAAGAAAATAATTGTTCTTTCAATAGGATTTCATTTAAAATATTGCCGTAGTAAATGTGTTATTACAAGTGAAGGAACAGGACATGATTTCAGAAAGATCATAGTACTACGAGGGGCGTCTGAAAAGTACGTGAAAAGTCAGAGAGATGGCACCACCGGCGCGTATCAAGGTCATGTTTAATTAGTAGCATCTTTGGAAAGAACTCACACCAAGTTTCAGCCATATTGGTCTATTTCTTTGTGTTTGGAAATCCGGTTAATCAAGGGAGTCTATTGATTATCAAAGAATGGTCGAAATGGAATTTTGTGTGGTGATTAAACATTATGAAAGACAAAAAGCCTCTGGAGACTAAATAGAAGCTTGATAAACTTATGCTGATTCTGCACATTCGATTACAACAGTTTGTAACTGATTTCAATATTTTCTGAATGGCTGTATGGGCACAAGTGCCGCCGAACGTTCTGGACGCCCTGTGGAGGTGATGGATGATAGAAGAGTTAAGGTGCGAGAGATTGATAGTGCTGTGGTCATCTCGAATGATATGGTACATATCATTTTGCATAAACATCTGGACATGGGAAAGCTATCCGCAAGATGGGTGCTGCGATTGTTCAAGCTTGAGCAAATACTAAACCGTGTGAAGTGGTATAACGAAGGTTTGCAGCTGTTCAGGAAGTATCAGCAGTACTTGTAGCATCGTTCCGTCACTGTGGATGAAATATGGATACATTACTATACTCTTGAGACGAAATAACAATCTAAACAATGGGTTGCCAAAGGAAAATCTACACCAAAATATACGAACATCGGTCCTTACGCCGGAAAGGTTATGGCAACAATCATTTGGGATTCGCAAGAGATAATTCTCATCGACTGTCTGGAACAGGGTAAAACTAACACAGGTGCATATCATTCGTCGTTATTGGACTTCTTCAAGCTGAAAAAAAAATCATTTGAACGAGGAGGTGATTGTAGAAACTAATACAGTAGAGTCCCGATAGCTCGGTCTAATGTGGACCGAAGGTTGTTCGAGTTTGTGAAAATGCCGAGTTATCGGGAACGGTGTTAAAAAGGTATAGGTAAGATTTTTTTGTTCTAAAATACTTTCTGTTTTTACTTTAGAATACAAAAAAATGCTGGATTACATTAAAAGAAAATAAATTTAAGAAAATATCTAAGAAACGATATTCGTTACTTACGAGTACATAATTTAATTTACATTTAGAAAGATACCTTTAGAAGACATGGAGCCCTGAACAATGCAAAGTATGGACAATAGCGATTTACTTCATAATACATATTCCACTAAAATACCCATATCACCTAAGCTGATTTTAAAAGGCACTGTATAAAAATGCACTCCCATAATTTTGATCACGACTGCTTTTAACATGAAGACGCATCTACATACTGTATTAATGAAAGTCAAAGGATTTTTAAATTCTAGGTGGCACAAGAAAAGATGATGTCTAAGCCCATTTATAGCATAGCCTGTAAATGCTGCAGGCAACTATTTCAATTCTACCTTGCTTTCTGCGAGCACAGAATAATTCCAGAATGTGTGCAGGGGGAGGGGGGGGGGTGCCCGAGTTTCCCAGAGTGCCGGGTTACTGAGTGTCAAGTTTTCGGGACTCCACTCAACCTATTTTGCAGGCTTGGACAGTTCCTATTATTCGTAAGCGGTCAACAATTAAGAACAGCGTTGAACGAAGTGTGTTAGTCGAAAAATGAAAATTGTTTATCCAAACACGTTAGTATTTTTAATTTTTGTACGGACTTTTTAAACGCCCCTCGTATATTTGGTCCTAGGGAAGGACTGATACATCTTAATCATATTCGTCATTAGATAACCTACTCAAAACAGGTATTTACACACAGTACCGTAAATAAATGTTGGCAAAGTGCCGGCATGCCAGAAGTGTCCTCTAATAAAATGACTGGTCACAGTTTAATTGTTATGCCTGACGAAGGGGACATGGTTTTCATTCCGGGTTCACATCTCACTGTAGATTATCGGACAATCACTCAGAAATGGACTGCAAACATTTAAAAAGGTAAAGACAGCCCCAAATTATACTCGGCTTAAATCGACGAAATTTTCCCTCATTTCAAAATAATTTGTAAGTAAACCAGGCTAAATTGTTGATTATTATAGGAAGTTTCTGTTACTGACAAAAGTTCTTGTCCACAATCATTTACTGGCGATGAAATATCAATAAAGTGGCTTCAAATAATAAAACTGGTACGACTATTAAAATGATACAGTGAATATATGTATTTATATAAACTTGCTGGATGCCACGAGGTATGGCCGCGTTGTCCGAAGAGTGGGTGTGTGAGTTTTGTGTTTAGTGTAAGTTAGTTTAAGTAGTTTGTAAGTGTAGGGATGGAGGACCATATCAGTTAGGTCAATAGGCTTAAAGAAAATTGCAAATTTCAATTACTTCAGAATAGGCCTACTTCACACTCATACCACATTTCTTGTCATTTCTGAACTGAGAATACTATGCTAAACATTTTTAGGAGAATGCCGTGCTTTTGATGTTATAGAATATATAGAATAGGGTGCTGTGTGATATTTTTTTTAATTATTCTCAGTGTCTCACTCAATTGAAATATATCCAAGAATTTAAGTACCAAAGCTTTTTGAGAATAACATTCATCCAGTGATCACTTCAGAATTAATTTTCACAATGCACGTTACATGGTGTGATGGATAATGATTTTTAAAAATTAATTAACACCCTCCATTCTCTGTTAAAAAATAAGACAAAACTACAAACGTGCTAATAATTTCACTTCAAAGAATTGCCTAAAGCAGACAACAGATTTACATAATCCATTCATGTTACATCACTGAAAATCGAAAACCGATAACTGATTAGGTCAGTAAAACATATTCCAGCTTACCATGTAAACAATAGAGGCTGCCTTTCAAAATAATTAAATTACAGCTCAGATTGATTTTCAAAAGGCTGACATTTTATAACTATTTTTTTCAAATGAAGTTTGTGCTTTCTATTCACCTAAACGACTTGCTTTGTCAGCTAAAATTAAATGCTCATGTTACCGTTCTTTCTGCCATTAACTTACGCTTTGATTTTCTCTCTGTGAAGTTTGAACATTACTGGGTCTAAATTCTGTGAAAAGTTTATTTAGAAATGAATTAATTTGCATATTCAGATTCATGAAAACCGATTACCTTCTAAGAGGCTATTTATTCGCGTCAAAAGTCACTCTGCAAAAGTCAACTTCATTCACATCCTTAAACTCCTGCTATCAGGTGAGACAAATCAACTTAATGATAATATACGGAGTAATAGTTTGAACAAAACAGTTTTCCCCGCATATTTCAGATTTAGCTTATGCAATTGTTTCACGATGTCCTTTTCTGTTTTAAATTCACAAAGTTTAACCATAATCGATTTAAGTTGTATGAGCAAGAAAGCTACCAAAGCACCCTTTCAATCACTTGTCGCTATTAGGAAATTTTGCAGTAAGTTTCTAGACTGGCAAATTTATTTCAGTAGAGTGCATTCCGATCTCCTGCACAAAGTGAAGCAGCTGAAGCACAGAGCTTGGTTCGGCTAGAAACTTGTTCCGTGCTGCGGTGTGCTTGTCTTCGGGCGGTCCTGCCTGTCCACAGTGGAAAAATTGAGAGTTGATTCAAAGATTATCACTGTTCGACGCTCTCGTAGTTATTTGTAATTACGAGACTCGGTGTGCTGTGAGCCAATGATTCAAACTTACATTTTTGGTTTGTTTTCTCTTGACCACTTTATCCAATACAGTGGGAAACAGAGATAATGGACGAATTCAGAACTTCTCTTAATGTTACTACGCTGCAATGTTTTGTAAGATTTTATTACGTTCTTTAAACACCTGTACTGGCTATAATTTCTAAAAGTGCCGTAACTAACGAAACTGCATAATTCTACGCCTTCCTATGTTGATACGAAAGTTCAATTCTATTTCGCACCACTTTTATATCAAGGAATAAAACTACAAAAGTAGCGCCGTTCCAAACTATGTTGGTAATATACAAAAGCAGTTACGCTCGTGTAACACATGTGGACATCGAACCAAACCAAAATGCACTCTGCTGAAGATTACGTTGCAGTACATGTTGGAGACTAAGTGAGATAATTAGAAGTTATGATGCCAGCTTAATAGCAACAGAGCTGCATGAGAAAGTGCGGAAAATTAGCTTTCTTACAACACTGTAAGAGAGTGTTTGTTGGTTCGGTGGATGAGAATGCTTCCAGACCGAACAGACACAGTTATGACGTTGTGTAAGTAACAGCACCGTGGGAGAACAACGCAGTTAGCACTGTTTGCTCAAGCTGGGGTACAACTCGCGCACATGCGCTGTTTGCTGTTATGTATGCCGTACTACTGTGCGTCGCGCTCTGTATTTGCCTTCTCATGAGGTACTCCTTACACAGCCAGACCACAACACTTGCTATTCACGTGGCTGGTTCTGATATGAAAGTGGAATGACTGCCAGTCTCACTGTAATCCTTCATCAAACATAACGCATTGTCAATAAACCTCGCGAAAAGGATAACAAGAAGAAGACTACAAGCCGACACCCAAGATGAGTTACCTAATGTCGTTCAGTACAGCATCAGAGTGCTGAGCTGTGCATCACAGTTCTGCTGCATTACTGTGCACACAGACCTAGAGACATACAAAAACTAACAATAAAAATACCTTTATTTCTGGTACTAAGTCTTTAGATCTGTGTTGCTGTTTAATACACATCAAAACGGTCTTCAGATACTGAAAAAATACGAAGTGAACGCGAAATTTTTCCCTACTGGTTTCTGCTTGCAAACGAGGGATCGTTTTTCTTATATCCACAGTTCTGGATATTACTGTAATAAGCAAAGGAAGACCTTATTGAGCTATTCCTCTCTGCCCATCTGAGCCATCTTACTGCCTATCAGTAAATAATATATCCCTTTTCCCAACAAACAGCTCAGTTCATATCTACAATACTCGGAACACAAATGATCTACACAAAGACTTCAGAGCACTTACTTTAGTTCAAAATGGGATCGTCTACTCAGGAACACATATTTTCAATGATTTACCAACAACCATAAAAATTTAGCTACAAACAAAGATCATTTTAAGAGGAGCCTAAAAGACTTTGTAGTGGACAACTCCTTCTACTCCGCTGACGAATTCTTTAATAGAACCAAATGATGTAATTATCTGTATTCATACCATTCGTATTATTATCAGCTTGTAAGAAATGTATGTACCGGTATTAGTGTTATTATATTATCAACTTGTAAAGAAAATGACATGTTCCACATGCACGAGGATCTCTTCAACACGGATCTATGGAATGAACTAACCAATCTAATTTAATCTTCAACTGTTAATTTAAACAGTTAAAAGTACTGAGTCCTTTGCTGTCCTGCTGAGATGTTGTTTCCGGTTCTGCGCAACATTTAAGAGGCAAATCCAGCCGTCTTCTGGAGGTGCTCCGAGTTTTGCTATCGAGTTCGATTTCCATTTGGAACACTTCTGTATTCCGTTGCTCGTACTGATATTACAACATATTCCTGTCAGCTTTACCAAGCTCCGATGAATTTTATGGTTAGCCATACTTAGGAACACACTGTTTTAAATTCTGAAGTAAGCAGAGGTGACATAGCGAATGATATTTGCAATGTGTTCAAAACGCAGACAACTGTTGTAACAGTCGAAGGGCTTATGAAGGGAGTAATAGAGGGTTGTAGCATTTCCAATGTTACTCAAATTTTACACTGGACAAGCTGTGGAAGAAAGCAAGCAGAAATTTGGAGAATGGATTAAAGTTCTTGGTGAAGAAATGAAAATGTTGCATTTTGATAATGACGTTGTAATTCTGTCAGAGAAACCAAAGGACATAGAACAGCAACTGAATGAAATAATCAGTGTGTTGAAAGGAGGATATAAGATGAACTTTAACAAGAGTAAAACAAGAATAGTGGACTGAAGTCAAAGAAAATATATGCTGAAGAATTACATTTCTTAACGAAACAATAAAGGTGGTAGATGAGTTTTCTTACTTGGACGATGGAAGAAATTTTTTTTTAAAAAGACCAATTTGCTACCATAGAACGTAAATTTAAATGTAAGGAAGACTTTTACTGATCGCATTTTTGTCGAGTGTTGCCTCCTACAGCACTCAAATATGGACGATAAATAGTTCCGAAAGGAACTGGAAGAGGATTTTGGAATGTGCGCTACAGAAGGCTGCTGAAGATTGGTTCAGTAGATTGCGGAACTAATTAGGAGGAACTAAACGGAATTGGAGAAAAAATAACTTTTTGGCATACCTTGACGAAAAGGTGGGACATATTTGTAGGACACATTCTTAGACATCAAGGAAGTGTAGAAGTGTGTGGTGTAAGAATCACAGAGGGAGACCAAGAGACGAATACAGTAAACAACTTCAAATGGATGCGGGTATCCATTCTTATGACGTGACAAAGAGGCTTGCTCAGGATGGAGTTGAGTGGAAAACTATATCAAACCAGTCTTTGGACGGAAAATCACAACAACAGACATATCTGTCCATCGTATCCTGTCCCATACTTCATCTACTTCAAATTCTTTTCATGTAGCTCAATCCTTATGACGTAATTATTCCAGAACAAAGTGTGGTAAAATAATATACTATTACAAAAGCTTAGTGTAGAATGTCAGAAAACTGTCAGGAAAATGTGCTTCGAAATATTTGGTAGCATGGATGGCGCGGTATTTCACACATTCCATTGTATATCACACAATATCATCTGAACTCTGTGTCTTGGATGGATGGTATCCCCACAGCGTTTGATGTCTCTACAGTAACTAATATTTATACCAAGTTTCATAGAAATCGGTCCAGAAGTTTAGGAGATTGGGAACATCGAGTAGAGAGTGAAAAAACTGGTACACCTGTTTAATACCACGCGAGGATTCCATCAGCACGCGGAAGTACCGCAAAATGACGTAGAATGGAGTAATGTCTAAGTAGTACTGGAGGGAACTGACGCCATACATCCTGCTGTTCACAAATCGGTAAGAGTACGAGGGTGTGAAGATCTCTCATGAACATGACGCTGCAAGGCAACCCTGATTCGCTCAATAATGTTAATTTCTGGGTAGTCTAATGGCCAGCAGAGCTGTTTAACATGGGAAGAGTTTTCGTGGAGCTACTCTGTTGTATTTCTGGACGTGTGTGCTGTTGCATCGTCGTGCTGGAATTGCCCAAGATGTTCGAAATGCACAACGGACATAAATGGATGCTAGTGAGCAGCCAGGATGCCTACAACCATGTTATCTGCATACGTCCAACATTAGTACAGAAACTCCACTAGCTTCGACAGACCCTTGCTTCAGCGCAGGGTTTATCGATTTATGAGATTGTGTCCATAATCGTACACTCCTAGCCACACGATCAATTGGAAAAACTTTTCAGACCACAAAACATGTTTCCAGACATCAACAGCCCAGTGTTAATGTTGACGGGCCCAGACAATACATAAATCTTTGCCGCGCGATAGTAGCCGAGCGGTCTGGAGCGCCACGTTGCGGATCGCGCGGCTTCCCGCGTCGCAGGTTCGAATCCTCCTTCGGGCATTGATATGTATTTGTCCTTTGGTTAGTTTACCTTAGTTTAAGTAGTTTGTAAGCTACGGACTAATAAGCCAGCAGTTATGTCCTATAGATTTACAAATATTTGAACATTTCAACATAAATATTTGTGTTGTGCAGTCGACAAGGGTACACGAGTGGGCCCTCTGCTCCAAAAGATCAAATCGATGATGTTTCGTTGAATGGTTGTCACTCTGACACACTTGTTGATAGCTCAGCACTGAAATTCGCAATAACTTACGGAAGCATTTTATTTCTGTCACATTGAATTTTTCTCACGAGTCGACATTGGTCCTGTTCTTCCAGGATTATTTTCTGGACGCAGCGATGTCACAGTTTTTATGTTTTCCGGTTCCTCATACTCACTGTTTCCTTAAGAATGGTCATACGGCAACATCCCCACCTCGGAGTCGGGTGCTCGGACAATAACACCAAGGGTTGAAACTACATCGATTTACAACATCCTCTACTCCGTGGAGGGGGGGGGGGAGACAGTTGAATAGGACGAGCTATCTATTGTCATTTCGACATGCCCAGTATTGTTGTGGGCGTCTATCAAAGCACGTCATCTTGCAGAAGATCGCTCTAACTTCGTGAAAGCTTCTAAGTTCCATGAGATATTCCTTCATCTATCTTTTCCAAAAGCCACCAGTTAGTTTCTGTCTTAGTTTAAATTCTTTGTTCAGATCGTATGTGACGGTAGGTTCTGCTCCAGTGGGTACATATAATAGCCCTTCATCAACCAGAAAGTGATTGGCGTCAACAGTTCTGCATCATCTGCAGAGACTGGCCTCTAGTAGACTGTAGCCTCGATACTAACCAAAGTGGTATGGAGCTGTCCTGCAGTTAGTCTAGAATATCCCACAACTTTTCGTAAGCATCATTTGACGGTGCCGTCTCTTGTTTTGCATGCGGTCTGGCCTATATTTAGAAATGCATGTGTTGTTCAGTCTAAAACACTATGTGTCATTAAAATATTCTTGTCTTTAAATCAGCAGAATTCCGTTAACTGTGTAATACTTACAATCGTCGTGTTAGAAATTCATGTGTAGGTGTTCTTTATTAATCTAATGTAAATCGGAGTAAATATATTTGTGGTTCCTCCATCATTGAGACATGTGAGTTGTAGTTCTTGTTGTTGTCTGCAGTAACACAATTTTCGTGCACGTCAGAAGCTAAAAATAAATCTTATGCTATTTCTCATACTAAAGATAGCTTAGACTAAAGACTGATTCTCAAATTGGTGGACGATCCGATAACATCAGTTTATTTATAGTGCTGTTCAAATCTTTCAAGGTCATTGCAAGTGTTTTGGTAAATAAATCATATATGTCTTTGAAGGGCATACGTTTTATTTTTGACCATGTATATCTGTAGATCTCGTGTGTGGAGTAGTCAGGCAAACAAAACATAAATATTTCCTGATCACTTCCTTCTTCTACAAACATAAATAATAATCTCCTAATTCTGACCCATGCTAGTCGAAGCTGGAAAAAAGTAAAATTGAGGTGTGCATGCGCACACCATCCTGTAATAATATCATAAATAATCCCAGCTATATACTAAAATTAATCATTTTCTCCAATCATCTGACCACAGTCACACACACACACACTAATTACTACAATACATAATGCCCGTTGTAATATTTCATGTTATGTTAACTATAATATGCCTGTATATTTGTTAAATGCTTCAGGGACAACAGTTACACCATTAGCTGACACTAGGTGTATCTTACTTACCATCGTAAATAAAATAAAAATAAAATAAAATGAATAGAAGAAAAAAAGAGTTCAGCCTACTCTCTTTTTTGTAAGCCTACTGGACAAATTTGCTATGATTATCAGTCTCTAGACTTACAAATCACTTAAACTAAGTTACAATAAACTAAGGACCACACACACAGACACAAACACAGAACACACACACACACACACACACACACACATAGTGACGAATGAAGGACTCGAACCTCCAGCAGGGATGGCCGCCGAGTCAGTAGAGTGACGCCTTGGTCCACGCGTCATGCCTCACGGCTACATGTTTACACAAAACGAACTACCCTGAAGTTAGAAACCCAATGCCTTTCCAGTGAGTTTTCTCTTTTTTTAATACATAATTTGTGCCGTATCATTACTAAAGTCAAACTGAAACTGTCAAAAACAGTTGCCCAAGCGATTTTTATTTTTAATAAACACCCTTCAGCAAAACTTGAATGGAAACGTTTCCATCAATCCAGCAGCAGGAGAAATTCACAATTTACTACGTCACATTGTGCAATTAAATTCATTTAATTTTGTCAAATCAAATGTTTGTTAAGCTTATGGGACTTAACTACGGGGTCATCAGTCCCTAAACTTACAAACTACTTATCAACTACCTTAAACTAAGGACGACACAAATATCCATGCTCAAGGGGGGATTCGAACCCCCGAATGCAGTGGCCGTGCAGACCGTGACTGAAGCGCCTCAATCCCCTCGGCCACCGCGGCCGGCTGTAATTTTGTCCCCTGAGAGGTTAGTATGACTTCAGCTAAACCGGAAAGAAGTTACTTTGCTTCTAGCCTAGTCGTGAATCGAAATAAGTCCATTAATCTCAGCGTAGCAAAGCTTGATTTTCCAAACTTACTAAGATTCTTATTCGCTTTTCTTAACAGCGAATAGTTAACGAAATGGCCCCCGTTTTGTGAATAAGTATAGCCGACACCAAGGGTTCATAAAAATGCCTTGCCTTCAATTCCTGGTTGCCTTCGCACAGCAATTACCTGAAGTGCAATGATTGCCATCGACAGATGGGCACAGAAACTTTGTCCGAACTTTTATACTTCCTCTTTCTTCATGAAAGCTGTTGGTGTCTGCTAGGCAAAAAATTTCTGTTTATTGTAACAGCTTTAGTGTCGTAATATTTCAGCACTTGGTAGCAACGTTCGGGCGATGAGGAATTTTTCGCCTCCTGCAGAGCGACGGTTTGGAGAGGGCCATTCTGCTGAGAGTCGCCGCTGCCCCGTCGGAAGGAGTATTGTCCTCTGACGACGGGCTGAGTTCTCAGCGCCGCACAAAAGCCTGCCGGCGAATGCTATCTCTTGCGTTGCACTTGAAGTTACCTTTTACCTGCCACCTGACATAGTGGTGTCCTCCGCCAACTTTGGTATTGCGTGTCTGTGCAAACTGACACAATAGCTAAAATCGATACTCATAAAAAAGAACGTAGAATTGTCACAAGTAACTGAGGTGCCAATCAGACAAAACTGAAATTACTAATTCTGCAAACTGTTCAAAAATATTCAAGTCTACGTAATTTGGTTTGTTTATCGGTTATGTATTTTACATATGAACAACATGAATTATTTGGAAGTTGACAAAACCGTATTTTTGAACATCTATGGAACTATAAAACAGTGTGTAATTCACGGATCCGACGCATTTCAGTAACTATATGGAACGGGTAAAGTCATGACATTGTTCTTCGGTTGTTGTTTTGTGGTCCTCAGTACGGAGACTGGTTTGATGCAGCTCTCCACCCTAATCTGTCCTGAGCTAGCTTCATCATCCCCTCATAATAACCGCAACCTACATCCATTTGAATTTGCTTACTGTATTCGGATCTTGGTCTCCCCCTGCGATTGTTACCCCACGCACTTCCCTCCAATGCTAAATTCATAATTCTCACAATTCCTTTATGTCTAATAATGTGTCCTACCAATCGAAGCCATCTTTTAGTCAAAGTATGCCAGAAATTCCTTTTCTCCCCAATGCTGTTCTCACAAAATTACAATGTCAGACCAAAACGCGAGGTTTTTATGTCTTCACCCAGAACTTTAATTCTTTCCTCAAATTTCTCCTTGCTCTCCTTTACAGTTTGCTTAAGGTACAATTTGAATAACATTTGGGAAAGGCTACAACCCCGTCTTACACGATTCCCAACCTCTGCATCCCTTTCCTGCCCTTCAACTCTGATAACTGCTGTCTGCTTTTTGTACAAGTTGTAAATAACATTCTATTCCCTATATTTTACTCCTGCTGATTTCAGAATTTGAAAGAGTGTATTCCAATCAACATTATCAAAAGCTTTCTCCAAATACATAAAAGCTAGAAATGTAGGTTTGCCTTTCCTTAATCTATCTTATAAGGTAAGCCGTAAAGCGAGGATTGCCTCCCGTTTACCTACAATGCTCCCGAATCCAAACTGGTTTCCCCCAAGGTCGGCTTCTACCAGCTTTCCCATCCTTCTATAAATAATTCGTGTTAAAATTTTTCAACCATGACTCATTAAACTGTTCTGTAATTTTCAAACCTGTCTGCACCTGATTTCTTTGGAATGGGGTTCATTATATTTTTCTTAGTCTCATACATCTTATGCACTAGGTGAAACAGTTTTGTCATGGCTGGCTCTCCCAGAAATCAGTAGTTCTTAGGGAATGTCGTCCACTCCAGGGGCTTGTTTCGACTTAGGTCAGTGCGCTGTCAAATTCTTCTCTCATTATAGTATCTCCTGTTTCATCTTCATCTACATCTTCTTCCCTTTCTACAATATTGTCTCTGAGTTCATTTACTTTGAGTCCCTATTATTTACTCTTTCCATCTTTCAGCTTTCCCTTCTTAGCTGCTTTGCTTGTCTCCAAATGTTTCTTTTATTTTCCTGTAGGCAGTATCTATTTTCCCCTATTTATATATTCTTCTACAGACTTGCATTTGCCTTCTAGCCGCTCATGCTTAGCCATTTTACACTTCCTGTCAATCTCATTTCTTAGTCGTCTGTACTCCATTTTGCCTGTTTCATATACTGCATCTTTATATTTCCTCCTTTCATCAATTAAATTTAGAATTTCCTGTGATGTCCAGGATTTTTTATGTCTTGCCTTCCTATTTTGTCCTCTGCTGCCTTCACTATTTCATCTCTTAATGCTACCCGTTCTTCTTCTACTGTTTTATTTCCCTCCGTTTCTGTCAATTGTTGCCTAAAGCTCCCCTCTGAAATTCCCAAGAACTTCAGTTTCCTTCAAATTATCCAGGCCACATCTCCTTATTTTCCCACCTTTTTCAGTTTTCTCTGTTTTAGCCTGCAGTTCCTGATCAATAGGTTATGGTCAGAGTCCATATCTGCCCCTGAGTACGTATTTTAAAAACACCTGGTTCCGAAATTTATGTTTTACCATAAAAATTTCTCTGGTACCTTCCAGTGTCTCCTAGTCTCTTCCACGTATACAACCTTCTTTCAAGATTCTTAGACCACGTATTTTTTATGATTTAATTATGTTCCGTGTAAAATTCGACCAGACGTTTTCCTTTTGCCCATTCCATATTCACCTACTATTTTTCCTTCCCTTCCTTTCCCAATAACGAATTCCAGTCTCCCGTCACAGTTAAGTTTTCCTCTACCTTCTTCGGTAAACAGCTCACATATGAAATGCAACAAATAAGGGGATACAAAACATAAACAACAGAGAACCTTTCCTGCACAGATACACTATATTGAAATGCAACATTTGACAGAGAACCCCTTGGTGTAATTGTAAAAGGGATAATTGAATAAGGTTGGAGCATGAATAAAGGCCAGTAATTTAACTGGAAATGGAAATTGTATGAATGATATCTCAATTGATCTAAGTAGTGAACTAAAAATTTCACAGCTATCATTTTAAATCAGTGATTAGACGTTTGTAGTGGTCTGTGGTATATTGCATGTACAGAAGGAAGCTATGCATTCCTGTACGTTGAGAGGGTAGTTATTATGCTGTCTCTTAACAGTAAGTCAATATCTTGAAGGTCAGATTTCCAGTAATTCAAGGAAATCACATGTTTCCGAGATGTCTAAAAGATTCTTCTGAAAGGCTACACGAGCAGAGACATCCGCAAGGCGCTACACCCTACCAGACGCCCTGGTAAGACAGGAGAAGAAGAAGAAGAAGAAGAAGAGACCGGACCCTATATCTGTCAAGAGTATCAGAATCTTGAGGAAACATAAAATCAGAAGTGTTTTCTGCCCTCAAAACAAGATTATGGCACTCATCAGGGGCGTCAAGGATGATCTAGGACTACGAAAACCGGGTGTCTACAAGATACCATGTGACTGTCGTATGTCTTATGTCGTTCAAACCACCAGAATCGTTTACATAAGATGTAAGGAACATCAAAGATATACCAGACTACGACAGGCCACTTCGTCAGCTGTTGCAGAACATTGTCTGGAGCTGGGCCATACCATGGGTTACGACAAAACCAGAATCTTTGCTCAAACCCCCAGATTCTGGGATAGTATTATAATGGAGTCAATTGAAATCAAGATGGGGGAGGAACTGGTAAACAGGGAAGCAGAATATCAACTCACTACTGCATGCAACCCGGCTCTGGAACTGCTATAGAAGCAGTGGAAGAAAGGCATCCCTTCCACAGAACCAGGGAGAGAGCTGCAGACGACAATCAACGCCCTGAGTGGTTTCGGCGTCGTGCCACCCCAGCAGCAGCCTTATGCGACGGCTAGCGAACCACGTAGGCGCACACCGTACTCGAAAGGCCAGGAGAGTAGCGTGGCCACGACAACATTCTGTAGTGATCACCAACAGCAGAAGATTCGCCGCGAAAGTGCTAGGAACGCGCAAGGCAGACGCGGGCCACCTATGGAGAGCCAGGAGACGGAGACGGCTGCCACTGGGCACGGATCGACGATGAATCATCACACGTCAGACGCCACTGCCACACTGGAGCACACTGGGCGCGGACCTCATAGAAAGCACCAGGCGCCGCCTAGGCTAAAATATGGGAATCTGTCGGCTTGTCGATCAGTCTCAGGGAACATCTGATGAAGACGCCGAGTTACGGTGTCGAAATATCCTGTTTGAAAGACGCGGATCAGCGGCAGTACACCCCAATCCAAATGATGTCACCATTTATTTTGCTACCGTGTGGTGATGTACTTTTTTTTTTTTGTTTCATTTTGTGTGTTTTGTGTGTTTCCATTTACTCATTTATATATCTGTAAATTTTTCGTCATTTCAGGTTCAGTGTGAGTTTCAGTAGTTACTTGTACTGATGCCAGTACACAAGACGTATACAGGTTGTAAACAGTATAAACTGCAAAAAGCCGTACGTTTCACGAAAAGGTGTAATCTGATATTGTTGTATTATGATGTTTATTTTTATATTCCTAAAAACCAGTATTTACAGGTTTGATAGTAGACTTATTTGCTAGGAGGTAATCGGAAGCGCTATCGAACGTTTCAGCGAAGAATTTCCGCTATTATCTTTACAATCTATTAATTAACAGCTCATTCTCAGGCAAAGACTGTCGTTGAAAAATAAAATAAAACTATAAATTAAGATGGACAGTAATTTTTGCGGTGAATACTACAAAATAATTATGTTCCTAAGATTCTACTAAAATTTTAATTACAATTTTCTTCAAATATTTTAGTGTTTATTAAGTTAATAGGACTTTGTTTCGCTGCAGGGTCATCAGTCCCTAAACTTTCAAGCTACTTATAAACTACCTTATACTAAACACAACACAAACATCTATGCCCGAGGGAGGATTCGAACCCCGGACGGGGAAGGGCCTCGCGTATCAGAGCATATTGCCACAGTGCGCTCCGCCACTCCGTCGCGGCTCACAATTTTGTTTCGCTGTAGTTAGATTGCTCGTGTTATCAACGTGGAGTCATTATGGGAGTAACTCATATTTTGCGGTTTCCTTTTTATTCATTTATATTATGAAAATAAAGAACATTTCTAAAGATAGATGTAAGAAAGAAATAGGCACTCTAGTCGACGGACCAGATTTTTAATTCCACGAGACTGTCTCCCCGAGTTTCCTCGCTCGCGATCGCCCATGTTCGAAGCACGAGCTGCTCGCTGCGCCACTCCCAAGCAGCGGCCGCGCTCACGAGTAACGAGCCAACTTGTTGCGCCTGCTGATCGACTATACTTCCACGTTGCATTAAGAATGACTTGCTAAATAGCTACAGAAGTGGAGAACTACATTGACACAGACTTTTGGTAAACCGAAACAAATGTCGATCGTGCAGGAAGTCTTGAACGTGGGAAGTGTTGTCGATTTGATCGAGCAGCTGCCTTCATAACACCTTTAGCCTCATCATAAATTAAATGAATATTGCAAGTTCAGCGATAGTAAATCTCCCTTACACCCTAAAGCTTAACAAAGTTGCAATAACATCTAGACAGTTTATCGTATCACTATCATCGATCGTCGTATTACAATTACCGGCCCACGCAGGCAGTTGTTTCTTGTGGGTTTACGAATGCCACTCACGATGTCAGGACGCGCACTGGTAAGTGATGCGAACCGATTCCTTACGTACGTACACTGCCAAATATCTGCTTGTCCATCAAAATTATCCTGAGACGAACCGGTCGTTTTTCCCCTTTGGACAGCAGTTGGAATTTCTCAAACATGTTAGTAGACGTATTTGTCAAGCACACAGAGCTGTATCATCTATATACTCTAATGCTGGCAACTTACACCGGTTACACCCTCTATACTTAAATATCACTGCAGGATAAACTATTAGTAAAAGGAATAAACATGTCACCTTCCAATTCATTTCAAGCGTTCGTTATTAACCGCACTAGCCCTTTGTAAAACTTTCCATTAATCTTCCCTCTGACTTCAGTTACCTTTCACTCTGTGCCCACATACTTCCTATTAGCACTTGAAACGTTCAAATGTTTGTAAATCTATCGGACCAAACTGCGTGGTCATCAGTCCGTAGCTTACAAACTACTTAAACCTAGGTAAACTAACCTAAGGACAAACAAACACACCCATGCCCCAGGGAGGACTCGAACCTCCACGGCGAGCAACCGCGCGCTCCGTAGCGAGACGCTTTAGACCGCTCGGCTACTCCACCGCGGCCACTGCCAAATATCTGCTTGTCCATCAACATTATCCTGAGATGAACCGGTCTTTTTTACCCTTTGGACAGAAGTTGGAAATTGACAAACATGTTAGTAGACATATTTGACATGCACACCGAGCTGCATCATCTATATACTCATATTTTTTGCAACTTACACCGGTTACACCCTCTACAAATCAATATTTGCCGCGAGAACACACGTAAACCAACTGCCGGCGTGGCGAAGGGGATAGCGTCACCGACTGCGGTGTTAAAGGTCGCCGGTTCAATCCCGTCCACCAGAAAAAAAAATTATTTCCTTGTAATTAACATTACCAGAAGGTTCCACATGGTTCTTATATTCACTTGTAATTTCTAGTTGTTTCTTATGTTAACTATGCTTCTAATTTCTGGTACATTCTGTCTGTGTATAAATAGAAGAGCACTCTGCCCGAGATGCAGTCAGTGCTGCGTGTATGTTAAGTTCGTAATAAAACTGCTTGCAGTATAAGTGCTGTTTTCAGTTGCCAAACCTGCTTCTATTTCAACACGACAATATCACTGCAGGATAAACTATTAGTAAAAGGAATAAACATGTCACCTCCCAATTCATTTCAAGCGTTCATTATTAACAGCACCAGTCCTTTGTAAAACTTTCCATTAAACTTTCCTCTGACTTCAGTTACCTTTCACTCGGTGCCCCTTTACTTCCTATTAGCTCTTGGAGTGGTAGTGATTTCCCTACACAGTCACGAAAATTTAAAACTGTTATACCGATGATTTGTACATCTGTGTTCGTCCTGTGTGTCTTCTAAGACTCTGATACAGATCCTTCAGCCGGTTCTGTATCAAAAGTCAGATGGTGAGCTGTTTTCCTTTGTCAAGCAAGAGTTACAGCTTCTACCATTTCTGATAGCTTCCCGAAATAGGAGACGACACACATCGTTGGTACCGACAGAAGTATTGGAATCAACCGCAAACCCAGCCGCATGCTTCTGCACTGCCTCTATATCCTCCTTTAAACCGAACTGGTGGAGATCCCAAACATTTGAGGAATACTCAAGACGGGTTGTACAAACGTTTGATATGAGGTCTCATTTACAGACGGATCACATCTTCCCAAAATTCTGCTCGACCATTTGCCTTCCCCACGACTGACCTTATATGCTCGTTCCATATTATTTCGCTGTGCAGCGTTACGCCTAGATATTTCAGTGACGCGACTTCGTCAAACAACACAGTACTAATGCTGTATTCGAAAATTACGTGATTGGTCTTCCTACTCATCTCCTTCACCTTATATGTTTCTACATTTTGCGCTGGTTGCCATTCCTCACACCAAATAGAGAAATGGTCCAAGCCAACCTGCCTCCTACTACAGTCATTCAATGACGACACCTCTTCACAGCATCATCAGCTAATATCCGTAGATTGCAGCTCACTCTGCCTTTCAGATAAATTATATAGATATAAAATAATAGCGGTGCAATCACAATTTCCTGGGTCACCCCTGACAAAACCATAGTCTCTGATGGACACTGCCCATCGAGGACAACGTACTGGGTTCTATTACTTATGTAATCTTCGAGCTACTCACGTATTTTGAAACCTATTCCATAAGCTCGTACCTTCGTTAGCAGTATGTAGTGCGAAAACGGCTTTCGAAAACGGAAATATGAAGCCTGCGTGTTTGCCCTTCGTCCAGAGCACCCAATATGAGAGAGAATGGAAAGTTGAGTTTTGTACGATCGAACTTTCCTAAAGGCGTGCTAATGCATGAGCAGAAGCTTTTTAGTCCAAAGGAAATTTACCTCATTAGAACTGAGAATATATTCAAGAATTCTACAGCGAACTGATATTAATGATATAGGTATATAATTTCGTGGGTTCGTACTTTTGCCTTTCTTGTATATGGGAGTTGCCTGTTCCTTGTTCCAGTCTCTTAGTACTTGCGCTGAATCAAAGACCACCTGGGGTACGCCTCAGCAGTGATAGTGTGGAAGTTGAATGTAAATGCATCACTTTTCCGAAGCCTGAGTAATGATAAATTCATGAAGGGCCTCCATTTCTCAGGGTGCCGACTGTTTATACATATAAGTCACCCGCGAATCGAATGTAAATAAATTGTTTCTGATACCTTTTGTGGAGAACTTTCGTCAATGATAGTGTCGGTAGAGAAGTGCTAGGGAGCATTTTTCCTTTCACATGTAGGTCAGTATTCGCCCTTATTTCTGACCTCAGTTAGAAAGTAAAAGTCTTAGTAGAACAACGTGGCTCGGACAATATTATTAGTTTCAATCTGTTGCAAAATTAACTACCGTATTTAACAGAGTTAGGGGATCATTAGACATCATTATATATCTGGGTTCTGATGTATTTAATCCGCAGAATGAACTAAAATAGTTTGACGTCTTTCTGTCAGTTCTAATGACTGAAGGCTATAACATCATGTATAGCTGGATAGTGGTAAAAAATAGAAAGTTGCTACAGAGGAGTTTGGTGTTGGCTTTTGTTTACCCTACCAACAAGCAGTTGGGTTCAGATAGTGAATCGAGCAGATAGTGCAATGCCACAATAACGTGACTTACTCAAATCAATGACATTAATAGGAAGTTTGGAAGCGGCACAGACATGGTGGGTGGTGGCTTCATGTATTGGAGTGGCCAGAAGTATAATTTCCAGGATGTGGACGCGATTTCAGACAAAAGAAAACGTTACAAAAAGACAAGGCCAAGTACGTCGACGGGTAACATCAGCAAGAGGCGACTTTTTTCTGCAGTTAACAGCCCGCCGAGACACAATACGGAGTCCAACTTACCTGTAACGCACCCTCCAGGCAGCAACAGTACGCGCAATTTCGACAAAAAAAGTGGGAATGTAGGATGTACGCACGAACGCCCATGCTGTGTGTTCCATTTAAATGTCGGCATCGTTTAGTCCGCAGATACTGTGTGAAGGAACATCTATTCACTGATTAGTAAAGACTTTATATTCAGCCGGAAAACAGTCGTTCCGTCGTTCGGAAATAAGGGGTAATAGTAATATGGTGCTAGATGAATGGTGGGGACAGGAGTTAGTGTTGGCGGATGTTCGAAAAATGTTTAAATGATTGTATAGTCTATGGGACTTAACTACGGGGTCATCAGTCTCTAAACTTAAAAACTACTTATGAACTACTTACGAATTAGGACGGCACAAATATCCATGCCCGAGGGGGGATTCGAACCCCCGACCGTAGTGACCGTGCAGACCGTGACTGGAGCGCCTCAGACTCCTCTCCTGCGGATGTTCGGATCTCTATGTCGTTCAGAATGGCGCTATCACTGCTCACAGGTATAGAGACCAGATCCTTCGACCTTTCTTGTGCTCTACACCAGTGCCATAGAAGATGCGTTCCTTGTGGTGGACGATAACGCTCGTCTCCATAGACCTGCATTCGTGGACAACATTTTTGTAGCTGAGTGAACTAACGGAATGGTCTGCTTGTTAATCGGACTTACTTAAACCCGACTGAGCATGTCCGGGATGCATTGGGCAGTCCTATTACAGCCAGACCAGCATCTCCCTCGGTAGCAGAGTTCGATATCGCACCCATGGAAAACTGTCCAAACATCTCTCAAGAGGGGACTAATAACCTCTTACTGTCTATGCTACGAAAGTGAGCAACTACACTGGCCATCGGAGGTGATCACACACCATATTAGAGGGCAACGAGAATTATCGTAGCCCCCTGCTGCCTAGATTTAAGTCAACGCCGTGTAATCCTCAAGTAAAGGGTCCAGGGTAAGTCCATTTTTCTCTCGAAATGAGTTAGAGATGCCATTCGATTCTTCATCGCTAGGGCTATCCGTTAACAGCATGAAACAGGGCATAAACCAGGTTAGTCACGGCTTTATTTGCCCTTAAAGTTTTGGCGTACAGGAAAAGAAGCAGGTAAGTCCACAGAATCAGCGAAAAAAACAGGTAAGTCCACTGCATCTCAACAGATGGCCGTGCGATCACCAAACTCTCGCGCCATTATATCTTTGACATTTCATTGTTGCATGTGTCCTTTTTTTACATTGTGTTTCTGAGTGTGATTTGTTATTGCGGCGCTCTTTAATAAATCGTTCTGTGCTGTGCTGTGCCGTGATGTCGACATTGCGAAATGAAGACGATGGAATTCCACAAAATGAACCTAAGAAGCGGAGGAAAACTGGCCGAATTGCTGATGTTGGTAGGAAATTAAGGCTAAGTTCACATGAAATCGGGGAGTCGTGCAAATGTTCCCGTCTTAAATGCTTTGATGTCACCACTGAAGCAGAAAGAGCTGAAATACTACGCAAATTCAACAGCATTGAATCACACAATGATCAGAATGCGTATTTAGCAGGTTTAATAACAGTTCTGTGTGTCAACAGAACGCGACCACGTCAGACAGAAGAAAACGCAAAATTACGAGATGCTGTATTTGCACATAGTCAGAATTCCCGTAGGGTGTGACAATAAGTGTGATGTACCAGTTTTTGCAAAAGCGTTTTGTGTAATACATGGTATCACAAAAAACAAATTGGAATATATACAAAAGAGCTTGTAACTAACTGGTTCTGCACCGCAAGATAAGAGTGGTAATCACACACATCTTCACAGGAAGCTTGACGAATCTGCTAGATCGTTGGTATACAGTCATATAAGCAGTTTTAAAGGTCGAAAAAGCCATTATAGCTTGAAAGATTCGAGAAAGACTTATTTGCCTGAAGATTTGAATATCAAGAGAAAGTTTCTGATGTTTAAGGAACATTATCCTACTGTTGATGTTTCCTATGAAACCTGTAGATGAATTATGAACACGAATTTCAACATATCCTTCAGATACCCATGTAGTGACACGTGCACTCATTGTGATGAATTCTCAGCCAAACTTACAGCACTCTCCCAGAGAAAGATAAAGAAGAAATTAATAAGTTAACAACCGTGAATGTCCTTCACAAAAGACAAGCCGAAACATTCTACCAACGCAAAAGTGATGCAAGGCATAAAACTATGAAAACCAAGAAGATGGAAGCAATTTGTATGGATTTGGCTAAAAATGTGTCGTTACCAAACATAACTACGAACCATGTGTATTAGAAGCATCAATTATCAATGTATTCTTTCAACATCCACATTCCTTCCACGGGGCAGTCAGTTTTCTATGAATACCACCAAGGTATTGCGAAGAAAGGTCCTAACTAGGTAGCGTCTTACCTTTTTCATTTCGTTATGAACTACCTCGATAACAATGTTGAAGAGCTTCAAGTGTTCTGTGATTCTGCTGGAGGGCAAAACAAGAATTTCACAATTTTTCGCTTCTTGCACTATCTCGTTCATAATAACATTCATGGATTGAGAAATATCAAGATCACATTTCCAGAACGAGGTCATTCCTAGTGATAGGAATGTTGGTCTGTGGGATTTGAAACTAAGGATGAAAACCCCAGAGGATTTCATGAGTAAGATTGAAAATTCGAGAATGAAACCATCACCATTCATTGTGGAGAAAGTTTCTCAAGAAATGGTATATGATTGGAAATACTTCTTAAATCAGAAATATGTACCGAAATGTCCATTTAAGACCCAACCAGTGAAGGAAATTGAGACTTCGCCCATTCACCCTCGCCTAATGAACTGGAGGGACACGTATAATGGTCATATGGTATCCAGCGTCATAAGGAAGCCTGACAGAGATCCATCAAATCAGAAGGCTGCAGAGTTCGAGCTACCCTCTTTGTCCTACACAGGTAATTGCAACATGACTTATTAATGCTACCCTTAAAACTTTTATTTAATGTTGCTTATGTGTAAAAACATGTAACAAAATTCTCCGTTGTCTGCAGGTCACTTACGTATTTCTAGAGCAAAGTACAATGATTTAATGAGCCTGATGAAGTTATGTGGTCCGGCAGCAGTGGAATTTTTCCATTTATTGCCTCATGATTGATAACTTGCAACAGATCTGTGAGTTTCCATAATAATGAAATTATAATTCATGCTAATAGCATTGGAAATGATAATTATAATATTGGAAACAATAAGAATAATGTTAGAAATTACAATCATAATAGTAAATGAAATGACATTAAAACATTTGTTCATAGAAGGGAAAGGAATAGCTGACTCATATGCTCCTTTCTCTTTCTGTTTCAGGGACTTACCTGGTTTCTTTCCTGAAAAGTTTGTAGTTTCAGTAAATTTTTAAATTTATTTTCGTGCTATCAATGTTGAACACCATAGAAACGGTCTCATTTTGTTCTATATACTCAGGACTTCAATGTTTTATATGGTTCGAAAACATTAGTTTGTATGAGATGTACTTATGGCGTATTAAAATTAAAAAATCGTTTTCTGAGTTTCATTGAAATTGTGACTTATCTGGTTCTTTCCCTGGACCCTTCAAGTGTAGACAGCTAAATATACTACTGTATCACACAGAAATGAAAATATTAACCAATATCTAAAATACGTTACCTCATGATATCTCATCTTGTTTTTAGGAGTGTATTTGACGCTACCTGCATAAATAATGCGGCTATATCATCCAAACATCTTTCTTCAGTCGAGTTGCTCAGTGACCGGCGGCCAGTGCACACGTGACCAGCATCAGCTCTACATTGTACGGTAACCGGCTTCTTAATAGAAGCGACTTATTTACATTTCGTGTGTGCTTTCTCTTGCAGCTCTTTATACTTTAGTGTGCTCGCGTGTTTGTTTATTAAGAATCGCGTTTATTTGTCAGCTCAGTTACTGAATTTTTGATTTATTAGCTCGCGTATATATTTTTCAGATTCGCCGTTAATAAACAGTTCAGCGTTAGGTTTATACCTTGCAAAGCTCGTTGTTTATCAAACTTCTCTTGCTGCTGTGTATATTTACTTAGATTCGCGTTCAACTAGTCAGTTCAGTGTATTCATCCGCAGTGTAAATCCGCCACTCACTGCTTCTGTTTTGTTTTGATCGCAGCTTCAGGCGGCGTTGGCTACGCTGGCAACGCTTGAGAATGCGGTGAGTGGGCGCCGCTGTTGTGGGCCGCTCGCGGGGGTGCAGAAGACGCCCTGTGCGTCTGTTGTGCCCTCCGATCGGCCTGCGGCTGTGGCCAGCCCGCTCACTGCCCGCGAGGAGGTAGCCCCCCAATCCGTGGTGGATTGGGAGGTCCCCTCAGCGCGTGTCAGGCGTCGTAAGACTTCCTGGGGGACCGAAGTGGAGGCCTCTCCGGTTAATCTTGCCAACAGATTCGAGGCGCTGTCTGTGGCAGGGGATGTTCCTGATGCGGATGGTGTCGCTTGTCCTGTACTCGCCCCTCTGCTTTCAAGATCCGGGCACTCACAGAGGGTGGGTTTGTTGGTAGTTGGGAGCTCCAACGTTAGGCGGGTAATGGAGTCCCTTAGGAAAATGGCTACTAGGGAGGGGAAGAATTCCAATGTGCACTCCGTGTGCATACCGGGGGGGAGTCATTCCGGATGTGGAACGGCTCCTTCCGGATGCCATGAAGAGTACAGGGTGCAGCCAACTGCAGGTGGTGGCTCATGTCGGGACCAATGATGTGTGTCGCTTGGATCGGAATAGATCCTCTCTGGTTTTGAGCGGCTATCAGAAGTGGTTAAGACTGCTAGTCTTGCTTGCAAGATGAAAGCGGAGCTCACCATCTGCAGCATTGTCGACAGGACTGACTGCGGACCTTTGGTCAAGAGCCGAGTGGAGGGTCTGAATCAGAGGCTCAGACGGTTCTGCGACCGTGTCGGCTGCAGATTCCTCGACTTGCGCCAAAGGGTGGTGGGTTTTCGGGTTCCGCTAAATAGGTCAGGAGTCCACTACACTCAGGAAGCGGCTACATGGGTAGCGGGGGCTGTGTGGCGTGGACTGGGCGGTTTTTTTAGGTTAGATGGCCTCGGGAATACACAAAATGGGTTTCAGTCTCAAAGGGGGCAGGTCAGACACGGGAAGAAAGTAGACATAAAAACCATTAGTGTAACAGTTGTAAATTGTCGTAGCTGTGTTGGGAAAATTCCAGAGCTCCAAGCGCTGATAGAAAGTACTGAGGCACAAATCGTTATACGTTCTGAAAGCTGGCTGACGCCTGAGATAAATTCGGCCGAATTTATTTCAAAGGGCCAAATGGTCTTCAGAAAGGATATAATAAATAAAACAGGGGGGTGGCGTGTTTATTGCTGTTACAAACGGTTTATCCTGCAACGAAATTGAGGCAGATACTTCCTGTGAATTGGTCTGGGTAGAGGTTATACCTGACCACCGAAATAAATTAATAATTGGATCTTTTTATCGACCCCCTGACTCAGACGATGCGGTTGCAGAAATGTTCAAAGAAAGCTTGAATCATATTTCAAATAGGTATCCGAAGCATACTGTTATAATCGGTGGCGACTTTAATTTACCCTCGATATGTTGGCATAATTACGTATTCAAAATCGGGGGCAAATATAAAACATCGTCCGAACTAGTTCTGAATGCTTTTTCTGAGAACTACTTCGAACAGTTAGTTCATGAACCCACTAGAATAGTACGTGGTTGCGAAAATACTCTTGATCTCCTAGCAACAAATAATCCCGAGATAGTAAAGAGCATCAAAACAGATACAGGGATTAGCGAACATCGAGTTGTAGTAGCGAGACTGAATATCGAAATTCCCAAATGCACCAAAAATAAACGAAAAATATATCTATTCAATAAAGCAGATAAAAATTCGCTTCACGCTTTCCTGAGTGATAGTCTCCAGTGCATCAAAACTAAAAATGCGAGTGTAGATCAGTTGTGGCTTACTTTCAAAGACATAATATCAGTAGCAATCGAGAGATTTATACCAAATAAATTAATAAAAGAGGGGGCTGACCCCCCGTGGTACACAAAGCAGGTCAGATCACTGTTGCAGAAACAAAGAAAAACGCATGCAAAATTTAAAAAGACACAGAATCCGCAAGACTGGCAATCTTTTACTGAAACTCGCAACCTAGCGCGGACTTCAAATTTCCACAATCTTATAGTTGTTTCCACAACGAAATCCTGTCTCGTAATCTTGCAGAAAATCCAAAGAAATTCTGGTCATATGTGAAGTACACTAGCGGCAAAACACAAACAATACCTTCACTACGCGATAGCAATGGTAATACTACCGACGACAGTACTGCTAAGACAGAATTACTAAACACCGCTTTCCGAAATTCTTTCACCAAAGAAGACGAAGTGAACACTCCAGTATTCAATCCAAGAACAGCTGCCAGCATGCGAAACTTAGAAGTAGATGTTCCTGGAGTAGTAAAACAACTTAAGTCACTAAACAAAAATAAATCTTCCGGGCCAGATTGTATACCAACTAGATTCCTCTCAGAGTATGCTGATGCAATAGCTCCGTACTTAGCTATAATTTACAACCGATCACTCAGCGAAAGATCCGTACCCAAAGACTGAAAAGTTGCCCAAATTACTCCAATATTCAAGAAATGCAATAGGAGTGATCCCCAAAATTACAGGCCTATCTCATTGACGTCGATTTGCAGTAGGATTTTGGAACATATACTTTGTTCGAATATTATGTACTACCTCGAAGAGAACGACCTATTAACCAATAGTCAGCACGGATTCAGAAAGTATCGCTCTTGCGAAACACAGCTTGCCCTTTATTCACATGAAGTGTTAAGTGCCGTCGACAAGGGATCTCAAATCGATTCCATATCAGAAAGGACACAGTTCGTTGTAATTGACGGTAAGTCATCGAGTAAAACAGAAGTGATATCTGGCGTTCCACAGGGAATCGTTATTGGTCCCCTACTCTTCCTCGTGTTTATAAACGATTTAGGAGATAATCTGAATAGCTCCCTTAGACTGTTCGCGGATGATGCTGTCGTTTATCGGTTAGTGAAGTCAACAGAGGATCAAAAGCAACTGCAAAGCGATTTAGACAAAATTTCTACTTGGTGCGAAAATTGGCAATTGACACTAAATAAAGAAAAGTGTGAAGTAATACACATGACCACTAAAAGAAATCCGCTGAATTTCAATTACGCGATAAATCAGTCAAACCTTAAGGTCGTAAATTCTACCAAATACCTTGGAGTTACAATTACGAACAACTTTGACTGGAGAGAACACATAGAAAATATTGTGGGGAAGGCGAACCAAAGGTTACGTTTCATTGGCAGAACGCTTAGACGATGCACCAGCTCCACCAAAGAGACTGTGCGTCCTCTCTTGGAGTACTGTTGCCCCTTGTGGGACCCTCACCAGGTGGGACTGACGGAAGATATTGAGAAGGTTCAGAGAAGAGCAGCTCGTTTTGTTCTATCGCGTTACGGGGGCGAAAGCGTCACGGAAATGTTGCACGAATTGGGGTGGAAATCATTAAAAGAAAGACGTTATTCATTGCGGCGTGATCTGTTTGCGAAGTTTCAATCACCGACTTTTAGTTCTGAATGTGAAAATATCTTGCTGGCACCCACCTACTTAGGGAGACATGACCATCCCAATAAAATAAGAGAAATCAGATCGAAAACGGAACGATTTAGGTGTTCTTTCTTCCCGCGCGCTATTAGAGAATGGAACGGTAGAGAAAAGTTATGAAGGTGGTTAATGAACCCTCTGCCAGGCACTTAAATGTGATTTGCAGAGTATCTATGTAGATGTAGATGTAGATGAAACGCTACACAGTTTTTAACAGGGGTGATGGGGGACGATTGCTGATATACTCCACAAGATGAGTGGGTATTATATTATGAGTGGGACTCCCCGGATGGCCATGTCACAAAAGCTTAACGCTGCGAACATATTTTCCACAGAGAATCGTGTTCAACATACTACTTCCACCCCCCTACTACTGACCATATAACCACAGTAATAAAGAGAAAGAGATTAGAGACTATTGCACAGCATAATGACAATTGTTGGTCACACTCACTGTTCGGAAATGGAATGGTGAAAGGGGGAAATGATAAAACCAGAAGGTAAAGTGGTTAATCAACCCTCTGACACGCACTTAAATGTGATTTGCAGAGTATCTATCCTGTGGTCGCAAATCGACCAATTGTGTTTACAATGGTCACAGGGTGTAAAATTTTACGTATCATGCCGACGGCCTCTCGTGATTATGTTGGCAACATCAACAACACGATAGAAAATCTTTGCCCATTTGTTCGAACCACATAGAATGTTTCGATTAGTGTAGCGTACAGACCATGAAGTAAACAAATAATGTTGCACCTGCTTTATGGTTGACAGTTTCTTGTATGTACCCTCGTCCGTTCAGTAAAAATAATTGCCCTCGTAAAGCGGAGATTCCATGAGAAAACATCAGCGTTGTCAAGCGATTGGCTAACATGAAGACTCACGGGATTCTCACTATTCAGCATCTGTTACCAACATTATCATAGGAGGCCTCTGGGATATTTGGTAAAATTTAACCGGCACTGGAGGTATGAAACGGTATCTTTCACGTGTTAAGGAAAATGCCTGACACAATAAAAACAAATAAAAACGGAAGTATATACTTCTCATGCCATTTTCGTATTATACAACTTTCATTAGCCAAATATTTGAAATGGAACCACAATTTCGGTGTTCGTATATTTATACAACGTCAAGAAATAATGTTATTTCGATACTGCGATATTCAGAATTCCAGAGCTGACAACATGTCGGCTTCGTAGTACCACCCATGCACCGCTACATGCCTCTCCCGGCGCATCATCATTTATAAAGGCATTCTCGACTTCGTAGTTCCACCAAATGTTCAAATGTTTGTTAAGCTTATGGGACTTGACTACGGGGTCATCAGTCCCAAAACTTACGAACTACTTATGAACTACTTACGAACTAGGACCGCACAAAAATCCATGCCCGAGGGGGGATTCAAACCACCGACCGCAGTGGCCGTGCTGCCCGTGACTGGAGCGCCTCAGTCACCTCGGCCACCGCGGCCGGCGTAGATCCACCCGAGCACCGCTAGATGCCTCTCTCCCGGCGCATCATCCTTTATATCGGCATTCATATGAAAACATCCATTTCCTTTAACCACTCTTAATCACTGCGAAAATGAAGCATTTGAACGACACAAAAAAGTGAGTTGGGAGCACTCCATGTTTAGATATTCACTTATTTTCATATGTTATTTTAATACTGCTGATGAGTTGTATTACAGCGCCTTTGGTCGAGGCGAATAACCAATCAGTGAGCTGATTGTTGGAGAACGTAAAACTTGATCCAAGCTGTAAATAGGAAAATTTCTACTTCCTTTTAACACTTTTAATGGCTAAATGCACACACAATATTTATATTCGTGAAATCTACAAACTATCTTTTGAATTATGTAACTTTCATTGGCCTTTTTGTACGAATAAATAAGTAATCTGTACCACGATTTTCGTTTTAGCCTATTTATATAATTATGTAGATAAAAATTTATACAGTAGAAGAATCGGAAACGAGGCAGGAATCTACGGTGTTATCTCATATGACCCGCCTCGATAATTGAATAATAGAAGTTTTCTAATATTCATAGTTCTTCACATGTCTTCAAGACGCTCCTTTATGTTTCATTAAGCTGGTGTAACTGTTACGAAAACTTTCCCCGGCACGTTTCCACCGCCTGGGTGTTTCAGAGGAATATTTTTCTCGAGAACAAATTGCGGAGGTACGATCCCGCTTGCTGCCGCCCCCAGACTAAATATTCTTCCCTCATTTTACATCTGCGAACAAATGAGCGACAGCGAGACAGCGCGGCGCAAGAACTTGGACGGCACAATTACAAGGGGAGGCCGAGCCGCTGATTAACTTCTGGAATTGCTAATTTAGTTCTCCGCCCTCGCATGTCTGCCGGGACGTTGAGGCGCATCTAGCGAGACAAATGCTTAACTTCTTGGAAGTGGTGCGAGTTAAGGGAAACCGGCTAACGCAGTTACTGCTTACCTGTGCGGTTTGCGGCTCACCGTCCTCCATTGAATTTGGCACAGTTTTGGGCACCAGGGATTCGTATTGAAACCACCATGCGATTTGCTGTTGCTGAAACCGCATGCGAAACATTTCCAGGTGAAGGGAAAACTTCGGTAGATGTAATGTTCAGTTATTTCTACGTTAGCAGTAGTCAATTTTTTCATCTAGTATCTCGGGATTACTGTACCCAGATCAATCGTACAAGAATTGTCTTAACTACGTATATTTGTTCTGACAGGGAAATGTAAAGTACTAGTTGCGCTGGACATTACAATGCCTACATTACAATACAAAGTTGTGTCTGAATTTCAAATTAGTAAGCTCAAGAATTATCTGAAATTTTCCACAAAAAACTAACAAAAAATATAAATTTGGTAGTCCCAAATCTTCAAAATTTTCTTACTGATTGCTTTGAATTTTTTATAAAACGATCCCCTGGAATACGTCTACGACCTTATTTACGAGTACCTTGATATTTAATACGTTCGAGAGATGAATTGCAAATAAATGTAGTAATGAAGAAGTCATGGCTGACGTGGAAGTTTCCACATGTCTCAATGTTTATGTCGTTATCTGTGCTGAAATAAACGTTGTATTGTCGTGAATTTGGACTAGGAAAACTCGCGGACATACGGAGATCAACTCACCTAAATGACATCGCAATAGGATGAGTAGTTAAGAAACGCACAGACGACGAACATACCAACATTAATTTTTGCATGTATAGATGGTCTTAGGCTGTACACACAGAATTACTACTAGTAACTTGGTCTGTATTAAAGAAAACATTTATTACGGTATTACGGTAGATGATAAAAAAGGTTACCACACAGTTCAGTAAGTAGTTGATAAAGATTTTTGTTGTTCTTGTCTTTAATCCGAAGGCTCTCTACACCACTGCATCGTACGCAAGTTTCCTCATCCCTAAATAACATCAGAAAATCACATTCATTTGAAACTTGCAACTGCACTCGTCTCATGACCTCCATCTACGATTTTTACCTCCCAAGCTTCCCTCCAACACACAACTGGCAAATCGTTATGTCCCAGAATCGAGTCCTTCTTGTATTCACGATATGCCATATATTTATTTTCTCTCCAATTCTGTTTACTAGCTTCTCAAAATTAATATAATCAGCAAACCAGTTGCGATTTGTGGTCTTAATAAACCTTACAAATGGTTTCAACAGTCTTAAACCTGTTTTCCTCAGAAGTACTCTACATTTGACTAAAATATCATCTTAAAATAAACATGTATACAAACAAGAAAAAGTCAAAATGATAGTCCTATTAAATAACAACTGCTAGTAAGAAAGCCATTTTCCGCTGCTGTGCAATACGATTTAACAGGGATGTATTAAAAAATAACTTCATTAAAAAAGTAAACTCATCTGTAGACGCACTCCTAAAAAAGCGATACCGGTTTTGGAGCTAATAAAGGATTATACTACAACTAATGCGACAAAAATGAATTTTCTTTTACATAATAATAGTTATTTTGAAAATTTTGAAGCCAGTTTTTGTATGATTTTTGAAAATGTCTGAAGAAAATGTTGGTAGGCAATCTTAAAGACGAAACTTCCTCGCAGATTAAAACTGTGTGCCGGAACCGGGACTCGAACATGGGACCTTATCCTCTCGCTGGCAAGATCTCTACCACTGACCTAGCCCGACACGACCCATGCTCAATCCTCACAACTTCAAGTCTGTCAGTACCTCGCCTCGCCTGGCTTAAAGTTACAGACGTCCATAATTCAATAAGATATTTCATTTGATGTGATTTAATCGATAATCACTTCTGAATTACTGGGACAGTTGGCCAAAGACCTATATCAATTGGTTCGTGATTAAAGGAGAATGATAAATACATTTTTATTACTGAAATAAGTGTAACATTTGAGACTCTCGTTTCGTCTCATTTCACTTCCAACTCTAGATTGCCCATTCCAACGAACAATAATCAATCTAGGCTTTAGTTTTATTCCGGTCGGAGATTTTCTCCGCTCGGGGACTGGGTGTAGTGTCGTCTTCGCCACCATTTGATCATCATCGACATACAAGTCACCGAAGAGACGTCAGAAACAGGACTGGCGCCATGTAGATTGTGGTCTAAAAAGGTAAAGCAGTCATGAATCCGAAGATTGGTTTGAACACCACAGTGCTTTACTAGGCATGGTCCTGTTTGGAGGTGGTATGCCGTTGCCTTCCTCCGACCTTCGAAGTGACTTACCCAGCCAGTTATAGGGGGACCTACAGTTTAACGTGGGTTCCGAACCGCGGCGCTACTCCGTAATTTTCACAGATGCAATACTGGCAGAGGTGAAAGAAGTGGAAAGTGCCGAATAAAAATCCTAGGACCTTGCGAGGATCGAACCCGCGACCTTCGGATTTGTATTCTGGCACTCTACCACTATGCAACCGAACAAAGGCCATAAATGCCACACGATCATCATTATACATTTTATCAGTTTATTAACAATCCTTCACAATAGTACATAATTTAACGTTTTTTCAATGAGGAGTTACAATAGGATTTTCATGACGTAGCCACCCGTCAAGTTTAACAGTGGCTTGTTGTAGAAGCAGAAATAACAAGTGTTTTTATGTTTTATTTCGAAACTATTGCCATCACTATCAGGTAAGTCGTATTCCTGGGTGTGGAATAGAGCGAATGACTGACTTTATTTTCATTTCTGGGCATTGGTTAAATATGACAAAGTAGAGTAGTAACTAACTACAGGTAATCTTCGGGTCTCTTCTCACTGATATTTCTAATAGCTGCTGGTGTAGTGCAACGTTTTTCGCAAGCTTTGGTTGTAAATCGATTTCAGTCATTCAGGAGATAGCAGGAACAGACCCCACTTGTTTCCACCGATGAGCGCACGTATCCTTCAGGGGAGTTGGAAGCGCCAACCATTTGGGGACTTAATCGCCGTGGTCGGGCAGACTGAGATGGTCCCAGGGAGTCATAGGACGTCGATGCCGTGGTTCTAGGAACTGGTAAACAATGCGTCAAAAATCAGATATTTGACCACTGATCGGGTACGAGAAGTGGTTCTAGTGGTGGAGGCTAAAGGAGAAGTGTAGAAATGTTCAGAATGTATAGTGTATGGGACTTAACTACGGGGTCATCAGTCCCTACACTTACAAACTACTTATGAACTACTTACGAACTAGGACGGCACAAATATCCATGCCCGAGGGGGGATTCGAACCCTAGACCGTAGTGGCCGTGCTGACCGTGACTGAAGCGCCTCAGTCTCCTCGGCCACCGCGGCCGGCGAGAAGTCTAGGAAATTTATTCGTTTGTGATTTTAATGAGTAGTTAGGGTTCTGTTAGGATACGAATGCCGTGAAAAAGGATATGCTTATGTTTCGGTAAAGCACTTTCCAGTTAGAATTTTCAGCAGTTATTAATTCTGGGTTTAAACTATCTCTCCAATGAATATATTGCTGATGAAATGTTAGATTTTTAATTTTTCTTTTGTGGGATTCGTAATTTTCAGCGCAGAATATTATGAACAATAGCTTGTCAGTTATTTGGTCTGAAACTCGATTAGGGTACGCAGTAATAGTTACGTTGTGAGAAGCATTAACGTATAAATCCAAGAGTATTTTGTGAAATTTTTAGGACTTTCTTTCGAGAAATGTGCGGCCATAGAGTAATCGGCCACGAGGGGCTATTTTGTAATAACTGTGGCTCAGTCATTATTTCGGCTTGTTTTCACCATTATCAAAAAAATGTTTGTTATGCTTAAGGGGCTTAACTGCGGGGTCACCAGTCCCTAAACTTACAAACTACTTATGAACTACCTTATACTAAAGGCGACACAAAAATACCTACCCGAGGGGGGATTCGAACCCCCCGACCGTAGCTGCCGTGCAGACTGGGACTGGCACGCCGCAGGCCGCTCGGACACTGCGGCCGGCTATTAATTATTTTGTGTATATGAAAATTCAAATTGCGGGTCATTTAGTTGCACTTTACTTTGTCATAGGGATGTCACCTTTGTTCATGACCATGTGCAATTGGAACAAACTTTCAGGAGCAGCTCGTCATTTTGTTTCATTGACTGTTTAATTAAAGTACATTAAATCATTGCATCGAATCAGTAAATGATTTTGGTGAAATAGTTTGTCGCGAAAATGTCTTTATGAAGTATTCACGCACTTGAGAGATTTTGAATAAATCATAATAATGTGCTCATGTTTTCCTTGAGCATAGTTAAATGTGCTTGTTCAGTGGGGCTTTTAACAATAATGTTTATCCATTGCATTTAAGCATGCTTCAGTTGTGCCGGAACGTGTTACACGTTATGTTACTTAATAAGAACTACACTAAATGTGTGCATCGGACCCACGCATCAGTGTGTAATTTGTGTACTGGTAGGAAAAAGATCTCCATATTTTTTCTTCGCAAGGCGTCTACGAAGGTTTTAGACGTTCCTTTAAGTGATATAAAATACGGCTATGCATTCTGCGTGTTGTGTAGAAGAATATGTGCTACCTGAGGTAACCGAATGAGGTCATGAATGGATCTGATTCCCGTCCTTCCATTCCTCTGTGTGAAATGAAATTTATAAGAAAGAAATGTGTAGTAGGAGATCTAATTTGACTGGCACACGTGTTCAATTACATCAAATTTATTAGAATTGGGCAGTAGCATTCGTATTGTGTTCTTGAATTTACACGTATGAAACTAATTTTGAGGGTTATAGTTCCTAAAGTCGACATCTGACATTTTGCTCGAAAATGAGGTACCGCCATTTTTTGTATCTCTATCTTAAAATACATCTATAAAACACTAGTGCACTCTCCAAATCCCGTCTTATCGTGTATAAAATACGTAGGAAATTAAGAGTTATTTCCAAAAGTCGACATTTTCCCGAAAGAGAACATTCTAAAACTGGACGTATGCAGTTAGTTCCAAAGTCAGACATTTACATTGTGCACCGCAATAGCAAGTATACCTGCTCGCCGCAAACCGCTCGGTCACTGCGGCTGGTGAAGTAGACATCTGATCAATCACCTTAGAATGAAGTCGGCCAGCTTTTCCGAGAAGCAGGCATTAATTTGACACTGCGAACAGCGAAACAAAGGAGGTAGAGTAACTTGTAAAACCTCGAGCCTAAGAGTCGACCATTGGTGTTTCTTAATCATAGCAAGAGCCTTACTATGTGAAAATAAGAAGACAAATAAAGCAAAATCAAAGGAATAAGAGATTCGAACGCTGGTCTCTTGGATTTAGAAGCCGACGCCGTTTATTCTTAAACGATCGGTGATGTAGCAGGAGAGCGGTAATGCGTAAGACGGAGTCCTAGGAGCAGGTTTGTTTTTAAATATGCACTCATTTGTACGAGTGCATGAGAAAACAAGTCGCAATCCGTATGTTTCACATACGTAACTTACCTGTGCAGTTACAACTATTGAAGCGAATATAGTACCGAAAAGTTTTAACTCTTCGCTCAGCCATTTCATATGATAGCTTATAATAACAAAGAGAACATTAGAATGACTGGGCGAAATATTATATTTGCCTGTAGATATTCTGAGCAGATTATCACTGCCACCGGAAAAGTGTAACACAGATCCTACGAATCATAGCGTAAATTTGTACAACACAGATATAACTTTTAATCTTGTTTCTACATAAAGAATTTCCTTACCCGTAGGTTTCAGGACACATATCGCATGCATTTATAAATATCAAACATTTTAGTAGCCACACTTTATTAGCTGAAATACGTTCATACTGAAAAACGTTACCTTTATGTTGTTTCAAACCTTGTCAAGCACAGAACCAAGATTGTAATAGCTACACGACAATCTTCGAACGCAATTGTCTCGACAGAGGCTGATAATTGCCACTTATGCGTTTGTGTTTTTAAAGTTTCAACAGTAGAGGTCACTGGTTGCGTCTCACCTACATGGCCCCAACTGTGAGAGAAGAAACACGGATATGAAACTTTTAAATTCCTGTAATATCTACCCTGTGTATGCCTTAGGAAGAGAGAAAACGCTCGACAAACTTTTCGAACTACAGATAGGCGCAATATTAGCTAAACTTGATGATCAACATTCCTGATATCGGTGTTGCCTAGTGGCTAAGCGATTAGCTTTTGAATGAAACAGCACGGACTCGAAATCCGCGCCTTTTAAAATATTTCTCTTATTTATATCAGCTCTTGCAGTTTTAACTAATAATTATGAAATTTCAGTGCATAATAAATATATTCTGTTCGTTATAACTAATTTAATTAAATGGAAAAGCTGGTAGAAGCTGACCTCGGGGAAGATCAGTTTGGATTCAGGAGGAACATAGGAACCCGGGAGGCAATACTCACTTTACGTCTTATCTTAGAAGATAGATTAAGGAAAGGCAAACCTACATTTCTAGCTTTTGTAGATTTGGAGAAAGCATTTGACAATGTTGACTGGCATACACTCTTTCAAATTCTGAAGTCAGCAGGGGTAAAATATAGGGAAAGGAGACTTATTTACAACTTGTACAAAAGCCAGACCGCAGTTATTAGACTCGAAGGGCATGAAAGGGAAGCATCAGTTGGGAAGGGAGTAAGACAGGGTTGTAGCCTTTCTCCGATGTTATTCAATCTGTACATCGAGCAGACGGTGAAGGATAGCAAGGAAAAATTTGGAACAGGGATTAAAGTTCAGGGGGAAGAAATAAAAACATTGCGTTTTGCCGATGACATTGTAATTCTGTCAGAGACAGCAAAGGACCTGGAAGAGCAGTTGAATGGAATGGACAGTGTGTTGAAAAGAGCGTATAAAATGAACATTAACAAGAGCAAAACAAAAATAATGGAATGCGGTCTTAGAAAGTCGGGCGATGCTGAAGGAATTAGATTAGGTAACGAAACAATGAAGGTGGTAGATGAGTTTTGTTACTTGGGTGGTAAAATAACATGCGATGGTCGCAGTACAGAGGATATAAAATGCAGAATGGCAATGGGAAGAAAAGCATTTTTGAAGAAGAGAAATTTGCTGACATCGAATATTATTTTAAGTGTAAGGAAGTCTTTTCTGTAGGCATTTGTGGAGTGTTGCCTTGTACGGGAGTGAAACATGGACGATAAGCAGTGTGGACAGGAAGAGAATAGAGGCCTTTGAAATGTGGTGCTACAGAAAGATTAATTGGGTAGATCGCATAACTAATGAAGAGGTACTGAACAGAATTGGTGAGAAAAGGAATTTTTCGCATACCCTGACCAAAAGAAGGGATCGCTTGGTGGGACACATTCTTAGACATCGAGGTATCGTAAATTTAGCATTGGAGGGAAGCGTGTGGGGTAAATATCGCAGAGGGAGACCAAGAGACGCGTATAGTAAGCAGATTCAAATGGATGTGGGTTGCCGTTCTTATCAGGAGATGAAAAGGCTTGCTCAGGATAGAGTAGGGTGGAGAGCTGCATCAAACCAGTCTCTGGACTGAAGACCATAACAACAACAAAACATACCTTATTTAATCATTTAATTTTCATAATTTGATGAAGTTTTAAATGGAAATAATAGTACCAAAAACTGTAGCAGGTATTTATATGCCGAAGTCATATTACATTCCTTTGGTTGTTCATCATCAAAGAAACATAAACTTCACACCATGCTGACTTTATCAAAGTATTTTAAGCAAGAAATTTTATCCGAAATATGCTTCGGTCATAAGCATATTACATTCAAGTTTTATAAGTAAATGACTTTTCACTGTTAATTTTGGTGCTGTGAGTGGGAAAAATGGGCACTGAACTGATGCTATACTATTAAATGTGTTTTAATTGAGTCTCTTCTTGAGATTAACTTTCGTGGAACACTGAAATGTTTAAGTAAATTTAAAAATCATAAGTAAAAGGTAAACATAGCGGGGGGGGGGGGGGGAATAAAAAATGAACAATAATGTAAAGAGTACCGGGAATCCAACATGGGCCGCTGAATATGCGATCCAAGCCCTTGTCCACTGCGTTACTCACACTAGTCGAAGATTAATACTCAATCAGTATTTGTATATGAGAAACTTTCGCGGCTGTATTCGCTTTACTTTTGGCCAACTCGGGCGAAATATTTTGGGAATTCTAAATATTCGTCTGCTTCCTTCTTCTCGCAGGGTTGGAACCAAATCGGTGAAACCGATCCCGCGATCTACTCTGGTCAGTCATCAACATTATACTGTATAAACAGAATGAGGTCGAATCGTTGAGGGAAAGTTCGCACCCCTGCTTGTGAGTGAAAATTCCGGGAGTAAGAACATCCTTGTCTACGGACTGAGACGCGTTATTAATGCGAAATTCAGGGACCTGTTACAGCTACAGTCGTAAAAATTGTGGGAATAAATTTCACTGATTCGTTTGAATCTTTATATTTATAAAGAAACTTTCCGCAGTAGCTACGTATACTAGATCTACTATACAGTAACGAATCTAAATCATCAGTACGGACGTGTTTCTAACGGTATTTTGACCCGTGAATGTTGTAGAGTTGAAAGGCACATGCGGTGACAGGAGAGTAAGTCAACGAAAAATTTAGGACAAAAAGTGTGGGATACGTATGTTGACCACTCAGGCTTATTAACACCCACATGCAAAATCTTGGTATATTGAGGTGTTCATTCTACTATCAATCGGTGTTGTATTTCCTCTGACTGCATTGAAAACAGATTTTTTAATAAATGAAGCGTGTCAATTACCACAAAAAGGTGGTCAGATAATATGACACCCTGAGTTTCATATCACCGGCACACATAACGCAAGAGTCATTTTTCAAACGTCCGAGGCAAACTGAATAACATTTGATAAGATTAACTGTAGTAGGTGGTAGTGTAAGAAACTTTGTACGGCCGGCCGCGGTGGCCGAGGGGACTGAGGCACTTCAGTCACGGTCTGCACGGCCACTACGGTGGGGGGTTCGAATCCCCCCTCGGGTATGGATATTTGTGCCGCCCTTAGTTGTAAGTAGTTCATAAGTAGTTTGTAAGTTTAGGGACTGATGACCCCGTAGTTAAGTCCCATAGACTCTACAAACATTTTTTTTGAAACTTTGTATATACGCGCTCGCTGTGTGTGAAGTGCCCCGTTTACTTCCGTGTAAACTTCTTACCGGCCCCAAGTACTGACACAAGGACGAGACATTCGCTACGATTGAGCCTCGCATTTCCTCAACTGCTCACGGATGTGATTGGACCTGTTTTTTGCCTCAAAATAAAATAGTTTGAGACATAATGAAAGTCAGTATTTTATTAGCAAAAATTTCATTTTAAAAACAATATGGAACGTATGGAGCGGCTATGGATCGAGGGTTTTACAGAAGGTTAAGAAAAGTTCTGGTAAGAACTCGATGCCTGTTGGAGGTCACGGAATTAGGTCCTCCTCAGGGCCCTTGTAGTACTCTGTGGCAAACACAGCTCGGGCTCTTATCCGCGGATAGCCGCTAGAAGTGTTGTTCGTGAGAAGTGCGTCGAGTGCCACTCCTGGCGATAACTCCTCCACCAGTGGCTAACTGGATCGCAGTCGCAGCCTGCCCCTTAATTCCGCGGTACAGGAAAGACATCCAGGTTACTCCGTACTCTTTTGGGAGGAAAGAGATGAGCTGTGCGAGGAGGAGTAAATCTGGATGACTAAAGCATAAATCACGACTTATATACACCACAAAGTAAATAAGAGTGACATATTTGCTATCACAAACAACCTGACAGTATCCACTGAAGTACGAAGTAAGTTGAATCTTCGTACCAATGAATAGTCTAAATTTATCCGCAACAGTTTAGAGAAATTTTACAGATTCTCGTGAGTAAAAGTTCTGGAAGCGAGTAATAGTCAAATAATAGGTATACGCTTGGTTATGTCTGTAAATGTAAGGGACTACCAGTCCCTAGGCTTACAAACTACTTCAACTAACTTAAACTCATTTATGTTAAGGAAAACACACACACACACATGCCCGAGGGAGGACTCGAACCTCCGACAGCGGGCAACGTCTTGCTCCGCAGCAAGACGCTTTAGAGCACTTGTACACTCCACTGCTGCTCTTATTAGTTTACAGAATACCAACTTTTATATCGTAACAGACTGTTCCCCTACATTAACTTCCAATTCTCAGAAACAGAGTAGTCAGTGTCGAGGATAAAAGCTTTAGAGTTACATTAAATGGAGGAGGAAGCATGTTATCAGAGACTGTGTGTTATTCGCTTAGAAACCTATTCTCTCCTCACAAAGTACTTAGAGACTGTACAATGTAAACAACTTGAAACAGATTTTTCTTCGAAGAACATACATTTTATTTTCAGTTTGGTGAGTGGTGTAATGCATCTGGCAATGACTACAGATTCTTCAAAAACATTATAAACGCTTATACCCAGCGTCCGTAGATTGTTCAAAGAGTTTATTATCACTCTGCCTATACCAACGGCCAAATACGCTGTTTGCCTCAACCGTAGAGCTGGCTGTAATGTAGGTGCAAAAGCAATGGACAGGTACCTGTTCAGATACTGCGAACTTCTGAAAGCAAGGAGAAACTACAACATTTATTTCGCATGAGACAATGAAATTCTTACGATAATCATCATCATCAATTACGACTGATTATTGCTTCTGGAGTATAGACCCCTTATAAAATTTCTTAATAGTCCCCTATTCAATACTACTACCTATGCCTCGTCTGATGTTAAGCCTGTTAATTCATTTATGACTGAACCCAAGTACTTTCCGTTGTTGTACCAAGACACATCCTACCTCATATATCCCCACCTTTGAGTCTGTTAGATAACTTTCCTTCTCCCATACCTGTAACGGGAACGTAACAAGTGAGCCTGTTCACTCTGCTTCATCTGTTGTGTTCATTTCAAGTTTGTCTCTGATTTCTTAATTATAGACACACTTCTGCCATTGTTCCCATCTATTTCCTGACATCAACCTTGCTACTTGCACATCTGTATCCTAGAAATTATGAATAATGCGTCAATGAGATACAGATCCTCCTGCATTTCAATACAATTTTCCATTGTTACAACCTCTCTACATACTGCAACATCATCCGCAAAAAGCCTAAGTGAACTTCCGATGTTATCCGCAAGGTCATATATATGAACAGCAACGGATCCACGACACTCCCCTGTGGCACACTTGACATCACTATTACTTCGGAAGTCTTCTCTCCATTGAGAATGACATGCTACATTCTGTTATCTAGGAAGTCCTCAATCTAATCACGCAATTGGTCTGATACACCATATGCTCCTACTTTGTTCATTAAACGTCTGTGGGGTACTGTATGAAACGCCTTGAGGAAATCAAGAAACGCAGCATCTACCTGAGAACCCGTGTCTAAGGCCCTCTGAGTCTCGTGGACGAATAGCGCGAGCTGGGTTTCACACGATCGCCTTTTTCGAAACCCATGCTGATTCCTACAGAGCAGATTTATAGTCTCCAGAAATGTCATTATATTCGAACGTAATACATATCCAAAAAGTCTACAACTAACCGACGCTAAGGATATAGGCGTATAGTTCTTCGTAGAGGGAGACCTGGGGACGAAAGCAGTAAGCAGATTCAAAAGGATGTAGGTTGCCGAACGTATTCTCAGATGAAGAGACTTGAACAGGACAAGGTAGCGTGGAGAGCTGCATCAAACCAGTTTGCGGACTGAAGACCGCAACAACAACAACAGTTCTGCACATCTGTTCGACGCCCCTTCTTAAAAACTGGGATGACCTGCGCCATTTTCCTATCTTTAGGGACGCTATGCTCTTCTAGAGACGTACGGTACACCTCTGCAGGATGGGGGGCAAGTTCCTTCACGTACTCTGTGTAAAAACGAACTGTTATCCCATCTGGTCCTGCGGCCTTTCCTCATTTGAGCGATTTTGTTTTTCTATTGCTCTGTCAATTATTTCGATATCTTCCATTTTGTAATCTGTGAGGCAATCTAGAGAAGGATCTGTGCAATATTTCTCTGTGAAACAGCTTTGGAAGAAGTCATTTAGTAATTGAGTCTTTAGAAAATCAAAAATGTTTGTATAGTCTATGGGACTGAACTACGGGGTCATCAGTCCCTAAACTTACAAACTTACAAACTACTTATGAACTAACTAAGACTAAGGACGGCACAAATATCCATGCCCGAGGGGCACCGTAGTGGCCGTGCAGACCGTGACTGAAGCGCCTCAGTCCCCTCGGCCACCGCGGCCGGCGAGTCTTTAGTCATCCTCTGTTTCAATGTGTTTTATATAAAAATATCCTGGAGGGTTGGACTTAGCAACTGAGGCCGACACTGAAATCAATAAACAACTGTCACAAAGCGTTTGTTTGGTATTAAGTGGCCAATCACAATACATTACCTTCCCTCTTCTAAACTTTTTCTAACAGTTTTCTATTGCTACCAAACTCTCTGTGCCTTTCTATCCTCCATATTTATGTATTAAATTCTTCTTTTAAATTCCCCAAGTATTATAAAATAATGTTTCAATTGTGTACTGTATTATCTACTCTACCCATGTACCCTAATACTACAAATAAATTTCATTCTTGTTTTACTTTGTTACCTAAGAACGATATATTTTTGTGGTTATATGTATGAGACGTTAGAACTATTGCAAATGTTCTTTAGAAACCATGTAATGTAATAATTAATAACATTGGAGTTTTAAAAATGGGTGTAAAGTATTATGAAGGTACAGTTTTCTAATTTGAAGCAAAATTTTATTCTTAGTTTGGTATTGCTGTATTTATTAAGGGTTGAACTTATACCTTTTCAGTAGTTAACCACATCATTGTGAAAGATTATGAAGCTAAGGCTAGATGTAATAAATAACTTCCAGGGTTTGAAATAAACTTTTACAACATAAAGGCGGTCTTGTAAATAGCAAACAGGCTAGCTCAACATAATATGTCTGTTAGACGTACACTAATGTGAGCTTCTCATGTCGATAGATAATGAAATGCAAATGATGAAGCCAGGTATGTAAGTGAAATGAAATAAATGAGTCCACATGAGAAGCTTTTTATATTATGAAGTTGAGATGGGTAGATGAAGAAATTAATGATAGACATAAAAAGTGGAAGAAAATGATGTTGATGGCAGTACTTTTTTTAACAGGATGGATGTGACGACACACCATTATTTTTCACCAAGGAAATGTAACCCTATGCAATGGATAAGTGTTCTAAGGGAAGAAGTGGTTAATAGTAAGAAACGGAGACCAAGAGATATTTCTCATAGATAGGTTAAAAGTGATCTGGATTGTAGTAGTTGTTGGAGTGGAACTATACCTCTGATTCAATCTGTGGCAGCATATATGGAAAGGTTCTATTCTTATCTAGCCTCCTCATTCCCCCAATCTGTACCAGATTCCTAGCACAGCAACAAACAAGTCTTCGGAGTGAAAGCCAAATCATAAATATAAAACCTTTGTAGACGGACATCCACAGCTGAGATGAAGCATCATTGATAAAAGGGTCCGCTGCAGCTGTTTACTTTAAAAAAAAAAAAAAAAAAAAAAAAAAAAAAAAAAAAAAAAAAAAAAAAAAACGACGACCGGTTTCGTGACATAAAGTCGCATCTTCGGGTCAAATACCTGAATAAAAAGGAAACACATGACATAAGCAAGTTACAAATCAGAAAAAAACCTATCTGGATAAAGGTGGGATACAAATATCCACTGAGAAGGATAGTACTTACGATTAAAAAAAAAACCAGGGGTTCCTAAATACAAGCAACAACCCCCGCTGTCAGAACACTCATACATAAAGCAGCACGGCGACAACCGCCCTCGTCAAACAAACCTAAAATCCACGTAGGAGCGATAATTAAAATTCGGTGTGAAAATGCCATTGAAATATGGCAGGGGTAGAACTAGACGTAAACCATCAACGATAAACGAACAAACTAACCACCAGAGCCAGGCAGCACGAGCAGCGGTGTGGCTGGACGTAAACTAGGGCAGGAGCGCGTGATGGCAGACTACACCTGGGGTCGCGCAAGCGCAGAGTGCGTTTGGAAGTCACAGGAAAATCAACTCTTGGTATTCAAAGTACATGAAATGTTTCAAATGTTTGTGTAGTCTATGGGACTTAACTACGGGGTCATGAGTCCCTAAACTTACAAACTACTTATGAACTAGTTACGAACTAGGACGGCACAAATATCCATGCCCGAGGGGGGATTCGAACCCCCGACCGTAGTGGCCGTGCAGACCGTGACTGAAGCGCCTTACTCTCCTCGGCCACCGCGGACGGCCAAAGTACATGAACGGAACGTTTGAAAGTAAGCTAGTGTAACACCAGACGAAAGATGATACAGCGTGGAATGAAACAGGCTGCTGCAAGGGGTCAAAACCACTAAACAGGGGTCTATTAAAGGGCTAAAATCCCTCTTTAATAGAGGACTCAGTTTTTTTTAATTCTTAAATAATAACAAAGGAAATCGACGAAGGTAGAAGCAACTGTGAAACAGATGAGTGGGCTCAGTTATACATTTTCCTTTCGTTCCCTATGTAGCACTGATAGATTAGAGGAAATTTGCAGAAAAATGGTTTCCAAGAGCTGAATTAGAGGCAGGTAAATACAGATATTCCTTGAAGCTGACCTCGATTGTTCTACCTGTATGGCCGATATAATTATACGGACAATCATTACATGTGATTCTGTGAACACCTGAGGGCTTGAAACGATCTTCTTTCATTTTCTCCTATGCCTGAATTTCGGGCCATTATTCCTGGGAATAAAAAAGGTTCGGACAATGACCCTGATAGAAAGATGTTTGCCTGACCGACTTGAAGTTCTACTAACGTCTGTGGTTCTGTAATAAGCTATCTTAGGGGTGATTTTGTGAAAGAGAACTAATGTAATTAAGCCCTGTTACTCATCTAAGGGTGGAGTTGAACCTTTAAGTTTTTTAAGAACACTTCTGTTAATATTCCTTACAAACTCATTATGGTAGCCATTGGAAAAATCTGTAAATTGTATCGCCCTGTATTCCCGGTTAAACGCCTCCACGGAAAGTGGGGTATTGTGCATTCTCAGGATCATAGCTCTTAAAGCAGACTGTTTGTAATGTATGGGGTGTATCACCAAATCAGCAGTGGCGGGATTGCGAGAAATGTCAAACTCAGAAGTCCCATCCCGCAATGTGACTAAAAGCTGCAGGAAAAGCGAAGTACTATTGTTACTACATTCCATAGTGAAATGGACCTGTTCATTGAGGCTGTTACGCTGAAGGAGAAATTGATTACATTCGGAATCAGGTCAATTATAAAGGAGAAAAATATCGTCAACATAACGTGACCATAATAGGACTTTATCCGAAAAAGAGGTCAAATCAGTGAAAACACGTTGCTCCAGACCAGTCATAAAGATGTTCGCCAAAGAATATGACAGGGGCGAACCCATTGCCAGATCCTGTTTCTTACCATAAAACTAATCCCCAACCATAATATAATTAAAACCGAGTACCAGTAGTAGTAAAACGTCATCAATTTCATCACTTGGCCTGCGAGCGGTCTGGAGTCACAGTGTGCACGGCCGGTACGGTCGGGGGTTCGAATCCCCCCTCGGGCATGGATTTTTGTGTCGTCTTTAGTATAAGGTAGTTCATAAGTAGTTTGTAAGTTTTGGAATTGATGACACCGCAGTCAAGTACCTTAAGCTTTACAAACATTTGAACTTGGCCTCCCATTGTGTTGTCTGAGTTTATGACAAATCATAAACATTCAGTCCTTTCCTGTTGTTTTAGCCCTCTACCACTAATAAGATAAAAGACATTACTTGGTATATATACACTTCCTTCCACCCCAGCCTATTCGAAATGTTTATTTACTTCCTTGTAAAAATCTTTGAAGTAAATAAACCTTTACAATAATTGCTTACTTGCACCCTGACCTGTAATCTAGCTACCAATCGTTTGACGGAAGGACAATTCTGAGCTCCATACGAACTCATTCCATGTTAAGACAACAGCATTCAAAATGCAGCTGCAATATGAATTCTTCCCTGATAACTGTCAAACGAATGACAGCAGCAGCGAATCGCTGTCACGAGATCTCCAGAGAGTCACCCAGAGTACTCGTGTGGCCAGGATTTAAACCCGGGACTATCTGCTTATTAGGCAATACTCACCTTCAAGTCTACGTCTTTGACATATATCTAGACAAAACAGTGTCTGGAAATATATGGATTATTTATATCTCCTCTGCCTGAGGCACAAGGCAAGATGGTTCCCCTTGACGTTAGTTGCTCGGGTGGTATTCCGTTATTGTAGAGCGTCGTCTAGTTGATACGTATTTATATAGGGGAACATGAAGCAGAATTAAAGCTTGCATTGTGGAAGGAGACGTGCATTAAAACAGTTCGTGCAGTGACCGAATCCATTACGTCACGGTGACTTAGTGGTTAGAGCGCTTGTCTAATGACGAGGAATTCCCAGGTTGCGTCTAAGCCATGACACAAATTTTAATGAAATGCCTCTCCTTTAGTTCAATATATTTTATGTATATCGAGACCAAACAGCATTTATAACGGTCGCAATGAGAACTAAATCTAGGTATGCAATAAAAATAAATTTTTGCCACTGATTGCTCAGCATCAATCATATATTGCAACACAGTCTCTCAGCACGGTAATCCAATATGGAATGAAACTTCTTAAGACTTTTTTTGTTGAAATTGTTCAAAGGTCGAGGAATGAGTTGTAAAGAATTTTTATTTGAATTTTAAAGAAATATCTCTGTATTTAAAGATTGTTGTTCATGTACCTTCGCAAGGCGTAGGTGCTGAGTCCTCCTAGGTTGTTTCTTGAAATTTAAACTAAACTCCGATTTCTCTTAAAGGAGAATAGTTGTAAATCGATATCCTGCTGCTTATTGTAACATTGTCAATAAATGGTGTGCTAGAAATAACACATGCCTAATTTAATGTGACAGCCCTTTCATGTGCTTTCATTTCCTAGTTCCATTAATTTTACACATTGTATTTATTTGAAATTGGCTACAAACTTAGTGATATACTTCAAGCAACATATGTCACGAACTGAATTAGTAGTTACGAAGTAATTCATTAAAATGTCATACCTGATACGACGGTTTTATATCATATACAGCAGAAATACAGCAAGAAATGTAGTCTGTTCCTTTCATCATTTTGTAAGGGGGTGTCAGAGAAGAAAAAATTTCGTGATCCAGGTAGCTCAGTGCTCTCATTCACAATGGATGCAAAAATATTCATATTTTTGTATCTCGGCCTCTTTTCATTTATGACGTTATATACTCTGTAATTTTTCCGTAGTTATTGTGCAGATGTACTGTTCATAATTGACCTAAGTTTCATTCCTTATTATTTATATAGTGATTCGGATTTTACACCAAAACTACGTACGGTTTACTCAAACAATTGATTTCTATTCATGGTATGTGGTACTCCAATCACCGAATACCCAGTTTTCCCGTTAATGCAGTTACGTTCTTCCATATTTCACTTATAATGAACATTTAAACTTTTGGGTTGTGTTGAATTAATGTATGAATCGAAATGTAGGGTAGTCACTTGGAAAACGTACTGTGAATTACTGTCACGGTGATAGGTAAAGGAGCTCATCGAAATCAAGCACATCAATTGTTAGAGGTAGGAAAACTATCAGATTTCAAGCATCTTGATGGAAATGGAAAACTGCTACATCCTCGTCATTGATCCTCGATATCAATAACATACTTTCTAACCAATGATTTTTTAACCATATTACACTGTACAATCAAGTTTGCAACACTAATGTAATATTATGACAATAATATGAGCCTTCAGAGCACACCGGCTATTTTCCATCTCTAACGAAACGAAGCATCTAATGCGCTCGTTCTGCGCTGCAAATACAGGCTCTCTTGATATATTCCCTTTATTTCGACGTACGCAGCCATTAATCAGTAAGGACGAGGAAACCCCGTTTGAGAATACAAGCCGGCCGCGGTGGCTGAGGTGACTGAGGCGCTGCAGTCACGGTCAGCACGGCCACTACGGTCGGGGGTTCGAATCCCCCCTCGGGCATGGATATTTGTGCCGTTCTAGTTCGTAAGTAGTTCATAAGTAGTTTGTAAGTTTAGGGACTGATGACCCCGTAGTTAAGTCCCATAAGCTTAACAAACATTTTAACATTTTGAGAATACAATTAATTGAATCCGCTCCTGCTGGAAGGGCAGTTGTGTCTTGTTGTGTCACCTATAAGAGAAATAGCTAAAAATAACGTTTCACTTCGAAGACATTTTGTTCAGATAAGTCGATTGCAAGATATTTCGTTGCCTAAGTTAATATACCCTGAATTTTCCATTGTTATAGTTGTAGTATAAGAAATACAATGTATGTTGTGTATATTGTCCTGACTGATTGAACTCAAGTTTAAGACACAACTTTAATATTCTTTGAAAAATTTCTTGGTTCATGAGAAACAAGCTCTTTCAATGTCTAAGTCTAATATGGCTAAGTCGTAGTTGACGAAGAGAAGTCTACACTCAAAGTCAGGGAGACATGCCTGGCTAGTAATTCCCGTGTTGCACAAACACGGTCCAAATCGCAAATACTGCGCACGTCCAAAGACATGACGCTGGTCGACAGTACGATCTAGACAGGCGAATCGTAGTAGTATACACTACCTGCATACGAACTGATGATGCGGACCTTGCGCAGGTTTATGTTTCTTCCTCTGGCAAATAAGAAGGCTAAATATGAATACTGCCTCCATCCAGAAACATAGTGCGAGTCAGATCTGTCTGTTGGTGTTGTTGTTGCTGTTTAATTCCCTGACTGGAGAAACCTGTTCGTTGGGTAATCTACTTCTCTTTGGCACCCGAAGCGTGGTGTTCACAGCACCTGTGAGGTATGCTGTCTGTATAATTGGAGTGTTAGTTGTCATGCCAGGACTTAGGCCATCTGGGTTGCCACAAGTTGCGAGTGTAATACGATATAGAGAATAAGCGCCCTTCGTCGTTTAAAATCATCGTTATTGGTCACTTTAAAAACCCCTATTTTCTTCCCGCTACGTTTATGAAAATCTTAAACCCCACGTCTTACATTACTGTTAGTTAACAGAATAAAACTACAATAATGAGTAAATTCTTAAATGAACAGTGTTCATTGATCGCAAGATAAATCATATGATCTGCTTTCGATCGTGGAAAAAACAAATTGAAATTATTACAATCAACAGTGAATACGATTTGAAATCGAGGTGTATGGTTTAAAGATATTTTTATTAAAGTCGTAAAAAGTGCTCCGTAATCTACATTACTAGAAAAGAAAGGTGTGTTGACAAATCCTCTTTTTCCGGTCGCACTTACCGGAGTTTGTCTGTCGTAATGGTATAGCAGTTGCGAGCCGATTTGCCAAACGGCGGCGAGGAAATTAACTGCAGTTAGCAGTAACGGGGTGTGAACGAACGCTAAGTGCCATAATTAACAGGCGGCCAACAATCGCAGCACCATCGTGCGCATGCGCAGTTAGCGCGTAACGGCCGGCGTGCCGCGAGCTGAATGGGCCGGAATGCGTGACGTCACACTCAGGGCTGGAGGGGAGGAGCGAGGCTACTGCTCCCAGGAAACATCTGCCTCCATTCATTGGTTGACTTTCGTGACTACTTCCTCCACAATGACAACTGTTTTCTTTTCTTTATTACCGTCAGTGGTGAGGAAACATTTCATTCAAGTGTGATTCCTGCCGGGCTAAGTTGTGCGATGTTACGTGCTGATTTCCGGGTCGGGATATATAGGACAGCAGAACAGATTTTTCAGTGGAATTATTCCCGTATTGATGACTTAACTGAGAGTTCTGTTGAAGTCTTTTGGACGCCAAACGTAGTAAAAAGTTCAACATCACTTGCTTGATTTGGCATTTTTACTTTTTTGGGTATAGAATATAGAATATCTCTGCTCGCCTGCAGCTGGTTCTTGAAAAAATATGGAGACTACAACCTAACAGATTTGATTTATTTCTGTTCTTCACGGAGATTTACAATTTTTTGAGTTACTTAGACAATAACAAACATTGTGGTCATTATTATTATTATTTAACGAAGACCTTTGTGTTATAAGTACACATGAGACATTGTATTAAAACTGAAATGGACCTTAAAAATTGTGTGAAGAGAGGTTTAGTGAAAATTATTCAAGTTTGTATATTACTGCTTTGTATAAGAGAGGTGGCAGTTTCAACTGTTCAGTCGTTTGTAAATCTATCGGACTCAACTACTGGGTTGTTAGTCCGTAGCTTACAGACTAAGGTAAAGCAGAGTACAACACAGACACTCATGTCCTAAGGGGGGGGGGGGGGGATTCGAACTCCGGACGGCGAACGGCCGCACGCACCGCAGCACGGCGCCCCAATGCGCACGGCTAATCCGCCGCGGTGATGACAGTTTGTTAATGCATATTTCCTTAAGGAAGGTGTTGTTAGAGAAGTGTGTGTTAACAGTGATATCTGAGTACGATAAATAATTTTATTGATGATCATATTCATGGTGCATGTAAATAACAGTCAGTATGTTGCTGATTTGCATTCGATTCTAATTCTCCCGGAAGCCTGACTGTACTTTTTAGGTGGTTTTGCATCTTCATCGACGGATGCGCCTTTGCTCGCCTGTTCCCCACAGTTACATTATCGGTAATTGATATGCAAAAAATTAAAGGTTTTCTTAAATAAAACTCTATCCATATCCCCAATTTAAAACTGAGATAGTGAAGCCACTTATCTATGAACTACAAACCGATTTACAGCATCCGCAGTTAACTACATTACTTTAAGAAAAATGGAAAACGATATCATTAACCAACAAACAATTACCGTACTGATAAACATATAATTTTCGGAAAGGCTGGGCCAGAATAAAGTGAACACATTATAAAGAACATTCTCATTATATTGGAATAAATGTCAGCAAATCTCCTCGTCCAGAAACCTTTCAATAGCTTTAAATTACACTTAAATATTATTCTCACAATATGTATGACAATTATAAGTTAATACCTCAAATAATTTGATCAATATAGTACTTCAGTTAGCAAAACCTTCATTTTATCTTCTTAATACATAATTATTAAAATAATGAATTTTCGATAGAAGTTTCTCCGCAACAGAAATCTATCCAAACTTTTACAGTTCACACATAGATCAGCAGAGACTTAAGAAAATGAACCTAGTGATTTGAAGTGTTTCTAAAACTACAAGATGAATAATATCAGTTCGCGTAACTTATGAGAATGTTGAAACTGAATAGTGGTCTCCCATGTCAATTTGCAAAAGGCGTTGCCAACAGACAGCAGCTTGGCCACCTAGCTTGGCTTGGCGAACACAGGAAAACAATCTTCGTACCAGCTACTACAATATAATGAACAGCATAGCACATTAAAGAAAGTATTGGGAACACGAACCCATAGAAATTAAACTATCCTATCAAGTGTACAAATAACAATATCTCTGCCAGTAATCACAGTGAAGTTACGAATCAAAATTTACAAAACCAATATTGCGTAATACTGATTGATGAAAGATCTAATTGAAAAACTAAACTCTAAAAATTATTGCATTTAAGCAGTTAAATGTTCAGGCTTCAACACTCTAAAAAGAAGCAAATCCTAAAAATTCCTCATGGACAGCTAGTATTGCTAATAAAATAGATCATTTCAACTGTGTCAGTATTGACTCGTTAAAATATTTTAAACTATACACGACATTTTTAATGGCCAGTAGCGCCGAATGTTTAAAATATGAATTAATTGAATTTAGACAGGTCAAGCTGGCAATTACCAAACAGGTAACATCTCAGGAAGGCAGAATTGCCCGTGTACATCGACCTTTTGTAAAAAAATATTTCATTACGCGAAGCACATCTTACTGCAGACAAAACAGTCATACCTTAGAAGAACCAAGAGATAACTGCTTAGTAACAGCGTTGCTTTTATGGAGCACGAGAATCAGGCTGAAATGTTTCTCGGACTACACAGTTTAAAGCTTATAGTAGCCCCTTTTCCTTCGCCGCTATCACAGATGAGCGTTTCTCTCTTCTCCAGCGTACACCATCAGGTAAAATGAAAACAGCGCTGCTGGCAACGTGGCAGCAGTAGCGAATCTCCCCTCCCATCCTCTGGTCGACTGCCCTCTACTTGAATACCCCGCACTACGTCCTAACATCTTAATACCGCCTGCGGTACAGTCCAGATAATCCTCCCCTTTAGCCACACATCTGAGATACTTCAAGACCTAATGACGCCAATCTCAGTGGCGGGCAAAGACCATAAAGTACAGATGCTACTAAAGCAAAGGTAGATAATGAGGGAAAGGTTCCTAGCCACGCGGCTCACCTATGAGACTTGTGTAGACTAGAAAGGGTCCCTTAAGGGTTGCATATTCCCAGTAGCGAAATCAGGATTTTGGTCAGAGTGGCTGATTATCTTCGTGCCCCAAAATGCATCTATTTGTAAGGCACAAAGGAGTAGAATTTCCATCCATGTGTATAACTGAAGTTTCAGAAGATTTCTTTCTTCTTCTCTCTCGTTTTAAGTTCTCATTTCTTTTGTATGAGAATATATTCTTGGGTCGGGGGAGGGGCTGCAGTCCTATAGCCCAAACCCCAGTTGCGCCACAAGAATTTGTAAAAAATAGCCTTTTTTCAATAGTACGTTTCAGGTTAGGCGCTGATTTTCATGAAATATTGGCTACCCTATTAATATATAATTTATTCCAACAACTGATTAAGCTGTATATTGTTTACAATTAACTAGATATAAGATGAAATTTTTCTGACGAACAAAATACCTCTCTTAGTATGCAGATGGCAGGTCATTGTAAACGACAGAAAAAAATCCTATTAAATACAATATACTGTCTCCCACACCTATTTGTTTTCATTGTTGGCATTGGTAGAAAGTTGTGAATTATATGTAGAGACGTCTTTTTCATGTGCATTTGGGGACTTTGGAAACAAATGGTGGAAGTGATAATATAGTAATAAGGACAGTTTACATCTCACCGCAAAGTCGTGGCTGACGAGCTGCGACAGGCACATACAAAAGACACACACATACAACTCTTTCAGCTATCGGCCATGGCCTTCTTCAGAAAACAGAATATTCACGCAATCATACTGGTACACAACACAGACTGTGTTGTGTGCCTGTATGACTGCGTGAATATTCTATTTTCTGAAGAAGGCCATGGCCGATAGCTGAAACTGTTGTCTGTTTGTGTCTTTTGTATATGCCTGTCGCAGCTCGTCACCACGTCTTTGCGGTGAGTTGTAAACTGTCCTTATTACTATATTATTAAATCCAACCTGGACTTTCCATTATTATAATGGTGGAAATGATGTTGATAAGCAAGAAAAGACGATGTCTCATGTAAGCATTAAAGTTGCGAAAGTAAATAGAAAATGTAACGTTATCCATTTAGGGAAGATATAACGAATTCGCGGCTGTCTTTGAAGTGGGGTTGCAAAGATTTTTTATAAATTAAGAATTTTTCGAGTCCCGTGTCATGGCCTGCAAATCATGATGTCAATTTATATAGGGATGACACATATACCTGCAACGGATAGAACGTAAATATTTGCCACATTTCGCTTTATTGTGGAAACACACCAAACAAATATCAATGACAGTATTTCTTTTCAGCTCATCGTGGCGCATGCACTCCCCCACTCACTCATTTAACACAGTTCAGGACAGCCACCTGCTGTCGATTAAACTGTCCCATTGGAAACTCCTCTCAGGTTGCGGACGTCAATGATATGCACGTCAGATGTGAAATGCGTTACTAGAATATGGCACAATGAATAAATAGTTCTACCTACTCGAAAGAAGAGCAGTTTTCTTCACTAAACGGTTCCTTTATTTTCATCACCGTAGCAGCTGTATATGAAGCTAGATACACAACGTATATCTTTATATTGCTGCATCAAATGGTATCTATTACTGAGCACCTTTCTTAGGAATCAAATCAAATTATCAGGAACATTTCTCTCCCCACTTTATCCTATCAGAAACTGTTGAAAAATAATCAATAAACTGTTTTGAAATTAACCAAAATTAGCGGAATATTTCACATACAAAACAGGGCGTTAACCAGAGTTACTGAACCTCGTTGTTACTATCACGAAGCTTTTCGTTGAACACTAGTGAGCGACATGAGTTAGTTACGTGGCACCTTCACTGAGTACCACCAGCCCACTGCCTTGTAGCGGACAGCCAATCAGCTGGCCTCGTGGCCTTGTCGATGTTCATGTCATGGGCTGTTCTAAACACTGGTCTCTATGTGGCGCTGGTTTAGCCGTGCATCTTTCACCACCGAAATGGTTTAGCTCATGCAAGCATACCCAGCTGTCGACCATATCATGCTTTGGGCCGCCATCTGCTGGCGATAAAATACAATTTAGAAATCCCATAATAAATGTAGGCAAAGCTATAGGGTAGTGCTAAAAATATAGTGACAGAAAAAAAAATTGCTGATGACCACAGATTACTATTTGCTTTCCATTTCTTTATCAAAGGAATGCTGGGTTTCAGTATAATTTTTATATACTGTACTTATCTATAGAAATAACAAACTATAAATAACTTTAAGTAGTTTACTTTCATTATTTCTTCCAGATCTATCTCATTAAAGTTTTTTGCACGACTAAATGCACAGCTTGTGAAGAAATCCAACAAGCTAAAATGTCCAGGGCTCTTATTTATATGGTTTAATTAGGATGGAGGATGAACAGCAGACCATAGGAATGAAAGGAAACGAAAATGTAAATGCAAGATGAGGTCACTATCCATCATTCTTCTACAGATGGAGATTTTGGTCATATGTTAATTATACTAGGGGCCAAACTCAAACAATACCCTGACTACGTGATAGTAATTGCGATCCTGCCGATGACAGCGCTACTAAAGCAGAGTTACTAAACATAACTTTTAGAAACTCATTCACCAAAGAAAAGACGAAACCAATATTCCAGATTTCGAATTACGAACACAGGCCGTAATGAGTAACAAAGAAGTAGATATCATCAGAGTAGTGCAGCAACTAAAATCACTTAACAAGTCCAAGTCTTCTGGTCCCAATTGTATACCCATTAGATTTCTGATTATGCTGAAGCGATAGCTCCTTACTTAACAGCTATATACAACCGCTCTCTCAAAGAAGGATCTGTACCAAAAGATTGGAAAGATGCACAGGTCACACCTATATTCAAGAAAGGCAGTAGGAGTAACCCACTAAACTACAGGCCTGTTTCATTGACGTTAATTTACAGCAGGGTTTTGGAACATATCCTGTATTCAAATATTATGAATTATCTCGAAAAGAATGATCTGTTGATCCAAGGTCAACACGGCTTTAGAAAATATCGTTCATGCGAAACACAACTAGCTCTTTATTCACACGAAGTGATGGGTGCTATTGACAAGGATTCTCAAATCGATTCCGTATTTCTTGATTTCCAGATGGCTTTTGACACCGTACCTCACAAACGGCTTTTAATCAATTTGCGTGGTTATGGTATATCGCCCCAAATTTACAATTGGATAAGGGATTTCCTGTTAGAGAGGACACAGTTCGTAGTAATCGATGGTAAGGCACCGACTAAAACGGATGTGATATCGGGCGTTCCACAGGGTAGTGTTATTGGTCCTCTGCTGTTCCTTATTTACATAAACGATTTAGGGGAAAATCTAAGTAGCTATCTTAGGTTGTTTGCGATCAAAACCAACTGCAGAACGATCTGAATAAGATATCAGTATGGTGTAAAAATTGGCCACTTGAGTACGAAAAGAAATCCGTTAGACTTCGTTTACAAGATAAATCACTCAAAAGTGAAGGCCGTAAACTCCACAAAATACAGAGGAATTACTATTACTTCAGACTGAAACTGGAAAGAACACGTAGATAATGTCGTGGGAAAGGCAACCACAGACTGCGTTTTATTGGCAGAACCTTAAAAGATGCAACAGAACTACAAAAGGAACTACACTACACTTGTCTGTCCATTTTTGGAGTATTCTGCCCAGTATGGGATCCTTATCAGGTGGGTTTGACAAAGGACATCGAAAGAGTCCAGGGAAGGGCAGCTCTTTTCGTATTGTCACGATACAGGGGAGACAGCGTTACGGAAATGATACAGGATCTGGGATGGGAACCATTACAACAACGGCGCTTATCGCTACGGCGTGGGCTGCTTACGAAACTCCAATCGCCAACATTCTCCTCCGAATGCGAAAATATATGGTTGACTCCCTTACTGGAATTCCATATTATGTTAAGAGTTTCAATTTACGTTTAGTGAGTAACGCTTTTTATTTTGTCACAGTCTGAGATTACTCTTACTGGAGCACTTAATTATGTAATCCTTTATATAAAAAATTCTGATGATGGCATTTCTAGTTAATATCAAAAAATTTATAAAGTGTTTTCAAAAATTTACTACGTAGCTTCTGGGCTACTAAATTTTCTTCTTATTTTTCACTTTAGAGATTTGACGTTTCTTTCTCGTTCTAGTCTCCTGGGACACGCTGATTTTATGGTCATATCGGCATGTAATCCAGTGCTGCACTGGGATGTCTGTTCTTTTGTAATCTTTGCAAATGATCAACCCAGTTACGTCGTTCTTTTACTATCTTAGTGCTACGAAATATCTTTTCAAAAGAAACTGACATTGTAGGTGACCCACAGTTTATATCAATCAGAATTCGCAATTTGCGAATTCTGACTACCTCGGCTGTATTTCTCCCTATCGCGGGAATCACACATAAAAGTGTGGGAGCACTAAGGTAAGTAGGTAAGTGTGATAAATGAAATTTTGGTTCAGTTTGGGGAGCTTGTTCGAGTGGACGAGTGGTTATGGCGACAGTTTGAGAAATGTGGGAGACACGGCTTGGAGTCCCGGTTTGGCACACATTTTCATTTGTCACCAAGTAATAAACCACCTTCACAAATACAGCCTTCGACGGCAGAATTAGCAAACTGAGTAAAATTATTTAATTTAATACTATCTTGTTATTATTTACTGATTCTGTATTTAATTCCTTCGTAATATCTTCATTCTGTTTTCCTTACATCCTTATACAACCTTTAACATTCATTACAAACTTCATTTGTGTCGTCTGTATTTTTCGTAGTTGTTTTTCAGTCGTCACCCTGGTTTTGCTGCGTTAAAGCAACGTTGCTAAGTCATTACTTTTTAAAGTTTCATTTTCTCTTTTATCCGGATTTTATTTTTAGAAGTTAGCTGGATTGTCGCATATATAGTTTGGGACTTTCTAAGTTTCTGTACAAAGTCTTTGCCGAAAAAAGAAAACGTTTGTCGCAACCGAGGTATTTAAAATTAGATACTTGTTCAAAATACTACTATCTTTGATCTAACACTATCCTTTCCTTTAAAATCTATTACTTCTGTTTTACTAATTGGAATCTTACAATAGCCGCTGAGTGTTAACAATGCGCATTGGGGCTCCGTGCTGCGGTGCGCGCGGCCATCCGCCGTCGGGTTCGACTCCCTCCTCGAGCATGCGTGTTGTCCTTACTTTAGATTACCTTAGTTTAAGTAGTTTGTAAGCTACGGACTACACGCAGTTGACTCCGATAGATTTACAAACATTTGAACATTTGAATCTTTCAATATTAGGCTATAAGGTTTACATACGTTACTTAAAAAAGTAAATCGATTTTCGAAACTGCATCTCATTTTCATGAATCAATATCTGAACGTTGGTGAACTCTTTTTTCGGGTGATCAGCCAAATGGTGTCGCCGTCTTGGCGCAACGTTTCGATGATTTTCTTGCACATTATCGTCAGGCCACAACGTGCGCCAAGACAACGCCACCACTCGGCTGATCACCCGACAAGACTTCATAACTGGAATTCACCGAGAAAGCCTGCACACCAATATTTGATCGTCCGAAAATGAAAGAGTATTTGAAAAGACACTCGGAGCTGTCTATTTCTGTTTCAGATACTTTATCATTGTGCCCTAGTTCTTCATAGTGTTCTACCCGCTGTTGTTTATTAAAATGAAATGTTTTTAAATCTATCCTATTTATCAGTTGCTACTCTTTCAAACCACTTAATCTAATGTAACGTAACCTAAGTAAACCCACCCACTCACCCACACAAACGCACACACACACACACACACACACACACACACACACACACACACACACACACACGCACACACATGCCCGATGGAGGACTCGAACCTACCTTTCTTCATTTATTAGGTTCAATTGTGTTGAAATAAATCCCCTTTACGGTTTGTGCCTCCAGAAAACACACGTTTAAAATTCAAAATTTTGTTAAGGTGACAGCTAATAGCGGACATATATTTGATAAAAAGAATCTTTAACCTTCAGCTGTTTGCTAAATACTTAAAAATCAACTAGTTTCGGACATGGATCATCATCGTAAATAAACTACACGAAACTACAGGATAAAAGTATTTAATGTACACAAAAGTAAGTAGCAAAATAGCACACAATACGATGGAGAAGTGGAAGTATCGCGACTATGTGAAATAGTGTTATAAATAATTGCAAGTTATTAAAACAGATTAGTCAAATGCATTAAATAAAATCAATCTGACTGAAAATAGCAGGAGTAAATGTCACTAAAAATACGTACAATGGTCATACTGGATTATTCTACTAACGTGATATATAGTAATTTTAAGTTGTACTTTAAGGGTAATATTGTAATCCTTACATTTAATAGCTGCATTTTTATGATGTAATATTATTGGTTTTTAGTACTACTATTCTGACTTTTTCTTCCAGAGACAAAAAATCTTATGCTATAATCCCTTTATATAACTGAACATTACAATTATTATTTCCTGACAATGTTATATCCGCTTCCTACTAATATTCAAAAGTTGCTTTAGGTCTTTGCCATTTAAATATCCGATGCTGCGACATGTATTATTTTTCATTATGACATGAAACTTCAGGGTCATGGTTTATTTATCAATATTTTACTTGTCATTTTCAAAATTATGTGTACTACATAACGTATGAATGACATCTCTTTGCAAGTAATAAGTATCAACAAGTCTAAGTATGCCATGCTTTTTATTTAAATCACGAAGGATCTCAATTTAAACATTGTAAAAAATTAAAATTTTTGTTCTATAGCAATCTATGTCACTTTAAGCCGATTTAGTATCTATTACTCTACACCTTTTACAGCGATTATGTCTCTGTATTTACGATCTATTCCATACTAGTATTTAATATAGTGGTAGTTTTACTCTTCCTCTTAGATATAAGACTCAATTTGCACAACAGTGGGAGTAAGGTTGTTTATACAGTCTTCGATATTGTTGTAATGTAAACCTTTTTGAGATTACGATCACCCTAGCTTGGTCACTGGTAACACGACGTATTTATGCTGCTAGCGACAAATGTTAGGAATGTGGTAATGTTTGTTAATTGTATCACATAATATTTACTACTGTGAACTTTTCATATACACCAGATTCTTCAAAACTTGTTGATAACTGCACTTTGTAACTTTGTTTACTTAGATTGTAACCAAAGATGCCCAGCCAAAGATATTGTACACGTATTATAAATAACACATAAATAGATGTTCAGAAGTTTGTAGAGCTTATGGGACCCAACTACGGGGTCATCAGTCCCTGAACTTACAAACTAGTTATGAATTAGCTAATACTAAGGATGGCACAAATATCCATGCCCCAGGGGGGGATACGAACCCCCGACCATAGTGGCCGTGCAGATCGTGACTGGCGCGCCGCAGAACGCTCGGCCACCGCAGCCGGCTTTCCTTATAATTCACTGTCCATTCTCGTCTGTTATGTATAATCCAGTATGTATAATACGATAATCCAGTATGACCATTGTACTTTTAGTGAAATTGACTTCAGCTGTTTTCAGCCTGCTACTTAATGCATTTGACTAATCTGTTTCGATACCTTTTATTTATAATACTATTTTAAGTATTCGTGATACTTCCACTCTTCCATCCTATTGTGTTCTATTTTGCTTCTTACTTTCTTTTATATTGTGTACATTAACTACTTCAATTCTGTACTTTAATGTATTTATCTATGATGATGGTCCGTGGCCGAAACTAATCGAATTTTTTAAGGATTTAATAAACAGCTGATGGTTAAAGATGCGTTTTGTTACACTTAAAATTGTTTCAATTTTATTTTACTTATTTATTTTTTAAGCTCATTTTAGACTGAAAGTCTTGGTAGAGGTAGGCAACCTTCATCATAAATATTTTAATGATTCTAAAATCGCTTAGAGTTTGCTTGAATAATCACTAGATGTTATTAATAGATTATTTATTGTCAATCCACAACATGTTTCGGGCTTAGCCCATCATCTGGTGATCGATATTACGGGGTATGTCCACAAAGTGAGTTCCGTTTGGTTATGCAAAACGTGTACAGATACAGAAAAAATATTTATTGTACAAAAATATACAACTATTGAACCAGTTTTCTACATAGCTTCCGAAAATTTGTAGGCATTTGTCATAACGTGGCATTAGTCTTTGTATCGCTTCTTTCTAGAAGGTTGCCGTCTGTGTATTCAACCATATGATAACATGTTCTTTCAGCTCGTCATCATCGCTGAAGTGTTGACCACCATGGATAGGATTTAGGTGTATGAAGAAAATCGCTAGGAGCGAGGCTGTACGGAAGGTAAACAAGTCCCAGTGAAATTCCCGTAAGAGTTGTTTGGTCACATTCGCCTTGTGAGGTCGGGCTGGAACGTGAAGGGAAGAAGAAGACTCCTTTCATCTCTTCTTACACCTAAATCCTTGGTGGTCAACACTTCAACGATGAAATAACATGTTTGCCACATGGTTGAATACACAGAAATCAGAGCTCGATCGGAGAGATTCAGGTGTTCTTTCTTCCCGCGCGCTGTTCGAGAATGTAATGGGAGATAAATAGTATATGGTGGTTCGACAAACCCTCTGTCAGGCACTTAAATGTGATTTTCAGAGTATCCGACGTAGATGTAGATGTACAGGGAAGTGGCAGTCGCACACATTCAGAAGATCGTTGAAATGGTTTTTACCTTTCATGGTATTGCAAGGCCTTGTCTGAGGAATGTCCAATCTTCTCTATTCTCTGCTAATTCATCACACACATATCAAAAATGAAATCATGGTAGCATGAGATAATAGTGAACTTGTTTCTGAAATATATTAAACCACTTAAAACAGGAACGTCTCATTAGTCTATGAGAGTGAATTCATGCCAAAATATTAATGCGATGCATTCAATGCTCCATGAGATGTATCAGAAACATATTCCATACAGTTTATGTTGCACCGTTTTTTTCTCAAAACTATATCGGTAAATTCGGAATTCCTAGATCTGTCGCATGTACTTTTGTGACATGCTTATGGTCAATATCCAATCAGCATTTGATGACAAAAATATGAGTGAGATGGATATGGACTTAGATCTCTGAAAGGCAGAAATGTTTCGGGAAAAGGCAAGGAAACTCAAACAGCACGCTCGAAATGGAACATACTGTGTAATTTCAGATGATTATAAGCAATATTTGCTCGTATCGCACCTACGCGAAAACTATATTGCATTGAACAGTTTTAACGTGTTTTTTTTTTTTTTTTTTTTCTTTTTTGTCATAATTTCTATGACGCCTTTGTCCGTGTAATGAGTACTGCTGCGCTTATCAAGCTTGCGGAAGAAAAGTAGTAAAGTGAAACAAGACAACCTTGTATGAAGAAGGCACACAAAAACTTGTCCCACGCCATGACAAGTGCCTACAAAATTTCGGAAGTTATGTAGAAAAGTAGTTGAACAGTTGCAGATTTTTATACAATAAATAATTTTTCTGTATCTGTTCACGTTTGGTTTATATAACCAAACGGAACTTACTTTGTGGACATACCTCATATATTTATATTTGATGCATTCAAATGTGTCATTTAAAATACTCTTGATTTATTCGTGTTGTTTTATTCTTATTTGGCAACACATAACAGTAGTATTTTAAATGACAAATTTGTCATTTAAAATACTGTAGATTTATTCTTATTGTTTTATTCTTATTTGGCAATACATAACAACAGTATTTTAAATGACAAATTTGAGTGCATCAAATTTCAATATATATAATATCGATCAGTAGATGTTGAGCTAAGCCTGAAAGATGTTGTGAATTGAAAATAACTAATGTATTAACAACATCTAGTGATAATTTAAGCAATTTTAGAATCGTTAAAAAAGTTTAAAATTTTATTACAATTTCGATAAGTGTATTTTTATATTTATTCATTTAATATTTCTTCGCACGAAAAGTAAAAGGTTTCCAGTACCAAAAGCTTGGAACAGTGTTTGTAGCACATTGTAGCATCCGTTATCACGAAGCAGTACTGCTGCGCTTATCAAGCTTGCGGAAGAAAAGTAGTAAAGTGAAACAAGACGACCTTTAGCCCGTACACCGGTCTTTTGGACCGGGGCGACCCGCTTCTCCTCCCTCCCCTCATCTCTGAGTGCGTGTCAGCACTCTGCCCTCAACAGTAGCCTCAAGGCAGTTGAAGAGGAAGTCGAAGTAAGTCTTTTCTTCGTTGTGCATTCGTCCGAAGTTCTGTAATTAACGAATTGCACTCTCCGCTCCCCGTCAAAAAAGGCCGATGTGTAAACTGAATGTCTTTATTTTCTCCGGTCCAATGTAACCCACTTACCCTCAGGTTGTGTGTTTATCCTTTCACAATCAACTGCAAGTCTATAAAATTGGAAAAAAATCTAACATATCAAATGTGTGAGAGAACTATTAGGGTGTATGCTGGGAAGGGGGAGACAGAATGGTCCACTACATGCATTTTAAGACAATTAGATGCAAAAAAGGCCGAAAGAAAGAGACGGCACCGCGGTCTTAAAGGACAAGTGTACGCTTTGTGTGCCATAAGGGGGTGTACGGGCTGAAGGTTAAATATAACTAGCATCGTCTGCTGTCGGGTGGCAGTGGGCGGAGTCAACGCCACCTACATACAAGGCCTGTGTCCTGCCTGCCAAGAGTAGTCATAACACAAGCAAACTATTTGTATTGTGTAGCGTTGTGATGAGTTTCGGAATACGTACACGTTGCACACTGTGTTGCAGAGTGTTTTTCGTGTTATCCATGTGATTCTCCGTGCAGATTTTTGCTGGTATGAGAGAAAATGCCTAATATGAATCGTCCGATTCTAAAATCGGTAAGATATCTTTATAATCTCTACATATAAAAGGAAGTGTCCCGATTGACTGACTGACTGACGCATCATCCCCCAGCCCAAACCACTGAAGACAGAAACTTGAAATTTGTGGTGTTGATCTTACTCTATAGGCGTCATTTAAGAAGCGATTTTTCAATATTCCGTCCGTAAAGGAGTGAAACAGGGGATGAAACGTTTTTTGAAAATTTAGGCAATTTTGAAGCTAGAACTACAAAATTTCTGCTTTTAATTCAGGGTTCGAATTTAAAAGACTCATGTTTCGGCATTTTTTGAAATTCGACAAATAAGGGAGTAAAATAGGTGACGCAAAAAATTGATTTTCAAAAATATGTTGCTGTTAACTCAAATTTTAAGCTACAACTACGAAACTTCGGATATGGAGTCTTGGTCAGGATTAAAAATCCATGATTTTTAGTATTTTTGGAAATTCAACAAGTAAGAGGAGTAAATAGAGGGTCAAAATTCTCTTTGAAAACACGTTGCTATTGATACAATTTTGAAGTTAGAGAGTCAAAAATTGATATTTGTATAGTTGGTTAGACGTTAAAAAACACGTGTTTCGGTATTTTTGGAAATTCAACCATCAAGGAGGTTAAATTGGAGTGGGGTATTTTTCGAAAATCTGTTGCTATTTAGGTAATTTTGAAGTTAAAATTACAAATTTTCGGATTTGGATTCGGGATTCAAATTTAAAAGACACGTGTTTCGGTATTTTTGGAAATTCGACCAATAAGGGGGTGAAATACGATATGCAAAAATTAATTTTCAAAAATATGGTGCTGTGAAGTCAATTTTCATGCGATAACTACGGAAGTTAAGATATGGATTCTTCATCAGGATTAAAAAGAAACAACTGGTGCAGACCAACCAGCCTACGCATGCGAAGCATCGTTGGTTGATCTAGTAGTTCATAAATACCTTATATCAAAAGAAATTTTTATGTGAATCACATAGAAAACATTGAGAACATTCTTAAACACATGTTCGTATTCCCAAACTCAGCACAACGCTACATAAATTAAATAGTTTGCTTGTGTTATGACTACTCTTGGCTGGCAACGCTTAGGCCTTGTATCTAGATGGCGTTTGCGGAGTCCCGCCTCGGCGGCAGCGTGAGAGCGGGTGGCGGCGCGGCTATGACCCGCCTGACCCCTGCAGCGGCAGAGTCAGCTGGCGGCCTTGCGACGCGCCTGCCTCTCGGAGCAGCTCGTGGAAGGCGGCAGACAGCGCACTGGCTAATTAGCTTCAGCCGCTGACGCGCACCTGGCCTGCGTGGGCGGATGGCGGCGGCGTAGGCGCGCTGGCGCACAGTGTCGGATCGAATACCGAGGAGGATCTCGGGCAGCCGAAACGTCGATAGTCGCGCGAGGCCTTCCGTATTTCTTGATTTCCAGAAATCTTTTGACACCGTACCTCTCAAACGGCATTTAATCAAATTGCGTGTTTATGGTATAGCGCCCCAAATTTGCGATTGGATAGAGGATTTCTTGTCAGAGAGGACACAGTTCGTAGTAATCGATGGTAAGGCATCGACTAAAACAGAGGTGATATCGGGCGTTCCACAGGGTAGTGTTATTGGTCCTCTGCTGTTCCTTATTTACACAAACAATTTAGGGGGAAATCTAAGTAGCTCTCTTAGGTTGTTTGCAGATGACGCCGTCATTTACCGTCTAGTAAAGTCATCTCAAGATCAAAACCAACTGCAGAACGATCTGAATAAGATATCAGTATAGTGTAAAAATTGGCAGTTGACTCTAAAAAATGAGAAGTGTGAAGTCGTCCACATGAGTACGAAAAGAAATTCGTTAAACTTTGTTTACAAGACAAATCAATCAAATGTGAAGGCCGTAAACTCCACAAAATACCTAGGAATTACTATTACTTCAGACTTAAATTGGAAAGAACACGTAGACTGCATTTTATTGGCAGAACCCTTAAGAGATGCAACAGAACTACAAAAGAAACTGCATACACTTCGCTTGTCCGTCCATTTTTGGAGTACTGCTGCCCAGTGTGGGATCCTTAACAGGTGGGTTTGACGGAGGACATCGAAAGAGTCCAAAGAAGGGCAGCTCGTTTCGTATTGTCACTATACAGGGGAGACAGCGTTACGGAAATGATACAGGATCTGGGATGGGAATCATTACAATAACGGCGCTTATCACTGCGGCGTGGGCACTTGCGAAACTCCAATCGCCAACATTCTCCTTCGAATGCGAAAATATATTGTTGACTCCCACCTACATAGGTAGAAATGATCCTCAGAATAAAATACAAGAAATCAGAGCTCGAACAGAGAGATTCAGGTGTTCTTTCTTCTCGCGCGCTATTTGAGAATGGAATGGGAGATAAATAGTATAATTGTGGTTCGATGAACCCTCTGCCAGGCACTTAAATGTGATTTTCAGAGTATCCCATGTAGATGTAGATGTAGAATGTGATTAATTATCTGAGAAATAATCACATACACGTTATTTCGTAAAATAATTTTCGGGAATGCAGCAGGATCCCGTCGACATTCACCCACTATATTTCAGGCCCTGAGACACACAGCCATCGTCAGGTGACAACTGCACTAGTCTCTGCGCCGAAATATCGTGGCATAGCGTCGCTAGGATCCGACTACTGGAAGCAGATGTAAGCTGCGTGAACTTCAGAAGTCATATCGTTTATCGCTGTAGTTTATCGGCTAGTGAAGTCAACAGAGGATCAAAAGTAACTGCAAAGCGACTTAGACATAATTTCTACATAGTGCGAAAATTGGCAATTGACACTAAATAAAGAAAAGTGTGAAGTAATACAAATGGCCACTAAAATAAATCCGCAGCACTTCAATTACGCGATAAATCAGTCAGACCTTAAGGTCGTAAATTCTACCAAATACCTAGGAGTTACAATTACGAACAACTTTGACTGGAGAGAACACATAGAAAATATTGTGGGGAAAGCGAACTAAAGGTTACGTTTCATTGGCAGAACGCTTCGAAGATGCACCAGCTCCACCAAAGAGACTGCCTACATCTCACTTGTGCGTCCTCTCCTGAAATACTGTTGACCCTTGTGGGACCCTCACCTGGTGGAACTGACGGAAGACTTTGAGAAGGTTCAGAGAAGGGCAGCTCGTTTTGTTTTATCACGTTAAGGGAGGGAAAGCGTCACGGAAATTTTGCACGAATTGGGGTGGCATGGATAGTATGAGGTTATCAATCAGCTTTTGGCCGGCCGCGGTGGCCGAGTGGTCTGGGGCACGCCAGTCATAGTCTGCACGGCTGCTACTGTCGGGGGGTTCGAATCCCCCCTCGGGGATGGATGTTTGTGGCGTCTTTAGTATAAGGTAATTCTTAATTAGTTTGTATGTTTAGGGACTGATGAACCCGCAGTTAATTGCCTTAAGCTTAACAAACATTTGAATATTTGAATCAGCTCCATGAGTGCAATTTCCAGCTCTGCAACTGTTGTGGGAGGTGTTCTGCCTGCAATGCACCTGCCAAGCCCATGGTATACATGCTAATTTGGGTTGATGTCCGATGAACAGTCTGACCACTCCATTCACTTCCCTCAGTTTCAAGCAAGGTGTCCATTAGTGCAGCTCTATGGAGGACGAGCGTTATCGTCCATCAGAAGGAACTCAACTCCTATGGCAATAGCTTAGGACACAACAAGGCTCTATATATGTGAGCAGTTAAAGTGCCATTCTGAACAATATCGAACTCCGTACGTCCGCCAAATCTGATTCGTGCTGCAACACAATTCGTCCACCGCCATGATATGGGGGTCTTCCCTGCACGTTAGCACGTCGGAGGAATTTAATACATTGACGATTCGGTCCAATTCCCGGAAGAATTTTATGGGCAATAAGCGGAATAGTTCCGAGATCCACATTCTCTCCAGACGAGGAAACGACGATTGTCCAGCTGAACACAAAACCTCATCTGTGAACAGAACCTGAAGCCATTTGTTACGACTCCAGTACTACTGTTCCTGCGCCCAATTTCTGCGGGCTAAACGGTGTGTTGGTTTTAATGAGACACACAACGTAGCCTTCCGTGCGGGCCACATTATGAAGGGGATTTCGGACTGTTTGTATTGATATTGTCAGTCGTGTTGCTTTTTGGGGGGAGCGTTGCAGGTGCGTTGCATAAAGCCTTCTGTATCGACGAACTGTTAACCAGAGATAACGATCATCCCTTGCTCATGTTCCCCTTAGACGACCTTGCCTGTTCCTATTGTCCGAAATCGCATTCAGATACTGGAAAGCCGAGGTGGAGTAGCCGAGATGTGTAAGGCGCCTCGCAGAGGAGCGCGCGGTTGCTCGCCGTCGGAGGTTCGAGTCCTCCCTGCAACATGGGTGTGTGTGTGTGTGTGTGTGTGTGTGTGTTTTGTCCTTAGGTTAGTTTACCTAGGTTTTGGTAGTTTGTAAACTACGGACTGATGACCATGCAGTTTGGTCCGATAGATTTACAAACATTTTAACACTTAGATCTTGGAAATTACACTTAGGACACATCCCTCTGTAACGCTTCCAACCTTTCCACGGCTCTCCATGCTGTTGCTGTTGTTTAGAGGGGACTAGACTGCGTGGTCATCAGTCCCCTGTTGCGAGCAAAGTCGATACGGCGTAATCCATGCCATAGCTTCGGGTAAGTCTCGTTATTGATGCATTGCACTATCTGCTCACTACAGTCTCATAACCAAACTGCTTGTGCAATTCGTTTTCTACAGTAAACACTAGTCAAGATTCTGCTATTACCACTACCGCGGTTGTCTCAGAAAGTCTTAGAACAAACTTACTCCATTCTACGAATGACAATACTTCAGAAATCTCAATTGATTCCCTAAATGTTTTGAGCAGAGTACGTCATGAAAAACCGGTTGATAGTTATGTATCAGGCACACATCTATAGTAATAAAAATGAATTGTCGCATGTATGGAAGCCCATCACTTGAGAATGGCGTCACCGATTTCCTATATATTTTCTTCGTCCTGTTCGTAATTCTCAGAACAAGGTTTGTATGAAAGAAATTTTTTGGAAAATCTACCGGAAAATTTCAGAATTTCAGAAACACTGGATGTACTCTTCCAGTTCGGATCATTTTCTAGATTCTCCAACAATCGGCTTATTCATTCGCTGCTTGCCTAGCGACCAAATTCTCTGTAACGGATGGAACAAATAACCCAAGAAGGTTAGAAAACAAGATTAAAACAGCCAGACAGATTTAACATGAAACGTTGTATCTTTAGAAGTCCCTCCGTGTTATTCTATTCTCCATGCTCTTATCGGTGTGATCATATCATTGGGGCGTTGCAAAGATAGAATCATTGGACGTAAATTCGCTGAAATAGTAAAAAATCAAGTTTTTTTTCCCCTGCGATCTTGGGCAACCTATCCTTTTTTGTAATATTTTAAATAATGTAGATCGCCCCCAAATTCAGAAATGTAGAAATAGGTTTCCGTCCAGGGACGTTTGACGATGCCGAAATCATGCCGTCATTGGTTTCCAGCGGCACGGTACAACATTGTTACTTGCATGTAATGGGATAAGGCTATTGCTAGTAATGGAAGGTGACAGACTAAGGTGTAGACAAACACTGGCAACGTTTAATAACGAGTGGGTGACTATGCATTCTTATCTATTATTATGAATCGAGGAAAATTTTGACATTTGTTGTTTCTGGCATGACCGCAGTTCTTAATATTGTAGTCCATCCTGCCGAGGTGTTGTGTTTATTTTAGTGCGCGTGCAAACGATGACCCTGGAATGCAGGGCCAGCTGCTAGCCTATGCTGGAGTTGTGGTCCGTTTTGAGGGGACGGCCTGCTCAGTTGCTCGATGCCTGCCAAGCCGTACGCTCCATGTGTCAGTCGGCTGTCTCCTGCGCCCCGCGACCAAAAGGCAAAACGTAACAGAGATGGACGCCCCTCCCAAACAAATAAATGGACTCGTCCTGAGCGCAACTAGAGGAAGCAGGGAGCACGACTTTCTGCACGAGATCTACAACGGTTGGTTGACATATGAGAGAGTGGTAGCGGCAGAAAACGTGTTTCGGTAGTTCTTCAACGAGTGACAAATTCCTGCGCCACGGTTGGGTTGTTTTTTTGGAATAGGGGGACTAAACTACTGAGGTTATCAGTCCCCCGGTGGGTAGGAAAGGAGAGGGGGGAAAGGAAATGCAGTTTGGGAAATAAAGAAGGAAGATTGCCTTAGCTAAAAATGATCAAATGTTTGTAGAGCTTATGGGACTTAACTACGGGGTCATAAGTACCTAAAAACTAATTATGAACTAGCTAATACTAAGGACGGCACTGGGACTGCAGCTGAAACTAGAACACCCAGCGCAAAATCTGACAAGAACAGAGATATGGTAGGGAGTGGGGAGTGGAAGGCAAGAGGCTATTCAAACTCAATTCAAGCTAAAAATCAAACATTCACAATGACTTGATTAAGTAACGTAAAATTAAAACAGTAAATAGTGGTTTAATACACAAGGCAAAACTTGCACCAGAAGGGCGAAATTCAAAACAAAATGAACAGGACTGAACAAACAAGAAAGCTACGCCGGAAGGGCGATCTCTAAATAAACAATATAATAGAATATGTGCCGGAAGGGCAAATTTAAATAAAAATTGTACACTTAATACCCAGTTCAAGTAACAATCACCTTATTATGTAATGTAAAAGAAAGACTAGTAAATAGTGGCTGAATACACTCTGCCAGAAATAACCTGCGCCAGAAGGGCGATTCTAACCAATGACATGAACAGGGCTAAATAAACAGGAAATCTACGCCAGAAGGGCGATCTTTAGATTAAGAACAATAGAATATGTCCCGGAAGAGCAAATGTAAATAAAAAACAGGAGTCCGAAAGGCAAGATACAACAATCACCAACTTTTTCTACTTAAAGGCAAGGTTCCACAACAACATAGGTGCACTCAACACGAATACCAATTACACACCACCCAAGGTGACAATACAAGGCACATGATGCTAGGCCAAATACTTAGCAGTGTGACGCACGCAACTTACACAGGCTGCCTAGAACAGATAAGACACAATAACAATTCGCGATATCAATTCACTGCTCTGCCAGATTAGGATGGCACCAAGATCCTGACAACAGATGAGAACTCAAAAAGGAATCAGGGCAAGAGGCATCGAAAGGGACAGGAAGGGAACGCCTAAACTACATTCGTGGGGCGGCACACCAACGAGCGGAAATGATTCTGCTCAGGATAAAAAAAATCAGCCGGGTTCCTAGGCAGTTAACAGAAAGCGATCGGGTACAAGCCAGAATTCCCCAGTGGCACTCAGCGGTTCAATTGTTAAATCTTAGAGGAACGAGTTTCGTAATAGAAGAGTGCACAACCAACAGGTCACCCTCACTAATACATACGCACTAGAGCGCAGAATTTCATGGGTTAAAATTCAAATGTTTGTTAAGCTTATGGGACTTCACTACGGCGTCATCAGTCCCTAAACTTACAAACTACTTATGAACTACTTACGAACTAGGACGGCACAAATATCCATGCCCGAGGGGGGATTCGAACCCCCGACCGTAGTGACCTTGCTGACCGTGACTGGAGCGCCTCAGTCACCTCTGCCACCGCGGCCGGCTCATGGGTTAAACCCAACACAAAACATAAGGATGCAGACATGAAGGGCAGGCACTCCTGGGGACGAGTACAGGCCTTCAAACATATAACGACACGTTTTACATCGGCAGGCGACCTCACCAGGTCTGTCCAAGAAGAAGACAACATATGACACCCGGACGAACAAAGGCCGAAAGGAGGAGAAAGGCACACAGATCTTCAGAAATCCTCCTGGAAAGAGTACTTAACACATCCAGACGCTGCAGGTGCAGCAGGCAGATATGTGAGCGTCCGATTCAGCGCACCAGGGTGAATCGGTTTATCTACAACATCGGGTAGCGAAGGTTGCCATCGATGCAGTTAGCACAGTCGGCGGCGGCGGCAGGATATCACACAATAGTACTCAAGCAATCAACATGTCGGACGACGCGACATCTCGTCCCGGGTGTAAGGGGACAACTCCAGCGTGGCCCAACGGTCCTCGTAGAAGCACTAGCTACGTAAACAGGCCACGGTCATGCGGCCGCACCGACACTACTCACTCCCCTCGTCCAACCTTCAGACTGCGGACGATGGAACCCGGAAAACCGACTGACTCCTCGCCTCTCAGAGCGGCAGCTATAGGCCACTTCAAGGAGGGAGCGCTGCAGCGCGCAGAGAGAGGTCACTAACCCGCGTATGAGGCGCCATCGCAGGCAGGAACAGGAAGGCTAACATGAGCAAACAAAAGAAGATGGAAAGCACGAAACAGATCAAACGGGAGCCGGCCCGCTCAAACTGAATCAAATTAACAAATAGGTTACACACACCAATAACACGTTTCATAACAATAATGTACACGCATAAACATACACTGACACTGATAAAAATTGAACAACTGAATCAAGACTTAACACGTGAGAAAGTACTATGACAGAACACAGACAGGACACACTGGTCAGAAATAAATCACAGCATAGTGAAAAATTGTATCTGTGGTGACTTTTATCTCAGGAGGACTGACGAACACATAACAAACCACACAACAAGTCAGTGTGAAATGGAGAACAACTGGTTAAAGAAACGAACGAAACACGAGAACATGATAAACAAGAGACAGCAAAACAGACAGCCTCATAGGAGCTTGAATACAATAAAGGATACAATACAAGAAACTCGCACGCCCACAACACCCTTGCCAACCTAGCGGACAAGCACGCAAATAGAACAAACAGAACAGATCCTGTGGAACAAATGACGGAAGAGAACACACGTCTTTCTCGGCTTGAAAACAGAGCTACTACGCCGTGACGGATAGATGTCCTGGCGCCAGTTGCTTCGCTGCGGCCGCAGTAAGTCGGCAGTTTGGTGTGTGTGCCGGCACTGTGTCTCTCGTTCGTCGGTCGCGCTGGGCCGATGGTGAGAGTAGCTGAGTTCACGTGAGGCCCCAGTGAAGCAGTCTGGCGCGCACTGTCAACTCGGAGGCCCGGTGAGCGCGTCCCTGTCCGGCACTTCTGTTTACGTACCTCGGCCTTTACACCGGCCACAACCGTGTGCTCCGGAGCACGCGGAGTGTAAGTTTAACCTTTTCACTCCTGAGATGGACCAAAAAAAAAAAAAAAAAAAAAAAAAAAAAAAAAAAAAAAAAAAAAAAACTAAACACAGGAAATTTTTCTTTCATATTTTCCAACACGCTAGTACCCAAGCATTCAACATATGCAAAAGAAAAATCTAATTGGTGGTTCACTAAGGCATAAATGGAGGTCCACATGTGTGGACCCCCAGGTCACAATTATCACAATAAAGTACTTATTTTTAATTCCATTTTTCTCTCTTTTCCTCAATGAAAAACACTTTTTTTTAGCAAAATAATTATTTTACTGTAAACTTAACTACATGTGCTAATAGCCGAAAATAAGTATTTTGAATTTTAATCTTTTTAAATACATGGTCTGCGATACCAGTAATTGTTAATAATGATTGACAGTCCCACAAAAGGAAGGAAATTAAAACAAGCAATTATTTCTGTCAAATAATAACTTGATATTGCCAGCAAATGAATCTTTACTTCTTTGTGATATGCTTCAAAACAATTATTTTTCATGACGCACAAATACATTTCACATTTGATGTAGATGACCCTTGTCTCAGGGTTGCAGCGAGGATTCCTGCATTTGAGGTATTCTTTGTCTCAAAAAATTTTGGTAACTGGCCTACATTGTCAAACCTAACTTCTGCAATTGGTTGTGACAGAGCTCTTCTTGGCTGTTTATCCATACTTTGTTTTGATCTACATCTTCACTAGCAGATGAATTCATTACGCAAGGGCGCCCGCTTCTTCCAGCTACAGGCTCAAAATATTTATAATTAATCATAGCTTTGACTGCATGCATTTTGTAATCCAACAGCAAAATCTCCAGTCAAAAACGAAAATTCGTCATCTTCGCCATCAGATAATTCCGCATTACTGTAATTAAGAAGAGCTTCCAATTGCTCATCTGTTAATATTTCATTCATATATGTAAAGTATTAAAAGGAGAGTTATTTCAGTACTCTAATTTCGAAGAAGAAATTGAAATCAGCATACTCATATTATAACCCGAGGTCCACATATGAGAACCTCCAGAAAATCAGTTATTTTGTGGTAATAAACAAAACATATTCAAATCGGAACTAACTCGCAACATCTAGAACATTTAACACACTATAGAAAAAATCAGAGCATCTTAGTCTAATATTTGAGCGTAATAATTATTTACATGCCTTTCCGACTTCTACCCGTATTTGCGGAGAAAAAAGTTAATGAACGTAGGTCCACATTTGTGGACCACCGGAACAGGGAGGTTAAGGTGATTATCGCCCTGGCTCACGAACAGTTATTCCTGTGAATCTTTCAACTGATCTCTCCTAATTTCTGGACACTCTTGGCATTTACTAGACCTTTCCAACTTACTGATTGACCAGTCAGTACTTCTACTTTTGGTATGTTGGACAGACAGAAGCCAGTACAATTATGAGGGAGTTTTCTTTGTGTTTATTGTAGTTGTATAGCTTCCTCTTGTGTGTGTGCTTTGTTAGGGTTGACAGCCGTCGCCAGGGGTTATCTTCTTCTACCACTTGCGTCCATGTCCTGGTTTTATGCTTCTTGTTGACAGTGGTTGCAACTTTGCTTCCGCTCGTTCTCTTCGTGTTGAGGAGATCGTTTGGCCCATTGGTAAGTGTCTCTGGGAAATCCTAGTTAGGGCCCTTCCGTGTCCTCGCCAATTGTCTGGCGACGGGTGGTATGTTATTTGGCGAAATCCTTTACTTCTAAGGGGTGAATTGCCTACCCGTATATGTAATTAGGTAAAAAAATATTTTTTTGCATGATGTTCTGTGTATGGTGGCTCAAGTTCCGTTCTTGCACTACTTGTCTTCTAAACGTTCTTCTACACACCCTAAATTTCTTTGGGAGTTACCCCATTGTTAGTGCGACTTCCTCGCCATTGCGCTGCACTCGTGCACCTTAATTACTAAAACTGATTTCTAAAACCAAATAGTCAGAGATACGTGTTGCCTGCAGAGTTTTATTGGGGCATACCCAACCTGCTTTAATTCTGTTACACTAAATTGTCTTACACTTCATTGTAATTATTACTGTGATTGAATCTCTTTTAAATTTGTTTACCCTTGTGTCATCTGGCGAAACTGACTATGGTACAAGCTTCAAGCCATTTGTACTCTTGTTGTGTCATAGAAAATTACGCCAGCATCTCTGGTGGGATGATATGTTCTAAACGATTTCTAAAACCGAATACTTGCAGGATTTTGTGAATGCTTGCCTCATTTTCGGTTCAATTTTAATCAACATTTTGTGGCAGAGGGCTTTAAGGCGCCTTTCTGCGGATCGCGCCTTAGCTCGTAGTTGGATGTTCGACTCCTTCCTCTAGCGTGTGTGTGTGTGTGTGTGTGTCCTTAGCATGAGTTAGTTTATGTATTTTGTAAGCCTAGGGTCTGATAAACGCACCAGTTAAGTCCCTCATATTTACAAACATTAACACAGTTCCTCATCTTGTCCAAAGATCTCACTCAACTCGCCAAACGTAGTAAACAAACACCTATGATTTCTCCCAGTTGAACAATGTGCACGATCCACTATTTTGCACGTCATTGTCATGCGCACCGAGGTGCAACCATATATGCCTGTAATTTACCATCCTTGATCAGAGACTCTGCAACGAATTAAAACGAGCCGAAGCGCGGCATTATATCGCACAAAGGGCCTTAAGGTCAGATTCCCTCATACTTCCGAGATCATTAAAACAATCTTCATGTTTCCAAGTATGTGGATTTCCGTTTGAAATAATACCGGAACGAGTCTCTAGATCCGGCAATTTGCTTCAACGCACTCCACACTCGTCCTGCTTTCATCGATGACGGCAATGCTATTTACGAAACATCTCAGTGACTGTGATTCAGTTTTCACGTAATACCACCTACAACAGTTACTTCTTACAGTGTTTTTTTTATTTTTTTTTTCCTTCGTACAAGAGCTGAACAGTAAAGGATAAACGACAAAGGGCGTCTGAAGGTCTCTGATACTGTAAACACTTCGACCATAAATGCCGCAAGTGGCGATTAGCTACAAGGAATGGAAATCGAAGAAAGGTGCTAGCGTACTAGTTGTACAGAGATATATATGCATAAAGAATGGCAAAGTATCGTTAGACAGTAAATCTTCTCGTGAAAACAAGGTAATGTAAAATGTTTAGGAATGAAAAGAATACAGCAACGTAAGACACTACGACAAGAAATCATTAGACAGTTCTTAAAATCCTTTTAAACTGAGATATTTTCGTATCTCTGTTCCGTATCTCTCGTGTAGCCATTCACGTCGCAGAAGCCGTATGTTCACTTACGCAGTATATTCTTACTTAAAGCCTTTAAAGATCACTTATTCGTAGTCGTTAGGAACACACGCGTGTCATTCATCATGTCCCGGCCACTTACTGTAACAGTGGCACATGCGTGACGCTAACGGCTATCCAAAGTTACACGCGATGAAATTTCACGTTATTTCCTCAAGTCAGTTTTGATTATCGAATCCACCGTAACACGCTTTGCTCAGCTACTAACCCACAATGGATAGTGGAAGAATAAAAATCGAAGTGAATAACACCGTTGTTGTTCAGCCCCAAAGGTCAGTTACCTCCTTTCATTATTCATTGCTGGGACTTACCAATAATTGGTAGTGCCTGGCTTTCTAGACCGCCTACAATGACATGTAAAGGATTCTCCTCTAATATCCATGTTATTTTGCACTTCAGAATACGTCGAAAAATGTTATAAGTATGTTCCTGTGACATGTTTCTAACCTTAAACACAGTACCAGGCATTAATTCCGCCAAAATTAAATTTTATAAAGTCATTGATATTGTTATATTTTCCATCATCATCGTCATCATTAGAGATTATAGTGGATTTTAGCGTTCAATCTGGAGCACAGACCCCTAATAACATTACTCCATTATCCCTTATTCTTTGCAAACACTGATGTCTCAAATATTGTGCCTGTTACTTCAAAATCATTCTTGACTGAATCCAAATACATTCTCCTTGGTCTTCCCGATCCGTCTTAACTTCTAATGCTGAACACATGAGTTACCTGGCCTCTCACATGGGCGTAATATGACTCAGCCTATTCGGTCTGCTTCGTCTATGGTATTAATTCTCCGTTTTCTATGATTTCCTCACTATGCACACTCTCCAGCCATTGTTCCCATCGGTTCGTATCTGCAGTCATCATTGCCGTTTTCATATCTGTAACCTCAACTTTATGAATAAAGTAACCTATATCAACCCAGATCTCACTCCCACACAACAGAGTTGGCCGAAAGATAGTGCAGTGCACTGCAATCTTAGTATTGACTTTCTTCTTGCAAAATAAAGTAGAACCTAGCTGAGCACTCACTGGACAGTTTTGCTGCACTTCGATTATCGTCTTTCATTATTTTGTCATCCTGTGAGAAAATAAGTCCTAGGCTGAGGTGACTGAGGCGCTCCAGTCACGGTCAGCACGACCACTACGGTCGGGGGTTCGAATCCCCCTCGGGCATGGATATTTGTGCCGTCCTAGTTCGTAAGTAGTTCATAAGTAGTTTGTAAGTTTAGGAACTGATGACCCCGTAGTTAAGTCCCATAAGCTTAACAAACATTTGAACATTTTTTTGAAAATAAGTCCTAAGAACCTGAAACTGCCCACCTGTTCTTTGTTCCACCTATTTGGCATGCCATCTGTTATAAATCTCTTTCTTACAGATGTTACATTCGTTTTGGATATGCCGATTTGCATACGCTAACCCTTAAAACTCTTAATCAGTTCTGAAATATTATATTGAAACATTTTCAACGAATCTGCCAAAACAACGAAGTGTTCCGCATAAGCAAGACTGCTTATTTTGTCTTCAACTATTGAAATCTCATCCTGCCAGTCTATTGTTTTCAACAGATGATCTGTAACGGGGAACGGCCGTAGCGGATTGGATAGGTGTGGCAAAGTGGCAGATTCGTGGGGCCTGCGAAAATATATTTCAATATTTCTTGGGTTTTTGGCTCCTCTGCACGTGACTCGGGCAAGCGTTGCGGAAGCGTCAGCTGAGGTGCAAGCCGGGCCTACGGACGCAGCTCGGATTCAGCTGAGTGGAGGTGACGACGGATCCGCCGCACGGCGCTGTCGATGGAGACACGCGCTGCTTTGCTGTACGCCTCGGGGGTTCCCACCCCGCCCAGATGTAGGCTGATGACGTGTCGCTGCTTACCGGCGTCGTGGTGTCTGACCACCCGCTGAGGAAATCCCCCTCTGACCCAGCCAACGTGGCAACATCGAATGAGTGGCGGCCTTCTAGAGCCGCACCGGCTGAAGGTTCTCTCTTCGACGCCTACTGTCGGTGGCATGTTGCCCCGTTAGGTCGGGACGGCGACATTCGGCATAGAGTCGTTACCGTCACGGCATTCTACGTCACCGAACGCCCACTGCCCAGCACAGCGCCTTTAAGTACTGCTTGTCTGCTGAGGTGTTGTCCGGCATGTCCCACTTGCGTACACCAAACTCCGAGGCTCTGCATACCGTCGGTCAATGGTCTCAGGGCGACGACCGCGTCGTCCCAGTTTCCGGGTTACTGCCATCCGCAGACTCGTTTCGACGCCTTCTACTGCTACCGCCTTCTGCCGCTATAACATGTACTCGCGAAAACCACAATATATCTTCACTCGTTGCTTACTAAAAATAACAAATATCTTCATGCCTCTACAGATCCATAAAATAAAAGCAACAGTGCTGATGGGTGGGCAGGCCAATGTGTTAAATGGTTGAATGATGATCTCATGGATGGGGATTACCAGGTGTTAGTTAATCTACAGTCATTGGGAAATTAATTCGCTAGGAAGACATAGCTCATTATGTCTTTTATCCTACGCCTAGTGATTTTTCTTTCCTAAATTATTTTGTTTGATGAACTTTATTGGGAACGTTGGAAGATGTATTCACCAGGATTGAAGAGATTATTAAAAACCAAAACAGTCGTTATAAATGTGAAATTCCAGGATTAAAAGATGATTAGATCCAGGAGCCCCATCATACTAGTTTCAAATGCGTATGATATTCATGATTGTGCATATGATAGACGTGTGGCTGTCGTATATGCCCGTACTGGAATAGGATGGAGACCTTTGTTGCAGACGCATATGTCGACAGACCACGAAAACTGGTCGCAGATACCGCTTGCGGCACAGATCGAGAAGAAATAAAATGACAATTACAATACCATTTGTTTTGAGCATATGTATATTCAAATACGCCTAAAACTACCGTGAAGCATGAACTGAATTAACTGTAACTGTTTCCTGAAAATCTACGTACGGATCTTTAATTGCCTGCATAATTTTGCAACCGATTCCATAATCTTGTGTAACTGACAAAAGCTTCCTCCTAGGTACACTGTCATATGGCTTTTCTGGGTATATAAAACATTATTTGTCGTAACCTGAAGATCTCGACCTGACAACCCCTAAGAGATTTAAACCCACACTAATTTTAATGCACTTTGTCTTCAACTAATTCTATCACTCTCAACAATACGTGAGAATATTTTGCGCACAATGCTTATTGACGAGATAAATCTTTCTTGTTTCCATGTTTGAAAATTTGTGTAATTACTGCTTTCTATTTTTCAGAAATACAGTCACTAATATCGGTATTCAGTATTTTATTTCAGAAAACCTGTTTTGACAAAATACGTTGTCATCTTCAGATCTGCAACAGTTAAACAATATTATTGTTATGACTTTTATACAAATATTACATTGCAGTTGAAAAATATATACAAGGAGGACTTTTATTTTCCTTACCTCTACATTATAAAAACTAGGACCTATTCATACATAATTTACAACTGCATATTTCAATCGCTTTGTGTCATAAGTTTCTAGAATTGTCATTTGTTCGTCTTTTCAATATCTATAACGTAATATAAACTATTTTTCAATGTATAACAGCCAATCGGTGGCCTAAAATTTAAGTTCCTTGACCTGATTTCGTCACCGCTAGTAGTAACTTCATAAGAAGAAATAGCCTTACCTAAAATGATAACAAAATAATTGTTTTTATATATTCCGAAAAACAAAACTCATAGATGCAGTTTGCATGTGTTATGTATCGATATTAGTACTTCAACATCTGGTCATTGATTGTCTGTTGTAGGAAGGGAAGAAGAAGTAGATGACGATATGGGATACAGTATACTGACACATGAATTTGAAAGAGCACTGAAAGACCGAAGGACCCTGGAGTAGAAGACATTTTCTCAGAGCTACTGAAGTCTCTGGGAGAACCAGCCACCGACGTAGGTCAGTTCAGATTCAGCAGAGATGTAGGAACACGGGAAGCAATACTCACTTTAAGACTTATTTTAAAAGATAGATCAAGGAAGTGGAAATGTTCATTTACAGCTTTTGTAGATTTGTTGAAATTTTTTGATTCTGTTGTTTGGAATACTCTCTTGCAAATTCTGAAGTCAGCAGTCATAAAATATAGGGAACGAAAGGTTACTTACAACTTGTATATTAACCAAACAGCGGTTATCATAGTTGAAGGACATGAAAAGGATGTAGATGTTGGGAAGAGAGTAAGACAGGGTTGTAGCCTTTACCCAATGTTATTCAATTTGTTCATTAAGCAAGCTGTGAAGGAACGCAAAGAGAAGTTTGGAGAATGAACTAGAGTCCAGGATGAAGGAATAAAAACATTGCATTTTGATGACGATATTGTAATTCTGCCAGAGATAGCAAACTACCTGAAAGAGCAATTGAACGGAATAGACTGTGCCTTGAAAGGAGGGTATAAGACGAACATTAACAGTAGTGAAACAAGGGTAATAGAATGAAGTCTTAGAAAATCAGACGATGCTGAAGGAATTAGGATATGAAGCAAAAAATGTGGTAGATGAGTTTTGTTACTTGAGTAGTAATTTAACATATGACGGTCATAGTAAAGAGAATATGAAATGCATTATTGTAATAGGAAGAAAAGCGTTTTTGAAAAAGAGATATTTGCTAAGATTTTAATTCAACTGTAAGGAAATCCTTTCTGAAGACATTTGTGTGTTGTGTTGCCCTGTACAAGAGTGAAACATGAACAATATAATGTTTAGAGGAGTAGGATAGAGCGTTTTGAAATGTGGTGCTACTGAAAAATACTGAAGATTAGGTTGGTAGATCGCGTAACTAATGGAGAAATACTGATCGGAATTGGGAAGAAAAAGCGTTTTTTGGCCTGGTCTAAAAGAAGGGATTGAATGGTAGGACACAAAGACATAGTATATTTAGCATTGGAGAGAAGTATGTGGGGTACAAGTCTCGGAGAGAGACCCAGAGACGAATATAGTAAGCAGATTCAGATGGGTACGTGTTGTTCTTGAAATGGCTTGCTCAGGATAGAGTAGGATGGAGAGCTGCATCAAACTAGTCTCCGGAATAAAAAACGCTACAACAACACATTGATTGTCGTTCGCATTCTCTTCCTATATACAGTTGCTCTACGTACTAGTGTGAACAATTAGGAGGAAAATTGACACATCCAGTTTATATTAAGTTATCATAAATGACAAGCAGACGCAAGTTCTAAAAGGCACACCACGACTGAACTGTGCAGATGTAAATTATGTTTGGAGAGGCCACAATTTTAAAAATGTAGAGTACGGAAAGTATGTTTATATCTTCTCCTTGTATATATTTTTGAATTCCAATGTAACAGTTGTACGACAATCATTGTATAAATTATTGATTAACAGTTATAGATCTGAAGATTCCAAGGAAGTTTGTCGAATTAGGTTATCAGAAGTATAATATTTAACACCGTTGTTGCATAGATATTTGTCAACAAATAACAATTTAGATCGCCCCACTGCATTCAGTTATCTCAAGCAACAACACTACTTTTTTCACCATGTCATACGTAGCCTGTCCTGCCTCTAACGCCAATTCTGTTATCCTCTTGAAAACTTTTGAGACCTGATATTCCTCTGTATTTTACGAGTTCAGACTTTACTTCATTTACCCCAGCAGCTTTATTGCAATGCATTCTAATGACCATTCTATCCACTTCCTCAAATGTGATCCTGTTTCCATGATCATTCCTATACCATTGTACTTAAAAATTTGCCACATCATTGAACGTTTCACATACAATGAGCAACTCTTCAAAATATTCCATCCATCTGCAAATGCATCCACAGGATTCACTAGTAGCTGCTGACCTGTTTACAACATTAGTTAATTCATTCTTCCATTCCAAGAGTGATAATTAGGCTCCAGACTGGATTTCCCGCGACTAGGCTCAACGTTTCTAACTTATTTCCAAATTCTTCCCATGATTTAGGTTGGATATTACAGTTATCTCTTTGTATTTGTATATTACTACAACATACCTTTCTTTGTCTACTTGAGTTCTAGTATGGAGCCAGTTTTGAAAAGCCTTCTTTTTCTTTTTACAAGGTGTTTTGGCTCTATCATTCCGCTATGCTGTCTTCTTCTACCTTCCTTGACACTATTGTTCAAAGACATTCTTTAGCCACTTCATATAGTGTGCGCCGTATCCTTTACAATGAATGTAAATGACTACATTAAACTACCTGGTACGTTTCTAGGATGTTATAAACTTATGACTGATTTACTTACCCTGAAACTTCTGCACTATTAACTTTCTGAGTATGGATTTACTTGCCCCTAAAATACCAATTTAACTGAAGATTAAACAGTGAGCAGTGTCATCAACGAATTCTCTAGTTCCTCTGCCTTCCCAAGAATAGTACTGAATGTTGTTATGATTAAAAAGGAGTTAATGATAACAAAGACCATACTGCCACAGAAATCCGACAATTGTTTCGGTTCCTGTTGGTCTCGATATCATGTCCATACCTTTTCATACCATATTTTTCATTTCCAATCCTGGCGTTGAAATTGTGCATGGGCAAAACGCTGTCCTTGTCCTTTCCACTAACATATGCATCACTGAGATCACTGTAAAATCTGTACATCCTATTTTGTTCTGTCCCTGCACTGGGCTAATAAAATGATTTTCTTGCTGGAGACTGCCAAAACTGTCAACATCAGTCTTTCGTTAACATAGTTACTGCAGTTATGCTGAGTTCGATTGTTTTCTGATATGAAACCCTACAACCACTGTGCTCCTCCTGGTTTGACTCCTCACACATCGACTTTGTATTCTACCGCTTCGTCTTTTTTTCTCTCAACTTCCCCGAACGTCACTAACAGCTAAAATATTTAACCCCATCTTACATGCAGCTCTGCCAGCTCTACCTCCTATTCAGTGTATCCCTTAATAACATTAATAGCTATCCATCTCATTAAAAATCGTTGGCAAAGTCGTATCTGAAGAGTTCCTGCTCTGTCAATTAGAGGTGGGAGACCTTCATCTCGGAAGTTTGGAGGCATTTATCTCCAGTTGTTACCAGCATCAGTCAAAATATCTGAGAAGCAGACTGATAGACTTACTTGCCCAGAATCCCATTCGGTTTTTGCCCTAATTGTTGAGGGACTAACTGGTGGATTTGGTAGTCTTTGCCGTCTGTCTGAGCACAAAAGTAGTCACAGCTTAGAATATGTCCGATATGCCAAACCTTATTCCAAAGTAAATGGCATCCCGACTGTCAGGACTTGACCACTCATGCATTTCTAGTGGTTCATGAAGTAGGACTTGACGACAAAGGCCACGCAATGAACCATTGTCACCTAGGTGACATAACTAATGGATATGATGTATGGGTATTGTATTTCTGTTCAGAATGAGCGAAAGAAGAAAAAAGACTTGTCAAACGAAGAAGGTGTTATTTAAAGAGAGTATAAGTTCTGTTCGATTGTTGTAAGATTTCAGCGGACAGTTCTGTTTGACAGATCACAGAACATTCCTGCTGCTTGTAATTTATTATCTAATGGATTAAGTAAATATTCACTATAGATGTAAAAAGCCTCTTGACATTGGAATTATTCAGAAATCAAAATTGTGTTCTCGACAATATGTCATTTGTGGTCAGATGGTTGAGAAGCTGCCTGTACGTTACCTTTTCTAGAATAAGAGAAATTGGTCTGTAGTCTTATGGTATCTCTATATCCCCTTTCTTGAATAGAAATTTAATATCGGCATATTTTAATATTTTAGACAATAAGGAAATGTTCCAGTTATAACTGGTGACTCAAATGGAGAGACTGGAACATTAGTGAATGTGTGTGGTGTAACGGAATGTGGTGTAGAGGTAGGAATTACTTACTTGATTTCTTTATGGTCTCAAAGAGAATTTTGTTGCACACTGCACTAGTGAAGAAGTCATCAGTCATCATCAGATCTGTAGAAAACTATATAAGCTGTCCAACAAAGATTCATCTTAGGGCCACTGCTTTTTCTTGCGTCCTTTCATGACCTCCGATCAGTTACACTGCCAGAAACACAGTTTTGTTTGCAGGTGATAACACGTATTGCAACAAACGGTACATTTATACAGATGTTTACTAATGATACGTTCATGAACAAAATGGTATGAAGCAAACTCATTGTCATTCAACTTTGAAAGATTCAGTAGATGGAAGTCAAAACGTAAGAGGTTTCCATCGACCATATGCATTAGGTGTGTAAGAACAAAGGTGGACACGTGCACGAAAACTGCGATACAAATTATCAAGGAGCAAGTGGGAATATTGGATATTGGTATGTTCTTGCCTTGGGCTGCTCCACCATACTACTGCATTCGTTACAGTAACTGCCGCATTAGGTGCTGTTGTGTAGCTAGGCAGTTGGCGGCCCTGGCTGTACTTGGCGGACTCGGAGCGGATGAGGCTGCGGCTCTGCGGCTCGGCTCAGCAGGTCTGAGCCGTGGGCGGCGAGTGGCGGCGGCAGTGGCAGCGGCAGAGGCGGCGGCAGCGCGCGGCGCAGCCGCCTGGAATCCTGTGTAATTAGCGGCAGTGCGCGTGGCAGGGCGTGAACCCGGCACCGCCGGCCGCGGAGCGCCTCTGCAGGCCCCAGGCCAGCCGGCCACGGTGGATTACCTCGCGGGGCGGCGTCTGGTTACCAGAGCTGAACCTCCAGCCTGTGCGCCGGGATTACGCCAGCCAACACTGCGCACCTGCGGGTGCAGTACAGTCAACGTCATCTACTTACAAGCAAGCCGCAGGGGAACATTAACAGTGGGAAGCCAGCACGTAATTACCAACGGCTAGCAGTCTTCAGACGTGAAAATTGAAGTGTCTTGCCAACTAAGCCGTGACTGTTCTATCAAGACACAATTTATTGACTCAATTAGTGGAGCTAAGCCACACAACAACCAAAACAATATTTCTTCTTATAATTATAAAATATCAATTCTCCTTAGAAGTTTTTGTTTAAATCCTTCTTAGAAATACCTCACAAACAGTTTCTTCAGTATAGCTCTCTTGAAAATATTGCAATATACGTGACAACCAAAATTCACAAGCACTGTAGCTGGTTCTAAGGCAGAGTAGTGAAAGGTAGAAATTATTACGATCCTTTGAATCTCTGCGTTCCTGGCGTAGCCTCCGGAGACCGGGAGTTGGGCAGCGCGGCGTGGCGAGACGACGGCCGAGAGACTCCAGCAGCTTCCAGCGGCGACTCCGTTCCTCGACGGCGGCGTGGTCCTGGACGCCTTGACCTTTTTTTTTTTTTTTTTTTTTTTTTTTTTTTTTTTTTTTTTTTTTAGATGGAACCACGTAGATAGGAGTACCATCGCCAGCTGGCGATCTACACTCCGAGAGGAACATGATAGGAGTATGGATACCGCTAGCTTTATTTATTGATTTGCAAAATAAACTTTGGGGGTTTACTTTTGAGAACCTGCAGGGCCAACGGTCCCCGGTTCGTAAGAGACCCCGATTGATGTAGTAAAGGCCGCTCTCGTTTTTGGGAACGGCGACGGTCAAAGTACTCTTGGGAAATCTGTGCGAGTTGGCGGAATTGTTCCTCAGTAAATATACAGTACTTATTTAATTCATTGAAGCCTTGGCGGCCCACCAACCCCCAAATTAGGCGTTGTATCACCTCCGGTAATTTTGCAGGGTGATGGGGGGGGGGGAGACGGGATTTGCGCCTCCGGGATAAATGGGTAGTGGAAGGCTTCGTCGTCGTCCTGGTGATGTCGGATGTTCTCGAGGATTTGGTGCAGGACCAGCTTTACATCGCGCCTCGTTGGCATTTCGAGGTACGAGGCGACTTCCTCCAATGTGTCCGAGTCCTCTTCATCTTGCGCAACGGCCGCCCCATCAGGCGCTGTCACGTGGTCGTGAGGTGGTGGAGGCGCGTCCACCTCCATCAACGCCGCCACGGCCGCCCCGCATGGTTGGTGGCCTGGGAAGCGTCCTACGGAGATCCAGTATCCCCAACGTGCGCGGTTTCTTCGGGTTGGCGGGTCAACCCCACTTGCGGGGGAGGGGTGAGGCCCAGAGTAGACTGGACAATGCGCAGCTCCCGTTGCAGGTCAGCGTTCCGACGGGTAGCAGCGTCGAGGGCGGCACGATACTGTTCCCTCTCGGCCGCCATCGCGGCCTGGAGGCGAAGTAACGCGTCGTCCGTTTCGGGGTGCACGATAACTTTTGCACCCGGGAAATTGGCGGAACGACGAGCCGTCCCTCGAGGTGTCTCACTTGTAGCATGAGGGGAAGAGGGTGGGACAGCCGCGGCTGCGGACGGCGTCGCAATTCCCGTCCTCTTCGTCACAGTGCGCTTCGACTTCCGTTTCGTGCGCCATTCTTGGACGTAACGAAAGCAGCGGAAGTTGGCGGCGTGGGGGCCGCCACAATTTACACACCGTTTTTCGGCAGTTGCGCGTGTCATATGCGCCTGCGCAGTGCAGAGACGCAAACTATGCCTTGCAGCTACTAGCCACATGACCAATCTTCTGGCAACGGAAGCACTGTACAAACTTCCGCGCCTTCTGCCGTCGCTTCCGACCACCAGCCCCCGCCAAGGCCATCACCTCGGCCCCAATGTGGACGATAGCCGCGAGGAAACCACTTCGCGGAGGTCCTCGGTGCATTGTCTTGCCTTGACGTGTTTTTTTTTTTTCCTTTATTGTTGTTTTAAAGCCAGCCGTAGAAACAGCTGGCAGGCTGGCAGCAGCTGCGGTGGCTGCTCTTCAGCCATGTGATATACAGACATTTGACAAAGAAGAGATAAAATATATAAAAAAGATGAACAAAATGGCGGAAATTAAAAACATTGACAGACAGAGTTTTCGACAGACTAAAACGGACATGTATAAATGGGACAAAACATATGGCAGAGAACAAAAAAGAGACGAGTAGTGATAAAACAGACACACAGTCAGTAAAAACAACCGGCCACGGTGACAAGTTTAAAAGTAAATTGCGGAGACACGAAGTTCACACATGGAGACAGCTGACGGCGTATAGAATAAAACATGGGGACGGCGATTATGGAGGCACTGAGTAAAACACACGACACTGGAGACACTTGCACTGAACACATAGATAAAAAGTCGAGACGCCCCCGCAGGGAGTGGGGAGGGGATGGAGGGGGGCAGGTGGGGCAGGGACGGGGGAAGTGCGGGGGAGGGGGAGAAGGGGAGGGAATAGAGCGTAAGGAGGGAAGGAGTGACGAGACTCTGGGCATGGGAGAGGGGTAGCCAAGCGGGCGGGAAGGAAAAGGGACGGGAGAGAGGGGAGGGGCGCTGATGCTACGGGGAAGGGATCAGAGTTGGTAGGAGGGGTAGATATCGGGCCGAAGTTCGGTATCCGTTAGAGGAAGGGTGCGGAAATTGCCTTGGGAGAGGATACGGAGCGTATGGAGGTGAAGGCCGGGAGGGACGGTTTGGCGGAGGCGTGGCAGAGGCCCGGGATTTGTAAGAATAGGGTAGACCAGAGGGTTTTGGGACTCTATTTTGCGGGATGTGTAAAGGAGCCGGAGATGTTCAAGGTGTTGTAGGAGAGGAGGGAAGGGGATGAGGTCATAGAGGATCCGCGTGGGGGAAGGGAGTCTGATACGGTATGCGAGGCGGAGGGCGTGGCGTTCTAGAATCTGGAGGGACTTGTAGAAAGTAGGAGGGGCTGATATCCAGGCGGGGTGGAAGGAACAAAGGACGGGGTGCATGATTGATTTGTAGGTGTGAAGGACAGTGGAAGGGTGGAGGCCCCACGTCCGGCCAGTAAGGAGTTTTAGGAGGTTTAGGCGGGACAGAGCTTTCTCACGGATGGATTTGAGGTATGGAGTCCAGGACAGTTGGCGGTCAAGGGTAAGGCCAAGGTACTTGAGGGTGGGAGTGTGACGGATGGGTCGGTTGTGAAGGGTAAGATAGAAATCGTGGAGGCGGAAGATGCGGGTAGTACTACCCATGACTATTGCCTGGGATTTGTCGGGATTGACGGAGAGGAGCCACCGGTTACACCAGGAGGCGAACTTGGTGAGGTGGGACTGGAGCAAAACCTGGGAACGGGCAAGGGAGGGGGCGAGGGCCAGGAAGGCGGTGTCGACAGCATATTGGAGGAGATAGACGGGAGGTTTGGGTTGATGCATGTCGGCAGAGTAGAGGAGATAGAGGAGGGGAGAGAGGACTGAGCCTTGGGGCACCCCGGCGGAGGGGTAGAAATACGGGAGTTGGAGTTGCAGACAGTGACGTAGGAGGGGCGGCGGGTAAGGAAGGAAGCGATGAGGTGGACGTAATTAATGGGAAGGGCGTAGAGCGGGATCTTGAAGAGGAGACCGGAATGCCATACTCGGTCGTAGGCTTTTTGGATGTCGAGGGATACAAAAATTGTGGAGCGACGGGAGTTGAGTTGGACGAAGAGGAGATGAGTCAGGCGAAAGAGCTGGTCGTCAGTGGAGAAGGAGGGTCGGAAGCCACATTGGGAGGGGGGGAGAAACTGGTGGCGGTGGAGGTGCTGGTGGATTCGACGAGAAAGGATGGTTTCCAGGACCTTGCTGAACACGGAGGTAAGACTGATGGGACGGTAGGATGAGGTCTGGGACGGGGGCTTGTCGGGCTTGACGAACATGAGAATACGGGAGGTTTTCCACAGGTCGGGGTAGAAGCCAGTGTAAAGGATGATGTTGTAGAGTGTGGCAAGGACTTCATGAAATGAGAGGGGGCATGCGCGAAGGTGGCGGTAGGTTAGCCGGTCGTGACCGGGGGCGGTGTTTCGTTTCGTGCGAAGAGTGTCTATTATGTCACGGGCAGTAATGGGAGTGTTCAATTCTGAGGGAGGAATGCGGTCCAAGTACTGGAAGCCAGGGGCGAGCGGAGGAGAGGAGGTGTCGGTGCGCTCATGGACATCCGGGAAGAGAGAGTAGTCAAAAAGGGGATCATCAGGAATGGAAAATACATCAGAAAGGTAGGAGGCAAAATGTTCTGCCTTACTGGCGTTGTCAGGGAAAGGACGATCATCATGGAGAAGTGGGTAGTGGGGGGAGGAGTGACTGCCAGTAAGGCGGCGGAAGGCACGCCAGTACTTGGCGGAGTAGACCGGGAGGAGCGAGTTAAGGCGGGTGCATGTCTGACGCCAGTCCCGGCGTTTCTTCGCGGTCAAAAGGTTTCTTATGTGTCGTTGGAGTTGCCGGTGGCGTTGGAGAGTATCCCGGTCACGGGTCCGGAGAAAGGAGCGGTACAGATGGCGGGATTCGCGGAGGAGAAGGACGGCCTGTGGAGGAAGGGTAGGGCAGTGAGGATAGATCGCCCGGGTAGGGATGTGGGCATGGACCGCGTCAGCAACGGTCTGCTGGAGAAAGGAGGAGGCATGGTCAATATCGGCGGGAGTATGGAGGGGTAGTGGGTGGCTTTCGACCGAGGTGTCGATGGAGCGACGGTAGGCATCCCAGTCGGCACGGGAATAATCATGGACGAGTTTGGGAGGGGGCATGGGACGAGGAGCGCGGGCAGGGCGGGGGCGGTGGTCAAAGGTAAGTAGGACAGGGGCGTGGTCACTGCCTATTAGGTCTAGGACGTCCGCCGTGATGCGCCCCAGGAGGTTGGGAGACACCAGTACTGCATCGGGTGTAGTGTTGCTTTCGGGGCGGGTTGGGCGGGGAAGGGGAAGGATGTCGCCCCGGAGCGAGGCGGTGACGAACTGACGCCACCGCCGGAGTTCAGCAGGGTGACGGGAATGAAGGTTGAGGTCAGCGGCAATGACATAGGTCGGGAAGGTGCGGTCGATATGGGAGAGGAAATCGTACGGGAGAGGAGAGGTGGAGCGAATGTAAATGGTGGCGAGAGTGACAGTGAGGGAGGGAATAAAGCGGCTGAGGATCAAGTGTTCAGTGGGGTCATTGAGGAGAGGGTGTAGCCGGACGGGGTGGTGACGGAGATGGCCGATCGCCACTCCGCCTCGGGCCAGGGGTGGGGGTCTGTCGGTGCGGTGGAGAAGGTAAGGATTGGTGTTGACTGGTCGGCGGGGTTGCAGGAAGGTCTCGTTGAGTAGGAAGGCATCCACGCGGTGTTGGGAGAGTGTGTGGAGGAAGAGGTTCTTATTGGCTGGGAGGGAGCGGATGTTGTGGTAGAGGAGGGTATAGGATGGGCCTGCCATGATGGGGTAGAGGGAGGGTTGGGGAGGGTAGAGGAGGGGTGGGGAAAGGAAGGGGACCGGAGGGACTTAAACTTGGGTCTCGAGGCGGGAAAAGGCGAAGTGGGAGTGGGCACGGGAGAAGGTTGCAAAGGTGTCCAGATTGAACACGGACCTGGCGGCCAGTGCAATCTGTTGGAGGGTGTGGGGACGTTGGAAGGGGTGGATGTTGGCGAGGACGGTGGTGACGAACCGGATAACGTCTTCGGCGGTGGGGGGAGGGACCAAGGATTGATTGGGGTGCATGGGAGGATCTATGGGGCGGATGGGGACGGTGAGTTCGGGTTTGGAGGGAGCAGGTGGAGGGACGGATTTGCACTTGTAGGAGTAGGTAGGGTGAGGGCCGCCACAGGTGTTGCAGGTGGGAAGAGAGGTGAGGTTGGGACAGTGTTTATGGGGGTGGGAGTCTTTGCAGTGGGGACAGGTGGGAGGGTTTTTGCAGTTCTGCGTCAGGTGATCATTATAAACGAGGCACCTGGCGCAGCGGTAGGCTTGCGGGGGGGATCGGGAGGGTTCTACCGTGTGGCGGCGATCGTATATCAGCGCACCCTCGAGGAAGAGGTGGTCAAGGGAAGATGCGGATTCAGTAAATATCCGCATCAAACGGGTGGGGCCAGAGTCATTGTTGATCCGCTTGGCGGAACGGATGGAGATGTCGGGGTGAGAGTTGAGTTGCTCCAACACCTCTTCCTCCGTAATCAAAGGACTAAGCCTTGTGATCACGGCGGTGAGGGTCGGAGGGCGGCGGGGGGGAAGGTGGTTGGCGGGCAGAGGAGGCTGTATAGTAGGGGGTGAGGGTGGCATGAGGGCCGAAAAGGACCTTGGGGATGCGAGCGAGGATGTCTGTGTGGAGGGTGGGGCTGGGGGACCTCAGGAGGACAGAGTCTCGGCGGGGAATAATTTGGGAGATGGGGGCGGAGGGGAAATACTTCCGAATTTGGAGGGAGAGGTTTTTATGTTCAAGGAATCGGGGATCAGGATGGGACAGTACATATGTGAACAGGTCGGGTTGGGGGCGTGGGAGAATGGGGGATGTGTCCATAGGGTCGGTAAGAGGGGGAGGAGGAGGGGGCAGGGGGGGGGGAGCTTTCTTCGATTTGGTGGAGGCGGGGGAAGGGTCCGCACTTCCCCGTTTCTGGGTGCGCTTGGGGATGGCGCCAGTAGAGGCAGGTAGAGATGCTGGAGCAGAGGCGGTGACGGAGGCATAGGTAGGAGGGGCTGGGAGGGAAACACGATCAAGTGGGATTTCGATGGGAGGCGGATGGTGGGGTAGAAGGTGAGAAGGGGGCGGGGGCGACAGCGGCGTATCTACCACCGTGGCTCGGCGGTGCGTCACATGGGCGGGGTTGACCGGTGCAGTGTAGGGGGTGGTGAGGGGGAGGTAGATCGGAGGGGGAGGGGGGACCTCATGGGATGGTGAAGCGGAGAGGATGACATGGAGCGGGAGAGTAGTTTGGGGAAGGCTGGAGGGGCTCCAGGTGATTGTTGTGGAGGCGAGGGAGGGGGTGGTAGTAAGAATGATGGGTGCAGTATGGACAGGGGGAGGGTTATTGTGGGAACTGCAGAGAGGGAGGAGGAAGTTGACGGGGTGGACGATGAGGTCGCCATGGGCAGCTCTTACGACAGGGGCGCAGTCCAGGGCGACGAGCGGAGACCGGCAGGGCGGCAGCGATGACGGCGGCGACGGCGGCGGCAGCGTGGACGTTGGTGCTGCTACGACGGCGGCGGCGGCGGCGGTGGCGGCGGCGGGGGGCCAGGGGCTGGGCCTGGGCGGCGGCGGCGGCGGCGGCGGCGGCACTGCTGGGCGGCGGCGGAGGAGGAGGAGGACCAGGTGCGGGGCCTGGGCGGCGGCGGCGGCGGCGGCGGCGGCGGCGGCGGCGGAGGACCAGGTGCGGGGCCTGGGCGGCGGCGGCGGCGGCGGCGACGGCGGCGGCGACGGCGGCGGACCATGTGCGGGGCCTGGGCGGCGGCGGCGGCGGCGGCGGCCGCGCAAAGCAGGAACGGAAGGAAGTAGCGGGAACAGGGAACCAACTGAAGTAGCCAAGATCAGCCCGGCAATAGCTACAGTCGGGGGGATTCGATGCTTGACGTGGCTGTAGGGCCGGTATTTAACGCGGCGCGGAAGGAGACACTCGAAGCTGCTTGGCAGTCCGCGGCGTGTTGTGATAGGCAGCTTTCGTGTCTACTTCCCTCACGTCAAGTAGTCCGCGGTGTCGCTGATACTGCGCCGGCTCCCGGCGGGAACGGCCTAGCGACATCTCTCGGCCACGGCTGGCCTGCGTGCCTCGTGACGTAGCTGAGTCGAGGCGAGGCGCGGGATTTAAGCAAGGTGCGCTCGGTGACACTGTGACGCCGTGGCACCTACTGGCGCACTTTTGTCTGTTGCCGTTGCGCGCCACGGCAAAAATGGTTTCAGATGTGCCCCAGTTGAGTATTATACGATCGTTGTTTTTCACAAAACACACCCTGAAGAGTCAAAGGAACTGGTTAAAATGCCTAATACCGTGTAGGACCCGTGCGAGCACACAGAAATGCCACAAAACGACATGATACGGAACCGACTAATGTCTCAAGTAATGTTGGAGGGGCACAATGAATCCTCCAGCGCTGTCCAGAAATCCATAAGACTGCAACAGGGTGGCGATATCTTCTGAACAGCATGAAAAAAGGTACTCAGTCATGTTTAGTAATGTTAAGGTACGTAATACCCGCCTAATGAATAATAATAAGAAGGATTATCAACATAAACCAAATAGTTTACTTGCTATGAATTTTTAAGGAGAAAATTTATACTAAAATATACATATAAAAATTATTTTAATTTCCTTTCTGTATGAATTACAGGAAAATACCTTCTTATTATTGTTATTGACGTTATGCACCTGCATAAAAATTCATGTACCTAGCTTTATTAGTTTGCTTACAATGTGTACCAAATTGCATGAAATTATGTAACTGAAAAAGTCAACCTTTAAAGTTTAGAGGAATTTTACCTCACTTCAGTCAATTCCTAGAACATTTCAGCCTCATAGCCTGAATCGTGTCGTGGCTTTCAAGTCTCTCTGAATTCTTCTTGCAGTATTAGCCATATCTTCCTTCAGTATATCTGCTTTCTTCACCGGAATTTCATCTGTTTCAAAACGTTCACAGTGTTGAATCCTGGATTAATGTTCAAATTTTGTAGCATTTTAGCCCTGTCGACATTTCCACCACTGAATGATAGAACAGCATCACAAAGTCGTATTTGAAGTGAATTACCACCAACAAACAAAGTCTTGGGAATTCTTGACCACAATATATGGTTGAATGCTTCATTCGTGTTTTGCGTTTTTCCATGCAGGCACTATTTCAGAAGAACAGGATTTTCTAAATCCCTATTCATCGACTTTATAACAACAGCTGCAGCCTATATTTTGATCTTTGTTGTTGTAATTGCACCAGGTATCCATGTATCGGTTCTTCATCTGTTGAGATGAAATGAAAGTAAGTAGCCCATACAATTGCTTTCATTCCGGACAAATCAGATATGTTATTTCTAATTGCTTTGACACAGTAGTTCTGCAAGCGGTCAATCAAGCTGTCTGTAAGTCTATTTGCACCACCAATACGTTTCCCATTAGACAACTTTTTCCTTTTTCAGTAGTCGGAGCCTTGTACCCATGTCCTATGCACCCCAGTTTCTCTGGTAAAATATTTTCTTCATAAGCTTTACTCTGTACCACCTTTATTAACCCTCTTCTGTCTCCGTTCTCCAATTAGTTTGTATACCACTCCTCTTGTCTAAACAGCTCTTTGAAATGTTCGCACTGCAGCATTCGCTTCCACATTTCCACTTGGTCCCTAAAAATTTATCTCACAGTTTCCGTGCACGTGTTCACCTTTGTTCTTACACACAAAGCAGAATTTAAAAAGCAGTTCTATACATAGCTCCTTTCCCATTGTTGATAAGAGAATAAAAATACATTCTGAAACGCAGCATTACAATAATTTCAACAACGAAACGAAAACAACATAAAAACAAATGTTCTGGGAGTTCTCAGGGTTACCAAAATAGACAATACGCTTTACACAGTAAAGCGGAAGTGAGTTCTGAAGCGTATCTCTTTAAGTTTCGACATATAACACAACGATGTACAATACAGAAAAAAGTGGGCGTTTCATTCATGATCGCTACATTAAAGCTCATTTTTAGTAATTCTTACATTTTTTCTGCCGATACACGTTCTTCACACAGTAAAACTATTATTTTTCTTAAAAAATAAAAATAAATAAATAAAAAACCACAAAATTTTCACCCATTGACAGGTCTTACTTACCTTAAAGCCTTAGGAGATTGCAGGCCAGCGGAAATAATTAGCTCAGAAGAGTCTTCCTGGAGCCAGTCTGTAGCGATTCTAGACCTGTCACATTGTCCTGCTGCAACTGCCCAAGGAGTTTGTGACACTTGCGGGGAGTGACACTTGCGCGGAAAGGGAATGTGTAGACACTTGCGCGGAGACCCGGACGCTGCAGGTAGTGAACAGGGTGTTCCAGAAGTAGCAATACACCACCCCTACTCCACGCCCTCCAGCCGCTACCTGTGCCGTATTCAGGGAAAGGCCCACCGAGCGAGGTGGAGCAGTAGTAACGGGACGTTCGCTAAAAATAGGGTATATTACAAGATTCACGTCTCTCGCATTCCGGCCCAAAATTAGCATGGGCCTATATTTCGCATTCATTGAAAAATGCGAATTTTTCCGGTACCTACTGTTTACTTTGTACATATTTAAGGGCAGAAAATAAAGTTATCTCCCAATATTTCTGAGTAAATAGTGTTTCACACCAAAATACCATTTATGACAATTTCGGATTAACTGCATTTTGAGTCAGAATTCGCATCTATATTCGAATTTATCGCAAATACGAATTTTTCCTGTCCCTAGAATTACCTCTAAAAATAAACAACTGATCAAGGCACTAAAAGCAAGGGCAGATCTTTAGGTGTATTTCTACAAATAACTAAAACACAATTTGATCGTGGAATTATATACAATCTCATTATAAAGGTTTTTTGTGGGTGGTTTTGAGCAGCTTTTAAATACGTTAGAAATTGCATTATGAAATATAGACAGCTACACGTTATGTTTATTATGAGATATCGATTTCGGCTAATTTGCGGTCATCTTCAAGTCTCAAACAACAGGTGTTACTTATGCATTTTTCCAGTGGAACTCATAACCTTTAACTGTTTACACACAAGGTCTAACGTTGTTAATCAATGAAAAGAGAACCCAGAATCTTTGCGTGTAAATGATACATATATTGGTGTGATGTCTTATTTCGAAAGAACAGACATCACAACAATACATATATAGCTCTCGGTGAAATGGAACGGTATGATGTCGTTACGTACCACAGCACGGCCGACTAGAAACGCAGGAGAAGTGCAAACAACGTTCTCTCCTCAGAGGTATGATTATAATTGGGTTCGGCGTAGACTTCTACAACATACAGTCTACACGGCGAAGATTACACCAAAAAATTTAACTTTTCGTCTACTTTGGCGATAGCAACCAAATTTTAGAATCGTGTCTACTATGTAAAAATTTAGCAACACAAAACGCTTCAAGTCCATAACTTCACTGGTTTTCGAGTTCTGAATTTTTAATGTGTTTTTAATGTTATTATAGAAAAAACAAATTTGGGACTCACACTAAAATTTTCATATGGCAGATTTTGTAGGTGCATTCACAAGACATAATTCAACGGTTGTGTGCATTCATCTTATGAGAAATATCAATCATTTGTTTTCAGTGTTTATTTCAAATCTCTACATTTAAGTTTCTTTAATTATTAGTACTTAAATGTGGTTATGAAATAAATAAATTACGTGTATATGTGTAGTCTTATGCGGCCAAACTACTTAGGTCATTGGTCGCTAGAGTTACACACTACTTAATCTTACTTAAAATGTCTTAGGCAAAGTATAAACAAACATACCCATGTCCGAGGAAGGACTCGAACCTCCGACCGGACCGGCCGCGCAATTTGTGACACAAATTACATGTTTGATAATATTAATGCATAGAAGTATGAAATCACGTCAAGACTACTTCCTGCAAAAATTTTGACAAAAAAAGTTGGCACTGAGTTTAGAAAAACAAAATTCTGGTATATTGGATTTTAACATTTTATCGAAAAATGAATGTTACTTTTTTTTACTACAAGAGATACGGCCATTCAAATTTACGGCCACCAGAAAGTTTCCCCTTCCTGAATAAATGCGCTGCTTCTTGTAGTTTCAACACCTTTTTCTTGAATGTTCTGAATATAAATCTTCACACAGACGTCTTGAGGAGGAGAGTGATACGGATATCTGATTGTAAACCACTTACCTTAGACCTTTTTGACTGTACTGAACAGTAATTCCGCGTATTCCGTAATTTATATTTATTACAGTTAACAGGCAATGTAATTTATAACCAACTATTGGCTGTCAATTTCGCTTCATTTTTCCTGGCAGTCTTACATCTTGTTTCTCCCTGTTGGTTTATGCCGAGTTCGGAGTAAAACTGGTTCTATATTACGGTGATGGAAAATAGAATTTATCTTCAGCATTTTTCGGTGTGTCACATTCCCTTACACATTCCGTATTTCATATATTTCTTAGATGTATTTGTAATTCCAATACAGCCAAATCGTTTTGGGGTCTACGAATAAACGCTTCAAGTATGTAAAATACTCATTGACTTATTAGCAAAGTTTTTTAATTGAAGGTTTAAGGTTGCGTCTCCTATTAAAAAGTATAGTAGCTATTTTTAAAGAGATGGAAGTTGCGTGATAGTGGGGTTAACTACATAGCGATCAATTACATCAACGTATCTGAGCAGGATGGCTAATATATTTATTGCTTGCGCAGGTGTCTTGATATGCTTAGTCTTCTGAATAATATGCTTTTAGGAGGTATGACTGTGGAAAGTCATCGTCTTGTAGTAGCAGAGACTGTCTTAATAACTCTCCAAACATTATCACTATTAAAATACCTTTTTGTTTACAGGAGGAACACTCAACGGATAAATATGTAGTTAGAACAAGTTACTATATTGCTCTTCAGCTTTGAAAGGGTTGTGCAATTTCACAGATTTTCGGGTATATTGACAGTGTGGAAACTTGACCACAGCAGTGCTAGACTTCTTGGTGTGCCTGTACCCAGGAAAAGCCAACAGCCGCCCCAAGGGCCCCGGGTTCCGCGCAAGTGTCACTCCGCGCAAGTGTCACTCCGCGCAAGTGTTCCAACCCCCTGCCCAAGTTCGTCGGAATGCGCAATGGTCGTGAATGGATACAAGTGATCAGCCGAGTTACGTATCAACGTATCACCTGTCTTATGTAGACTCCAACTAAACATGCTACACAGCTTTACGGAGCTTCATCAGCTACAATAGTCCCTTTCTTTCATGCAAGTTCAAATGTCCAAATGTTTATATCGGACCAAAGTCGTGTTCATCAGTCCATAGCTTACAAACTACTTAAACTATGGTAAATTAACCTAAGGACAACACCTACACCCATGCCCCAGGGAGGACTCGAACCTCCGACGGCGAGCAACTAAGCGCTCCGCAGCGAGGCGCCTTAAACCGCTCGGCTACTCCACAGCGGCTTTCATGCAAGGGCCATGATTTCATATTGTTGTCTTCATACCCGTACACCTCCATTCACTCCATACCTCGAATAATCAACAAATCTAGAGTTGCGAAAGCCTTTTCATACCTTAACTCACAAACGTCTGCTCATCAAATTGCGTGCTTATGGAATATCGCAACAGTTGTGCGATTGGATTCGCGGTTTCGTCTCAGAAAGGACACAGTACGTTGGAATTGACGGAAATTATCGAGTAAACCAGAAGTGATATCTGGCGTTCTCCAGGTAATTACGACAGGCCCACTAATGTTATTTTATAAAAGCTGTAGGAGCCAATGTGAGCAGGTCTGTTAGACTGTCTGCTGTAACATTGGTTACTCATGTCACCAGATAAACAAAGGAACTACAAAATGATTTAGATATCTACATGGTGCAAAAACTGGCAATTGACCCTAAATAAAAAATAAAAAAAATGTTAAGTATCCATATCAGCAGTAAAATAAATCCGTTAAACTTTATTTACACGATAAATCAGTCAAATCTACAGGCCGTAAATTCAAGTAAATACCTAGGAATTGTAATTACAAACAAATTAAATTGGAAAGAACATGACAGAAAATTTTGTAGCGAACGCGTACCACATGCTACATTTCATTGGCACAGCACTTAGAGAATGCAGCAGTAATACAATACACTGTGCGTCGAGTTTTGGAGTATTGGTGCACATTATGGTATCCCCAGTGAGTGGGACTAACGCACGATTTAGAGAAGGTTCAAAGGAGGGCAGCTCGTATTCTATTATCGCGATGTAGGGGACAGACTGTCACGAAACTGACGCACGAGTTTAGGTGGAAATCATTAAGATAAAGACGTTATTCTTCTCGGCGACATCTATTTGCAGAATTTCTCTTCAGAATGCAAACATATTTTGATGCCATCCGACTACATTGGGAGACATGATTGTCCAATGAAGTAAATCAGATCGGAAACGGTAAGATTTTGGTGTTCCTTTTTCCCGCGCACAATTAGAGAATGGAACGGTAGAGAAAAATCAAAAAAATATTCGATATACCCTCTGCCGTGAGCTTCAATGTGAGTTGCAGAGTAGACTATTTATGTAGATATCCATTTGGAAATGAGGCTCATCAGACCAGGTAAAATGATTCCAGTCATTAACTGTGCAATATCGATGTTTACTGACCCGCACGACGTAGAAGGCGTTTCGGCGTGCAGTCAGCAACTGTAATCGAGTGAGCGTTCTGCTCTGAAAGGGAATGTCGATGATTCCAGAATGAAACATTCTGTATGCACTATCAATCTGCCAGGAAGTTTCATATCAGCGCACAGTTCCAGGTGTGCTAGTTCTGCAAGTTTCGCAGGAGAACTTCTGTGAAGATTGGAAAGTAAGAGGCGAGCTACTGTCAGAAGTAAAGTTGTGAGGACAAGTCGTGAGTCGTGTCGGGATAGATCAATGGTAGAGCGATTGCCCTGAAATGCAATATTCGCAGGTTAGAGTCCCGGTTCCGGCACACAGCTTTAATCTGCCAGGAAGTTTCAATGTCGATGATGTTTCGTTGAATGGTTCGCATACTGACACTTGTTGTTGGCCTAGTATTGAAATCCTCAGACAATTGCGGAATGTTTTTACGTCTTTCGTCATTGGGCCCGTGTCTCCATGATCGTTTTTCAAAAGCCGCGATGTCGAAGATTTGAAGTTTTACCGGATTCCCGATATTCACGATGCTCTTCTGAAAATCCTCTCCTACTCATCGCTACCTCGGAGACGTTATGTACCATCTCTTGCGCGTCGACCATAACACCACATTCAAATTAGGTTAAATTGCCATAATGTGCCACCGTAGAAGCATTAACCGTTCTACCGCGTGAGCCAGAACCCGTTGTTGACTTATGTAGGCAGGGTAGTGCTGTAAGTGTTTAAATATCGCTGTATATGCATGCGCATGTGACCTCTTAGATAACATCGGAAATCGGTAGCGATATGCTGGACGATCTGCATTATATGGAAGCAAAGTACAAAGAATGTCAATAAACCACAAAGTAATCATATATACAATGCTGCGGTTCCGTAGAGAGGAAGATACTGTAACATATAACTACACAATAGTAGCACTAACTATGGAAACAGTCACTTCCATAGACATACGGAACAGTTGAAATTGAAAGACCTTATGAAATTAATCATGATTAACACATATGTCTGGCTGAGATTCATAGGAAGAATCCTCAGGAAGTGTAGTCGGTCAACAATGGAAGTACGTTACAAAACCTTTCTTCGACCAGCGCTTGTCTACTGTTCATCATTTTGGGAGCCCTACCAGGTAGGATTGATAGATGACGTAGAGAAGATCCAACGGAGATCAGCACGTAACAGGTTCATTTAGTTATCGCAAAAAAGGCACACTGATTATTGGGACACCTCAGTGGCAGATGGTGTGTTCTGTGTCACGGCAAGGGCTGCTGTCAAAGATCCAAGAGATAACGTTTCTCGAAGTGTGAACCAATATTTTGCGTTTTCTCGTTGGTATATCCCGCAAAACGATGGCAAAGATAAAATTGGACGCTGTATGGCCTACCGAAAGGCTTACCGCAATCGTTTTTCCCCCCGAATCATAGGCAACTGGAATAGGAGGACGTGACTATGGTAAAGTACTCTCAGCCCCACACCCTGAACTGGCTTCCGGAGTTTGATTGCAGACCTAGATTTAGACGAGTGTCATTGGCTCGAAGTGTTTAATCGGAAACAGGTATATCAACTTTTTTTAAATTATAGAAGCTTTTCATTCTGACTTTAGAGTTGTCTAATCTATAGCATTGTTACATAAACAGAAGCCAATATCGCTAATTTTCTTTCTTTCCTTTCTTTTCCATTACTGGTTCCTACTCTCATCACAAAGGCAACTTTATAAAGATAGACCAAATTGAAGTGAACTTGTGTAATTACTGCTCACTTTGCGTAATTTCAACTGCAGTCACTCATAACACATCTATATAAATAACAGAAAAATTTCTGGGTTGTTCAACTCTGAATGAAGTAACTAAATGAAGATCGAGAACAGAATTTATGTATTTATAAACACAGACTTCGCAGACGGACGGAAACAGACAGACTGACTGAAGCAGGATAACTGCTCGACTTCCGTCTGCTGTAGTGGCATACGTATTTATAACGTTAAAAGTCGATCATGTGACCTCTTCATCTTAACGTTCTTCGAATTTTAGAACAACTAACAAGTCATATCACTTTAATGTTAATAGACCTTCAATATTTTATTATCAATAATAAAAAAACCTTTTTATTTAAAACAGTCAAATACGTCATGGAAATCTAAGTTGACGATCGGTTGACATATGATCGCCAACTGTCAATTTTCCCGAGTTCTCTGAGTTTCACATGTAAATATTAAACTTTACACAAGATTTCATATAATACCTGGCATGATTCTTACGAAATCGGTAAGTACAAGTGTATCTTATTTGCTTATAGTATTCAATATTAAAAAAAAAACTAATAATAATCGATTGTCACACAAAGATGGCTGTACCGTTAGGCTGAATTTAAATAAATAAATAAATAAAATGTGATTTGGCTACTATTTTGTAACTCTCTTTTAGATTGCTTAAATATCGTGTTTTAAAGGCCCATAGGGAAAGAGTAAACGCTCAGGAATATTTTAGATTTGGCTATAACCACGCTCAACTGGCAGTGCGTTTAGGCCTACTGCTGACGTGATGCAGTAGGTACGCGAATTAATAGTAGCATTGGTTCGATTCTCGCTATTCAAAATGTTCAAATGTTTGTTCAGCTTAAGGTACTTAACTATGGGGTCATAAGTCCCTAAACTTAAAAACTACTTATGAACTACCTACAACTAAGGAGGCACAAATATCCATGCACGAGGGGGGATTCGAACCCCCGACTGTAGTGGCCGTGCAGACCGTGACTGAAGCGCCTCAGTCCCCTCGGCCACCGCGGCCGGCGATTCTGGCAAAATTACTGAACTTTAGTGATCGGGAAGAGAATAAAACAGAATTAAGCATTAAGTTGTCATTTTAGGTACTTATTGTGTTTTTATTGTAAGTACTTGGCACTGACAATTTTCACACATGACGGCATGTTGCTACACATGGCGTCATAATTTTGACAAACATAAACAATGGATATGTTGCAAACAGGTTGACTATGGTAGATGCCACACTTCAACCCGTTACAAGATACGTACGAATGCCCTTAGACTCAAAAACCTAAGGAAATCAAGCTTTGCGTGACACATTACTGATTATGAACACCACATTGGCAATATCAATGACCATCTTTCGGTACTACATATACTGACAAAGGGCAACATATGGATGCCCTTTAATAATTGAAGCTTTACATCCACAAACTAAAATCATCTAATAAGTCCTTCATGAACATAGTTAGCGCGTAACTATTTCTTTAAAAATTTCCAATACAGTCTAGCAGTTAGTAAAATAGATCCACCCATTCCCCTTAATAGGTCATGATCTACCTACATCTGCATAAAAACTCTGAAAGTCACATTGAAGTGCGTGGCAGAGGGTTAATCAAACCGCATTTATGATGTTTCTCTACGGTTCCATTCTCTAATAGCTCGCCAGAAAAAGGAACACCTAAATCTTTCCGTTTTCGATTTGATTTCTCCTATTTTATTTTCATGATCATGTCTTCGTATGTTGGTGGGTGCTAACAAAATATATTCGCATTCGGAATAGAAAGTTTGTGAAAGAAATTTCTCAAGTAGATCTCGTCTCAACAAATGACGCCTTTCTTTTAATGATTTCCACCACAACTCGTGTATCGCGATGGTACAAAATGAGATGCCCTTCTGTGAAATTTCGCTAAACCGTCTGTCAGTCCCATTTGTTGGGGATCCCACAATGTGCATAATTACTTCAAAATAGGATGCACAAGTGTAGTGTAAGCAGTTACTTTAGTAGAACTGTTGCATCTTCTAGGTGTTCTGCCAACTAAGCAGAAATATTTGGTTCGCTTTCCGTATAATACTTTCTATGTTTTCTTTCCAATTTAAATTGTTTGCAACTGTTACTCTTAGGTTTTATTTGAATTTACGGAATGTAGTTTTGACTGGTTTATCGTGTTAATGAAGTTTAACGGGCTTCTTTTATGGGTCATATTAAGGATTAAATGTTCAAATGCCTGTAAATATATCGGACCAAACTGCGTGGTCATCAGTCCGTAGCTTACAAACTACTTAAACCTAGGTAAACTAATCTGTGGACAAACACACACACCCATGCCCCAGGGAGGACGCGAACCTCCAGGGCGAGCAACCGCGCGCTCCGCAGCGAGACACTTTAGAGCGCTCGGCTACTCCACCTCGGCTATTAAGCATCAATTGCTAGTTTCTGCACCATGCAGTTTTCCTATCTAAATCAGTTTGCAGTTGCTTTTGATCTTCTGGTGACTTTACTGTCTGATAAGTGATAGCATCATCCGCGAACAACCTAAGGAAGCTACACAGATTGTCTCCTAAATCGTTCATAAAAATAAGGAACAGTAGGGGCCCTATATATCTACCTTGTGGAACACCAGATATCACTTCACTACTACTCGATGACTTTCTGTCAATTACAACGTACTGTGTCCTCTCTGACAGGACCCAATCGCACTATTGTGACGGTATTCCTCTTAGTAATAACTGTCAGAAAAATAGTAAAAGTCGTGTTGTTGTTTAATCTGTTTATTTTAGTACAGCCACTTTGTAAATATTTCACACTTTCATCTTTTAGTTTGTATATTTATTAACGTTTGTCACTTCTTCATTACTAATACTATTGCAGACTAGAAAAATTCAATATACCGTGTAATACATAATTTAGTGCCTTATGTATTTTTATGCATACACAATGTCTGAATCTAGACAAGATTAATTAGTGAAGTGCGACATCTACCATGTGCAGCCTCTTTGCAACACAGCCAACTTTTATATTTTATGAAAATTGTGACGCCAAGTGTAGCAACATACTGTTATTTATTAAAATCTTCAGTACTCAATACCTATAATAAAAACACAGTAAGTACGTAAAATATGACAACCTAATGTTTAATACCATGTTTCTTCTGTTGCCGATTACTAAAGGTCAGTAATTTTACCAGAACCACCATCACAGCGTGAACCTACACTTGGTTCAAGATGATAAACGTTCCTGTGACGTATCCACTGATGATTTTATTTGTTATGGAATAAAAACAATCATAACCAAAATAAACCGGTAATTTACGCTACAGCTGCATTTCGCATCCAATTTCGAAACGTAACTTTTTTTTTTTATTAATACTAACAGTGAAAGTCACTTAGTATTCTATACAGTCCATGTCTTCAGCTTTTAAATTTCTTAATATGGCTCTTTATGATAGGCATACCGAAGCAGTATCGAATTCCATTCTCTATGGTTCTTCCGGCCACCGCTCAGCCTCCATAGCGTCGCTGTTGGCCGAGTGTGTAGTTAAGCGAAAAAGGGCAAACATCGGATCGATTCTCACGTAGACAAAAAAAAAAAAAAAAAAAAAAAAAAAAAAAAAAAAAAAAAAATACAATTTGTATATCTATGGGATTTAATTGCTTCGTTATTAGTTCCTAGGTTCTACTCACACTAAGTTAAACTAACCTAAGGGGGGACACGAGCCCCGGACTACGAGCGGCCAGCCGGCCGTGGTGGCCGAGGGGACTGAGGCGCTCCAGTCACGTTCTGCACGGCCACTACGATCGGGGGTTCGAATCCCCCCTTGGGCATGGATATTTGTGCCGTCCTAGTTCGTAAGTAGTACATAAGTAGTTTGTAAGTTTAGGGACTGATGACCCCGTTGTTAAGTCCAATAAGCTTAACAAACATTTGAACATTTGAACGAGCGGTCACGCGCACCGCAGCAAGGCACCTCAGTTCACACGGCTATTTCGCCGCGGCCCTCGTGTAGACTACAGTAGTTATACAGAGGTCACTACGAGGAGACTTCCGTCAAAACCGTTGTCGGTTTGCTGACGAGCACAGCTAGGAACCTTGCTACAGGTATATTTTTGAGCCAGAGCTAATTTTAACGGCAACTGCTGAACTTATACGCAGGCCGAGTTATTTTGAGGGCCTCGTAATACTATTTGTGATTCGAAGGTCCGCTCAGTCGCTTTGACACTGTACGAGAACGGCTGTGACCTTTCCTTTCAAACGGACGGAGCGCGTCGCCAGCCGCCTGTGTGAACAGACGCGTGCAGACGGCCGGGGCGACGCCGCGGGGGCAGCGGCGGCTCAGCGCGCGCGCGGGGGCGTGCCGCAGCCGACTACTCAATGGAGCCCGCCGCTGTTGTTCGTCCGGCACAATTCCACTCGAGTGCCTCATCGCGCGTGTTCTGTCTTCAGCAGCGCGCCGCGCCCGTTAGCTATATTTTTGTGGCGAGTGGCATAAATAGAGCTGGCGCCGTAAATGGGGACGACACGCGACAACGGCCGCGCACTCAAAAATACGCATAAAACACACGCGCGACGCCGCACCGACGCTGCAGCCTCCGGCGCCGTCCGCCGCGTGTCGCTGCTGTCGCCTCGCGAGCGCGATAGCGCCGCCCTGACGTGTCGTGGAGCACGCTTCAACGGCTGCGCGCGGAATATCTCTGACACTAGTGACAATTTATGCCTTGTAAACAGTCTCTTTCTCTCCCTCCGTCTCTCTCTCTGCGTGTGTGTGTGTATGTGTGTTTCTCTCTCTCTCTCTCTGCCTCTCTCTCTCTCTCTCTCTCTCTCTCTCTCTCTCTCTCTCTCTCTCTCTTCTCTCTCCCTCTCGCTCCCTCTCTATCCTTGTCTTTCTCTCTCTGTTCCTTTCTCCAGAACTCTTCCCTGCTAACCTCCTTCTTCAAACTATGAAAATAGATTTCACTTTGTATTCACATACAGGAGTAATGGTTATTCTAAATGACTGTCAGGATCACAAAAATTCATAACTCAAATACCAACTGACCTAGGAATATGAAACATATTTTATTGTGTACTGCAGATAAGAAAGTAAGACTGGATGGTCAGTGTGACTGAGCGTCGACATGGTTTGTGACTGGGGCGACAGTTCTGTTGACTTCGTTTTATATTTAAGCTGTAGATTACGCCTTGATTTTCACAGTTGTATTGGACGTAAAGGTTCAAAATTCTGTTTGTCACCTCAGTATGAAAATTAAGTTGGTAGACCTGGTACTTCTTGGCAGTTAATACAATTTATAAATTTGTTGAATATTTCACTGTAAATATTGGTTCTGGATTTCATTTAAACTTAAAGACTTTTTGTAATGTTTGAGCATGAAATTTCGTTTCTCAGGGACTGATATTTAATAAACAAAAGAATAAAAAATTAAATCATTGAGTCCTAGTTCAGATAATTTGTCGCCCGTCACAAATATACTGTTTTTGCCTGATCCTTTTCCTTTATAGAATTATTCTTTACAAAATTTCATCATAAATTTCTCCTGACCAAAACTGTTAAGATATATTCCTTCACACATTAATTAATTTCTTAGGAACGTCACAGATATATTTTCGCCTTTAGAATGTGCTGGAACAATATTAGGGAACTAAATACTCGAATAACTGTTTAAAACTTTTTTTAAGGTTCATAGATTCTCTATTCTGAAATAATAGTTACATTCACAACACTTTCACAGTACACAGTTTATAAGTTCACAATTCGTGATTCTTTTCGTCAAAGCTTGTTTGTATTAATCTCTCTGGATCCTATACATTGATTACTAACTTTAATTCTTCAAGATACGTCTTTGAAAATTTATTGAATTAAGCTTGTCAAATAAGTTCAAAGTTCAATCTCACGAATGTTCATTAGTTTATTACGGGAGGTAAAAATTTCTAATTCTTCCGTCCTAACTATCCCGATCAAAGATAATGTTCGCTTTCGCGTCTGATCACGATATAAATGTTTATAATAAAAATTTAATATTTTCTTTGGTTTTTCCCTATCTCGGGATTAAACCGCGTATAATACTTTAAGCTAAGTGCTGAGAGCTCGTTACATAGAGAACCAATCACGCACATATAGAAAGCTGAGCACATAGAGAAACCTGAGCGCATAAAAGGAGAGTAACTCAACTGTGGGTACTATTTATAATAGCAATCTGACAAATGATCTCTGATATACGAGATGTTTTGACCTGGATCCTATTTGAATTACGCTGACCTAATTTGAATTTACTAAAAAATTTGAAAAACTAGAAAATTCTGCCTCTTAACAGATTATTAAAATTATGTAACAATGAAAAATATCCGAATACCCTGAGTCTAATGGTATGGTAGCGATGTGGTGTTACATCAGCATTGGTTGTTTCTACTTCTAAATATAAATTTTGATAAATTTAGCTTTAAAATGTTTTCCTAATCAAGTATTTTGATACAACCTTCCACCCCTTATTGCACCATTGATGGCATCCCGTTACACTTTTTTTTACTTCTAACCATGGTTTAAATCCAAATCTTCTCATTTCGACATCAAAATAGTAGCAATCTTAAAAGATTTTCCTTTATTTCATCCGCTTAATTGTTGAATTTCCAAAAATATCGGGCACGTGTTTTAAAATTCTAATCAAAAATCTGAATCCGATGTCTTTTTATTTCTTGCTTCAAAATTTTCTGAATAGCAACGTATTTTCAAAAAACCGTTCATTTTCTATTTCACTCCTTTAGGGATAGGAATATCGAAAAATCGCTTATGCTTACAGTGTAAGATAAGCAACGTCTACAAATTTCAAGTATCTATCGTCTGTCGATTCACGTTTCAGCGCCGTATTCTGTATTTTAGAAACAGATCGAGAACCGAAATTTCTTTCTTATGTTTTGGCATGTTTCTTGGTAGCTTTACTTTTCAAACTTCGATATGCATTTAACTTTCTTTATTCGTACGCTTCTTGCAGAAGAACTAATGAAGAATATGCATCACGTATCGCCCTATATAACCTCTTTGCTATAATAGTCTCAAAATTCATCGCTAGTCGTCAGTCCGAATTTTATATATGCTGTCGATTTTCAACCACTACATCTTCCATCCTCTTATAGGTTTCGATACGGAACTGCTATGGTATACCACGGGAGACTTTGTAGTACAACACAGAGAGATCGTTCGTCTCCATTGTGTAGTTTTTGCTGAACTCTAACATATTGACACCAACACGTAGAATTTGATATAAGTCGTTATCTTCCAATTTCCATATCTTCCACCCCCTTATCTTTATCATCCCTCTACCATCATGTGCACAATGGGAGAGGGATACCTACTACCACATAGAAACACTATTCGTTTGCTATATGTAGTTTTGGCTGCTGAGTGAAATATAGGCACAAACACCTCAATTTATAAAGATGGCCAATGAACCCAACATGAGTAGCACATCGGCTTGGGCGCAGGAGAGCATTCAAGTATGAGAACAAACTGTTGTGATCCGAACTGTTTTGGTGCCTGCTTACTGAAGGTATGCAACCCTTCACACATTGCGGACGGTCATCCTGGCCCTGCGCACGAAGTCTAAGATGTGCGTTCCTCATTACATCAATAAACTCAACATGAGTGTCACTTCGGCTTCGAACTGCGAATCTCCTGTGTTAATGCAGAGCGTACGTCGGCAATGCTGAGACGCAGGCACATATGCAGATTCGTGATGTTGTCTTTGAATTGTGTCAATCACTCTAGGGAGTCGAGCAAGAAGGACCTCCACAGACATTACAGGACTGCCTTACCATACTCTTAATGCTACCCACAGAAAAAAGACAATAGTTGTCCCGTCTGGCGACCGTGCTTCCCAGGAAACTTGTCCACTTGCCGGGCGCTCCATCGATAGAAGTATTCAAGTTGAATGCGGCCGACCCGCATCACTTTTCACTACCTATCAAACTGTAGACAGGGGATAACATTGGCAGGTACCAAGCCCAGTGTTCCTATCTTACTGTACAACGGATGAACCTCAGGCCGAAAATACATACGTGAAACGTTCCAGCTTCTCGTAGTCGTTTTTGATGACCGTGTACGTGGATTAATATTGGATATGAGTGTTTGGAAAACCTTCTGCATACAATCGTGCAGCATCTCTCCCATTGCAATCCGAATTGCCCTATGGAAGCACCATGTCCGTCATTTCCCCAGCTGTGAATTGATACGTGTCGCATCTCTGTCAACAACGTCACTGCTCTGATCCAAACACAAAATGCGCACCAGGGCGGGCACAATGGCTTTGTGGAGGAATACTGTAGCGCAGTGTTTTTCAACCCGTGGGTCACAATCGCCCCTTGGTGGTGGCAAAGATTTGTTATGGGTATCATTATAATTACAAATTTACGAACCCTGTGACTGTATTGCGTCTCGAAAGTGTGAAAGACATTAAAGTTAAAGGTGAAGCATTGAATTGAAATTTGTGATGCTTCCGGGAATCGAACTCGGACCTCCATGCTCACTAGGCAGACGTCTTAACCACTAGACCACTGCACCACAAGCGATTAAGAATCTAATTAAAAAATTGAATAGACGGCTGATGGTTAAAGATGCATTTTATTAAATACATGACAGCTGTTACCGAAACTCCATCAAAGTCGCATAATTAAGAAGTCGTCTGAAGGTGGAAAATTGGATTTGTCGTGACGCTTTTCGGGTGGGCCTTAGTCAGACACCAAACGTGTCACAGATATAAGATGTACCTATGGCAATCTTCATATGTGATGAAAGGCCGACGGAAACGCGAAAGAATGAAGATGTTTTTCCACCTCAAGATGACCTATTAATTAAGCAGCTTCACAGCATGTATGTAGTACCAATACAGTTATTTGCAATGGTCGCAATCGTCTTGTATGACTGTCACATGTTCAAATATTGTTACGTCAGAAAAACAAATAATAACTAACTGAATGTTATTTTTGATCAATACACAACATTACCTTTTTACAAACGGATCATGGTAGTTTGCAGCTGATAACGAGATTTCAATGTACTATTATTTTTTATCAACTACTAACAATACTTGGCGTGACGTCACGAGTGCTGGACTGCTGTGCACATCGCTCTCGATTTTTTATATAATTTTAGGATAAACATAATTATTTGAACTGTTATTTCGTGATGATATTCAATCTAGAGGTGTTCTAGTAAAGGATCGTCAGTTATTTTAGCGTTTGTTGTGCCGTAATTGCTTTAAGTGGTGTTATTAGTGTTCGCGTGTGCGCCGGCATCGACGTCTTACTGCTTTGTTTACATCTGGTGGCGAGTGGTTCCAACCGTAGCGATCTCCGAAAGCTAAGTTCCAATAAGTGTTTGTGTATTGTAGTTAAATTATTAAAGTTGTAGATTTCAGGAGGTGTTATCACGCTAGTTGTTTATTAACTTCAGTACTTTTCAACAGGTGACTTGTTTTTAACGTAGTTGAGGTTGGGAAACTTTAAGTTACGGTTGATAACTCTTTTACTCTCACAGTGTTTAGTTATTTTATTAGTGACGCTTGAATTTGAACTTGTTTATACAAGCAACAGTGTAAAGTTTCTGTGGTAGTGTTATTTGCTCTTTTCTGATACTATTAGTTGTTGTTACTTGTTTTGTAGAGACTGAGGTTTGTTGATTGCTGTAGTTAAGAGTACTTCCTAGTTCTTTTGTAGAAACGTAACTTAATAACGTAGACGTCTAGTTTTTCTTAACAAATTATTGTAAAATTTTACCATGAGTGAAAAGTGTGGGCTCTGTCGTAGGGTCGTGCGTAGTGGGCTGCAGTGTGGGATTTGTAGTAAGTACTGTCATGGGGGGGAGTGCAGTGGGGAAGACAGTGGGCATTGTGGTGAGGTACTCTTCTGGAACTGTAGGATTTGCAGCAGGAATAAGTTGATAGAGGAGCAGGAGCGTTTGATCTGCGCCCTTCAGGTGCAGTTGAAAAACTCTGAAGAGGAACTAGGTAGGTTGAGGAGGGGAAGGGGGCTGGGGAATGGGAACTGGCAGTTGGCAAGAAGGTAGCTAGGAGAAGGTATTCAGATAGCATTACATTGCAAGTTGCAAATAGGTTTGACCAACTGTCAGAGTTGAGTGGAGATGAAACTCCTGTAGCTGTAGGTGTAGGAAGTACGCAGCAGATCTCAGCTTTTGGTAAGCCGAAATCTGTACAGAGGTCTCTTAGGAAGAAGATGGTTCTGCTGCTAGGCAGTTCTCATGGCAGAGGTGTTGGCCAACAGTTGCAGGAAGTACTTGGGAGTGAGTACCAGGTCACCAGCATAGTGAAGCCTAGTGCAGGGTTAACTCAGGTCACTTGTAACATAAGGGACCTATGTAGGAATTTTTCAAAAGAGGATCAGGTAGTTATTGTGGGTGGGGCTGGGAATAGTCTTGATAGGGACGGGGAATATGATATAGGTGGTGATCTGGAAAGGATAGCAACTCAAACTGGTGGCACGAATGTGCATTTCGTGCAGCTGTTTCAGCGTCATGATAGGCCTTGTCTTAATACGGCTGTCAGCCGTGTTAACATTGGGCTCGAGAAGGCGCTGATGACGGAGGGCATGGATCACATTGCAGTGGTGCCAGTTGAGACTATCCAAAGGTCGGATTTTACTAGGCACGGTCTGCACCTCAATAGGTATGGGAAGGGGAGGTTTGCAAAGCTCATAGGTGACAGTGTAGTAAGGGGTGCGGGTTTCACTCATGGAAAAATTCCTGTAGTAGTTGGTGTTAGGGCTGCACCTTTTTTAGACTGAAGACAGCTGATAGATATTCCTGCTTAAAGGAAGTCCCTCTAAGAAATGAACCACCTTTGACAAAGTCTAAGAATATAAGTAATAAGGGAATTACTGTTTTTCATCAAAATATACAGGGTATCAGAGATAAAGTTAATGAAATGCTTATTGATACTGATTCTGACATTATTGGAATTTCGGAGCACTTTTTAAGTGGTGTGACAATTCAGAGACTTCCTTTGCCAGGATACAGGTTAGCTGCCTTCTACTCTAGGAGTTCCTTGCAGTGTGGGGGAGTGGCCATGTACGTAAAAAACGATTTTTCATCGGAGTCAATCGAATTTTCTAAACACTGCACAGAACAGATATTTGAATGTTGTGCAGGAGTTGTTAATGTTAATGGAACTAAACTAGTAATAGTTGTTATTTATAGATCCCCTGACTCAAATTTTAAAATGTTTCTGCCCAAGCTGGAATTGGTTCTGGGTTCACTGTATAGGAAGTATAAAAATTTAATTGTGTGTGGAGATTTCAACATTAACTGTGTAGGTGATAGCTCAAGGAAAAGTCAGCTGTTAGATCTATTTAATTCCTATAACATGATACAAACAGTATTTTTTCCAACGAGAGTGCAAGGAAATAATAGTTCTACCATTGACAATATTTTTGTTCATTCTTCATTATTAGAGGGGCACTCTGTCAGCAGAATAGTAAATGGCCTATCAGACCACGATGCCTAACTTTTAATTCTAAAAACTATTTGTTCTCAAACAAATGTTAAACATAAATATCAACTACTCAGAAAAGTTAATCCAGTTGCAATTGAGACCTTTTTAAGCCTAATTAAAGAACAAGAATGGCAGGATGTTTATAGTGCTGATAATGCAGATGATAAATATAATGCTTTTCTGAACACATTTATTATGCTGTTTGAAAGTTGCTTTCCGCTAGAACGCTCAAAACAGGGTACTTCCAGTAACAGACAGCCAGGGTGGCTGACAACGGGGATAAGAGTATCATGTAGAACTAAGCGGGAGTTGTATCAAAATGTTAGAAGCAGTCAGAATGAAGATGCAGTAGCTCATTACAAACAGTACTGTAAGGTTCTGAAAAATGTCATTAAGAATGCAAAAAGTATGTGGTACGCAAAAAGAATAGCAAACTCTCGGGATAAAATTAAAACTATCTGGTCAGTCGTGAAGGAAGTGTCTGGTCAGCAGCAGCAGGTAGAAGATATAACGTCAGTGCGTAGTAGGAATGTTTCTGTTACTGACAAGTTAGATATATATATGCAATATTCAATAATCACTTTCTGAATATAGTAGAGGAACTAAACAAAACTATAGTTTCTACAGGTAATAATATAACGTTTTTAGAAAATGCGTTTCCGAGGCTGTTACCTGAAATGATCCTTCATGATACTTCCATAGGTGAGATTGAGTCAATAATTAAATCACTAAAGACTAAGGACTCTTGTGGATATGATGGGGTATCTAGCAGAATTCTAAAGTACTGTTCTCCATATGTTAGCCCAGTACTAAGCCATATTTGTAATTTTTCCTTTCAGAATGGTCAGTTTCCTAACAGATTAAAGTACTCAGTAGTTAAACTGCTTTATAAAAAAGGAGAAAGGGATAATGTAGACAATTATAGACCTATTTATATGCCATCGGTTTTTTCCAAAGTTATTGAAAAGGCTGTATATTCAAGATTAATTGATCATTTCAGTTCACATAATTTCCTGTCAAACGTACAGTTTGGTTTTAGAAGTGGTTTAACGACTGAAAATGCTATATTTTCGTTTCTCTGTGAGGCACTTGAAGGGTTAAATAAGAGGCTACGGACATTAGGCGTCTTCTTTGATTTAACAAAAGCGTTTGATTGTGTTGATCACAAAATATTGTTGCAGAAGTTGGAACATTATGGAATACGGGGAGTAGCCCACAACTGGTTCACCTCTTACTTTAATAATAGACAACAGAAGGTAATTCTCCGCAGTGTAGAAAATGGCTATGACGTGCAATCCCAATGGGGCACAATTAAGTATGGGGTGCCCCAGGGGTCTGTTTTGGGACCATTGCTGTTTCTTATTTATATAAATGATATGCCTTCGATTATAACAGGTGATTGTAAAATATTTTTGTTTGCTGATGATACCAGCTTGGTAGTGAAGGATGTTGCTCGTAATATTGACACAGTATCAAATAATGCAGTTCAAGAGATAAGTTCATGGCTAGTAGAAAACAAGTTGATGTTAAATCACAGTAAAACTCAGTTTTTACAATTTTTAACACATAATTTGACGAAAGCTGACATTATGATTACACATAATTGGCATGTGATAAGTGAGACTGAATAGTTCAAATTTCTAGGTGTTCATATAGACAGTAAGCTGTCAGCTCTGTATGTCCTTTGTTTTGTTTGTTTATTGTCTATGTGTGTGTTCTGTGCTTCCGAGTTCTTTGGTTCGTGCTGTGAGGTGTGTTTTTGTTTCGTTTCTGTCAAAACAGACGTCTGCTAGTAACTTTGTGTGTGATGGTCTGACTGTATTGTCTGTTTATAATATGAGTTTAGTTCAAGTAGCGACTTTCTCTCTCTCTCTGTCGACTTCCTGTCTGCGTGTGTGTGTGTGTGTGTGTGTGTGTGTGTGTGTGTGTGTGTCTGTGTGTGGGTGAGAGAGAGACAGAGACAGAGAGAGAGAGAGAGAGAGAGAGAGAGAGATATTCCGATTTTCTGCATGTGTTAATCTGTGGGTAGGGATTTGTTGTTGTTGTTATTTTATGTGGTCGTATTATGTGGTATTTTTGAGGGTGGGAGAGGTTTGTCTTTGTCTAGTATGTATTTTATTAGTTTAAATAATGTTTGGTTGCTGATGTTTACTTGGTAATTTAATATGTGTTTCTTTTCAATTGATGCTTTTTGAAATTGGAAATTCTCTTGAAGGGTCAGGAGGTGTTTCTTGTTGCTAAATCTGATCATTTGCATGTCGGTTTCTATGGTGGTGGGATAGTGGTTTTATTTGCCTGAGGTGTACTGCAAATGTTGAATGGCTGTTGCCATATTTCCATGATCTTTTGTGGTCTTTATATCGTTTTTCAAATGTCCTGCTTGTCTGTCCTAAGTTTAGAGCATCACAACTGTTACATTTGAGCTGGTAAATACCAAATTTTTGGTAGATGTCAGTGTTTTCTATTTTTATTAGGCATTTCTGTAATGAGTTATGGCTTTGATGTGCTATTTTGATACCTTGTTTTTTGAGGATGTTTCCAATTATGTGTGTCAGTTAATTTCCTTAAGTGTGTACCAGTTTGTTTGTCGAGTTTCTGTGTTATGTCTTTCATTTGTGTTTTTGTTGTTTTAGGGTAGTTGTGAGTGTTATGAGCCCTTGGTTTTGAGTGTTTTGTCTCTTTATTTTGTTTTGGATTCTTTTATTCAATTTTGTAATGAGGGTTTCTTGGTATCCATTACTCTTTGCTATCTGAATAATTATGTCCAGCTCCTTGTTGTAATTGTGTTTGTCTAGTGGTGCTGTGTTTAATCTGTGTAACGTGTATCTCAGAGCTTATTCCTTCTGGGCCTGTGGATGGTTAGAAGACTGGTGTAATACTATGTCTGAAGCAGTACATTTTCTGTAGATACTGAAAGAGTGTGAGTTTTTTTTTTTCTTTGTGATGGAAATGTCCAGGAAATTGATTTGGCCTGCTTCTTCCTTCTCTAGAGTGAACGTTATGTTCTTATGTATTGCATTTATCTCTGTGTGTAGTTGGTCTATTTTATTTTCTTGTTCATCTATCAAGCAGAGGATATCATCCATATATCTCCACCAGTATATTCACTTTTGTGTGAGAAACACAATACAAACTATAGAATACACACTGGATGACAAACAAATAGTTCGTATGACATGTATGAAACCTAATGCACCAAAACTCCAGAGCCAACCAAAGCTTCACAATATAAATAACCCAATGAGAGCAATTGTAAATTACAGACGAGCACCTACATACACACTTACCAGATGTAGTAGTACATTTAGTAATTCATGTGACAATGAAATTTCGATTATATAGTGGCAGACATATTCCTTAATATATTTCGTATAGTGCTGTGAACTGTGGAACTTAAGACTCTTTGTCAGAGATTTTTATGTTTGTTCTCTTGTTGTGGTTTACGAAGATATGTTGTGGCATGTTCTAAAAGTGAATGTACGTTTGGTTAAGCATAAAATATTATTATTATTTACTAAGCAACAATAATAGAATATTAACCTGAAATTAATGAGAGTCTGCGAAGTCATTTTTATATAAAGTATACAAACAACTTCAAACGACCACTTCAAGAATTTGGTGAAGGTGAGATATAATCCAGTGTGAGATATAATCCAGATTAGTAGCACTGTCAAAGAAAAGGTAGTTGAAGTGTTGAAAGAAGCTGAATTAGAAAGAGAAATTGCTAATTATAACTTTTAACCTGGACACACTTAACGATGATACCTTGTCGATCGAGAATCATTATAGAGTAACAACTAAGGGTAGCATCTCTAGAGAAAATAAATACGAAAAACCTGAGGAGCGAACACAACCTAGCGGAATCTTTGCACACACTGTAACAGCGGATATGCATAACGATCATGATCAAGCGAGAAAACAAGAAAAATTAATTAAGCTTATGCAATTTTTCGACATTTAATCCAGACAAAAGGTCTGTACATCCTATAATTTTTATTAAAGCATTCAAAGATGCATTACCAAGAGTTTGGACAGAGCAACAGAAAATCGGATTTGTGAGTGGTTATATAGTGGGTGAAGTCATAAACGTGTGAGACATACGAGGCATTTGAGAAAGCATTTGTTTCAAATTACTAGTCAGATGCTATTCAAGAGAGAGTAAGAGAACAAATATATAAACCTGAGCCTTATAATCCAAAGTTATTTTGAAAAACACCACAATAAGACAAAATATTTATCACAAGCGACAACATCCAAAGATTTGATACGCATACTTAAGGAAAAATTACCACCATATATAGAAGAGAAGTTTTTGCACGTCAATGATACTAACTTTGATGATTTCTTCGTAGTTGTTGATGCAGTGGATAAGTTATTGGAACGTCAAGGAACTATGAGTACATATGGCAATGGAAGTAACAGACAGTTATTCAATAACAAAGAAGAAGGAAATGAACGACAGAAGTGGGGCAACAATAATAAGAGTAATGTAAACAAACAAATAGGGCAAACCAATGGGAATAATAATGAAAACAGCTTGGGCAACAGACAGCTCATGAGTAAGTATAGAAATAAGAGACATGAAAGAAGATTTAATCCATGGAACCAAAATAATTCCGGATCAATGAATTCACAGGGAAATTCTGATTCAGCAAATCAAGGAAATGTAACTAAAGGTGATTGGAGAAACCTTTCTTCAATAATCACTGATGTTATAGATGAACAAGTACCAATAAACAACCAGAGACAGGAAAACTACTTTGGCCTCGAAAGCAAGTTCGCTAGTGGTGAATGGGGCAGCAATGGAAGCATAAAAATGGTACGATTTAATGATGAACTTGATATTAGGGAAGAGTTAGTGCAGGAAGATAGACTGTGCATCTTAAAATCAAAGAACATTCCACAAGCCGCAATTAGGGTGAAGATTCCAGGATTGAATATAATGGCAATTTTGGATACTGGAGCTAGTATAAAAGCAATAAATATGAATTTAATGAAGAAGCTAAAGGAAAAAATAGAAGTACCCATACTACCTATGGTGAACTGTATAATACTAGGAGCTGTTAGTGGACGCTCTAGAAACTCCAAGCAAGAATTACTTTGGAACTAGGTAATGGAGCAATTATGTGCACATGCCTTGTGGTTCCAGATCTTGTAGTGGATTTATTGTTAGGGAATGAATTTCTCCGTGAGATGAAAGCCATTATAGACCGCCATGGGAAAGCTCATATTAAAGAGAAGATAAGGTCCATTAATAGTAGATCTAGTTCATAAACAGGAAATACATGGGAGATATTGCAAGCCAATTACCATAAGCTTATTAACCGAGAACATGTTAAAGGAAGAAATTATCCAACAAATAATGATATGTCTGATATGTCTATTGGGAGACAACAGATAAAACAAAAAGTAAAAGAAGCTGTCGCCCTAATGCCAATACAAAACATTGATTTTAACAATTGCTGCATGCATATTTTCAGATATTTTATGAGAAGCCTGGTATAATAAAAGCTTATCTTTGTCATCTGAATGTTGCACCTCATAACACCTACTGCCACTGTTATTATTCAATCCCGTGTGCACTTAAAGTTGCTGCGGATATTGAAATTAAACGTATGCTAACTTGGGGAATTATCGAGTCTTCCACAAGTCAATATTGTAGTCCATTACTTGTGGTGCCTAAATCAAATGGCAGTGTACGATTAGTTCTAGATGCCAGACAAATTAATAAAATTATTCTTCCAGTCCGAACTCAACCGACGAATATAGCAGAACACATACAGAAATTTTCAGGTGTCAAGGTTTTTCGCACCATTGACCTGAGATCATCGTTTTGGCAGGTACCACTGGACAAGGAATCAAGGAAATATACGGCATTTCTTTATACAGGATGGAGTTATCAATTTACTGTACTGCCATTTGAGCTAAATGTAAGCTCAGGAATTTTTATATCTGCACTAGATACGGTATTAGGAATGGTGTTGCGAGATTTAATCACTCCATTTGTTGATGATATGTTAATTGCCACCAAGACTTGGAATGAACATAAGGAAATTTTAAGACGAGTTCTATACAAATTCAGTTATTCAGGTATAACAGTAAATCTGAAGAAATCGAAATTTGCATTAACTGAAACCAATTTTCTAGAGCATTTAATTACAACCTATGGGATTCTTCCAGCAAAGAATATCACTGCAATAGAAAATGCACCAGCACCAAGGAATAGAACACAACTAAAGGCTTTTCTGGGTTTGGCATCATTCTATCGTCGATTCCTTTCTATTCAAGTCCTAAATTCAGATCCATTGTAAAATCTGCTAAAAAAGAATGTCACTTGGCAGTGGAGTCAAGAGTGTCAGCATTTGACAACATCAAGATTGCACTTGTCAATGCTCCTATATGATATCATCCTGATATGAAACTTGACTTTGGGCTAATGACGGATTCATGTTCATACGGATTGGGATCATGTTTATTCCAAATTCAAAAGTCAATGGGAAATCTACTTTCTGTGCAATTGCATTTGCAAGCAAAACATTGACTAACTGTGAGCGAGCATATACAGAACTAGAAGCACTAGCTCTGGTGTGATCTTTTAGAAAATTTCATTATTATTTTGCTGGAGCCTACACCTATGTATACTGTGACTATCAAGCCCTCATTTTTCTCAACAGCTGCAAGTTGTTACATCAAAGACTAGCAAGGTGGACCTTAATCATTTTCAGGAGTACAGATTCGAAATTTCATATGTCCAGGGCAAAGACAATATAATTGCAGATGCATTGTCAAGAATGCCACAAGGATTGACGGAGGCTATGGATATAGAAGAACCAACCACAGAATGTAGAGTATTTTTAATAAAAGACCTGGACAATACACATATCTATCTTAAGATGTGTAAAAAATATGGCACGTCTACAACGTGAAGATCCACATTGGTGTGATATCATTGTAAAAGTGAGAACAGGAACAAATAAGAAATTAAATGATCTATATCAGATGTACAATGATGTCTTATTTCATCGAAGATACCATCAATCAACTAAATGGTGTGTATGTATTCCAACAACATTCATAGAAAGGTTGATTTTGCATACACATTTAGTATGGGGACATTGTGGAATCCAAAGGTGTACTGACAAGATAGGAAGATACTGTCATGTAATCAATCTTAGGAGAACTGTACAAAACATAAGAAAGTGTCAAATATGCCAGAAAGCTAAACCCTCTAATCATGGAGCACGGGGAATGTTACATCATATCATCTGTAAGGAACCTCTAAAAATAGTATGTATAGATGTAATGGGACCTCTGCCCTGTCCCAAAGGAAATGTAAAATATATTGTTGGGGTATATGATTTGTTTACTAAGTACATAACATTATATCCCATACATAGATTCTGCAGTGTCAAACATCAAGAAGATTGCTCGTGAATATATTCCGAGTGTAGGTAAACCATGTACGATGTTATCAGACAAAGCAGCAAATTTTACTGGAAAAAATGGAGACAATTTCTTCAAGATAACAACATAAAGCAGAATTTGATATCAAGGTTCCAACCAGAAGGAAACCCTGTAGAGAGATTGTTCAGAGAGCTGAATAGGTTCATAAGGACATACTGTCATGACAAACAAACAATGTAGGTAAAGTATTTAAAGGAATTTGAAGAGATATATAACAATTTTTCGCACACTTCCACTAACTATACACCAACAGAGTTGATATATGATGTGAAAGAAGACAATGAGTGGGTTAACTGTTTACCTTAAATAACAGGTAACGAAGAATCTAGGGAGGCCAAGATTTGTCAAGCCATTATTAATATTAAGAGCATGGCTCAACAAAGAAAAAACTATTTTGACAGTCACTTAAAGAGAATACAAGAATTTGTTATTGGTCAAAAGATTTTGTTAAGGTGTCATCCAAAATCATCAAAGCTGAAGAAGATAAATAGAAAGTGCCAATTAAAATATGCAGGACCATTTATTGTGTTGGGAATACCCAATCCAGGTGCATATCTTTTAGCATATCCTGTTAGTGGAAATGTAAAGGTGTTTATCCACACCAGTACCTTGAACCATATTTTGTTAAGGACTGAAAATGAATCAGATGTGTAAATTTTAGTTAGAAATAGGTTTTTTCTTATGTGATGAATTATGTTTCTTTTTTTAGGCTTTTCATCAAACTGTTTGCCTGATAAGACATTGTCATTTAATTGTCTAATTTTTTTATTTCTCTTTCAGATGATTGTTATGTAGTAATATATTCTTTTTATCTTGGTTAGGTGTGCATTATCTATATTACAGCTGCTGATCTACTACAGACAGAATAAACAATAAATTTAGAACAATTAAGTAGATTCAGAATTTATATGGGATACTAAAATGGAATATATTAGTTTTGTTCTTTCTCGAGTTAATATTCTGTAGAGAAAGGTGGCTGTGATATAAGTATAAATTCATATTTAAAATAAAATAAAAATAAATAAATAATAATAAAAAAGAGCAGAAGTTACTAATAGGGCAGGAGTCCAGCTTCATTAAAATTCAATCATTCAGCTGTACTCCTGGAGAGGCCAGGGTGTAGTAGAACATTTAGTAATTCATGTGACAATGATATTTCGAATATATAGTGGCAGAGATATTCCTTAATGTATTTCGTATAGTGCTGTGAACTGTGGAGCTTAAGACTCTTTGTCAGAGATTTATATTTTTCTTCTCTTGTTGTGGTTTACGAAGATATGTTGTGGCATGTTCTAAAACTGAATGTACGTTTGGTGAAGCAAAAACTACTATTATTATTTATGAGGCAACAATAAAAGAACATTAGCCTGAAATTAATGAGAGTCAGCGAAGTCATTTTTTTATATAAAGTAAACTAGCAACTTCAAGAATTTGATGTAGGTGAGATATAATCCAGTGTTCAGGATACTCTTATTTACTAATCAGATTGAAGCAAGTTACAGAAGACCTAGTCAGCAGTGTGTCTATGTGGTGCTGAACGAAGAGATCCACGAACCTTCATTAAACACGGCGACGAATATCTTTCAAAAAAATTGTTTACAAGTCATCCTATAAATTTTCTTTCTTCTTTCACACACTGCTGACGAGGTCCTCTGTAACTTGTTTGAAGTTTTTGTATACTTTATATAAAAAATAACTTCGCAGACTCTCATTAATTTAAGTTTAATATTTTTTTATTGTTGCTTCGTAAATAATAATAACAGTTTTTGCTTAACCAAACGTACATTCAGTTTTAGAACATGCCACAACATATCTTCGTAAACCACAACAAGAGAACAAACATAAAAATCTCTGACAAAGAATCATAAGCTCCACAGTTCACAGCACTATCCGAAATATATTAAGGAATATCTCTGCCACTATATATTCGAAATATCATTGTCACATGAATTACTAAATGTACTACTACACAGACATATGCTAAATGTACTCACACAACAATATAAAGTACATAATGACATAACAATCAAAAACACAGTAGAACTAATAAACAACGTAAAACACTTATATATCCCTGACACAGATATGTTGATATCATTTGATGTTGAAAACATGTACTCCACAATCCCAGTCAAGAAAAAATCACAATAATAAAACAAGACCTAGTTATCACAAGAACACATAACAGAGATAAGTACACTCATACACATCATCACACAACAAAATGATTTTGAATTCAACAAAGATTTTACCTACAAACAGAAGGGCTACCAATTTGATTTTCAATTTCAGGGAAGTTAGCAAACATTTTTATGAACAAAATAGAAAAAAGAATATTTGATGGAGTTATATGGATAATATCTTCTGCTTGATAGATGAACCAGAAAATAAAATAGACCCACTATACACAGAGATAAATGCAATACATAAGAATATAAAGTTGACTCTAGAGAAGGAAGAACAGGCCAAATCAATTTCCTGGACATATCCATCACAAAGAAAAATAACTCACACTCATTCAACATCTACAGAAAAAGTACTGCTTCAGACATAATATTACAACAGTCTTGTAACCACCCACAGGCCCAGAAGGAATAAGCTCTGAGATACATGTTACACAGATTAAACACAACGCCACTAGGCAAACACAATTACAACAAGGAGCTGGACATAATAAATCAGATAGCAATGAGTAATGGATACCAAGAAACCCTCATTACAAAATTGAATAAAAGAATCCAAAACAAAATAAAGAAACAAAACACCCAAAACTAATGGCTCATAACACTCACAACTACCCCCCAAAACTACAAAAACACACATGAAAGACATAACACAGAAACTCAACAAACAAACTGGTACACACAGAATTGGAAACATCCTCAAAAAACAAGGTATCAAAGTAGCATATCAAAGCCATAACTCATTACAGAAATGCTTAATAAAAATAGAAAACACTGACATCTACCAAAAATCTGGTATTTACCAGCTCAAATGTAACAATTGTGATGCTTTATACTTAGGACAGACATTCAGGACATTTGAAACACGATACAAAGAATACAAACGATCATGGAAATATTACAACAGCCATTCAACGTTTGCAGAACACCTCAGGCAAGAAAACCACTATCACACCACCATAGAAACCGACATGCAAATAGTCAGATTTAGCAATAAGAACCACTTCCTGACCCTCCAAGAGAATTTCCAAATTCAAAAAGCATCAATTGAAAAGAAAAACATATTAAATGACCAAGTAAACATCAGCAACCAAACATTATTTAAACTCATAAAACACATAGTAGACAACCCTCAAAGCCACCACATAATACGACCACAAAAAATAACAACAACAACAAATCCGTACCCACACATTAACACATACAGAAAATCGGAATCTCTCTCTCACACACACACACACAGACACACACACACACACACACAGAGAGAGAGAGAGAAAGTCGCTACTTGAACTAAAATCATATTATAAACAGACAATACAGTCAGAACATCACACACAACGTTGCTAGCAGACGCCTGTTTTGACAGAAACGAAACAAAAACACACCTCACAGCACGAAACAAAGAACTCGAAAGCAAAGACCACACTCACAGACAATAAACAAACATAACAAACGACATACAGAGCCTGCCAGGGCACAGAAATGGGAATTTTTGAAAAATTTTCGTAAGAAGTGTTACTGTATAAAAAGTGTAAATATAAGCAGTGACAGCAAGTGGCAATATGCAGCAAATCAAACAGGAAGACGAAAACATTAAAAATTCGTGAGTAATATTAATAGTCCAATTTATTCAGGATCAAAACAATCCAATTGCATGAGAACTGTTACCGATGGAATTTAGTAAAAACTCAAGAAAATAATGTAATACAAACCATTTCTTGTACAGCTGACCACTGAAGATGCTTGAGAATAAAGCGAAACGCGTCTGTTCTAAAGTAGACTAATTTAGAGTTGCATAAGACGGTCACATAACCTATACAAATTGTATAATTAAGAGTTACTATTTTTTGAATTCAAAAGATGCAATCAAGATATAGAATGTTCCATCATTGGTTAATTGAAAATTAATGTTCAATAATGATTCTGGAAGGAAGGAAGCTTAGAGTTTAACGTCCCGTCGACAGCTTGGTCATCAGAGACGGAGCTAACGCTCGGAGTTTAGCGCAAGGATGGGGAATGAAATCGGCCGTGACCTTCGTAAGGAACCACCCCGGTGATGGCCTGGAGTGACTTAGGGAATTCACGAAAACCTAAATCTGGATGGCCGGAGGTAGATTTGAATCACCGTCCTTTCGAGTGCGCCACTTCGCTCGGTAACGATTCTGATTTCTTGATTTATTAATTTTAATAGTTCTCTTTCTTCCGAATGGTACAGCAAAGACTTTTTGAAGAATGTGTGCCCTCTTTCATTGCAAGTGAGACAGTCTTGCACCTTGATACTGAGAACATAGTACTGAAAATACTTTTAAAAAAAATTATGTCAATTTTTAGCCTAATTTTATTGCCGCACAGTGAAGCCCGTCCATGCCCTTCTAAACTTAGTCTTTTCTTTGCAGAGATTTTTGACATCGCTGCAAATTACTACGCTTTTGAAGGGATCAGGTGGTGATTGTATTTCGAACAGGGAGCAAGTGCGTTTACGGCAGAGCATATGCAAGTCGTATTTCCGGTTGGAAATAATCCATCGGTTTGTGGTGCAATCCATTCCTCATTTATGTTATTTAGTGGTTCCATGGTACACATACTTGTAACTGAGGGCCTGATTCTGAAGAAAATATTTCATTAAAAATAGGAGAAATAACAAGAATTTTTAATTTCATCTCGTGATATTAAACACTTTATGCCTTTGTGAGGCAGGCCACTTTAATTCTTCTTTCAGTTTTGAATCTCTTGCTCAGGAAACCAGTATAAATTCTTGATGAAATTTTACGTATGATTTACCGTCACATGTTGTCAGTCATGAGTGGTTAGAAACATTTTCAGATTACAATCTAGCATACTTAATATATTGGAAAAAGAAATAATTTATTTGCATATTATAACATTGACGCTCACACTTGGGATCCGATTCTCTTTATTAATAGTTTTAACAATCACGATTTCAAACATGGACACATACACACACTTTTCCACAGTAGATTCTATTAGATATATTATTGCACAGTTTATTACTATTAAATATTTTGATCAGACACTTTCAAAGTGTACTGACACTCTGGAAATAAAAGATGCCCACGTAAGACAGAGATATTATTTTCGTCACGGAGGGCGTGACCAATATGGGCAGAAGTGAGACACTCCAGCAACATCAAGAACCTACCTCATTATTAGTCATTGCTAATCCAAGTGTGCCCGTAACATTCTACGGAGTGGAGGAATCAATGTCGATGATAGCAGAGGATTGGCTAAACGAAATACTGATACGTTATTAGCCACAGTTGACCAGGAAGTTAAGCATAGATACCTGAAGAAATTTTCTTCGTATCTACTTGCTGTAAGATCCATAATTGATAATGTTAGATATTTTTGTTTATGGTGATTTCACACATGCAACGTTGCCATTCCTTTATTAAAATCGACCCTTCTTAATATAATCATTAAGAGTGATGTATTCTGCTGACGACAACTACGCCTCAATGTAGCAAAGTGTGCTATTTTAGCATGCAAAATAATATCTTCATGTGCCGTCTTACACTACGTGGTCAAGTGTTCTTTGTAAGACGGCTCTTGAAATATATTACTTTGGATCGGAGGTAGCACTCTTTGCTGCATTCCAGCCCACTTATTATCGTCTTATACAATACTTCTGAATGACCCAAACGTTTTATACTAATTACAAAAGCAACTGTCGTTGCTGAAGTGAGTTACAGTTATCTTAAGTACCAAACGAGTGCTATTTTATTATTTTTGTTCTCAAATACTGAGCGAGGAGGCGCAGTCGTAACGCACTGTACTCGCATTCGGGAAGATGGTGGTTCAAATCCACCTCCGGCCATCCAGATTTAGGTGATCCGTGATTTACCTAAATCACTCCAGGCAAATGTCGGGTTGTTATTTTTAAAGGGCAAGGCTGATTTCCCTCCCCATCCTTACCCAAAACTCCGAGACTTAGCTCCATCTCTAATGACCAAGCTGTCGACGGGACGTTAAATCCTAAGCTTTGTTCGTTCTTTCCTTGTTTTAAAATATAATTACAATTTACCTTTCCTTTGAGCCGGATCAAAGTAATTGTATATACTACCTAGCGATAAAATCATTACTGAGCTTTGCATTAAAGTGGAATATACTTATGTGCATTGAAATAATTTCGCCACTCGGAGGTTAAAACGTAATTGCCAGTTTAATTTCTATTCTGTAAAATAAAAGTATGAATCCTTTATCGAGACTGAGTTCTTTAAAAATAGGTTTTCACTAACGACTACATTTTCTCCAAAGTGTTTTCTATAATTGCTAATTTCATTTATATGACTTTTATTCTAAATGTGTTTTATTCCATCGGTCGTATTTCGATGTTGCAAAGGGAATGGTATTCTTTAGCGATTGTTCTGATCAATTTTCAAGTAATTCAAACAGTTTTACCTGTTTCAATTCCATATTCCTAAACATCTGTCAAAGTGAGTAAACTGTACAGAGAGGTTACGTCATTACTGTTATAACATAACTGCAGTCATTTAATTATTTCAATCACGAGTTGGTTGCTGTCATATATTCAGTTTCATTTCAAACTACAAAGAAGTTAGCATTCCTTTATTTGTTATTATTACCTAAATGTTATATTGTTTAAAATGTGCTTGTTAAATTTCTGTGGCCAGAAAGTCAAACAGTAACTAACTGATTTTTTCCGCTCTTTGGAATAGACTGAATAGCGCTGGAAACCGTAATGAATTAAACGTAGGCCTAGGCTTCCGCGGCCATTGTCACTTTCAGTAAAGTTCTTCAGGGTACTAGACCTCACCGTCATCGTGTAAAACCAACCGAGGTTTCGGCCACTATTACAAGTCGCCTTCTTCAGGGTATTCGTCTGATTGAGGGAGAGCTTGCGTCTTATATAATAACGTGGAATATCTGTTGAGGAAGAGGAAGGGGGAAGTTGGGCATCCTTTATTGGTTTTTGCATTAATTGAAGCTACTGGTAGAAATGGGCATTCCAGATCGGTGTTTCTATGGCGTACTTTCCTTGTCATTGGTGTTTGCATTCTTCCGTCCGAAAGGCGGAAATAGACATCCGTGATTGGTGTTTGCATTACTGTTTGCCATTGGTTGGAATGGACAAGAGGCGGCCGTTTTGGCGTGCCACTGTTTACTAGTCGCCTAGCGCAGGCCACCGTGAGCCGGCGCCCTGGGTACGTACAGTTCGGCCGCTGTGGTTTGCCGCACGTCATCGAGAGTAGCTTTGCGCGCGGTCTCCCCTCGTAGTGCTGTTACTGCTGCCAGCCACGACGCCGGAAATCTGTGGCCATCTTGTCTATTCGTGTTGGTGGGTCATTTGGCAATTTCTGTGGCTTCTCTGACCCTCCTTCTCATTGTAAATTTTTGTTTGGCCAGCATGCGTGCTTACCGAAAAAAAAAAAAAAAAAAAAAAAAAAAAAAAAAAAAAAAAAAAAAACTGTTTCCCACACTCCCTGTAATGCTCAGCCACCGCTTACGTGGTGTGCTGTCCAAGCCGGAATTACTTATATCACATGAGTCTTGTTCTGTCTTCCAGTCGCGAGACACCCATTTTAGTTTCGTCCTTTACGTGCGTTAATTAGAGTAGGTGAAATAAGTTATTTATGGAACTCATTATTCGTTGGAGATATCTGTAATTGTTTAATAATAGGTTTGCAGCCAAGATGGCTTTCTTCATTTATTTAGATTACCGGTTTCGGCTTGCTAGACGCCATCTTCAGACCTGTAGTAATCTGATATGAAATTCTTGCTATTATAAAAGTTTTTTTTTTTTTTTTTTTTTTTTTTTTTTTTTACATAGTAAAACTTTGTACGTCCACATTGATGTGTCATCAACATAAAATTTATAAGTCAACAATAAAACGTCAGAAACCATCCTTCTTATGGTCTTAACCAGAGGAACTTCAAAAGCCAAGTTCAATCAGTCTAGCACGCCGAAACCGGTAATCTAAACAAATGAAGAAAGCTACCTCTCACTGAACAGCTTACTCTCATCACGGTTATTGTCTGGAAATTTAAAAATCAGAATATTCAAAACTATAATTCGTTCAGTTGTGCTGTAATGGGTTTGAGACTTTGTCCCTCACTTTGCAAAACAAAAAAATCGTTTCCAGTATTTAAAAACAAAATTTTTAAGGAAAATTTACGGAGCAAAAACGGTAGACATTAGCGGCGATTAGCGAAAACTGCATAACGAAGAGGTTCACGAAACCTTTCCAAGCACTAACGTAATTAGTGTTAATAAATCACGTAGGCTGCGATGGGCGTGTCACGTAGCTCGGATAGATGAAGGCAGGGCAGATCGTAGAATATTGGTAGAGCACTTAGAGGGAAAGCGTCCTGTGGGGAAACCGAGGCGTAGATGGGGGACAATGTGAAGGCCGATTTGAAGAGCCTAGATATTGACGGCGACTGGAAGGAAATAGCGCAAGACAGGGACAGATGGCGAAAATATGTTGCTGCGTTAATGGTCTTTCAAGTCCGGATTTACCAGAGAGTGAGTAAGTAAGAAAATTGTTTCCAGAATGAAACTATCACTTTGCAGTGGATTGTACCCTGATATGAAACTTCCTGGCAGATTAAAATTGATTGCCGGAACCGGGACTGTAACCTAGGACCTGTGCCTTTTGCGGGCAAGTGCTCTACCACTGAGCTATCCCGACACGACTCATGGTCCGTCCTTTCAACTTCAATTTTACCAGTACCTCGCCTACGACTTTCCAACCTTCACAGACGTTCTCTTGCAAACCTTGCAAGACTAGCACTCCTGGAAGAAATGACATGTTGGAGACATGGCTTAGCCACAGCCTAAGGGATGTTTCCAGAATAAAACTATCAAGGGAAATGCGTAGGCCCCAGGTTCCACTGCCAGTTTTGGCACACCATTTTAATCTACCATATCAGCGCACACTCCGCTGCAGAGTGATAGTTTCATTCTGGAAACGTCCCTTAGGCTGTGGCTAAGCCATGTCTCCAACATATCCTTTCTTCCAGGAGTTCTAGTTTTGCAAGGTTTGCAGGAGTACTTCCGTGAAGTTTGGAAAGTAGGAGGCGAGTTCCTAGCTGAATTGAAGTTGTGAGGACGGTCCGCGAGTTGTGTCGGGATAGCTTAGTGGTAGAACGCTTGCCCGCGAAATGCAATGGTCCCAAAGTTCGAGTCCCGGTTCTGCCACATAATTTAATATGTCAGGAAGTTTCGAGTAAATTGTTGATTCCTCTAGAATATGGTTTGTAATTTTTCGGGTTCGTTCCAAACGTTCAAATGTTTGTAAACCTATTGGACCAAACTGTTACTGTCATCAGTCCATAGACTTACAAACCATTTAAATTAACTTACACTAAGGACAAAACACTCATGCCCGACAGAGGACATTGCAATTTATAATTTCCGTAAAATTGAAATATTTTCTTGTTCCACTTTTCTTTATGGCTTGTTGGTAATACGTCTCCATCCACTCTGACTTTCACTACACGACATTACCTAATACTTTTATCGAAAGCAAGTTTTAAGCAGTTTTTCTATTTTATTGATTTTTCAATGAACAGTAGAGTAGAAATTTTAGCTGTATATTGCGTGCCGCATGTTGCTACTGCTGCGCTTTATCCAAGCGTTTAAAAGGAAATTACGGGACAATTAAACTTTTCGGTTAGGAGATTTTTTTGGGTGAACGTAAAACACTTCTGTTGATAGATCTCATTATAGACTTTTCAAGTTAATGTTCAGTGGTATCGCCGAATGGTGCCACCGGCTTTTGTGTAGTTGCCCATAATCGGGACTTACCTCGCCACCAGCCGCGGCGGAGCGGCCGAGCACATTGAGGCGCTACGCTACGAAGCGCAAGGCCGTTCCCCGTCGGGGATTCGAATTCCCCCCCCCCCCCCCCTCGGGATTGTATATTTGTGTCGTCCTTAGTATAAGGTAGTTCCCCGCAGTTAAGTCACTTAAGCTTAACTAACATTTACCTCAGAACCAAACACTGATAAGCAATGTATTCATGAAATGCAGGTCTACTGTCTCATGATTTTCTGATTTGCATTCCTGCAAAAGTAAATTCAGTCTTTATTCCAATACGCTTCAGCAATCTTTCTCATTATAGAATGGACAACACATTCCAGCTTGCCACTAGCCGACCACTCTCCCTCGCAGCTAAGAGACCAGCGCCAACAGTTGCTTCACCAGAGCCAAAATCACTCTAAAGCCGTCCTCACACAGGACGCGTCGTTCTACGTGGCGCACGCCAGACATGCTGTCGATCTAGGTGCTGCACGCTCTGAAACGACCTGCTACATCCCACGGAACCTGCCACTTACCGTGATATGCGATCGGAGCGCTCTCCAGCGCCACTTGCGGGGTGGCGCGTAGATCAAGATAGATGCGCTTCTACTTGAAAGGTAAATTTGTTAGCGATCATCGAAGAAGGAACCTCAACACTGTACCTTTTTTTATGTCACAGGTAGATACGTATGTTTGCTTGCACGTGGCACGCAGTACTCTTCCAGAAATTATAGTTTTACGTTTTTTTGTTCTTTTCAGGAAACATAATGGCACTATATATATCTCTCAAAGCAGTTGATAATGGTAACAAACTGTAGGATAAATCACATTTGGCAAAAAGTATTTAAAAAAACTGTCAATGGTGAAATATATCATCTGCATCAGGTCCACATGTCTTACTTATATTCCAATTTTCCTCATTTTCTAGATTCTGCATATTCACAAATTTGCTTTGGAATTGCTTCGGAGCGAAGAGGTTCTGCTTGATACCTTTAACTTGTTCATTTACGAGGAACGAAGCCTGAGCTCGATAATGTTTCTTGTGATATTTTTTACAATTAGTTTTGTACGTAAATAGTTCCTCCTCTATTGCATCTGCTTTCGTAACCACGCGCTTGCCATGTTCTCTTCGCATTGTGAAACAAACTATACTTTGGATTTGTTTATAAACAACATTACTGCTACCAGTCACGATTTTTTTATTCATTTATCACGATGCGTTTCGGGAAATAATTCCCATCTTCAAGTGCGTTTTTATGCTGTTTCATATTATTTGTGATGTTTTGAGTACGTGAGTGCCTGCTTCATTCTGCTGTCGTTGCTGTAATATATAAATACGCCCGATTTTACATGTTGGTTACCTTTACATGGAGTTAATTGCGGAATTTTTTGAAAAGATTTTTACTTACAGTTTTCGTCTTGTCCATCTGTGGCAGCTCTCACACATGTCAAACGTCACACACAATATTTTTGCACACAAGTACATCAGTTGTCACTAAAACAAACATACATATAAATAAACAGTTACAGAGACGTTCTAAGGTTAATTTTACCAAAGATACATTTTTACGGAGTCCTTAGCTGGATTTTATCAAAACAATATTTCCGTAGCGTATGCTGCGTTTTTATAGAGCATATTTTGTTTTTGTTCATAGTCCTTAATTTTTACAATGGTGCTACGTTTACACATATTAACATTTTTATTTGAAAAAAATTACTGGTTCACTTTCCACTTTTTCATTTAATATTTTGTCTTCATCTTTTCTATAATGTGAATACACTTCCATTTCTTCAAATAGGTCGATTTTGTGTCCTTTGTGAAGCCGGTGTCTACTTTGACATTCTGCTCAATTTCTTTAAATGGGTGTCCTGTGTTTTTTATGTGTGTTTCTATTACTGATGTTGTGTGTTTGTTGATTGTGTAGGCTTTGATGTGTTCTGTGTATCGGGTGTTTATATTTCGGCCTGTTTGTCCTATGTAGAATTTGGAGCATTCTTTTCATGTTATATTATATATTCCAGAGTCTGAATATGGGTCATGCTTGCACTTGATGTTACGTACTAGCTTTTTTTTATTTGTTCTTTGTAGAAAATTCAATTTTGATTTTGTGATTTTTGAAGATGTTTGCAATCTTCTGTGAAACATTGCCTATATATTGGATGCAGGATATGCATTTGTTATTGTCTTGTTCATCTGTGGTGTGGCAGGTACCGTACTGAAAAATCCAGATATTACGAATATTGTGGAATACATCAGATATGTGTAATATAAAAATTCATGGAATACATTTTGTATATTTCTGAATCTGCTCTGAGGATCGTTGAAATCGATTTGTGACAATAAATGCTGCTTCATTTAATGTTTTCAATAATTTTTTGGCTGTTGAGCACATCATTCTATATAATGGAATAAAACCTTTATATGTTGTTTAGGTATGACATACCATCACAGATAATCTCCTTTGATAGAATGGCGTTGTACCGTAGCGTAAGAACGATATTCTTTCACTGTATACAAATTATAACACTAACAACGTGAAATACGAAAACCTCAATTTTCTGACGCTTGAAGACTTTTTTCTTACGTCGTAAGCTACACCGATAGAAAACAGAAATACGGAGATCAGTTTGCAATATGGCGGCTCCAAAGTTCTGCTTGTCACGTGAAAACCAACTCGCATCTCAGTGCCCACGTTCCACTTCACGGAGCAAAAATTTAACATGCCAGTTCTCTCGTTCATGTTCTCAGGGTAGTGGGGCGTGGAATATCACGCTGTGACATCTCCATTTCTTGATCCACGTGCTTTTCCATATCCCGTGATAGGACGGAATGATCTCGTGAAACACAGATCATTACGGAATGGAAACAGAGATCTTACAAATATAATATTTAAAAAGATCTAGAAGACACTGTGCATCAGTGGCGCAGTCACCGTAGCACCTCTCCAAGATTTTCTATTTCTATTACTTTTTATTGTTTTCATTTTTTTTATTTTTTTAAACAAGTCGGACCCGAAAATTTGAAACAGTACACATTAATAAATCAAATGTCACTATAATTTTGAAAAGCATAAGTGACCGTGACAATGAGTCGCCAACGTGATGGCTCCACTGAACGTGTGCTGCTGTTACTGTGAGCGGTTTTAATGCCGCCGCGACCAGCTTTGATGCTGCCGCCATTGTTACTGCTATGCTGAAGTTACGAGCCGACTGTTCATATGTGGCAACCCGCTGCATAGCAGGTCAGCGACGCCATCGAGTGGAATCTTATGATCAACAATAGTGTTATTTTACTTTACTTTTCACACATACAGTATTACGTCAACTCAAATGTAAAGACGTTTGGTTAGTAACATAGAAGCTGCTTAATTATTTTACGAGCTGATTACATACACTCCATTTGCACCACGCTGCTCCTCTTCCACTTTCAAATTAATGCGAGCCTACTCGTTTTGTTTCTCGTGCAAATGTTTTCGTAGTATAATTTGTTAAATTATAAAAAGTTTAAAAAATAAGTCATAGATTAATCAATTCAATAGGTTTTATTTTTAAAAAAATTGCACCCCAGGACAAAATCCTGGCTGCGCCACTTCCGTTCATCATTCCCGTACTTAAGAACTCAGCATAGTACTCCCCGCCACTAAATTGCTTGGCAAGCAGCGCACAGGCTGTGTTAATTTCGGTGGCTTTGGTGCTGTACGGGCTCGACAGAGCCGGGGAACGTAGGCCCACAGGAGAAAAAACCCTCGCCGTGCAGGCCAATTTGCTTGGAAGCAGAAATACCGAAACCGTGTAGAGACGTACGCGGCTTTTTGCGCAGAAAGCAGCGGGCGGAGACAGCTGACAGCTCAACGCAGAGACACGGCACACGGCAGGGCCACAGAGGAAAGGCTCGCGGAACGTGAACGCACCACGAACGGCGACGTGAGCTCACTCCGCTGGACTGCCGTCTAGGAAGGGATGTCAGAATGACGTGTACCGGTGCAGCACACATTTCAAGATAGCTCAGCGTGACACTGACACTATCTCATCGCTGAAATAAAAGCAAAATGTGTGAAAGCTATTTAAGCTGTTCACTCTGAAATCACGACGTATTCAGAAAAACCGCTGAAATATTAGTAAGATGCAAGAATAAAGATACACCAGTCATGAATAAAAGACTGGTTCGAACACCGTAGTGCTTTGAGGTTTGATTCCATGTCCTGGAGGTGCTCCACGACCACACAATGATTAACACACCAGATGTATTTCGCAGCATTGGGCGTTAATGCTTTATTAAAAAAAAAAAAAAAAAAAAAAAAAAAAAAAAAAAAAAAAAAAAAAAAAAACCACACAGATCGATTTCAATCACCTAGTAATCATCTTCAGTGTCCTTCAAACGAGCATATGGATTTTTTTGTAAGCAGCGCTCTTATTTCAAACTTTGACATTGCAATTTTATGTTTACCGTTGCAGTTACATTCAGGGCATTCATATGCTCGTTTGAAGGACACTGAAGATGATCACTAGGTGATTGAAATCGATCTGGTGCTTTTTTCTTTTTTTTTTTTTTTTTTTTTTTTTTTTTTTTTTTTTTTTAATCTGGTGTGTTCACCGTAGTGCTTTACTACTGCTTTGCACTCTCTTATGGAGCGAATAATGCAGGTGCGGTTACAGTTGAACGTGGATTCCAAAACACTTTTCAACTCGGTTTTACTTACGTCACTGCCAGATTTGAAACAAAGAAACAGTGACGGATACGACTTCTAGGACTGACTTAAACTGGTCTCTTCATCTACAGCAGTTCCATCTATCGGTTTCTTATCAACAGAAGGCACAGAATCGATTATAGTAATTCACAGTTATGTCAGCAGTGAATTGTCCGATAAATTGACGCAGGAAAAGCTGTAGGATATCGATACCAATGGTGGATTTGCTGAGCATTTGTACAGCTGTTATTCGTGGGAACAAGTTTCCGACGTGATTATGGACACTCATGGGAATTAACAGGCCTGCCGCGATGGCCTAGGGGACTGAGGCGCTTGTCACGGTCTGCACGGCCACTACGGTCGAGCATGGATATTTGTGCCGTCCTTAGGATTAGCTAGTTCATAAGTAGCTTGTAAGTTTAGGGACTGATGACCCCCTAGTTAAGTCCCATAAGCTATACAAACATTTGAACATTTTTTTGGAATTAACAGAACTTGAAAACTGAATGGTAGTTCAAGGTAGACGCAAGGGCCATTTCACTTTGGAAATGGTCCGGTAATTCAATATTCCGTCAATCACAATGTCAGTGTTCTACAGAAAAAAATTTCAAGCGTTACTCCTCACTGCGAACAACGTAGTGGCCGAAATCCTGCTCTTAAAGAGGTACAGCATACAATTTTTAGTGATAGACAAGTAACAATGCGCACAGTAACGGTAGAAATCAATGTTTGACGTACAACTAATGTATTTGTTATTGCAGTGAGGCGCAATTTGGCATTAAAGGGCTATGCTATCAGATGACTGACTCCAGTGCCTTTGCCGATCTCGTGACCACATCGTTTGACCGAAAACCACTAGTCTGATCATAATTTCGTTAGTAAGAGCAGATGGTGTGTTTTTGCCGTGGCGATGACCCGAATGGGTCGTGGATCTAAATTCTTAATAAGGCCTGTGTAACTTGGTGCAGATTCTGTTATGGCGTGTGTTCACAAGTAATGGACTGCACTCTCCGATCCAACTGAACCGTCGGCTAATTGACGACCATTTTCAGTCTCTCACGTACTATGTTCCCAAACACTCATGGTATTCCTGTGGGAAAAAATGAATGCGCCGTGTCGCTGCGTCACAATTTTTCGCAGTCGGCTTCGCTATCGATATGGACAATTAGAACAAATGATTTAGCTATTCATTTAACATAATCTAGAGGGAATTACATGCTCAAGATTCTGCACAGGCAACGCTTTCGCAGTTATGGTCGATTGAACAGCCTCGAAGCTACTTATTCGCGCAGGGGACTTTCAAAGACTTAATTCAACGAGTCCGTGTCATATCCACTTGACCAAGCAAACATTGCTCCAATAGCATATTAGGAAGTACTTAATATGACCTGAGTGTATTTCTTGTTGAAAGGTGGTGGTCATTTCTGTGTATCCGTTTTCTTATTTCTCGCTTCATGTGTCTCTTTCCTACTTTAAGTGCTTAATTTGGATTTTCGTTGCATGAAATTATTATTATTTTTTTTTTTTTTTTTTTATGTTTCCTGACTTCTGCCATGGGTTGGAAAAATTGCATTACGATTCAGGTGTATTGATTTATTTAGTTATTCTTTTTGATGTAGTGCTTCTGATTTCAAATTCTTTTCTTACTGTCGAGTCAGCGTTGTAGAGCATTGTGAGTCTCAGGGCTCTTTGGCGGTCGGTTAGGTCAGAGGAATCCGGTGTGGAGCCAGCTCCTCTCGGGGTTTCGGAGAAATCTGGCCATCCGACGGGGTCCCTATACTGCATTGTGGTGGGCCGGCTGGTTTCGCACGGCGACACGACTGACCGCCGGTTACCTGTGGTTTCCAGTGTGAGCTGCCACAATGCGTTAGCTGTTTAGGGCGACCGGCGCCTGTCTGGCGTCGCGGTGTTTCTTTGGCTGCGCGAGCAGGAGAGGAAAAATCGATTGATGGTTAGCGGACGTCCTGCTTTCATTCAGTCCCTAAACTGTCAGTAGCAGGTAGCAAAATATACGATTTAACAAATGGCAGGACGCTTCAAGTTCGCGTCTCTGCGAAGTGAAATCTGTCTGGCACAGCAGGACAGTGTCGTCAGCAGTAGTAAAAATAGGCGCCAAGCTGCCGACTAGTGATAATTCACAGAGAATTTCCTGGTATTGCACGGGCGTATGTGACTTGGCGTGAGAAAGCTGCGTGTGTTGGGAGGAGGTTAAAGAGCCGTTGGCGGCGAACTGCGCGATTGTCTGTCGTCGTTATTTTTTTCATTTTTGGTTGTATGCGACTCGCGGCCGTGCATTCTGATTGGGTAGGCCATTAACGGATCGATGAGACGAGTAAGGCGCGTCCGCGTGCTCGGATGGATCAGGGCTGGTGAGGAGTCAGTGAGTTGTGAGGAGTTAGAGTTTGGGATCGGAGTTTGGCGGGTCTCTGTGAGGCGCCGCCACCGAGTACGGTAGCCTCCGCTCTTGCGCGCAACATATCAATTTGGGCACCGCAGTCAGGGCCGGTGCAAGCATAAGTGCCACCCAGTGCAAGCTGCTAAATTGCCTCTCCCCCCCCTACGATTTTATTTTTACAAAACGTATGTGAAATTTTATTTAAACAAAACTATAAGAAAAGTTCAGCAATCAATCGCAATTTTTGTTTTTACTTTTCAGATCTACCTAGGGTTTCGGCGACTGAGTGGCCAGTTTCAAAGCTTTTAATATGTGCTTACATCTAAACCGTCATGTTGCCAGTTACATTCAGCACGACGGTATAGATGTAAACATAACTCAAAGCATTGAAAATGGCCTCTCTGTGCCAGAAATCTATGAAGATCTGGAAAATAAAAACAGTTGAAACGGCCAAAGAGTGGGGCGGAAGAGAACAGAGAGAGAGGGAGCATAAGGAGATGGATTAACATAATAATGCAATAAATACATACTTGGGAATCGACGGGTACTGATGCTAGTCGAAATATATTAACTCACTGCACTGCGTTGTTCATTGCAAACAACTGACACTCGTAATTTCCATGTGTCAGTTCTGTCGTGTGTGATTACGGAATAAGGGGTAACAAATTAGTCATTGCCGTATCACGTCACTTTTCTTCGCTTTATTTTCATTCTAGCTGCTGGGGTGACGCTTGCGTATTTGCCGAGTTGCCAATTTTTTAAGTAACAGATCCTAAGAAAAACAAATTTTCCTATTATGCATTCTTGAAGGAGAAAAATTCTAACTTATGAGTAACGTACATGCTTAATTGTAGGTTATATGAATCCATGTTTAGTCTAAGTAAACTACTCGTCGCTTTGATTCTAATGAAAACCTGAGAAAGTATGGTCTTTTAGCAACAATGCCTTCTCGTCCGAGCGAAACTAAACGTTAATTTTGACACCTTGTAAAACGAAAATCCATAGATTTTTCATAGGTTATAGGAAAAGCACGTACCTGTTACATCCCAAGTTACAAGAAATTCGGACGCACCAATTCTTCTGTTCTTGTGAAGCGCAATGAAAGTGCTTCTGACCAGTCTTGACTGCCTCGGCCACTACCGAAACGATTTCTGTAGTTTTCGTTGTAGAGAACGCAACAGAACCAATATTTACAGTAAAAAATTCAACAAAGATATAAATTTCATTAACTGCGAAGAAGTACCAGGGCTGCCAATTGAATTTTCATACTGAGGTGACAAATAGAATTTTGAACCTATATATCCAATACAACGGTGGAAATTAAGACGTAATCTACAGCTTAAAAGTAGCAAGTTAAAACCCTAATATAAAACGAAGTCAACACAACTGTCGCCCCAGTCACAAACCAAACCATGTCGCCGCTCAGTCACAGCTATAAGGCGCATACACGTTCAGATTCACCAAAAATTCATAAATAATGAACATCAGCCTATGGCTGCTACTTTCAGTGGAAACGACTCAAATATGCAGAAGGAAGGGGCAGGTAATTTCCTATATCAGCAACATTAACTTGACGTGAGCGGTGTGTTACGTGCGTTGGCGGTGGTCGCGGCAGCATAGTACGTATATTTCTGCGCTCCCCGGCTATGCAGATGTGTGGCTTGGCCCGACCCCCGAGCGAAGGCGTCACAGTCAGTGCTGCGTCTGCCAAGGCGGCAGCTGCCTTCATGTCTTCGCGCTTCACCGGCATCGGATCCACTCTTTCGGCGGTTTCTCACCTAGTCCATTCATTCGCTCTCGAGCTACAGCTTCTTCTCGAATTTTGTGCCTCTTGGTGACTGGTCGGTTAGCTTTTCAATGTCATCCAACAGATGATCGCCGTTTTCACGACCGCGCCTCTCAGTTCCCGATGGAAATTTTCTGTGGCCTGGTATGAGAGTTTGAAACGTGTCTATAGAAAATGTTTATTTCTGAATTTGTAAGAAATGTCTAATATTCTGCCTCCTGTTTTGTGTCGAGTAACTTGCTCGCAAGAAAATGTATAATATTGCTTCTACTGTGTGTATCGATATGTGTACTTAAGTCTGTGAAGTTTCATCTTGGACAAAGATTATGTATCGCACAGCATTGTACATCGCGCAGACAGAAAAAGAGAGAGCGTGGGACTTGTGGTTCAGCTCGCTTAGAGAGCAGTTGAGTTGTGTGTATGGCTCCGATGCAGAGGCTGCTGTGCCAGCAAGTTGATATATTGTATTTTTATTACTATGAAAACGTTGTACCACCGCTGGAATGAAGGTAATTGCATTTGATGTCATTATGAGACGGTTGTATTATGTAGGTAATGTAATGGTGATTATTAATAATAAGTAACATAGTTGACCATTCTTTCCTGTTTCATTCACGTAGTTACAAGATTAACCTACTTCCTTTATTTGATAATTAGTTCTTTGTAGATTTAAAGTGTAGTATTGATTTTGATTATCTCGTTGAACAGATTTCGTTTTTGGTGCCGTAGAAAATGATTGCTATGCAACACTGCAAGTAACTGATTATGATACTGAATTTTGATAACCAGGTAGTGATCTGCATAAAATTCTCGCAGTCAAACATTAAGAAAGTGGTTTGTGTTTTTAATATCTTTCTCGCAGTCAAATTTTTTGAGTAAAGTCAGTGTGTGTTTCGTGAAGGCTATTTGTCAAAGTTGTTTTGGTAAAAGACCCGTTGCACACATAATGAGTTTAATGCACTGTTTCTTATTTAACAGGATATACATCAATATTAGGGCCATAATTAAACCAAATTACTGTGTTAATGAACAATTTGTTGTCTGATTTAACGATAGGTTCAACATCAAACAGCACCTACACAGATTTTAAGTTGCGATCTGACATCTTTCTCATGTTTCAAGCGTTTTGTTTTCATTTTTTGAATTCCTTCTTGGCTCGAAAAAAAAAAAAAAAAAAAAAAAAAAAAAAAAAAAAAAAAAAAAAAAACAGTTCTTTGTACCAGCTGTTTGTGTTAGGCCTGTCTGGTATACCATTTATCAGGCTCTTTCTCCGTGGCTAGAAACATTGTTTTGGTGGAGGCTCCTCCCACTCAAGCACATTTACACTCCACTCTACTTCCAATCTGCAGGGGTCCACGGTTTATCTGCGATTCCGTCGCTCTCTCTCTCTCTCTCTCTCTCTCTCTCTCTCTCTCTCTCTGTCTCTGCACACACGCTATTGTGCCCAATATGTTGGCGCCTCTTCTCTGCGTCTGCTGTTGCCATTTATCTGCACGCTGTTCAAAGTCAGGCTGGTTTCGCCATGTACATTCTTACGGAAGAGCCATGGCCATACGCCAGGCTGCCCTCTTTAGCTCGGGAGCGCTGCTTGGCGGCCGGTGGGGAAGGTGAAATTTGGGGGTGCATCCTGCTGGCTCCGAGCCGGCTACACGCTTGCGTTGTGTGCGCTAACGCTTCCATCGGCAAAGTTGCTGAACAAAGCGTCCTCGGCCAAGACGTTACAACAATGATGACCCTTTCAATGAAAATTCATGCAATAACGCCACATATTGCGACATGCCTCAATTACGTACAGATTAGAGAACAAAAATCATATGTACGTTTAAGACGTTATTTGCTTAATTTGAATCAGCACAATTGGTTTTACTCTCTTTGTTTGTCATGAAAGCAAGGAAGTGATGTTCGTTTCAGTGTTTATGTGGACCTGGAAATTGCTGCTTAGTAGAGGGCATTCATCCGAGAAACACTGATACTGCCCCAGACATTATGGTGTGTGGTCCCTTAAGCCAAAAGTGTAATTCGTCATTGGTGTTTGTGGAGGGGGCGCTGGTCATCGCTTGAAACTTGCAGGATGTTGTAAGACACGTTCTTTTTCATACTTACAACAGGAAAAAAAGATGTGTTGTCTCAACAGGATGAGGATCGCCCACACTCAGATTTGCACGAAGATTTGCGGACATGTGGGACATTACAGAATGACCTACTGCTGTTTCAGAACTGTTTGAACAGGTTGAACAGGGATAATGTATTGCACTGCGGTATTACCAATGAGTATGATCGACTGGATGCCAGAATCAGCGACTACAATGCCGCCCCTGACGATGTTACTTACTACTTTTGAATCAACACTATTGATTTTGCTGTAGTAAATTGTAGCGTAATTGTAAGGCACTCTGCGGACGATGGAACTTCCCTTTGGTATTTAATGCAGACTGCATGCACATGAAAGTGTTTCTGTCCCTAAAAATAGTCGCTTTTTAAACGGGCCAAACAAACGTGAAACACAACAAATTGTTCTCAATACTAACAAGTGGTACAGTCTGTTCGCAAAATATTGTGTCTTTATAACATGTAGGTTATTACTTTTATATTTGTAATATTACATATGAACAACAAAATTTAACCAGGAAAAAAAAAAAAAAAAAAAAAAGAGAGAGAGAGAAAAATAACACCAAAGGAAATCAGGAAACATAGATTTGATATTTATCGAATCATGAACACCTGAGTGCAGTATCGTAAAAGGTGACGCATTCATCCTGTTAACCAGAAATACCTCTGGAACGATCATGAATATAGGAAACCGACATTCTCTAACATGGATGCTCGGTAAGTGCCTATGTAAGTGTTGAAAGTCTTCTAGACTGTAATGAAATAGAACTTTTAACACAAACATAAGATTTTAATTGTACACCACTGAATTGTTTCTTATGCAATCAATATCATGAAAAACCACAAAAAAACATCGTTGTCGCTTAAGGTACACAAACCGCGAAGGTATCAAACGTTCGGAAGTTCAAGCGTGAATCTCACACTGCTCGTAATCGTAATGCGATTGATGTACATAATCATAACGTGAAAATTATCCCGTTGCCCGAAAATACTACGTGTTGACTTCTTTATCGTGCTCGCTTAAACACACGTTTTCTTTCTCTACTAAATAAACGATTGTTGCAAACAAATGCTGCTTACCATTACTAGGTTGTTCTTACTCAATGTATACGTTTCAGGAATCCCTGTACATGTAAGAGATACACGGTTGAGGGTGAGTGTTTCTAATTAAGCAAAGTACATTTTACACATGCATACACGAACCCTATCCGGAAGGTACTCAAACATCACACTGTACCATTGCATACAAGAAAATAGTAGCTATGGTATATAACGTCTACAATGAACATATCACTTCGTTCATTTCTGTAATTACATGAACGAATCTGTCACGGCACGTCTGAACGTTGTAAAACGTTGTATACGTCACTAAAATATGTTCACATGTTTGTTAAGCTTAAGGGACTTAACTGCGGGGTCATTAGCCCCTACATTTAGAAACTACTTATGAACTACCTTATACTAAAGAAGACACAAACATCCATGCCCGAGGGGGTGATTCCAGCCCCCGACCGTAGCGGCCGTGCAGACTGTGACTGGCACGCCGAAGACCGCTCGACCACTGCGGCCGCCTATACGTCACCAACCAACAATAAATGCAACAGTGCTGCACTGTACAGTTAATAGTTCGTTGAGGCTTTTTTTTTTTTTTTTTTTTTTTTTTTTTTTTTTTTTTTTTTTTTTTTTTTTTTTCGTACAGAAACATATTCCAGGACAGATGAGTGATGTCAATACAGAAGCAACATGACCCAGTCTAGTAACTCTACCACAACATCTCAAACAGAATGTATACATCTCATGCTCAAAATGTTTCTAACTGGCGATAAAACATGAGGTCACCATCTGTATGAAGTACGCTCTACTTCATGCGACTCTGTGATGGTTGTACAAGCATTGTTCCCCCCCGGGGTGCTACGGTCTTTTCGTGAGTACGTGCGTGCGGGGCCCCGAGCTACCTCGCCTCATTTCCTTCTCCGCTCCACCGGGGGCTTATAACGATAACAGTTTAGTCCCTCTATCCCAACCATACAACCGAATTCCCCAGCCTCCCTCCCGGCACAATCTGTTGTTTCACGTTCTCTGGTGTTTTTGGATTTCCTCATAGAAAGCATCCTTGATTCTAATCAGGATATTTACTGCCCAGAAATCTCCGTGCTCGTAAGGCATGTGCAGAACACTGATCAAGCTGATACCACATGGAAATTCTCCGATTAAGAGATTACGAGGAACGTCGTCGATGAGCAAGCGTCTGGCATATTGTCTACCATTTAGGCTGCCATTTTTAAAGAAAGGGCCGATCATAGTATTTCCTCTAGTTCCACATCAATCAACATTCCTCATACGCTGATGCTTTAACTTTCGAAACCATGGTAGATTGTTCATGCAATTGCTACAGAATGCCAACGGCCGTGCAGCAGTGGAACCAACGGTTCGCGCTAGGTCACCGAAGTGAAGCTGTGTAGGGCTTGGCTAGCACTTTGATGGGTAATCGTCCACTTTTGCTGAATGTTGGGTACATTCAGCCCTTGTGAGGCTAACTGAGAAGCTAATTTACTGAGAAGTAGCGGCTCCGGTCACGAAAACTTACATAACGGCCGGTATTGTGTGTCGCTGACCACGTCCCTCCTCCATGCCGCATCCGGTGATGCCCTCGGGTCGGTCAGTACCCACGGCCTGCTACAGGTCTTTCAGTTTTTCCTAGAGAATGTTGCATCGTCGGTACAAAGGCTATCGGAGAAGAATTTAAGATTCGTGTGCAGTTGTTGCCGGTCCCACCTAAAAAAAAAAAAAAAAAAAAAAAAAAAAAAAAAAAAAAAAAAAAAAAAAAAAAAGCCTACTGTTGAAATAATTTTCATAGAGTTCTTGTTGTAAAGGAACATGGTACGAATGGAATTAATGACGTTGCAGAATGAGATGTGCACTTCATTTTGTTACGTCAGCGTCATGTTGAATTCTTCGTGTGCTGAGGAGAGAATTGACACCTACAGCTGCGAGCACAAAGGCTTCGGCACCTTCATCTGTTCGTGCTGTCTTTCCATTTCACGAAGACATGGGAGGACCAAACTACCAGAGCGAAGGAATAGCTTTTCAGGAAATCGTCTGCTCTGCAGTAACTGTGCCTGAACAACATTTCGGCCGCCTACTACAACGTACAGTAGATTTATGTTGAGTAGAGTACAAGATGGTAATATAACAATCTAGCAGTAAAGAAAACACAAATTTAAGTTCCTTTAGACAAAAGTTGTTTAAAACATTACTTTCTGCCAACTTACTCTCTCCTTAGATCAGCAGCATTTCTATCCCCAGGTGTATATCATACACTTTACGCAACGCAAATTGTATTCACAATGTGTGCGACCTTAATGCAGTTACTCTGATGCACAACTGCACTGGAATGGAGTGAACCGTACGCTTAAGTACCGACAAATGAGGTGCGCGGGGTGCAGAGGACAACCTGTGTTTACATGAGTCAGACATCATAAACAAACCGCCACTGTTCAACTGTAGCAGAACGGTGTACCCGTAATTAGCGCCATCAGTTGCCTCTTGATCACGGGCAGCGTGCCGTTCACACTTGTGGCGTACGCTTGCTGCGTGTTCATGTATCACAAGCGTCATTTTCGCTTCTGAATTTCTCGCGATGTAATTGCTATAGTGTTTGTGCTTTTTTCATGCTGTTGCTTACATGTGAAGCAATACGGGTGTCCAATAGAAACGATGTTTATGGTGAAAATACTATTCCATTACAGTTTAGGATGCCGTACAGTTTAGGATGCTTTACAGTACGTACCTTCAGAAACCCCTGCCGATCAGCCATTACCGTCAAAATCATTTGGGGTGAGCAACATAAATGAGACACACTCTTAGAAACACAGAATTAGGGACTGATGACCCCGTAGTTAAGTCCCATAAGCTATACAAACATTTGAACATTTTTCTCCACGTTAACACTAGCAGGGAAACAACGAAGATTCCTTCCTAACCAGAGCAAAATCTGAAACTCAAGTCCATCGTTTAAATAAATCAGGATTTCAACTTTAAAGCTTTGACGGAATCGATTATAAGATTTCCATTAACCTGTCAACTTACAAAATTTCTAACCGCATGCAAGTGAGCCAATTCGCGCTTTCAAAACAATGTCACTTTATCATTAGTCAGAAATCGAGTGTCGTCCATGTCCTCCATCCAACGAACTGCCGATGCCCAATTAAATTGACCAGAGAATTCATTAGCGATCTGTGACTGAGAGAAGCCGAGGGTAGAAACCTCTTGGCCTTGGTTAAGCTACCCTACGCTGATCGAACTGTAGCCACACTAGACGGAAGCATTAGCCATTTTTCAAATGCATACCAGACACACACACTGACGCTTTAGCAAACGACTGGGCAGATAGGACTTATTCCATGGATCTAAGGTTACCTCGATAGATGTGAAATCACATGTAAAATAATAAACGTCGGTAAATCAGTTTCAAGTTAATGCAACAGACATGTTCAAAAATGTTCAAATGTTTGTATAGTCTATGGGACTTAACTACGGGGTCATCAGTCCCTAAACTTACAAACTACTTATGAACTAACTAAGACTAAGGACGGCACAAATATCCATGCCCGAGGGGGATTCGAACCCCCGACCGTAGTGGCCGTGCAGACCGTGACTAAAGCGCCTCAGTCCCCTCGGCCACCGCGGCCGGCGGACATGTTCTCTGCTTCATGTATTGCAGAGGGCGGTCAGCCTTCTGACCGGGCGCGCTGAGCCACGGCGCCCGGGACCGCTCGGCTACTTCACCGCGGCTTCTGTCGGCAGCACCGAGTGTATGTTATGTTAACATTTTCTGTCGACGCCTTCCCTTTCCGCAACGGCAATCGAATTATTTCATTCACTCCTACGCGACACCATTTTTCTTTCTCTTTTCTTGTGTGTTTGTGTGTGTGTGTGTGTGTGTGTGTGTGAATGTGTGCGAGAGCACGGGCGCGCGCGCACTTGCCATTGTACTCAAAGCTCCTACATATTTACAGGTATAATGACTGTTTGTTCAGTAATTTTCAAAAGTTTCCGATTGCATATTGTGTCAAGCGCTCGTCAGACAAAATGTGCATGAGTACCTATGTTATCAAACCGCTAAGCTCATCGTTCCCTATTTTTACACACCACTTAAACTAGCTAATACTTACTCTAAAGACGACACAAACACCTATGTCCAAGGGAGGACTCGAACATCCGGTGGGAGCAGCCACGCACTCCACGAAAACATGGCGTTTTAGACCACGCGGCCATCCTCGTGCGGCGTCCCTGTGCCCCCTGGGTACCGGCAGCGGGACGCCACACATCGCTTCCAGCCTTTGGTAAAGACGGCCCTGATCATGATACGGATCATATTGTGACATTTAAAAAGTAATTGTATGTTTTCTGTTTAATTTTTTTACGTGATTACTAACGCCTTTAAAAAAATTTGACATGCTAATCCGCATCCTCTCTGACAGGAAATCCCCTATCCATTCGTACATTTGGGGCGATATTCCATAACCACGCAATTTTATTAAAAGCCGTCTGTGAGGTGCGGAATCAATTTGAGATCCCTTGTCGATAGCAATCACTTCATGTGAGTAAAGAACTGGTTGCGTTCGCATGAACGATGTTTTCTAAATCCGTGTTGACGTTGGGTCAATAGATCATTCTCTTCGAGATAATCTATACCTACAAATATGAATGTCTGTTCGGTGTACGTTTATCACGTCTGAACCACGAGACAAAAAGAGCTAAAAATTTGTACAGTTGTCTATCCGGGGAAGGCTTTAGGCACGGTTTTATGGAGATCGGATATGTGGGTATCTATATATATTAATGTGAATGTCTGTTCGGTGTACGCTTATCACGTCCGAACGACAAGACGCAGAGACTTAAATATTTGTACAATTTATACCTGAGGAAGGTTTTAGGCACGGTTTTATAGCAATCTGATAATTATTTAGTAATGTGAAGAATGTAACGCGAAATGCGGAACAATAATTACTCTTTGAAAATTATATTTACTCTTTGAAAATGGTTTTATTGATTGCATTGTTTCTTGAGGGTTGATAATGATAAAAGGTTGTAGTATATTGCGATGGAAAGTTATCGTTGTATATAAAATTCTACGTGTGTGTGTGTTAATATTTCACTCTGCAGCGAAAACTACAGAACGCATACGAATGGTCTGTAATTGTTGTCCGAAGTCTCCCGCTGTACACCATAGCAGTTCTATGCCGATAACTATAGGGGGGGTGGAAGATATGGTTGTTGAAATTCGTCAAATTATAAAAAATTCCGACTGAAGGCCAACGATGACGTCTGTCAGACACAGACCCTGATGAAGGCCGCCTGCAACAGTGGCCGAAACGTCGGTACAATTTATAAAATGACGACGCGGTGTCACACCCAGAAGAATTTTATTGACTTTGGAACAGTGTTTCTCGGAAGCTATTGGAATGAGGTTTCCTCTTAGTAAGACATGGAATCCAATATTAAATAATATCAAATTGCAATATTCTAGCACGATTACAGCACATGTGAATGATTAGTGGAAGCCGGCCGCGGTGGCCGAGGAGACTGAGGCGCCCCAGTCACGGTCTGCACGGCCACTACGGTCGAGGGTTCAAATCCCCCCTCGGGCATGGATATTTGTGCCGTCCTTAGGATAACCTATTTCATAAATAGTTTGTAAGTTTAGGGACTGATAACCCCGTAGTTAAGTCCCATAGACTCTACAAACATTTAAACATTTGATTAATGGAAGATATGATATATCGTTATGCCCTGTTTCACTAGGGACGGCGCCACCAGCCCTGTCTATGAGGCAACAACTCTGACGGGCGGCGCATGAGCCCTGCACGCCACTGACGCCTGTATATGACGCAGAACTTCGTTGTAACATCAGTATTCAGCGGGACTCTGTAGCAGCGACGGTTCCTGAAGATGACGGACAGCTGTACTGTCGAAATATTGAATGTTAGATTTTAGTATACGGCAAAAAAACACGAAGACACTTTGAAGATCTATTACGGCGGAAAAGACTACGAAGATACATTAGAACGCAAACTTTGAGGTCAATCGGTGGAGTACTTTTCGAGATTTGAAGCGTAAACAAACCAACAGAACATTTTTATAGAGGCTAATTATAATCCCAACTTCCATGATAAATAATCATTTATTATTTGGTCGTGTTTAACATCGTCTTAAAAACGTTTCAACATATTTATTCATGAATTACAGGGCACTTTCATTGTAACTATTGATCAGTCTTATCGCATGTAATCGTGCCTCTATGTAAGTAATAATTTTAAGTAAATAACAACTAGGCACTCCAGAGACTTCATAAGTTCCAGGGCCAGATGAAGGAAGTACCTTTACCGAGGAGTCTTTCAGTATATTGCTCTCTCCTACGTATATCTCCCGAAGAGATCATGAAGATAAAGTCAGAGAGATTACAGCTCATACAGAGGCATACCGACAACCTTTCTTTCCGCGAACAATACGTAACTGGAATAGAAGGAAGTACCGATAGTGGTACTCAATATACCCTCCGCCATACACCGTCTGGTGGCTTGCAGAGTATGGACGTAGATGTAGAAGTCGAGACAGAGTTTACCGACCCCTTCGGAGCATGAAAATCCGCATATTTTGGGAGTCACAAATGCGCATGGCCGCAAGTCTCTCGACACAGTTTTGGAGTTCTTTAGGGGGAGGGGACACCTCATAATAAATGTGTAGGAATGACGCTATAGAACGCTCGGTGTCGTCTGAGAGCTGTTGCTGACGGCGTTATCAATGCTGCCTCTTTCTTTGGTTGTGAGGCTCTTAATTTACACGAGCGGCTGGTGGAATTGGTGAAAACTCTTCGTACAGAGTTCCTCAAATAAATGCACTCCAGAAAATTTGTGGCGCAGTAATTATTACTGGGACCAGAACCGGGACCTGCCTGTAAACGGACGTAGCAATTAGTGCAGTCGACAATGATATTTACCGTTTTCATTGTTGAGAATTAGTGTGAAGTTATATGGATACAAGAAAGTCTTTTAACCGGGTTGTATACTGTGTCAAAATTTAAGCTTATAATTTTTAAACTTTTAACTTTACAAATACGGAACAAATATTACTCTGCTTCTATGAAGTTTTGAAAGCAAGAGAGAGAATAATGAAACTAAACCTGGAAACAGTGATGGAAATGTTCAAAGAATTGTAAGGCTATGGGACGACACGTATCTTGACTTACAAACTACTTAAACTAACTTATACTAAGGTCAATACACACACCCATTCCCGAGGGAAAACGCGAATCTCCGACGGGGAACAACCGCACAATCAGCAGCAAGACGCCATAGAACGCGCTTCCGTTCCCTGGTTTTTCGATGATTTTTACATTGTATTATTGTTATGTAGCTCATTTTACATAATATCTCCTAAATACAGAAATAATGTGCCCACGTAAATATTAAAATACTTTTAAAGCAAAACATTATAATTTTTGCACGAGACGTCTCACTATTCTCCTTTTATTTCTTTATTTACTTATTTTTAATTTCTGCAGATACTAACTCATGAGTTACTTATCACATTTTATCGTTAAACAAACTCAAAAAGACATTATGCATATAACATTTGTTTCATTTTAACTGTAATTTTTAATATTAACTCTCTGTAGAGTATATAGCTAACCACAAGGTGAAAGCAGTTGTGAGTTAAAATCTTACAAAGTAGAAAATACTAGCGTTGCGCAGAAAATAGGTTGCCGCTAGTAATTACTCAGAATTACTAATAACAATGATCGGTCTTACTGCGTCTCAGCTGAGATAAGGTGCACGAGAGTTTCAATCAGACAGCTTACTAACAATTTTCCAGTGCTCGGGCTATTTAGCAATGGAGATAAACTTAGTAGCCACAATTTATGAATGATAGGGAAGTAATAGGAGTTTTATTTGTACTATTAAGATTTACTTCCCCCTTCCGAATTGACGTGTTTCCTGCTCCTTGGCCTCAACAGACGATTACGGTGTAGTATTGCAGATTGTATAGTCACGTACAAGACATTTGGTAATAGTTGGCTTCCACACATCTTCAAGTTGTTTTATACAGATTTCTGCATCAAATTTCATCCTAACCATTTTATTTACATTATTACATTTATGTTCGTAGACTACCATCGCTTGTGTGTAACTGTTTCGTATGAGGTATACAAGGATTTAGAAACGAAGAGGAAAGGCCCAATAATTATGTTTTCCTTTAGATGATGATAAACGACTAGCGTAACTCAAGAAATATTGTATTGTTTAACTGTTCAGATAAATGTGTTTCTACCAAATCCTATCGACAAGACATTTTTCATTGTTCAAAAATCGACAAACTTAAAGACGTCATATTCAGTCATGCACCTCATTGCAACACCTGATAGGCATACAAATATAGTGAACAGAAGAAGACACATTGAATTAAAATTTCTTCCGCCGTCCTTGAGATTCGAAACATTTTAACAAAATAATATTTAAAATTTTAAACATGGCTGCAATTCAGCAACGGTGGAACACAATCCAAGAGCCAACACAGTTTCAGTCTACCAGTTGCATAAAATAGTTTACATCTATAAACCTTTTCCCAGGTTTCGGCAAAATTAATTTTGCCTTCTTCAGAAGGATACAATAAAGCTCACATTAAAAAAGTTGTTAAAATGTGGCTGACTCCATATCAATAAATTAAAATTTTAATGGTTTTTAAATTTTAATCCGCGTATACGAGTTTATAGTCAAAGTCCACATTCACTGGCCTTCAGTGCGGGAGGATATGCCGAACCGAAGTCGTCAGCAGTAGAGGCGATTTGAATCCCCACCCCTGCCTCTGGCGTCTTTGTGGCGCTGTGTTTGCCGCCTAGCTGAAGTCGGACCCTTTTGAGATCATGGGCGCAGATATTTCCAGAATTCACCCTCCGGTCCAGAAACAAATATTTTTGGGTTGTTCTCCTCCCAGTCATCACCGAACCACTGCAGAATCGTCTACCGGTCTGTTTAGGTTGCTCTGGCGACTACCATAAATGTTCAAATGTTCAAATGTTTGTATAGTCTGTGGGACTTAACTACGGGGTTATCAGTCCCTAAACTTACAAACTACTTATGAACTACTTACGAACTAGGACGGCACAAATATCCATGCCCGAGGGGGGGATTCGAACCCCCAACCGTAGTGGCCGTGCAGACCGTGACTGGAGCGCCTTGCGACTACCATAACCATTAACTCTATTTTAATCACTATTTGACGTCTATATGCAATAAACCATTGTATGCATATGTCCAAGTTGTAATATCCAGGGAAATGTTATCTGTGTAGCTAGCGGAAGCTATCATTCCAGGGAGGGATAAACAGTGTTTCATTGGTTTAGTGGCTGTATTACGAAATACATTTCACTTATTTTATAACTGAGTGGAGTTCATTTAGTAGAATCGTTTGTTGTTTAGAACTTGGATCAGTGTATATAAAACTGCAGCATTCCCTTAAAAATTAGTGAAGCGAATCATAGACTAAGTACAAATCACAGTCATCACTTATGCAGACTGAAGCATCATGTGAAAAGTGTTACCAAGGCCACTAGCCGAGCCCGAACCTCCTATTCAATACGCAGTTACACTCACAACTATATCACCCTGGTACAGTCTCTTCGCGTAATAATGGTATACCTCGCACCCTTAACAATGAAAATAGTGACATGTAGTGCATTGTAACGATTGTCCGAAATAAGGGTAACAGCATCTTTGCTGAGAACGAAACGAGAATCCTGCCTGAAACCAAGGATTACTTTCCTTACCACTTGAGGAGCCTTTAAATGTCGTTTGAGCGTAAGGGCAACACATTTAAACGCAGACAGAGCGAAACAAGGATCCTGCCGGAAAAACAGGCTTAGTTTCCTTACCACTTGAAGAGCCTTTGAACGTCGTTTGAGCGTAAGACATCATTTGAACGGAGTGAGAGGTGGACTGTGGAAGGAAGAAGCTTCAGATTCAGCAAAAAACAGATGAACTAAATGCTTTCCACTTCCATTTCTGAAAGTCTACCGTCATTCAACCTCTCATGGTTACAACATCCGCTACAAATTACGTTCTCTGATATTAAATAATTTTATTTACTCTAACTATGCAATTCTTACCACCATGAAGTTGGGAGTTGCCATCTACAGTGTTTAAAACCTTCAGTGTCACAGATAAACATTTCATCTATTGTTTGCATCTACTAATTTTTTTAGATATTGGACCCACTGCAATAGTGCATATTTTTTTCATCGGTAGCCTTATGAACGTTGATGGGGATGAATCGTTAACCACTTCCGTCCTGTATCAACTGTTATCATTCCATACACATTGTCTTTGCAGGTAACAAAAATTACTGTTTCCTTAGCGTGTGAACTACTACAATTTTCAAACACTCATAAACTAGTTTTCTCCTCATTAGACCTTCCCAATTAGGCTTCAGTTTCCGTGATGTTCCCCTGAAGCTCATATGCAATGTTTCTAAATGAATTCAGGCTGTAGATACAGCAACACAGATATTTACGCTGAAAGCATCAGAATTAAAAAAATTCATACACCTGAAATAAAACGAAGTGAATTGTAGTAGAAATTGATACAATTTTTGTTCATTAAATGAATGTGTCTACAGCTGTTACATGTGCTCAACAGTTTTGTTTCCTGCACTTCCTGACATAAGCGTTGGTACTCGGCTAAACCAGAAGCGCACGGGATGTGTGTTTATTCTAACTACATGTAGGGGAAAACGAAATTCGTGTTTTGCCGAAAAAGGTGTAAAGCCGTTTTGTTTACATATAAAGTGAGAGTTAGCGCGAAAGACACGTAATGTTGTGTTATGAATAACATTAACTCACTGCTTTCACATATGAAATTAATGTTTAACTACAAACAACTCTGTGTAGGAATATACTGTTACATTTATGCCAGAAAGTGAAGTTTTGTACCCAAATAATCGTCAAAACAACAGCGAGCTCATTTCACTTCTTAGAATGAAACCCGGATGAAACATTTTCTAAAACAGTAAGGATCAAATTCATAAACTGATTGCTACGTTTCTTACTGTAAGAATAATCGCAGTGAAATGTGAAAGATGCTTAGCATTTTTTTACTCTGTTTCCGTCTATCATACATTTTGGATCCGATTCGTACGTGTGAAGAACGTTGTCACAGCAAGTTATATTGGTTCCAGTATCATTTAGCTAGTTTGAAGTGCCTCGTTTTTTACACGTCATGGTTGCAAAATACTGGTAGGAATTATAGTAATCAGGATAATGGTACCACTAATCGAGATCAACTTCAGTGAACATAACTTTGATTTTTTCACAAATAATTAGAAATATGACATTCGACGCTGAAGGTTCGATCTATCTTGAAACAGGTTGAATTAGGCGACACCTCGTTTCGGCATTTGGTGATTTAAAGATAGCATTTGAAAATTTTACCTGGAATGTCATTTTGCTGGTGTCAAGTACCTCGTGCTTAGCATGTCATGGTTGCGAAATACTTATAGAAATTTTGGTAATCTGGTTAGTGGTAACACCAGTGGAGATCGACCTCAGTGAACATTAATATGCGTTTCCCAAAGAAGCAGGCAAATGGCAGTTGTTGCTGAACTTTTGACCTATGTTGAAACAGGTTGAAGGAAGGGAAAACCTCGTTTTGCCATCCGACAATCTTGCCTGGAATTTTCTCTGTTGTCTTGTAAGGGCTAAGGCTAAGAAGACAAGATGAACGAGATTTTGTTTTCTTTATTGTTATTGATTCCCCTTGTTCTCATATGGGCTGGTGGGGGATGTGGCGGGGAGTTACAAGCATTACAATATGCGCTCTGCACTCATGACTTATAAAACTTTTCCGTGGTTGTAGAAAGATAAGAGATACTTTTTTTATACACATGAGGTGTTAGAGATGTGACCGATCAATAATGAATATATGGACTGAATATTTATTGCTTAAATACAAAACACAAATAATTAGATCTTCTTAAAGAAACACAGAATGCACTGACACATTAGAAGCTTCCAAAGACGATTTCAAATCGTTTATGAGGTGAGCAACTATTTTTAATGTATAATTATTTCTTGACTCAATGCTGATAGGTTGCAAATTGGTTTAATTGATAACTTTACCACCGGTTTCGGGCGTTGCCCATGATCAGATAAACTTCGGCATATAAAGAAGAAAAGTGAAGACAGAGAAGCCAATTACGAGTAATTGGTTTCTCTGTCTTCACTTTTCTTCTTTGTATGCCGAAGTGTATCTGATGATGGACAACGCCCGAAATGGGTAAAAAAGTTATCAATTGAACCGATTTGCAACCAATCAGCATTGAGTTAAGAAATAATAATACATAGAAGCTGGAGAACCTGCACCGGGAGAAAGTAATTTGAAATATGTGCAATACTGAGAGAGGCTTTGGTAGCAAGTTATCGAGTTTCTTTTGGTAGTCTCGGAGAAGATCGTATAAGTTTTGTGAAAACAGGGAAGAAGGGCAGATTATGTCGCTAGGTTGGGTGTGTAGTTTAGACTATTGGAGTAATACGAGAAGGAAGGGGTGGCGTTGGGAGGCTTGATGCACAGAGCCTCGATACCCACTCCATATGTCCCATCATTAGCCACATTGTGGGAATTGTATGGGAGGCAAGGCAGCACACGTGCCAGACGAGCAAGGCAACGCCAGGCCAGGCTAGTGGTTTGGAATTGCCTGGGTTAGTCTCCAGCAACAGCGTAAGACATTGGTGGCCAATGACGAACTACAGAAGATGGGTAAATCCCGTACAAAGGGAGCTGATCAAGGAATGGGGCACACTTTTATCTAGTTCGATAGTCGTATCAATTACGAAGGCATCTTCGATGTCAGAAGATTTGGTGCATCTAATGACGCAACAAAACTACAGAAGTTAGAGGTCACACTATCTTAATATAGCATTAAAATTACTATTTGTTTTGAAAAATCATGCGATTTCAATTAAAAATTACTTAGATAATAGCTTGCTGTCTCAAGCTAACACTCCGAAAGCAACACACATGTATCTACTTCTTTAAGTACTTATTATATTTGTTATAACAATTTACTGCGGAAATATATATCCACGTAGCCTTCACTGTAATTCAGAAATTGTAAGCAACGGTTGTTGTTGTTGTTGTCGTTGTGGTCTTCAGTTCGGAGACTGGTTTGATGCAGCGCTCCACAATACCCTATCCTGAGCAAGCCTCTTCATCTCCACATAAGAACGGCAACCTACATCTGTCTGAATCTGCTTACTGTATCCATCTCTTGGTCTTCCCCTGCGATTTTTTCCCCACAAACTTCCCTCCAATGATAAATTCACAATTCCTTGATGTCTAAGAATGTGTCCTATCAATCTATCCCTTCTTTTAGTCAAGGTATGCCAGAAATTTCTTTTCTCCCCAATTCTGTTCAGTACCTCCTCATTAGTTACGCGATCCACCCACCTAATATTCAGCATTCTTCTGTAGCACCATATTTCAAAGGCCTCAATCCTCTTCCTGTCCGCACTGTTTATCGTCCATGTCTCACTCCCATACAAGGCAACACTCCATACGAATGCCTTCAGAAAAGACTTCCTTAGGCTTAAATCAATATTCGATGTTAACAAATTTCTCTTTTTCAAGAACGCTTTTCTACCCATTGCCATTCTGCATTTTGTATCCTCTTTACTGCGACCATCATTTGTTATTTTACTGCCCAAGTAACAAAACTCATCTACTTCAATATACAGATCGAATAACATTGGAGAAATGCTACTATCCTGTCTTACTCCCTTCCCAACCCCGCGTCCCTTTCTTGCCCCTCAACTCTAATAACTGCCGTCTGGTTTTTGTTTAAAAAGTGTTCAAATGTTTGCTTACCTTAAGGGACTTAACTGCGGGTTTATCAGTCCCTAAACAAACAAACTACTTATGAACTACTTTATACTAAAGACGACACAAACATCCACCCCCGACCGTAGCGGCCGTGCAGACTGTGACTGGCGCGCCGCAGATCGCTCGGTCACTGCCGCCGGCCCTCGTTTTCGTATAGGTTCAATTTAACTCTCCACTCCATATATTTTACCCCCGCTACCTTCAAAAATTGAAAGAGTGTATTCCAGTCGATACTGTCAGAAGCTTTCTCCTAATCTACAAACGCTGAAAACGTAGGTTTGCCTTTCCTTAGCCTATATTCTAAGATAATTCGTAATGTATTGTCTCCCGTGTTGCTGCATTTCTCCTAAATCGAAACTGACCTTCCCCGAGGACGGATTCCACAAGTTTTCCATTCGTCTATAAATAATTCGTGTTGGTATTTTACATCAATGAATTATTAAACTGATAGTTCTGAAATTTTCACATTTGTCTGCACATGTTTCATTTGGAATTGGAATTACAACATTCTTCTTGAAGTCGGAGGGTATTTCCCCTGGCTCATACATCTTGCGTACCATGTGGAACAATTTTTTCATGACTGGCTCTTCTAACGATACAAACAGTTCAGACGGATTATCGTCTACTCCAGGCGCCTTGTTACGACTCAAATCCTTCAGCGATCTGTCAGATTCGCAGTATCATATCCCTAACTCATCTTCTTCCACTTCGTCTTGCATTTCTAGAATACTGACACCAAGTTTATTTCCTTTGTATAGGTCCTCAGCTTTTCCCTGTTTGCTCAGTACTGGTTTTCCGTCTGAGTTTTTGATATTCATAACGCTCCTTTTCTTGTCATCAGATATCTCTTTTATTTTCATGTAGGCGATATCTAACTCTCCCCTAGTTATACATTCTTCTACGGTTCTGCATTTGTCGTCTACCCACTCCTCTTAGCCAGTCTGCAGTTCCAGTCAATCTCATTTTTCATACGTTTCTACTCCCTTCACTTGCTGAATTTCTATATTTTCTTTTCACACTTGGGCTGTTCATGTGCAAAGCTCCTTCAGGCTATAAGAATCACTTTATACCTAATCTAGGAAGAAGAAGAACCTGGCAGGGTAGATGATTTGTTTATGACTGTTTTAAAATTTTTACGACAGACGGCTCATATGTCGGGACCCTAACTTTGGCAAGGGCAAATAAGTGCCTTTTTAAGAACTTTAGTGCCGCGGCGGAGTGGCCGAGTGCATTGATCCGCTATTCTGCGATGCTCGAGGCCGTTCCTCGCCGGTGGTTCGAATTCTCCCTCGGACGTGAATGTTTGTGTTGTCCTTAGTATAAGTTAGTTTATAAGTAGTTTGTAAGTTAATGGTCTGATGACCCCGAAATTACGTCCAATAAGCTTGACAAACATTTGAAAATCATTTAAGAACTTCAACTTCTTAAAAAAACAATTCGAGATTTGTAACTGAACAGTGTATGTGTTTCGACATGAGATATTACGAGCGTTGATACATTTTTTCACGAATGATGATTACTGAGTTGGAGATATTGCTAATATTCTCGAATTCATTTAAAGCATCTGTTCTGCTAAGTATATAAGCTTAAAAATATTTATTACTAGTTTTCATGTAGGACAACTTCCTATAGATGAAAACATGTGCTCTAACAAACATTATTCAAGTAAGTGATCTAGTGTTGCTTACATTTACAAACGTTAGAAAAAAAGTCTTTTATTAATTGAACACTTGCCTTTATTTTGTATTTCATTACAGTTTCGCGAATGTCAGCTTATGCATAGACTTTTTGTATGATCACAACGTACTATTAGCAGCTAATGTAGATGATGGGCATGAAAGCAGACGAATATGTTTCGACGCTGAGACTACATCGATCCATAATCGATCCCATATTTCTTGCACATAGTCAAACACTGCTTGATACGGATAAGTGGTGTTTGGACAATACAATATAAATTGGTCAAAACATATAAGCAACGGAAAATCGAAATGGGTAGGAATTGCAGATAGGATGAATTAAATTTGGAATTGGTTTCATTGTCTTGGAGTGGAAATATGTTATAGTTTCTGGATTGGATATTTTTGTTGGTGCAGTGACGGTAAGAATGTGACTCTAAAGCTTCGCGGCAGCATACCGAGAGTGGTATTCAGTATTCAATATGATTGAGGAGGGTAGAGAAATTAATTAAATGGCAGAGGAACCACATGGGAAAGGTTAAGCGGAAGCAGGAAACGAGGCGGTGCGTATGAAGTTTCAAAATTTGGATGGACTTGTAGAACATTCGATAGGATGTATATGCATTAATATTTGCGTATCTGAGATATGAGCAGTTGTAAAGGATACTGGACGATTGTAAGGCCTATCACCGGCAATGTTATTTAAGCAGTTTCAGTGCATTGTCGATTTTCAGTTGAATGTATAGTAGGCGCGCTTTCTATGTTTGTCCGAAATATTGTAATGAATTTGTCAGCTTGATAGCGAGGCTATAAATCGTCTAGCATTATTAGTGTTCAAATGTTTGTTAAGCTTATGGGACTTAACTACGGGGTCATCAGTCCCTAAACTTACAAACTACTTACGAACTAGGACGTCACAAATATCCATGCCCGAGGGGGGATTCGAACCCCCGACCGTAGTGGCCGTGAAGACCGTGACTGGAGCGCCTTAGTCCCCTCGGCCAACGCGGCCGGCTAAATCGTCTAGCAGAAGTGATGGAAATGGCCTTGAAGTAGTTTATAAGGTGAATATGAGGAAACGTAAAGTGAGTGTAATGGAGAGAATACGAGTAAGATCATATTTGGCCAACAGAACTTGCTATTTGGGCATAAAAATAACTGCAGTTAAGACTTTCACTACCGGTTGAAATAAACTTTTTACGGGGCAGCCCTCAATCTCAAAGTACGAATATAATCGTAACCAGGTTTCAATGCCACTATGGGCACCTTCTTCAGACGAAGATGAATACGTTGAAACTACATGTTAAGATCTAAAATAATACAAAAATAACTGACATAATCAGATAGTCATAACTAAAAAGTAAATAATTGTGGCCAGGTGGAGCAGTCACTACGGGCTGCAATGTCTCCGCTGCCAACGTCAACAGATAACTAACCGCACACATGTACAAAGCGCGTATGTTAGCTTATCGCCATCTAGTGGCCAAGTTATGATACAATATGGCAGGTAGCTTACGAACCAGACCGATAGAGGTCAAACATTCTACACATTATACATACAGAAGCATAAGTGGTACATCACAACAATGTTTAACGAAATGCAATAACCAAACATAAATACCCACACATATTAATGTGTAAGAAAAGGTATCACGGAACCAGCAAGAGTAGGTCAGTGAAACTTAATTTGACTATCTAAAGTAGTGGCTTGATGTCTTTAAAGAAACCTCTACCATGAAGTTTCACCTGTTCATTCAATAACAGTCCATCATGCAAGGACAACTGTTTAAAAATTTCCAACTCTTCCCAGAAGTCAAGTTTGCGCCCCTTCTTCTCTATATGCAAAGTGTCTACATTTTCAGTATTTTCGGGGACATGTCCTGCAATTAACAAGTGATATGCAAACCAGGAATTAGGGGGACAAGACCCGTTCTTTTCTCAAAAAAGTGCTCCTTGCAAGAATACGAAAAGGCTCGTCCCGTTTGTAATATGCAGAACAGGTAGCATATGCGAGCTTAAAGACGCCGGAGTTTTGCAAGGGGTCAGAGATAGACTTCAGATTATGGATGACGTTCTTTTTCAAGTTGTTATTAGTGAAAAGGCGATATTACATTATTATTTTTGTCAAAGCAGTTTTTAATCCGATAGGACACAGGACCTAGAAAAGGGATCGAAAAGACCAACATTTTTGTATCATCTGACGTACTTCTGACAGAGCCAAGAGTAGTACTCGTTTTCCTAATTTGTGTTTTTAGGATTTCATCAACCAACCGAGCCTCACAACCTCATAAATTTGACATGTAGTTTTAACATATTCATCTTCGTCTGTAGAAGGTGCCCACAGCGACATTGAAACCTGGTTGCGATTATATTTTTACTTTGCAACTGAGGGCTGCCACTTAGAAGTTTAATTGTATTGTAACAGTCGCTGATTCACAGCCATGCACAAAACTGGTTGAAATAGTTGCTGTTGAATCTTACGGGTTGTATGGTCGTGGTCGAAGAAACATATCCGCTCCTGACTTTTCGTCCAGAGCTGCGCTGGACATCTTCAGAGGTGCTTCTGTTAACGGTGAGTTTTGCCGACTGACTGTCAAAGATAAAACCATAACTATGGATAGTAGTTACAGTAGATACAGTGTCAACAGTGTTTGGAAAATACCAAATCTGAGGCACTACGTCTGACCACGGACATTACAGTGGCTGATTGCTTACACTTTACAGTCAGGAGAAGTGGCGCTTGGGGGAGAATGCTCATTGCGTGTTTTAAGCACAGAAATCAGTGTAGGGCATGCGACTACAATATGCTGTACGACAGTGCGCCCTCAGGTTAACGCCCTATGTCAGAGACGACGGACTCCAGAGTCATTGCCAGCAGTAGAACATCTTCTTGACTCATGGTCATAACATCTTCACTACCGAGCGAGATGGCGCAGTGATAACGCTGGACTCGCATTCTGGAGGACGGTGGTTCAAATCTGGCTCCTGTCATCCTGATGTAGGTTCTAGTTGGTGATGGAGCAGGGTTAGGTGCGAGAGCTGCCTGTTAGGTCGCGGGCGGGCACTTTCGATGCCATGCGATCACGATGTGGACGCAGTTCACGATCTCTTATGCGCGTACAGCACCGAAGGACTGCCTTTAATTAAGCGTTTGACAGCTGACACGCGACTTTGTAGTCAAGTTAGAAGTACTCTCCAAACTGCAATAATCTCTGTATGTAAAAGGCAATGTCCCGACTAACTGCCTGACTGCCTGACTGATTGACTAAAGAAATGTTCAAATGTTTGTTAAGCTTAAGGGACTTAACTACGGGGTCATCAGTCCCTAAACTTACAAACTTATGAACTAACTACAACTAAGGACGGCACAAATGTCCATGCCTGAGGGGGATTCGAACCCCCGACCGTAGTGGCCGTGCAGACCGTGACTGAAGCGCCTCAGTCCCCTCGGCCACCGCGGCCGGCGACTGATTGACTGACTGACTTATCATCGCCCAGCACAAACCACTGAAGATAGAAACTTGAAATTTGTAGATGGTGATGATCTTGCGAATTTTCCATATTCCGACCGCAAGAGGATGAAACGTTTTTTGAAAATAGTTGCTATTTAGGAAATTTTGATGCTAGAACTTCAATATTTCGGATTTTAATTCAGGGTTCGAATTTAAATGAAAGGTGTTTCGCATTTTTTTTTAATTCATCCAATACGGGGTTAAAATAGGGGTCTCAAAAAATTATTTTCCAAAATATGTTGCTGTTAACTCAAATTTTAACCTACAACTGCGTAACTTCGGATATTGAATCTTGTGTCAGGATTTAAAAAAATAAAATTAAAAAAAAAAAAAAAAAAAAAAAAAAAAAAAAAAAAAAAAAAACACGAGCTTCAGTATTTTTGGAATTTCAACAAGTAAGAGGGTAAAATAAGGGATGAAAAATTTTTTTGAAAACACTTTGTTATTCAGACAATACTGAAGCTAGACCTGCAAAACTTGATATTCGTGTTGTTGGTTAGAATTTAAAAAATACGTGTTTCGTTATTTTTGGAAATTCAAAAACTAAGGGGATAAAATAGGGGATCAAAAATCCTTTTCCAAAACACATTGTTGTCCAGATAGTTTTGATGCTAGAGCTGCAAAAATTGGTATTAGTATAGTTCGTTAGCATTTAAAAATAAGTATTTCGGTATTTTTGGAAATTCAACCATCAAGGGGATTAAATTGAAAAGTGGACGTTTTTCGAAAATCTTTTATTATGAAGGCAATTTTGAAGCTACAACCACATAAATTGGTATATGTTTTCTTGGTCAGAATTATGAAGACACGTGATTCGGTATTTTGAGAAAATTAATCATTGAGGGGGTGAATAAGGGATGAATCATTTTTTGAAAATACTTTGCTACTAAGCCAATTTTAAACCCAGAATTACAAATAAAGATTTTTGCATACTTGGTTGAAATTTAAAAGACACATGTTTGGGTATGTTTCGAAATTTAATTATTAAGGGGTGCCATAGGGGGCTACAAGTAATAAAATCAAATGTTTGTAAATCTTAAGAGACTTAAGTACGGAGTCATCAGTCCCTAAGGCTTACTAACTTAAATTAGACTAACTTAGGCTAAGGACAACACAAACACCCGTGCCCGTTATTTCATTATGATAGTACTTAAGCTATATGTATGAAAATTTATATTAAGAGGGGGAAACAACTGGTGCAGACTAACCAGCCTGCGCATGCGAAGCAACGGGTTTTATGCTAGTTACTACAATAAGAGAATGCAATAAATACCTACAATGAAATATAGCATTTTCATATTATAGTCTTCAAAATGATATGCCAAGATCGCACATTAATAATTTATTTAATGACGAACGGCTTCGGTGAACTGTGTCACCATCATCTGGTCACATATATGTTTTACAAGTTGGTCATCTTGTTAAAAATGCTTATAAAAGAATAAGTGTAACGTATTTTTATATAGTGACCAAGTGCTATTTTGCACTTATTATTTTATATACATTTAAGAAGATGACCAGCTTGTAAAATATATATGTGACGAGATTATGGTGACACAAATCACCGAAAGCGGTCGTCATTGAATAAATTATTAATGTTCGACTTGGTATTTCGTTTTGAAGACTATAAAATTATCAGATCGCGTCCAAAACCGAGAATGTCAGGTGATCTTAATTTTCATATTACTTGAAAAAGTATTGCTTTATGGACAAATTTCGTGTTGCATGAAAGTGCCATGGAGTGAATAATTTTAGCTTAAAATAATTCTATCAAATATAGGTGCAACAAAACATCGTGCAACAGCGTCGGAAAATAATGCGTTGCATAGGTTGCTGTTACTTACGTTGTGGTTCATTCGTTCTGATACTATAATATAGGGAACAGATAGAAGGCAATTACTAACAAAGAAAGGCATATGAATTAAATTATTATTTTCGTCTACATAATTTTCTAGAATAGTGGCATAAGATAGGAGAAATGTAAAATATATAATACAGAAACGTGAATTTCAGAACGAACACGATACTTATGAAAAAGAAAAAAAAAAGTGGTTTTGTCAGTATCTAATTCTGATTAATATTTGTTTAATTCTATTAGCTTAATTTTTTCCTAGCATCTCTACGTTTGGATTGATATTATTTGTCTTCAACTGCGTTGCTCCAGTCAGCTGTACGTTATTAAGATTATCAATGTTCAAATGTTTGTAAATTTACTACTCTGGTTACCAGACAGTAGGCTTACAAAGTACTACCAACTTACACAAACCTAAGGACAAACACATACACCCATTCTCCAAGGAAGACTCGAATCTCCGACGGCGAGCAACCACGCGAGCCCCAGCAAGGCGCCTAAGATCGCTCGGCAACTCCATCGTGGATGTTGAGATTACTCGTGTTCTTCAATTTCGGAAATTTAATTTAAAATAACTGAACACGAATATTTTTTTTCAAACACACCGCAGACTCGAGCGACGCCAGCCACGGTGGCTGAACGGCATGCGACGCGCCAGTCACGGTCTGCACGGCCACTACGGTCGGAGGTTCGAATCCCCCCTCGGGCATGGATATTTATGCCGTCCTTAGTATTAGCTAGTTCATAAGTAGTAGTTTGTAAGTTTAGGGACTGATGACCCCGTAGTTATGTCCCATAAGCTATACAAACACTTGAACATTTGAACTAGAGCAGCTATTGGGAGCAAATCTTCTCCAGCGAAGTTATTGTAAAATGTTTCAACACTTTATTTATCTTCTCACTAATTTTCTCGTACTAAAAACGCCAAACAAGCTTATACATAGATAACACTATTGTAATGGAGCGACGTGAACAAGTCTGTCTTCGCGTACTCGAGCCAAGATATATTACAAGAAAGGAAGGAGCCAGAGCGGCAGGGGGGGGGGGGGGGGGTGAGCGCTTCCGGACGTCCGTGCTCGCGTTATCACACTTGTGGTTTGGAACCTGGGTCAGAACTCATAAAGCCAAGGGCATAATCTGGCAGCAAGGCACGGTGAAAACTGGTGCTGGTTCAATCATGTCTTGGGAACTTTTACGTGGAATGCTGTCCGTTGGTAAAAATGCATTGGTCGTTAACAACAAATAGGTATGTTTCGGTATTTTATTTGCTGCCATTCACGAACTTTACGTTCCGAGACAATGCTGGAATTTTTCTATGACCGTATATCACGTCGCCGGGCCGCTGGTGTTCCTGTTCAGTAAGAACAGCTTTCTGGACAATTCAGACGACTGATTTAACCACACAGACCTGTAAATAGGAATCTTGAAGGTCACTTATGGAACATCAAATCTCTTCTTGTGAAACATCTCGCAACGACGGCCACGGCGGACACAGCCGTTCGCAATAAGGACCCATGCTGCAGTGCGTGCGGCCGTTCTCCTTCGGGGGCTCGAGTCCTCCCTCAGGCATGGGTATTTGTGTTGTCCTTAGCATAAGTTACTTTAACTGAGTGTAAGTAGTCTGTAAGCCTGGGGACTGATAGTCAACGTAGTTAAGTCTCTTATATTTATAAATATTTGAACATACTCGCAACGACGACACTTCCGCAATTACTGTGGAGGTGTACAGGCAGCAACGATGTAAGGTAAACCTTAAGGTAAGCCTTACATTATAACGAGGAGTGCGCTTCACTTTGAACCATATTATTCGATAGAACCTGTTTATAGTGAATATGTAGTAATTTACTTCTTATGTGACTTAATTATTTATCGTGATGCACAATGTATGTAGGTAACTTAACTGTGAAAATTTTCTGTCATTTATTTATTATCTGCATTGTAATTGTTTATGTATATATTATTTTATTTTATTTGCACTTTGTATGTTTTCTATATGACTGTGATTACTTGTTATGTTTAATTTCTCAATGTAAAATATTTCTCAGTGAACAGTTATCGATATGGCTCCTCAGATCAGAGACTTTATCGTATAGCAGCGCTCGCCTGTGGGAGAGCAGGCAAGCAGCAGTATCTGCCGCCCCGTGTCGTAGATCAGACGTTCGTACGCGGTCCGCGGAGTGCTCAAACAATATAAGTAAGTCCGCGGAATGCTCAAACAATATAAGTAATAAAGTAAAAACAAAGTGAAAGTTCTAATTTGTTATAGGTGCAACGATATAAAAGTTTATGTGAAACCAGTGAACATAAGTGAAGTAAGAATTGATCTTAATGAAACATTTATTCGTTCGTTCTGCTGAGGCGAAATTCGTTACGTGTTCGGTAACCGTCCCAGACGTCCGAAACGCGGTAGCGTCATCGCGGACGCAAACGGTCGCGATTAATTATGCGATTCGCGAAGCATGACGGCGAACTGATAGCAAGCTGCCAGAGGAGGAGCCACCATCAAGATGATTTCTGTATGAATTTATGTACCATTTATATGTCTGAACTGATAAATAAGATAAGTTAAATGCCATTGGTTGTAATTTACTGTGAATGCATGTTTAAGGTTTGTTTAAATACAAGAACATTAGACAGTACTTTTGCTGTCCTATTTGAACAACTAATTAACTACTCATGATTAGTATGACAATCCTCAATAATGCATGAATAATATTTCTACACAATTTTACAATCAAGTGAGTGTCATTAATTATTAGAGTCTGTGATAATCATTCAGTTCAGACAATTTTGATAAAATTGATGATAGAAGATAAAATACAGTTGCATGCCAGTGTTACGTTACCAAACCTAACAATTAGCAAAGAATCAGATTAGGTCAAATATTGAGAACAGTAACTGATTATCATCATATTAATTATTGCAGATTAATGAATAATTTTTCTATTTCGTTTTGCACTTGGTTCAACAATAATAACCACCGCCACATCTATCCTATAAAGAACCAAACTCGTACAATTGCCGTATGCATAGCATCAATTAAGACTGATTTGCTTAAGTTTCCTATCTGCTTGACAGAATTAATTTTATCAGATAGTGACTTTAGTGGTTGGACTGTACCCACTTGCCAACCACATGGTATTAAATATCCTACTATTCATAATTTTATAAATTTTCATTACCATTGGCGTACTAATTGAGTCGTACGCATTGCACAGACGGAGTAGTTTAATTTCTGCTATCTGTGTATGCTCAGTCGACGTAGGAGATTTTGTAAGGATAGGAAATGTGAGTGATCTTATGAAAAGTTTGTCAAATAGGGCCATAGTATTTGTTAATCACACCAATTGTCTTGCTAAATATTTCCAAAATTTAACTACACCACTTTCATTAATCATGAGCTTAACGCAACCAACCACGAAATTAATGTTAGGTTTGTTATGTTGCTCAAACATTACAACAGCCACCACAGTTAATAAGACGTAAATCAAAATTCAGTTCTTTCTTCCACTCACACCTTTCATTCTTCAATAAAATAAACACCTTTAACCCAATATCCCCAACAAATATTTCCTTTCCTTACAACGATTAAGATTTCTTCAAGGAAATTCCAGTAAGTTGTTGATTCTGTTCCTTATCCAGTTGGTTGGTACACTTTTTAGGGCAAAAATAGGTACAATATTAGCCGGTATCCCGAGAGTTGTTTCAGCTCAGTGTAGAGAGAGAAGTGGTTTGAGAACGTTCTTTTTAAATAATTTTATTTTTCTAGAGAAGTGAAACGTGGAAGGAAATAATCGAAGTGTTTGAGATGTCGTATAATTGAAGATTGCTAAAGATTGCACAGGTAGATATGGTACCGCCGAGTGCATTGAGGCACAATGCTGCGATGCGCGAGGCCATTCCCCGTAGGGGACTCGAATCCCACGTAGGGCACGTGCTGTCTTTAGTATAAGTTAGTTCATAAGTAGTTTGTAACTTTAGAGACTGATGATCCCGCAGTTAAGTCCCATAAGCTTCACAAACATTTGAACTTTCGGTAGATATGGGAACTGATGAAGTGCTCCGAGGAGATCTGTCTGTGGAGAATCTTATATAAAGTTAACACCATCAGGGTCACTGCCTCAATACGTTCTGCTTTGTCTAGGGGATGATAAAAATTCCTCTACAGTCCCCACCTGCATATGGTTAATAAAATACAAATAAAAATGAGAAGAAATAAGTTTCCCAATTTCTTTTAAAATTTTACGTACTATGTTTATTTATCAGATCAAAACACTGTCACTGGTAATAACATTGTACGTTGACGTATCTAACATAGCTCGCGAGCCACCAGACAAAATTAACGTTGCCGCAAAAATATATCGAGTAAGCCTTCCAGGCTACTGCTCATTGCATGAAACCGTTCCACTAGCCCGTGCCTTACCGCGAAAACTTTTGTCTGTAGACTCACTCAATTCACAGTTCCTTTGACAAAAAACAACATTATTGAACAGATATCTTAACAATTCAGTGGAATGAATGAATGTTTATGAAACTTCCTGACGAGATGCACTTTAACAACCAGTTTCCCAAAAACTTGGTATAACCGTTCTGATCCACGTAAATTTATCTAACTTACAGAGCCTAAACTTCACACGCTTCAAGCCTAAAGTTAAACATAGCACCCGGAGTTTAAACAGTAACTCGCCACACTCGTAAATTCTTTTAAGTTCGACTGCAGTTTCCGCACTCTGAAAACTTTTAAAGTCGCGGCACAGATCAGCATAGCTTAGCCGTTGCTATGCTAGGGAAACACACACTCTACCTGGGCCTATATCCGAACCTTGATACCTGTCCTCTGGAGAAACCCCCGACGTCAACAGAATCCCCATACCAACGCTTTGCAAAGTATACTGTACATTTATACAAATACATCTTTATACCCTTAAACTACCCACAAATAAATATGAAGCTCGCCATAGTAATTAACATTTTATTTCATTTTATTTCTTCTAATTGTTTTCCTCTTTTAATCTCATTTATAGGTAAACACTGTTGCAAAAATGAAACATGGTTTTACACATTTTCTGCCTGCTCTTTACAACCGAACATACCGTTTTGGCGTACCATTTCAAATTAAACAATTGTAGACGATAATATACAAATTAATTATTTAAAAAAAGGTAATCATGGATAAGTAAATTTGAAGAATTTGATTTTGTGGTATAAGCATTTGTATTACGACACCTTCCTGTATTTTATGTTATTAACAAATTTAAACAATCGTATTCAGTTTTCCTGTGATCAATATTTACCTTACGTCATATGAAAGCAAATCAAGTAATGCACCTTGTTGATACCTTTTATATGAGCCCTCTTTCACCTCTGTATCTTAAATGGTTTAAAAGTTATGAATTTTTAACTAATTACTAAATTGTCGTATTTTAATTCTATTGCAACTTTTTATCTGTACTTGATAGGAAGGATGTATGTTCGTCACGAGACAAGTCATACAAATCCCTTTCAGAAACTGTGCAGAACTTCCCTGTCTCAGTTACGTTTTATTCTTAAATTTTTCAGATATAATACACTGCCGCCTTCCCTGGCTTCGCAGAGAATTCCCCTGACGTCATGGCTTTTTCAAGCAGTTCAGGTCCCCCCTTCTTCCCGTCGGCTGTTGCCGCCTTACACACATAGCCCACTACGAGCTCTAGCCACATGGCTGCTAAACATGATTTTTCAAAATTTATATATATATATATATATATATGCATTCCCATCAATGACACCTGTCTATAAAGATATGCTACCAAATTAATAAAAATAATATAGTGTAACAATTTTGTGCGTTGGCAATGTCAGTGTTTGTAGTGTGTTTAATCCGTCTTGGCAAAAAAAGGGGGATTATGGCTGTCAATTTCTCCAATCACAATAACTGAGCGCTACTCTTTGGGCAATACTGTCACGGGGCTGAATATAACTAAGATAAAAATGTGTGGCATAGATTGAATAACGATTCCTGCGACATATTTTGAACCTTCAATAAACCAACAACTTATCAATATTCACCTTCGGTTCAGTATCCAGTTTCAGGTAGACGTCTGGTGCAGCAGTAACGCAAAGATGAATAGCCTCGAACAGAAAATAACCTTGAGGAAATCTTCTTCGGACTAGAGTTCTGACTGACGACCACAACAACAAGAATATCAACGTGTTCAATAGGAACTATTTAATCACTCAGTGATCACTTACACACCTCAATTGATTCTTAATGTATGAAGATATTTGAAGAATTCTGTAAATGGAAAATGGATTCTTTGTGGAATCGTAGGTTTTAATACTTCTGCACAATGTAATAAAGGATGGTCATAATTGTCTGTAGCACGACAAGTGTATCTTACCAATGCATTTAGATTTTCCTTGAAGTATTCGTACATTACTGGACATCATGACTAAATCAAGACGTGCAATATTTCTATCGTCGCATGTCGCCCATTACATGTTATAATAGCATTTAATAGGCCCTCGATCTGTTTGTTTCCAAAAGATCAAGGGAACATCACGTAACATTCCACAATACAGACAGTGAAATTGATACGGGAATCTAAAACTAATTGAACGCTTCACCCTCTCGTCATACCAAAGACAACAAACAAGCAATTATGTTCTGTTTATAAAAAGAAATAAGTTTGAATGTTACCCTCTCGGAGGTGAAACTCTGATGCGTATTGAAAATTTATTTGCACCATCAACGTTTCCTGTGCATATTGTAGAAACTCTCCAGCATTAATGAAATATGAGAAGAAACTGTGGGCTGTTTGAGAATCCCAGCAAGAGACGGAACTCGGCCATCCCTGCAGTTTTTCGCTGCCTTTCTGCCAGCTGTGTACTCTTTTGTTAGGTGACATACAGTTGACTACGTGAAACATTAATTATGCTTAAATAGTACTATTTCAAAGGCATCCACAATGTCAGGGCGTAATGTGTAAGTCCCTTTGTCCCGGCGGCTCATTTACGTCTACACGTATTCTCTTTTCCCTCTCTTGCGTTAATTATGAACTCTGTTTTACGTGTACAGCGTTTACAATTACGCATTGTTTTCTTGCGGTATTCATATGGTTTTGCTTCTCTCTGTGCATAAATACATAAATCTGGATGCTCAGAGCGGAAAGTTTATAAAAGTATCTTTCTGGCTCTGCAGTTATAGTAAAATGCCTTGTTACAAACATGGAATGTTTACAATGCATCTAGTATCCGATTAAGAAGTACTTTTCCTTCCAGACATCAACTAAATGTTTTTGAAAAGATGTTTTGATTATTTCAGCAGAACTTTTTCCATATTTTTTTTATATTTCGTATATGTATTAATGTCAAATGCATAACAGAAAAACCAGGTTAATGTCAAGCACAGGTATCCCTGAAAACAGAAAACAAACAGAAATCCATCATCGTTCAGATACCCGAGGAAGTCCCAAATTTCTTCTAACAGATTTTCAGCAGGTCTTTATTTGAATCAAAACTGTCCTTCGAGTTTCTTTTACCAAAACGATATCAGAAAAACAACTTCTAGCCCTTCCAACAATCCAAAAAAGGAAGATTAAAATGAAGGGATGGAACAGTAACATTTTCAGAGCATTGTAAAGAGGTTTCTACGTGCTAACTTGTCATTTGGTGTTTCAATCTAGGTAGAGGTTATGAATAGATCGGAAGGAAATAAAGTAAAACTTCAGGGAGGAATTCGTGAACTAATTGGGAGCAATAATTTAAACGCATATGAGGGGTGATAAAATAAAACGAATTAAATCCAGTCAGGTTAAAATTTGAATATGACGCTTTGGGATAACGTGCGGCATCTAATAACGCGAATGTAGTGTCCGGAATGGTTGTAAAAGATTCAAGGCTGTGCCCTCTGCAGGCAATGTGATATATGCCGTCTTTTTTGAAGTCCAAAGTAGATTACCCTGGTCCACCCAAGAGCGCTCAGGGAGGGAGTGATACGCTTCATGATAAAGCGCTTCCGTACAGCTCCAGTGCCACACAAAGTGTACTGGCCAAATTCAAGATGGAGCAGCTTGTGCATCCGCCATACAGACGAGACATGTCGCCCTGTGACTTCCATTTGTTTGGTCAGCTCAAAACTTCTGGGAAAATGGAAACCTTAGTCTCGTTAAAGAGTCGTATAGTTGTGTTCAGACCTCTGCTGATTGCATTTCAATACAGACTTCAAATATACCCACATTGTCCTTTCATACCTTTTAATTTGAACACTTTAATTTGGAAGAGGTAAATAAGGATTATGTGTACTGGAATAGAACCGTGGTTAAAATGAGCTCCTGCATCGACTTTAACCGAAAATACTACACATGTTACTCACATTATTAATAGTAATATTAAAAAAATATAATAAGCACCCGCTTTACCACAGAACTTAAATGGCCATTTGTAAGCCTGTAAGTTTATGGAGATGGAGTGAAGCAGATACTGAAAGAAAGGTGACGCGATGTCAATCGACCGGCGGGGAAGAGAATCAGGGATGTTGCTGGAGTAGTTGGGCATAGAGGTGGTTGTGAAGATGGCTGGGCGAGAAGAGGATCGAAGAGAGCGGACGGGAATATATATACTGAGAAAGAGGAGAAATGGAGATGGGGTTAGACAGCGATGTACAGGGAATGAGGAGGTAATACAGACAGGCGGACCAGGGGAGAGGCAGTGATTGACAAGGAGTATAGGATCAGACGATTGGAGAGCAGGGCAGGTGGCGACGTACTGCAAAATAGGGGAAAAAGAGTGAGGAGATATACAGTGGATGAGGAAATATACAGAGAGGGCGCAAGAAGATCTGTAAAAAGAGGGGAGGAGAAGAAGGGCAAAGGAAAGAGGGGGGAGGAATGGAGAGAAGGGGAAGCAGATGATGGAATTAGTGGAACGAGAGGAGAAGACTGAGTGTGTAGGAGAATGAAAGTTGCAAGGAGCCATGTGTGGAGAGTAGGAAGGTTGGCGAACGGCTGTCATCCTATATTTGGCCAAGAAATTTTGGATCAAATGGGATGAAAGTGCGTCGGCGATGTCGTGATGCAGTACCCATGACTCATCTCTAGTTATCGCGGTGTTCACAAACCCAAGATCAGTGTTGACGGTGTCCAATGTTGGCGGTCTGCAATGTTGACAACAACTTTTGTATGATTTCCACAGCCACTGGTGCATGTTCATATCATCACGCTAAACTGCATGTGCAAAACCTACCTCTTAGGCAATCTACCGCATGGTGAAATGACGATCTGTTATCATCAAATTTTGCACTCGCTGAACTCTCTCTCAACAACAGCTGCACTCCGAGAAGGTTGGGGCTGCCGGAACACTGGTCAGTCTCTAATGACGTGCGGACATTTCTAAATCGGTTGAAGCAATGGGTTAATTTGTTTTACACCCATCGTATCTTCTCCAAATACCGGCTGAATCTTACGAATTGTTTCCCTTTGAAAACTACCAAGTATTTGAAAAAATCTGAAGCAGTATCTTTGCTCAACACAATCAGTCATCTTAAGAGAATCGGTAATCTGACCAACACGTTGTGTAACACCTCACCCAGCGATCGACAGGCTGCGAATGACGCGCTTGAAAGCGGAGACAATATTCACGCATCCACAGAAAAGCCTCTTCCTTTACTGCGTACATTGGCGCCACGCTATTATCTCTATTTTCTGGGGGAAATCAAAGGTCGGATACTTGTTAGACAGACCTCTTCTATTGTGCTATTCTTCAGAAATCACAGACTAAACACCAACACAACACCAGAGAAGCCACATTACAAATGCCTAGTTTATACTTCGATTGACAATAAAATATGCTGCTTCCACTTATGAAGAATTTAGCTGCTCGTTCACCGTCGTCTACTGCACACCAGTCGGCTAACAGACAAGACTCATTCACCGTTTTTGCCACACTGATTAACGACTGTTATCCAGAGTGTTGCAACATTATTGCAAACACGAAATGGGCCCACACTTATCAGAGTATGGTATATCAACTGAACGCAGAGCCTATCCATAAAGACCCTGCTCCACCGGCTACTCAGCAGATTTTTTCACCAATACTTCAAAGTATACTGACGAAACAGATAAATTGGTAGAGGCATGCATTATTAAATCACATAGCTATGTGACACACTGGGAAGATGGCGCTGTGGGCGGCAAGAGATTTCTAGCGCAGATATATTACTGCAGCTACAGTGGCAGATTATCACGATTAAAGTGAGTTTGAACAAGGCGCCATAGTCGGCGCACGAGATGTGAAACACAGCATTTCCGAGTTAGCGATGAGGTGGGGATTATACGATATGACCATTTCACGAGTGCTCCGTGAATATAGAGAATCCGGTAAATCATAAAGTCTCCGATATTGCTGCAGTCGGAAACATTTATGGATGAACGGTACCAGCAATGGCTGAAGAGAGTCGTTCAGCTTGACAGATGAGAAACACTTCTGTAAATTACTGCGTTGTTCATAGTTGGTCATGAACAAGTGTCAGCATATGAACCACTTAACGAAACATTCATACGAGCTTTCGGAGACGAAGACTCAATCGCGCACTCCTGCTGGCGGAACAAAAAATGTCTTTATTCTTCGTCTGGATCAGTTAACAGAGACATCGAACTGTTGATGACTGAATATCTGTTGCCTGGTCTGACGAGGTTTGTTTCCAATTGTATTGAGCGGATGTACGTGTGAGGGTATGCAGAAAATGTCAGGAATCTTTGGACCCTGCATGTCAGCTGGCGACTGGTGTATGCTTTGGGGCGTGAGTAAGTCAGCGATTGAGACCACTGGTACATTTTGATACGAGTCTATGACACATCCATACGCTTTATAACTGGTCGCATGCATCCATTCTACTCGGGGATTTCGAGCTAGACAATGCGACATCCCATACGACCAGAATTGCTATAGAGTGGCTCCAGGGACACTATTTAGAGCTTAAACAACACAAATGGCCACCACTCTCCACACATGATATTATTGACTGTCTGGGATGCCTTGCAATGTACCGTTCACAATAGATCCCCACCCATCGTACTCTTACATATTACCAAAGCCTCTGTAGGAAGCATGTGTAACGATACACTGAGAGTTTTATTTATTTTTTATTTATCTTTGATCAGCGATGCTTATCGCCTCCGGTTCCCTCTGACTCGTAATACAACTAATTTAATTTCGTTCGTCATTTTGTACTTAAAAACAAGCGAGAAGACGGAACCGAGATAGTAGCTTTTTACTCACTCTCTTGTCTATGTTCGTTCTGTACGGACGTCTTCCATCCGTGTATCTATTCAATGTAAGTTATCGTGACGCAAGTTGTAAAAATATATTACTTAAATTTAAAATCATCCCCTCTCTTTGGGTTTTATTTAAATGAATCCCTCCACGTCAAACACTTATTTTATATTGTTTTCAGCTCCTTCGCCTCCGTAATAGTTTAATGTTCAGACGCCATTACAATCGCTTCGCACTGTCTGCAAAATTTCAATCAATCAATCATCCTTATACAATACTTTGCTTGAATTTAGATCTTGCAGTCATTTCTTTTTGTAATTTCACGAAGTCCGATCTTTTTTTTAAATTTTTTTATCATTACCAGTAACTTCATGTTCCACCCACGGTCACACAACAATGAAAAGCGAAGTGAACAGTCTGAACATTGATCTCCCACGGAAAGTATCTCGAACATTCACTTATTAAATAAGACATAAAAGTTATCATTTCCAGCTCCTACAATACGAAGTGCAGGATCCAGCTAGATGCTTTCCGTAAGTTTTATAACGTGCTGTTTCTTGTATGGTGCCCAACTTTAATATGCAATCCGCGGTTTATTTGCTTTAATGTTCATTCTGTGCTGTACTTTAACTTATTTCAAATTCAAACATTCGGTACCATCAATTCTTTGTCCAGAAATATAATCGCGGAATCTACTTTTAACAATTATGACATCATACGAAGCAAGGGCAACGTTATACATGGTTGTCAGTTCCTTCCAGCACTTCTTGTTGCAGCACTTATCCGTACCCGCCGAGACCCTACACGATATTAAACAGGCTCTCCAGTGTATTTGTTAATTTATATTGATGAGACTACAATATATTTAAAATGTATTTAATACAAATATGTTCATTGCAGGCAAGAATGTAAAGTTTCAGTTAGTTTTGCAGAAGTGACTGTTAGTATCACAATTGTTTCTTAAATCTTTTATTGATAACAGGTATAGCTAGGAAGTATATGTATCTGTATTTAAGTTATGTAAGTACAAGAATGTGGAATTTATTGAAGAAGCCTCTTAAAAACATTTATGTATCAAATTTACACGCTATCCTATCTGCACATTTCAATGTACCAAATGAAAGTAGGCGCGTCAAAATTCTTGTATTTAAACATAATAATTCGTATTAAACACACAGCCTTGTCACTACGGGTATGAAAACAGAGTCCTGTCGTATGGTGGTTACATATCGTATTAAGGTGCATACAATTTTATCCTCCCGCATGAACAACAGAGTTTGCCGAGGTGGGGTGGCTACCGTGCGTCAACGATACAGAAAGTAATACCGTAGGTGTAGCCACAGCGGAGGGGAGTCTAAGGACAGGTCAGCCAAACGTGTGATTCCTGAAAGGGGCAACAGCCTTATAATAGTTACCGGGCAACAGTCTGGATTATTGACTGAGCGGCCTTGTAACATCAGCTAACATGCTATTCGATGCAGTTACTGCCAACGGCTGAAAGCAAGGGGAAACTACAGTAGTCACTATTCCCGAGGACATGCAGCTCTACTTAATGAATATATGATGATGGCATCCGTTTGGGTTAAATATACCGGTGGTAAAATAGTCCCATATTCGGGGCAGGGATTACTCAGGAAAATGTCGTCGTCAGGAAATACAACACTGGCATTTTGCAGATAGGAGCGTAAAAATGTTTGATCACTTAATCGGGCCGGGTTAGAAAATTTGAAAAAGGAACTGGGTAAGTTGAAGTTGGATTTAGTGGGGATTAGTGAAACTCGGTGGAAAGAGAAACAGGGGTTCTGGTCAGGTGAGTACAGGATAAATACAAAGGAGGTTGAGGTATTTCAGGAGTAGGTCTAATAATGAATAAGAAAACAAGAATGTGGGTACGTTACTATCAAGTGTAGTGATGCATTATTGTAGTAAAGATAAACACGAAGCCAACGCCAAAACAGTAGTACACGTTTAAATGCCAACTAACTCTGCTGATGAAGAGGAGATCGAATAAATATATGAGGAAATGAAATAAGTTATTCAGGCGGTTCAGAGAGAGGAAAATTTTATTGTGATGGGTGACTGGAACTCGGTAGTAGAAAAAAAAATTGGAAATAAATGTAGTAGGTGATGGACTGGGGAAAGGAATGAAAGAGGAAACAGCCTGATAGAATTTTAGGCAGAGCACAAATTAATCATCACAGACACTTGGTTTAATTATCATGAAAGAAGGTTGTATAGGTGGAAGACACCAGTAGACACTGGAAGGTACCACATTGAATTCACAGTGGTAAGGCATAGGTTTAGATACCAGGTTTTATACTGTAAGACGTATCCATAGTCAGATATAGACTCTAACTTATTAGGTATGAACTTTGGAGACTGCGAAAAGATGGAAAAGTTAGGAGATGGAAACTGGAAGCAAGGAATGGCTCAAACGGGGGAAAGTAATACACTAGAAGAAGGATGGGTTGCTGAGAGACATAGTGAAGACTGCAGAGGATAATATAGACAGAAGCATAAGGCCCAATAAAAATCCCTGGATAATACGGGAGATAGTTAACTTAATCGATGAAAGTAGAAGTATTAAAAAATTAGGAAGTGAAGTAGGTAAAAGGGAGTAAAGACGGCTGAAAAATGAGGTTGACAGGAAGTGTAGACTGGCTAAGGTGGACTGGCTAGAGAACAGATTCAAGACCTTAAAGTAATGTATAACAAGGGGAATGATAGATATCGGCTACAGGAAAATGAAAGATACGTTCGGAGACTAGAAAACCAGCTACAATAATTTTAAGAGTTCATATGGAAAATCAGTACTAAGCAAAAAAGAGAAAACCTACGGCGAGGAGAAACTGCAGTGAGAAACCTTAGATCGTCGGCCATTCCACTGCGGCAACAAAGAATAAAGACTTTTAACGTGACACTTGTTTCCCATTATAGTAGCAAAAGTTTGATTTTTTGCCTTTATGAATTTTGTAATGTAATAACTGTGCACGAAAGAATACAGAGTAAATTTACTAAGCCGATAAAGTGAAACCAGAGTCAAGTTTTGTGTCAATTCACAAGATGCCGTTGTCGTTTAATAAATACGACCTTAACGACGACATGAGATGCGTCAGTAAATAGTTGTATCTGTGATTTGATTAAAATGAAACGTTGGTAGTTATGAATAATTCACAAGAGTACTTGTACTCTTGTACTTATTACTCCATAGAAATAAATGACCTGTTTTTGTACACAATTTTTTGTTCCACGAAAAAGGGTGTTTCCTCACAGAAATAATTTTCAGAGACCCATCGAAACATTCCTCTGAGAGACAGCTTATATTGCATAACGGTACGAACGTTTAATGTGAGAGGCCAGTTCTATGTGTTTGGGTTACGCGATGTCTAGTTTACCCTGACACCTGTTTTGCGCTGGCTAACGTGTTGTTTACCAGAGGCATTTATGATCACTCCCTTTGTTGCTTGGTACATGGAGAGTCCATTGTAATACGCTGCCCAGTGCAGGATAGGCTTCCACATTTGCTGCTGTGTAGCACTCTTTGCTTGCATTCCTGCAACAGTCGTAAGATTCAGTTGCCACATTTTGATACTGTACACTATTGTGACACATGTAATCTTACTGTTAAATGTCAAGTTTGATTGTACAGTGTCGAGAAGAAAGAAAAAAAAAAAAAAAAAGATAATTTCAGCCTTTAATTTTCACTAGGAATAAATTGAAGCGCGATTGTCACAGAAAAAATTTAATTGTGTGTAACACATGAATTACGCCTACGTGATCACCCCACCTAATTTTCAGAATTTCAAACGCTTCTATAATCCTCTTCTTTTGTGAGCTACTTGCTGTCCATGTTTCACTTCAATGTTAACATTTGCCAGAAAAGATTTTCTTATCTATTTTAAAGAGCAGGTCCTCTGCGACTGTTGAACTCTTTTATTGAAGGAAAATCGACAGGTTCTGCAATTTAAAGCTACATCTTCGTGTGTTATCTGTTTATAAATGATTAAGAACTGTTAGAATTTAAGCATTTCTTACAGTAATATAAAGGCATAATGGTACGTGTTTGCTTATGTTAAATCTTTAAAATCTGATGGAGCTCGTTCCCCCTCAGTTAAATCCTTTCAAAAATGTATACAAATCTTTAACAAATTGTGTACTCGAAGGAAGGCGTGCATTAATAAAAACTTAGTGGCAGGATTTGAAGCAAAATATTACAAGATACGTAGTTTATTAGACCTCAGTACACAGTAAACAAATGTAAATTAAAATTGCCTACCGGAACCGGGACTCGAACCTGGGACCTTTGCCTTTCGCGGGCAAGCGCTCTAACGACTGAGCTATCCCAACACTACTCACGATGCCGCCTCACAACTTTACTTCCGCCAGTACCTCGCCTCCTACTTTCCAAACTTCACAGAAGCTCTCCTGCGAACCATGCAAGACTAGCACTCATGGAAGAAAGGATATGGTGGAGACATGGCTTAGCCACAGGCTAAGGGATGTTTCCAGAATGAAATTTTCACTCTGCAGTGGAGTGTGCGCTGATATGAAACATTCTGACAGATTAAGGTCCCACGTTCGAGTCCCGGTTGCGCCACACAATTTTAATTTGTCGGGAAGTTTTCATATCAGCGCATACTCCGCTGCAGCGTGAAAATTTCATTCTGGAAATGTAAATTATGTTACAAATGGCGTTACTTTGTATTTCCGAATCGTTACAATGAAGAAAGATTAGGGATTACGGGTCCGTCGACATCTCCATCATTATAGACGATGATGGGAACGTGAACTGCCCGCGGGCACAGAGGCTGTTCTACCGCCCTGCGGGTACGAAGAATGCCGATGAAACACGACCTAAAGCTGACCCGCGGGTGTGTACTCACGTGGAAGTAGTCTTCGTACTGTCATAAAAGATGCAGTATGACAGGCAGCGAATAATTCGATGAAATATAACATTTGCTTACTTTTTCAGGAACTATAGCCATAAAGACCAATCCTGAGTTGTATTAGAGTACCATGGAGTTGAAAAGGATATTACGGCTTATAACAATTCTATAAGACAGAGACACAACACCAGAGGAAAAAATATTTAGAAAATATGTTACATCATAAAACGTTTCATAGGTTGCCATTCAATTACGTTGAAAGTTCTGTCACTCACTTCATTGGTAGCAGGGGGAGTGAAGACTAATAATAATCAATAATGGAGATTAAACTATCATTCCCTTCGACTTAATTTTCTGGTCACAAACACAAGAGAAGAAACTTTTTATTAAACATCTTAAACTGTATACGAGGGTCGGAGCGTAAATATTGACAACACTGCTGTGGAGACATTAAGCAATGAAATCTACTATTGTCGCTGACAGCCCACGTTGTTCTCAGACCTATGTTATCTACGAGCAAATGGACTCGCCCGTCTGACGCCATCGGTGTGCACTCGAGGCAACGGAAAGGCAGTCACTTGTGAACGAACAGTATGACCTAACGGTGTCACTGGATGAGACATGGGCTCATCGTACGAGCGAAAACTAAAACGCCAATCCAACAAATGGCGTCATTATGGGTCGCCGCGAAAGTCGAATGTGCGTCAAAGCTTCAGTATGGTGAACGTTACGGTGATTCTCCGGTATGGCAGGTGTTATACTAACGCATTACGTTTCACCACGGCACATAACAATAGAGTTCGTTTTTGCAGCATCACCTCCGACCACCTTTACGAAAGATGTGGCAACACTTTCTGCGTAAGCAACCCATATTTTGCGCGACAATGCGCAGACGCATACAGCGCAGGCTGTGGCTGTTCTGTTCGGGTAATTGGACAGTAAAGTATTCTACCATCCACCACACTTTCCGGAATTACGTCCTCGTGACTTTGATTTGATTCCGAAGATGAAGAGGTACTGAACAGAATTGGGGAGAAAACGAATTTTTGGCATACCTTGACTAGAACGAGGGATCGATGGGTTTGACACATTCTGACACGAATAAATTGAACATTTTGCAGTGAAGAAATACGTGTGAAAGAGAGGGAGAGGGGGGGAGGGAGGAATCGCAGAGGGGACCAAGAGACAAATTTAGTAAAGAGATTAAGATTGGATGTGGGTTGCCATTCTTAAGAGAAGATGAAGAGGCTTGCTCCGGATAGAGTGGAGAGCTGCATCAACCCAGACTGGAGACCACAACAACTGCAACAGGTCTAGTACTACTTAATTTTTTGTGAATGGCATCTCTGGGCGTGTGTCTGTTTATTTGTTCGCTTATGAAGTACGTTCAACTTACATCTTCCGATGTCTTCATTGGCGGAACAGTGAAGGAGAACAGTGCCCTTTAGTGTTCAATGTCAGTGTTTATTAATTTAGACAACAAGAAGGCGAATTTAGTAGACAGCTGGCTGTGTTTGAAGTGGAAAGTTAGAATCTTAACAAGACAGCGTGTGGATTTGACACTTGACTGTGTTTGGAGATGGGAAGATTGAATTTTTGAGAAGATTGAATTTTTGACACTGTGTGTTTGTGAGTGCGAGTACTTATAGTAGGCCTTCTGATATATATATATATATATATATATATATATATATATACGATTTGTTTTTCTTATTTTATTTTGTAATACTATTTTGAAAGGAGAAAATATAAAAATGCAGTAAATGAAACAGGAAAAATGGAGTACAGACGACTAAGAAATGAGATTGACAGGAAGTGCAAAATGGCTAAGCAGGAGTGGCTAGAAGGCACATGCGAGGATGTAGAAGAATGTATAAATAGGGGAAAAATAGATACAGCCTACAGGAAAATAAAAGAAACATTTGGAGATAAGAATAACAGGACACTGATGGAAAACCAGTTCTCAGCAAAGAAGGGAAAGCTAAAAGGTGGAAAGAGTATATAGAGGGGCTCTATGAAAGAAATTAACTTAGCGGCAATATTGTAGAAAGGGGAGAAGAAGTAGATGAGGATGAAATAGAAGATACTATACTGAGAGATGAGTTTGACAGAGCACTGAAAGACCTAAGCCGAAACAAGGCCCCTGGTGTAGATGATATTCCCTCAGAGCTACTGAAGTCTCTGGGAGAACCAACCATGACAAAATTGTTTCACCTGGTGTGTAAGATGTATGAGACAGGTGAAGTACCCTCAGACTTTAAGAAAAATGTTATAATCCCCATTCCAAAGAAAGCAGGTGCAGTCAGGTGTGAAAACTACAGAACCATCAGTTTAATAAGCCATGGTTGCAAAATATTAACACAAATTATTTGCAGAAGGATGGAAAAGCTGGTAGTAGCTGACCTCGGAGAAGATCAGTTTGGGTTCAGGAGAAAAGTAGGAACTCGGAAAGCAATACTCACTTAACGGCTTATCCTAGAAGATAGATTAAGAAAAGGCAAACCTACATTTCTAGCTTTTGTAGATTTGGAGAAGGCTTTTGACAATGTTGATTGGAATAAACTCTTTCAAGTTCTGAAGCAAGCAGGAGTAAAATATAGGGAGCGTAGGGTTATTTTTAACTTGTACAAAAACCAGACAGCGGTTGTCAGAGTTGAAGGGCATGAAAGGGATGCAGTGGTTGGAAATGGAGCTAGACAGGGTTGTAGCCTTTCTCCAATGTTATTCAATTTGTACATTGAACAAGCTATAAAGGAAAGCAAGGATAAATTTGGTGAGGGAATTAAAGTTCAGGGGGATGAATTAAAAACATTGCGTTTTGCCGACGACATAGTAATTCTGTCAGATACAACAAAGGACCTGGAAGATCAATTGAACGGAATGGACAGTGTGCTGAAAGGTGCATATAAGATGAACATTATCAAGAGCAAAACTAGGGTAATGGAGTGCAGTGTAAGAAATTCAGGTGATGCTGAAGGAATTAGATTAGGTAACGAAGCAATAAAGGAGGTAGACGAGTTTTGTTACTTGGGCAGTAAAATAACAAATGATGGTCGCAGTACAGAAGATATAAAATGCAGAATGGCAATGGGTAGAAAAGTGTTCTTAAAAAAGCGAAATTTGTTAACATCGAATATTGATTAAAGCCTGAGGAAGTCCTTTCTGTGTATGGAGTGTTGCCTTGTATGGGAGTGAAACATGGACAATAAACAGTGTGGGCAGGAAAAGGATTCTTAATTGTATATGTATGCGTGGTACCTTTGTGCGCGTATTTATTTTCTATTTGTGTGTGTGTGCGTGTGTTTATAAACTGGTAACTGGTGTTGTCTTTGACGACTCACATACACACACACACACACACACACACACACACTCACCCACACACAAGATACAAATTTTAACTTCCCAGCCCCAATATTGATAACTGTTAACTCAACCCGCCATATTGCCAAGATTAAAATTCGGCGCTCAATACTTAGCTGCCTACTGCATCAGCTTTGTTTTTTAGAAATTCACAAATAGTGACAGTGAAATCAATATTACTGCTTTATGCTGCACTGTTCCGCCAATGAAGACACCAAAAAATTTAAGTTGGACGTACTTCACAAGCAAATAAATAAACACATGTGAGATTACCGCCCAATAGAAATATTGCTAATTAATAGCATTTGGTAATTAAACAGTATGAAGTTCACTGCAAACATTGACCATGCCAGTGCACTAAATGTTACACAATTTTAATCTTATTAATTATGGTAGCAATGTATGTACGCAGTTGGGTGACAACATTTATAGTTAGGCCATAGGCAGAAATTCTCCACGTTGAGATTTGCTGTGTGCTTGTAGCTGACGGGTGGCCAGCGAACAGGCCGACGTTGGTGGCTTGTTCCAGCTTTGGATTTTTCAGGTTCGTTTCCGGTGAGGAGAGAGAGGGACAATGGCGAGTGCCAGGTGCAGTGCAGTGCACAGCGTGAAATAAAATATTCTAATACTACTTGCATTTAAAGTAATACGATGCAGTTAGGAACCTTTAAGGCCCTCATTACAAAATAGCGTGTTCATAAATAAACAATACATTAGCTGATGTAGTCACATCTGGCGTAATATGTTTAATTAACAATGAAAAATAATTACCAATGAATACAAGACAGTTACACAACTAGCATGTCAATGTTTTGTTTATAAAAATAATATATTAAGTATTTCTCATTTTATTTTCAATTAATGTCGTGTATTTTAACTTGAAATATTCAGTTAAATCACTTATCTGTGATATAAGAAATTGCACGATTATAATAAATAGTGCAAAGGACGTTTATACCAATATAAAAACCTAATAAGAAGACATTTGTTTAATGTGTAGTGTAATTATTTTGATTTTAAGTAAAGTTTTAGAAATGTATTGGCTGAGCGCTGGCAAGTCGATTAGAACAGCTCACATGGGGAAGTTGATGACGTAGGGAAAAAACCGGCAGTTTTTGTGTGGCAATTGCCAAGTGTGGTTGCTCGTCGTAGACTGCACCAAGTTCTATCGAGTGCTACTGTGTGTTGTGAATATTATCCGGTGGAACAAGGTGTGCATCGCACTAAATTAAAGTGACTGTGTTTTGTTAATGTAACACGTGTCGTCGCATAGGCATGAACATGAACGATGTTTGAGAAAGGCACATGGTGTGAAAACAATTTGCGACAAATATTCATTTTGTCTGGGGGCTCACGAGCTATGACTTTATTTGATAAATGTGTCGACGTACAGGCGTATCAGCCACAGGGTTTTAATATGGTGTAATAAACAACATAAAGTGAACTTTCACGTATTTTCAAAAATAGTAGTTAGTACACCCTTTTCTCACATGAACTTGCTGTATGACGATTTTTTTTTTTTTTTTTTTTTTTTTTTTTTTGTTAATCATATGCAGGGAATGAAAGCTGCGAGCGTGTGATATCATCCCCTAGAAAACGAGTCAAACAGTAGCAATCACAGTTCCAGTGTTTTTGCGTGTTTAGGAATTTGGTTCGCAGTTGGTGGTTGTGAGTTTTAAAAATTAAACTTTCCCTATTTAAACTCTCACCCCGAACTTCATCCTCGCACACATCATACCCAAATGGCATTCACGTAAAATTAAGTAGTACTGGATACAAACATAAGAAATCGCTCCTGGCATGCTTTAAGGCACTTTTCAACTGCCTGTAGTTATGTCTTTTGGGTAAAAATAATAATAATATAAAGATTAAAAAATTATTGACGACACGATTACGACTCTACTATTGTGATAATATCTATGCACCCAACACGGAATATTCCTTAACAAACAGCCAAAATCATTTGATGTTTGAGTTTAGATTTGACAAACATATTCTTTTTGAACTTTTACCTCTTTAAGCTATTATTTTAATATCCCTCCTACAACTATCTTTTTCTACTAAAATATTATCACCTGTCTTGCTTTGGTAGTTTGTCTTTATTGTCTTTGCCTATACTTGTTACGAATGACGTAGCGTACGTTTGGCGTTTGGAAAACAGTCACGTGATATCTCTCGCCCGAAACTCTTCTGCATACACCATCTTGCTTTGTGTATTTGATTGTTTTCTTATTGCAGCTCCATTTTTGTCATTTGAAAGGAATGGCGCACTTCATAATATCAAAATCTTGTCATTCTTAGAACAACGAATTATATTCTAATATCTAAAAATGTCGTGTTAGAAGATAACACCTGCCCTCGGTGGTAGGAGAATTATGGATTACTCTCGCAGCTGATCGAGGTAGCGTAATCGGCGGCGAATTAGTATTTAGACGGTGGTTTGAAACTTGCTGGGCGCGATGACTCAGAGCGCTCGGTCAGAGGGTTGCCGAGGTGGTAGCTCAGTGTGCTCGACGCCCTCTGTACTGAAACGATCAGATTCAAACAAACCAACGTCCGCAAAGGACCGATCGAACTAAAGAACCGCCGCGGCGGAGTGGCCGAGCGCATTGAGGCGCTATTCTGCGACGAGCGAGGCCGTTCCCCGTCGGGGGCTCGAATCCCTCCTTGGGCATTGATGTTTCTGCCGTCTTTAGTATAAGATAGTTAATAAGTAGTTTGTAAGTTTAGGAACTGATGAACCCGCAGTAAAGCTCCATAAGCTTTATAAACATTTGAAGCTAAAGAACCAATAAAAAGAGCGAAAACGAAACAGGGCTCAACGCCATCTGTAATAAAACGATGAAAATTCTCAAATAACAACCCAGGACGAACATGAGTAAACGACCGCATAGCTTCGAGCTACCTGTAGAATATACAGGGTGTTTCACTAAGTGTGTTTGCCTCTGTAACTTATAAAATAATTGGTGACAAAAAATTTTAATGCTGTAGGTCAACATAAGAAATGTTACACTTTCTGCGGAGCTATGAACATAGTTTATTGTATCATTTTCCAAAGAGTTACAGCACAAAGATATATTTTTAATGGAACAATAGTTTTTTTTTCTATCGTGCATGGGATTCGTTGAAACCAGCTGCATCCAAATCAATTTAAACTATATTCCTATCACTGTTAGTTTGGGAGCTACAACCCTTCAAAGTTTAGGGGGCGGAAGCTACGGCAGCGTAGCTCAATGGCTGGTTGTCATGAGACAGTGGGCCGTGCCCCAGGGGATAGCCACTCGGCCAGTCAGGTACGCTATCGCAGCCTCCGCCCCCAGAAATTTGAAGAGTTGTAGCTCCCAAACTAACAGTGATAGGAATGTAGTTTAAATTGATTTGGACGCAGCTGGTTTCAACGAATCCAATACACGATAGAAAAAAACTATTGTTCCATTTTAAATAAATATATCTTTGTGGTGTATCTCTTTTGAAAATGATACAATAAACTATGTTCATAGCTCCGCAGAAAGTGTAACATTTCTTGTGTTGACCTACAGCATTAAAAGTTACAGAGGCAAACACGCTTAGTGAAACACCCTATGTATAAACCACCAGGGCGAGTTGGTTCCTTTTGCTTTTTTATGTTGCTTCCTAAAAAGTATTCGCACACTCTTGTTAATTGAACTTAGCCATATTTTGAAAGATTCCCAGTTGTTCAAAGGTAACAGCACGTTCTCTGTGTAGTGCAATTCTTCTGTTTTGTGAACATACCATGAAATCGATACCCACGAATAGCAAAATAGACTTCTTTATCACATGTACACAAACTGGGTAGATGCTGTTACAGTGACTGCTGTAAATGACGCAATGGAAGTAGTAAGTTCGTATATAGATTAAGAACTAGAGTTATGTGGAATTCAGTATCATTACACTTATTCCGTTTCTTATTTTAGCCATAAAAGTAACCTTATCCTTTGTAGAATAATTGCTTTTTATTTTAGCGCAGAACAAATTAACCTGAAGAAGCGTCCAGAGCAACCACGCCAAAGACATTTAGTAGACGCACTGATTCTAATTGATGACTTTCAACATATTCCATAAATAGTGAATAAGTACTTAGAAAAACAGAAGCAACGTAATTGGTTGCAGTATACACACTTCCCTTTCGTTTCATTAAGGAACTATAGCAGCTACATTTATATATGAAACTACCAGTGTCAGCACGTTGTTTGGAATTTTCATTGTTTTAGTATCCTCCCAGTTTATGTGCATATGCTTCAGAAGATCATTCATTGTTCAATTCGTTGTAACCTATTGCACGGCATGTTCACCAAACAGGAAAAACGCACATTTCAGAAGGAGCACTCTACTATTGCACTCTACTGTAACCATTGCAGATCAAAGCTCCATTTCATTAATAAGCGTGAAACCCTTATAGGAACCAAGAGGGAAAGAAATCGGTAGGTGGGATTACGAACTAGCGATCACATGCATTCCGACCTAACAAGCTGCCCACTACACTACGGCGAACAACTACGAGGTAGTTCCTTAACTATCTTAATATTTATGGCATTTTTAGATTATGTTAGATTAGATTATAATTTACTAGCTTATATGCCCGTGCTTCGCAACGGTTGTTAAAGAAGGGCCTGTGTAGATCATGGTTTTTAGGGTTTCGGACCTAGGTCAGCAAAAACAGAATCCTTGTTGGATCGTTCTGTCAATAAACTCAGTTCTCCTAGCTAAGATGTCAAATTTAAGTAGAAGTAATTGTCAAAAACAATGAATATTCATAACGTTTTTCATACAAAACGTGAAATTAAGTCCGTACTCCGGAACGATATAAATTCAATGTTATGTTGTGTTCATAAAGTTAACATTGCGGTGTGTAATTCTCTGTTTGAAGTAAACTTCTGAAAACACTTCTATCGTTGAGATGAGAAATAGTAATAATTAAATCACCCACACCAACTAATCGAAGTATGACTGTGACCGTTGTGTAGCGCTCTATTATTCATTTGTTAGCCTATCTGCATTTTCAACTTTGTCTCTGTCGATGGTCGGTAAAGTATTGAGGAAAACGCGCCGAGAAGTTAAAAACTTATATATTTGATATTATACGTCGTTATTCTCAATTTTGTTACACATTGCAACAGCAGCGCCGAAAGCAGCTGGCAAATTACATTTCTGAAATCGATATTGGATAAGTGTGAATATTGATTTGTAACAGTTTTCACTAATATCTTCTTGAATAGGAATTTGGAACGAATTGTAAGACTGTGTGAATCATGGGACTCTATACAAAAGAGTTTCGCGTGAAAGTGCTGGTCATAATGACATGTGACAACAACGGATGTATCTGATTCGGTAAAATTTTACTTTCTATCCTGGCGGCCTCGTGTTTTTATGTTGGCAACAGCAATAGTACGATATAAAATCGTTGCAAAGATGACCGAACCACATAGATTGTAGATAAATACTGCTGTTCTTGCTGTATGCTTGATTTCACGACAAAATATTTGCGTGTCACGCGATTGGCTTATGACGCTGTCACATGATTCTCGTTATTCAACATCTGTTGCCAACATAATCACAGGAGGCCGCCGGGATATGAGTAGGACTACGTCGCATAGTTTTTCTTGACCCAGCCACTCCTTATTCTGTGACCCAGCTGTCAAACGATAACACCTTTCACATCAGATAGTGTCGCGGCATTGATCTCTATAGCCGCGGTGAAGTAGCCGAGCGGTCTAAGGCGTCTCGCTGCGGAGCGCGCGGTTGCTCGCGTGGAGGTTCGAGTCCTCCATGGGGCATGGGTATGTGTGTTTGTCCTTAGGTTAATTATCTTGGTTTGAGTAGTTTGTAAGCTACGGACGGATGACCACGCAGTTTGGTCCGATAGATTTACAAATATTTGATTTTTGATCTCTATACTCTCTGGATGTTGAACTTCAGTTTTCTTAGCATGCCAGCCATAGATATTCATACTTAGTTTCTTGCCAAATTCAAACTTGGTTGCTAAGAAGCATTTAAAGAAAAAGAGAAGGAAATATGTTTCGATTCCGTTCCCATATCAGCCTACAACATCGAATATGGAATTAAATTCCAAATCAAGAGGTAAACAAGCAATTCTTTGTCACGTAATAACCGATGGAAACTCGTTTGCCAAATTTAAACATGGCGGACAATGTGAATTCGTTTTATTGCATATTTTGCGAATTGTTGCTCGTCACACACACCCACTGCCACGCACCGCGACCAAACTCCCTTACTAACATCATTAGACCAAGGGCTATCTACCACCACAACCACCAGTGGGTGGCAGTATGTGGTCATGGAGAAAAGTCTGTCAGCACGTCCACAAACAAGCCTTTTATATATAGATATAGATTGTACTTAGAATGACATGTTTTAATAATTCTTAAGTGCACAATTGTTTGGAAATGACAAGGCGTAAATTATAACAAGAAAATCATAAAATACAGAAAGCAAGCTGGCGTATACCAGAAAAGAGTTCTGGGCGAGGAATGTCACGTGATACTTTCGAACGCCTGAGTTACGTAAAGTCAAAAGTGTCGGCAAATCGCCGTTATTTTTGCAAATATCTCTGTAACGGTTACAGTTACGAATACAACGTAAGAGATCAAAGTTGTAGAAAGTTTTTCTCCTCTACAAATTCGTTTATTCAATTTTCGTGTCAAACGAACGGTTTATTTTCAATTACATTTTCTGTTGACAAAATGCCATCACTAACGGCTTCTTATGCATTACTTGCCTAATTTTTTCCGAAATATTTGAAGAAGGGAGGTTCTGGTCACTGGCAGCCAACTGTTCCGTCTGTAAAATTTGGTGTCGATCGGTTGAACGGTTCGACCTAAACAGTGGAATTACGTTACAGACAGACAGACGGACAGTTAGACATTATTTTTTCCATTGTCTCCGAAACGAAGAGAGATAAGAAAAAAGAACCATAAGAGAGGAAAGTTGTAGAGAATTTTCTGCTCTACAAATTCTTTTAGTCATCTTTCGTGTCAGATAAACGGTTAGCCGTTATTTACATTTAAATTTCGAGCTGTATAAAAGGCGATCGCAAAGGCCCACTTTTAGTGTTACTGCCGTAACCGAAATCTGGCAAAAAATAAAGTAAAATAAAACAGTTGCTCAAATATTTCGATATGAAACAATTCTGTATATAAGTGTCACATAGTTGCAGACGACAATCTATCAAAGAAGAACTTCGCAGATGATGTGGGAAAAGTTTTAACTTCTTCAAAATTAAAAACGAGGTGTACATATACATATATAAAATTATTGTACAAATTTCTAATTAACAGTATGAACTTTAATTACCTACTAAGTAAAAAACAATTTCTCTTGTCCAATTTTAAGCAATAACAAGGACCCACTCAAGATGTTACACCTGTAGCGAAACATATATGTGTATATAAAACAAAAACGAGTATTTCACTCAAGGCAGTTTCTCATTGAGAAACAAAATGTTTATAAATCAAACAAAGAACAAGATGTCTTCATCTTCATTATGAGTAAATCGTTACTGAACTGTCGAGGTTATTGCAATCTAGTTGGTGACCAACATTCGCACCCAAGAAGTTGCAATGGGACAGCTGTAGAGACAAAATTTAGAGAGAAATTTAGCCGTAGAGACCAAATTTTGTAGAGACGAGAGATACATCCAAAAAGTACCTGAGAATCTAGGGAATAAGCGCTTTTGTGGAACTGAGAGCTAGTCCCAACAAAAGACTTGACTCAGACCTCTTCAAACAAGTGATACGTGTGATGGGTCTACAAAATAAATTGTTTTAGTCATTTTATGTATAATTTAAAACGAAATGTAACAGAAATAGCTTGGTAACTTTACTGATGGTTTTTTTCTTTAACATTTATCTCAGCTTGACCATCTCACTTCCTTTGATAGTCGATAAAAGATTACCCTAATCATGGGCTAACGAAGTCGTAAATTCATGTTGTATTTTCACTGGTTACGGCACTTATTCACTATCGTCTTCTTGCTAAAGATAGTTAAGTATTATGTTGAAACTATCTTTTCTGAGAAAGTCTTTTTTATGATTTCATTTTATTATTTTGTTATCAAAGATATTCTTTTTATACAGGCAGTTAGACATGCACCCATAAAGATTTCCAGTCGTTTGTGATAATTTATTTTCTCTTTAGTAGAATGATTTTACGAGTATATTACATCCCAATAGGCGGGTCGCACGGATAATTTTAAGAACTGTGAAAAAGACATTCTACTACAAAGTAGCAGCCACCATGCAAAGGTCGTGAGAATCGAAATGAGAGGATTCGTTGTCGTACTTATCTCTATCTACACACAAAAATGTGCAGCATCACCAGGATTTATTGACATTGCAATCGGGACCGTTATTGGAAATAGAAGCCAAAATGGATGGGTAAATCAATTGGAAATGGGTTATTAGGCTTTTACAGATTTTTTATTGTGAGGCTACTAGCTTTAATAGCCGTGCTTTTAATGGTTTTATTGTGCGAATAGTTATGATCATCAATATAGACATAAAAAAACTTCCCAGTTTTATGTTACAATTACTAGAACAGGGAAAACAAAACCTCACATTTTTACAGCACACCTTGGGACTTTTTTCTCGCAGCGAGCAGAATAGAATTTCTTTTAAACATGGTTATATTTCATTGAGAGTTTTTTGATGGAAAACAAAACCCTTGTAGCATGACCATACTTTAATGACAGAAATTACATGTGAAATTTGAAGAAATATGTAATTATCATTATGCGCGAGGCCGTTCTCCGTCGGGGGTTCGAATCCTCTCTCGGGCATGGATGTTTGTGCCGTCTTTAGTATAAGGTACTTCATAAGTAGTTAAGTCCCATAAGATCTATAAACATTTGAACATTTTGTAATCATCATTCGCTGGGAACGGTGCTCCTGCACAATGGTGGATTTGTCCTTAAAAATGAAGGCAAATTATTTATTTATGAGCCTGGTAATACTTCGCGAATGGATGACGGAAGTTATGCCAAATCCCTCGAAAAAGAAGCTACCTCAAAAGTTCTGTTAAACCCTCGTTATTCGATAATATTCGCCCCAAATGATGTCTTCTGGAAGGAACTGTTGTACTTCTGTATGTTATGCACATTCCTGGCTATTAAAATTGCTACACCACGAAGATGACGTGTTACAGACGCGAAATTTAATAGACAGGAAGAAGTTGCTGTAATATGAAATGATTAGCTTTTCAGAGTATTCAAACAAGGTTGGTGCCGGTAGCGACACCTACAACGTACTGACATGAGGAAAGATTCCAACCGATTTCTCATACACAAACAGCAGTTGACCGGAGTTTTGATGCCTCGTGTGAGTGGAGAAATATGTATCATCACCTTTCCGACTTGTAGCCTATCGCAATTGGAGTTTATCGTATTGCAACATTGCTGCTCGCGTTGTCGCAATCCAATGACTCTTAGTAGAATATGGAAATGGTAGGTTCAGGAGGGCAATACGGAATCCCGTGCTGGATCCCAACGGCCTCGTATCATCAGCAGTTGAGATAGGCATCTTACCCGCATGGCTGTAACGGATCGTGCAGCCACATATTGATCCTTGAGTCACCAAATTGGAACGTTTCAACACAATCATCTGCACAAACAGTTAGACGACATTTGCAGCATCATAGACTATCAGTTCGGAGACCATGGCTGCGGTTACCCTTGATGCTGCATCATAGGAGTGCCTGTGATGGTGTACGCAACGACAAACCCAGGTGCACGAATGGCAAAACGTCATTTTTTCGGATGAATCCAGGTTGTGTTATCATGACATCGCAGTGTTTGGCGACATCGCAGTGAACGCACATTGGAAGCGTGTATTCGTCATCGCCATACTGGCGTATCACCCGGGTAATAGTATGGGGTGCCATTGGTTACACGTCTCGGTCACCTCTTGTTCGCATCGACGGAACTTTGAACAGTGGCCGTTATGTTTCAGATGTGCTACGACCCGTGGCTCTACCCTTCATTCGATCCCTGCGAAACCCTACATTACAACAGGATAATGCATGACCGCATGTTGCAGGTCCTGTACGGGCCTTTCTGGATACGGAAAATGTTCGTCTTCTGCCCTGGCCAGCACTTTCTCTCGCCAATTGAAAACGTTTGGTCAATGGTAGCCGAGCACCAGGCTCGTCACAATACGCCAGTCACGACTCCTGATGATCTGTGGTATCGTGTTGATGCTGCATGGGCATCTGTACCTGTAAACGCCAACCAAGCTCTGAATCAACGCCCAGGCGTATCAAGGCCGTTATTAAGGGCAGAGGTGTTTGTTCTGGGTACTGATTTCTCAGGATCTATGCACCCAAACTGCGTGAAAATGTAATCACTTGTCAGTTCTAGTATATATTTTTGCAATGAATACCTTTTTATCATCTGCATTTCTTCTTGGTGCAGCAATTTTTAATGGACTCTATTGAAAGAACTGCCTCAACCGAGGATCTTGGCCAGAAACCAATGATGCCAGTGGCTCTGGTGGTGGTGTCTAGTAATTTGACCTTGCCACTTTGACGTTGCCGAAATACCAATGCATTGTTCTAAATGTTCTAATGTTTGTAAATCTATCGGACCAAACTGCGTGGTCATCAGTCCGTAGCTTACAAACTACTTAAACCTAGGTAAACTAACCTAAGGACAAACACACACATACACCCATGCCCAAGGGAGGACTCGAACCTCCACGGCGAGCAACCGCGCGTTCCGCAGCGAGACGCTTTAGACCGCTCGGCTACTCCACCGCGGCCCAATGCATTGTTATTTGACACACATAGCTCATTGTTCCAAAGCCGACTGATGCATGCGCTGTGTAATCGACTACTGGGTCGTATCTGAACGCCAAACGTTTTGTCGACGATAGAAATTATATTGTATGTAAATTGCATCTGAGCGAGTCGAACACGACTGTACCCGTTATTCCGTTGTATCGCGCTTGAGAATTTCTTTCTCGATTTACCTAAAATCGCTGTTCACGATCTACGTCATTCTGATTGACTCTACGATCACGTAGTAGGATTGCGTTACGCCTTCGTCGACCGATATTACGATGTCGCAGTGGAGGCATTAAAAATATAAACCACGATCTATAGTCTATTTGCTTGCAAATTTCAAAAATATTTCGAACTGACGTCAATTATATCTCCCCTACGCTCCAAAGATATGCTCACCGTCGATAAGACCGTGGAGGTAAGAATAATACGGAGGGGCATCTAAAGAAACATCGTTTCGTGTTAAATGTCTGCCTGCTTTAACGTTGTGTGCGTAGGCTTGTCGCTAGTTTTAGGAAAGATTTGGTACTATAATGGTGAAGCTTCATTTTTACGACTTGATTCCAGCCATCGAGAAAGTACTTTCAGTTTTTCTCAAGTTCTGATAATTTCCGGTAGATATTCCAATTGCTCCTTGGCTTCAAGCAATGCCTGTTTTCAGCATAGATAACGCCATCTCTCTTCCATCTGGCGTATTGGTTGGCTCTGTTACATCGTATTTGGTCGCTAGGCGAGTTGTGAATGAGTAAACTCGTTGTTGGAGAATCTAGAAAATAATACGAACGGAAGCGTACTTTCAGTTTCCCTCAAATTCTGCCATTTTCGTGTAAATTTTCTTTGATTCAAACCTTGTCCACAGAATTGCGAACAGAACAAAGAAAACATCAGCCAAATCGATAAAGCCATTCTCAAGTGACGACCTTTCATACATGCGACAATTCATTTTTATTAATATACATTAAGGATATACTTGTTTGGTGGAGAACTTGAGTGTAACAAATGGCTCACGGACGTGAGTACTGAGAGGACTCGGCCTCAAGATTAAAAATTAATGAAAGGAGGAAAAGCGAATTATACTGTAACGGATATTAATGATACACACTGTAACGGATATTAATGATACACACATAAAGTCTAGCCTGCGTATCTGCCGTTTGGGCTGAAATGTAACTTATTAGAGGATCACCACAGTTTCTTCACAACATAATACGTAAATCATTCCAAATGATGCACTACTTTAACTGTCAGGAATAAATGGCAATAGGCACTCAGTTTCATCTAAATAACTGTATTGCATAATAATTCATAAATACTTCACAAGAAGAGACGAATTATTTCTCCATAATATAAGAGAGAGAGAGAGAGAGAGAGAGAGAGAGAAGGTCACGTAACAAAGACGTAACAAATATTACAAACGAATTGTTACACTGTATATCCTCGTATATTGTCCTAAGTACATACATACATAAATACATAAACTTTTTGTCAAGCATAAGGGACTTAACTGCGGGGTCATCAGTCCTTAAACTTACAAACTAGTTACTAACTACCTGATACTAAAGATGACACAAACATCCATGCCCGAAGGGAGGGGGGGAATTCGAACCTCCGACGGAGAATGGTCTCGCGCATCGTAGTAGCATAGCGCCCCAATGCGCTCGGCCGCTCTTCCGTGGCCTATTGTGTTAAGTATAAAGTCTAAAAAGCGTCTTTGTCGCAGAAACTGAAGTGATGGAAATATGTACAATACAAAAGACACCTGTGCTATGTTCTCTCTACGGTGCAAAGTGTCATTCGCCGTGGGTACAATGGTCGCGAACGTACGGTGCGGGTTGCCATAACCAAGGTGTCCAAGATGTTTGGATTTTCCAGGTAATCTGAATCGATCGTTTGATTCGTGTGAAGGGAAATTATAAATCATTGTCCGATAAGTTTCTAAGTGTTCAAATGTGTGTTCATTTACCATAACTGGTGGTTGTTGAAAATGATCGCCGAGACAAATAATAAAACGACATAAAGTCATTACAGAACTGAAGTTGGTCTCTTGAACCCTGTCTGTAGGACTGAAGACACGACCCCTTGTTTCACCAAGCATCGCCAAAGGCCGCTTTGTAAAGACGAGGATAACACGTCACATCTTACCTGGCCACCAGTCAGCGCATCTGAACATTATTACAGTTCCAGCTGCCACTAATGTCACGTCGTTCACAGCTCTAAGTTCAGGGTGTCTCACGAAAGACGCCTAGGAGAGACGCTGCGCGTTTGCCGGCTGCTGCCGCTCGCCGCTGCCGGTCGCCGCTATGCGTGTTCTGGGACACTTGGCAACAGCGCCGAGTCCGACCCTATTGTCGTCAGGTAGAAACACCGTGCACTTGTGTCCTGCACTGCGTGACAGAATGTTCGGATGTTTTGTTTTGAGTTTGCTGTCGAGTTTCCTTTCAGTATGGTACACACGAAGGATTAACGAGTGTAATTTTTTTTTTTTTTTTTTTTTTTTTTTTTTTTTTTTTTTTTTTTATCGAACTATGCAAAACAGAATCGTATGTGGAATGTCGGCTAGAATTCATACGGATTTTTGATGATAGGATAGTTGACTGGCCTCCGCGTTCTCAAGATTAAATCCCTGTGACTTTTATCTTTGGGTAATGTTAAAAGTCAAGAGTTGGAAGACAGGATTCGACTAGTCATTTCCCAGATTTCGAAAGTTGAAATTCGTCGGGTGTTCGTAAATGTGTTCAAGCGATGTCCGCGAACGCCTGGCAGGCGTTTTTCGTGAGACACCCTGTATCATAATTTAATTTGCCTGTAACTTAATTTGTCAGTCAGTTTGGTCATTTTCATTATTACTTCTATTTTAAGAGGTTTATTCTCGAGTACTTGGCAGATTCCTGAGTGCTACTGTTTCGATAGTTTATTCTCGCGTATTTGATAAGTACTGTTGGACGTCAGGCGCAGTCAGCAGAATCAGCAGAGTTACAGCTAAGTAGGAGCGAACTATTTTGACTTATCTGTGGGCTGAGCAGTGTTAAATTTTTATGTATTCGCGCTAGTAACAACTTGATAATTAACTCTCTACATTGTTGATCTGTTAGGATAGGTAGGATGTGTGCTGTGTACGGACGCAGGAGGAGCTGGCCGCTGTTCGCGAACAGCTGAGCATGCTGTTGGCCGCGGTCAGCCGTCTTCAGGCTGCTGCCTTGGAGTCTTGCGGCTGTGTGGGTTCTGGTGCGCCGCATGGGACACAATAGGTGTTCATGCTTCACCCACGGTCCCTACTGTCGGGACATATTCGCTTGTACCGGACGCGGTTGGGCCGCCCTCTCCTCAAGGAGTGTGCAGGGTTCAACGGCGTTCGCGTCGCTCGGGACGGAGGATCAGTGGAGGCTGGCCATGCGACATCCCCCGTTCTAAATGTGAGGACATGTGGCCTCTCCTTCTGCAGGGTCCGAGCAGGTGCACGGGGGGAGGGGTTTATGGGTGATTGGGAGCTCCAAGGATATGTGGGTGATAAAGCCCCTTAGGGAAATAGCGGAAAGGTGGGGGAAGGCCAGTGTGCACTCTGCTTGCCGAGTGCTCTCATCCAAGATATGGAAGAGGCCCTTCGGACAGCGATAAAGATCGCGGTCCTAGGGTTTGGAGTCGAGTGGAAGTCTTAAAACAGACGCTCAGACGATTCTGCGGAGTTATGGGGTGTAAGTTTCTCGAACTCCGTCAACGAATGGAGAAATGTAGGGTCCCACTGAATAGGTCGGTGTGTACTATACGTAGGAAGCGGCTACAAGTGTAGCGGAGTAAGTGTGGAGTGCACATTGGGGTTTTTTTAAGGTTAGAAAATTCTCTCCCTAGGCCCGACAAGACGCCTCCTCAGCCGCAACAAAGTGTAATGTACTACGAATACATAGAAAGAAATATCCTTTATCATTTAGCTACACAAAGCAGATCAGCAACTGAAAGCAGTTAATTCCATTAATTATCTGGGATTAGGCATTAGGAGTGATTTAAAATGGAACGAATATATAAAATTAACTGAGAATTCTAAGAAAATGTAGTCCGAAAACAAAGGAAGTACGTTACAGTGCACTTATTGTCCCACTGCTTGAATACTATTCACCGGTGTGGGATCCGTGCCAGGTGGGGTTGATAGAGAAGGTAGAGAACATCCAACGGAGAGCAGCGCTCTTCGTTACAGGATTAGTTAGTAATCGTGAAAGCGTTACGGAGATGATGATAAACTCCAGTGGAAGACTCTGGAAGAGAGACGCTCTGTGGCTCGGTACGGCCTTTTGTCGAAGTTTCGAGGACCTTTACCGAGGAGTCTTGCCCCCTTCTACGTATATATCGCGAAGAGATCATGAGGATAAAATCAGAGGGATTAGAGCCCACACAGATGCATCCGATAATCTTTCTTTCCGCGAACAATACGAGACTGGAATAGGAGGGAGAACAGATAGTGGTACTCAGGGTACCCTCCGCCACACACCATCATATGGCTTGTGGAGTATGGATGTCGATGTAGATTGATCTTTCATTGTCCATTTCGATAGAAGTTCTGCATCGTTGCTATCCATCCCCACCATCGCCATCTCAGATTGCCACTTTCCTGTAAAAAGAATGGTATCGCATACGTTCACCTTTAAGGCCATACAGGACCTGTACGTAGCCACTGTGAAACACGTGTATTGACTTCAACGTATATTGAATGCCAACTGCTTTCCCAAAGTAAGCGTTTAAAATATGTTTCCGTGCTTTTGGTTACCCACTTGTTTGTTCACAATCCGCCTCAATACCGAAAAAAATAGTACACCGGGAGGGACAACGTCGATTTCGATCTGATGACGGCAGATGCCACCTGCAGGATAGCAGATGGTGAGATGGTGGTTTGAATGTCGTCAGCCAACAGACAGCGTAGAAACTCAGCTGTCAGAGCTCTCATGTAATGTCGGATGTTTACAGCCTCAAATTTCAGTGCCTATTCTGCGTGTGAAGCAAACAGGTGACAAGCCATTTAGAAGAAGTCTTGCGTCCTACAGGCAACGGAGAGAGCTTGAGAAGTGTCAAATTGTGACCTTTTCAGTGGCGGGATGGTCCTTTCCGAGAACTGCCACACATGTGGCAGTTGTGAAGTGACATTTGTATAAGAAATGCTGAACGACCACATAGCACAGACGTTCGTCAAGATCGTTGTATTTCAAGGGGATCAGTGGCAGATGGTGCAGCAAGCTCGTCACAGATAAGACGTTTTTAAATCTGCATCCACAGATATACTCCGCTATCCACCGTAAAGTGCGTGGCGGTGGGAACACTGTATCACTACTAGGTATTTACTTTCCTGTTCCGCTCCCAAATAGAACGAGGGAAAAAATAATGTCTACATGCCTCCGTAGGAGCCCTAATTTGTGATCACTACGCGAAATGTAAGTAGGCGGCAGCAAGATCGTTCTACACTCAGCTTCAAATTCCGGTCCCCTAAATTTCCTCAACAGAATTTCTCGAAAAAAACGTCCTTTCCTTTAACGGAGTATTTCCGTGAGACTGCTGCACTGGTCGAACCTATACCAGCAAAGAACCCAGCTGGTCACCTCTGAACTGCTTCTATGTCTTCCTATAAACTGATCTGATGCGGGTACCAAACACGTGAGCAATACTTTTCTACATCTACATCTACATACATACTCTGCAATTCACCGTAAGGTGCATGGCGGAGGGTACACTGTACCACTACTAGTCATTTCCTTTCCTATTCCACTCCCAAATTGCACGAGGAAAAAAAGAATGCCTATATGCCTCTGTACGAGCCCTAATTTCTCTTGTCTTTGTGATCATTACGCGAAATGTAAGTAGGCGGCAGCAAGATCGTACTACACTCAGCTTCAAATTCCGGCCCTCTAAATTTACTCAAAAGAAATTCACGAAAAGAACGTCGTCTTTCTTCCAGCGATCCACAATTGAGTTGCCGGAGCATTTCCATGACACTCGCGCATTCGTCGAACCTACCGGTAACAAATCTAGCTGCTCGTCTCTGAACCGCCTCTATGTCTTCCTTTAAACTGATCTGCTGCGGGTCCCAAACACTTGAGCAATACTCAAGACGTGGTCGTACAAGCGTTTCATACGCGGTCTCCTTTACAGGTGAAGTACATTTTCCTAACATTCTCCCAATAATCCGAAGTCGGCCTTACTCACAACTGTCCTTACATGTTCGTTCTACTTCATATCGCTCTGCAATGTTACGCCTAGATATTTGAACGACGCGACAGCATCAAGAAGCTCACTACTAATACTGTATTCGAACATTATGGGATTGTTTTTCTGCTCATGCGCATCAACTTACATTTTTCTACATTGAGAGCTAGCTGCCATTCGTCGCACTAACTAGAAATTTTGTCTAAGACATCCAGTATGCTTTTACAGTCAGTTACAGTCGACACCCTCCCATACACCACAGCATCATCAGCAAACAGTCGCAAATTACAACTTACTCTGCCTCCCCTGGGGCACGCCTGACGATACACTCGTCTCTGATGAACACTCGCCGTCGAGAACAACGTACTGCGTTCTATTACTTAGGACGTCTTCCAACCAGTCACAAATCTGTGAACCTATTCCCTAAGCTCGTATCTTCGTTAGCAGTCTGCAGTGTGGCACCGCGCCGAACGCCTTTTTGAAGTCGAGAAAAACACAATCCGCCTGTTGACCTTCATCCATGGCTCGCAAGATGTCATGTGAGAAAAGGGCAAGCTGAGTTTCACATGAACGATGTTTCCTAAACCCGTGCTGATTCATGGAAAGAAGCTTGTCCGTTTCAAGGAAATTTACTATATTCGAACTGAGAATATGCTCCAAAATTCTACATGAAACTGAAGTCAACGATATTGGCCTTTAATTGTGTGTGTCAGTTCTCTTTCCTTTCTTATAAACGGGAGTCACCTGCGCTTTTTTCCAATCACTAGGAACTTTGCGCTGAATTAAAGATTCGCGATAAATGCTAGCTAAGTAGGGGGCCAACGCCGCAGAATATTCTTCATAAAACCGAACTGGTATTCCATCCGGACCAGCAGAATTTTTCGTATTTAGCTCTCTCAGCTGCTTCTCTACACCGGAAATACTTATTGCTATGTCCCCCATTTCGGAATTAGTACGTTGATCAAATGATGGTACATTTGTACGGTCCTCCTGCTTGAAAGATTTCTTAAAGGTTAAATTTAGATCTTCAGCTTTCCGTTTGCTTACTTCTATTATTGCCGCGGAATGATCAACGAGTGACTGGACAGTGGGCTTTGAACCGCTTATCGATTTATATAGGACCAGAATTTTTTCGGGTTCTCGGAAAGATCTTTTGCTAAGGTATGGCTGTGATAATTATTGTACGCTTCGCGCATAGATCTTTGTATAGACGCACGAATCTCTACTACCTTCTGCCTGTCATCATTTGCGTGTTCTTTTTTGAATCGAGAGTGCACCAGCCTTTGCTTTCTCAGCAGCTTTCTAACATTATTATTATACCACGGTGGATCTCTTCCGTCCTTAATCGTCTTTACCGGCACATATTTCTCTAACCCTTTATTAACAATGCACTTAAATTTAGCCCACAATTCCTCTACATCCATAGTCCCGGAATTAATTGATGCCCATTCATTTTCTAAGTGCGATCTTAACATTTGCTTGTCGGCTCTTCCCAACGAAAACACGCTCCTAGCCGTCTTGATTGGTTTATGAACTTTGGTCACCATCGACGCTATGACGATATCATGATCACTAATTCCTGTCGCTATACAGACATGTTAATAAGGTCAGGCCTGTTTGTGGCTATAAGGTCTAGAATATTTCCACTGCGCGTGGGTTGCTGGTTTAACTGCTCAAGACAGTTTTATACGCGGTCTCCTTTACAGATGAAGTACGTCTTCCTAACATTCTTCCAATAAACCCAAGTCGGCTGTCCGCCTTACTCACAACTGACCTTACATATTCGTTCCATTTCATATCGCTCAGCAATGTTACGCCTAGATATTTGAACTACGTGACTACATCAAGAATCTCACTACTAATTCTGTATTACAACATTATGGGATTGTTTTTTCTACTCATGAGCTCAGAAGCAAAAACGAGCACGCAAACATCTAGCCCGTCTTCCACTCACGAGGCAGCACCGGTCAACTGGAGCGGTCAGCTGATCACTTAGAATGCCGGGCCGTGCTTGTGAGCGATCAAAGCATATTATACCTGAACCAAGTAGACGTGCCAAGTGCTGTTACAGTACCTTTGTCCACGATGACTGCACCCCCGGGCCTTATGGTTGTAGGGTGAAATAAACTAAAACTCTCTTCCACCTTTAGTGTTTGTACAGACAGCTCTGACCAGCGCTCGATAAGTGAAGAACGTTTTATATCCGTTTCTTTTCCATTCTTCCTAAAGGAAGGTATGTGTTGTTCCAACAGGATAATGATCGCCCACACACTGTCAAAGTGCTCTGAGATACTCGCTGCGAATTCGCTGGCCAGCACGATGTGCGGAGTTGTCTCCAGTCGAGCACATGTGTGATGTAATTGATAGAAAAGTGTCCCACTCACATCGTCAACCCACAACTCTTGAAGAACTAAGTGAATTGGTCGAGCAGGCGCCGAACAATGTATCCGAAGACTTTATTCATATCTATATGATTGAATTGATGCCAGAATCAGCACCTGGTTTGCCGCCCGTGGTGGCTAACCTCGGACCACTAGGAATGTTGCAATATGGACCCACACCTGTCACCTTAGGTATGTTTGATGTTTTGATTAGGAAATGTAAATAACTTCATCTACTGCTTATGCAGTGTTACAAAAAAATGTTGAGTTAATCGGAAAATTTTGTGGGTATGTCCTATTTTTCCGGTTGTGTAGGTCTTTTCTGACGTAGTATCCCCTTAGTTAATATTTAACTTATTTTATGGACTGCAGTACATTTTGTAAAAAGATATAAAATAGCCAAGATCGCTTATCATCAATTTTTATTAACGACGACCGGTTTCGCTGAACTATGTCAGCATCATCAGGTCAAATAAAATATTTTACAAGGCCATAATCTTGTAATGTCAAACAGTTGTTATATAACAATTTACAGTGCATAGGTGCACTATGTCATTATAATAAAACATAATTATCACAATGAGTGACAAAAGCAAAGTAGTGAGTGACAAAAGCAAAGTTTGCACCTATGCACTGTAAAACGTTATATAAGAACTGTTCGACATTACAAGATTATGGCCTAGTAAAATATTTTATTTGACCTGATGATGCTGACATAGTTCAGCGAAACCGGTCATCGTTAATAAAAATTGATGATAAGCGATCTTGGCTATTTTATATCTTTTTACAATATTGTAAGTGGATCGCCTCCTAAAAACGTAAACCAACTCAGCAGTACATTTTCTATCGTTCAGTACAATATGGTAACAGTCGAAGACTTCTATGATGAAACGCGAAAATATAAAAATCTAGATTTCATAGACGTAGAATTCTTTGGCGTTGCCTGTTTGTCACCTGTCAAGATATTCAGTTTTTGAGAATTTACTTGGTTATTCCATAGTACTCTTTTGTTTAGTACTTCGAGAATTCTCAGAGTTTCTGTTGTAGTATTTGACAACCAACGATAGCCGCATTCGACAATTTTATGAGGACGTTGGTCTTGAGTCTTCCAAGGTGTTCCGTCAATTAGTTTCTGATCGCATCAACATTGTTCCGCGTAATGGTAAGGAATTGTTTGTGTCGCTTCCTGCTCTATCCACACACAGCCCACGAGCATTCGCAATATAATGTAACTGGTATACATGGCAGCGGTCGCGTGCTGTAATTAATTGATCCCTTGTATGCCTTAACCACTGATAGCGACCGTCCCGTCCCCACCCTCCTACCCCTCCCTTCATCTCCTCCCCACCCTCCTAAACTAGTGGCCTAAATCCAAGGAGAGAAACAGGTAGCACTTACTTTCAGAAAATCGTTCCAGAGTTGCAAAAAGCATTAATTTTATGAATACAAGATATTAAGTAAAACCTCTATCGTGAACTGCTGGGACAAAGAATTGAGAGCCTTAAGAGATTTTGCGAATAAATCACTGTGGCGTCAGGAAACTAAGTCTGTAACACTATCGATAATTATATTTATCTTAAAAGCGATATTAAGGCAATCGGCGAGTATCTGACCCTCGAGAATAATTACAAAATTCGTTTGTTTGAAAACATCAGGGATCAAACGGCTGAAGTCACCGGTCTCTAGACTTACGAACTACTTAAACTAACATACACTAAAGACGACACACACACACACACACACACACACACACACACACACACACACACAAACACACCCACCCACCCACACACACACACACACACACACATCCCGATGCGAGCATGTCGAGAGCGGCCGCAAAACCGGCGACGTGGTGCATTATTTCGCGCAGCAATACCCGTGCAGCGAGAAAGATTCCGATATTTTGATGTAGTGGCTTACTACCAAACACAAATACAGGAAAATAAAATAGGTGTTTAACATAGCTTTCCTTGAGATGAAGAACAACAACGAAATAACTAAAAACAAAATTAGCAAATAAACAGAATCCTACGTACGAGAACCAATACTTCCGTTACAGAAGGAAGGAAATCAAAATAAGTCCATTTTACCGCGTCAGCCAATGACCATTCAAGGTTCTTGGACACAATTTGAAACGAGGTCTAGGCAATTTAGAGAAAAAAAGTGAAGCGTTCCTTATTCTTAGAAACGTTTGGGAGTTAAACTGTTCGCGTATTATGCTGTCATTCATCGGTTAGTTAAATCACCTTAAGATTAAAAGCAACTTCAAAGTGATTTAGACACCTGTATGGTGCAAAAATTGGTAGTTTATCCTTAATATTATGAGTTCATCCACCTGACCACTAAAAGAAATCCGTTAATCTTCAGTTACACGATAAATCAGTCAAACCTATAGGCCATGAATTCTATAAATATATAGGAGTAACAATTACGAGCATCTTAAATTGGAAATAACGTTTAGAAAATACTGTAGGGAAGGCGAACCAAAGACTACGTTTCATTGGCAGAACACTTAGAACATGCAACAGTTCTACTAAAAGAGCTGCCTACACTACACTTGTGCGTCCTGTCTTGAAGTATTGCTGCGCATTGTGAGATCCTCACCAGGCGAGACTGATGGAAGACTTAGAGAAGGGTAACTCGTTTAGTACTATTGCGCTATAGGGGAAAGAATGTCACAGAAATTATGCACGAGTTTGGGTGGAAATCATTAAAAGAAAGGCGTTATTTCTTGCGACCAGATCTATTTGCAAAATTTTTTAACCAACTTTTTTCTCCAGAATGCGAAGGTGTGTTGTTAGCACCCACATACATAGGGAGACGTGATCATCCTAATAAAATAAGAGAAATCAGATCGAAAACTGAAGGATTTAGGTGTTCGTTTTTTCCGCGACTTATTACAGAACGGGACTATAGAGAAATGTAAAAGTGGTTCGATGAACTGTATGCCATGCATTTCATTGTGACGTTCGGAGTATGACTGTAGACTTTGAAAGCTACATCGAAGGCAGGAAACCGAGAGGACGAGCAATAAGTACGGTCAAGCGAAGAAGATTATCCGTCTTCGTCTACATCTCCGTCCATGGAGCCATCCAGCAGAGGATTTTTATAATTGAAGAAGGAAATAAAGAAATTCGGTTACGACACTGATTCACTGTTATGCTCATCTTTCAGTAAACATGTATGCTTCTCTGAATTGTTTGGATATTTGTTAAATTTGGGCCAGTGATGAATGAAAAATTTTATTCAATATACATCAAGTAAGTATTAGGTAACGAAACAATAAAGGTGGTCGATACGTTATGTTGCTTAGGCACTAAAATATTATGATCACTGTACTGACGATATAAAATGCAGAACAGCAATGGGAAGAAAATCGTTTTTCAGAAAGAGATGTTTGTTAACGTCGGATATTAATTTAAGTTTGAGAAACTCTTTTTCTGGAAGAATTTTTGTGGAGTGTTGCCTCGTGAGAGAGTGAAACATGGACGATAAGTAGATCAGATTGTAGAAATTAGATTAAATAAATACTTTTTCCATACTGAATTTACTGAGATGTATATCACCAATATTTTCAATGACCCTCGTAGCATATGCAGCAGATTCTTCAATGTGTTTCTTCTAATTCAATCTCTCATCAGTGCTAACACCTAAAAGTTTTGGATATTCTACCTATCTGTTCAATTTCCATGTGTCACACCGTTTATTGTATGAAACTGTAAATACTGGGTTTTATCAAAATTTATTGCGAGTCCATTTGTAGAGAACCACTTAATGCTTTTCTGAAAGCGTCATTTACATTTTCATCAGTTAATTACTGTTTGTCAGGCGTGATAGCTGTACTTGTATTGTGAGCAAAATGAACTAGTTTAGCATCTTCATGAATATAGAATGGCAAGTCATTAATATATATTATGAACAGCAAGGACCCCAAGACCAAATCTTGTGGCACCCCATTTCCGACAGCTCTCAGACTTTTTTTCTTTTTTTTCGAATATGTGAATTGCTTATTTCAAATGTCATGGTACAGAAGAATGATGAAGATCCTACGGGTAAATCGCGTATGAGGAAGTACTGAACAGAGTTGAAGAGATAACGTATTTCTGGCACACCGTGTTTAAACGAAGGGATACTTTTTTGTGACACATTCTTAGACATCAAGCAATCGCAAATCTAGCATTTGAGGGAAGTGTACGGGGTGAAAATCTCAGAGGAAACCAAGAGACTAATATAGTAAACAGATTCAAATGGATGGGGGTTGCCGTTCTTATGAGAAGATGAAGAGGCTTGCACTGGATAGTGAAGGGTGGAGAACTGAAGTCTCCGAACTGAAGACACAACAACAAGTACCGTGGCAGTATATCACATAGTCATTCATATTTTGATGAAATTATCAGCACGAGAATAACCTCGAAACAGCATGTGCCCTGTTCCGTTGTAGACACAACGTACGCCATGAGCCCTGATAACGTGCTTTATATGCGATGGCATGGACGCTTATAAGGTGTGAATACCATACTTTGTTTTAGCCATCAATTCAGGTAGCAGTCTCCTTGTTCCTAGTTCATCTGAGGTAGTCAGAATTGAGTTACAGCATTCCAACCGTCGTTTCAAAATATACCAAACAATTTCGATTGGCTACAAGTCTGGCGATCAGGCGAACCTGGTTAAATGGCTGACATCCTGTGACAGGAAGAAGGCGATGTGTATTTGAATGTCGAGCAGAAACTGTATAGCTACGAGTCATACGGTGTCATTCAGGTAAGTCAAAACGGTTAGTGTGTACTGGGCACGCCACTACTGATATTCGTGCCTGTACCCAACACTACCCTGCACTATAAGGCTTTGTGTTTACACTGTACATCTTGTGCTAATGCAGACGGCAGATACTGTGATGCCGCCCTATTTTCCAGTATAGAACTTGTAAGCTGATGTTTCATGGACCTCCTTCTACAGGGTCAGTACGTTTCTCCTGTCTCAGTCCATCTTTATAAATCGAATGTTTGGTATTAATTTTATTTTTCTTGCAAATAAATAAATAAATAAGCAAAATAAGACCGTGAAAATGGAAACGAACTGACTGCAACAAAATTCTTAATAACTTTCATTTGGTTTCGACACTGACTATCGCTGTCTTCAACAGAAAGTTAACCAGATTGCGTACAGCAAATCATCATCATCATTATCATTAGAAACTGATTGCACCTTTCAGGGTTCAGTCTGAGCATAACCCCTATAACATAATTTCTCCATGATGCTCCACTCAATGATAACATCGAAATATCGTCTGATGTTAAAGCCTTTTATTTCAAAATCATTCTTCCAAGTTCTTTCTGTCTATCTCGACTCCTCTTACCCTCCGCTGCCGAATCCATGAGTCTGTTAGCTAACTCACTTGTCCCAGCATGTAACATATCCACACCATCTTAGCCTAAATTCTTCATCTGTGGTATTAATTTCCAGTTTTTCTTTAATTTGGACACCCTCCTGCTATTAGTAACTGCGATCGCCCTTGCTACTTCCATATCTGTACTCAACCTTACGTATAAGGTAACCTGTATCAACCCACCTTTCACTCCCACACAACAAAATTGGTCGAAAGGTGGAGCAGTGCACAGCTAACTTGGCACTGACTTCCATCTTGCAGATCAGATTTGATAGCTGAGCACTCACTATATTAGCTTTGCTACACTTCAGTCGAGTTCTTTCACTATGTTGCCATCCTGTGATAAAAGACATCCTAGGTACTCCAAACTGTCTACCTGTCCTATGTCCGTCCTATTTCGCACTTGTTCTGTTTAAATCTCTTTCCCACAGATATTACTTTCGTTTTGCAGATGTTGAATTTAATAACCTTTACACCTCTGATTGAGCTCTGAAATATTAGACTGCTACTTTTCAATCGAATCTGCCATCACAAATAACTCATCTTTATATCCGAGACTGCTTATTTTGTTTTCACATATTTTATTCCTGCCCTATCAGTCTACTATTTTCAAAAATTGATCCATGACTAGCATACAATAAAAATTGATAAAATTACAAGCAACATAGATCACGCCATTGTTCAAAGTTAGAAGATTTCCGACACAGTAAAAATATAGATTGCAATATTTCAGAGGCAATCCGTTCAAACATACAAAACATCAAAGATCGCTTATAATTTTTTGTTTCCGCAGATTAAATTGCACTCTCTGCATCTTTCATACCATTCACCACATCACAAATAGAAACTTTTAAAAACATACACATTCAAAACAATAATGTTGATGAACAACTATTTTAAGCCATCTAAATAAAAGTCATCTAAATAAAAATTATGAGCGTCTTGGCTGTTATCCGTAATGAACAGTTAAAAAATATGAATTCCGAAGTCTGTGTATGAGTATAGGCATATGAAGCACTGATATATTCTGCTATTGCCCCACATGGCATGTGGAGGCCAGACAGTGATTATTCCAGCCCTCTGTCAAAGGGACAGTTCCTTTAAATAATACATTTATTACCAAACGAGCTTCGGATGTTAGTTACAAGTCGACTGACAGAGTTCACTCGCAGATCAGGTCAGTAGATTACAAGTCGAGAAACTGATTATTTATTAAATCACATCAAATGAATTTCTCCCGGCAATTATGGATCTCTGTAAGCTTGCGTAACAGGATGCCAGGGCCGTGAAGCTACAGTAATTTTCGGACTCCTGGTTTCATTAATATAAAATCTTTCAATAATTCGTATTCTTAAAATTTCAAGGTGGCCGTTAGTTTGAATTCCAGTCTTCCTTCCATGAAGACCGAAGTACATTTGCTCATCCCACCGTTTTGCCGAAGAGGGTTATTCTAGGTCTCCTAACTAATGAAGGGAAGGTCCAGAAGGAATCCACGAGAGTGGTACGTGTTAAGTTGGTCACAGAGCAGCGCTTGTTGTCAGCAGAGGTGACCATGAGCCCCCGTAGTCGTACACAGGAGAGATGCCCGACAACCTAGTCGAAACCAGTCTTTAGTTGAGAGGACTTCGTGACCATCGTCAGTAAGCAGCAGCCATTATTCGAAAAGTGCGCTTGTCGATTACGTACACAGCGGTCTGTGCTCGCGCTGTTCATTATCGTGCTTACTCTGATTCGTCGTGTTAGCGTATTCACAGGCGGTGGAATTGCACCACTTTTCGATAATCGCGCTCTTAGCCCCCCCCCCCCCCCCCTGTCTGGGCTAGTCTCTTCACGCCTCAAGACTACCACTAGTTTCAGTACTACTCGGTTCATTCTCTCTTAATTCTGGTGTTGAACCGGTTATTATTCAATCGTCAATCAGTTTTCAATGAAGTATTACAGTGTCTTGACGACTTGTCACCAAATCCTCCCAATTAATTTGCTTGTAGTAAACTGTATTAACGAGCGACAGCCTACCTTTCAATTGACGTGTTCCTTTCTAAGAATACATGCAACATTTGTCGGTTATTTTCTTGGACTGTGGTTTTTACGTGTTGTCCGTTTTATTTTCGTAATTAAATAATGAAACCATGCTATATTTTATGCATCGTTATTACTGCCTCGGTCAGAAGAGCAAAAGAATCTCAGGAGAGAATTAATACACTCGAATCGTTACGCGGACATAAAAACCGACAGTGAATTTTATTGCTGCCATTTCAGCAAACCAACACTACTTCACACTTTAAATTACTAATATTTATTAAATGATTAGTTTCAGGCCAACTGCCTATCTTCAGATCTGCTAACAACAATGAAATATAACTAATAGTAAAATAGATTTAAAATTACTAGTACTGCCTGTGGTCGAAATTCGACGAGATTTGTTTGCAAAGTCATGAAAATGAAAATAAATAAATAAATAAATAATAGGAGTTTACTGAGCACTGAAAATTTATAGGTTTTATGTGAATATATTTAAAACTATATTTAAAAGTTAAGAATTGAACATTACGTAAAATTAAAAAAAAAAAAAATAAAAAAAAAAAAATTAAAAAAAAATTGGTGGCAGTGGGAATCGAATCCAGGACCTTAGGGTTGAAACTTCAAGTACTAATTGACTGAGCCTATTTTACCTGTATCAATACGCTACCTACAAAGGGTTATAATATAGTGGCAAAATTATGAAGAATTTGTAGTATCAGCCTAAAATTTCTTTTTCTTTTTGCCACTCTTAACGGCTACGTGCACACATAATTTTTTTAATTTTCAAAATTTATCACAAACCACGTTTCGAATTACGTACGTTTCAACAACGTTTCGAATTACGTACGTTTCATTGGCCTTCGGGTATGATTAATATTAAAAATCGGTACCTTCAGTTTCGTGTTAGGGTATTTATATAATGGTGGTATTTGTAAATGAAATCGGGTAAAAATAACACGAATTTTTTTTCTTCTGAATTTGTCAAAATAATTGAAACATATATTCAACAAATTTTCTGGAAAATGTTTCATAGTTCTTATCTATTTGGATATTGCGTTTTCCTTTTGTTATGACGCAACTCGCATAACGCCGACGTTTCAAAGATCAAACGTCCATCAATCAATGGAATATGTAATTTAATCTAAAAATCTCAAGATGCCTGAGCATTTTGATACTACAGTAAACCTCGTGTTAGGTAACAGACAAGTTACTCTTTCACTATAAAATATTTAATATTTTATACACTTCTAATATTTCAATATTTTATAATTTTACCTCTCTTGTACAGTCAGTTGTCATTTAATTGTTTTTAACAGATCTGAAGACGGTTACCTGCCACGAAACCGGTCATTTAAGAAATATAAGTAATGTAAAGACTGAAATAGAAGTATTTAATTCAAACTAAAGACAAATATGACTCTTCTTGATCAACCAACAATAGCTACGCACGGAAGTGATGTGATGTGACGGCTGCAAGGCACATTAATTCATCAATATGCATCGATTTAAACCGCGGAATATTCCGTCAACGGCGTATCGGGGGAGGGGGTTGGGGGACGCCAGAAGGGGCAGTCGCCCTGCCCACTTCAAACTTTCAGGGGCCAGTGAATGTTTCTGCCCACCCATATTAACTTGGTATTATTTCATCTTTAGGCAGAGTCAGTGAAAAACAGTAATTATGGGAGAGTGTGTTTGATGGCTGCCATTTTTTTCTTTCACTGAAGCAACTTCTAACATCTGCTGCATTCTGTCGTCTCCTTTCGTCCCATTTTTCAGACTGTGATTGGTAATAGGAATCAAAATCTGTACGCATCGGTAACAAATTCTAGTTATTTTGTCAAGTAGGCTTAAGGACATAAATCGTGTAAAAACACTAAAATATGAACGAAAAAGATAGAACCACTGAATTTAACATTGTAAGGCAGCTTGCTAAGGTGAATGGTTACCAGAAAAACATAGTGAATCACTTAATAAGAAAGAAACAGCGTGCGAAATCAAATAAAAATGCCACGGAAAATATCAAGAGAGTAATGGTTCCGTATTTTGGTAATCCATCTCAGAAAGTGGCCAACATAATAAAACCTAAGCTGCTTTTAAAACTAATAACACGTTACATCATGGCCGGCCGCGGTGGCCGAGGGGACTGCGGCGCGCCAGTCACGGTCTGCACGGCCACTACGGTCGGGGGTTCGAATCCCCCCCTCGATCATGGATATTTGTACCGTCCTTAGTGTTGGCTAGTTCATAAGCAGTTTGTAAGTTTAGGAACTGATGACCCCGTATTTAAGTCCCCTGAGCTATACAAACATTTCGTTACATCATAAATTACGGAATAACTTAAACCAAAAGACTGATAAATATGGTAAAGCAGGGGTTTAGAAGATACATGTAGTATTTGGAAGGCCCACTACATTGGTCAGACCGGTAGACCGTTTAAAGTTAGGTACAAGGAACATAGAGACGCCTTCCGACTTAATAATTTTGTATAAGGAACTCATTGTTCAATGGGGCGATCTAGAATTGTTTAATAATGATTTTGCAGCCAAGATCGCATTTTTCATTTATTATGTTACCGGTTTCGGCGTTCTCGACGCCATCTTCAGACCTGTCGTATTTTACATAACTTCACAACATTTTTTACATATTAAACTATTACATCCAGGTTGAGGCGTCACCAAACATGAAACTTAGACTTTGAAGTACCTCGCTTCAGAACCATTGGAAGATGGATGTATATATTTTATTTGTGACCAGAAATTTTGTTTGGTGACGCCTCAACCTGGATGTACTCTTTTAATATTTAAAAAAAAAATGTTGTGAAGTTATGTAAAATACGACAGGTCTGAAGATGGCGTCGAGCACGCCGAAACCGGTAACATAATAAATGAAAAATGCGATCTTGGCTGCAAAATCATTATTAATTAACAGTTTTGAAAAAACCGCTGTAGCTACGCATATTCGTGAAACTGGCCACCTATTAAAGCGGATTGAATATGACCATAAGATTTTGCATAGGCAGGATAAGGGAAGAAAGTTAGATCTGCTAAAACAGCTGGAGATTATAACACATAAGCTAAAAGCGACGATACATTAAATGAACAAATTCAAGGTAATAGGTGCAGCTTCTTAAATAACTTTTTGGACATATTATAACACAAGTCGTTTATTTTAAATTTCGGCCTCTTTCTTAATGTGCAAATGATTTCGTGACACTTCAGTGCACCCACTAGCTTCTGGATGATCTTTGGAATTTAGAGGTCTTTGTTTTCATGTGCATACATGCGTCCCAGTCGTGTTGTTGACTCCGTGCATTTCGGTAGTGTTATGCGCCGCCAGTGCTGGGGTCTGATCTGAATCCTGACGAAGCACAGTATGCTGAGGACCTTTTTGCGTAATCACGGTTACAAGGGAAGTAACCACGTTTTCTTTTATTACGTTTTAGATTTTTATTGTCTCAGGTTTTAAGATTCTTGTAAAGATTATCTGATGATTAGGGCTTGACCCTTGAAACGCGTCATATTTTTAGTGTCTTTACACGATTTGTGGTTGAGCTCACTTGACAAAAAAATTGAGTAACACAACCGCAACCTAACATCCATTATTGATATCATTATTGTAGTTGTCGAGACTGGTGGGGCGTTCATGGCCAGCTGCGTCGCAAGGACGCCATGCCTGGATTCAGGGGAAATATGAAATCAGTAAACAGGTTTCCTTCCCCCCCCCCCCCTTCCCCTTTTAACGAAATAGTTCATGTTTTATTTGTAAATATATCGGACCAAACTGCGTGGTCATCAGTCCGTAGCTTACAAACTACTTAAAACTAGGTAACCTAACCTAAGGACAACATACACACCCATGCCCCAGGGAGGACTCGAACCTCCACGGCGAGCAACCGCGCGCTCCGTAGCGAGACGCTTTAGACCGCTCGGCTACTCCACCGCGGCCGAAATAGTTTGTACGCCACTATACTCCGTAGTTCGAAGCTAAAACGATATTCTTAGAAAATGAATAAATACGACTTATGGCCTTCAACTAGTTTTGCACCTATTGTAAAGACGTGGCATAAAATTAAACCCCCAAGTATTTGTGAATTGAAAAGAGATAACTATAAGAGTAGTGCTATCACACTTTTACAACTCCGTTCCCATGCGTGCAACGGCACTACACGTACACGCGGAGTAAAACTGCGGCACACTGTACGCTGCAGAAAGTTTCTCATCTAGAAGGAGAACCCGGTGTCCTTACAATACACTCTTCGCTACGAGACGTGCCCCACATCGAAGTCCTGGGGTTTTTCTCTCCGCGAAATGGCGAACGAAGTAGAGGGGCGGATAGAAATTGGAGCGGAGGTAATTTAGCAGCGGGCTGATGCGACTTGGTTATCCGCGGCCTTCGCAGAGGGGCCGGTCGGAGGCGGAGGCGCTGCCGCAGCCGTAGCGGTGTTATTGGAAAGCCGTGTCGAGTGCGCGCCTCATTTACACTACTTTGCGACCGAACAAAACTGCTGAGAGGGCCCCGCGTCCGTGCGGCTCGACCTGTTGCTGCCCACAAGTAGCCCGAGCCCCCGGTTTTCCACTGTCAGGTGGTAGGGTACCTCTGTTGCTGCTCAGCGAGCACCTAAGAGTTGAGTAAAAATACTACACTCACCGTCCAAACAACACTACTCAAAACAATTAAGGGTTCAGTTAGGTTACCACAACACTACCGATATGATAACGTACATTATTCAGATACTGAGTTCAGTTTTAATTTGTTTGTCATACAGTAGGGGAGACCGGGGCACATTTTCCATAGGGGCAAGTTTTCCAACCAGCTTTAGTCTCGAAACATTCCTCTAGATGATACCACCGGCGATACTGTAGGAAGCAGCAACAAAGCACGCTTCATTTACAAAAGTTTCAATGTAGTACCAGCAGTCAGATTTCTGGCAGGGCTATTTATGTCATTTTTGCAAAGGTGACTAAACTTCCACGTTTTTATTGAAACTTAAAATAAACATACTAACGTTAAACTTATTATTTTCACACTGCACGTACTAAAAGTGGGTTTCTTTCTTCACGTAACTGTGCATTTGTTTGGTAAATAGCTTCCACGGTTAATCATGGTTGTAGTGTTACAGTTCCGAATGTGGCGACGGGGCAGTTTTCCCAGAGCATAAGGGGCACATATTCCTGCACATGTCTGGTTGGAAAACGTGCCTCGGCCTAGAACATCTCGTATTATTCCTTTAAATGTGTATTTATTGTGTAATAAAGTGTGCCAATTAGCTCTCTTTCAAATGGTTCGTTGTAAAACGTGCTTTACAGACTTAAAATGGCTCGAAATTACACACAAAAGACCGATAGAGGCTCGTACACTCCTGAAGTAATAAATGCTGCTCTATTAGCAATTAGAGGCTGGTCTAGTGTCAGAAAATCATCCATGCATTGACTTGAGTATTCCACATAAGATTCAGAACAATTACTGGTTGACATTCCCTACTTTACAGACAGACCAGCTACTACTTTCTGAATGCCCTATCAGTCCTGGACTGGAGTCAAACTTGCCAGAAAAAACGACTAATCATAGCATCCATTCGAACCCATCGAATTCATCAACTCCTACTGCACCAACACAGACTACCATTTCCGAAGAAGCTGTTCTCTTGTTCTACAAATACCTTTCCTCTTGCTTGCCAAGAAGGTGTTCCTTCTACTTCCACACAATCTTGGCCAACACCAGAAGAAATGAGGCCTTTTGAGAAGGCGGCATCTAGGAAGCAAACACAACATGGAAGGAAAATGGAAGTCAGCTACACTGACTGATACTCCAGTTAAAAAACTGATGAAAATCGATAAAATTTATCTAATAAAAGGAAACTTCAAAAGAAAGGAAATAACAGAAACGTGAAAAAATTACAGCCAGAAAACTTTTTGTTCAAACGTAAATGGCAATAAAACAAACTCTCACCAAGGTATTGAAGGTCTAAATTTCACTGATAATGAATGATATGAAGATTGTTTGCGCATTTCTTGCTTTGAGTCTTACTCCAAGTCTAAAGCAAATGAAAAATGGGTACAGTGCACGAAATGCAAGATATGGGCGCATGAAGACTGTAAGAAAGGGAATGTGGCATTTTTGTTTGCTTACATTGTGATTCAAACATTGAGTATGAGTATTATTAAAACAATATCTGTATTTGTAAAATATTTGAGATATTTTGTAAAACCTTTAAGTAGAATTTGTTTTTATTTAATATGGTTACTTTTGCTATCCATTTTATTTTATTTATTTTTAATTTTTATTGTAACGTGTTGAAAATTCATACTTAAAAATACATATTCAGTGAAATCAAGATAATTATCTCTGGTTTACCATTTAAAGAATATTTGGAAAATATCCCCCTGTACATGTTAAGTAAGCTGGAAAACTTGCCCCGCATACGGGGCAAATTTTCCAACGCAACATGGTCAGACAAAATCATTTTCTGCCAAGAAGGATATTTGCTATTTTCAAAAATATTTCTACAAGACTGTAGATAAAAGTGTAGGAAATACAATTATCCTCTGTTTACCTCAAAACTGATAAAAATCAAAAGAAGAAAAATAAAAATGTAAAAAGGTGGACAACATGCCCCGGTCTCCCCTACGATATTTTGCTGTCTCTACGTAATTGGTTTACATGACGTTTACTTGGAGCGAGACAGCATGTGGCTACCAGATGAGTGGAAAAGTTCAGTTTCGTTGACCTCTAATATGGTGTGTGATCATCTCGGATGGCCAGTACAGGAACACACCCGTGTGGCATAGGCAGTATGAGGTTATCAATCAGCTCTTGAGGGATATTTGGCCATTCTTCCATGAGTGCAATATCCAGCTCTGCAACCATTGCGAGAGGAGCTGATCTGGCTGCAATGCGTCTGCAAAGTGCATCCCAAACGTGCTCAATTGGGTTCAAGTCCGTGCAACAAGCTGGAAACTCCATTCGTTCATTCGTTCAATTCCCCCATCTTCAGGCATGTTATCTACCAGTGCAGCTCTCTCGGAACGAGATATATCGTCCACCAGAAAGAGACCATCTCCTTTGGCACCTGCGAAGGAACAACAAAAGGTGGAAGGATGTCGTCTCCATACCTATGAGCAATCAGAGCACCATTCTGAACAACATAGAGTTCCGTACGTCCGCCAGTACTCATGCCCACACCATCCGTCCATAACCATCATAAGGCAATGTTTCTTGCAAATAAACAGAATTGTTTCGACTTCTACGTTTTCGTCAGATGAAGACACGACGATTGTCCGGTTAAATATAGTATCTTGCCGCACCTGTGAAAAGAACCCTGCGGCATTCGTTACGACTCAAATCCTGACGTTCCTTTGCCTAAATTCTGCAGGCTACACGGTGCCGTCGTTTTAATTCCAAACAAAACATAGCCCTCTGTACGTAGAGGTCACAATGCAGTAGGCGACGTACGGGTGTTTTTGTTGATATTGCGCTCGCCGTTATTGTCTGCAGAGTTCGTTGCATTTATCCTCCTGTCTCAAAGGACTGTTAAAGGGCGATAATGGCCATCTCTTACTGACGTTGCCTGTGGACAACGTGTAAGAATACGGGGGAAAAACGGGGAAAAGAAAGAAAAAATTGACCTTCTTAGGGTCTTGATTATTAAGGTTAAATTTTAGTTGAAGGTCTTCAACTGGTGCGAGTATTCTTACAAAGTAGTCCCATATTAAATGCTACAAAAATTATCTTCAAATACAAATGTTATTAATATTTCATATTGAAGTCAACGTGGAACCTATCCTTTATATTAAAATTCTAAATATTATTCTCAGTTACGTATATCATTAAATCTTTAATTGAATGCCCAACTTGAAGTAAAATCGCAAAGTCTGAATTCACGCTAAATGTAAACTGTCTTTTAACTTTTTAAGATATGGCTATCAGGAAATTATTTAATGAAATATTAATCACTTTTTACTCAGAATAGTAATAATAGTCACTTTGAATAATTATGCACTTTCATTTACAGAACTTTGTAAGATACCACATTTTACCATACATTACCACAGAAGTGGCGTATTTTCTATATAAGTCCAGTTTGGTTTTGCAGAGCTGAAATAGAAAATTATTATTTTTTATTATTAAGCCTTATTTTCCACCCATCCTTGCTTTATCAGTTGGGAATTCTATATTTGCCACGTAATGGCGGCGGTTGATGCAATCTGTGTCGTTAGCTTCTTGCAAAAACAAATGCTAATGGCGTCCTCTAGCATTTCATATAAATGATCAGGATATTTCGAACAAATTAAAGTTCTTACACTTATTTCATTTAATACATGTATTTTAAGACTTTAAAAAGGTTCAAACACGTTTACAGACCTCATTATAATGTTTCCTTCATTTCCATAAAACAATCTCGTCACGATATCTGAATCGACCAGAACAGACAAGAGACAAGACACAACCAGATACAACGAGATTACTTTTTTAACATTACATACATTTATATATTTTGATTGTACAAAGAAATAACACACATTAAAATAAATATTCTTCGTTACGAGTGTATTCTTTGTTACATGATGCGTCTATATTGGTGATACCACTAAACTTTCCAATCGTCGACTTCGGTAAAAATTGGAAGGACATTACAAAGCTTCTCCTTGTCTTCTTTTAACGGTCTCTGTTGTCTGAAACCAAAATCCTGGAAATTACACTTTGATACGCTGAAATAGCTGCAGCCACGTCCAACTTTGTTTGTCCCACTTCCACCCTCTCCATGTCATAGCTTGGGGTAAGTCACGTTGTTGCATTGCACTACCTGCTCACTACACGAAAAAAACCCAAATGTATGATTCGCGTGATACAGTAAGCACACGTCAACGCCAACACCCCTCTGTAGCGTCTTTTTGTTATCATCACTATATTGGTTGCTGTGATGTTGTTTCCACTCCTTAGAACCAACAGCAAGACGCCGAACCGTTTTAGTACATTCTGCCGATGACGATACTTCAGAAGTTATATATCTCAACCGATACCCTAATTATTTTGAACAGTATACTTAAGACTGAAGCATTTGTCATATCGTATATATATATATATATATATATATATTCCCTAGTCGATTCTGAAACACGTTCATCCACTGCAGTAGGGGAAACTAAGTCTAGTGTTTACATGTGGCAAGTTGTTACTTTGCAGTAAAAATTTAACCGCCGGAACAATTTCCTTGTTTCTCCACCAGACGGTAGTACTGAGAGAATCCCTTCTTTATTTCTCACCATATCGCCCGCCAGTTTGTAATTAAGTGTTAGTGACAGACAACGTTTTCCTTCTGTGCTGGATTAATTTGTTTACCCTCGGTGAACTTCTTTCAGGGTGGATTTCAATTCACATTTTATGGTAGTCGACAGCGATTTTAGACATTTTCATTATGCCCCCCCAGGCATTGTTTCTTGTTCCCATTCTTCTAAACGATTACACCAGTGATGTTGCGGCTAAGCAGTCTAGAAAGACCACTTATGCCGATGATATTGCCATAGCGTGGCAACAGACATGACTGTGACGGAAGCTACCATAATATCTGACCCTACTTCCCTAAAAATTACTCGATGTCAAATAAAAAGTAATAGCTTGCTTCCACCTCCATAAAAGATATGTGAACATGTCATTTGATAGCGTTCAACTCATAAACAGTGGGCGTTGACAGTACCTGCGAGTCATCAAAAGAAAAAATGTTCAAATGTGTGTAGAAGTTATGGGACTTAACTAAGGGGTCATCGGTCCCTAAACTTACAAACTACTAATGATCTACCTAATACTAAGGACGGCACAAATATCCATGCACGAGGGGGATTCGTACCCCCGACCGTAGTGGCCGTGGCCGTGACTGACGCGCCTCAGTCCCCTCGGCCACCGTGGCCGGCTGCGAGTCAGCTTTGATACTTCCAAGTACCTCCTTGAACCCAGAAAAGTTAAATATGAGAATAACATAGTGGAGGACTTAGTAGGATCGACTTGGGGAGCCGATGATAACGTTCTGCGTACAATAGCTTCGTCCCTAGTTTCTCCACAGGTGAATACTATGCTCCTGTCTCGCTCAACAGTGTTCATGTGAAAGAAGCTGACATACAATTGAACAGAATTATGAGGTTGATCAGTGAACACACCCTTTAAATGACACCCTGTATTATGCAGTTTCACCTGTCCTTATAACGTCGACTCCTGAGTTTCCTATTTGCAAGAATTTTCGTCACAGGTAAGCCGGTTGAAATCGCGTAACCATCTCTTAAAACAGCCTAAATCCAACTGGGCAAAAACTCAGGATTCTTTAATGGAGATAACAGCATCAGGGTAGACGATCCCCCGAAGTACCTTTCCAGAAGGGATGGATGTGTTTGACCAACCGCTTCCGTGCTGGGTTGGTATAACTATTGGAAATTCAAATCGTGTGACTGCGGAGCGGACTTAGAAACAGTGGCCCACGTATTTACTGTACGTCCATTAGGGTCACTTTCTACACCTACACACAAACACCGCAATCCATGTAAGGGTGCGTGGCGGGAGGTAGTACCACTATTAGTTTCTTGGTTTCTTGTTTTCCTGTTCGACTCCTATATAGAACAAGGGAAAATCAATACTTGTATGGTTCCGTACAAGCTCTAATGTCTCTCGTCGTTATGGTATTCATGCGAAATGTAGGTTGGCGGTAGTAGAATCGTTCTGCAATCCTCTTCACATTCCGATCTTTTAAATTTATTCAGAAATGTTCAAATGTTTGTATAGCTTATGGGACTTAACTCCGGGGTCATCAGTCCCTAATCTTACAAACTACTTATGAACTATCTAATACTAAGGACAGCACAAATATCCATGCCCGACGGGGGATTCGAGCCACCGACAGTAGTGGCCATGCAGACTGTGACTGGCGCGCCGCAGAACGCTCGGCCACCGCGGCCGGCTTTAAATTTCTTCAACGGTGTTTCTAGAAAAGGACGTCGCCTTTTCTTCAGTAGTCCAGCAACTCCCATATCTCTTCCCAAAGCATTTCAGTAACACTCGTGCATTGATCGAATACACGAGTTACAAACCTAGCCGCCGAACTGTCTTTATGTACTCCTTTAAACCGATCCGGTGGGGATGCCAACCCTTGAATGTTACCGAAGACGGGGTCGTACAAACATTTTAGAGACCAATCAGACGTTATTTAAATTTTCCCAATAAACCACTCATTCTCCTTCTCCACGATTACTTATATGCTCGTTCTGTTTCATATCGCTGTGCAGCATTACACATAGATATTTAATTGATGTTGTAAAGTATTCTATTTCCCCTCCAAAATAGTGACAAAAAACGTTCTTATATGAAAGACGATCTGCTCGAAATCAATTTATTATAATTAAACATTCAGATGACATTTCCTATCATGAAAAGCAGATAATGGTATTCACACAATATTTTACAAATGTTAAAACATTGAGACACAAAAAATGACTGGCTGAGTCAAAGGTCGGACGTTTTGCAAAACAGATTGCTATTCGATTGATTACACAGGGTCTTGAAATTACCGTTAACCCTAAGCTCCCCAGAGTAAATAGGCAGATCTCAAAAGAATAAAATAAGGGAGAGAATCCAACAAGTCTGATTCATATAACCCTCCAGCAAGTGCGTCACCTTACGCACACAGATGATCATTGACGACAGCGTCTCAGGCTAGCAGGCAGCAGGCGGTGGGAGCGGATGAGGTGAAATTTTTTATCCGACCGTAATTGCTGCGACCTGTTCAGCAGGGTCGACATGTAACTTAGCGTCACTGGTGTCGGCGTCGCTAGGCAGTTGCTGTGCGATTCTATCACGCTAGCAGACTAATCAATATTTTGCATAGGTGACAGAAAACCCACTTGGCACAAATCGATCAGTCACTTGCGTAATGGGATCTGTAAAAAACAATGCCCGATTCGCAAAGGCGCGAATGTTCAAATAGAGACTTCTAGCAAAACGAAAACTAAACTGTAGCCGCTCACAACGTAACCTCAGGACAATGTAACGACTGTGAAGTAAAGACGAGTTCTACAAGGTCCGAATCTTCGGAATCACACTCAAGTCTAACCAGAAGACCGTTTAAGACGATGTCCTCGCCGCGAATCTAAACGGAGTATTCCGTGTCTCCTGAGGTCCTTACACTTCAGACGCTCAAAGAGGAGTCTCGCGAGGTCCGTGAACTTTGGACGCTCAGACACGAGTCTTCGTACGTCCTCGCCCTGGAGACAAACCCCTGGGGTGCCAGATGGGCAGAAAGCTTTCCTCTCAACCTAACCATTTCTCACACTAACTGTGTTCAAACTCTGCTGCTTTCTAGGAAGTTTTTTTAGATAACGCCTAAGGGCAATACGTCTCCATAAACAGCCCAGGGCCCAGAGCACTCTGCTATTGTTTGTATCCGGCAAATTCTTGTGAAACGGCCGAATGACAAAAAAGGCAGTCCCCGCTATCGCTCACCGTAAACCACGGGCCAGCATTGTGTAAAGCGTCACACGCACTCTAAAAGAAATCTGCCTGGTATACTCCGCCACCTGTAGCGTCGGCGCCGAACAGGTCAAGCCAGCCCCTCTCGTCCTTCCCCGAAGGCGAGCGAAAGATGGTAGGAGGGGGAGACCTCCAAGAGCGTCTCTGCTCTGCGCGGCCTGGCCACACGTAAAACCACTTTTTAGCAGCCAAGCTGCGCCATAAACATTAAAATCCCGAAATTTTCATATAAACATAGAATATACTACAATCCCAGGAGCCCATCACCCCTGATGTGTCCCCAAAGGCACAGAAATCAAAATAAATAAAGATCTACAAAGAAAAATGTTACATATTTCAATAATTAGCGTAAAGAGAAAGATACAATAACACAAGTTTAGTATGAAAAATAGACTAATTACTGCCCCCGTCTCACAATGTGACTATTTCAAGGAGCACACTACTAATTCTGTATTGAAAATTATGGGATTGAATCTTCTACTTATCTCAATCACATTACTTTTCTGCATTTATCGTTAGTCACCATTCTTCACACCACCTATAAATTCTATCCAAATCATCCTGCATCCCACGCCAGTCATTCAATGACGACACCTTGCTGTACACCACTTCATCGGAAAAAAACAGCCGCAGTTTGCAAATCACTCTTTCTGTCAGATCATTTATCTAGATAAAAAAAAATAGAGGTCCTATCACACTTCCCTGGGCACCCCTGACGATATCCTACTCTGATGAACACTAGCCGTCAATGACAACGTGCTGAGTTCTATTACTTAGGTAGTCTTCGAGCCAGGCATACATCTGGGTACCTGTTCCAAATGCTCGTACCTTCGTTAGCAGTCTGTAGTGCAGTACAATGTCAAATGCCTTTCGAAAATGGAGAAATATGATTTCCCTTCATCCTTAGCTCGCAAGATGCCATGCGAGAAATAGGCAAGCTGAGATTCACACGATCGGTGCTTCCTACGGCCATGCTGATGAATAGGCAGAAGGTTTTCCGTCACAAGGAAATTTACTATATTACCAGCAGACTAATGACATAGCTCTTTAGTTTTGTGGGTCCGTTCTTTTGCCTTTCTAATACACGTGAGTTACCTGCGTTTATTCCAGTCACTTGGAACTTTGCACTGGATCAAGGATTCGAAATAAATGCAAGCTAAGTAAGGGACCTAAGCCGACGAGTACTGTTTGTAAAAACGGTTTGCTACCCTATCTGGACCTGGCGACTTGTTTGTTTTTAATTATTTCAGCTGTTTCTCTACACCAGCTATGCCTATTACTAATATCCTCTATTTGAGTGTTAGTGCGATCATCAAATGAAAGTATGTTAGCATGGTCCTCCTGGTGAATGATGTCTTCTATCACCACACTGGAATGATCAACGAGTGTCTGGACAGAGGTCTTTGATCCGCTTCCAGATTTTACGTAGCATTATAAATGCTGTGTAAGAACTAGCCCAGATCTCCCCTACCATTTGTAACTCGAAAATGAAATTATTACTCCCCGTCGGAGGTTCAAGTCCTCCGTTGTGAGTGAGTGTGTGTGTGTATTGTCCTAGGGTTAGATTAAATAATTTATGTGGTGTCTGTACTTTACGGACACGTCCGAAAGAACAGACACCATTTGCTGACATTAACGGCCGTAATTTTTTTAAAAATTGAAATATTTAAATATTTCGTCAGTTTTAGGGCATTGAAGTAAATCCAATGGCAAAGATAAAAATTTGAGCTGGACCGGTATTCGAACCCGGATTTCTCGCCTTGGACTAACGATCGCCTTAACCAATTAAACTATCCAGGTACATTTATAGTGCCCCCTGACCATTTGATTCCACTTGCTCGCAACCTATTCTGGTTTCCCGTAAGGGATCGAGCATATTAATACGTCAGCATTGGAAACGCAAGTAGACTGTTGGGGCAGATATACAATTGTTTATATGGTGTCTGTTCTTTTCGGAGATGCCTTCAGAGGTACGTTATATCAATCGCTTAGTTCTATGGCTTATTTGCGTAAAGATGATCCCTTTGTTTGTTTGTAGGGGGACGGGGTACTAGAATGAATGCAGGCGCTGAGAGAGGAGAAGGAGATTGGGGAGAGGAAGAGAAAGATTGAAATCGGAGCGAAGAAATGATAGTCAAGTAATATCAAAATAGGAACAGAGAGAGTAGGTACAGTTGAATAGGAACTGGGGAGAGGAGAAGACGTACTAATTGAAGATTGCAGTGGAGGAAACGTCACTGCGGGTTTCATGGAGCGTCGTTGAACGTGAAAGAGAGGAATAGGTAACTGACTGTGACAACGTTAATGATGAGGAGCAGGAGAAGGAAGAAGAGAATGAGGCGGAGACGAGAAGATAGAGAAAGTAGGAAGGAACTGATGGACAGAGAACTGCGGGCAGCACCACACTTGCAGAGCACTAAGTTTCCGAAATGTAACTTTTCTTTACAGTTATTATTTCCCTATTCTTAAATTTAATAACATTATTCTCGCAGGTTTTGCTACATATGATAATTTTCAGTTAATAACTTGAAAGAGCTGCGTAGTGGCTGCGCCTATTGTGAGCGGATTTGGAAGCAGTTGGCCGGTCTAAGCAGTATAGGAGCGCAGTGATATTGCCTCTCTCCCCGATGAATCCCTGGAATCTTCCAGCCGGCACTGACCAATGTATGCTACCGCACGAGGTACGCCACACTGTTAAGTTTAGTGAAAGAGTTGGCGGTGAAGAACGAGTAAATCGCCGAAAATCGTGAAGTACTCATGCCATAAAATCTTAAAAATTTCATGCATGTTATGGAACAATGAATAAGTCGTAAAATTGAAAACAGACAAGAGAAAGGGAAAATTTAAAAATTTTGTAAATGAAATTGGAAGAGGAAGATCAGGTATCTCGTCAACTGAGAAACTAAATAAACGAGAGAAATATGGATGAAAGAGGAGTGCAAAGAAAACAGTGACAATAGGAGGAGTCTGAAAACATAAAATGATATAATTGACTAGTGAGGTACTTTTTGAGAATTAAAATGGAAATACTTACGTGGAAATGTACAGAATGGCACATTAAGAACCGCAAGAGATTATGAGCAGATAAGGTAAATATACGTGATGTTTAGGTTGTATCAAATACAAATGCATATTACAGTTGAAGACGAGCAGTATGTGCTGGAAAATAAAAATATGTGCAGCTCACCGAAACAGAAGTAAATAAGGTGACGTAGGAGATGAGGAGGCGAAATGTAATTGGTAACTTCCCAGAATAGATGCTGAAGAGTTTGGTAATGAGAGGAGAGGAGGAAATACTCTATGTAATGAGGCTATTCTGTCGGCTTTTTCAATGATACCAACCGAGCAGAAGATAATTACCCCCTAAACATTGCAATTGCTTTGGTTAATGTGCGTTATTTATAATGTGGTTTATGTACATCTGAAAGGGCTAAGTAAAATGTTATACACCAAGCTAAATAAATGAATTTAAAAGAAAGGTTCAGATTTGATAAACAAATTTGTTGCTTTGGTATACATCTTCCAATATAGTTCATTGGAAGAAGCTTTTAGATGTTTTGAAGTGAAGAGTAGTGGATTAGAAGGGGACACTACTGGTGCAGTGTCTATATTTGGAACGTAATATGTGTTTTAAATAAAATATGAGAAAGAAGCAGCATTTCAAAGTGCGTAATCGCCGTGGCATATCAGTTGACAACTGGGCTTCTTCCGTATAGGCAAGCGAAACTCTGCCGACACCAATCCGCTCTCTGGCTAATCAAACTCCTTATTTTCGTTTATAGATTCGGTGCCCGTAAGGCGTACTTGGAGGATTCGTCACTTTTCTCCTTCCTGCGGCCCTACTCCGTCATGGCACTTCTCTGACGACTGCAGCGAGCTGTTTATCCTCGTCTGCCTGAGTTTCACCGGCTTCGCCGTCGCAGCTTTACCTACTAATTTTGATAGTATAGTATTCCACGCGTTTATTATGGCATCTCCAGCCTCGCGTTGCGAAGTTATGATTTCTGCAAGACTACCCTACGGCTTTCATATTGCTTAATCTTATTTCCAAGATTTTGAGTGCTTTGTTTGATTGTTTAGTGAAAATTGCGATAGCTGCAGCTTGTAATTTTAGATGTGTTTACGACATTGTTAGTGGTTAAAATCTTGTGTCTCAAGGTTGATGGATAATTGTTTAATATTGTTTTACTCTTGTTGGAAAGCATATTTACTTAGTATCCTTATGGCTAATGTTGTTTTCGTCTGTCATAGGTTAACAACCAGTCTAGGCCCGTATGAATTACTGTGGAGCAACAAAGTCAGTTGGTGATCCGAGGGTCTTAGATTTAACCTTGTTTCTTTTAAAAATAAAGTTGAACCTTCCGTGTAATTAGTACTTTGATGCTTCACATAGTCCCGATTGTATATGATGTTCCTTTTTGTTTCTTGTCTGCTTGAGCTGGCTTACGAATATGTGTAAGTTTCAATCATTTGATCAGCAATGTGCATTTGTTGCCCTTTCGTGTTTCACTGGAATTTGCAGTTACAGGTTACACATCAATAGATAATCAGAGACTGCAAAATCCTTTGACATACGGCCTGATTAATAAGGTAATATAACAGGATGGAAGTCACTAAAATGACGAAAGCGGTAGCAAAATGTAATTCAGTCAAAACGTCCGGCTAGTGGTATAAGAAATGAATCACGAAACTGTTTTAAAGGAAATATGATTTGTTTTGAATGACTTCGCCTATGAAAGTAAATACCAAATTTTCAATCCTAGGTTTTTCTGTAATCATCAGGTATTTTTAATAATTTAGAAATCTTATATAAGGAACTCATTGTTCAATGGGGCAATCTATAAATTTTTAATAATGATTTTCCACTCAAGATCGCATTTTTCATTTATTGTGTTACCGGTTTCGGCGTGCTCAACGCCATCTTCAGACCTATCATACAAAGTTTAACAAGTGGTCTGTATACATGATTGCCAAGACACTACCTATATACAATTACATGGTTACATACCTGTCGTATTTTACATAACTTGACAACATTTTTTACGTACTAAAAGAGTACATCTAGGTTGAGGCGTCACGAAACATAAAATTTCTAGTCACAAATAAAATATATACATCCATCTTCCAATGTTTCTGAAGCGAGGTACTTCAAAGTCTAAATTCAATATTAATTGAATTACAGTATAACACTAACTGTTAGGCGGAAAAACTAAATACAAAGATGCTACATACACATTTATACAATAGTCTCTTCCCTTTGTGGTCGAGTTATATATATATCGACATATAAAAGATTACATGTAGTACATTTTCTCAAATTACATCCAATATATATATATATATATATATATATATATATATATATATATATATATATAATTTGTATAAATTACTATATTAAACAACATAGATTGTAAGGCGCTATGTCAGTTACCTATTGTGATGAACAGAAATGTTACAATTTTTAATACATATATATTAATATAATTTTCATATAAGTCAGATATCTAAAATATTTATAGATGGTTGAAAGAAAGTATATTACACTTACTGAATTATCTTATACAGAAATGGTACATGTCAACAGATATATATTTTTTAAGTACGTGTTATGAATGCATGTAGTATAGTTTGCAAGGAATGGTGCGTACAGGTATATTAGTATGATAGTGGGTTGAATATAGGTAGTCAATGTGTAAAAATGTATCCATGTTAATATTATAAAATTTGTAGTAGTCAGAGGGCTATGTAAAAAGGTCTTCTATTATATATGTTAAACTATATATAGCAAGTTGCAAAGTTGCATTTTAATTCTTAAAAATTGCATTGTACAGAACACGTACGTGGCACTCCGCATGTTACTGTGCAAGTCCATGTCATGAATGTACATAGCCTATGTTGTTCAAGGTCTGATACATAAAGATATAGCCGCGGTGGAGCAGCCGAGCGGTCTAAGGCGTCTCGCTGCGGAGCGCGCGGTTGCTCGCCGTGGAGGTTCGAGTCCTCCCTGGGGCATTGGTGTGTGTGTGTTTGTCCTTAGGTTAGTTTACCTTAGTTTAACTAGTTCGTAATCTACGGACTGATGACCACGCAGTTTGGTCCTGTAGATTTACAAACAAACAACATAAAGATATAGCAATAAATAGTATGTTGAACATGGGCAGTTAGTGTATAAAAATGTACTCACGTTATATAATAAGTTTTACATTGGTCAATCTACAAAGAACTTCATGTTATAGTATAAGATTTATAATAGTCAGAGGGTTGGTGTGATGTCGCACAAGTCCAAAGTGCGCGCCATCTACTTTCGCCGCGCGCCGCCATGCACGCACGGCGCGGCGTTCTTACGACGTCAGCTACGAGCGCCCTCTGCTACAACTCCGCTCGTGGCCACCACTGAACGACATCGTTCACTTGGGATTGAGATAGGAACCCGTTAACACTTCGGAATCAGATAGGCACCAGTGAAGATTTGGCTATCGGATAGGCACTAGGCAGGCCTCTAGTTCAACTATGTATCAGCATTCTGCAGTACTGAGCTATGTAAAAGTTAAGTATTGTATAAATTCTGTGCAATATATATCTCGTTCTAATTTACTCTAGTGTTTCTAGTTTCTGTTGTCCCCCTGGATGCTCCCCTCAGTACCTGCACAAGCCTGCTACCTTTATTCCTGTGTCTGTCTTCCTACCTAAGAATCTAGTAATATACTGGTAAGTTGAAACTGGGCCGTTACTATATAAAAAAAAATTTTCCCCTTATAAAATTACAATGGTCAATTTATAAAACAAAAATTATAGTATAAAACTTACAATAGTCAGAGGGCTAAGAGAAACGGTTACCTCTTATATATATTAAAGTTTATGTAGAAGGCTGAAGGCAATGATGTATACAGACCACTTGTATAATAGGTCTGAAGATGGCGTCGAGCACGCCGAAACCGGTAACATAGTAAATGAAAAATGCTATCTTGGCTGCAAAATCATTATTAAATAATTTAGAAATCGTTTTAAATTTCCTGCCTGAAGCCTGTGCTTGCTCTGGGCAAAGTTTAGCCTTCCCTTTCCGCCGCACTCCTAGACGCCACGTGGCTCCCGTTGTAGCGGTGTTGCGTGTCTAATGCGCCGCTATTTCATCTGCCAGCGCTTCTCTTGGCTGTCCGGTGTCGAGCTGCGGCTCCGCAGTGGCTGCGCGGCAGAGGCTGTGGTTTCGGCGCCACGTGTGGCTCGCTAGCGCTCGCCTCTGGATGCTGTCCGGGTAATACAAGCCGGCACGGAGCTGCTGCCCGTCTGGCGAACCTCACCGCCCCAAGTTGAGGTCTTTCCATTCAGAGACCCTTTACTAAAACCTCGTGTCGACCTAAAGCTCTATTATTTTACTAGCTGTGCCCCTTAGTGTTATCCGCAGTTAAATAATCGTTTATAACCATACATTAAAGTAGTAATTTATTACCACGCGTATGCCCCATCACAAAAGTTCACAGTTCACATGGATGTATTTCGGCGCGAGATTCTCATATCACGCCAAAACGGTGGCTGAACAGCACGCCGGTCCAAATAAACCGATTGGATTACTTGAGGAAAATATTTGCACTCGATTGAGTAGCGAAGTACAAAATGTGCTATGAAAGGGAGTACGTAAATACACGACTATCAGTGAGATGACTAGCACGGAAAATATAATTATCTTGGTATATATGTGGTTATGTGGAACCAGAAACCTACCGCAATACATCTCTGTGAACGACGGTGGGAGACCTTGTCCTCTTATGTATGTAGAGATTTCTGGCTATTGGTACACGCGAGCAACCAATGTATTGCTGACCGTGTGAGAAACACGGGGTCACGAAATCAATACCTGCCTCTTTTAATTTCTTTTTTCTTTTGTGGAATTTCAATTCACCTAACCTGGACGGGCTGTCAGCGCACGCAGGCGCTTTTCATGCAAGAGATAAAACAAAGAAAAGTAGTACACAAAATTAAAGATACGGTGACTACTACAGAAGGTGATTTAAATTATTATGGAGAGTGTTGATGAAAATAAAATATGACTTCAAATGGAAACAATAATAAAGGCCACACACATGAACACTATGAAAATGAGGAGAAAGGGAAAAAGAAATAAAACAGACTTGGTGACAGTTCACCAAATAAAATATTTAAATAAACGTTATGACTTGGCTGCGGGTTAGCCGTTCTCTGTTCATAAAATAATACACCAGAATGTAGACATCATCAATAAAAACAGATTTGGAGACACTTCTGAAATAAAACAACACTTGTTGGCTGCGGGTTGATCGTTCACTGTTCATAGAATAAAACACAACACTGTAGACAACACAGTTTCGAAGCACCCGTTAAAAACACTGAAGATGATGAGTTAGGTGGAGAATAGTAAGGAGGGAAAAGGTAGTGGGAATGTGGGGGAAGGGGAGGCACCACAGGGCCATGAGAAAGGAATTCGGGGTAGGAAAGCCACAGGAAGCCAAGGGGAGGAATTGATGGTGGGGGAATGACTGGAGGGACGTCTGGGGGAGTTTGACGAGGAAGAGTGGATCACAGCTGCTTGGAGAGGGAATTTCAGGAAAGAGGGCATCATCTGGGAGAGGGTGTGTGCGGAAATTGCCATGGGATCTGGAAGGAGGTGAAGGAGGTGAAGGGCTGCTGAATGATTTCGGAGACACGGAGATGTGACAACGGACGGGGTATAGAGGATGGACGATAATGGGCACATTCATCAGTCATCGTATATGCAGATGTTTGTCAGAATGAGGTATAAAGTACATTTAAGTTTTAATATTAATTTTGGAAACAACCTGCAAAAAATTAATTTGCCTTTAAAGTGAAACTTGTTCTCGTATTATTTCCAATGTGGCATATACACAAGAAACTTTTAAAACTTAGAAGCTAAAGGGAACCTCTTAATTAGCTTCAATTAAAAGTTCCAGTCAGCATAATCCACTAATAAATATCTAAAATATCATAGTAATAGCTTTCTTCAGAAACATCCTTGAAAAGCTCTAAGCAACCACTTCTTTGATGTGCTTGAAGCGAGAAACAAGAGACGAAACAAGAAGAAGGATCGACAAGTTAGCTGAAGGTCACTCCAGCTAGCATGGCCAACTTAGCCTGCATTTTGCATTTCCTCTAGCGCTCAGTCAGGTGCGAGTCGTCATACAAGCAGGAACTATGTCTTTTCCTTGCTATAATACAATATAACAATTATAACAATCGATTTTTCTTAGTATCGTAGGAAAATATTAACCTAATTATAAATTGTAATCTGCATTGAATGGCTAATAGAGATTTTTCTATTAGAATTCTGTGCTGTGAATCGTATGTAAGATACTTCTTCCGTACATAACTATGTAGCCAAGTGGGTCGTTCAGAACTTTATCATTAAATGTAGCACAGTGTTTCATATTCGTTTTCTGTGAGGTAACATTATTCTTTCTGTTTCAATGTTATATGGACAAGTATCTAAGAATTCTTTCTGTAGAGAAACTTAATTAACCTCGAGAAACGCATCGCCTGATTTCCGAAAAGTTATTTGGAGAATTAATAGTCAACATCCTCTAGGGAAAATTTTGTTTCTTCGCCACTTCTGCAGTTTGTAATTCATAAAAAAACAGAATAGTACATCCAATATTTTCAAATTTATTTCTCGTTTCAAGCTAGTAATTCGGTTCATATTTAATTATAGTTGTACGAATTACCATAGTTTCTACTGCATTTTTACGTTTCTTACTCAAAGAGACTTTAGTATAAACTCCAGCTTCAGTTTCATCAGCCAGCAGAAGAATATCATCTTCATTAATTTAACTTAAAGTAAAAATTACTGTTAAATCACCCTGGCAAATAATTCTTATAATATTAAAGTATCCACCATGCATTTCTGATGGATGGAGTACTTCATAGTTGTACGAATTACCATAGTTTCTACTGCATTTTTACGTTTCTTACTCAAAGAGACTTTAGTATAAACTCCAGCTTCAGTTTCATCAGCCAGCAGAAGAATATCATCTTCATTAATTTAACTTAAAGTAAAAATTACTGTTAAATCACCCTGGCAAATAATTCGTATAATATTAAAGTACCCACCATGCATTTCTGATGGTTGGAGTACTTCATTATTCCTGCTATTTATTCAACCATTTTTAACAATATGTTCTCCCATAATTACTTTTTCAGGAAGTGATGACTTCAAGTATAATAAAGCTGATGTGGAGGTAACAGAATATTCTTTTTTAGAAAAAAAAAATATTATTTCCTTTCTTGACAGTTGTAATATGAAACAGTTTGCTTCAATTGTTACTGCAATTTCTGTGATAAGCTGGGTAATCAGAGACATCAATTTCTAAAAGAATTAAATAAAATAGACTAGTTGTTGTTATGGTCTTCAGCCCGGAGACTGGTTTGATGCAGCTCTCCACCCTACTCTATCCTGAGCAAGCCTTTTCATCTCCTCATAAGAACGGCAACACACATCCACTTGAATCTGCTTACTATACGCGTCTCTTGGTCTCCCTCTGCGATTTTTACCCCACACACTTCCCTCCAATGCTAAATTTACGATTCCCCGATGTCTAAGAATGTGTCCTACCAAGCGATCCCTTCTTTTAGTCAGGGTATGCCAAAAATTCCTTTTCTCACCAATTCTGTTCAGTACCTCTTCATTAGTTATGCGATCTACCCACCTAATCTTCAGCATTCTTCTGTAGCACCACATTTCAAAAGCCTCTATTCTCTTCCTGTCCGCACTGCTTATCGTCCATGTTTCACTCCCGTACAAGGCAACACTCCACACAAATGCCTTCAGAAAAGACTTCCTTACCCTTAAATTAATATTCGATGTTAGCAAATTTCTCTTTTTCAAAAATGCTTTTCTTCCCATTGCCATTCTGCATTTTATATCCTCTGTACTGCGACCATCACATGTTATTTTACTACCCAAGTAACAAAACTCATCTACCACCTTCATTGTTTCGTTACCTAATCTAATTCCTTCAGCATCGCCTGATTTTCTAAGACCGCATTCCATTATTTTTGTTTTGCTCTTGTTAATGTTCATTTTATATGCTCTCTTCAACACGCTGTCCATTCCATTCAACTGCTCTTCCAGGTCCTTTGCTGTCTCTGACAGAATTACAATGTCATCAGCAAAACGCAATGTTTTTATTTCTTCCCCCTGAACTTTAATCCCTATTCCAAATTTTTCCTTGCTTTCCTTCACCGCCTGCACGATGTACAAATTGAATAACATTGGAGAAAGGCTACAACCCTGTCTTACTCCCTTCCCAACTGATGCTTCCCTTTCATGTCCTTCGAGTCTAATAACTGCGGTCTGGCTTTTGTACAAGTTGTAAATAACTCTCCTTTCCCTGTATTTTATCCCTGCTGACTTCAGAATTTGAAAGAGTGTATTCCAGTCAACATTGTCAAATGCTTTCTCCAAATCTACAAAAGCTAAAAATGTAGGTTTGCCTTTCCTTAATCTATCTTCTAAGATAAGACGTAAAGTGAGAGATAATAAATATAAATATTTTATATAACAAAATGTCGGTTATCATTTCCGAAACTTAAAAAGATCAACTATAGATTGTTCAGAAATAAGTTCACCTGTGATAACTGTCAAATGTTTATGAAAAAAATGTTCAAATGTTTGTTAAGCTTATGGGACTTAACTACGGGGTCATCAGTCCCTAAACTTACAAACTACTTATGAACTACCTACAACTAACGACGGCACAAATATCCATGCCCGAGGGGGGATTCGAACCCCCGACCGTAGGGGCCGTGATGACCGTGACTGGAGCGCCTCAGTCACCTCGGCCACCGCGGCCGGCCAAATGTTTATGAAAAACGGTGTAAGGTGTGGTGGTGAAAAAATATGAAATGGATAGGAATGGTTCCGGCTGGGCAAGGTTTATGTGGGTAGATTTGATTTGATTTTTTTTTTTTTTTTTTTTTTTTTTTTTTTTCAGGGAAGCCAAAACGGTCCAACCCGCCACTGCCCGCACCGAAACTGAGTTTATTGTGCGGTATCGCTCCCTGTATATCTAGTAAAGTCAACCAATGCCATTGAACAGTGCAAGGAGTCCCTTTACCAGTTCTTTATTAGACACAATTTCTTCGGGTCTTGTTGTTCCACATGTTACTCTCCAATGCAATGCATTCGAAGATTGGATATGATGCAGTTTCATCACCGTCATCACAGATCGTACATGTAGGGTCCTCTTCTGGTATTCCAATTGTATGTAGGTGTTTTTCGAAATTCCCATGGGCTGTCAGCAATCCAACCATGAGTCTAACTCTCTCCTGTTTAAGCCCAGGATAGCAGAGCTTCTTTTAAAACATGGCTTTGGCGTCATTACATTAATACAATAGGAAGACAGGAGCGGCTGACCCTGAATTAATTACTGATATTTAACATCACATCAAATAATTTGCATGATTTGCCCTGTTTCAGTTCTAATTGTAATGAGACTCTTCCATTTCCTGCAAGTGGCATAAAATATAATTAATAATTTGTCCCCACCAAAAATCTAACGAACTAACTGGGATCTGACGACTAATAATGTTGAAAAAACATCTTTCAAATCCAGCAGTATTTATTACACCTTTTTAAGCAGGATAAAACACACAATGATAAATCCAATACTAAAATCATAAACAACAAAAATACATTTATAACCAAATAAGAAAGAACAATCTAATGCATATGAAGTTACTCAAATTATTACGAAACTGGAAATTAGTAACGACTGGCAAGTCAGAAACCCCTATCGTGAAATAATATAATGTTCCTAGCGGGATAATCGAGTCCGAATTCCAGTGCAGGGTTGACTTTCATAACTACACAATCCCTACTACAAGGCAGAACCTGGTGTATCGACTATATTTTGCTGGCGAGCGCTTTGCCATACATTACCAACTTGCGTGTGAAGGTGCTGCGCTGCAGTGGCGTGGGGGCAGGGCGACTGTGAGCTGAAAATTTGCGCGACCATGAAATAGAAAAGAAAAACTCGCTCCGTCGCTGGGAAGCTGTACTCCCTGCTATCAGCCTCTGTGCACTCGGCAGTACACAGCGTCTACGATCTCAAACAATTCTGCCAAGTCAGGACCACTTCAGTGAGCGTAGACAAATACGCACGAGTAGTGAAGGTCTAAATGACTCCAGAAGTTGAGTATATCGCCTCGGTTCACTAGTATTGGCTGGCTGACCTTATTCAAACCGAAAAAAAGAACAATACGCTCAAGTATAAATCTCAGAGTGTACCCTGAAACTTATACAAGTTCACTCGTCCAAGTATCGGCTCAATAAGCAAAATCTCCAAGTCCGCACACTGGCAGGAGAGGACGCCACAAGACGCGTCCGTACTCCCGCGCTACGAAACACGAAGTCCTCTTCTATCACCGCGTCTCTGCGCAAGACCCCCCCCCCCCCTCCCCCTTGAGAAACGCCGTTTTTACGTAAAGGCAATCAGCGTCGAGTTCCGAACTCCAGCCAGTAAAATCTCACAAGACTACCGCTGATTTTGAAAAACTGGCGCTTTGAACATCAGCCAATCAAAGACGGTATCCCTTCCACAGACACTTTTGACGCGATTCCCACTAAATGACTCTAACCGTCGCCTGTGGGTGCGGCTGCCTAGCCTCCAGCACAGGCAAAATATGTTTGTGCCTCCAGCAACATTCCGTCGCTTTCCCTTTCGGACTCTCGGCCACAGCCGTGTGCCCTACTATCTTCTTCTAGAAAGCGCAGACGATGCCTCTCCTTCACAGTTTGGGACACAAGGCTACATTCTTACGACCTACTGCTCTGCCAGTGTGCCACCCAAGGCCAGCGCGCCCGGCCTCCTACGGAGCCGCAGGGCGCAGGTAGGAAGGAATTCGCCCCCTCAGGCCCAAGTCAGCTCTGCATCTCACCTTAGCAAAAATCTTCCTTGCATCGTATTCCCGACAGCAATAGAAAATTATATGTACAGGACTCATTATGACATTTTGTCAAGAATAAACATCGATAATAAAGATGAGAGATGGGCTGCTATCTCTCAACGGATGTAAAGAGATATCAGTTGCATATGTTGAATATGTTCTGATGAACCATGTTATGTGTTTCATCAATAGATTAATAGTAATTTATGTCGAAGAATCTGCAGCAAATAAAAATTATCATAAAGGGGAATGATAAAGAAATGATAAGAAATGTATTTAGTGATTTCATGATCAACAATACAATGGAGTTTAAATGGATTATCGAATATTCTTCCTCATACTTCTCTGAAGAGGAGAAATATGGTAAAGAACTGGGAAATACATTGATTTGCAAATTACAATTTCAAACACATTTAAAATATTTGTGTCATAGATGAAGGCATAAATACATTAGGCGAAGTTTGTAAGAAAAGGAAAATTACCTACAGGGATAATAACGTTTAATAAAAAGGCATGAAGCACAATAAACTATATTTATCTGCCACTTAAGAAATGCGTGTTAGCCGCGCGGGATTAGCCGAGCGGTCTGGAGAGCCATGTTAGGGATCGCGCGGCCTCCTGCGTCGGAGGTTCGAATCCTCCCTCAGGCATGGATGTGTGTGTTGTTCTTAGGTTAGTTTACCGTAGTTTAAGTATTTTGTAAGTCTAGGGACTGATGACCAACGTAGTTTGGTCCCATAGAATTACAAACATTTGAACATTTGAAAGCGTGTCTCAGATGCTTCGTTATGGGAAAGAATAGCAGCAACTGGAGTTCAAAATACGCAAATCAGGGATAAGTGTTGAAATTGCATCAACATTCACAGCTTGATGAAAATTCTTCGGGATTGTAATTCATTATTAGCATATTATTAAAATTTTTAATCTGTATTTTCATCCCCATGAAACACTGACATTGCTGAGGTAGAGTGACTTGAGTGACAGATAGCCGTCCCATAGATGAAATCACAGTGAGGCGTGGGGTGATATCTGTAAGACAAATGTGTCGTTACTAAAGAGGGGTGGCAGGATTTTCAGTAGTTACAACGGCAACAGTCAGCATGACTGTCTGAGGTGGCCTCCTAGCATCAGCTACTGTGGCTCCACCATGCAACTACTGCAGACAGCAGAAAGCAAGAGGAAACTAAAGTCGTTACTTGTCCTGACTATGTGCAGCTCTATTGTAGAAAACATGATTATGGCGTCTTCTTCAGTAAAATATTCTGGAGGTAAGTAGCCGCTCATTTGAATCTTCAGATGGGGACTACTCAGGAGGATATCGCCATAAAGGAAAAACTCAACCAGACATTCTACAGACTGGAATGTGGATTGTTGTAAGCCTTCAGGTAGGTTAGTTTGGAAAGAGAAATGGATAAGTTGAATTCAGCTATAGTGGGGATTAGTGAAATCCAGTAGCAGGATGAACAAAATGTGTTAAAATGTTTGTAAAGCTTATGGGACTTAACTGCAGGATCATCAGTCCCTAAACTGACAAACTGCTTATGAACTAATACTAAAGACGGCACAAAGATCCAAGCCCGTGGGGGGGAGGGGATTGGAACCCCCAACGGGGAAGGCCGCGGGCACCGCAGCATGGCGCCACAGTGCGGCAAGATGGACAGGTTATCAGGTGCGGTCAGTACACAGTTCTAAATAAAAATAAATAAATAAGTAAATAACAATCAGGCGGCGGTAATGCAGAGGAAGACGTGATAAGGTACAGGAAAATAGGGATCTGGTTACTTTGGACAGAATAGTGAACGCATTAAATAACAAACACAGACACGAAACCAACACCAACCACATTAGTAGAAGTTAACTAGCTCTGCCGATGATGAGGAAATCGGAATGATGAATGATGCGACAAAAGACGTTATGCACAGGGTTAAGGGAGAGGGAAATTTGAGAGTCATGGGGGACCATCACTTGGTAGAAGGAAAAAGAAGAGATAGACATTCAGTAGGAGGATATAGATTAGGGAAATGGAATGAAACAGCAGATCCCCTGGAAGAATTTTGAGCAGAGCACAATTTAATCATCACACAAACTTGATTTAAGAATCATAAAAATACGTTGTATACGTGGAAGAAAGCAGGGGACACTGGACGCTACCAAACGGATTTTATAGTTGTATGACAGATTTCGAAACAGAGTTTTAAACTGTAAAATATATTCAGTGTAGTTTTAGGCGCTGACCATATCTTATTGGATATGAACAGTAGATTAAAATTTAAGAAAGTCCTAACTGATGGAAAAAACAAGAGACGGAAGCTGAATCAAGTGAAAGGACCACATTTAGGAGACTTTGAAGACTTACTCACTACATGACATGTCCAACTGCTATATGTAGCCGGGCAATAGAAGGTGCGGCACAACCTTAGCAGGTATCCTTTGATTTTCACCACCTAAGTGTAATTCATTTACGATAGTACTGGCTTACGACTACAATATTTACAATATTCCAGAATATCGTTCATCAGCGTGGGACCCTTTCAAAGGTGGATTAGGGTAGGAGGTAAATAAGTCCCAATGAGTAGCAGTCGCTTATCTCACGGTGTCATTTACTCGGTGCTGGTGCATTACAGAGATTACCAACGATCTGCCATCGCAGACACCAGGAGGAGGACATTGGCTGTGATGGAGAGTTTTAGTTTGGAAATTCGAATGGCTCATGATCCACGTACATTCGGGTGACACATTAATTCCTATCAGGTTCGTCTCGGAACAATCAGTAAGAAAAATATTACAGACTTATTAGATCATTTGGGTAGCTCATTCCCAGAATTAGTTAAATCCAGTTAGTTTCAAAAATTGTTCCAAAAATTGTGTATCGAGCTGCACAGGGTAAATCTTATGCATGTCCCAGTAGCTGTTCTTTATAATTATGTTATAAATTTTACTCTAAATTCCTCTGAATTTCCAAACTACGTCATACCGACAATTATCGCAGTTTATTATAAGTTAAATCTCGAAGAATTTAGATCAAATTTACGAAATTCTGAATTAAACGACAACTCTTAAAGATACTATAAAACCTCCTTCTGCATGGCAGTTTCATTTCATGAGTTCAGAAAATACCTAAAATTGAAGAGCAAGTAGGAGAAATATTGCAATTCAAAGAGGATGTGAAAAAGATATCCACAAGAAAAATAGGTACTGAATTGCCGTAAAACCAGTAGAAAAACCTATAGTACAACGTAAAATAAAATAAAGGTTGTAGCAGTCTTTTCCTCGAAGATCCAGGGCTAGGCACGGTGAGAATAATTATTACTTATTCTAAAAGAATATCATGAAACACCAATCTGTATATAAACTGGATGATTAATCACTATGTCAGAGAACTACTTGTCAAGAGTAAATCGATAGTTGATGTTTAAATTAGCGCCCTAATAACAATGTTTCATTTTAGTATAAGGTTGAGCTTAATTACGGATAAAAACAATTAGTAGGTAAATTCTATGTTATTCTTTCCATCGACCACTAATAATAGCTGTAAATCTTATGAAATGTGTTGTTTTGATTTGCGCTCATCAGTTTAGAACCTAAATGTATTTCCAGGAAACGTAGGTGCAGTTTCGAACGTCGATATGTTCAAATTATTGCTTTATATAATTATAGAACGATGTTTTATAAAAACGGAAAAAAATTTCTCTGGGTAATTAATTACAGGTGAAAGTAGCTCCGCCTTAAAGACATTTTATATAATGTATTTTCATATCGGAGAAGAGTACATTGGTGTTCTATTTTCGGTACATGTTCCCTTGATTTTAAATATAGTTTTGGGGTTGTATCTTGCACATTTTGTTCTACTATTCATATATTGTGAAGGAAACATTATGGAAAGGTTATTCCCTGAATATATAATTATAACGATATTCTGTTTGTCCGAATGTTATGCAACTAAGATTTTTTTTTAAATTGTTTCACTTTCCTAAGCTCTCTCTTGCAAGACCTTGGAAGCTCTTTTCATATATTCCTTCAAAAATGATGATACTATGTCAGGCAGCAAATAATACTGTTTATATGTTCTGAGACTTGCGATCTTTACTGAACTCCGTGCCTAAACAATTTCTACTCTACGGTTTTAATTACGGAGATTAGAGTACAGGACGGACCTCTAGTCTGAAAAACTTAAGACCGGCTCCGTAGTATTGCTGAGTTTTGGATATGTGTTTATCTTGTAGTACTGCTCCTCCATATCAGAATCAAACACAAAAGTATTCGGTCGTTTTGCTGTTATGAACACCATGCTCAGTGAGTGGATTCTGGCATTAAACATTCAGTTTTCATATGTCTGACACTAAGTATTCATTTTTTGAAGTACATTTTCAGAAATGATTCTCAGTTCAACGCAATTATGTTAAGAACGTACTGTCAACAGTAGGTTTAACCGAAAAAATAGTCCTTTACATCCAATGAGATTGTGGACAGGCATCAGCTGATGTAGGCACTCAGTAATAATAAAGCTGTCTTCTATTCATTTGAACCTCATTGAGCTAAGCCATGTAGCAGAAATACCGGTATCTCTCGAGTTAGCATTGCGTCGTGCGTATGTTCGCAACATTCAGGTGTATTAGTCTTGTGATATTGTTCCAATCTACTGTTCGCAGACTTTTATTGTCTCTTCAGTGGAGGATGCCAGGAGTGGATCGCCTCGTACTGCAATGGCTGCTAAGGAATGCCCAGCCTCGATTTAGCACATCAGCCACGTTGTAGTTCTTAAGAGCGATTAACGTTTAACGGATAAACGCATCGTCGACCATGCAGGAAAGTAGACGACGAGTAGCTAGGAGAAACAAAAACAATTTCTTCGCTCATTTTTATAGATAATATTGACAGTCCCTAAGCATAATACTGCATGGGGATCAACATTACATTTATAACGACTAGCGAGCCGGTGTATAGATGGAACTCAAAGGGAGACCTATGAAACGTAAAATGAAATACCATCTAGTAGTAACTATACGATTTCAGATCAATTAGTGGATTTTCAAGGTTCCAATTCTCACCGAAAGTGCGCTAACCACTTTGGAAGTAGAATTTTTTAATTGATTAGTATAAGTTTTTTTATTTATTTCCATTTTATGTAAAAAATGTAGAAGTTTTGCTAAAAACATTGTTTCTAAATCGTCACTCTCCTCTCCGAAGTGCCTTCTATAGTGAGATGACTCATCTGTAAAGTTCCATGCACAAATTAATTAATGATGTTAGATACTGTAACTAAATTAGTTACACACATCTACTAATGTAATGTTTTATGAACATCGATACATCCAATAGTTCCTTGAAACGCAAGGCCGTGTAGTGATACTGGCCGTGTAGTGATACTGGCCCTTCCGAATTATCAAAAGTGTATCGATACATATACATTCAAAGCTTGAAAGCTGTACTAAATCCGTTTACCTGTTGACACGTGTCAGAAGCATCTACATTTCACTTTTTAAGTAGACCTCCGCAGGTAATGAATAATTAAACACGAAATTACTTCTCTGTCTTGAAGTGCTCGTACACTACTAGTCATTTGTTCCCAATTACAGTCATGATTTGTTCAAACGAAGAAGCTATTGAAATGTTTCAGATACTAGGATAGTCCCGGATTGTTCTTGTTGCAGCCGAACGATAATGGCGAGAGCGTTACAGATACGAAAAAAAAAAAAAAAAAAAAAAAAAAAAATACCCATTCACATAATGTTTCTCCACGTCATTGTCACGCGTTCGTAGATATTGTTTTGTGCATCAACAACATAATAAAGGCATACACGGTTCGTGAAACAAGATTTGCCGATATCATAGCCTCTGATCATGTGGGCCCCAACGACAGTTTGAGACGCAGAGAAAGAGACTTATGTATATCGAACAGAACGGTTCACCGAAATTTGCGCAAATGTAAATTTCATGCTTATCGAATACGACTTCACCGACAAAGACAAGCATTTTATAATTGGGTTCTTGGGCAACCCCGTTATTTCCATCGAGAAGTTTTATTTTCGTATCCGTGTACATTTAAAATCGATTATGAGATCAGTAATTACCGTTATTGGTCTCACTCGAATCCGAACTGGGAAGTGCAAAACCGACACGTGTGTAAAGCCAATGTATGGTGTGCAATTATAAGAATTCAAAGCATTGTTCCTCTCTTCGTTGATGACATATGAACCAGTTTCGATGTACATATCTATTACAGAACGGCCCTCCAGTTTTGCTAGAAGATATTCCATTTGATGTACATGAGCTATCATGTTTCCTACAAGTCGGATGTAAAGATCTTACATAAGATTGGTCCAAACGTAACTGAACAGTATGTTTTCTGGGAGGACTAAGAAACTTTATACATTTAGTGTCCTACAACGAAAGCGAATATGATAGTAGGATCACAGAAGCTACCCGATCTCTTTGTTCGACGAAATTCTTCGGGTAGTTAATTCGTTTACGAATAGAGTCCGAACTTGCATTCCTCAAAATGGGGAAACGAACAAGTCAGATGAACAGTTGGCTTGTAACAAAGTGTTGAAAATTTTATATGAATATGTTTTGGTAAAGGAAATTAGCTGTTTACAAAGTTAATTTATCTTAAGAATATTCAAATATTAATACATTTCAAATATTTAATCAAATCATTGTGTGTTACTTAATTCAATGAATCCCATTCCCTACTAAGGTTATTCATTAATCTTCAAATTGTATGCACTCTGATTTTATCGCGCAATCTTAGGTTAAGGATTTACTCTTTTAGATCAATACGAAGGCCAGTATTGAACAACCTCGTTGATGTCCTTGCTATCAATGTGTTTCATCCGTCCTTGTGTTTTTCCAGGACTTACCTAAATTTTAAAAGGCATTACAATTATCGGTAAAGCAGTAAAACAAAGTATAGCATGCAGTTAAAAAGAAAACGACTTCCGGTCAGCTTAGCCCACTTCCGGTGAGAATTGGAAGTTGAAAACGCCATCGTTGGATCCGGCGTACTATACATATTACTCGATGGTACTACACTTCACATTTAATAAGACCCCTAAAGTTTGCAAAGTGTGGACGGGTGGTCTGAATTATCTTGTAAAAGCTAACAACGTCTACGTCTAATTTTTATACGGTGGCAGAAACTGTAAACATTACCAAGCGACAAAATGTCAATCGACCTACACCGGCTACAGAAGAGCCAATTAAAGAACGTTATAAGTAGATTTGTCACAAGATAACGTCGCAATTCAAACTTAATATTGCGTACATAAATCTGTTCTGCGCAATTGAATGGTCACTTCATAGTTATTTATAGTCTATGTGCTACATTATATAAGTATTCCTATAAAAATCTCTATATCATTTAAGTTACGCATATTACCATACAATCTGTATAAACTATTTATCCATATATAATGCTGTATTCATGAACCACAGAAATGCAATAGTTATTGAATGTTTCCTCGTCATTTGACTATTATTTTATTGTTAGATTAGTTCAGCTTTCACTGCTAGCAGCTTTCATTTAAAGAGTAGGATCTGTTTTGCATCCTATAGACTCATCATCAGGTGCTTAAAATTTTAATGTATGTCTACCGCTTAACCTCTCCCCAGCGTTCACGTCCGATGTTTAAAATTTTTTGAACACGTATGGATGCGTCTATAGGACGCGAAATTGATCGTGCCTTTTAAATAAAAGATGCCGTTGCCCGCGTTTCAAGATAACATACTGTTTTATTATTTATAATCACAATCCTGATTTCAGCTTTAGACACATTTTCAAATGTAGATGACTAACTGTACACTTCATACTGGCTCTTACGTCTATCCGATTTCCGAACATAGTCAACAGTTGCGAATCACTGGCTGCTTTAAATAAGACAGAATATATTAACATATTACATTTTCATATTTATGCCGACATATTCTGCAACACAGTTGCTCTGGTGGGAACACATTTATCTCAGCCAAAAATCAGTTCCTTAATATCGTTATTGTGGAATATTTGACGTATTTGACAAAGCCACAACTGCCCTCTGCTTCCATTCATTTAATACTATCATAGAGAATTCCGAGGCCGCGACGGATTAGCTTTTAGTTTGTAAGCTACGTACTAATAACCAGGCAGTTGAGTCCGTTAGATTCACAAACATTTAAACATTTTTTACAATTCCGCTAGGGTATTCATCATGTTTTGGTCGTTCACTCCCATATCTGCCACACATACATCTAACATTACTCACTTGCTTTCCATTTCCAGTCACATCACCATTAAATAAAAGCATGTCGCCGCTTGTGCAAGAATTTTCGGGTTTCGGGCTAATCAGACGATGGTCTGGGTCCTGGACCACACTGCATTCGCTCAAGCACACATGCTCGTTGGTTTCTGCATCTTGGGACCGTCACCATAATATGATTGGAGGATCGCCATACTGCGTAGGGCTGTCGACACGAGGGGGTAGTCCTTTTGAAATTGTAACATCGCGATTTCTGAGGTAGTTTATCCATTTTTAGGTTTTATTGTTTTTGGTATTGCTTCCAAGAACCACGTTCTCCTGATAATAATTGACATTTGGGACGACATGGATCTTTCAGGGTCTTCTGTGACCTCCCTTCGGGTATGTGGTAGTGCTGTCGAAGCAAATTAATATAATTTTACTAATGGTGTTGGCTTCAGACTCCCGACAAAATCCAGACCTTTCCATTAACTGCAACGTCCATCTGCTTTGCATGTATTTAGCCGCTCCATATTGCTGCAGAGATTCACAAACCACAGTAGATTCTCGAGTTTCTAGGTTAGAACCCCAAGTCCTCTTCGTTCGCGTCATCAGCACTTCGCGAGCCTGATTTTCCCTTCGGTAATTATACAATGCTCTTTGATCATTAGTCGGTAGCTTGCAAACTACTTAAACTAAGGTAAACTAACCATACGACATCACACTCACCCATGCCCGAGAGTGAACTTGAATCCTGACGGCGAACGGCCGCGCGCACCGCAGCACAGCGCCCCGGTGCGCACGGCACTCTGCCGCGGCAATTGTTCACCTCTTCACTTAATGTTTAGTTGTTTAATTCTCTACAAGCTTGTCAGTGGCGGAGATGGAGAACACACTTGCGTCTTTCTTTTTTTTCCATCAGAATTTCGGATGGTTGAAGTCATCGTAGGATGAGATTTATTCCAGTGCCTGTGTCATCCAGTATTCAACCTCCTCGAAACTCGAGCCTTGGACAGTATTGTCAAATTGTTCGCGTAAATGAAATTTTTGGTTGAAGTTGTTATAGGGTGGTCGTATGTCTAGTTCTTATAGACGGCTGGTGAGAAGACACTGCCTTTTTTAAGACCGTTCTTCTTGTTTCTCCACTTACTTTTTTTTCGTTGTAGACTCACAAGGAATGTTAAGCCATGTAGAAGGGTTTTCAATAAACAAGTAAGATATTATCCTATCAGGTATCACACCTCCATCAGTAGCGACCTAAGATTCGTTGTGTCATATACTACTTTCAGTCCAATGAAAGCAGTGCCTGCTATTTTTGCTTCTCAAATTCGTCATCAACGTGTTGAGAGTCATGGGGGACCAGCACTCGGTAGTAGGAAAAAGAAGAGGTAGACATTTAGTAGAAGAATATGGGTTAGGGAAATGGTATTAAACAGCAGATCCCCTGGAAGAATTTTGTGCAGAGCACAATTTAATCATCACACAAACTTGGTTTAAGCATCATAAAAATACGTTGTATACGTGGAAGATAGCAGGAGACAGTGGACGCTACCAAACTGATTTTATAACTGTATGACAGATTTCGAAACAGGGTTTTAAACTGTAAGACATACCCAGTGTAGTTATAGGCCCTGACCATATTGGATATGAACAGTAGATTAAAATTTAAGAAAGTCCTAATTGATGGACCGCATAACGGTTTTAAAGGGTAAATTCCTTCCTGTTGATGATGAAACGCTTTTTAAGTACAAGCAATAATCCTTCTAAAATACTGACATTTTAGCAGAGCAAAAACACTTGCCGAAAATTTTTGAGGCAATTAGTTTCTTCTCCACTAGTACCTTCCTTCACATCTTTGATATTTTAATGTTCACTAGACAAGTGATTGTCACATATATCAATATGGTCACCACCATACACAGAATTAACTCTTCACCGAATTTTAGTGGACGGAAAGTTTTCTTAGGTGAGAAACTCGAATACAGCACGCTATTTCTCATGCGCCGACGAAGCCATAATCCCACAGCCCATTTGCACGCTACGATCGGAAGCACTTTAACGGCAAAGGGTTGTAACTTCCAACGAAACGAGTATGTCGATACCTAAATCGACAATAACATGAAAATATGAAAGCTTGAATTATTATGTGTCTGAAAGAACATACACCTGAACAATAGTTGTATATATGCCTACTATTGGCGATTAACAATTTCTGTCTGATACACAAACACATCCAATCTCTTGCGGAAGTACAGTCACTACTGCGAGCAAGAGGTAGTAATGGGCAGGGGGCATTACACCTTAGTGTGCTGTAAGTTGAGAGTTTGGGAAGGATGGGAAGCGTTACTTGATTGCGTAATTGTTTAAGGCGACTTCTAGCCCCAAGCGGGAAATTCGGGTTGGAAACCCGATCGAACACTAAATTTCCAACTTCGTCGTTGAATTTATTTCTACTTCCTGCAACGATCAAAATGTTTCAAAATTTCGAATTATCAGTATATTCCTTCAACCTTCCAGCTTTCCTTCCTGGAATTAGTAGTCACAACTTTCAGCTTTCCCTTCTTTACTTAGCACTATTTTACATCTACACACCTGATAGTCATGCAGCTGCTTCTGTTGTTTCTTAATGTCTCTTTAATTTTTCTGTATATATTTAAAAAAATGGTTATTAGAAACCATTCTGTAATATAGTACAATGTTGAGTTAAGCTTTCAGCTTAATCGGTGCACAATTTGATGATATTTAGAAGCATACACAAACTAACGGAACATTTATATATTTATAATGTAAAAGATGAATTAGTTCGTATTACCCAGTAACTTTCGGGTGTGCGGCCGAATCCCGTCGTCATTCTCACACGACAGGTGCTTAGGAGAAATAAAATCAAGGTTATCTTCCGTCCACCTGCGAAGAGTTTGGCCCTAGTAGGATCCGTCGAAGATGATCTGTAACTGAGAAAATCGGGTGTTTACAAGATCCCCTGTGAGTTTGGCACTGCATATATAGGCCAGACAATACGATCTGTACAGGAACGATGTGTAGAACACGAAAGACACATCGGTCTACTCAAACCATCAAAATCGGCAGTAGCAGAACACTGTATTTTCACGGGACTCACAATGGAATATAGTAAACCTAAAATTTTAACTATAATCTCCAGTGTCTGGTATTCACTTATTAAAGAATCGGTGTAAATTCGTCTTGCCGACAATCTTATAAATCGTGACAACGGCTTTCAGCTAGACAAAAATTGGAATCCTGTGATTGATGTCATCCAGTCACAGCTTAATCGACGCCAGCAATCGATTATCAATGATTAATAGACTGTTGCTCTTCCACCACCGAGGGCAGCACATACAACTCGGCTGTATCGCGGACGACACCATATAACGCATGCGCAAAATGATACCAGCACTTTTGGCATGCGCAAAAACCACTATAAATACCGCGACTGGACCTGGGCTCTTCAGTACTAGCTACTCACCTGAAGTTGGGCAGACATTTCCGGCAGAAATATCGTATCAGAATGACGACGGGATCCGGCCGCACACCCGAAAGTTACTGGATGAAGAAATACGCCGGAAAGTTTCAGAAGTTAGTTCGTATTAGTTACACAAAAATGACGAGAAGTAAAATTGATTTAGCACCGTACTGTGTATTCTCAGATTGACGAGGTGTTATCGGAATACTACAGCTAAAATAGGTGTCTACAGCAGTGATTGTCAGTGTGTGTTCGTTTATGTACGTTGCTGCCCCACAGGAATCGTTGCGTAAATGTATACGTTATGTCAGTTGTGGTGTCCTAACCACCAAGGCAAGGTTGGCACCACACAACGGAAGAAGTAAGAGCCGGTCGCTGCCAGCGGCCCCCAATGGGATCGCAGGGTGGCCGCCACGCCCTCCTGAAGTTCGCAGCGCCACCGCCAACGGACGTTAGCTAAGCAAGCTATGTGAAGTGAAAAGTGAGTTGTGTGGTAGACGTGCCCTGGAAGAGTGGACTACAGGAAAGGTTGTCTGTTTTAGTATGTGGCCCGCTGCAGTATTTTTTCAGTTTTATTGTATATACTCAAGTCACGGAGATCTTGTCTACTATTGAATGTTCAGTTAGACATGTACAGAACATTGTACCAAGTTTGATTTTTGTTACTGTGTTCAAGATACAGCAGTGACTGTGAAAAGATAAGTACTGTTATGTTCTCTGGTTTCCACTATGGAAGAGTTTCTATGTAAAATAAAAGTGTGTTTTGTTTTGAGTACATCGTGTCTCAGATGTTTGTAGAGCTTATGGGACTTAACTACGGGGTCATCAGTATCTATGCTTACATACTACGTACCAACTAGCTAATACTAAGGACGGCACAAATATACATGCCCGAGGGGGGATTCGAACCCCCGACCGTAGTGGCCGCTCCTCAATCCGCTCGGCCACCGCAGCCGGCATCGTGTCTCAGCCAGCGCCCTTGCCAGCCACTTGCACCTTCCTCAAATTGCCAGTAAGCAATCCACGCCAGAACGATAATAGGAACTGACTGACGACGAGAAAACACGAATACATTATCAGGGACTGCGCGGCCGCTCCCTCTGAAGGTCAGATTCCTCCCTCGAGCGAGGGTGTGACTACTGTACTTAACTTGGTTTAACTTACTTTACTGATGACTACAGCAGTTGGTCCCATAGGATTAAAAAAAAATTTTGAGTACTTTTCTGATTTGAAATATTTGAGTTTTAAACGATTTTCTATAGAATAATGTACACTGTAACAATAATCCTGTGATCACATAATACGGATTAAGGCGCACTACGAGAATACAATTTTGTTCTTCATTATGTCTGACCTTCTTCCATATACTAAAAGTCGTACAGGGATATTAAAAGCGTATACTGCCTCCCTGTGGGAACTATTGGGCATAGGGAACGGGGTTGAGTTTGCTGCGGCAGCAGAATGTCATTTTGAGGCTATTATGGAAGTTTCCGCGTCGCTGGAGGTTCACAGCGAAAACAAGCAGCCGGCTATGTCAGGGCCGCGACCCACAGCCGCCTCCAAGAGTAAACAAAAGCGCCCCCTCGCACGCGCAGGCTCTGCTGGCGTCAACACGCCACGCCCGACGCTCCAGCGTTCCACAATACTTTTCCCATAAATTAAAGACTCTAGAAATAAATTCAGTCATGAGAATACCAACGTATTAGTTACTCAGTGCTGCACATTCTCTTCATTGTCACCTTTTTATCACAAGAATGCTTTTTTATTGAGCAAGACAACTGACCGAGTTCCTAGTCCAGTTCGTGTTTCTACTGATTTGGTTGATTCACAGAAAAATGTCTGTGGAAAACTTATTTTTAAACGCACCTTGTTTTATAGTCTGTAACCCAAGATCTTAATCTCTTAATTTATTTATGAAAATTGCCGTATGAATGATATAAATCATCATCCTGAAATTGACAATGTTTCTTGCCTCATGTATAAACTTACGATACCTTGTAATAATGATAGGAAGGAAGGAAGCTCGGAGTTTAACGTCCCGTCGACAGCGTGGTCATTAGAGACACAGCTTACGCTCGGAATGTTTGGGTAAGGATATGGAAGGAAATCGGCCGTGCCCATTGAAAGGAACCATCCCGGCATTTGCCTGGAGTGATTTAGGGAAATCACGGAAAACCTAAATCTGGATGGCCGGAGGTGGATTTGAACCACCATCCTTCCGAACGTAATAATAATAATAATAATAATAATAATAATAAAAAGACTCTCTTGTCATAATGTAAAACTGATATCAGTATCTTGCCATAATGAGTCAAACATTTCGGCTAGTCTAAAGTGAAAAACTATACCCCTGAATGTAGTGAGATACTGTTATCTGCTTCATGTTAAGTAAAATTTCGAAACGTTATGTCCATTTTGTATATGGCACTGTATGTGCCAAAATCAGCCATACGTAAGGTCTCTCTAATGAGAATTTACCTTTTTAAATCATTATGAATTAGATTGCATAATTTTGTGTGTGACGGTAACCGAAACTTTTTCTACTGATTGTATGAAACTGTAAGATGTGAAAAAACATTTTTTGGGCAAATAGTATTTTGAAAATTATTTAGTACGCAGGAAAAAGATATGTATGAACAGAACCGGAAACTCTTCTGGAAACTGTTCATAGAATATGAAACGCTACAGCTCGAGAGTAAAAAAATACATCGATCTGCTCTCAAATTTAAATAAAATGTAGATACCTCTTCTACATTTCATAAACGGCATTTTATAAGCCAAAATCTACAAACGCTAATAGCACACAATGCGATTTTAACTCGGTAAATTACACAGTTGCGTCATAGTTACTCTGACGAACAAAGAAAATATATGTAATCCTGTATGAACGGATGATATAAACTGCAAGATGAGTATATGCCCCATTTTTCCACCGAATCGATTTCTTGAAACTGGATGATAAGTATTTTATAGCTGACAGGACGCCGTAATTTCAGCACAAGCGAGTAGTACAAAGAAAACAAAACCACGCATCGCACAGAAACGAAGAGATGCTCACCGTTGTTCTGTGTAATATGAAATTTCAAACGTCTTAATAAAAATGGCAAACAACGAAAAGCTATGTTGCGTCTTAAAAAAAACTCTTAAGAAAACATTATTTCTCCCTGGAAATATCTAATCGACACTATATTTTCAGCTTCCACTCCATACTAAACCGAATTTAACAACCTTAAAAGTATTTGTTTGAAATGCTGATTTTTTTAAAACCTGTAATTTTAAATAGTCGTTCAGGCAGTGGACAGATTTAAAAATTTATTCTAAATTTCTTTCGTGACTTGGTCACACTTTTAATAAACAAGGTGTGTAATCATGGAATACAGTTAACTTGCCTTACAGAATCCTGCACATAACACATGTGCCATTTTTTTCTTTTCTATTTTACAAACTAAAAAACTTCGGTGGTAGTTCGTATAATATGAGACACTCCACATCCTCAAAAAATGTCTTATTACAGTAAAATTTTTCAATTAGTAGAACGTTTTGATTTACTCTTGGCAGACTCATTTTGTATTTCATGAAACGTCCTGCAAATAACAATGTATAGAGTATTTATTTTAAGAACTTGTAAAACTAAAAGGTGGTATATCAAGAAACGTAAAGAATGTTCCATACATTTTATACGGAATATCATTTTAAGACTATCGACAGTTATTATTACGTGACAGTGTTTTATGAACAAAAGATATTTTACAATCGTCGCACATATTACAGTAGGGCCGTCCATGGTGGCCGAGCGGTCTGCGGCGTGCCAGTCACGGTCTGCACGGCCGCTGCGGTCGGGGGTTCGAATCCCCCCTCGGGCATGGATGTTTGTGCCGTCTTTATTATAAGCTAGTTCATAAAAAGTTTGTAGGTTTAGGGACTGATGATCCCGTAGTTAAGTCCCATGAGCTCTACAAACATTTGAACATTTATTATAGTGGAATTTGTTTACAACACTATTGGCAGTATTTTGCGAGACTATGATTTGAAATGTGTTTTAGATCATCATGCAAGATTAACCCAGATGATCCTAATTTTTTCGGCACCTTCTGGTTTAAAACATAGTTCATCTTTAATAGACCGTTCAAATGTTGCAACATTGATTTTGTAGGAATTGCACCCTTAGTATCGGCGTAATAGGCCGTTCTTCTGGAACAAAGTAAAAAATGAAAACACTAATACTACATGTTAGATGTCACGTTTTACTTATAAAGCCATCCATATGTTTCTGAATAATAAAAATAAAATTGATGAGTAAGCACTTACACACCCAGCATCATCAGTTAACTCATACATTGCTTCTGAAGCCCTATCTTAAAGGTGACTAACACAGAATAACGTGCTAAAATCATGATTGTTAGTATTTGCATGTCGATTATCAATATTCACATAACAGTCCGATGTTGGAGAAAGTGTTTTGTGCCAAAAGGAAACAATTTACTTTAAATGTTATAAAAAACGAAACACCGTCCTTCCGGAGGGACGTCAGGATCATCTGGGCTGTTAGAGTAACTAACGGATGACCCTGGTTGGCGTAAGGCGGGTGTCTATCGACTTCAATGTAGTTGTGTCATATCATGTACAGGCCGCTCTGTTAGGACTGTCGAGGGCCAGTGTAAGTAACATTAACGCCGGAAACGTTTATAGCAGCCTACCAAATGTGCTGTTGCAGAACTCCACTTAGAAACACATCCCCGAATGAAATATAATAACACACAGACTCGGGCATGCACTTTCACCTATTGGTAGCGTCTTAGACTGAAGAGCGAAAGAAACGTACACAAGACCGACATCACTGAGAAGTACCGAAAGACGACGTGGCGTGGACTCGACTAATGTCTGAGTTAGTGCTGGAGGGAACTGACATCATGCATGATGTACGTTTCTCGATACATCCATAGCAAACAGCTTATAAAGATAAGAGCTGAAACTCCGTGGCTTTGACATGCGTTCGTCAGGCGCACCGCTAGCATTGACGTCTCTTGGTTCGAGTTGTAGGTTATACTTGCCTTAACATATGTGGTTCCGTACTTTATTCCATTGCATACCAAAATTACTTCGCAACGTTTACATTTGTGACTGGAATGCCGTACACGGTCGTAGGCCTTCTCTATGTCAGGCAGCGAGAGAGTTCAACTGGGTGGAGAGGAGGCCGGTGAGGCAGAGGAGTTGGTAACTGGCAGAGAAGGAAGGTCTGAAGCCACACGTGAAAAAAAAAAAAGAGTTGGTGTTGACGGAGTTGATGAAGGATGCGGTGGGAAAGGATGGTTTTCAGGACCTTGCTGAACACCGAAGTGAGGCTGATGGGGTGAAAGGACAAGGGTCCAGAGGAAGGCTTGTCAGGTTTGGGAAACATAAGGATGTTGTATGTCTCCACAGTTTGGGAAAGAAGACTGTGTAATGGAGAAGGTTAGGTCGGCATGGAATGAAGGTGGTTGGGGGGGGGGGGGAAGGGAGGGCATGGAGGTGCCTGTAGGTTAGCCGGTCTTGAATGGGACGGTGCTGCGTTTTGTGTGAAGTGAGAGTTCTACGTTGACGGCAGTAGTAGGCATGTTGAGTTCTTAGGGGGGAGGGATGCGATCAAAGTACTGAGAGGTGAGGAGAGGGGTGAACGTGTCGCTACGCTCATGGTTGTCGGTAGAGAGGGAGTAATCCAGCTGGGGATTATCATAGACAGAAAAGATATCTGACAGATGGCGAAGTGTTCTGCTTTACTGGCGTTGTCAGGAAAGGGACGTTATTGTGAAGGCGAGGGAAGTGGGGAGCAGAATGACTGTCAGTAAGATATGTTTGCCAGAACCTGGAGGAGTTGATGCGAGTGCTTTAGTGGTCAGAAGGTTTCTGGCGTCGCGCTGGTTGCCAGTGGTATAGAAGTGTGTCCTGTTTGCGGATTCGCAGGAAGAAATGATCAATTCAACGGGATTCGCAGAGGAGTAGGACAGTGGGGATGGAAAGCTTTTGTGGGAATATGGGTGTGGCTGGCGTCAGCAACGCTCTGGTGAAAGAAGGATGAGGCATGGTCAATGTCAGTGAGGATGTGGAGAGGCAGGTGATGGCTGGTGACCGAGGTATAAATTGAAGGGTGGTAGGCATCCAGGTCAGCGTTGGAATAGCATGGGAAATCGAGACAGGGGACTCCCTCCGAACGATCGTGGGGATCTGTGGTAAGGAGTCTGGGGACGTGGCCACTGCAGATAAGGTGAGGGACCTGCACGTTCCCAACCTGATTGGGAGTTATGCGGAACCGGCCGCGGTTGCCGAGCGCTCTGCGGCGCGCCAGTCACGGTCTGCACGCCCACTACGGTCGGGGGTTCGAATCCCGCCCCTCGGGCAGGGATATTTGTGCCGTCCTTAGTTGTAAGTAGTTCATAAGTAGTTTGTATGTTTAGGGACTGATGACCCCGTAGTTAAGTCCCATAAGCTCTACAAACATTTGAACATTTATTATGAGGATGACGTCGAGGATTGTACTGCGTCCGCGGCGTATTGTGGGAAGGGAACGGTGTCGTCCTGAAGCGAGACTACAAACTGACGTCACCGACGGAGTTCACCAAAGGGTCGGGAGGCAAGGTTAAGATCGGCGGGAACTACAGGTTGCGGATGTATATAGTGGCCAGGGTAAAGGCGAGAGAAGGGGAAAAGAGGGTGATGATGAGGTGATCACTGCTGCTTGCTTGTTGTTATGTCTTTGCAGTTTGCATTCAAAACGAGGCTATTAAATTTCGGTATACAATTCTTCCTCTCAGCAGCTTTTGCATGAAAATGGGTGATCTTTGGTCCAAATATCGGCGGTCGTCAATGTTTGCACACCCGTAAATTCTTCGTTTATTCATTACGCAGGAAATACTAGAGGTATGCATCAAGCGTCTATTATCGGTCGAACTGGGCTAACCTGTAGTTCTGTAACAATCCAGTAGATGTCTATGTAGTCGCTTGGCACGCAACGAGAAATTTCACTCGATTTTCCTTATGGTAGTTTCTGCATGCCTTGTCAACAAAGCACGTGTCACGTCACACCGAATAGACCACCATCGCTATCCGACTGATTGGCCACGGTGGCACAGCACACTGTCTCAAAGCGGTGTTAGACATACTGGAAGTACCCGAGCGTCTACTCGGAGAGAAAGGTTTAGTTTACTTCTCCAATTTCCATTCTTTAAAATACTCGAAGGCATATTAGACTACGCTCACATCTTTTTATGAAAGTATTTTTTAACATTTCATTTTTCGAGAAAAAGACGAAAATTATTAGTTGCTGGTAATCATTAGCGTCATTTAGTGGTTTCCGCGCGTTTTCCTGTTACAAATGTTCATATACGCGTTGAAGAACATACAAATCATACACATCACGCTAGGCGCATTATGTATCTACGTTATTTGCCCTACTGCGGTAAACATTTACATAATTACTTCCTGTAATGAGATTCCGGGGAGTAACAGGACTCTCTGCTGTGCACCTGAATCATGATTATCCCTCCAGCAACCAGTCTGCTCCGGCGTACGCTTAACGTGCCCTATTGTGTTGTCTCTTCAGAAGTAAAACTGATTTCCGAACGTAAATTGATCTATGAAATTGCTTGATATATAAATACATAGAAAAGACTTCATATAGGCTATCGGATCATATAAATTTCCTAAAATCATATATTATCGGGAAGACTTACAGCTCATTACGAAGTATGCAGAAAGCGTTCGTGAAAATAGTTCCTACCTCACATATCATAGTGCTGTCGATATATACCATCATGCATCTTGGAGGTTACACAGATTGGTTTCTGGGAACTTCAATGTGCTAGCGAGGTGACAAAATTGGGGAAGAACTTTTTTTAATGTCCGTACTGGTTAACAACGTGAAATTTTACGGTACTGTTTTTTTTATACCCATATATGATGAAACACAGTCAATAGGGGATGAGGAAAAGCTACGAGTTAAGATTCGTATGCTAACACCACATTATTGTTGAAATACCAATGAAATAATGTCAATTTACAGATGAGAAGGTTTAACCGACTATTTAAAATAGTTTTCTGCAGGACAATAGATGAATAGAGAAGAATTGGAAGACCCAGAATTACGTGGCAAGATAACTTACGTGAGGATACAGCTAGGATGAAAACCACTATCGAAAGGACAAGCATTGCACTCAGCGGAAAAGAACGTCAGAGGCTTGTGAAGCGCACGCTCTGTCGATAAGATCTGTGCCACATGTGAAACTGAATCAGATGTAACATGCTATATAGTGAACTGGTTGCTTCAATAAAGGATAGTAAATCCAAGACGAATTTTAAGAAATTTCAAATTCGTGGACTGCTTTCCTTATCGAAATTGTATAAGGTTTAATAACTGATTAAGTAACAAATCCCTCAATTCTAAAATTGCTCTCTACTTATTTAATCTATTTCCTTACATCTCCTCGCAAGAATTGATCGACTGCTCTCTCAAGTTCCTTTCACTATATCTTAGCTAGAAATTTTTGTCTACATTTGTAATTTATTAATCTGATGAACTACTTCGTAAGCAGCACGTCAATTGCATTGACACACTTCGCATGCCAAATGCTTCTCAAAATGTGGAGTATTATTATGAACAGAGAATATAATACTGCGTCGTTTAACGTTGCATGGTAATCATCGGATACTGCTGACAGTAATCAAAGCAGATGTCAGACTGACGCCTGTACACAATAGGCTGTCTGGGTATGTCAGGGAGAGGAATGGCGTATTCGATTCCATTACTGCAGTTGATGGATGGCCATGCCAGTCATCCGGTATGGAATGCTCGTGAGTACCAAAACTCACTGTCTTATCTACGTGCCCTAGAGGTCATATTGGAGAGTAGCTGATGATTAAATAGTGTTAAAATTTTTGTTAAACTTTAAGCGAAAAGATTCTTAGGTTGGCGAACCTGGGTGAGTAACTTAAGTAGGCCATGTTCCTTATCTTAAATTTAATATGACCTCGTCTAACTCAACTGAATTTCGTTACAGTTTTAGCTAACATTCATTTTTCACCAACTAAAACTGTTCTTTGGCTCATAGATGTCAAATAATTTAATTATAATTCTCTACATGGGCATAAATGTAGCTTAAAGAGAATACGAATGATAACCAGAGGTAAGGTGGACGAATAATTTAAAAGCATAATACATTCGTTCGTATCTTCTTAACTCATATTGTTCACCAGTTCTTAGCTCTTGGTGTAATCCTGATATTGCCATCCTTAATTCCTGTCCTTGCCTTTATGTGTGAGGAGGAGAAAATATTTCACTTTATATATATATATATATATATATATATATATATATATATATATATATATATATGCTGAACTCAAGTAGATCAGAAAAGTAAATAAAAACTTTGCAATTCGAAATCTGAAACACCTTTGTATGTGTTATATTTCTCATATAGATGAAGATTTCTCATCTGGATTATGAACCGACCTAAATAAAGAAACGTTTATCATATTCGCCCACGTTAAGTTGAAAAAGAATGATAACATTTATTCACAGACACACGATATACGTAAATAGCACTTAAGGAAGATTAGTCGCAGTTATTGAAATTATTATGGTCTAGTTTTATAATTTACATTCCTATTTCCCAAGTATCAATATCTTAGTATTGCAGCGTTTTCTCTCTCTCTTTTCCCCCATTACGAGAGTATATGAAGGATGTAGCAACATACAGCTCAACCAACAGAATTTATAAATGCCAAGAAACCTTTTGTTCGTTCCTACCCGAACAGAAATGTCATCCTAATGGAAGATGAACAAGAAACGTTAAATAACCAGAGTGCGTACAGCTGAAGCTCGTAATTTATAAAGAGATTTGGTGTACGTCCTAGTCCGTTACAGCAGTTGAAACAGTTGACAATGATTTTGTAATTACTATCAGATGTACGGCATCTATTGGCATTAGTTCACTGCAACTGTATGCACTAGACTGTCAATGTCAATCAAAGTGCTTAATGAGGCTATTTACTTACTTCATGTGCCTTGTCCAATATTTCATTATCTTTGTAAGCTTAAATACATTTTCCATTCATGTGTTTTCATTACTACGCATGTACACGTACGGTATAATCAAGAAGACGGACTAGGCAAACGTTACACAGCTTTGCTGACATAAAGTCATCACACAGTAGCTTCATATACGAAGGAAAGAGAGAAACATAATGTTCAACAACACATACAGGAAATAAAGTTGTAGCAAAATCCTCTCATGCTATTTCAAATGATCAGTTACAGCTGACTACATCTACACTCTTTAGCTTCACATGATCGAGTAAACCAGCAATTCTCTCCCTTACCTCTATGTCAAAAAGATTGCATTCAGCTTCAAAAAAAAAAAAAAAAAAAAAAAAAGCTTCACACTATTCCCATAACTCCTTCCATGGTTTTCCCAGAAAATCAACCTTTCTAACAACCATGTTTCAATACAGTGATTTTTCGTTTTGTGCGTACTTACTTTGCTCCTCTCCACCTTGTAAATCGTAAATCAACAGCGTAATTTGTACAGAGGAGGTGGATTTGTCTTCTAACATTATGATAAAATATCACTGTTTATTAAAAATAATTTTGTCTTTTACTTATTTCTGTCCATTATTGTCAGTGAAGTTCCGTGACTGTTGTACTTCAGTAAAATAAAATGAATTCGCCTGAGTCACAAATTGTGTTTTACTTCACACAATGCATTTCCAGCCCTGGGGGCTCATCATCATCTGCTTCTTCTGTGAATTATTACACATGTTCAAGGCCTGGTCTTATTTAAAAGTGGCGTTCAAATAAGTATGTTGCAGTATGTTCAAATGTTCAAATGTTTGTATAGTCTATGGGACTTAACTACGGGGTTATCAGTCCCTAAACTTACAAACTACTTATGAACTAAGACTAAGGACGACACAAATATCCATACCCGAGGGGGAATTCGAACCCCCGACCGTAGTGGCCGTGCAGACCGTGACTGGAGCGCCTCAGTCCCCTCGGCCACCACGGCCGGCTTGCAGTATGTTAGTTGGAGTTTATTTGTAATAATTATTTATACAAACATATTATTTATACACACAAATGTACTCTAGCTATTATTTTGCACCAGACTTACTTGAACACCACTTTTTAATAAGCCCAAACCCTTGAATATATATAATACATCATAGAAGCTTCTGATGATAAACCCTCAGGGTTGGAAATGCATTGTGTGGATTAAAACACAATTTGTGAGTAAAGGCGAATTCACTTTATTCTTGTTTTTAATTACACTATATCTATACAACCTAGATGAATAGCCTATAGAAGGGCAACGTGTCTGCACATTATTTTGTTCACCATGTTTTAATTCGGCAAACGAATTTCCATTATTTAGTACTTTACTAATAATTGCTTGCTTACGCCTTGTTTTGAACTTTATATCAATACGCAACGTTATCGAATTGGAGTGTTATCAAATCGTATTTTCTTTTGTTGTTTTATTGATAATTCGCAACCACAATATTGTAATTTCGCAAATATTCTGGAACGCCCAGACAGATAAAAGTCAACATTCAAGTAGTAAAGAGAATCATGGTTTCTCAGTATATTTCTTCAGCATGTCAATCACTTGTTTCCTTATTAAGACAAAATAATTCAGAAAGTGGTTAGCAGTAAATATTAGTAGAACAGAAATGCAGAGTTTTTTTATCAAACCTACGACAACAATTATTATAATCGGGAGTATGAATCAATGTCAGACGTACAATGTAATAGTCGCCGCTGTAACTCCCAAATGGAAGACAGAGAAATAGGCATAGCCGGTGTAGAGAAACAACTGGACATTTCCTTCACTCAGTTTGCATTTATCGCGAATTTTTGGTCAAGCGCAAAATCGTAAGCTACTAGGAAAAGGCGCAGCTGACTCCCGTGTAAAAGAAATGGAAAATAACGAGCCAAAATAATTACAGACCAACATTATTAACATCAGTTTGCGGTAGAATTCTTGAATATTTTCACAGATCTAATGCAGAAAATTTTCTTGAGACGGAAAAGCTTCTATCCGTGCATCATCTTTAGGAATCATCGATCGTGCGAAAGTTAGATTTCCCTTTTCTCTCAAGACATCTTGCGAGCTATGGACGAAGGGCAAAAGCCAGACTGCATATTTCTAGATTTTAGAAAGGCAACGTCGCACTGCAGACTGCTAACGAAAGCACGAGCATATGAAAATAGGCACCAAATTATGTGAATGGCTAGAAGACTGCCCAAGTAATAGATCCGAGTACGTAGACCTCTATGATGAGTGTTTATCAGACACTAGGGTATCGTCAGGAGTGCACCAGGGAAGTGCGATACGACGGTTATTATTCACTATCTGTATAATCTGACGGATAGAGTGAATTGCAGTCTGCGGCTGTTTGCTGATGGTGGAGACTGTACTACGTTGCAAGATGGACAAAATTTCTAGGTTGTGAGAGGAATGGCAGCTATCTCTAAATGCAGATAAATGCAGATAAATGTAAGGTGATGCAGATGAGTCAGAGAAACAAATCACCTAATGTTGAAATGCAGCATTAATATATGCTGCTTGACAGAGTCTCTACAATTAGATACCTAGGCGTAACGCTGTACAACAATACGAAATGGAACGAGAATGTAAGGACAATCGTGGGTCAACTTCGGTTTATTGTGATTCGCTGTAGACGAGTCCGCATAGGAAACGCTTGTGCCACCCCGTCTTGAGTATCGCTTGTTTGGGATCCTCAACAAATCGGTTTGAATTAAGACATAGAAGCAATTCAGAGGTGGGCGGCTAGTTTTGTTACTGGTAGATGCTATCAATGCGGGAGTGTTAGTGTGATGCTTCGGTAACTCATGTGGGAGTCGCTAAATTAAAGATCACACAGATAAGATGAGGATTCGTGTAGATGCATACAAGCATTCATTTTTCCTAGCTCTAAGTGGAAATGAAGCTAGAAATAAAGTAGGTAAGTACACTACTGGCCATTAAAATTGCTACAACAAGAAGAAATGCAGATGATATATGGTTTTCATTGGACAAATTATTATACTACAACTGACGTGTTATTACATTCTCACGCAACTTGGTTGCATAAACGCTGAGAAATCAGTGCTCAGAAAAACCACCTCTGGCCGTAATAACGGCCTTGATACGCCTGGGCATTGAGTCAAACAGTGCTCTTATGTTTTGTACAGGTAGATATGCCCATGAAGCTTCAACACGATACCACAGTTCATCAAGAGTAGTGTCTGGCATACTGTGACGAGCCAGTTCCTCGGCCACCATTGTCCAGACGTTTTCAATTAGTGAGAGATCTGGAGATTGCGCTGGCCAGGGCAGCAGTGGAACATTTTCTGTATCCAGAACGGCCCGTACAGGACCTGCAACATGCAGTCATGCATTATCCTGCTGAAATGTAGGGTTTCGCAAGGTTCGAATGAATGGTAGAGCCACGGGTCATAAGACATCTGAAATGTAACGGCCACTGTTCAAAGTGCCGTCGATGCGAACGAGACGTGTAGCCAATGGAACCCCACAAAATCACGTCGGGTAATACGCCAGTATAGCGATGACGAATACACGGTTCCAATGTGCGTTCACTGCGATGTCATGATGCTGTAAACAGAACCTGGATTAATACGAGAAAATGACGTTGCCGGCCGCGGTGGCCGAGGGGACTGATGCGCTCCAGTCACGGTATGCACGGCCACTACGGTCGGGGGGTTTTTCGTATGAGGTAGTTTGTAAGTTTAGGGACTGATGACCCCGTATAGTTAAGTCCCATAAGCTATACAAACATTTAAACATTTTATTTAAAATGACGTTTTGCCGTTCGTGCACCTAGGTTCGTCCTTGCGTACAACATCGCAGGCGCTACTGTCTGTGATACGGCGACAAGGTAACCGCAGCCATGGTCTCCAAGCTGATAGTCCATTCTGCTGCAAACGTCGTCAAACTGTTGTCTTTCTAATGTCCCCATCTGTTAACTCAAGGATCGAGAAGTCGCTGCACGATTCGTTACATTCATGCGGATAAGATGTCTGTCATCTCGACTGCTAGTGATACGAGTCCGTTGGGATCCAGCACGGCCTTCCGTATTGCCCTCCTGAACCCACCGATTCCATATTCTGCTGTCATGGAATCGCGACAAACGCGAGCAGCAATGTCGCGATACCGGAAACCGCAATCGGGATAGGCTACAATCCGACCTTTATCAATGTCGGAAACGTGATGGTCCGCATTTGTTTTCCTTACACGAGGCATCACAACAACGTTACACCAGGCATCGCCGGTCAACTGCTGTTTGTGTATTAGAAATCGGTTGGAAACTTTCCTAATGTCAGCACATTGTAGGTGTCGCCACCGGCTCCATGCTTGTGTGAATGCAATGAGAAGCTAATCATTTGCATATCACAGCGTCTTCTTCCTGTCGGTAAAATTTCGCGTCTGTAAAATGTCATCTTTGTATCTATTTTAATCGCCAGGAGTGTATTAGTGGTACCTAGTACCCTGCCACGCACCTATTGATGGTTTGAGGACAATGTACCTTACGTCTTACAAAACAGGTGGTATGTGTGTATGTATTCATGTATGTAGGTTCCACATCTCCTCCTAAAGTACTGGACCATTTCAACCAAACTTGGTACATATGTACCTTAATATCAGGCAAAATTCGCTGTCGGGGTAAGAAGCACCTACGACACATACGTAAGTAGATATGGCGTCATGAACAATGAGATGCGCGAGAAACTGCTGCGTCAAACAACACCGATTGCAACCAGATTAGCTAGATATATTCCTTACGTGAGATAACATTTGCTGTACGAGTACGAACCACATACGACACATGGTTCAGGAGGTATAAAGTCATTAACAATAGAAATCGCAAAAAATTGCTACATAATGCGACGAGACTTTATAAATACACTATATGAGAATGGCAGTACTTGATGACTTCCAACAAACTTTAAAGATAATTTCAAACCTATATTAAACTTTTTCTCGCAGGCAACCACATCAAAATACTGAAAGGAAAAAAAGTTCTCGCTTACTACTTTCCGCTGTTCATGGAGCAAAACTATTGCATTCGGTATAACGTTACAATTTATAATTTCTACACTACCAATTGTACTCGCAGGAAATTTTTCATACAGAATACACACTTAAAGCTGAATGTACGTTCGAAATTGTACCACAGTACGACACGTAGTTCGTGAGATATAAGAACGAAAAGAGTATCGTTCATGGAAAACCGCCCCATCAAGCATTACGTTTTAATCTATTACTACTTTCTACCATATTCGCAACAGATTTTACCGAGACACAGCAATTATACAAACCAATATATTCCTGCAAAATTTTACAATTGTACAACGTATCTATACTAATAATAACACTGTCGTTTTTCGCTTCAATCTTCAAAACTACTGACGCATTTTCATGCGGTTTTCACAAGTAACATGAGCGAAGATTCGTTCAGGATCTAGGTATGATTTTATCAAAATAGAATCACGAAGTGTTTTCATAGATCGTCGTGTCTGTCTCTTCATCTATTAGAAACCACTTCTCCAAAACTACTTCACGAATTCGCATGGGGTGTTCACAGGTAACGTCAGCGTACCTTGGGACAACATATAGACTTAGTTTCATAAAAATCGAATCACAATGTCACGTTTCTCATCGTCAACCGTCATGTCTATCTTTCTCTTTCATCTCCAAGATTAACAGGCGAATTTTCAGTGTTTTTTACAGGAAACGTGAGTGTATCTTGCTGTTACAGAAACGCTTCATTTCACAAAATCGGATCAGTTAAAGGAAGATGTCACAATTTAAACATTTCTCTAAAAACAATCGCCTGCGTCTATTTTAGAGAGTAATCTCCAAATGTACTAAATGAACATTCATGGGGTATCACAGATACATAAAGAATATCCTAGGGCAACATATAGGCTTCATTTCATCAAAAACAGATCATGGAAAAAATATACATCGCAATATTAAGTAACTGTCTGCTCATCTATATCTAAACTCCTAAACTACTTCACGGATTTGCGTGGAGCAACTTCGTTTCATAAAAGTGGATTAGGGAAATTGTTTTAGATGTAGGTTACGCTTGAAGTATGGATTGCGTAGTACAACAAACAAGTGATATAGGTACTATAGTACACCAAAGAACTAATAAACACCGCTGCTGCATAATAAGTATGGAGTAGTATAACAAGGAAGCGAACGTCTGTGACAGAATTAAGCTATCTTATGTCTACGAATACCAACAAATATTGAACATAGTGTTACTGATTTCGCTTTGTGTATTAAACACTTAGCGACATTTCTGTGCTTATTTTGGCACGTTTCACCTTTTGTATCGAAAACTTTATGAAGACAATAACTTTTATTTACATTTGAAATCTTGGCTAGGACAACTGAGTTTATTGACAGAGCGATCCAACAAGGATTCTACTTTTGCTGACTGAGGTCCGGAACCCTAAAAAGCCATGATACACACAGGCCCTCCTTCAACAACCGTTGCGAAGTACTGGCATATAAGCTAGTGTTGATAGAAACGTAGGGAGATAAAACGATGTAGCAGAATAGTGTTTCATGTAGTGCCTTTGACAGTCCGTTGTGGGTAGTTAAACAAATTGGCGGCAGATTACACTTGGTTCTCGAAGCTCGTGAATTTATAAACTCACTGATATGGACTTATCCCTTAAACTTGTCATTTTCGTTACAGGGGTACGATGAACGTGACTGCAGGTTACCATCAAGTAGAATTACATACAGGTTCATGAGAATACAAGATTTTACTTTGCGAAGGTAGGTCATATCAGTTACAAGTGCATCCTTTCTGACTTCATATATTAGTTGCACTCTTTATTAGGGCATTGGAGTCTGTGTGACTTCAGCAATTGTTACAGAAAATCATCTTATTTCTACATGAAACGTTAGGTCTGCAATTCTTACAGAAAATTATCTCATATGTAGATGATATTTTAGTAGTCACTAAAATCTGAGAACACCTTAATATATTACGGGATTTACATATTCGTTTACAGTCAACAGTGAAGGTATTAGGCGAGATCCAGCACTATCGAGGCTACTTCACTGCGTCCATGAACGACGAATTGGAAACAATTAAAATAATTCTTACAAATGTTAGCATTTCTAAGTAGTTTCTTTCTAGGAATCATATTTTAAATCCTAAATTACTCACCATATTAAAACAGAAATGTACTTGAGCTTGGGAAAGAGAAGAAGAGAAATTATTCAATAAGCTAAAGAATAACTTAATAAACCCAAAATGCTATATTACCCAGATTACAATAACGATTTTGGTATGTGCACTAATGCTTGAATTACAGCGTATCTTGTATAATATTGCAGAGAGGTCTAACTGTGAAAGAAGAACTGTACTTGAAAAATTTGAAAACGTAAAACGGAATATGTACAGAATAAGTAGGACAAGCCTACAACAGAAGAGACTACGACAAAAAGTGCAGTAACGAGCAGGAACTAGACGAATTTCAAAAATGTTCAAATGTTTGTAAATATTATGGTACTTAACTACGAGGTCATCAGTCCATAAACTTAGAAACTACTTATATACTACCTTATACTAAAAACGGCACAAACTTCCATGCTTGACGGGGAATTAGACCCCCGAAGAGGCATCGCGATCCGCAGCTTGGCGCTCTAGGCCGCTCGGCAACTCCCTTGCGGTCGAATTTCAATGGGGTTGAGAAAAATATTTTGGAATAAGACTTCAGTGCTACGTAAAAGTGAAAGATAAACAGACTGGAGAAATGTATTAAATATTTTCTGAGGTGGCTTTGGAGACGAATACCTAATAATGAAGTAAATAAGGAAAGAAAGATTAGTTAATGTGATTGTAAACAGAAAAATAGTTAGCTGCATCTGTATTTTGTAAGAACTGGAGGACACATTTTATTATAGAGAGAAACCTGAAAGGAATGAGAGCTGTATGTAAGAAGACACTGGAAATTAACAGTCGCACAAACTGATGAAGGTAGATGGAGTTGGACTCAATGGGGAAGCTACATTAAAAATCTGTGGTTAGCCATAGAAAATAAGAACAGTTACTGATATTGTGTTCTTTCTTCCGGATATGTTAACATTAACGGCTGTAAATTTGTGAATTCTTAATAATGAAAAGTCGAAATGTTTCAATATTTTGATTTCCCTTAGTAAGGAGATACACATTCCCATTGCAGACAAACAGTTGCTCATTTGTTTCAACTGTACGGTTCTTATTACATCCCTTCCGAATTAACTGTTACGTTTCGGCCCAAATAAAGTAAATGATCAAAATATTAAATTTACATGATTACATATCTCATACTTACGTTCGTTCAGTTTATGATGAATTTGCTAGATACCATTTATAGAGACCCACTAAAATTTCGTTAGTAGAGATTTCAAAGAGTATATGTAAATCTTCAATCTTTGGAAAACTTCCAAACAAATTTATAACCTCATAATGTTATTGTCAAAGAGTGAAGTGGGTATCCCCGGATTATTGGGATTTGGAGTAATTACCCACCGTGCTATACCTTGCAGTTGTAACAACGCACTGCAGGCTTTCTGATGTCTCCACACTCTCCCATGTGTGGATTCCAGAGATACAAGAGGTTGCACATTTCGCCTCCTACAACACGTAGCGGAACACTTATAAGGATTATCTTTGCAGTTCAGGTTGCTACTGGGTCGTAAATGGCGACAGTAATAAAGCGGATTTGCATCCGCATCCTCTTTAGTTTCCCGCGCTCCAGAAGAGATAAGCTGTCTCTTAAATGTTTTGCCTTCATTTCCGGAAATTCCGGTAGCGTTGTATTTTCATAACAAAGTGTATTTATTCAAGCTACCGCCGTAAGGACACTCGCCACATTACTTAGTAAACACATTTTTAATGTAATTTACGAAACCCATCTCTGTGTATCTTCGAGGCAACATTTTTATTGCGAAAGTAAGCCTGAAAATCTCACGATCTTCATGTATACGTGTAACTTCCCGACTAGCAAACCGTTGTCGGAAACTGGATAAAGTGGAAGACGCTGCACACTCGCTGGTAATAAAATATTCCTGCGATAAATCCCTCGCTCTTCACTGTGTTTTCATTGCAAGTACGACGTAACATGTACTGTAAAAACATAAGTATACTGAAAATGTGGTGGTAACTGGTAACTCTCACACTTGTGTGAAAAGTTTTTTATTTTATTTATTTATTCACTTTTTTTTTACCTGCAACATCTCCTCTCTTTAGCGCTCAAGTAAATGTGATACTATTAAACTGAAAAGCACCAAGCAGTTCAGCTGCTATCCAGGGCCCTCTTCACCACTGGCAGCCAGACATTCCGTATAACTTCCAATACTACATCTCCATAAACATTCCGCTAAACACATTCAAGCGCTTAAGTGCATAGCGGAGTGTCCATCGAGCAGCGTTTATGATATATACCGTTCCATCATTCCATTCTCTATCAGCGCGCCGGAAGAAGGAGCGCCTGAATGTTTCTGTTTTTCATGTGATTCCTCTGATATTATTAAGATAAACATGTCTCCCTATGTAGGTGGGTGCTAACAAAATATTATTGCATTCGGAATAGAAAGTAGGTGAAAGGAATTTCGCAAATAAATCTCGCCGTAATGAATAACCATCTATCTATCATCTACATAGATACTCTTCAAATCACATTTAAGTGCCTGCCAGAGAGTTCAGTAACTACTTTCATAACCTTTCTCTAACGTTCCATTGTCTAATAGCGCGCGGGAACACCTCAGTTGTTCCGTTTTCGATCTGATTTCTCTCATTTTATTGGGATGGTTTTGTCTCCCTATGTAGGTGGGTTCCACTAAAATATTTTCACATTCAGAAGTAAAAGTCGGTGATTGATATTTCGCAAATAGATCTCGCCGCAACGATTAACGTCGTTCTTTTAATGATTTCCACCTCAAATCGCGCAACATTTCCGTGACGCTTTCCCCCCTGTGATAAAACAAAACGAGCTGCCCTTCTCTGAACCTTCTCAATGTGATCCGTCAGTCCCACCTGGTGAGGCCACCACACTGGGCAACAGTACTCCAAGAGAGGACGCACAAATGTGATGTAGGCAGTCTCTTTGGTGGAGCTGTTGCATCTTCGAAGCATTCTACCAATGAAACGTAACCTTTGGTTCGCATTCCCCACAATATTTTCTATGTGTTCTTTCCAGTGTAAGTTGTTCGTAATTATTGTAACTCCTAGGTATTTGGTAGAATTTACGACCATAAAGTTTATCTGATAAATCCTACAATTGAAGTTCAGCGGATTTCCTTTAGTGGTCATGTGTATTACTACACACTTTTCATTGTTTAGGATCAATTGCCAATCTTTGCAACAAGAAAATAGCCTATCTGAATAATTTTGCAGTTGCTTTTTATCTTTTGGTGACTTTAATAACCGATAAATGACAGATTCATCTGCGAAGATTCTAAGAGAAATTCTCAGATTGTCTCCTGAATCGTTCATAAAGACAAGGAACACAAGACACTCTATACGATTTGCCTGGAGAACGCAATATATATATATTTGCTTTACTCGAGGACTTTTCATCAATTACAACGTACTCTGTTCTTCTCACAGAAAATTCAAATCCTGATGTAAATATTTATAAGTAACTGCTGAGGAATACACGTGTAATCATAACGCTAAACCTGATCTTTTTTAATTATTGTAACTAACAACTTCGCCAATACGGCATATTGAGCAATCTACGACATAGAACAGCGAAAGTTTGCGATACAGTATACAAGGATTACATGTGTAATTTGAATATCAGTTATTTTGTCCCTATTCGCTATCTCGTCAAATAGTACTGCTACTCTGTATTTACTCGAAAATATCTTAATGTTATCCAGAGCAAAAACTTTATTACCTATGGTTTTCTAGAAACTGTGTTTATCACTTAGCAAGCTGTATACACTAAATTACACTCCTGTATCTGCTCCAAGAGAAAATAAAATCTCGAACTCGAAATGATGCCACGATTTAGGTTGAATCCATCTATTCAGCGAAAATAGCTGTTCAATCTGGTTTAGAGGCACATTTGACAACGTCCTAGTCGAACGAGAGCTAGGTACCCATTAGACATATACAATCTGGCAGAAATGCTTGAAATAACAATGTCTATCGGCGTGCAGGATACACGGGAAGGGACTTACACTATTACGGCAACAGTTCAACTTACCAGAGTGCATGAAATAACCAGTCCAAGCCCAAACTCAATAATTAATTACAGGGCTTTGCTATCATAAACTACTGTAAGTGCAACGTATCAGCAAGTGTTAAATGTGTACAGACAGGAAAATGACACTTTCAGTTCGGATGTGCAAATAAGTTCTTTTCCTAGAGGGAACATAGATAAAGCTTCAATCAAGTGGCATAATGGACAGAGGTCGCGACAGCGGCAGCAGGAGCAGTGAGAGGAAGTTGGCAATATGGGCAGGACAAGATACATGGAAGAGCAGCCTACAGAAGGCAATATGAATAATCCGAAAAACTACAAATCCGTATCATTTACGTCGTTTTGATAGAGGATTTTGGGACATTAGATTTATTTCCAACATCGTAAACTACCTTGAAGAAAACAGCCGGTTTAACCATAGTAAACAAGGAATCATATAGTATCGTTCTAGTAAAGCGCTGCTAGCTGTTTACTCACATGAAGTTCTGAGTGTTATAGCGAAGGGATCTCAAATCTATTCCTTATTTCTACATTCCTCACTAGAAACTTCTAATCCAATTGCTTGGTATTGTAATATCATCTCGATTGTGTTGTCCTTAGAGTAAGTTAGTCAAGTAATTAGTAAGTCTAGCGACTGATAACCACGTAGTCTGGTCGTATAAGACTTCACACACAATGGAAAGAGAAGATAGAAAATATCATGGCAAACCGAAGACTACGTTTCATTTGCAAAACATTTGGAAAATGCAATATTTCTGGTAAAGAAAGAGCCTAACTACACTTCTGCGACCTATTTCGTAATATTGCTGAGCCTTGTGGTATCCTCGCCAGATGGAACTGACGAAGGACATAGATAATATTTAAGGAAGGGTTGGTCACTTTTTATTAACGCTATACAGAGGAGGAAGTGCCATGTAATACGGAAATGAGGCACGACTTGTGGTAGAAAATCATTAAAAGAAGGGCGAAATCTATTTACGGAATTTTTTCCACCAACTTTTGCATGTATAGGGAGACATACTTTTAATATTTAGAGAAATCATATCGAATACGGAAACATTTATGTGTACCTTTGCCCCACTCGCTATTATAGATTGGAGCGGTAGAGAAATATTGTGATTGTGTTTCGATGAAGCCATTACCATTTACTTATGTGATTTGCAGAGTAAGTATGTAGACCTAGATATAATAGCGTCACGTATTAGACAATGATTGTGAGAACACTTGCTTATCTTCTTTGTACAAATCCCATATTGCTGTACAAGAGAAACTTCTGTTCCAGTGCCACCAGCCACCTGAGTTAATCCTTCAATGTACAGGAGCGTAATTTATTTTTTCTGGATCTTTAATATCAGTCAAACTCTGAAATTTCGTTAGTGCTTGTGTTTTAAGAGCTCTGGTCTCGTGTATTTGGTAAACGTCGTTAGTGTTTTGGAGAGCTTTATTTTCGCGTATTTGGTAAATATTTTTGTGTGGAATTTCAGTCTGTCGGTGATTTCATAATATGTCAAAGACCATTGTGTCAGACACTTGGTAGACAGTGTAGCCCTAGCCTGTAGCCTGTGTATCAAGTTCAAAGCTGTATTCGCGTAGTTCAATTCAGTTTTCTGCGGTTTGATTACTGGTCTTTCTTCTTGAATTTCGTTTGTACTTCTATTTTTTATTGCTTCATTCCCGCGTATTTGATAAATGTTTGTTATATTTTCTATTTTCAAGGGATATAGCTCGCGTGTTTTGGTACATACGGTAATTTTAAGGTACATTACAGAGATTGCTCTGGACTGCACCTGTTAGTGTAGATTCGAAAGGAGTTGGCCGCTGCCCGTAAGCAGATGGAGGCTGTGTTGGCCACGGTGAACAGTCTTCAGGCACCTGCCATGGGCTGCAGTGTCACCCGAGCACTTTAGGCGATTGCTGGTGCCTTCAGCAGCGTCCCCGGTACCTGGAGCTACTGTGGTGACTGTTTTCGAGGTCCCCGGGAGTCGACAGTTGCTTGAAAGTGATTGGCGAACTGTGCAGCGGACACGAAACTCTGGGCAGAAGGTGAAACCGTGAACCGGCCGAAAGGCTGTCCCTTTACGCCATGGCAGTAAGTTGGAGGTGGTGTCCGCTGCTGATAATACCGCTGAGTCAGCGCAGGCTGTCTTGCCTGTTTCGGCGGTGGGCAACATCTGTGACAGGTCCTAAAAGACGCAGATGGTAGTTTGCTAGTCAATGGGAGCAGCTCTGATGTTATTCGGGTGACGAAACCCCTTAAGGACATGTTTAGAACAGAGCTTTCCATTCTTGCCTTCTCAATTATAGGATACCACGCTGCCCAAATTTGAAACTCTCCTTACACGATTGACCAAATTGTTGTGGAGACGTATTTTCACTACTTCATTGAAAACATCCCAGAATCCGTTGGCGTATGTTCCTCGTTTCTTTAAAATTGAAGAGATGCCTCTCGCTAATGCTAAGCTCTGCTACAAAGGAGTTGCTTTTTTTCCCTATACAGTGCTGTGACAGGCACCTTTATTGACATAAAAGGTTTCTGGATGTTATACCGCGTCATGATGTAACAAGGCTATTACTTTAATAACCGACGTCGTTTATTAAAGTAGTAGTCTTCTTACATCATGACGCGGTACAACATGTAGAAAACTTTTATGTCAACTACCTCTGGCCGCGGAAGCGTACGCATTTATATGGACCTTTGTGTTTGTCCGATATACAGCTTCTCACATTCGCACTTGTCTGTAATCCTAAAGGGTCTTTGGTCCAGCTAAGCATGTCCTTTACTTTTCGCATTGCATAGAACAGAGATCTTGTACAGTACTTTTTAGTATTCTTGTGATTTTGGCTGTTGGCGGGCCAGCAAAGTGCATGAACGCCACATATGCTTCTTTGTCTTCTTCTGGCTAGTCCTCCTGCCTCTTAGTCCAAGAATTAGAAGGAAGTACTTGCAAAAATTATTACCTGAAGAAAAAAAATTATGAGCGAGTAGGAAATTAAATTTCAAATAGAGTTTCTATTCCATGAAACTCGAGCCTAGATGGCGAAATTTGCCGAAATATGTCGCAAAGTTCCAAAAGCCGTTTTTATTAAATAATTAAAAAACGATATCTCCGATTTGAACATGTTAAATTAGAAACTCATAGCCCTTCATATTATCTGTCGATTGCTTTTTTGTACAAATCGATTGATTTCATACGTTTCGAGATATAAAAAAAAAAAACAGTTAAAATTCAATAAAAACTAGATTCCTTATAACTCGACGACATTCAAATTTACAAACTTGTTATTTACCACAAGTATGGCACGAAATAGGTTAACGAAGACCTATTTCGAAAAAATTGAAAATATTCAGTATTATTCAAAAAGGGCTCCTAGAAAATTGGCTAGAGTTGTCAGGGGATCGACCTAGAGATTTTCGTCTGTTTTCTTCATGAATATTTATAATACTATTAAATAATTCCTTAGATTCTGTTAATTATAAGTATAAATGAATGACTATGAAAAAATTGCACTTCTTTTCATTCTGTTTTCTTCAACTGTTGCAAACATTTTTTAGCAAATTTTAAATCTGTGAAAAAATGACAGCAACATATTTCTTTGACAGTTCGTTTCATAACACAGTTGAAGAAGACGGACCCAAAAGAAGTGTATGTTTTCAAATAAAGTTCCTTTATGACTATCTGGAGCCGAGAGAAATATTTCTCTTTAAAAAAATCTAGTGGACGTAATTTACTTTTTACAGAGATGTTTTGCTTCGTGGAGCTTAATATTAAATACTTTTTACAGCTATGTGCTTCATGGAGCTTAATATTAAATACTTTTACGAGTAAGTAAAATATTTCGATAATTTGCATTGTTTTCTAGTGTTAGTAATCGACTGGTAAAGTGAAGCTTGCAAGCGCGCAGCGCCTCAGTGCCCTCGGCCACGGCGGCCGGCTTCAAAGAATAATTCAATATTTTAGCCACATTTCATCCACAGCAAGATGTGACCTAACGTCCACCAAACACAAATCCATTTTTCAATTCAAAATATTTGGATTTTTTGCAGCAGAATACTCAATGCGCAAATATCTTAATAACTATAATCACTAACAAAGTAGTAGACAGATCGTCATGGAACTAAAGAATACGGAAGGAATATTTTTCAATCTCATTCCTACTGTGCAGCCAATTGACGTGCGCGCCATTTAGGAAACTTACAGCGAACGGTACTGCGTTTGAAAGGCCTCTGTGGTGGTCTGAGGCGGGCCGTGTTGACCCACCGCTAGGGGCTGGCAGGGCGTACAAAAAAGAATCACACTTACCTGGTTTAATGGAAAATTTGATATTCATTATTACATCAACCGAAATATAACAGACAACAATAGTGCAATTTCATATTATGTGACGCAATGCTATAATGGGAAGAGCCTGTTGGGACCGACAAATACCGCAAAGTTATTTTAAGGCTTTTAAACTTGGAAGCTCAAGCCATGTAGGTACATTTGAACGCTGCAAGATAATGACAATTTCAATATCGGAATTAGTTAATAATAAAATATATGTAAATGCATGTTCTGATAATTAAATGAATGAATACAGAATGAAACTTTCACTCTGCAGCGGAGTGTGCGCTGATATGAAACTTCCTGGCAGATTAAAATTGTGTGCCGGAACCGGGACTCGAACCTGGGACCTTTGCCTTTCGCGGGCAAGCGCTCGGGCTCAGTCGGTAGAGCGCTTGCCCGCGAAAGGCAAAGGTCGCAGGTTCGAGTCCCGGTTCCGGCACACAATTTTAATCTGCCAGGAAGTTTCATATCAGCGCACACTCCGCTGCAGAGTGAAAGTTTCATTCTGGAAACATCCCTTAGGCTGTGGCTAAGCCATGTCTCCACCATATCCTTTCTTCCAGGAGTGCTAGTCTTGCGTGTTTGCAAGAGAGCTTCTGTGAAGTTTGGAAAGTAGGAGGCGAGGTACTGGCGGAAGTAAAGTTGTGAGGCGGCATCGTGAGTCGTGTCGGGGCAGCTCAGTCGGTAGAGCGCTTGCCCGCGAAAGGCAAAGGTCCCAGGTTCGAGTCCCGGTTCCGGCACACAATTTTAATCTGCCAGGAAGTTTCAAATGAATGAATAGTTTATCACGTTAAAGGTCATATGTACACTAAAGAGAAAAACACTGCCAAGTTCAAAATTCGTGACAATGATCACGACTATACAAGCGGCTCTGATGCGGACTAGGTTGTTGAAAATTCTGAAAGAAATATCAGTAATGAAATCGAATGTATAAAAATGAATGTTTCTTTGTCTGTGCGTTTCTTCGTATTTTATTCATTCGGTTGCGTCCGATGGCGATGATATTTTGCACACTTGATCTTGAGAACAAAGGAAGTCACTTTCTAGGTAAATGTGTATGTGTTGCTTTGCAGAGGGTACGGTAAGTGTACCACTTACCGGCAACTTAAAGGGATTCACATTAAATATCATGTGTAAATCCCATTATTTCTACATTATTCGTTGTAATTTATTGTGACATACAACATAAATCCATCTAGTTCCGTACAGATATGCGCAAGTCGTTGTAATAACAATCAGTTCAATGTAAGATAATTACATTTATAATATGCAACCCTTTTACCAGTTGCCGGCAGTGCAAAATGTGCCAAGATCCTGTTACCGGCTCTCAATCGTACATTTTGCGCCAATGGGGCGTAAATTTTCATTTCTAGATGATGATTCTATTTAGCAATTAAGAGCCTATTTTAAATGTAAAATTAAAGTGTCGATTCCTAAGACAATGCCGATTACTGTAACACTTACCCAACGTTACCTACGAACGTAGTGAAAATCTACGGTTTAATTTCGATCTCTATGAATTTCAACATACTTAACCTTCAGAACAAGAGGAACACCGCCGTCTACTAAACATTATTAACGATGCATGGCTGTGGGTACCTTGCAAGAAAATCATACACCACTTAACTGATCACCGTCAAAATTAACAGGGGTATTTATTTGTTTCACAGATGGGCGTGGCAAAGGTTTGAGGACGTGGAAGAGCAGTCTGATAGAGAGAGACGAGGAAGTGATTGGCAGAAAAAGGGGAACTTGGAGATGGGCAGAGAAATGGGTAGGAGGAGATGAACAGAGAGGGGAAATGAGGTGAATTAGAGACAGGGAGACGGGAGAGGAGGATATGGACGGAAAAAGATGGACTGAGAAGCTGGACAGAGAGAGGAAATGGAGGGAATAAATCTGTACAGGAGTACGCGAGGTTTTCATTTAGTGAATGATAAATTGAAACAAGAATTCTGAAATGATAATTAATTTCAATCGAACAACGTGCCAAACGCATGACGATCCACAGGAGCTAATAGTGGCAGCGGCAGGAAGTTCGATGCAAAAGTGTCAACAATGGAAGAACAACCACGAGAAACTAGTACGTGAGTAAGATGATAATAAATAATTGTTTCGTTTAAGCACGCATACATGCAATCATCTCCTTTAAAGATTTACGTGTGGTCAACTCTATTAAAATTACCTCCCCTTTAAGAGGAATTACAACACCCCAGTCGATAATGATGTTAGCAGAATAAAGTATGCGTTGCGTTACGGCTATGTTGGGAAAATAAATCTGCAAAAGAAAGTAAATCCTGAATTTTCCTTTCCCGGTTTACAGGAAAGTACAGGTAACATAAATGTGATTGCACGGAAAGTTGAATCCAAGCTGTCTCGTACTCCACTTCGTTAATCGCGTTGTTTTCATTATTAACGTTCTTCGGTGGACTGGATTGTTTTACTTATTTTCAATTTACATCGCTCTCATATTCAGTTTTTTGGTTCAGTTTGCTTAGTAAAATCATACTTCTATTAGAAGTAAATCAATTAGTAAACACTTTCTTTTTTATACATATGGTGTCTGGTCATTGGATGATTTGAACTGCGGTTGCTGTTGCATGTTTGCGTGGTGGATTTCAGTGATGAACTCTTCTCGGATGATCGGCCAATTTCAACTTCTGCAGGCGACAAATCAGGAGCCTTCCGAAGCGGTTGGTAGAGGTACGCGGCGTGGCCTGTTGTGGTGGATCACAGCGTGGCTCTGGTACGTCCTTAGGGCCCCGGTGGCAGTCCATTCTGCACGCGGACATCACCACGTTCAGAAAAGAGCATTCCAGTCTTCTCATTCGTAAGATTCCACACTGCGTTACGTTATATTCCGCTATCACGGTTGGCCAGATTGTTGTGGAGGCGTATTTGTAGTTCTTCGTTGAAGACTAAGTCTCAGAATCCATTGGCGTATCTTCTTGGTTTCAATAAAACTTAAGGTTGCCTCTCGTTAATGCTAAGCTCTGTTACCGCGGACTTGTCTTTTTTGTCCTAGGCTTACATTTCTGACGTACTCCATACAGCGCTGTGACATCCACCTTTGTGTTTGTCCGATGTACAGCTTTCCACATACGCACTCGACATTGTAGATGCCCGGCGTCTGTAAAGGGTCTTTGGTCGAGCCAAGTATGCCCCTTACTTTTCGTATTGCACAGAGCAGAGATTTTATACCGTGGTTTTTAGTATTCTTGTGATTTTGGCTGCCGGCCGCGGTGGTCGAGGAGACTAAGGCGCTCCAGTCACGGTCTGCACGGCCACTACGGTCGGGGGTTCGAATCCCCCCTCGGGCATGGATATTTGTGCCGTCCTAGTTCGTAAGTAGTTCATAAGTAGTTTGTAAGTTTAGGGACTGATGACCCCGTAGTTACGTCCCATAGACTATACAAACATTTGAATTTTGATTTTGGCTGTTGGCGGGCGAGCATAGGGCACGAACGTCAATTGTTTTCTTTCGTCTTATTCTGGCTGGTCCTCCCGCCCCTTGTCTGTCCGTAAGGCGCGTCTTACCTTCATCTTGGTTTTTGGGGAAAATTGTCCACAGATGCTGCAACTAATGTAGCAAACTCTCCTTGTCACAGATGAACCTGCCACTTTGCATGAGCGTGCTGAGTGCCGAGTTGCTTCGATCAGATGGCAATTCCGTGCAATGAGATAAAGGTCTAGGTGGTTCTTCTTCCTGTAAAAAGAATGTCCCAATGTAACGTCCGGATTTCTCTTGATGAAAATGTCCAAGAAGTGTAGGCATCTGGTCACCTTTACTTCCGTTGTCAACTTGGTGGGTTCATGTACTGAGTAGACGCAGAAACTCCTGTAGGTATTTCTTACCATGTTGTCATATCACAAAAGTGTCATCTACGTATCTGTAGAACGCCTTTGCCTTTAGGCAGGCGGTATTCAGTGCTACCTCTTCAAAATGTTCCATACAAAGATTGGAGATACCCGGAGCTAAGGGGAAGCCCATGGCAACTCCATTTCCTCATACAACCTCCCACCACATTTGAAATGGAGGTTCGCACATGACGAAAGAGTTTGACAGCGTCTTCATCAAATTGTCCATCGAGAAGTGCTAAGCAATCATCCAGCTACACATGGTGAAATGGAAAGTGACGTCAAAGCTGACTAGCGGGTCCTTCTCGTCAATAAGCAGCAGACTAGTTCAGAGCGGCCCTCCGCGCAGCACTGATAACTCGCTGGCTTATTTTATGTGCTACTTCGATAGACGTAGTAATAAATATCAAATTTGCCACTAAACCAGATAAGTGTGATTCTAATTAGTTTGCAGACTTTATTACTCACAGCAACGAAGTATTTTAGGGTTACATTAATTACAAATTATAGATAGAAGGACGTGGCATCGCGAATGTGGGAGGAAGAGTGTGTAGTTTATGCCACAAGTCTCGTATCCTCTGGGGTGAAACGAGATTTGATAAGCTCCACGGTATTTTCTTCACCACAATTTGTCCAAGTACCATTGAGTTCAGTTGTCACGTGGTTGGCAACATATACCTCTTGACATACACATATTAACACAAGACATCAGGTTTATTCATTGCAAGGTCTTCTTTTTCCGACCATATCTTATTATGAACTGTAGTTAAGACATAAAAAACTGTAAAATGGTAGAAACGTAAGGAACTTGAACATGGATAAAATGAATGAATCATAGGTTGAGAGTTGCAGAGGGAGCATTATGCAAGGATTGGCCGAAACAGGAGGAAGTAATATAGTTGAATAAGAGTGCTTAGCTCTGAGAGATACAGTAGTGAAGGCCGCAAAACTTCATTTAGGTAGATGGACTAGAGCTAATAGAATTCCTTGGAGAAGACAGGAAACACTGAACTTTACTGATGAAAGGAGACAATATAAAAATGCAGCAAAAGTCAGTATGAGGTGGAGGTTGAAAGGAAGTGCAGACTGGCTAAGCTGGAATGGTCAGTCCGTGCATGTCCGTAGTAGAAGATAGATACCGGAACGAAACATGGCCCCTGGAGTAGATAATATTCTGTCTTAAATGCTGATAGATTTAGGAGAGGCAGTCATCATGAAACTTTTCCACCTTGCGTGAAAAATGTAAGAGACAGGGGAAATAACCTCAGACTTCAACAGGAATATTATAATTGCTATTCCAATAAATGCAATTATAGCAACGGCGAAAATTACAGAACTATCAATGAGTCATGCCTGCAAAAGGTAATTAGAATTATATACAGGTGAACGCAATAAGTAGTAGACTCCGACCTCAGAGAAGATCAGTTTGCACTCAGGTCAAATGCAGGAACACTCGATGTAATGCTTACATTACGACTTATCTTGGAAGATTGGTTAAGAAAAGGCAAACCTGCGTTCTTATGTTTGTAGATTAGTAGAAAGCGTTTGTAAATGTTGACTGGAATACACTCATTCGAATTCTGAATGCAGCAAGCGTTGTCTAAGAAAATCAGGCGATTCTGCAGGAATGAAATAACGAGACAATAAAAGCAGCTGTTAAATGTTTTTGTTTGGGTATCAATATAACTTCTGCTATCCGAAATAAAGTACATAACTGGCCATTAAAATTGTTGCACTAATAAGAAATGCAGATGATAAACGGGTATTCATTGGATAAATATATTATACTCGAAGTGACATGAGATTACATTTTCATGCAATTTGGGTGCATAGATCCTGAGAAATCAGTACCCAGAACAACCACCTCTGGCCGTAAAAACGCCCTTGATACGCCTGGCCATTGAGTCAAACAGAGCTTGGATTGCGTTTACACGTACAGTTGTCCATGCAGCTTCAACACGATATCACAGTTCATCAACAGTAGTGTCTGGTGCATTGTGACGAGCCAGTTACTCGGCCACCATTGACCAGACTTTTCAATTAGTGAGAGATCTGGAGAATGTACTGACCAGGGCAGCAGTCGAACATTTTCCGTGTCCAGAAAGGCCCGTACATGACCTGCAACTTACGGTCGTGCATTAACCTGCTCAAATGTACGGTTTCGCATATCGAATGAAGGGTAGAGCCCCGGGTCGCAACACATCTGAAATGTAACGGCCACTGTTCAAAGTGCCGTCGATGCGAACAACAGGTGACTGTGACGTGTAACAAATGGCACCCCATACCATCACGCCGGGTGATACGCCAGTATGGCGATGATAAATACACGCTTCCAATGTGTGTCCACCGGGATGTCGCCAAACACGAATGCGACCATCATGATGCTGTAAACAGAACCTGGATTCATTCGAATAATGACGTTTTGCCATTCGTACAACCAGGTTCGTCGTTGCGTACACCATCGCAGGCGCTCCTGTCTGTGATGCAGCGTCAAGTGTAACCGCAACTATGCTCTTCGAGCTGATAGTCTGCTGCTTCAAACGGCGTCGAGCTGTTCGTGCAGATGGTTGTTGTCTTGCAAACGTCCCCATATCTTGACACAGGGATTGAGACGTGACTGCACGATCCGTTACATCCTTGCGGATAAGATGCCTTTCATCTCGACGGCTAGTGATACGAGGCCGTTGGGATCCAGCACGTACGTATTCCATATTCTGCTAACAGTCATTGGATCGCGACCAACGCGAGTAGCAATGTCACAATACGATAAACAGCAATCACGATTGGCTACAATCCGACCTTTATCAAAGTCGGAAATGTTCAAATGTTCAAATGTTTGTAAAGTCTATGGGACTTAACTACGGGGTCATCAGTCCCTAAACTTACAAACTACTTATGAACTAATTACGAACTAGGACGGCACAATTATCCATGCCCGAGGGGGGATTCGAACCCCCGAAAGTAGTGGCCGTGCAGACCGTGACTGGAGCGCCTCAGTCTCCTCGGCCACCGCGGCCGGCAAAGTCGGAAATGTGTTGGTACGCATTTCTCTTCCTTACACGAGGCATCACTACAAAGTTTCTCCAGGCAACGCCAGTCAACTGCTGTTTGTGTATGAGAAATAGGTTGGAAACACATGTTAGCACGTCGTAGGTATCGCCACCGGCGCCAACCTTGTGTGAATGCTCTGAATAGCTAATCATTTGCATTTCACAGCATCTTGTTCCTGTCGGTTAAATTTTAATGGCCAGGAGTGTCGATATGAATTGGAGAATGGCTCTAGAAAGGATATCATTTCTGAAGAAGCGGAATTTGTTGACTTTAGAATTAATCCAAACGTTAGAGGTCCTTTCATAAAGTCTTCGTCTGGAGTATAGCATTGTACGGGAAAGGAGCGTGGACTATCAGGTGACTGGACGTAAAGATGATAGAAGCATTTGAAATGTGCTGCTACATACGAATGCTGAAAATTAACTGGTAGATCACGTAATTAATGTGGAGGTGCTGAACAGAATTGGGCAGAACAGAAATTTGTGCTAGTTATTGACTAATAGAAGGGTCGAATGCTGAGACTCATTCTGATACATCAAGATATCGACAGTTTAGCACTGGAGAGGAATGAGTAAAACTCGTAGAGGGAGACCGAGAGATGAATACAGAAAGCAGCTTCAAAAGGTTGTAATTTGCCATCATATATTCTGATGCGTTTTTCATGTTACTTAACCCCAAAGTCAGTGTTGTCTGATTGTAATGAATATGTGTACTACGTTTGCTCAATTTACACCAAACTTTGAGAGGGATATTAAGAACTTGAACACACACTTATAAACACACGCAAGCATGAATACAAATGCATATCTTACATTTCTTAATATGTAGAAATACAGAATGTTACTTAGTATGTGTGTTTGATTGAACACTGTAAGTAAATTAATGAAAGACCAAAAGTTACTCGTAATTAGTACCAAACAAGATGCTTAGAGTGCAAATTTAAAAGGCGCTGTAACTGAATCACTCAGAAGAAATTTATGAGAGATGAAAGAAATCGCCATCCAAAATTCAATATAACGATTATTTAAAATTACATTGCATCATTTATCAAATGTTTCTTCGACAAGTCAACATCATTATTCCTTTATAGCAGCGTGCCGGTTTGGTGGAGAATTTTTTGTGAAGGCTTTCTGGAATTATCTCAGAATAGTCTAAGAATCGTGAAAAGAGAATCGCCCCAGTGAAGGCGTCTGCGAGCAAACAAAGCATTTCTTTCACTACCGAAAACTCAGCTCCAAAGAAAAGAAAAAGAAATGTTTAAGGAATGAAGATAAAAATCTCGTAATCATAATAAAACTGTTAATGAGGTACACGAACTGTTTTGCTTGCTGTAGTTCGTCCGCACGCAGCAAGTGAATTGATTAAAAAAAAAGATATCGTAATGTTCGCAGAATTCGATGGTTTACATTAATGAAGGGTAAAAGCTATTAATGAATGAAAAGTCGCAAAGCGAAACACATCTCTGATTATTCGAAGACTCAAAGGAATTGAAATGTTGGCTGTCAGTGGATATGGACTTGCTAAATGAGGAACCTGAAAAAATTCCTGCAGTAACAGGATCCTAGTCCAGCCGTCTGCATGAGTGTTGACTGCCTGACCACTATCCCATCCGGACACCGTGGTCACTATGAATGCACAGACTACCTATCACACCTCCTGACATACGCAAATTCTTATATAATTTTTTCCAATGTAATTATGCTGAAGCGATGTACGTTGCTATGATTTGCCGAATCAGCATTTATTGGCAAAATGTTGACCACAAATGTACCTATACAGTAATTATGATACCTCTTTTCAGCACAGATCGCCAAAATTCATCGATTGTCAGCTTTTATGAACGGTAGTTGAATCATGGCTATTAGTTTCTCGGGTATTAGGCCGTAATCCATGTCATAACCCTCTTCCTGACTACGCCTTCCGCTGATGATGGAGACATCATCTGAATCTTTGAAGACAAAGAAGGTTGATCAACGCTCAAGCCAGGTCAGCAAGTCTAAACAGTTAGATCTTCGAAGCCGGATTGAATAGTATCCATCCTTCTCTGTCTCTGAAGTCTCCGTAGAAGTCTTCAACAGTAAACACCAAACAACACCCTGAGGATTACGCTATTGACAACGGTCTCAAACACAACAAACTACACTACTCAAACCAGTTAGAGGATTAGGGGAGATATTATACACAATATTAACCACCAGGATATGGTGATGTTTCCTGCACATAAGCAGGATTGTTTCGAGTTCTACGTTCTCTTCAGATGAGGAAACGGCGACTGTCCGAGCTGAATACAAAATCTTGACTTATTTGTGAACAGAATCCGGCGCCATTCGTTGCGACTCCAATACTAATGTTCTTCCTGCCGTGTCGTGGTGTTAATGCGGCACACACCATGTATCTCCGTGCGTAGGGACCACATTCCCGAAGACGACTGAAGAATGTTCGTGTTGATATTGCGCTTCCTATTGCTGTGTGTAGGGTGCGTTGCAGGTGAGTTGCATTAAGCCCTCTGTCCGACGGGCGGTTAACCGGAGACACGATAATCCTTAGCTGGTGTTACCAGTCGACGATCTTCGCCTTGCCCTCTTCTAACGATTATAATTGGGTCCAGGTACTGGACATTATACTTTGAGCACTGCATTAGCTGAAGCCACTCCTCTCTCTATTAGCTGTTACCAACATTCCTATGTCTCCCCATGCCATAGCTCCGTGTATGTCATGTTGTTACTGCATTGCACTACCAGCTCACTTCACTATCTGAACCCAACTGGTTGTGTAATTCTTTTGGTTGAGCAAATTCAAGTCAACACCAACCTCGTCTGCTGCAACTTTCTGTTATTACCACTATCTCGGTCGGCGTTAAAGTTTTTGTCTCCACTCTGAAAAACTCACAGTCTGATGATGACCTTCATAAACTAGATACCTCAACTGACCCCTTAATTGTTTTGACCAGTGCGTTATTATCGGTAACCACTGCAACACACTGTGACAAATGTCATCTTTTTTAAAGCTGTCCCATATTAATCTTCTCCTGCGCCTAGTTCAGATCCGCACTTATTCTGACTAACATATGCTGCATATTATTACATATTTGTCGAATTTAAGCAGTTCGTTCGGCTCTTCAAACACGAAGAATACTATAATTAACTTCCACGATTGTTCACTATTGCAATATTATACACAACGCTCATGTCACATCGAATCATACTTAATGGACGTCGAATGCATATTATTTAAACAAAGGGACTACACTTGAATATGATGGAATGGCCTATTATAAATTGGAATGGAGTATGTTCTTTCGGACATGTCAATAACTACGAGCTAAGACGGTGATTGGTTCATTTACATTCCGGCTGATGCGGTCATATGTTCGACTTCGCACGGGAATTCGTAATGGTGAGTGTAAGAGGACATGGAGGACGGGAGCGCTACAGCCGCAACGTGTGACTTGTGGAGGCCTGAGACGGACGTTAGGCGAGCACGGGTATCAAAGTGGTTCAGGCGAACGATGGCCCGAATCGGGAAACCCGGGTTCGGTTCCCGACCTGGCTCAAATTTCAACGTGTCACCTTTGTATAATTTCAGTGCCACAATGCTTTTTATTGTCAATCCTTTCCTTCCTAATCCTTCTTACTTCCCCTCATTTACGAATAATTTGCAAACGATTTACTGACTTTGAAACCAATATTGTGTTTTTAACTAAATAATTACAAAACTCTTCGTGAATCTTTCCGAAGCCAGGCAACAGCGATATTCGGTCCTAATTTGCAGTTCAAAATGTAAAATAAATAAATAAATAAATAAAATAAATTAATTAATTAATTAAATAAATAGTTTGATTACTGCCAAGTGGCTACATTGAACTCTTCAAATGTGTTAAGAGTGGTTGACTTAGCTTTTGCTATAGATCGAGTAAAATTATTTATCTGGGAATTGAACTTTTTGACTGCAGTTCATACTACGATGAATTTGGGTGTAGCGAGGGATTGCTGTGCGAAAGTCTGTTAGGCAGGCAGTGCTCAGTTGGTCACTTGTTATACGACGGCTGTTTCGAGTGCACTGCTGAGAAGCAGTGGGCGTTGTGGGCGGTCACCCAAGAGTGTCTCAGAAATGGCGTCGAGTAGTTCCTCCAGAGCCCGGTCTGCGCTCCGCTCTCGAGGGCACCCCAGCTTGAAGCAGGCGCCACTTGCCCACTCCTAGACGTTAATGGGTTGGCGTAGTTGGTTAAGACAGACCATTCTGAGGGAAAGCCACAATGCTCTGCATTGTTGAAGTTAATCACACTTTTCTTTCTTCAAGGCATCCGGTTTGATGTAGTCCGATATGAACTGTTTTGCTGAGGTAACCCCACAGTTCCTCTTCCCGTGTAACAAGATACATTCTGAGAAGTGTCCGAGGACATAGACACCATGTTTCGTATGTAGGTGTAACTGATCCACTAGACGGCAGTAACGCAAATTGTAGACATCAATTCTGACAGGTTACTAAGAGATCCGCAATTACAATTAATCCTTGCACGCAGCAGCGTAATGCCTTGTGTTTGTGTGATACAGCGAACTGTAAGTAACCTTTTTGAACATTTGGCCCCTTGTGCAAAAGAAATGAATCGTCCTAAGAACTTATACAGAAGGGTTTCAAAATAAGATAAAGTGGACAGGCACATTCGTGAACAATGCTGAGATAAAGGCCTCTCTTCCAATATTGGAACAAAATGTTATTTGGTTCTAGATTCATTATCACCCACTTATAGCATCTGTTCGTACTTCCAAATAAACGCAAAGTTAACAACCACCTCGCGGAAAGTGCCTTGTTCAACTTTGGGTTGTATACTTCTTTCGCCAGTGGAAAGAATCCTTAAACGATTTTGTGAACGTGTTGTACTCTACAGCATTCGTGTGGAATTTTAACTTTCATACTCAGCTCAGTGTCCCATATTAAAAATGACCAATCACGCCTGGAAGAAAGCTACATTTGCAGTTGTATGTGATGCTGTTGATGCTCCAGCCAGTGTTAATTTCAATATGAATGATTCAAATTGCTCAATACGCAGCTGCACCTAAGTTTTGTCATTCCTCTCTAGCACCACATCACAAACCTGAACCTCATTTGCTTTGGTTTTAGCAGTATCAGTGTTCACTGCTGTACAATGCTACGTTTCAAACGATAGAACAGCAGCTACGACTCACTCCAGAACGGCTATACTCAGAACAGCTCCTGATAGTTGAACATCCTACAAAGGTACTTACAGAGTAAGTCACACTCAATTGCATGGAAGAGGGTTCATCTGACGGTTTCTATGATATTTATCTGCACTTCCATTCTCTAATAGCTCGCGGGAAAAAAGATAATCTAAAGCTTTCTGTTTTCGATGATGATCATTTCTCCCTATGTAGTTGGGTGCTAACAATATATTTCATATTTTTCGTAATAGTGACTTTCTCAATGCGTCACTGTGTGTTGTTGTTGTTGTAATCCTTAGTGTCGGAAACTGGTTTGATGTAGCTCTCCACCCTAATCCATCCTGAGCAACCCTCTACATCTCCTCATCCGAACGGCAACCCACATCCATTTGAATCTGATTACTGTATTGATCACTTGGCATCCCTCTGCGATTTTTTCCCCACACACTTCCTTCCAACGCTAAATTCACGATTCCTTTATGTCTAAGTTTGTGTCCTACCAATAGTTCTCTTCTTTTAATCAAGGTATGACAGAAATTCCTTTTCTCATCAATTCTGTAGAGCACCTCCTCATTAGTTACGCGATCCACCCACCTAATCTTCAGCATTCTTCTCTAGCACCACATTTCAAAAGCCTCTATCCTCTTTCTGGCCGCACTATTTATCGTCCATGTGTCGCTCCCATACATTGCAGCACTCCGCCCAAAGGACTTTCTTACGCTTAAATTAATATTCGATGTCAAAGAGTTTCTCTTTTTAAAAAAACGCTTTTCTTCCCATTGACATTCTTTATTTTGTAGCGACCATAATAGGCTAATTTACTGCTCAAGTAACAAAACTCATCTAGCACCTTTATTGTTTCGATACCTAATCTAAATCCTTCAGCATCGCCAGGTTTTCTAAAACGTCACTCTGTTACCCTCGTTTTGCTCTTGGTAATGTTCATCTTATACACACCTTTTAACACACTGTCCGTTCAACAGCTCCTCCAGATCCTTTGCTGTCTCTGATAGAATTACAAAAAGTAATGATTTTATTTCTTCACTTTGAACTTTAATTCCTTCCTCAAATACCTCCCTGCTTACCGTTAATAGCTTACCTTTAAGAGCTTGAATAAAAATTGAATACCATTGGAGAAACGATACAACCATGTCTTACTACATTCCCAAACACTGCGTTCCTTTCATGACCTTCAAATCAAATAATAGCTTTTTTTCTAATGTAGAACTTCTAAATAACCATCCGATAACTATAATTTAACCCTGTTGACTTCAGAATTTGAGTGAGTGTATTCCAATCACCATTGTCAAAAGCTTTCTCCAAATCTACAAAAACTAGAAATGAAGGTTAGCCTTTAATTACACTATCTTCTAAGATAAACCGTAAAGTGAGTGTTGCCTCTCGTGTTCCTACATTTCTCCTGAATCCAATCTTCCCCGAGGTAGGCTTCTACCGCCTTTTCCATCCTTCTGTAAATAATTCGAGTTAAAATTTTTCAGCCATGAATTATCAAATGTCAAATGTTTGTAAATCTATCGGAACAAACTGCGTGGTCATCAGTCCGTAGCTTAAAAACTACTTAAACCTAGGTAAACTAACCTAAGGACAACACACACACCCGTGCCCCAGGGAGGACTCGAACCTCCACGGCGAGCAACCGCGCTCCGCAGCGAGACGCTTTAGACCGGTCGGCTACTCCTCCGCGACCATGAATTATCAAACTGATGGTTCTGTAATTTTCACAACTGTCTGTACCTACTTTCTTTGGAATGGGGATATTTACACTCTAAAAGGAATGGATTTTCTACCAAATACCGACATTCGAAAATTTGTGCTGAGCAGGGACTTGAAGTCAGGATCCCGCTTTTCGCTGGCGGTCACCTTACCATTAGGCTACCCAAACGCGACCCCAGGCTCAACCCGAGCTTCTCATATGCACACACTGACAACAAATACGACTCAACTACATTCATCCGTTGGGTTCTAGTCCCGACCTGGCAGAAATTTTCGTATGTCACCATTTGGTAGGAAATTAATTCCTTATACAGTGACGCTAAGAGAAATTCGCTATTGCGAAAAAATATTGATAAACTATATCACTGTAATTCGTCACAGTACAGTAATCTAAATTATATCTTCGTATTCAGAACAAAACGTTGGTGAAACAAATCTCGTAAATCGACCTCGCCGCAATAAATAACGCCTTTCTTTTCATGATTTCCACCCCAACTCGTGCATCATTTCCGTGAATAACATTTCAGTGACACTGTCTTCCATATCGCGATAAATAAAACGAGCTGCCCTTCTCTGAATTTTCTCCAAAAGGTCCTTCAGTCCCTCTTTGTGTGAATCCCACAATGCGCAAACAGGAAGCACGAGTGTAATTTAGGTAGCTTCTTTAGTGGAACTATTGTGTGTTTTAAGTGTTCTGTCAATGAAACGTAGTCTTAAGTTCTCTTCCCGTACAAAATTTTCCATGTGTTCTTTCCAATATAAGTTGTTCGTAATTCTTACTCCATACAAAAACCAAACAGCGGTTATTGGAGTCGAAGGGCAAGAAAGGGATTCAGAGGTTGGGAAAGGAGTAAGACAGGGCTGTAGCCTTTCCTCATTGTTGTTCAACCTGTACATTGAGCAGGCAGTGAAGGAACTGAAGGAGAAATTTGGAGAGGGCATTAAAGTGCAGGAAGAAGAAATAAAAACATAGCGGTTTGCCAATTACATAGTAATTGTGTCAGAGACCGCAAAGGATCTGGAAGAGCAATTGAATGGAATGGACAATGTCTTGAAAGGAAGATATAAGATGAACATTAATAAGAGTAAAACGAAGGTAATGGAATGTAATGTCAGAAAATCAGGCGATTTTGAAGGAATTAGATTAGGTAATGAGACAATAAAAGTAGTAGATGAATTTTGTTATTTGGGTAGCAAGATAATTACTGGTGGCCGAAGTAAAGAAGATATAAAATGCAGAATGGCTATGGGAAGAAAAGCGCTTCAAAAGAATCCAAACTTGTTAACATCCAATATTTATTTAAATGTTAGGAAGTCCTTTCTGAAAGCATTTGTCTGGAGTGTAGCATCGTATGGGAGTGAAACGTGAACGATAAGGAGTTCAGATAAAAAGCTTTTGAAATATGGTGCTACAGACGAATGATGAAAATTAGATGGGTAAGTCACGTAACTAATGAGGAGGTGCTTAACCGAATCGGGGAGTTTTTGGCATAAACTGACTAAGAGAAGGGATAGAGTGGTTGGACACATTCTAAGACATCAAAGAATTGTCAACTTAGCATTATAAGGAGGCGTGTGGGGTAAAAATCGTAGAGGGAGACCGAGGGACGAATACAATCAGCAGATTCAAAAGGATGTAGGTTGCCGAACGTACTCTCAGTTGAAGAGACTTGCACAGGACAGGGTATCGTGGAGAGCTGCATCAAACCAGTCTGCGGATTGAAGACCACACCAACAACAGGTATTTAGCAGAATTGACGGCAATTAGATTTGACTTATTTATTGTATAACTATATCTTAATTGATTTCTTTTATAGCTCACATAGACGACTTTACACATCTTTATTTAAGTCACTTCTATATTTTAACACCATGTAGATATATATCGAAATTATTTCGCAGTTGCTTTTGATCTTTTGCAGGCTTTACAAACCAATAAACGACAACATCATCCGCGAACATTTAAGAGAGCTGCGCACATTGCCTTCTAAATAGTTTATAAAGATAAGGAACAGTAGGGGATCTATAACACTTCCTTGAAAACGCCAAATAGCACTTGTTGTTTACTCGATGTCTTTCCATCAACTACAACGATCTGTTACTTCTCTTAGAGGAAATCAGAAATGTAATCACACAATTGTGGCGATATCCCGACGCTTGTGAGGTACAGTGTCTAGCGGAAGTCTAGAAATCTGAAGTTCATATGAGATACCATGTCGAAACCACTCACTAAATCATGTGGTTCTCTTCGAGGTAATTCATAATGTTTGAGAGAAGGTACATGTTCTAAAATATTGCTGCAACCTGACGTCATTGACATAGACTGTAGTTTTGCAGATCACTCCTATTGCATTTCTTGAAAATTTGAGTGATTTATGCAACTTACAAGTCTTGGAGTACGGATCTTTCTCTGAGAGAGCGGTTGTAAATGATAGCTAGGTGTGGAGCTATTGTATCAGCATTTGGTACACAATTGGTATACAGTTGGGACGGGGGACCTACTTTTCTTCAGTGATTTAAATTGCTTTTAATACTCCAGGGATATCTACTTCTAACTTACGCAAACTGGCAGCTGTTCTCGATAAGAATTATGTAGTATTTCCTTCGTCTTCTTTGGCGAAAGCATTTTGGAAAGTTCTGTTCATCAATTCTGCTTTAGCGCAACAATCATCAGTAGCGTACGGTTGCTATGGCGTAGAGAAGGTATGCTTTGTGTTTTGCAACAACAACCATCACTCCGAAGCTAGTGCTATCAGCAAACAGAATTATCTTAGACCTATCTGTTATACCTGAAGCAATATCATTTATAAAAGTGAGAAACAATAGTAGCACTGCCAGCCCGCCCCCCCCCCCCACCACTTCACTGTGCATCATTAATAATGCGTATCACAGCCCCAGAGGATCACCTGCTGATTTCTGTTATTAAAGTAAGAATTGAACAAATTGTGAGCTACAGCCTGTACTCCATAAAGTTTCGACTTCTGCAACAATATCTTTTCCGCATTATTCTCTTATTCCTTTTGGTGAAGTGGTTTCATTACTAAGTATTTCAGTCAGTCTGTGTCTTTGTGTGTGTGTGTGTGTGTGTGTGTGTGTGTGTGTGTGTGTGTGTGTCTGTGTGTGTGTGTATTGTAGACAGCAATTAATTATCTTGGGTCGCCACCATATTTCTCCAAAATATGGAAAATTAAAATGTTACTGATCAGCTATGATGTGATCATATTTTCAAGCATATAATAAATATTCCTACTCTATTGCAGTGTACCAGTTGTACCAAACAAGAAATAGAAAAATTATTGGTAAACTGTGGAATTTAACTATTCTGTTTCCCCTCCAAAATAGTTAAAAAAGAAATGTTCTTAAATGAAAGATGATCTGCTCAAAATCAATTTATTACAATTAAACATGAAAAATCCTATCTTGACACAAAATTAGATGACATTTCATATCATGAAAATACAGATAATAGTATTCAAACAATCTTTTACAAATGTTAAAATATTGAGACACAAAAATGACTGGCTGATTCAAAGGTCGGAGGTTTTGCAAAAGAGAATGCTATTAGATTGGCTACACAGTGGGTTGAAATTATCGTTAGCACTAAGCTCACCAGAGTAAATAGGCAGATCTCAAAATAATAAAATAAGGGACAGAATCCAACAAGTCTGATTCATATAACCCCCCAGCAAATGCGTCACCTTACCCACACAGATGATCATTGACGGCAGCGTCTCAGGCTCGCAGGCAGCAGACGGTGGGAGCGGATGAGGTGAAATTTTTATCCTACCGTAATTGCTGTGACCTGTTCAGCAGGGTCGACATGTAACTTAACACAGCGTCACTGGCGTCGGCGTCGCTAGGCAGTTGCTGCGCGATTCTAACACGCTGGTAGACTAATCAATATTTTGCATAGGTGACAAAAAGGTCACTTGGCACAAATCGATCAGTCACTTGCGTAATAAGATCTGTAAAAAAATACCAGTGCCCGATTCGCAAAGGCGCGAATGCTCAAATAGATACTTCTAGCAAAACGAAAACTAAACTGTGGCCGCTCACAGCGTAACCACCGGACAATGTAACGTCCGTGAAGTAAACACAAGTTCTTCAAGGTCCGAATCTTCGGAATCAAACACAAGTCTAACCAGAGGACCGTTTAAGACGATGTCCTCCCCGCGAATCTAAACGGAGTATTGCGTTTCTCCCGAGGACCGTATACTTCGGACACTCAGAAAGGAGTCCTCGTGTCTCCTCGCGCTCTGAGGCAGCGCACGGCAAGTGACGGGCGGGCACACCCACACGGGAAAAGACGCACCAATCTCGGCTAACGGCTAATAGTCAAACCAATCGGACAAACTGTTTAGCTGTCATACTAAAATACTCTGCCGAATCAGGACGTGTTCTCTGCGGCTGCCAAGAGGCTCCGCCCACGCCACCAAAGCTTCCCGCGGATTTCACCGTTCCCAGGGTGAATGCCCTGCAAGGAATTTCAGCTTGCTCCTAGCTACGGTCACACGACCTAAAAATGTTAACGTCGTGCTATATATACAGCTGCTGGAACCAAACCCCTGGGGTGCTATACGGGCAGAAACCTTTCCTCTCAACCTAACCATTTGTCACACTAACTATGTACAAACTCTGCTGCCTTCAAGGAAGTTTTTTAGATAACGCCTAAGGGCAATACGTCTCCATAAACAGCCCGGGGCCCAGAGCACTCTGCTGTTGTTTGTATCCGGCAAATTCCTCTCTTGCGAAAGGCCGAATGGCTAAAAAGGCAGTCCCCGCTATCGCCCACCGTAAACCGTGGTCCACATTGTGTAAAGCGTCCCACACACTCTAAAAAATTCTGCCAGGTGTATTCCGCCACCCCGAACTTAGCGTGGCGCCGAGCAGGTCAAGCCAGCCCCTCTCGTTCTTCCCTGAAGGCGAGCGAAAGTTGGTGGGACGGCGAGACTTCCAGGAGCGTCTCTGCTCTGCGTGGCCTGACCGTACCTAACAGGGAAAACCACTTTTTAGAGCCAAGCTGCGCCAATAAACATTAAAATCCCGAAATTTTCATATAAACATAGAATGTACTACAATCCCAGGAGCCCATCACCCCTGATCACCCCAAAGGCACAGAAATCAATATAAATAAAAATCTACAAAGAAAAATGTTACGCATTTCAATAATTGGCATAAAGAGAAAGGTACAGTAACACAAGGTTAGTATGAACAATAGACTAATTACAGCCCACGTCTCACAATATATAATCAACGAAAATGAATATCGGATTTCCAAATCTAAAAAATAAACGATAAATATTCAAAAGAGAAGATTAAAAATTGTATTTACGCTTTCCTGAGTGAAAATCTCTAGTCTTTCGAAACTAACAAAGTATTGATCAGATGTGACTTTTGTTCAAACAAGTAATATGGATAACTATTGGCAGATTTATACCAAACAAATTAATAAAAGACTGGTATGACACGCCGTTGTACACAAAACAGATTACAGCAATCTTGCCAAAGCAAAGAAAAAAAAAATATCATGCCAAACGTATACGGACACAAAATCCTCAACACTGACAGTCTTTTACTGAAACTCGAAAGTTAACTCGAACTTCAGTGCAAGAAGCTTATAATAATTTGAATACAAAACTATGACGTAATTTGGTAGATAATCCTAAGAAATTCTGGCCTTAAGTATACTAGCGATAAAACACAATGGATACCTTCACTACGAGATAGTAGTGTGATGCTACTGATGGCAGTTCTACAAAAGGAGAATTGATTAACACAGCTTTCACGAAAGAAGACGAAGCAAGTACTCCAGAATTCGTATCAATAACAGCTGCCCGATTGTATACCAATTATTCTTTCAGAGTATGCTATGCAATAGCCCCACACCTAGTTATTTACAACAACTCGCTCACCTCTGCACAGGATTTTAGAAAATATACTTTCCTCAAATATCATGAACTACCTCGAAGAGAACGACCTATTGACCCGTAGTCACACGGATTCAGAATGTATCAATCTTGTGAAACATCACATGATGTGATGGGTGCTATCGACATGGGATGTGGAATAGATTCCTTATTTGTAGACTTCGGGTAGGCTTTCGACACTGTTCCTCACATCCGTCTTCTAATGAAATAGCGTGCTTATGGGATATTGCCACAATTGTGCGATTGGATTCGTGATTTCCTGTCAGACAGAACACAGTACGTTGGAATTGTCGGAAATCCATCGAGTAGAACTGAAATGATATCTGGCGTTCCCCAGCGAATTCTTATTAGGCCCTTAGTGTTCCTTATTTTGTAGACGATTTAGGAAACAATCTGAGTAGCTCTCTTAGGATATTCGCGCATGATCATTTCCCGATTATTTAAGTCACCAGAAGATCAAAGTCATCTGTTTTATGTATGATATCTGCATGGTGCAAAAAATGGAAACTTACCCTTAATAATGATAAGTGTGAAGTCATCCATATGAGCACCCGTTAAACTTCATTTAGAAGATAAATCAGTCAAAACTATAGGCCGTAAATACGTAAATACCTAGGGGTAACAATTACAAAAAACGTTATTTGGAAAGAAGTCATAGAAAATATTGTAGGGAAAGGGAACCAAAACTACGTTTCATTGGCAGAAAAATTAGAAGATGCAACAGTTCTAATAAAGAAACTGTCTAAACCACACTTATGCGTCCTATTTTGGAGTATGGTTGCACATTGTGGGATCCCCACCAAGTGGGACTGACAGACGATTCAGAGAAAGTTCAGAGAAGGGCAGCTCGTTTTGTGTTATCGCGATATAGACGAGAGAGTGTCACTGGAATAATGCTCGAGTTGCGCTAGAAATCATTAAAAAAAAAGGCGTTACTCGTTGCGACGAGATCTATCAGCGAAATTTCTTTCACCTACTTTCTCTTCAAAACATATTTTGGTGACACCCACCTACACGGGAAAATGTTCAAATGTTTATAGACCTTATTGGACGTAACCACGGGGTCATCAGTCCCTAAACTTACAAACTACTTTTGAACTAGCTAATACTTAGGACGGCACAAATATCCATGTCCGAGGGGGTTTCGAACGCCCGATGGCGAGTAACCGCGCGCTCCGCAGCGAGGCGCCTTAGACCGCTTGGCTACTCCACCGCGGCACACGGAAAGACATTGTCATCAAAATGAAATAGTAGAAATCAGATCGAAAATGGAAGCTTTAGGCGTTCCTGTTTCCAGCGATCTATTATAAAATGGAACTGCAGGAAAACATCATAAAAACTGTTATACGAATCCTCTGTGATGCAGTTCAATGTGACTTGCAAGGTAGTAATTTTGATGTAGGTGTAGATATATATAGTAATTAGGCTTGCTTCCCTAATCATCTTCTCGAGTGCTACATTAAATAATATGCTTGCTAATGCGTATCCTTGACTTACCCCTTTTTTTCAGGCAGTCTCAGTGATATTCTCGAACTCGAATGCAGATTCTTGCGGCATTTTAACCATTCTCAGGAGCTTTCCATGTATCCCTATCTGTTATAAGGGATGAAACGACTGGTTTCTATTGATGCTATCGTATGCAGCGTTAAAGCCAATAAAGAGGTGAGGGTTTCCAAAACTATTGTCAACATTTTTCTCTAAAATTTTGGCGCATGTTAAAAATCTGGTCTGTTGCTGATCTTCCTCGTCGACATTACAGTCTCACATTGTTCCTTGTTCTTGTTCTAGTACGAACCGTAAGTTCCTATTAATTTCAGTGCCGTAATATTGTACCATTCGGTCCTAGCACGTCTTTCCTTCTGAGCATTTGACATCCTTCCTCTAGGCCATTACAAGAAAATGGTCGGAATCCACAATGGGGCCACGAAAGTTTCGAATATGCCTCTGGTCTATCACTACATAACTGATTAGATTGATGGTGCTACCATCAGGTAACTTCCATGTGCCCTTCTGTAAGTCCTTATGGGGAAACCTGTTTCATCTCACTATCATATTTCGGGAGGCTGCGAAGAGGATCAGTATTGTTCCATTACCATTAAACGATGCAAGTTTACTATGGGCTCCAATTATGGGCTGGAACATGTCTTCTCTTCCAAGTTGTGCATTAAAATCACCTATCACGATCTTGCTCTCATTTGTTGGACACTTACTATAATTATCGCAAGCTGCACCTTTCTACCTATCCGATATTCTCAATTATACGTGAAAAAAGCTTCAAAGATCATTTTGGAACATCATGTATGTGCAGGGCCTACAGGAGATTCCCTACGTATTACTCTAAAATTCAAAACATTACTTGTGGGCTAGTTCTCATGAATGGTTCACCTATGCCGCTAAAAAATTTGTGGCGCTTGAAATGATATGAACTATTATTTTCTCAACAACTCTCACCCCTTAGTGTTACCTACTGCATGCGGAAAGAGATTTTTCCATGTTCATTTTTACACGTATAGCCCTACCCGTTAATAACTCATTGACACAAATTATCATGACTATCTGCATGGCGTTAGGTATCTGTATGTTCGCAAGAGACATTAATTAAGAATCTTGATCGTTTTCGAAATCATGTTGAATTAAAAAAAGTTTCTTATTTAGTTATGTTTAACTTTGTACTGTGGTGTGTGTAAAACTTTTAAACTGATTTCAGAGAGATTTAATATAAGCTACATCGCGTTCCATATGATCCAAAGTGAGAATATCCGCTTGGATGCAGAACATGTCAAAGAAATAATACATAACAAATACTTACAAAATAATAACCACTATTTTAGTGAACAATTCACATCAACCACATGAAACAGTCCTTCTGGATGAGGACTCGCTCAAAAATTGTAAACAAGTACATAAAACGTGTTACCAGATTTTTAAATATTAATCATATTAACATTTAAAGGGATTTAAAGATTGTCTCAAAATAATAAACTTTGAATCTACGTAGGTGAATATTATAATTCTTAGTCTGTGATAGACACAAGTAATGATATAAAGCTAAAATACATAACATTTAACAACACTTATTTACAACAATCATCTTACTACAAAAGATTTGTGCAGAAGTCAAATTGTATGCAATATTCACATCTTGTTAAATTATTAAAAACATACCGTAAGCCATCGGTTCCACCAGAACATTCATCAATGGAGTAGAGGGAGTTCGCCACAGATAAATCCTCTGGACTCTTATCTAAATCAACTTTATCACGAGGCAAAATTTTTATGGCTGTTGCCATGATATTGAAAATGTGTACTGGTAAATAGTGGACACATATCAGCATCAAATCAAGTGACTTAACATCCTTGTGGAAGTTACTCTCATTTCTATCACTCAGTCCTTTGATACACCATGTATTCTCCTCCACACATCAAAAAAGAAAACGAGTTAATATTGAATTGTTATCCCTTTCTGAGCTATGTTGAAAATTTCGAGTCTCTTAGTGGGGACGTTAATGTAAAGTCAGTTGCAACAGTTGAACTTAATAGGGATAAAAATAGAAAGAACTTTTCGCCACACACGAGTCATGAAAACTAACTACAGAATTGTACCTAAAGTTTCAAATGGCTTCTAATACATTTTTAGTTGGCTGCCTTCTTTTCTGTTCGGTAAAAATTTTGTAGGTGGTGTGAAGCAACTTTCCAGTGAGCAAGAGTCTTGAAACTTTCAGCATAGATAAAAAAACAGACACAATACTTATGCACATCGCTCTCCTCTCTAATAAAGAGCTTTTAAAACCAACAAAAATTGACATTTTATTTCCACAAGTACCAAACTTCGTATTTAAGTACGTAAATATGCACATTTTAAATTGATTTAGTTTTCAGAAATACACATTTTTGTGGGTATTTGTTGAATCTTCCGTTAATCAAACTTCTCTCCTGTTTCCATCTATTGCTTCCTGCTCACCCTGTCCGTCTCCTCCCCATGCTCTTTACCCACCTCCGCACTATATCTGCCTCCTCGTCTACCTCCCTCTTCTCCCTCTCCACCACCCCGTTTCCCACCTCGTGCCCCTAGTCCCCTTCCCCCTCCATCGATTCCCTTGTCTGCGTATACCTTTTACTCCCCTCATTCTCATATAAATGGACTTAGGTTTTGTTTAAATACAGTCATATCCCCCCCCCCGCTCTCTCTCTCTCTCTGTTGACCTGGAATGGAGGAAGGTTAGGGTTAAACGTCCCATAAACAGCGTGGTTTTTAGACACAGAGCCTAAGCTCGGAATTTTGGGAAGGATGTGGGAGGAATTCAGGTGTGCCCTTTAAAAGGAACCATTCCGGCATTTGCCTGGAGTGATTCAGGGTAATCATGAGAAACCTAAATCTGGATGGTCGGAGGTGGGTTTGAACCACCAGCTTCACGAATGTGTCTCACCACTGCATCACTTCGCTCGGTCTGTTGACTTGCTGCACCCCGCTGTGTTCATCTTTTGTTCGTACTTGTCCATCGTTTATTCCCACTACTCCCTTTCAGTCTCCTCCTCTCTCTTTCTCCCTCTCTCTATCTGTTTCTCTCTGCTATCTCCTTCTATCCGTCTGTCATCTCATGTCTACCTAGCCTTATGAAAAATTACATACAGATGTTAAAAGTGGACTACCGCCTGATTCCTACCTTTAAAATCTTGTTCCCTGGCCCAAACCGGGAACTGATCAGCAATAAAATGGATTTAGAAGTGAGAAGCTAAGGTAAAGTGGCCAATACTCGTTAGTAGTTAGTTCTAACTGATATTCTGGACTCTTGAGACAGTAGATACACCCTAATGTTAGTAATTAAGCCACTGTGAGTAAAATTATTTCTTGAGAGGTAACTGAAAGAACATTTACGGCGCAACGGTCGTAATTTAATGACTGCATCTGAAATATATTATTAGCACTTGTGAAAAACAGTATTTTAAAAAAGGGGAGAGGTTTTCACTTAGTACTATATATATGCGAGGCAAAATTCCTGGAATCTAAATTATTCATTAAACAAACCAACAAGTAAACTGGAGGGAGCCAATTTCATTACACAACTGAAAGTGCATCACACTGAGATAATTTACACATATTAGCCTATCCTTTATTGACGAAGCCCAGCATTGAATATTACTTTGGAAACTAGACAAATCTGAATATTATTGGGGGCAAATTTACAATCACCAAGCACTCGCTCATTCAAACGCAATGTAATTGCGACATTCACCACATCTGCGTTCTGCGACGAGGTGAAGGCGCGCGTTGCCGACGTGGGAGAAAGATTCAGCTTCCCGGAAGAAATCGCGCACACTATAAAAATACACTACACCATTGTCTCTGGTCTGCCCTTTCCGACTTGAGGTGGAGCAAGAAAATAGCAAAACTAATTTGCGTTATTATTAAGCCATGAGCTAACAAACTAACTTATCTGCACGGCACATGGCTGGAGCATTACATGAACGCACACCGGTTAAGGCGGAGTGGTTAAACACCGGAAACATCTCAGTAAAATCGAAATAGTAACTTGAAATTAAACAAGAATTACAGAACCTAGGCACTGGTTCATGAGCAGGAAAGAAAAACCACAAGAGATTAACTATTGACCTTCTAAGTCGGAGTCTGGGCCCACGTGGTCCCGAAAACCAGTAAATATAGAAAAACTTTAATTCGCAGAAAATAAAAAAGCAATCGATGTGGCATGTAACACTTAGAAACGCTTAGAATTTGACGATAAAGCTAACGAAAGGTAGCTACCCGCGACTGGAAGAGCCTACAGAGACAGAGATGAAGCACAGTTTCAACACCCAAAAAAGTGAAAAATTAGTTGAGCGGTCGAGATGAAAAATGAACTACAACATGCAACTACTAGAAATATATAGAAAATTCTACAGGAAACTAATAAAGGAAGTTGTGCAAGGCTAGTTGAGCGAGGGCAAACTACACGCTCTGAAAGGAAACAACAACACTAATATAGTCGGAAAGAGTAGGTTGCGAATTAGTAATACGAAATCAATAACCTAAACACAATATTATTCCTGAAGAGCATATAACTGACACAGGGGAAGCTGAAGGCTTTGTTAGACGTACACACCACCTACAATACACGGTAAAAAAAGAAGGAAAGAAATGTTGTTTGTTAATCTTAACGGACTTAACTGCGGGGTCATCAGCCCCTAAACTTACAAACTACTTATGAACTACCTTATACTAAAGACGACACAAACATCCATGCCAGAGGGGGAATTCGAACCCCCGCAGATTGTGCAGACTGTGACTGGCGTGCCACAGACCACTCGGTCACACCGGCCGGCGGAAATAAATGTTTCACGTGCACAACGAAAATTTAACATACACTTGAATACTAGTACCGTCGGAGTTTCGAGTCCTCCCTGGGGCAAGTGTGTATGTGTGAGTGTGTGGGTGTGTGTGAGTGTGTATGGGTGTGTGTGTTGTCCTGAGGTTAGTTTACCTTAGTTTAAGTAGTTTGTAACCTACGGACTGATGATAGAAGAAACCTGTACGAAGTTTACAAACCGACACATAATCAAAAGGTATTAGCATGCAAGAATTAAAAACCTGTGCAAAGGCCGTCACCAAATTCAAACTGGGTACATACTGACCGCGTTTATCTGTGTGAAATCACCGAAACGAAATCAAAAAACACTTCCACGCATGACTGGAGAAAATATACACGAAAAATGAAGTTAAAATTCTAGAATCTAAGTCCAACTAAGGAAGACCAATAGTCGCCACCATCTCAAGGGATATGAGAGCAGAGCCAAACTTACCAATTCGACGACGGGAATACGGAAACGACCAGGGATTTAGCAGTCTCCTCACGACTCCGTCCGAGCTCTAACGAAGGGACCAATGATATCGCGTTCCAGAAAAGCCAATGGGAAGACGCTGAATTTCACACGTGTACATATGAACTAACTTAACGCGTAGTGTGTAATGTAGTAGTATTCTACCTTTGTGTTCGCTTGTGTAGCTTCTAGATTGGAAACAGCCAATTATACTTCTTTCTTGAAAGATATGTTTTAACAAATGATTATGATGTGCAATGTTTGTTTTTTCGCGTTGCTCTTTTATTCAGGGCTGCGGTGTAGTAGCCGAACGATCTGAGGCGCCTCGCTGCGGAGCGCGCGGTTGCTCACCGTCGGAGGTTCGAGTCCTCCCTGGGGCTTGGGTGTGTGTGTGTGTGTGTGTGTGTGTGTGTGTTGTCTTTAGCTTAGTTTACCCTTTCCACCAATAGGAAGAAATAAAGGAAACACCAATGAACTGGTAACATTCAATATTTAAGACAACAGCTTTCCCTCATCCATCAGTAAGCGTAACACCCAGAAGATGGCCGCTTGCAATAGTGGCCAAAACGTCGGTGAAATATTTGATATATTGACGATGCGGTCCAATACCCAGAAGAGTTGTATCAACAATGACAACGGCCGTGGAAGCCTTCGTTTACATTATTTTAAGTAGTTTGTAATCTACGGACTGATGACCACGCAGTTTGGTCCGACAGAATTACAAACATTTGAACATTTGTTTTTATTCAGGAAACTCAGTCAGATGAATTAAGCGCATAGTATTCGAATGTGCAGAACGATAATTCTGTTCACAATATCTGCACTCAAGTGATGTGGGAACGGCGCGTATTTCAAGCGTTATCAATTATTGATTTTTTACTGATAACTTTCAGAAGTATCTTAAAACTACATACACATTTTAATAGATATTGGATGAAGATCGAGAATGTGGTGCTTTTTTATGAGAGCAGAAAGTCTTCTTTTTATGACGGAATAGAAATTCACAGCCACCCATATGCTTTTTGTTTTCTACAGCTGTTACACGAATGTCTGCTCGAATTATTACGTTTCGAAGACATACATAGATACGGGGAAAAAAATCTTACAGCAAATGACAACTTTAAGCATCTATTTACATTCTTTGCTTATCGCTGTGCATTTTTCAATGCAAGAAGGCAGTTACCTACAGCGTGTTTCATTATCTTCATTGGGTAAGTTCGAAGGCTAAATAAGGAACATTAATTGGCATGGAATGAATAATCTTTGTAATGGGTTGAAAAATAAGTTACTGTACAGACAGCTTCTCCTTTGGATGTTGAGTTCAGTCTATTGCTGTTGTCTCTCAATTACGAACAGGGGATTGATGACTCTGCTGTTTAGTCCCCTTAAAAATCACAAAACAACATCAGCCATCAGGTAGCTTCTGTTATAGGAAGTATTGATCCAGACGCTAATGAAAGCCCACGTCGCTATACCATTAACATAAAAACTATCCGGATGAAATTAAGGACATCTGGGTAAACAATCTTGGAAATTATACAAACCTCACTCATTCATGAGAACATTCACTCATAACAAAATAAAGCACAGCCAACTTTGATTTTTTGTCCTTTTTAATTTTTACCATTATATAAGGCTAAATTAAGAAAAAAGAACAATACTGGAATCACAATAACGTATGTATCATCAGAAGTAAAAATAAATCAGAATAGTACCAAGTTACACGTCACTATTCACTGGAGCAAATACACAGAAACTCAACCTTTGTATGAAACAACAGGCTGTTATATTAATATTCTCTTATAAATATTAGACCATGTCATAAAGTCACATGTTATGTAGCTAAGAAATTCAACTGTTTGTTAAGCTTATGGGACTTATCTACGGGGTCATCAGTCCCTAAACTTACAAACTACTTATCAACTACCTTATACTAAGGACGGCACAAATTTCCATGCCCGAGGGGAGATTTGAACCCCCGACCGTAGTGGCCGTGCAAACCGTGACTGGAGCGCCTCAGTCTCCTCGACCACCGCGGCCGGCTATGTAGCTAAAGCGGGTGCTGATACATACATTATTGGCCTAACACGTGTTCAAATTATAGTATGCATGATTTGCCTACAAAACCTAACAATATGATATGTTGTATAACAGGCACAAGAAAAAATAAATAAATAATTAAAAAAGGAATCACCACCACCCTTCTTTAGAATAAACAGAGTGGCGCATTTAATCTAATTAATATTGCTTATTACACTAACTACTGTGACTTGGCTAAATCCACAGATAAGAAATAACATTTCGAGACTGCCGTCAAACTATTACAAGCTTGAAACTTCCTGGCAGAAGAAAATTTTGGGCCTGATCCGAGATTCGAACCTGGGACCTTTGCCTTTCGCGGACAAGCGCTCTTCCAGCACGCGAAAGGCATATGTTCCAGGTTCGAGTCCCGGTTCCGGAAAACAATTTTAATTTGCCGGGAAGTTTCACGTCAGCGCACAGTCCGCTGCATAGTGAAAGTTTCATTCTATTAGAAGCTTAATTAAAAAAATGTCCCCGTGTGTAAACCAACTTTGTGCAATGAACATACTTTTTATGATGTCAATTAAAATGTACACGTAGTTTTACAATACTTCTGAAAGTTATCTGCATGTAATAACGCTGGGAATACGCTTACCGATATTTGGTCTCCAGCGCCGTTCCCTTATTATTATTATTATTTTTTAATCTATCGGACCAAACTACGCGGTCATCAGTCCGTAGCTTACAAACTACTTAAACTAACCTAAGTACAAACACACACACCCATGCCCCAGGGAGGACTCGAACCTCCACGGCGAGCAATCGCGCGCTCCGCAGCGAGACGCTTTAGACTGCTCAGCTACTCCACCGCGGCTTCCCTTATCACTTGAATTGAGTTAATGTATTGCGGACAGAATTCTCGTTCTACAATGCTATCCGCTTACAAGGAGTCGGGGGGTCGGGGATTTGTCCGAAATTTTTTGTGGTGAAAGATGACCCCTAACAACTCACGTGGTTAAAATATTAGGACGCACTACTCGGAAATTCCAGAGAAACATGGATTCAAAGTTTCTTAGGTGGCTTATGAGTATGAAATGTTAGTACATTGAGGAGTCTCCGTCTGGCCTAGATGCTTAGGGCTCGGACCCTTACACCAGAGGTCTCAGGTTCTATTCCTCATCCAGCATTTTGTTCTTCTGTTCGTTTTCTTTTGTTATTCCAGCAATTATTCAAAATTTTCTCAAACTTACAATATTTTTGAAACAATATTTCAGCTCAAGAACGTAAAGTTTTTCAGTCACTGAAAAATATTCGTGCTCGTTGTTCTGTTTCGTTTTATAGGGCTTGAAGGTTTAAAGGAGCTTTGTAAAGGTCCCCTTGGGATTATAATGGTCATCTGCGCATAGGTCGTGAGAAGTAAACGGCACTTTGTTTTTAGATTTCGTCGTGAACAGACGTGTCTGTTTCAAATTTCAACGTGTTATTCCGATCGGGGGTTAAACATATCGACTGAAGAAGTTGCTAGCTCATCTGTAATGGGAGAAGAAATTCCTTGAAGAATCCATTGATAGTGATCGATGAAAATTACGATTGAAGAACGCAGTGGTGTATTATAAAAAGCTGTTGAGGGAAAAAATTTAATTGCATCGACATTTACGGAAGAAATCTCTTGCGATGCTATGTTATTGGCCGCAGAACTTTATAATAATAATAATAATAATAATACATTTAAACTTTTGGGTGAAGAAACATTCGTAACTACAGAAGAATTAATTTACGCTTTTATATATTACGCATGACGTCGCAAACATTATTGCTTTGTTTGTTTTTATGATAATTACCACTGCAGGTCTTGTTTACAATTATGATATGTGTAAAAATCGAATGTTTCCCAATAGACTGTGTTATTCTGATTAAAAGTTAATGTTTCTCCTCATATAAGCTACAACAAAAATGGAAAACCCACCGCCATGAGTTGTGTTGTTGGACAAAAAGAAAATAATTTTTAATCAATTTCGTAACTTATTTGTGAGAGATAATTTAGGTTTGTGAAATTTTCTGAATAATTGGTGGAATAACAAAAGAAAATGAAACAGAAGAAAATTAAAGTGTCGGAGGATGAGTCGAAGCCGAGACCTCTGGCGTAAGGGTCCGAGCCCTAATGATCTAGGCCAGGCAGCGGCTCGGCAGTGGACCAACATTTTATACTTATAAGACACCTAAGAAACTTCGGATCGATTTTTCTCGGGATTTTCTGAGTAGTGGGTCTTAACATTTTAACCACGTGAGTTGTTAGGGGTCCTCTTTCACCACAAAAAATTTCGGACAAATCCCCGATCCCAAGGTCATACTGTCTTCTTGTTAGTTCATCTGACTGTGAGTTTCGTGAATAAATCAGTAACACGAAGAAACAAACACTGGACGTCATAATCATTTGCTAAAACACATCTTTGAAGAAGGAAGTACAATTGGCTGTTTCCAAACTAGAATCTACACAAGCAAACACAAAGGTAGAATACTACTGCAATACACCTCTCAAATGTTAACTTAGTTCATAGGCACGCGCGTGAAACACAGCGTCTTCCCATTGGCTTTTCTGGAGCGCCATATCATTGGTCGCTTGGTTCGAGCTCAGACCAGACGGTGTGGTGGGGAGACCTGGTCGTTTCCGTGTTCGCTTCGACGACCACCAGCAGGTGATTCCTCGAGTGGGGCGCTGGGAACTTCAGAGCACGAAGGAAGGAATAAAGGGAGATGGCGCAACGAACCGCAGCCGTATTACGCTTTCAAGCCATGGCCGCATTGACACTCAGGCCAAAACACTGACAGTGTGATATAACTGTGTCTGTACTTACAGTCGCTAATTGCATCATGTACGCAGGTAACGTCCTCAGACTGGTTGTTTCAGGTTTTTTATTAAAATAAAATCTCTAGAAACAAAACAAAAATTTATTAAATAAAATAATTCGATTCATTGAACCTACGCTAGATTTACGACCACAGTGACGATATCTTTTCTTTGTGTAGTAAGTTTTATTAATATGTAAACTACGTTTTGCTTTCGAAATCATTTACTTAATAAAAATTCAATTTATATTTAATTCCTTATTCATTCGTAAATAGTATGTTAAGGGGGGAAATAACTTTCATCTTTAGAAAATCGAAAATAGAAAAATACGCTACAAGTACAGCTGTTGTGTAGGTTTGTTCAAAATAAAAGTGGTAAAATCACACTTTAGTGAGGCAATTTACACATGAAAAGGTATTTCCTGCGGTTTTGCGTCACAATCAGAGCGATTCGTACTCATAAACATTACACAAATCACCATAACAGTGCAAAATACTTCCAAAAACGAGCGACAAGCATTCGAAAACAAGGTAAATACAGCAGTGTTTTGGTTGGATCAGGATGGCTACCCTTAGCTTCACAGCTGTCACGTCAGAGAGCCACCGTTTATTCTTACCTCCATGCTCCAGAGAGTACGGTGGAGGGGAGAGTACAAAGACATTAGTCGCCCTATAGCCAACCCTTGAACTCGATCAGGTAGCGCAGAACCTCTTTGGTACCATAAAAAGAAACAGTTGGCAATGGTTCCCTACCGACGCCAAAGGCAACGTGAAAGAAAGGCAAGCAGCCGACAGACCAAGCGTAACGAAATTTGTTATACATGCAGGAACCTCACAAAATTCTCATATACAGGTAAAACACACATACCTACTCAGGGAACGTAAAAGTTTGTATTGCGACATTTATAAACATAATGGAAGTAAATATGACTCAGTATTAATACAGAAAGAAGAAAAAAAATTATAGCCGCGGTGGATTAGCCGATCGGTCTAAAGCACCTCACTGCGGATCGCGCGGTTGCTCGCCGTGGAGGTTAGAGTCCTCCCTGGGGCATGGGTGTGTGTGTTTGTCCGTAGGTTAGTTTACCTACGTTTAAGTAGTTTGTAAGCTACGGACTGATGACCACGCAGTTTGGTCCAATAGATTAAAAAAGAAATTATATGTGAAATGAATCCTATTCCTCAGGCTTCTAAAAGGGTAGGGTTCTCGTTCATCAAAAGGCTCATCTAGAGACAAATGAATCACAAATTTAGAACAACCTATGGAAGACGGCAGACGGGCGTCTTTCAGTGTCAAATCGAATAGTGCTCGGTGTGCTGGTGTTGAATTATCCATCACCATGTTCCATACGGTGGCTTGCTGAATATAAAACCTTCTCTACAAAAACCACATGTATGTACCAATTCGAATGGTAATCCGTCAAGCGGTATTTGAGTCTGATGTAAAGTACTATCTGCCATTATAAGGTAGGCAGTGATCTTCCTTTTGCTTTGAAGGTGAAGAGCGCAAAATTTCATCCAGATCTGCCTGAAACTGTAGGTTACTAAGTAAGCTATTCCCGGCACGACACGAAAAATTAAGTAGTCAGTGACCTTTCGTTTGTTTTGAAGTTCAAGTTTGCAAATTTTCATCAAGTTGAAATAAAAGTGTAGAGTTTCATTGATTACAAAATCACTCAAATCATTGTAAAACTATGGGACCAAATTAGTTCCTAGACTTATAAACCTAACTAATCTACGCTAAGGACAACACACATACCGTTTCCCCGAGGGAGGACTCGAACCTCCGGAAGGACGGGCCATTCAGTCCCAGACAGTGTGCCTAGAACCGTGCGGCCATTCCGCCTCAGCCAAGAATTACAAACAATACTTGCGGTGTTACAAAGAGTTATATATCCTTTAAATATGGAGTGACGCACAGGGTCAGGACACACGAAAGTGTATACAGATTAGCAAGACAAACAAGACAAATTACAAAACCATCTCTGAATATGTATAGGCCTCAGATCTACGCAGCAGCAACAAGCATTCCCATCACAAGTACATTTTTCAATTAATATAGACACTACCTTAACTCCGGAAAATGAAGTGACATTTGAAACTGTCTCCTCACAAGAAACAAAAAAGATTTTATGTGAGTAGCAGAGAGGCTAAATTTTATTCAATCGCAGCAGTTAAAGCGATACATGTGACCTGGACAGTACATCAGTTATAATTATTTCACAAGTGAAGTGCGTGTTCTCTCAGTAATGTCGGCTTTATAATCTTTTTTAAAAGACTTTTAGTTCTCACAATCAGAAGCTGCTCTTAAGGTTCAACACAGGAGAGGAACGTCACTTAGAAATGCAGCTGACAGTCTATTCAAAGGCAAGAGAGGGATGACTCCGCTGCATCGCTGTGGTAATTACCAAGTACAGCACCTCTGAAAAGACTCAGTGCCACGGCTACCAGGTTTTTGCTTCCCGTATTCATTAGTAAAACGTTTTCTGAATAGAATCTGCACCATTTCATCCTAATAACTAAGGCCTTGCGCGTCTATAAAAGCATGACGAAACATCTTTTTACCCATGTCGTTGATTCGTGAATATCTACTGCATGCTGGAATTACGACGGAATTTCGCGGCGAGTATATCATGATTTTTTTCTCTTTAAAGGGGCCTCACTTCATTTTAATTTTAATTTACCATCTTCTGCGTAATTTTTTTGTGGGTTTAGATTTATCTTGCGAACTGGATTTCAACATAGGTAGCATACAAGAGATTATTTTTACTACATATCCAATCGACAATATTTTGAAGGTATTATTTTTAAGCAAATATGAACTCAGACGTTTTTCGATAGATTTATTAATCAACCGTTGCTAATATTAAACTGACAAAAATCCTGTTTCGTGAACAGGGTGGTTTTACAAGATCAGCTTTCTTTATTGATTGAGTCAGATTCAGATTTCAACTCAACGAATTGGTTCTAGTAACGGAATATCATATTTAAGGACAGCTGCCAAAAACACAAAAATCTAGCTTTCGTTCATTTCTGTTTTCTTCTTTTTATCTTCCCAGAAACCTTTCATTTTTTCACTTTGTCCTTTTGTCCTTTCTTTTGTTCGTCTTTCCATTTTCGTCTGATGTTTTTGTGTTGTGTTTTAAAGCGAATGTATTTTTTTTTTTTTTTAATCTACAGATTTTTCGGCCCTATATGTGTTCTACAGAGATGTTTAAGGTTTGTAGGTTTTCTGTGGTTTATTTGTATCAATATGTGCCCAATTACGATGTACAAATTATTTTGAATATTCTTTTAGTTAGTCTGGTGTCATTCATTCTCGTGATTTGCATGAAAAATTTTGCTCTGCGTTTTCTGGTGTGTTCGTGCTTGTTTCAGCTACTGTATAGTTCTTCTGTGGGCTTTTCTTCTCTTGCCAGAAATGTTCTCTGAAAACAGCACTGTAGAATTTTCTGAGAATTTTCCTATTATTTGTTTTTCAATTACCTTGATTTTCGTCAATGCTTTAGGGCTCGTAGTTTCCGTTCCGTAGAGAGCTTCCGTTAGGACTACAGTTTTGTTGTGTCGTAGTTTTGCGGTAGTGGAGATATACCTTTTGTTGTAGTGGGACCAGGTGAGTTTCTAAGCTCTCTATAATTTTGAGACTCTTCTTTCATTTGCTTTGGTGTTCAGGTCAGATCTATGCATTATTTCTCCTGAATATTAAAACTCACTGACTTGTAACATTTTTCCGTTCCTAGTTTTAGGAAGGAGTTTATCTTATGATTTTATATAAAAAAGTGTGTTTTTCATAAGAAATTTGTAGTTTTCATGGCAACCTCGTGGAATTTTCTTGGGCATGCGGTGCTTCCGTTGTGGCATGCGAGAGTATGGCGGTCTGCTAAATTGAGGCATTTCATGTGTGTTATCTTTTCCTTATTTCTGCCTAGTTGAAATTCTTCCCTTTCCCATGTTGAAATAATTTTTTCTAAGAAGGCATTGAATAGGATGGGTGAGAGACCATCGTCTTGTCAGACACCGGTTTGATTTCAAAGGACTTCAATAATTCTATGAATTTGACTTTGGGGTTGGTGTTAGGTTTAGATTTTTGGTCTTAAGATCAACCTTCACCTCTTTTAGGGTCTGGAACAGTGTGACTCGGTCTGTGGAGTCATAAACTTTTGCGATCTCCACAAATGTCACTGTAATATTCATGCCATGTTTTACGGATAGGAACGTGCGAAGATTCCAATTCTGTTCGCTGCAGTATCGGTTTTCTATGAAGCCCGCTTAATATTCGCCAATTTGAGGCACAATTTGGTGGCTTCAGTCGCTTTATCAGGACTCTGCAGCGAATTTTTAAGGTGACTTGGAGCAGGTAGATTCCTCTGTAGTTTGGATCAGCTTTATCCCCTTTGATTATGGAGTGAATGAATGGGAGATGACTTCCACTCTTCTTTCATGTGTGCCAACAGTTTTCAATAACTTTGTGGATTTATGGCGTGATTTTTTTCGTGATCCAAATTCTAAATTTCTGCTATCAGACTGCCGTGGCGGAGCGGCCGAGCGCATTGAGGCGCTATGCTACGATGCGCGACGTCGTTCCCCGTCGGGGATTCGAATTCCCCCTCGGGCTTGGATGTTTGTGATGTCTTTAGTATAAGGTAGTTCATAAGTAGTTTGTAAGTTTAGGGACTAATGACCCCGCAGTTAAGTCTCATAATTTAACAAACATTTGAACATTATTTTTGCTATCAGACCGTCTTCACCGAGTGCGCTGTTATTTTTGTGTTTTTGTAATTTCAGTGATTTAATGTAGGGTCGGTGGCTTTAAGTCTGGATTGGGCTCAGAAGTTGCGAAGTGCAGTTTTTCTGGCCAACTTTCGCAGTTGAGCAAATCGTTGAAGTATTGGACGAGAATTTCACAATTCTTCTCCGTCTTTGTTTCCAACGATTCGTTAGGTATGTTAAAACATCGAATGGATGGTCATGATTTCCCTGAAGGTTCTGTAGAAATTTCCTGTGTTGTTATTGGTGAAATCTTCCTGGATATCTCTGAGACGACTCGTTTCGTAGTTTTTCTTTACGAATTGTTTTGAAAAAAGTTGTCTCACTGACTTAAAAGTCTCCCAATTTTCAAGTAATTTGGGACTATTAGTTTTCAGGCAAAGGTCCTCTGCTCGATCGCTTGGTCGCACATTGCGTTGCACCGTGTTTCCTTTTTCGTGGGTGTTGGCTTAGTTTCATTACGTCTTTCGTTTTCTGTGAAAATTCAGTCGAATTGGTTTTTGCAATCTTGTAGAGAATTTTTTTTTTTTTTTTTTTTTTTAAGATTTTCTGGGTCTTTCTGAAGACCTATTTTTTGAATATTTCTGTCTGAAATAAATCTTGTTTTGTTTTGAAGTATATCATGATCTGAGTAAAAAAAGGAAAAAAATAAGTTTTCTCGTGTTCTATCTAAAATTCACCCAGGAAGTTGTTTGGTGATTTCCATGACGGCAGTTTCCGGCGGGGTTTCTCGAATGATTGTATGTGATTTTAAGGTTGCAATTTTTGCAGAGATTTATTAGTCTTTCGCCGTTTTTGTTTCTGCGTTTGTGGGTGGTGTGTTATCCTGTGAAGTTGATGTGTTTCTTTTCCTTGAACAACTGGGCGTTGAAATCAAGTAAAGAATTTTCACGTTTTTTGCGGGGATTTTATATATATATTAGCTGTAAGCCCGGCGTTGTCCGGGTGTTTATTTATTCTACACTCTCGTAGTCCTCATCCCCTTCCCCCCTCTGTCTTCATCCACCTTTTTCTCTCCCATCTCACTGTTCGTTTCCACCTTTTTCTTTCTCGCCAAAGATTTCTGCAAGGTACCCTCAGTCATATACCATAGCAACCTTTATGCACCCAGGGATGTTCGTCTTGGTTTAAAGGCCACGTGTGCAAAATGCATGAAGACTGCAGCAAAACTATGTGTTTTGTCAATTTCGTAAGTTAAGTACCCTCCTCCATGCACCGAACGAAATTTTATTCTGACAGTGATATTCCTCTGGTTTTTAAGGTAGAGTGTGCAAGATTTCATCAGTATCAGAGCAAAACTATAGATTTATATGCAATAGACATTCCAGTTTTATTTCATACAACCGTTTAAAAAAATAACGAAAACAACAACAACAAAAAAAGTCTAAAATCGGTCGAGCCGTTCTAAAGTTATGCCGCGAGCAAGGTATTTAGGGATCCATTTTTATATTGCAATGTACCCTTCTCCATGCAACGTATGGAACGTAAGGTCTGAAGGTCAAGCGTGCGAAATTTCGTGAAGATAGGAATGAAACTGCAGATTTCGTGAGTCTGTAGGAGGAGCATGCTCCGCCAAGCACCTAGCACAAAATATTTTCTTAGGTGACGTTTTCCACCTATAAACTACATTCCTGCCAAATTTCAGCTTCATAGGTAAAATAGTTTTCGAGATTACGTATTTAGTCAGTGAGTGTCCTTTCGCTTTTATATTGATAGAGATTAAGAAAACAGATTGCTTAATTTTGGGTGCAAGAGAATTAAGGGAGTCTTGCAGACAAAAATGAATAGCAACAAATCTGTAATGCTAACTTTATTTCATACAAGTTTATGCCTGATGCGACATTTCTACGGCATCTACAGTGAAACTGTTGTGAGTGGTACACCTCTTGTCGTTTCATCATTTTGTGTAGAGGGGAGGGTCAGTTACGAAACGCTTCGTAAACGTCCCTAATTACATGCAAACTTTGTTTCAGGTCCCTAACTACTCCCATTTTCCAATAATTGACGCATGTCTGGAGATTCTCACGTGAAAACCTCTCATTATTTATGACGTCATATCTCCTGATCTGTGTGTCGTGCTCTTTTGTTATTGGGTCAGGAACGTTCGTGGGCGTACGATGAAGAGTACAACAAAGTTTCGTTGCAATCGAATTAATGGTTCATGAAAACATAGAAGACAAACAATCAAACTTTCATTTTATATATATATATTTGTTATTCAGTTGCTGCGATATAGAGATAGCATCTCTCTAAACACCTCTAAATGCTTCGATAAATGAAATAAATTGCACCATTTTACAATTAGCGAGAGGGCTTGAACAGAAATAGCTTTTCACTGGATACCATGACATATAGAAATCTATGGGAATGAAATAGCAGATTTCGTAGCTCCAAGATGCAAAGCACTCTCAAAGAAATATCCTACATCTTAATTAAAGAAATTGTTAATAATAAATTAGAGAAGAAGTTTTATACTCACTTAGAGTTACAAGGGAGAGGAAAAAATATGGCTTATACAACTAGAGGATAAGAACACATGGTGGCAGAATTTCGGAAAATTACTGGCCGTGACTGCTAGACGAAACGCCTGCATAGAATTGGAACCTTTCCCTAAACTGTGTCAGACGCTAAGGAGGAAACACCATTTAGAAATGGGAACACCTAAGCACTTTCAAACGCCTACAATATTGCGACGGGATGACTGATGGTCAGTTGTATTGTGAAGTTAGCAGACTAATGAATTTATACCAGATGTCTGAGCTTTAAGTAAATGCTTTATTTATTGTTATGAATTTATATACAGCGGTTCCTGCAAGAAAGTTGTATCAGCAATCAGCAGTGGCATCCAGTCCGACACGTCCAGTGGACCGGCACAATCAGCTGAGGTGAATTGGTCGGACTGGGCCACTTCTGGTCAGGCACAAATTGCTGATTATAATGACTGTGTCAGTGAGGGATTTTGTGTCTCTCGAAGAGAGAGATAGTGAAATAAATAATTTAAAAATAACGATTTAGTTTCATTCTATGTTGTTCGGCGGGCTACTATTTATAACAGCAAAATCAGTGATAGGAAAGTGATAAAAACCATAGAGTACCCAATAAATGAAGACGCTTTGTGCACATGCCAACTGATGAATATGAACGTGTAAACGACAACTGCATTAAAAGTTGTCTTGGGTTTTTCAATTAATAGGTTTGTTGCTATAAATATTAAGTATTTTTTACATGTGTTTTGTTTTTTACATAGCATTTTTGTGTAATAAATGTTTTAATATAAAGAAACAGCATTTTCATTGATAATCCAGTAATCCGACAATTTCTATAATTCGACATATCACCGTCCAATACGTCTCGGACTACAGAGACTCAACTATCATTTCGCTTCATTTTCATATGTCCAAAGTCTCATAAAATAAGAATACACTATACATACTTACTTACACAACTACCTAATGTGCAAGTGGCGCAGTTTTTAATGTGTTAAGCACAGCACAGAAACATGTATGTGTACTAACGGCTTCTCAGCGCTGTAAGGTGTGCTACGTTCAATGTAGCTCATTTATACTTGACAGTCCTACAGCTTAACGCGGAATCCGAACACGTATCGTATCTGGCGACTCTTCACATCGTTGAAAAGTGAAGGATGGGTTAAAACGCAGAGTAAAAAAATCCAGGGTCCGACCGGGTTTCGAACCCGAATCCCTTCGGTTTCCAGTGAACCGTTTTACCCCAAGACCACTGGACCCGACGTCACTATAATGAACGTATAATAAACCGAGCCCGCAACTTAATGAGTCTAAGTCGCCATGTAAAAATAAATAAATTAATAAAAGGAAATATGCTAAGAGCTACAAACTATAGGGTGAAACAATGCCTAGTACTGTACCGCAGACTAAGTTCAATTCTCCCCAAAGTCCAAACCGCGCTGCAATATTTCTAAATCCTACTGGACCCATAATACTCCCAAACCTAGCTTTATGCTATGGCACTGTTACTGGTCATACTTCTTCCTAAGCCGTATCGTATGAAATCTACTCAAAGATAACCCTCTGCCCCAGTGTCAAACCATACAAAGAATCACCCACACCAGAAAACTGTCTCCTTCTGCAAATTTTACCTCTAATCCAGCTAAAAGGGCGAAAAATGACTAACCTGATTTAAGTGACATCCGTTCATACGCAAAAACATTTTATAGTGTGGTTCCCTCCAGTTTTCATCATGAGCTGTGTGTTAAATTCTATCTTTGGAACATGTAACACCATAATTTTTAGGATACAGTTTGCCAGCAAATAAATGATTAAACATTTCAAATTCATGATTCCAAGGGGAAGAAATGTAAATTCTCGTGGGGACCTTATTACGTGCAGTGTAATTATGAATGATTCATGCACTCATAGCAGTTTTACTTCACTGTTAATAGACTTTATATATCTTACGGCAATTTAATTTCACTGCAAAACTATTAAAAATTCACAGAAAACATAAAACGAACATTTACAATTAATGATGTTAGCATGTAAATGGTGCGTGATTCACTTTAAACACGTACTGCACTATTGCTAAAGTTTCTTTGTTCGTACAGTAAAGAAGATAATCAGATTTTGAACTTTTTTTTTAATGGAACATGGCTCGATTACTAACGTTGTTGTAAGAGTAAATATTTTTGTCGGCGCGTCTTTAAGAAATCATTAAACTGAGTGATGGTTGTCTTCCATGTGGTATTTTGCACTAATTAAAAAATGGTCCATACTGCAGTAGTCAGTGTTCTTAGAGAGATACCAGATAGTCTAATCTCTGTAAGCTATCAATACACACAAAGATAAACTACTGAATAACGTTGCTACAAAACATATCGTAAAAATAGACTGATGTACTTCAATGTTTTATACCACACTCAAATGGACATTTAAACTAACATAGACTATGTATCATGTTCATTACATAATAAATGAAAGTATAATGCAATACATTCACTGAAAACGTTAGACATCCCCTCCACAGGTTGTTGCTGCTTTTTTAGTTACTTGTTTCGCAATCCTTTTCCACCATCCACAGAAATCTGGAAAAGTAACAAGTTGGGGCATACAAAATTTCATCGCATTGCCTAATCGTGCATGAATCACACCGAGTAAAATGATTATTACTGAAATCTATACTAATAATAAATCTGTAAATGTAGGCATGTCGCTGTTCCATTCAATCTTCAAAACTACTAGACGAATCTTCATGCGGTTTTCACAGGAAGCACGAGAAAAGTTTGGGTCAATATATAGGAATAATTTTATCAAAATCGGACTACGAAAAAAAGCTATCGTAATTTTAAGTGTTTTCAGTAACTGTGGCGTCTGTTTTTACATCTATTAAAAACCTCTTATCTCCAAAACTACTTCACGAATTTGCATGGGGTTTTCGCTGGTAACTTGAGCGTAACTCTGGACAACATATAGACTTCGTTTCATTAAAATCGGATCACAGAAAAAAAGAATATTGTAATTTGAAATTTTATATCTACAACCGTCATGCCTATCTGTCTCTTTCAACACGTTTATGTCCAAAACTACTTGACGAATCTTCATGGGGTTTTCACACGTAACTTGAGTATATCGTGCGGTTACACAAATACTTCAATAATTAAAATCGGATCAAAGAAAATAAAGCCATTGTGTATGTCTATTTTTTGAAGGTAATCTCCAAAAGTACTACACAAACTTTCGTGGATTTTCACTGATAAATTGAGAATAGTTTGCAGAGTACCGTAGGCATAATTTCATCAAAATGGGATCAGAGGAAGGAACGATATCGTAATTTGACGTTTTATGTGTATACTATACTTATAAGTATGGTGTAGTACAACAAATTTCCCAGAGTACTATACGAACTTTTAAGGGATTTAATAGATCAACTGAGAGTACCTTGAGGCGATATATAAGCTTGATTTCATCCAAATCGCATCGGAGCAGGCACTTAAATGTGATTTGCAGAGTATCCCATGTAGATATCGTAATTTGTAGTTACTGGTGTATGCTATGCTTGAATTGCAGCGTAGTACAGCAAAGATCCGACAGAGGCGCTGACTTATACATGGCGATGTTGCGTTTTTTTTATTATCATAACTAAGGTGTAATACAAAGAAACAAGGGCTACGATTTTCATTACGACAGCGGTGTAGTGTATTGGTGTTGGCAACGGGCGTTGAATCCTTTTTGAAAAATCAGGTATAATGAAGGGAATAATTCTGTGTGTTGAAAATTAAATAAATAATTCATGTGATTCCTAAAGCGAATATTTCGTTGCCACCTTTAGCATACTGAACTGCTGCCACTGCAAGTGAAATTTAACTCAGGTATAAAACAAAACAAAAGTATGTTTTTTACTAGCTCCAGAGGCACTTTAGTGCACCAAAGATCTAATAGACGCCGATGCTGCGTAATAAGGATGGCGTAGCACAGCAAGGAACCGTGCGTCTGTTACCAGTCGATTTTTCACGGAGTTTCAGAGGCAACTTGAAAACCTATGGTTTTCATTCCATTGAAATCAGACCATGGAAGAAAAAAAATCCGTAATACAAACTATTAGGGAGTTTGTTCAGCTTATCAGTTACTAACATCAGATCTTAGTGTATTGTCAAAATCGTTCCCATATGTGCCTATTACATGGAATAATCACATAATATTATAAACAAAAAGCACGTAAGCATTTAATTCTGACGTAAAGACTGTCGGAAATTTGTTTGACTAATTACAACATAGAGGAGAATGCAAAGCACATGAATGTGCAGCCAAGTTGCAGTTCTACGGTCAGAGATCGGTGTTATACACCCAGGTTATACAGACATCACTGTCAGGCAGTGTCGCTGTCTGTCACCATAGAGTAGAAATATGTATGAAGTGAGCATTGCGTTCTGTGCATCTTCTCAACATTAAGCAGCAATTACCATGTGATATTGATACAAATCCACTCTTTCCACACATTTATTTGCTCTTATGATCTGTTTTTACCGCACTGGCTGCGAAGAAGCCCCATCTCTTTTTCGCCGAGCAACAAATAACATGAAATAATATGCAAATATATGTGTCACAGAAGCAACAAGTAAGTTGAGGAAGCGTCGATAAAAGAGCCATTTACACATCGTCATTCGTCTTAACCGGACAAAAATGACCAAGATAAAGTCAGCTATTAGTAGAGTTTTATCAATATCATGTGACATTTCCACCTTAATGTTGAGGACTCAAAATCTGTTCTGCTCATCTGAATGCTCATTCCAGAGATATTTCTGCTCTGTGCCTGACACTACAGGTAATATACACACGCGATCGACAAACTCATCAGAAAACTTCCTGCTTTCATAATTGTTCTGTACGATATTGTGATTAAAATTTGTAATTACTTAGTTTTGGTGCGGACTACATTAAGATAGAAAAAGACATCTTCTTTTGCGGAGACAAAGGTCGATTTCAACTTCGTGCTTTACGAAGTAATCACTGGAGGACGTGGGGAAATGTATTAGCTGAAAGAGTGGCCGATGCTGCTAACACAGTCAAGACAATTCACTGGAAATACTATATTTTATGCAAAGTTGTATACAGACTATCAACTAACACCGTTCGTTCAACGATTACGCAGACTTACTTTATCACACAATGATACCACCGTGACGCCTTATTTAAACACACATAAACTGCTCTGTTGATTGAATTACCAGACTTTCAGCTTTCATAGAGTTTTCGATAATATGGAGCACTGCATGCAGAATAACTACATTGTCCCCAGTGCAACACTGCGATGTACTAATACTTCAGCATACACTTACTGTGAGAGATGAAAAGTTTAGTACTACACCACAGAACCAATACATGGCATTGTTATTATTATTACTACTTCTCATCTCAACGATAGTAGGTTTTCAGAAGTATACGCCAAACAGACATTTACTCACTTGAACATAACCTAACATTGAATTTACATTGTTATGGAGTACGGACTTCAATTATACTTTTTCTATGAAAATCTTTATAAACATTCACCTTTTCAATAATGACTTCTATTTAAATTTGACATCTTGGCTAGGAGAACTGAGTTTTTTCGACAGAGCGATCCATCAAGGATTCTGTTTTTGCTGACCTAGATCCGGAACCCTAAAACACCATATACACGCAAGTCCCTATATAACAACCGTTGCGAAGCACGGGCATTTAAGCTCGTCTTATAATAATTGCAGCAGTCTGGATCGCAATATAATATTTATTTTATTTTATTATGATGACCGGTTACGGACAGAAATGATCATCAGATCATGTCCTTGGTGAAGAGGTAGCCTATCATTCGTGGAGATTATTACTACCCATGCTTTGAAATCAGTTAACGGTAAAAACGTCTTCTTCTTATACACAGACAGCGTCATATTACTTAAAACTACCTTTGGTTGAAGGAACCCTTAGAAACCTAAAAAGAAAATTTAAGGTATTGTCCTATCATGCACGATCATGACACAAAGTGGCAATTATTAATCTTAACCATCCATACTCTCCGTTTAATGAAATTATTCTGTGTCGATAAAACACACTCGTTGTAGTATTGCAAGTTGGAATGAGTAAAAACCAGAGCATGGGGCGACTTCATAGAATGCAGTGATGGATGGTTAAGGGCAGTAGACTTCTGTTTTCGTCGTGATCGTGCAGGATAAGTCCATGCCTTAACGTTTCTTGCATCTGCTGTCCTTGGTAGGGTTTCATAGGTTCAGTGGACCCATGTTGTTTTAAATAATTTGACGTGGCCTAAATACGGTTTGGAGCATTTTTAATGTACACTAATGTGGTAAGTATTGTTTTGTTTACTCACTATTATTTTTCTTCATAAGGGTAGGCCTTCAAAGGTATTTCTCAAACTTGTTACTTTTACAGATCAATAATGACGCCCCAAAAAGGCGAAAAGCGTTAATAATAAAAGTATTTGCAACCAAGACGGTCTTTAATTACTGTGCCAACCGGCCCGATGGAGAATATTTCACTTCACCCATTTTTCTAAATTTCCTGTATACATTTTGTGGTTTCGATTCTATTGGACGTATTTGAAATAACAGGACCACACTATGTAACTTAAATATGTACTGCTACACGACGATTCGCGCAGATGCCGTGATATAGTTCGACCTCTCGCTGGAATCCGAATGGCGAACATAAGATGATACGGGCGATAGGGATGCCATTTTCGTAACGTAAGCTTCCGGATGGTAGACGAGCTTGGATACCAAGTTTATAATGTTAAGATGTTTGTAAACCTAAGTGACCAAATTGACGAGATCATCGGTCCATTGACTTCCAATGTACTGAAACTAATTTCTGCAACGGAAAACACACACAGAAGACCGCGGGAAGCCTCGTAACTCCGAAGAGGAGCGGCCGCGTAATCCGTTGTATGGCGGCATAGAGCAGGAGGCCATTCCCGCACGGCAGTTTTCCACTTGAGGCGCGACAGCGATAGGAACGAGGAAGGAAGCTTAGGGTTTAACGTCCCGTCGATATCGTGGTCATTAGAGACGGAGCTCACGTTCGGATTCGTGGCCAATGATGGAAAAAGAAATCAGCCATGCCCTTTCAAAGGTACCATCCTGTTATTTGCCTGGTGTGATTTAGGGAAATCACGGAAACCTAAATTTGTATGACCGGAGGTGAATTGGAACCAGCTGTTGAACTGAGACTTTTCCCAGCCGAACACAAGTATGCCACCTTGTCCATTCTTTATGACAAAGAGAATGTGCATTAATTAAATACTGAACAACTTTGTGGATTCAAACAGTACGTAAAATTAGGACTTAATTGCTATATCATAAGGTAGGTCAGATAAAAGATGTAAAAGCCGTTAGAAGTAGTTGGAAATTAAACCAATTAAAACAAATGCACCCAGGGAATACATTGTCACAGAATGCTTGCCTAACAAGAGGACTGTCGTCTTGTTGCGGCGGAGTACTTTTATGGGTCCTAAATTAATGCGCAATATTGCGAATAGCCACGAGGACCGTTCCAACCGTTATTTTGAAGGATTTGACAGGGCTTCTTAGCGGCGGAGAGACACCACTTCATCGCCTTTACTTTGACCGCTTCCCACCTCTGCAGGACTACAACCTAACCAGCATGAAACCAGTCCGCAACCAATTTTAACTGCTCCTCTGGTGAAGCTCCCTACACGTTCCTAATTTTGCCAGTGGGCGAATACTTCGGTTCGACTTAACGAAGCAACACAATAAACGAGAAAAGCCTTCTCGTCCTCGTTTGCATGCTAGTTTTGAAATATATCTGTTGACGAACTACTATTGTGCGTAAGTTTCGTCCATTGTAGTAAATCTTTATGCTGACTTACTGCAGTAGCTATGAACTTCACCATCTTCGCTCATACCTGTTAGCGATCACCCGCGAGTTCATAGAAACGGAATGGTTTGCTTATAGAACGGTAGGCATGATCAGTTTAAGCGTGTAGCACTAGTGCTGCGCCAGACTGCACTCAGTTGCTCATTCTCTTAGCTAAAAGATCAGTATTCCTTCTAAATACACGCACTTCTATTAAGGGTTGGACCATTATTTACTTCAACGTATGCACGACTAATTCGGTCAGCAATACTAATAGACATCAAACAACTATATGTCTGTGTTTAATAATAATAATACAGCTATCAGGACTGTTATGGTTTTTAATTTACCCTGAAATGAACCTTTTAAAGCCAGATACAGTACATAACCACACCCAACATTATTAGGTACCTACACATGAATATTTTCGTCGATATCGTTAAAAGTGGTGCAGTTCTTTATCCACACTGGTCAAAACAATTAAGTGATTAGTTAAGATATCTTGGTTCTGCTTTTCATGGACAGAATGAACTAAATGGTTAGACGTCTATCTATTACGGAGTGGAGACGACAACATTACCGCAACCGAGATAGTCGTAATCAGATAAATTTGCTGTTGGGGTCGGTGCTAACTTTTGTTTATTCTACCGGAGGGATTACATAAGGAGGTATGTTAAGATAGTTTAGTGAGCAAGTAGTGCAATGCAACAACATCGTGTCTTAACCGAAGCTATTCCATGTAGATCCGTAGGAAGTTTGGAAGCGCGGCAGACACAGAGGGAGGTGGCTGCAACTATTTTAGTGACCCAAATTCGAGGACGGGGACGCGACTTAAGACAAAAGACCCATTGAAAGAAGGCAAGGTCTAGGTCGTTCACGGGTAATATCAGCAAGAGGTGCGCGCTATTTCCGGTTAACAGGACATCGAGACAGGGGGCTGAATGCAACTCAGCTGCAACGCACCCTTCAGTATCAACACAAACAGCCCGAAACAGCCTTCGGAAATGTGGCTTCTATGCACGGAGGCCTATGGTGTGTTTCCCTTTAAAACCACGACATCATATGGCCTGCAGATACTGGACGGTTTTTGTTCACAGTTGAGATTTTGTCTTCAGGCGGAAAATCGTTGGTCCCTCATTTGGGGAGATCATGAAACAATCCTTTTTTACGTGCAGGAAACATCACCATATCATGGTGGTGGACACATGGTGTGGACAGTGGCTTATAGGGCTAGGCCAGGCAGTGACCCGAGTCCAAAAATGTTCCAATGTCTGTAGAATCTATGGGACTTAACTGCGGGGTCATCAGTCCCTAAACTTACAAACTACTTATGAACTATCTAAGACTAAGGACGGCACAAATATCCATGCCCGAGGCCCGAGGCCCCAGGCCCGAGGCCCGACCGTAGTGGTCGTGCAGACCGTGAATGAAGCGCCTCAGTCCGCTCGGCCACCGCGGCCGGCGGACCCGAGTCCCTTGAGCTCAAAGGTCCCCTCGTCCTCCGTTAGCGACGTTCGAAATAAGTTACAGAGGAGCATTTTTATTTTCATATTTTGCTCTCCCACCCTACAGTCCAGCATTTCTCCCTCCCCTCACAAAAAGCAGAGTAGCCGCAATGAGCCACCGCGTGACGGAACATTGGTTCTAATAGGGACTTCACAGGACACCGGAAGGCGGCCCTGCTGACCGGCAAAGCCGCTAGTCGCTGTGAACAACAGTCGGCATCGTTCAGTCAACGTAGCAGTACAAGAAGCGGCAGCATCAAGACTGCTCACAGCAACAGCTGCGCCTTCCAAGTGTTGCGGGGAGCCGCTCGGCTCAAGTCTGAAGGATCGCGTCCTTCCAATTACTGTATAAATACATTACTGTACAGTACATTTTACTGACAAATGGATATGCATTGTTCGATTATCTGAATAAACCGGTTTTCCGAACATCGATGTCCCCCAATTCCTTCGGTTAATCCACTTTCTACTGTATATACTGTTTCAGTTGAATGGTTTTCACCTTTAAGCTTTTTGAACCCTGTCCAACAAACCTCATATGCACGAAGTGAAATCGAAACATTATCCCTACCTCATAATACACTCCTGGCATTCGTATGTAGCACCACATTTCAAATGCTTCTATCATCTTTCCATCCAATCTCCTGATCGTCCACGTTTATTTCCCGTACAATGCTATGCTCCAGACGAAGGCTTTATGAAAGGACTCCTAACATTTGAAATAATTCTGATGTCAAAAAATTCCGCTTCTTCAGAAATACTATCCTTCCCAGAGCCATTCTCCAATTCGTATCGACACTCCTGGCCATTAAAATTGCTACGCCACGAAGATGACGTGCTACCGACGCGAAATTTTACCGACCGATAGAAGATGTTGTGATATGATGTTGATTATCTTATCAAAGCATTCACACAACCTTGGCGCCGGTGGCGACACCTGCAACGTGCGCACATGGGAGAAGTTTCCAACCGATTTCTCATACATAAACAACAATTTACCTGCGTTGCCTGGTCAAACGTTGTTGTGATAGCTCGTGTAAGACGGAGAAATGCGTACCATCACGTCTCCGATTTGGATAAAGGTCGGATTGTAGCCTATCGCGATTGTTGTTAACGTATCGCGACATTGGTGCTCGCGTCGGTTGCTATCCAATGCAGCAGAATATGGATCGGTGGGTTCAGGAGGGCAATACGGAACGCCGTGCTGGATCCCAATGGTATCGTATCACTAGCAGTCGAGATGACAGGCATCTTATCCTCATGGCTGTAACGGATCATGCAGCCACGTCTCGATCCCTGAGGACGTGTGCAAGACAACAACCATCTGCACGAACAGTTCGACGACTTTTGCAGCAGCATGGACTATGAGCTCGGAGACCATGGCTGCAGGTACCCTTGCCGCTGCATCACAGACAGGAGCGTGATGTAACATACTCGTCCCCATACTTATATATTAATACAGACACCAGAATTACAGTTAAACTTACGGACGTCGACGGTGATATTATTTAACATACAGGACGTCAGACGTGATGTTCTGACCTACTTCAAAAAAATGAAAGAATACAATAAGCTTTATGCCTCCGGTGCGTGGAAACTTCTTTACAAGGTCTTTCTATTTTGGTTTCAATAATTCGTTCTCATGGTATGATTTTTTAAATTCTTTCTTTCTGTGTTTATGTTAAGGTATTTATTTATAATTGTTTTTATCCCTATCTGTTTATTAACTAATTGTTGATGATTAATTCATTCTTTAATATTTTTATTAACATTTTCCGACTGTGGCAGTACTCAGTATGCAATTTCCCCACTTCATATTCTGCAGTAATTCTTTAATTGCAGATATCAAAAAAACATTTTTATAATTAATTATGGGCCGCAACCATGTTTATAAAAAAACGTGGAAAATTATATGTTTATTGGTCTCACTTGCTCGGTGGTGTATGATAAAGTAAAACAAATTTATTTTGTAAATTCCTATCCAATATCACAATGAGAGGTGTGACTTAATTTACTCGGTACATTCCCATGTTAATTAACATCTGTTTGCCCCTTCAAAAGTATGAATGATAGGTAACTTTTCAATTGAAAGAATATACATACTTCAGGTGCAATTTATTTACCATAAACAATTCATGCTGTCATATGTCAAAGCTGACGGACCATTACATGAACTTAAGAAATAAAATGAGATCCTATACGCAACAGTTAAAGAAAATTTGACATCAACAAATGGCTGGCTGAGACAAGGAAGAAGGAAGCCTGTTCAAGAAGAATAATTATCCAAATTACTACCGCAGATGAACAAACTCAAAGGACAGATGAAGTTTCCAAATTTGAACAAATAACCCCGGTTATGAAAACAAAGAAAATCCTTTAAAAACAGCAATATACTGGCCCTAGCAATTATTCATGAGGCACATTACTTATTTGGAGCAGACAGGAGTCGGCAGCGATAGGTGATGACTGCAAGTGGGGCTAAAATAAAACACGTCCATTTTCTCACTTCGTTTTGTGAAGCAGAAATGATATTTAAATTAACAGCCCCTCTAGCATCAGCGCTAGACAGACAATGGCTGCACAATTTTATATCGCGAGCAGACAAGTCAATCGTAGTGTACTTGTGAAACAGTGTTCACAAGTGCAAATCACTAAGTCAAACTTGCGACACAAAATCTTAATATATGCGCGATCCGCAAAGTGCGAATGCACAAAGTGAGACTTCCATAGTATCTAAGTCAACTGTGGCTGCCGGAAGCGAACCTACAAGACAAGAAATCGAAGTTCAGACAACACCACAAGTAAAACGCAAAATCCGTAAGTTCGAACACTTCGGAGTCCTAGACGCGAGACCAAGTCGATCCTCATACTGCGGAGACCTACAAGCGAATCCTCAAACAATCTCTCTTCATGCCAGAGCTCCTGGTCGCGACCCGCGACCCCGCCTACACAGCCAAAGCGTTCCAATTACCACACACAGCTAATAGCCTGCCCAATTATATCGCGAGAAGCCGCTGACAAATTACAAAACTGTCACAATCCTAAGCTTTGGCGAATCACAGAGTATACTGCAGACGCCCCTACAAGCTCCTCCCACGTGAGCAAAGTTCCCACAGAGACGTTAGTACGTATAGGTCCACGACCTCTTCGGAATTTTCGGACGCTGTCTTTAGTTTCCAGGACTCAAAATACATATATTTATGGCCATAGGCCAAGCCCCCGCTGGGCCAGACGCTCTGGCCTGGGTGATATTCAGATTTATGCGAAATTCGCCCTGAGGCGGGACGTCTGTGTTTCAGTGACGTTTGGTGGGCTGTCTGCATTGCGTCTTCAGAGCATTGACCTGCTCTACCAGTAATTTGAAACAATACCTCGCAGGTAGCCGCGGTCGGCCCTCGTCAACCGCTCTCTCCATCCACTGCCCACAGAACGGGATCTCACAGGTACCAGGCCATGACGGGTCGCTCTCCTTTCCACAGCCGAGTCGGCAGTCTTTCAACAGAGAAATTTTACGAAGGCAAGTGCCCAAACACGCTAATTTGTGGATTCCAACATGTCAACTGTTGAGGCTAAGTGAGAGAAAGCACGCCAGTCCTCCCCTCTCCGTCGCCAGCTTGTCCACTGGACAGCAGTGTTGTGTGACATTTCATCAGAATCGCAAGAAAATTTAGATATTGGTGACATCCGAACCGTATTCTTTACCATATATCATACGAAAAATTATTCAGACAGTGGTGGTCCTCATGTTATCGCAGTCGGATGAAGGACATGGCGGCGCTTGAAATAAAGATACTGCCCCCTTTCTAGCAGCAACGTACCGATCGTCCCCAGAGGAACTGTGTTCCCAATGATTCGACGAGGGTGCAGTTCATTTTCGTTTACAAGAAAGTTCTTCGATGAGATGCGCAAAACTATAGACCTATATCCAAGTTTTGGACACGTGTTATGTTCGAGGCCGGAAATCTCCTTTGTAGGAATCAACATGGTTTTCGAAAGCAACAGTCATGTGCAACAAAACTCGCGCTATTCACCTACGATATCCAGAGGACAGTTGATACAGGGTTCCAGGTAGACGTCGTGCTTATTTACTTCGGCAAGGGGTTCAATTCCGTTCCGCACCGTTGCTTATAGAACAAAGTGGGAGCATATGGAATACCAGATCAACTGTACGACTGGATTCAGGCTTTCCCGGCTAACAGAACTCAGCATGTCATTTTCAACGGACAGAGATCTTCAGACATTATAGTCGTATCATTCGTGACCCAGGAGAGTGTTACAAAACCTTTGGTTTCCAGTATCTCTGCGTGTAATTGACGTTTGGCGTGTAACCAACGCCATTCGTTCGCCGACTTTCCATTATATTGTTTGACTAAGAAACAATATGGAGCATTCATTAAAAGGAACATATGTTTGAGTTGAAAATAGTGTTTGTTTACGTATTAGAGTGTCGTGCAGTACTTACTCTCATAAGCCACTACCGTAAGTTCATGCTTGCGAAAATAAAATTTCATTGAAGTTATGGGACCTAGCTGCAGTGTCATCGGTCACTAAACTTACGAATTACTTAAACTAACTTATCCCAAGAATCCGTACATAAGAGCGCGCGCACACACACACACACACACACACACACACACACACACACACCCCTTACGAGGGAGAACTTGAACCTCCGACGGCGAACGGCAGCACGCACCGCAGCGAGGCGCCTTAGTGTTCACAGCTATTCCGTGGCGGTAAGAAAATTGTTCCAGAGATATCGGGAGTGTTCAAAATGTTTGTAGGCCTACGGGACCAAACTATTCTGGTCATCGGTCCCTAGACTGACAAACTACTTAAACTTATACTAAGGACCCCACACACACACACACACACACACACACACACACACACACACACGCATACACACACATACATACAAGACCAAAGAAGGACTCCAACTTCCGACGGGAGTGGCGGCCGAGTCCATAGCATAACGCAACAGAACACACGGGCATTAGCGAGCTGCTATTTGGAGTGAAAAGATAAAGTGGGGTACGTTGTATATATTGTTCATCATACGTATTATGGTAGCAAAATATTAACATGTATTAGTTACAGAAGGATGGGAAAGCTGGTACAAACCGACCTCCGGGAAGATCGATTTGGATTCAGAAGAAATGTAGGAACAAGGGAGACAATACTCACCTAACGACTTGTCGTAGATTGTAGATTTGGAGAAAGCTTTTGATGGTCATTGGACTACATCTTTCAAATTTTGGAGCAAGCAGGAGTAAAACATAGGGAACGAAAGGTTATTAGAATTTGTACGTAAACCAGATAGCAGTTATTGTACAAAAACCAGACAGCAGTTATTAGAGTTGATGGTTGGCAAGGGAGTAAGCCAGTGTTGTAGCCTTTCTCCAATGTCATTCAGTTTCTACATTGAGCAAGCTATAAAGGAAAAGAAGGTAAATTTTATGAATGAATTAAGTTCAGAGCGAAGAAATAAACTCATTTCATTCTGCCTATGGCATAATTCTGTCAGAGACAGAAAAGGACCTGAAAGAGCATTTGAACGGAATGCACTGAGCGTGAATGGTGCGTATAAGATGAACATTTACAATGGCAAAACAAGGTTAATGGTGTGCACTCTAAAAAAATCAGCCGATGCTGAAAGAATTAGATTAGGTAATGAAACAACAAAGGAGGAAGATGAGTTTGGTAAAATAACATATGTTAGTCGCAGTAGAGAGGATATAAAATGTAGATTGGCAATGGGAAGAAAAGCGTTTTTGATAAAGAGGAATTTTTAAACATCTATTATCAATTTGAGTGTTAGGAAGTCCTTTCTGAACGCAAAAATCTTCAAGTATTTGTAAATCTAAGGGACTGGACTTAACTACGTTGGTCATTAGTCCTTACGCTTACGAAAGACTTACACAAACTTAAAGTAACTTATGCTAAGGACAACACAAACGCTCACGACGACGAAAGGCCGCGTGCACCGCAGCTGGGCGCTTTAGTGTGCACGGCCATTCTGTCGCGTTTTTGAAGGCACTTGTATGGAGTGTTGCCTTGTACGGCAGTGTAACATGGGCGATCAACAGTGCGGACAGGATGAGAATACAGGTTTTTGAAAAGTGGTGCTTCAGATGAATGCTGAAGATTAGGTGGGTGCATCGCGTAACTAATGAAGAGGTACTGAACAGCATTGGGAAGGAAAGGAATTTGTGGGGTAGAAATCACAGAAGGAAAGCAAGAGATGAATATAGCATGCAGATTTAAATGGATGTAGGTTGCCGTTGTTATGAGATGAAGAGGATTTCTTAGGATAGAGCAGGTTGGAGAACTGTATCAAACCTGTCCCCGGAGGGAAGACCACAACACTAACCTACGTAATACTACAGTAATACTGACTACTACAACTGTAAAGTTTCCAAAACATCTATTTCACGTGTAACGATAGTAAACTGAAAGAAAAACCATTATGGCTATATACAGGGTGAGTCAACTAACATTACCGCTGGATATATTTCATAAACCACATCAAATACTGACGAACCGATTCCACAGACCGAACGTGAGGAGAGGGGCCAGTGTAATTGGTTAATACAAACCATAAAAAACACGGAAGTATGTTTTTTAACACAAACCTACGTTTTTTTAATGGAACCCCGTTAGTTTTGTCATCACATCTGAACATATAAACAAATACGTAATCAGTGCCGTTTGTTGCATTGTAAAATGTTAATTACATCCGGAGATATTGTAACCTAAAGTTGACGCTTGAAACCTCCGACGTTCAGTTGCGTGTTGTAACAAACACGGGCCACGGTCGGCAAGCAGCATCTGCAGGGACATGTTTACGATTACGATCGTGTTCACGAGTGTGGCTGTTGTGCACTGCTGTGGTTTGGTCTAGCTGTCGCCGGGTCCGCATGTAGCGCTTGCTGCTATTGTTATTCTGCATTCGTGTTTGCACGCAGACTAACTGTAGTACACTCTGCTACCATACGTCTGTGATAGTGTAGTGTTGTAGGAACTGTGACCATGGTGTATTCGAACTCTGAAAAGGCGGAGATTATACTCATCCGTGGCGAGTGTCGACAAAATGCAGCTGAAGCCTGCAGGGGGTATGTCGTGAACCCACACAGGAGTACACGCGACATTGCAAGAGCCAGTGGAATGAGTCAAAGTAGTGTGTCATGCACATACTGCATCGTCACCGCTTTCACCCGTTTCATGTGTCGATACATCAGCAATTACATGGTGATGATTTTAATCATCGAGTGCAATTCTGTCAATGGGCATCAACAGAGAATTCGTTGCAGTTCTACCTGTTTACCGATGAAGCGGGTTTCACAAACCACGGGGCAGTGAATTTACGGAACATGCATTACTGGTCCGTGTTCAATCCTCGATGGCTCCGACAGGTAGAGCAAAGCGACCGTGGACTGTAAATGTATGGTGCGGAATCATTGGCGACCACCTCATTGCTCCTCACTTCACTGCAGGGGCCACAACAGCTGCAACATACATCGCGTTTCTACAGAATGATCTGACAACGTTGCTCGAAAATGTCCCACTGGAAACGCGTCGACGTATGTGATATCAGCATGATGGTGCAGCTGCACATTCCGCAATTAACACTAGGCTGACCCTTGACAGGATGTTCGACGGGCGCTCCATAGGACGTGAGGACGCATAGATAGGCCAGCCCGTTCTCCTGATCTTACACCACTGGAATTCTTTCTGTGATTTATGTTAAAGGAGAATGTGTACCGTGATGTGCCTACAACCCCAAAGGATACGAAACAACGTATTGTGGCAGCCTGCAGCGCCACTACACCAGATGTACTGCGGCGTGTACGACATTCATTACGCCATAGATTGCAATTGTGTGCAGCAAATGATGGCCACCACTTTGAATATCTATTGGCCTGACACGTCGGGACACACGCTATTCCACTCCGTAATTGAAAACGGAAACCACGTGTGTACGTGTACCTCACCCCTAATGGTAATGCACATGTGCGTCAGTGAAAAAGACTAATAAAGGTGTTAGCATGTGGAGGTAATGTGCTGTTGTAGTCTCTTCTGTACCTAAGGTACATCACCGTTCCCTTTGGATCCCTACTTAATTCGGTGCTCTCCGATACACACGATCGAACAGTGGAGGAGTGGTACTTAAGCGTCAAATTTAGGTTACAATATCTCCGGATGTAATTAACATTTTACAATGCAACAAACGGCACTGATTACGTATTTGTTTATATGTTCAGATGTGCTAACAAACCTAACTGGGTTCCATTTTAAAAAAAAAAAACGTAGGTTTGTGTTAAAAAACATACATCCGTCCATTTTTTTATGGTTTGTATTAACCATTACACTAACCCCTCTCCTCACGTTCGGTCTGTGGAATCGGTTCGTCAGTATTTCATGTGGTTTAAGAAATATATCCAGCGGTAATGTTAGGTGACTCACCCTATATTTCCTTCGATTTTCAATAATTTGTTTCAAGCTAGTTATTGCTCGTCTCCTGAATCCAACAAATTCTAAGTTAATTGGTATTACTGTTGCGTAAGCGACAGTGGAGAGACAGGTGACCCGCCCCTACCTGTGTTTGCAGACGTCGGCCGCGCCACCAAGCTGAGGAGCTGTCGGCGCGAGAGCCGTGTTCCGTATTTAGCAAGCATGTCAGAGCCGCCTGCGTGTAACTCCCACGTCATGCTGTCTACGTCGCCAGTTGCAATATTCACCTTCCCACACGGGCACGTCCTTCCCTCCATACATAGCACTTCCCACACACAAACAGACAGGCGAGAAACTAATTCATTTGGCGTGTTCCCTTTGCTCTGCTTAGCCGTCAGGCGTGGCCACACGTAGGGAGCACAGAGCCAGAAACGGAACAAGTGTCGACCTGTGGCTCTTTGAATAGTGACCCTTTGCCCTTTGAAAGTTTGCATACTTGGATGAAAGTACGTTGATCCATAAAATCCTGCAGAGCTCTTGGAAGCTTTCAACAATGCAGCGCACACGGCTTGAGTTGAAAACTATTCTGTGACGTTGCGACAAAGATTTATAAAATCACTTAGCATGTCTAGTGACATTTCTAAATATAATGAGAGGAAGGAAGAGCAAGGCGTGGCCTTAGGTGCACGAGGGTATTCATGTAATGGCGTCAGGCGACAGTGTTGGCGGCACTCGAAACGGGTCTCCTGCTTCGCGCCAATGATCTTTTCACCTACTTGGCTACCCGCCCTCGTCTACCGACCGTCTGAAAATCTCACAACTCGTGCAAACGGAAAGCTGGTTTTGCATTTAACCATTAAGAAGTCTTTCACGCAAGAGGACCGTACAAATGTACCATGATTCCGAAATGGAGGACATAGTAAAAGGTATTTCCGGTGTAGAGAAGTAGCTAAAAGAGCTAAATACGAAAATGTCTCCTGGCCCGGATGGAACACCAGTTCGGTTTTACAAAGAGTATTCTGCGTCATAGGCTCCTTACGCGAATCTTTAATTCAGCACAAAGTTCCTAGTGATTGGAAAAAAGCGCACGCGACTCCCGTTTATAAGAAAGGAAAGAGAACTACCCAGCAGAATTACAGGCCATCAGTTTCCTGTTAGCCGGCCGCGGTGGCCGAGGGGACTAAGGCGCTCCAGTCACGGTCTGCACGGCCACTATGGTCGGGGGTTCGTATCCCCCCTCGGGCATGGATATTTGTGCCGTCCTAGTTCGTAAGTAGTTCATAAGTAGTTTATAAGTTTAGGGACTGATGACCCCGTAGTTAACTCCCATAGACTATACAAACATTTGAATTTTTTGAAGTTTCCTGTTGAATTTTGGAGCATATTCTCAGTTCTAATATAGTAAATTCCCTTAGGCCGGAAAAGCTTCTTTCTGTGAATCAGCACGGTTATAGGAAACATCGTTCATGTGAAACTCAACTTGCCCCTTTCTCACATGACCATCTTCCGAGCCGTGGATGAAGGGCAACCCGCGGATTGTGTTTTTCTCAACTGCAAAAAGGCATTTGACACGGTGCCACACTACAGACTGCTAACGAAGTTACGAGCTTATGCAATAGGTTTGCAGGTTTGTGACCATCTGGAAGACTTCCTAAGTAATAAGACGCAGTGTGTTGTTCTCGACGGCGAGTGTTATCAGAGTGTACCGTCAGGCGTGCCCCATGTGAGTGTGATAGGACCGCTATTTTTTTCTATCTATATAAATGATCTAATGGACAGAGTAACTTGTAACTTCCGGCTGTTTGCGGTGAGGAGTCCGTGCCCCTTTCCTCAGCAACATGAGTACACTAGACTCTCGTTAATCCGACCGTTCCTGGCACTTCTAAACTTAGAATTAGCAGAAGTGTCGCATTATTGAGAGGACAGGTACAAAGAGCCTCTTCTTTTTATAAAAAAAAACAGACTGTCCCAATGTTTGTGTATGTTTGTGTGTGCATATTGCATACAAATGCACAGTTTTGTTCCAATCTTCATGTAATTTATACACGTAAACTTTTATGCATGCATATTAGTGTAAGAATAACGTACAACACACATTTTTTTGAGATATGACGTCATAAAAAATGCGATGCACGAAAAACTGCTGTATTAAGAGAAAATACTGCTCATTTTTTCCTAAACCAAATTTGCTACACATATTCCTTACCTTGAAGTAACAATCGCCGTTGGGGTAAGACCGACATAGAGACATGGATGGTCCAGGAGATATGACGTCATAAACAATAGGAATCGCAAAAACTGCCACATCGTTTGATGAGACTTTATTCATACACTATATGAGGATGGAAGTACTTAGCGACTTGCAAAACACATTAAACATAATTGCAAACCTTTATTACAGTTTTTCTCGCTTACAACCACTCTCCCATTATTATGACATGTTATTAAAGAAAGAAGACGGACAAACAGACAGACAGAGAGAGAAAGAGAGAGACAGTGACAATGGATATGAAAAGTACTCTTTCAAAGCTCGAATAAATAAATAAAGTCGCGGCGGTGTGGCCGAGTGCATTGATGCGCTGTGCTCCGATGCGCGAAGCCATTCTAACACGGAGGTTCCTAGCTTACTACTTTTTCGCTTTTCATGGACTAAACGACGTCATTCAGTATGTTGTTACAATTTATAACGTCTACACTACAAATTGTGGCTGCAGGAAATATTACGGACAGTATACACACATATAACTGAATGTGTCTTCGAAATTGTATCACAGTACGACACATAGTTGACGAGATAGAAGACCTAAACATTAATGTTCATGGAAAACCGCCCCATCACGCATCAAGTTTTCATCTATTACTTCTTTACTACCTACTGTATTCGTAAACGATTTTACTGACATGTAGCACTTACACAAATGAATATATACCTACAAAATTATACAATTTTATTACATATAATTCAATAAATATGATATCGTATATACGTCAAGCACCACGTTTTAATACATTTACGTATTTACTAATAAGACACTCCTGCATTCCAATCAGCAGAAAGAAATTCCTGAAAGCTGAGACTGCTGATGACGACTGTAAACCAACTGTGAAGCGTACTCGGCTGCTGTCGAAACCAAGAAAGAGACTTCTATAGAGCTACAGGATAAGGAAGAGAATGGAAAACTTTACATTCAACGAATGAAAACCTCTTAACTTCAAGAGACTAGATTTTGGACAATGAACGAGAAATATTCTTTATAATCAAATTCTGAATTAAATGAATATATTAAGGTTACATATAATTTGCATCTCGATTATTACATTTGTTGTTTGAATAATGCAATTATTTTATGCATTATGCAAGACAGCCTTTTTTCTTGAATACTCTCCATAAAATATGACATGTTATTAAAAAAAGGACAGACAAACAGAGACAGAGAGGGTGGGAGGGAGAGAAGGGATATCAGAAGTACTAACTCAAAGCCTGAATAAATAAATACAGTCTCGGCGGAGTGGCCGAGCGCATTGAGGCGTTGTGCACCGATGCGCGAGGTCGTTCCCACTCGGAGGTTCGAATCCTCCCTCGGACATGCAGATTTGTGTTGTCTTAAGTATAACTTGGTTTATAAGTTAGTTAAAAGCTAGTTTATAAGCTAGATTTTAAGCTGTAGTCCATGGTAGACTGAAGCTTTACGTGCGATCGGAAAAAAATCCACAGGACATTTCCGTTTCCCGATTTCACAGAGGACCATCGAACAGATGGGTAGTGTCTAGGAATGCCTGATCGGAAATAAACAATGAGAAGAAAATTTAAAATTTCGTTATTTTCGAGTTGTTGTCGGCAGAATTAAATATCATAAATGAAAATATGTTTCCTTGTTGTCAAATAAACAGCCTAGAGAAAGACCTAAAACTTGTGTACATATTAAACTTAAAGGTAATTCTTCACTGTATTTTGTATTGCATTCTTCCGAATCCACCAATTTGGATCCTTTGGTAATATTAGCAGTTTAAATCAAACTTAAGCCAGTATATTAATTCGGCCGTTACAAAGTAAAAGTCAATACGATTTAGGATACAAATTGCTTAACAAAGCCAAACATCTTCTTACAATAATAAAATAGAAAAAATATAATCTTTAAATTTTAAGTTGGTGTTATTCGCATTCTTAAAGAAATGCACCCAAATTGTGTCATTTCAAACGTCTTTTAGAAATGTTAAATAAGTCTCCAAGACAACAGTAATTGGCATATGAGGTACAACTGTCAGTATCAACTGAAATACTAAGCACGTCATTGTCAAGAGTTCCTCCATCGTAAACAAATTTGATGGTCTTACAGCCAACACGGAAAGTTTCCTTTATAAAGAGTTTTCAGAAAAATCTAGTCACCAAGATAGTACTGAATTGCTTTCTTCAAAAACTCTTCAGCTTCGCCGAGACCTTTTGTCACAATAGGAATTATTTCTTAATATAGTTATGTTTCTGCTATTGTTAGGATGACTTGCGATTTTCTCATTACATTGTCTATTTGTATGATTGTGCATGCATCACTTTTCAATGATAAAATCGTTGCTTGAAATTCCGACTCTACGTTGTGTACCAAGTAAAAATAAGTTTTTGAAATTCCTTCATCGTTACCTTCGTCCTATCACAATGGGCTAGGCTCTTGGATACAAATTTCCACATCTCCTTCCGGCATTTTTCAGTTGACAAAGATTTATAAAAATCAACTTATGTCGTAGCTTAAATATTTCTTTAACTGGATGATGTGCCTGCATGTTAACAAGTTCAAGTTGCAGCTCCTCCGCTGCTGTCAACATCAGCAGTGATGGTATCAACAGTAGACTGGATTGTGGCTCACTTATTTTAAAAGTCCAGAAACCATCTAGTGAACTCAGCCTCTAAACTCTGCACATGATCCCTAATCTTACTGGAAACATTTTCGGACACTTTCTGTTTTCCTAGTAAGTGGAAATGCAAAAATTGCCTTCGCAAATATACCTGATTTTGATTTCAATGCTTTTACTTGTGTGCATATTACATGTACAAACAATCCCTTCCCTACAATGTCATATTTTGCTATTTCAGTTTCTCAAATGTATCATCTGCAAACATAATCTCATCCTATTTTTGCAACGAAATGGTGAGATTTCTCCTTCTTATCCAAAAGTACGACAATTTCTTCCTGCAATACCCAGACTCTTTTTAATCGTTTTCCAAAGGTCAACCACCTCATACCGTTATGATAAATTACACCCTCATATTCTATCCGCACATCCTCGACAAGACTTTTCTACTGTGTGTGATGGTGAGCCCATGCTATGTCTTCACACCACCAACGACAGAATCTGCTACATGTTTAAGTCTATAGTGTTACACAGGATCTCCTTATGTAAAAGCCAATGAAAAGCCAAGATTTCACAGTATGCGCTTTGTGCTTGTAATTTGTTTTTTAAAAGGTTAATCATACCTACATTTTTCCCAATGAAAGCTCTAGCACCAGCTATTGTTATGCTCACAATTTTGTTCCAGGACAAGCCACTTATTTCCATACTGTGCACAGAACATTCAAACAAATACTGTCCAATGGGTTAGTTTATAATTGCAAGTATGCAAATCAATTCTTCTGTTATAACAAAATGTTATTAATTCCACTGATAAAGATAAGTAACTGTGCAGTAACTTCATCACCTGCGCTCTCGTCCATTGCCACTGAAAACCAAACAAAATCTTCACTCACTGTCTTCAGTTGTTCTGAAAGTTCGTCATTGAACTGCACTATAGACCTCCTTAACAATGAAGTACTTCCAAATTTAATTTTAACATTGGGATATAATAAGCTTGCACATTCTACCACACACTTCTTAATAAACACGTTATTTGAAAATGGCTTGTTACGTTTAGCAAGGTTGTAGGCGACCGTGAAACTAGCTTCTGCAACACTATTCTGAAGCAGTATTTGCTTTTTAAAAATGCTTATTGCTTCTTCAATTTTCTCATTAACTCCCAAGCTTTTATTTGGCGTTCTTCATCGGAATGTTTGTAGTAAAATATGCTGTGTATTGTTTTTCGATGTCGTTTCTGTTAGTACCCCTTCAATATGGCATATCTTTCGTTTCTCCGTGAACATGCTGCTTTATTTACTGTATCAACAACGAAATTTTCGTTTGGTCAGTCGTCGTTAAACACACGACGCTCATGAGCGACTTTGTTTCTTTGGAGGGTTCATGATTGCACGAAGTCGGAAAATTTATGTATCTTTGTTTATAGACAAAACGTAAATAAATCATCTGGTTAACCGTAAAAGCACTGCGCGTCGTATTATGATACTCGGTAGGAAGAAGGAACGTTCCCATCAGCCACCGCGTCCAGCATGAACAAGGTTTTCGCGAATGGTATTTCCGCCGTGCCCGCGATGGCTAAAGGGAGCACCAAGGACAAATCTGTCTGCGCAAGTAGATTCTGTACTGCATTTACGTATGGCATCCATCGTAGTAAAAATTTATGCTCTCGCGTGAAAGGAAACCTTATTTCCCAGAAGATTGTTGGCAATTACTTGGCATAGCAAGCTGCTCAGAATCCTTTGGCGGCCGCATGCGGCAGTAAAGAATTTAAAGGATCTAAATCGGATAAAAAAGGTAACAATCTTACTGAGACATGACGGAGATGTTTTTTCCACTCTTGCAAATAAGAAAAAAAAAACATACTTTTCGTTTCTCTGACTTTGCAGACACTGATCTGAACTCGTTTAATCTCTATATATACAAAAGCGAAAGGACACTCATTCATACACTCACTCACTCACTGACTAAACAAGAAATCTCGAAAACTACATCACCTATGAAGCTGAAATTTGTAGTTTACAGGTAGTAGAGGTCACCTTAGAAACGATTTTGCGATAGGACCGATAGTTCAGGAGATATGATGTCATAAACAATGAAACCTTCCCCGTCTTGCGGCACCTGATACTGTGACTTTATCAGTACACTATTTGAGAAGGGCAGTACTTAGCGACTTGCAACAAACTTTAAACATATTTTTAAACCTTTAGGAAACTTTTTCTCGCTGACAACCATAGAAAAATGATGAAAGGAAAAAAGTTTCTCGCTTACTACTTCTCCGCTGTTCACGGAGTAAAACTATGGCATTCGGTATAACGTTGAAATTTATCATTTATACACTACATATTTACCTGCAGGAAATTTTACAAACAGTATACAAACATACTGTTGAATGTACCTTCTAAATTGTATCACAGTACGACACATAGTTCATGAGATACGAGCACATAAACAGTAAAGTTCATGGAAAACAGTACCATCACGCGCCAAGTTTTAGTCTATTACTTCTTTACTACTAATTACATTCTTAACAGATTTTTCTCACATACAACACTTATACAAATGAATATATACCTTAAAAATTAAACAATTGTACAACATGTAACTCAGTAAATATGAGATCATATGTACTGCCATGGGTAAAAGCTTTTCACATGAGGCATCACGTTGTATTACATTTCTTATTTACTGATAAGACACTCCTGTATTCCAGTGAGCTTAAGGAAATTCCTGAAAGATGACAGCGCTGTTGAAAACTTCGAACCAACTTTGAACTGTGAAGCGCATACCGCTGTAGGAAGAGGCAATAGATATCTATAGAACTACAAGAAAAGTAATAGCATGAAACCGAGTACATTCGACGAATAAACATTATTTCCGACAGATCTAGCTTTTAACCCTAAGAGACTGCAGTCTGGCATGGGCTCTCCACAGAAAATATTCATATTACAACCTGGACAAGTCACAAGAAATGTTGTTTATAGTCAGGAAGGAAGGAAGGAATATTCGCGTTTAAAGCCCCGTCGATAACGTGGTAATTAGAGGTGGAGCTTACGCTCGGATTGTTTGGGTCAGGATGGGGAAGGAAATCGTAATCTGAAGTTTTTGTGTATACTTCGCTTATAAGTATGGTGTAGTACAGCAAATCTCCAAGAGTACTATACGAAATTTCATGGGATTTCATAGGTCAACTGATTCCCTTGAGGCAACATATAAACTTCATTTCATCAAAATCGGATCGCGGAAGAACAGATATCGTAATTTGTAGTTTCTGGAGTATGTTACGTTTGAATTGCAGCGTAGTATAGCAAAGATCCGATAGAGGCGCTGTTACTTACACCAAGTAACTAATAAATGGCGAAGCTGCGTTTTTTATTCACATAACTAAGGTGGAATACACTGAAACAAGGGCTATGATTTTCCTTACGGCAGCGGTATAGTGTATTGATGTTGAATCAGTCACGTACAATGAGGGGAATAATTCTATGAGTTCATAATGAAATAAATAATTAATTTTGTTCCGATCAGTAAACTAATGATACCCCTAAAGCGAATATTTCGTTGCCAACGTTAACATATTAAACCGCTACCAGTGCAAGCAAAATTTAACTCAGGCACGATAAAAAAAAATAAATAAATAAAAAAATAAAATTATTAGCTGTATCCCTCATGCCTTCCAATGCCTTCGAAAGAACAAAAGTTCGTCTTTCCTCGGGTATCATTTGAATTTAAAACAGTACCATGTTCTTTCGCGTCTATCGATGTAATCATTTACTAAGAATTCTTTGCAAGGAAACTCTAATTTATGTAGTTGTGTAGACTTTCCCGGCATAATAATTGATAATATTCATCTCGAGTTTGCAGCCAGATACCATCGTCAATATTTCTGCAGACCAGCTGGCTGCCATCTTCAGGTGAGTGCGCTGATTACACTTACTCGCCGGAAACAGGCAGAACAGAAACAGCGGCCCCTTTATACACTGCTGACGACCCATCGCGGGGATACAAATTACAGAAAATGAATACTTCCTGAAGGAATTGTCTAAGGTAACAATTCCTTGCCCTTTAATTTGAAAACATAAACTTTCCCATTTTAGAATAGTCCCACAGCACTGTATACTTTCGCACTTGGTCAATTAATGCAGACATTTCGCACAATAAACACAGAAATACGCAGTAATAAAGCTGTTCAGCACAGAGCACGTGGAGCAGTGAAGTGCGCATGCGCGAGTGGAGATACGCAGCGACGCTACGCTTGCAGACATGCCCTATTTGATAACAGGATATACGTTTGCGACGTCTTTGATGAGTGACATGTAAGGCGACGTAATTTTGCATATGTCGCAAAGCTCGGCCCTGTTCTCGCATTGTCACGCTGACGAAGAGGAAGCTCTTTGTCTGGACGAACTCTTTGAATTAATGCTTTCAGTTTTGGCACTGCTTCTGCCGCACCTATAAATTAACTTTACACACTACCGTGTTACGAGATACAACTGTGAGTGTTGTAACGTGAGAATATGAGGACATCCCTCTGAGAAGCGAGAAAGTTGACCGAGTAATATGCAGGGATATGTAACACCACTGTCAGGAAGTTACACAGCAGCGCTGAGTCCACTGCAGAGGGAAAATTTCTAACATATCAAATACCTTGGTTAAGCCATGTCTCCACAGTATACTTCTGTTCAGGAGTGGTAACCCTGCAAGTTGCACAGAGGAATTTCTGTGAAGTTCGTTAGGAATGAGACGAGATTCTGGCGGAATTACGACTACGATGACGGGTCGTAGGGCTTCGACAGGTAGCACAATCGGTAGAGTACCTTCCAGTGAAAGTCCAAGGTTCTGTGGTCATATCACGATCTGACAGACACTTTTAAACTTGCGACGAAGTTCTATGAAAAATAGGTTGACAGAGGTACTGTTCCGCGGCCATCTTATTCACCTTAACTCGTCACATTTGTTTTCTTCTTTTTGAGTCATGTGAAAAGACTTGTGAACGAGACGACTGACGGGACTTCTTCTGGGAAGAATTCTGCTTCTTTGTGACACTCTCCAAACTATATTATTCCTACGTTGACGCTGGGTTTTTGAAGTTTGTACAGTTAATAGAATACACTGAAGGGATGAACAAGTCACGGGACCCTTCCTACTATCGTGTCGAACCACATTTTTTCCGGTGAAGAGCAGCGATCAAGCATGACATGCATTAAAAAAGGCGTTAATTTTTTGTTGTTGATGATAAGCAGAAGATTAGAATGGGCAGGGGTGGCCATGGAGATGATACAAACAGGCAAAAGACCACTGGGACGACAAAGAAAGATATGGATGGACGGGATAAGACAAGACCTACAAAAACTTGAGGCCTAGAAAAACTAGGAACAGACAGCGAAGAATCGCAATGAATGGGGAGCTTTGATTATATCATCGCGCTGTCCACTGGGCCTGATCGAATAAAGTAAGTAAGTAAGGGTAGCAATGTGGCGGAAATTGAGTGTATATAATCAGCTCGTAAAATAATTAAGAAGCTGCTATGTTTCTAGCCAAAGAGAAATATCTTTACAGTTTAATTAACGTGAGATTCTAAGCGTAAAAGTTGAACTGAAATAACACATTCTTGTTTGCAGTTTTTGGCGGCGTTCATAAGATTCCACTCGGTGGCGCTGCTGACCTGCTAAGCTGCGGGTCGCGTCTTATGAACAATCGGCATAGCAGTAACAACAGCGGCAACATCAAAGCTGAGCGAGGTGACATTACATCCGCTCACAAATACAGCATCACACATTGTAAATGCGACATAAAGTCACTGAGGAGGCAGGCGACCATGATGAAATGATTGGGTAGTACTGCTGTGAAGCTGGTTAGGTCGCAAATTCTTTATTGTTGGTCACACTTCATGTACAGCGTGCCCTCAAAAACGACGCGTTTCGGAATTACCATCATCAGATTAGCATCTCTTCCGTGCCATGTGCACACGTGAACAGATGGAAGATGTTAGTCAATATACATACAAAAGCAGTCTGATGATGGTAATTCCGAAACGCTTCATTTTTGAGGGCACGCTTTACATGAAGTGTGACCAATAATAAACAATTTGTGACCTAACCAGCTTCACAGCAGCACTACCTAATAACAGCATCACACTTCTCAGTGGCGGCATCACGCTGGCGACCCATTGTCACGTTGGCTTGTGCTTGGCAAATTATAGTTACGTTGTGATTTATTACATGTGTACTATTTCAAATTTCAAATAAAAAATAATAACATTAAAAAAATCTTTGATAAGTGAATGGGGGAAGACTTCAATCCCATTAACCTGGCTCCCCCTCCGTCCCATGGCTGCACCACTGAACAGAGGACTCATCCACAGTTAAAATAAGAGTTCAGGTCCCGTGACAGATCTAAATTTGTCCTCATGCCATGGTGGTTCTTCCCGGCGTAAAAGGAAACCATGCGTCAGTGGGCAATGACCTATTCTAAAGCGAGTCAGGCCTGATGAAGGTACTGCAGATTTTTCTCAGCGTAATTTGTTATTCCCTGCATCAAGCCACTGAGCCTCCCACCCAAGCAGAACAGAGGGACAGAACAGAGCATAGAGGATGGGAGGGAGCCAGCCTCCTTGGCAGCCGCATCAGCCTGCTCGTTATCGCGGCCTTCTATGTGCCTTGCAACCCAGCAGGAAATTACCTATCATGGTGTCGCTGTAGTGCAGGAAGAGTGTCTTGTATTTCCTGCAATACTCGATCTGCTGCGTACATGTGATCGGCAGCGGGTAGGGCACTGTGGGAATCTGAACAGATACGAAACTTCAAGCCATGGTGTCCTCTTAAGTGTTACAGAGACCTCAGACAGCAAACAATTCCGCGAAATAAACCGGAAAACTGTTCTGGGTGCTCTATCTCAAGGACAACGTCAGGTAATACGACGGAGGAGCCACTAGGTTCAAATGTTTCTATAGCTTATGGGACTTAACTACGGGGTCAGCAGTCCCTAAACTTACAAACTACTTATGAACTAGCTAACACTAAGGACGGCACAAATATCCATGCCCGAGGGGGGATTCGAACCGCCAACCGTAGTGGTCGTGCAGACCGAGACTGGCGCGCCGCAGTCCCCTCGGCCACCGCGGCCGGTGAGCCACTCCCATTTCTGTGCTTGGTCCCATCCCAGGTAAACGGTAACAGAATCGGAATGGTAATTACAAAAATCTCAATAAATTTAGTGTTCTAAAAATGTCTGAGGTGCAATTCTTCCCATAGACCGTCAGTTCTAAAAGTAACCTGGGTTTATTAAATAGCCAGAGAGTCCCCTACTCCACTATGGTCATTAGACCCTAATGGCCTGCACTTGCAGCAAGTCCAAGTGGCCTTGTTACGTGCGATGGTTACGGAACAAATGTAACACTGTACTAAGTGAAGGACGCCGGGAGTACAAGGAGAAGAAGATGGTGAATAGACAACGGAGACTCACCTGTCTCTGCTCACAGGCTAACAAAAATGTTCATATGTCTGTACAACTCTAGGCTCACGAACTACTTAAACCAAACAGCGCGCTCCGCAGCAAGGCGCCGCTCCAACCGAGCCGCAGTTCACAACTAGACTCGTGAGTCCAGTAACTTGAATAATAATTTTTGAATTGGGTGTTTTGTTGCTGTCTGTCAGAACTTGAAAATGATATCAAAAAGGAAAAATTCCTGATGATCTGCAAAATTATCTTTTCTTTTACTAACCAGTTTTCAAATTATTACCGAATACTTGTAGTAACTCAATATATAATTATGCAAAAATCAGGAATTTATTCTTTTCAATATTTATTTTTTAATGTCATAATCAAGTCTAAAAATTATTTCCGGCTGCATGTAGTCTGAAATACAGTTGTCTGGAAACATGATTGCAGTGTGACTTAATTTTGGGACTCCTCCATTCATTAAGACTATTCTATAGTTGAAATTTATCTGCAATGAATTCATATTGCACGTGAATAATTGCTGTTTTCTTCAATTATTCAGCGGTCGTTGCACACAAGGCAAAATCCATTCTTACGTGAATGACATAGTTCCAAGTAACATCAGAGATTGAAATGTTATTAAAGCAGAACTTCTTTCTTTGTGAACGGAAATCCTACAACGTATGAAAATTGAATTGAATGTCATTCAAAGTAGTCACTGCTGCAACTAACGTGTTTGTTACACGTTGAAAGTTGTTCCACAGCAAAGACTATATACAACGTAAGGACTAACTGTCAGTTTCCTTGAATTTTTGTTGCTAGTGAGCACAACATGCGCGGAAACTTCACCATGTGTCAGTACATTTCCAGGGAACCATTTAAAATTTCTATTTCGTTGTCATATTGAGAATGCGCACTAAATTTATAAAATTTTCTCCGAGTTAATCGATCCAGTGTGGAGATAATTTTATAAATTTTGTATACGTTCTCAATATGACGGCGAGGTTTATTTTTTTACATAACTTCATGAAATTCTTCTGAGAATGGTAGCTAGATCATCCGAAACTGAACATGTGAAATAAATATTTATATGCGAACGATCGAGTCCTTCGATGGAACATAATCGTTAAACTGATTTTCTACTACGTTTCCTTATGTTAATCGTCAAGAATAACGTCAGTAGAGCGGTATTTATTCATTGGGACAAGCGTGTGACAATCTAACGCTACCCTTACTTTCTTGTTTCACAATTTTTGTTGACTGGGACGGCTACTTGACCACCTAGATCGGGCTTCATACTGGTATATCTATAAAACATGTTCTGCGCTAACAGAAGTCTCTCTTACACTATCCGCATGGATCCTCCCTCATTCCTACACACATGGGGCAAAATCATATTCCGAATTTGCCTTGTCTCAGACATTTCGGTCCTCTAGAAATTATTTGCTTCATTATGTGCAAACTTTTACCATTTTTCTTTTAGACAAGAGCCGCAAGTTAATCCTTAAATGAAAAAATGGATCAAGGGCACTTCTGACTTGGCTTTGTTTCGCGATGCAAATCAAGTAGAACTTTTACTGTGCACATTTGCGTTTTATAATTTTTTTGCTATTTCATTATGTCCGATACGGATACTGACATCCTCTTTTCTTCTTCTGCAGTAGTATTGCGCTGTTATCGGTATCAGAGGATCTCAGACCAAGTGTTTAGACCTGGAGACAATTATCTTAAAAGTATTGCTCGCGAGAAAAGTTCCGCAGGAAGCGCGTATTTCCTGCGCTCTTTCCGATAAGAATTTATGGCCCTTCTTCCCGATGTCAGATAAGTGAAATGTATTTCAAAAGTTTTTCCTTCCATGGCAGCGTGATGCGACTGCGGACTGATATTCAAGTTACTTTTGGTATTTTCATTTTCGTGGATACATCTGAAACTGGAAAACAACAATCTGTAGAGAGAAAGAACAAAGTTCATTTCGTATGAGAAATGTGATAAAAAATCTCCGTCAGTGCACTTGGGGCAAATGGAGGACATTCCTGCTTCTGAATTTTTTATTTATATTACTTCATTTTGTTGTTAATACTACACAATTCCGTAAATCTTTCAGATTATCCATTAATGTAACATTTTCACAAATTTTGTAAATTTAAACTCATATGAAAGGAATCTACATTATTTACATTTGATGTATAAGATTGTGTCACACAGCACTCGTAACTTCTTCGCGTCGCACGTATATCATTCAATGAGAATAGTTTTGATTACTGAGAATATTCTTGTGAAAGTCATAACTAGAGGGTGAATAACAATTAATTTAGTACCAAGAACAAGGAAGGGCAGCGCCAGCTTGGTAGAATTGATCATTGAACTCACGGGTTTATAAAGTAATTTTATTAGGCTATACATTTACTGAATATGAAGTGATGGACCGACAAGTTAAAAAAATGGCAAAGGTACGTCAAAGATCAAAACGTAATGGTTACTTTTCATAATTTTGATTATAAAATGTTAATATTTTATGAATTATACAATAAATTGAAGAAATTGAGTCCTGACTGTTTATAATAACGAAATATTAACATAAGTGTACAAAATACATAAGTTATAAGCGCGCAGTTGTTTAGTAACTATTTTTGCAATAATCTGATACATAAAATGAACGTTTGTTCGTATTTTATGCGCTGCCGTACCATTCGTCCGGTAGTGATAAAACTTCGTACACCTCCTCTTCAATACAAGTGGGAAGTCACTGTGTACGTTGCATGGCAGAGATTACTTTGCCTACGAACGTTGACCAATCTGTGTTTTTTCTGATATTTATGAAATTTTGTACACTTAATCTCCAAAATAAGAAGAATATCGCGGTCTCTCTAAGATGAAATAGGGTACCCTGAAATAAACGTAGACACCAATTCAGCGATCACTGTGAAACTTGAGAGAGTTATATAATTTTCAGAGATAGATATGGCAATTGATTGAGAAGGTGCAGGAGGAGTTCGACAAGGAGACGAGGAGGCGATTGACAGAGGAAGGGTAAGCTGGCGATGGGTAGGCAGAGAGGGGATGTGGCCAGAGACAGAAGGAAGGAAAAGGTGGACAGAGAGAGGGAAGAGCAAAGGAGAGGTGGCCTAAAGACTGGAATAAATAAGTACCCGGATGGCTCTGGGTTTTCAGATAATAATTATTACCATAAATTTTATCAATAAAATGAACGGGTTTGAACAACAAGAGTAAGAGTTGTATCACGACACAACTTCCAACGAGATAAAAATGATATTCAAGGTGGTTAAATACATTCTCAAAGTGGTGGTGGTATAGGTTTCAGTGTATGGAGGAATTGGCGGTAGATGGAGATGGATTGTGGATTGAGACAACTTATGCAAGGTGGTCAGTTGAGGACATCCCAATAGAATGGAAAAAAGGATAGTGCACACACGTTTTGCATAAAAGGAGACGTCAGGAATGTGTTCAGTTACCGAGGAATGCTGGAGATTGGATGTAAAGCTTACACCAAACTAAAGTTAAGTCGACTAATACCAATGATCTCAGTGATCTTAGATCTGTAACAAAATAGTTTTAAGTCTGATCGCTCAACCACGGACCATATCACAGTAAGACGTATAAATTATACGTTTTATGAATTCGATGAACTACACCTTCCGTTCTTTAACTTTCGGCAGCGAAACGGCAGCAATATCGACCAGTCTCCTGGAATGTAATGTGACAGTCCAACATACCAAAGAAGCATATTACGACCATTTCAGCTTCTTACGAAGTATCAGTTCCAAAGTATCATTCGCAAATTAATTTTCGGCGCCCTTCATAGTGAAAGTAGCCAGTTCAATTATTTGAGGAAGATCTCGGGCAGTTGAGACCTACAAATGTAAGTTAACCCTGTGGGCCACACCACCAGGCTCCTACGTCTGGGCCACACCATATTCCTCAGAGGTCCGCACGATATATAATAATGAAAACCAGATGGGAATTTAGCACTAAGCGATGAAGAAAATTGTGAAGTACTAGCCGAATATTTTGAAAAACTTCTAAACTATCCAGAACCAACAGAAACCCTCCCAATATCCAACACCAAAGCTCCACAACAAAAAGATTTCTCACTGCCAACAGAAGAAGAAATTATCAAACACATAAAGAAACTCAAAAATAACAAAGCCTCTGGGGAGGATGGAATTATAGCTGAATTTCTAAAAAATCTAGGGCCTAATTCAAGAAAGGAGCTAGTAGGAATTATTCAAAATATATGGGTCACCGAAGAAATCCCAGAAGATTGGAAATGTGCCTTAATACATCCATTACACTAAAAGGGGACAAACATGATGTGAATAATTACAGAGGAATTTCTCTACTTCCTGTCACATATAAGATTTTATCGGCTTGTATTCTTAAAAGACCACAAGAAATACTAGAACCCAAAATCTCAGATTTCCAAGCTGGTTTCAGGCCAAACAGATCGTGCCCAGAGCAAATTTTAAACCTAAAATTAATCACAAGGATAAGGAAGATGCGAGGCAAGCCTACAGTGTATGTCTTTATCGACTTCAAGAAGGCATATGACTCAATCCACAGACCCACATTATTTAGGATTCTTGAGGAAAAAGGATTGGATCGTAAAATACAAAAAAATCATTCAACAGACGTTAACAAATACAAAATCCAAAGTGAAATTTATGGGAAAACTTTCAAAACCATTTGAAATTAAAACTGGGATTAGACAGGTTGATGGGTTGTCGCCTTTGTTGTTCAATGTAGTTCTGGATAGAGTCATGGAAGAATGGGAGAAGAAACTTGAAGAAGAAAAGTGCTGGAAACCAATTTCATTAGGAACCAAAAGACATAACCTAATAATCCCCTACTTAGCCTTTGCAGACGATCTCGCAATAATGGCAGATTCTAGTGAAAGGGCTATAAAACAGGTAGAAATTCTAAAAGAATTTGCAGAAACAGTCGGGCTACAGATATCACTTGAAAAGTCAGTGTTCACAACAACAAATTTAGAAATTTCCAAATTACAAACCAAATACGGAGAAATCAACAGAGTACCACACTTCAAATATCTTGGAGAAATTATCTCGGAAAAATTTGCACAACAAGAAAGAATACAAAAAGCTCGTAAAGGTTTAGGATTAGTGCAAAACCTCTATAATAAAAGATGCTTATCTTTAAATGCCAAAATTAGGCATTACAATACAGTCATTAAACCATCAATGTTATATGCCAGCGAAACCTTGGCACTAAACAGGAAAACTAATCTAGAAAATCTAAAGAAAGAAGAAAAAAAATAATTGGAAAAATTTTGGGACCAAGATGGACCGAGAATGGATATAGATTACAGAAAACATCAAAAATTGAAGAATATTCTAACATAGTGATAGACATGAGGAAAAGACGCCTCAAATTCTATGGCCACATAATGAGACTCCCTGAACACAGATTAACAAAAAGAATTGTAAAATACGTAGATTCTCTTGTTAATGGAGGAGAATGGATCAAAAAAGTTAAAAAAGATTTGGAATTAGCCAAAATTACTAAAAAAGAAATAGCTGCAAGGAACAATTTTAGAATAAAAGTTGAAAAGTGGGAAGTTAAACCAGAAACAAAAGCACCGAGAACTGGAACAAAATGGAGTGAAGAAAGAAGAACTAAATTTTCTCAAACAATGAAAAACTCCTGGGCAAATAAAAAGAACCAGAAGACCAAGAAGAACGGAAAATGAACCAGCTTTACTTAGCGTCTTCCACATGCGAGCTTTACGACTAATAATAATAATAATAATGAAAAACTCTTTAAGAAATTCAATGTCATGATAAGGATGAGAGTATAATACATTAAATATCCTTGAATAACATAAAAGAAATTTCTATTTCCTCAAAAAACCACAAAACATGTAGCTAAAATCTCATAAATTAAATAATAGTAGTGTAAACTTCATATAAGGCAAAAAATCCATCATATTCGAAAACCACCTACAATTAATAATGTTTAAAACTAAAATCGGTATCACAAAATTCTGCGGAAGTTACTCATTTTTTACCGGTACAATTTGGACAATTTTTGTGGTGTTGACCACACACTGGCAACTCACAGAAATCACTCTGCATTTCTTTTTTCGTCACAAAACTTACAATAAGTTCATTTGGGAATAGCTCCTTGCTCAATTTCTTCACGAGCTGCCTCTGCAGATGGTCATGTTCAGGCTTTTGTAAATTGGTGTGTCAAGCCTAGCCTTCATCCAACGCGCTGTAAGGTGTTCAGAAAGCGTCAACATAAACTCAAATCGGGCCAATGGTTTTGTTTCACCGTTGTGTCTCCGTTTCCCTTTGTTTTTGTAAAGTTATGGGGGTCTCGGAGGCCTAGTTGTTTATCTGAACGGACCGACAGGGACGGAAGTGTTGTGCAATGTACACTGGCTCAGAGACAACTAACTAGAGAAGGCTTACATGCAAGTCACGTTCCTCCAGCTGTGTTGGAGCGGGATTAGACAGGGCTGAGTGAGCATCTGGGCCTCAGAGGCCTATGGTGTGGCCGGCAGGTTTAAAATGCTCAGTACTGCCCTAAATTACTTTACGAGTGACCACAGTACTTGCACAACGGATTTATTTTTAACAGCTCACTTCATAAGGTAGCAGCCAATGTATTAACAAACACAAAACTAATGTTAAAAATAAAATGAACAGGTAACTAAAATTGCGACGGGGAGCATGAAACTATAAAGCAGAGGTTTGATACTTTAAATCATCATATTTTAAATAAATGGAACAAGCAAATAAATGTGGGGAGCAAATAAATAAAAGTGAATTAAATCATGAAGTTACTACCCGTAATAAAATTGTTTCTGCCCTTTATGAATATGGAGGCGAGCTGACGGGTGTATTGAAGTACAAATTTACGATCACTATGCACTACACCAACTCATATTCGGGGAGGCAGCGGCATACTATTCCTAAGTACCACGTGGTGTGCGACTACGATGAATTGCACAGAATTTACAAAAGAAATTAATTTACAGTAGGAAAATAAAGCACATGCAAGAATTCATGTACAAGAAAGCTAGTATTAATAAAAGCCTGGATGAAGGCCGAAGTAATGACCGTTACGAAAGCACGTGGTGCAATCGGTCATACAAGACAGGAAGTGACAAGAGGCAGTGATATGCCTTCGTGGCATAGTATTTGTGAGGTTCCGACATCCAAGCAGGACCCAAGGATGTGGAATGCCTAAGTGCCGAAGCACAGATGTCTGTTAAGCAAGGATGTTCATCAGTCTTTCGAACTCCTGGTACACGTAGCAACTGGTCTGGTCGTGACAGTGTAAGAAGATTGCCCGTTGGAGGTCGTCAAAAATATCAAAATTCAGAATGCGTAATAATATACTCTAGTAATAATTTCGTTATTGAATGTTGCAGCAAATCACAAGTAATGGGTCGCAACAACACTTTCGCAGTGAAAGTTATAATTTTGAATAAAAAAATGATATTAATTAACTTGAAACAGTCACTGTGGTAATTAATTAAATTTGGCACTATCTGACTTAGCATTGACTACAGCCTCCACTAGCACCTCTTACGATTCACGAACTGCACAACTTCACTAATAAATGTGTCAGAATTCATGTAGTGGTGATGGCGTGTTCGTGTTATAATCAAAATTGTAATAGCAGATAGACTCTGATTGCAATGATAATAGCTCAATACAGTGAAATTCCGTGGTGCAATGAGCTTCACAAATACTACAGTCAAAGTTCTCAATAATTTTGATATTATTGTTTAAAGCATTCAAGTTTCTTATAAAACTTTACGTAAACTATTTTTTTAATTGGTTCCAGGGCCTGGGTAGCGTACGCGTGTAACTGGCTGAAGAGAGTCTGGCATTTAACGTATTTCATTAAAAAAATTACTTCCGTCAGGTCTGGTAAATCAACTATAATACTTTGACTACTGTTAGCCTGGTTGCCTTCTACATGAATGAAACTAACTTCACTTGCAAACTCTCTTGCACTCACTCGCACTCTCTTACACTTTAATTACTAGTCTCTGTGGTTGTAACACGTTTAACAATTCTTTAACTCGTCTAGCAATTTCTTTAAAACTGATCGTAATTACTTTGAAAATGATTGAACTTGTTAGTCAATGTACAGGCTTGCATAATCAACATAATCTAATAATGGTGATAATGGGGTGACTACAACTACTTACAAAATTAAGACTGGTTTCAAAATAAGTCATATATAATTGAACCAAAGTTCTGATTGGGTTGACACTACATTTACATGCATACAAAATAAAATGTTACAAAAGTACACATCTGCTTTCGTCGTCTTCGTCGGGAAGTCCATACAAGACAGATATGATTACAATAGGTACTCTTCTACAACAACGATCACACTCGGTGACAATAGACTTGATACCAAACAATTACTTTTCTTGGACACATGAAGAAACATTACTCTGATCACTTTCGAATATAAATAAACTTATTTCGCACTTCGTTCAATATATTAAACAGTACGCCTCTCAGGCTTATTGCAATTGCATAAAACTCGCGCCACACTGCGCCTGCCGTGCCTCTGCACCATCAACAAAACATTTATGTGTTTACTATATCGAGTCCGCTCCACGACTGCTTCAGCAGCGCGACACTCACAGCTACTACTTCTGTGCCAAAGACAGTCTTTACAACAGGTTCAACATTTTCTCTGGCGCATTGCTAACTTACAGCATAAGAATGTCCGTGCATTCATGCGGGTTTACACATATAGTACATGTTTACACTAAATGATTTAATATAGAAAATGACGTTACATAATAAATATATCTAGCATACAAGAAATGAAAAATACATGAAATAAACAAATTTAAGACAATATATACATTACATTAAATCAAACTGTAAGATACAGCGACAGGTGTACTCTTACAACAGACGCCAGACACCTGCATTTTCCCCCTGCTGCTCTTGCTCAGTGGCGTGCAGCAGGGTGTGTGTTGACAGCCGGACCAGCGCCGACCTCGCCATCTCAGAGTAGCCCAGCTGCAGAGGACGGCTGTGAGTTGACAGAAGCATGCGCCATTCGTGCCCTAGGCCAGTGTCGGGAGCCCCGCAAGACACGCCTACTTCTGCGACATCCGGTTCACCAGCTGGCAGCGTAGGCGGTGTCAGCCATTAGGTTCGTTTGAAAAGCTGCATTCATTCTGCAGCGCATGCGCAGTACGAAAATTCGTGTTTGAAGAGCTGCAGGCGCCGCTCCTGCAGCCTGTCTGCAGTCTGCCGGCTGTTCGAAGAGCTGCAGGCCTGCAGCTCATGCAGGCAGGAAGTATTCCCTGCAGCTCATGCAGCCACACTCGCGCATGCGCATAACTCTCAGGCTTGTAGTGGGGGTATAAGAAGCGCCTTTGTTCAAAGACCACAGCGTTGTAGTGTATAGGTGTACTACATGTTACTTCTGTCGTCCTGAGTTTCTTCTACTGTTTGTAAAGGAAGTTCGTTATTTGTTTGTGTATATTGATGTCTTAGTATTTTATTTTATAAGTATTATATTTGTTTGTATGAAATCGCCTCTAAAAATTAGAAGAGCTAAATTGTCTATAATAGTTAATTCGTCTCATGCAGACTGAAATTAAATACATTTGTTTTACACCAGACGCGTTTCGTGTTTTATTTTAAAAGCATATTCAGTGGACTGTAAATGATATAAAGGTTGTACAGTTTGTTTTGTATACATAGGTTGAAAACAGTTTTAAAAAACAACTTTGTGCACGTTAGTCCTATGAGTTTTTAAATTGATATTCGATCTACTCAAGGTGTTATCTCTTCTTTGCATCTCACTACTGTTTTCCGTCTTGTTGTCTGATGATGGTTGGTTCCTGACGTGCATTTTCCGGTAGTGTACGAACAGAACATTTCGCTTGTTTGGACTGAAGTGATAATAAATGAAACGGATGAAACGCCACAAAAACAGGCGAAAAGTGCCGTTCAAACCGAAAAACACACGTCAGGAACCAACCAACCCAGCCAACAAGTCGGAAAAAAAGAAGTGAGGTGTGAAGAAGAGACAACACCGTGAGTAGACCGTATATAAATTTAACAACACATAGGCCTAATGTGCATAAAGTTTTTTAAAAACTGTTTTCAATCTATGAATATAAAACGAACCTTCACATTATTTACAGACCACAGAAGATACTTTTAAAATAAAAAGTGGAACGTGTCTAGTGTGAAACAAATGTCTTTAATTGCAGTCAGCATAAGCTGGATTACATAATATACTCGATTTTAATAGCTGCTGCGGAAGATGGCCACACAATCAAATATAGTTACAAGAGCATTTTCCAATTCCATTTGTTCCAAATGTTAAGCGATTCAGATTTTGTGTCCAATGATGACGATTTCGATGAAATTTTGCGCCGAAATAAAAGGCAGAAAAGTGAATATGTGGTTCCACAGTATTCGGAAGACGAATTTGTAGAACAATTTCAGGTGTTTCTTTATTATTCTCGTAAAACTCTATTAACACTAATGTGGCGTCCGTGCTTCACGCCGATTCCTGTGTAGGTGGTTCCTATTCTTGTGCAGGTAACTGTAGAGGTAGAAGAGTTCGTGCGGATGCGGGAGGTTGGCACTATAAAAATTCCGCGCCTGCATATAAAGGAAAACTTTATATGGAAATTTTCAAACTGGATTACACGGAAATACACAAATTATTACACGAACACTTCATTTCCTTAAACGTAAGAAAGTAATATACTTTTAGACGCTGGCACAATAAATCGCTCTCTTATGCTACACAGAGCAAGTGAGCACACACGTGATACGAAAACTGCAGGTTGCAGGTTAGTGTTCGAAGAGCTCCGGCAGCATGCACGGCACGTGACGTCATCTTCGCAGCGCATGCGCAGTAGTGTCTGCATTGCTGCTGCAGGATCTGCATCCATGCAGCTCTTGTACATCTACATCTACATACATACTCCGCAATTCACCGTAAGGTGCGTGGCTGAGGGTACACTGTACCACTACTAGGCATTTCCTTTCCTATTCCACTCCCAAATTGAACGAGGAAAAAAAGAATGCCTATATGCCTCCGTACGAGCCCTAATTTCTCTTATCTTGTCTTTGTGATCTTTACGCGAAATATAAGTAGGCGGCAGCAAGATCGTACTACACTCAGCTTCAAATTCCGGCTATCTAAATTTACTTAACAGAAATTCACGAAAAGAACATCGTCTTTCTTCCAGCGATCCCCAATTGAGTTGCCGGAGCATTTCCGTGACACTCGCGCATTGGTCGAACCTACCGGTAACAAATCTAGCTGCTCGCCTCTGAACCGCCTCTATGTCTTCCTTCAAACCGATCTGCTGCGGGTCCCAAATACTTGAGCAATACTCAAGACGTGGTCGTACAAGCGTTTTGTACGCGGTCTCCTTTACAGGTGAAGTACATCTTCCCAAAATTCTCCCAATAAACCGAAGTCGGCTGTCTGCCTTACTCACAACTGTTCTTACATGCTCGTTCCATTTCATATCGCTCTGCAATGTTACGCCTAGATATTTGAACGACGCGACAGCATCAAGACGCTTACTTCGAACGAACCTACTGTCAGCCGCTCGGAGGCGTGGTGAGGGCAGCGAGGTTGACGGCTGGCTGGGGTGCGGGCATGTGCAGGTCGCCCCCTCCCGTCGGCATGCTGTCTCGCGGGCGCACGAAACTATGTCGGGACGGCCCAGTGACCTCGTGACGACAGTGGCCTGGAAGCGGCCGCCCACGAGGCCGGTCTGCCAGCGACACGCCGGCTGGTCGGGACGGCTTGTTGGGCTTCTCCCGTGACGTGCGAGGCGGGACTGCCACCCCGGTCCTCGCGGAGTTGCGGCGCGGTCGACGGAGGAGTACGCCGGACTGCGTTTCTCGTAGCAGTGTGGCGTGCACGAACTCTTCCCTTGGCACTCAGAAAACACTTTGTTTCACATATTCGTTGTCCAGTGGCGTTCATCAGACTGGTACCGTATATTCACATCAACATACAAATGCAAAATTACTCAGATTATTTATAAACAAATAAGTGAGAATATTAAAGTAAATTACAAAACCGTAAATAAACTAGACTTTTCGGGGCTATTGGTTTTACAAAGTGTTACCCAATACTTATCAAAGAAGGTTTTAACATATGATAAATGTTTAAGAATTTACATGGTGCAATCACTGGGAGTTAAACAAAGCTAATTTAATAACGTTGATGTTGTGGCCACAGTCACACACACAAGACGGTGCAAGCGGTAAAATGTTCGCAAGAAGAACGTAGCAAAAGCAGATTGCATGGTGTGGCGTGGCGCTGCGACATTTTTTTTTTATTTTTTATTTATTTATTACGTATTTTTTTAATTTTAAATTGACCTGACAGTATGCTAATGTCGCGCTGCTGTCATCTACTACGCAAACATGTTGGGCCCAACTATACTACCTGATTTTTAGTTTCCGGCCCCTTGCATATCACTGGATTGCTCCTGTCACTCCGGCGAGTACCTGTAGAATCTTTATATAACTAAAGACAGTTTTTTATAATTAGCGGAGCTACACTCGGCCGACCGCGGTGGTCGAGGGGACTGAGGCGCTTCAGTCACGGTCTGCACGGCCACTACGGTCGGGGGTTTGAATCCCCCTCGGGCAAGGATATTTGTGCCGTCCTTAGTTGTAGGTAGTTCATAAGTAGTTTGTAAATTTAGGGACTGATGACCCCGTAGTTAAGTACCTTAAGCTTAACAAACCTTTGAACATTGGACACTTGCTTACTGTCCATTTGGAACAACAGCGTTACGATGTGATGACTGCCTTAAAACGTTCTTTAAACAAACGTCAAACACATAAAAACATAAATTCTCATTAAAATTAAGTTTGGTATTAAAATAAAGTAATGGATAAATTGACATACCATTCCTATAATCAGAGAAACACTAAAACAGAACATTGAATTACACAAACACTTGGAATAAAAAAGACAATAAAACACTTGATTAAGTCAAATGTACAAATCACAAATTGCCTAAAAAAGAAAGAAAAGAAATGGTAAATCAAAACACACATTAGATTAAAAACAGATCATAAAATTTAAACATGCTACCTAGGTACCAGCTAAAATTTAAAAACGAAAGTAATTATGGAGTACATATTTCTATTTTGTACTGTTAAGGGTGTTCCAAATTCGGGCATTCGTCTTGCGGTGTGGTCACATTAATCATGGGCTCCACCTTGTACACTGGGCTGCGTACTTTTTTTTGTCAACAAAATTCAAGTGGGCCTGCTAAGCTAGATCCTTCAGTACGTCCTCCTCACCTATTATAGGCCGGCGATCACAGTTTCCTGCAAAACACAACATGAAAATTCCGTTTCGGATGCACACAGTAAAGTCGTCATGTTAAAGCTTGCGTTACGGGTTCTTAATTAATTGGTAAATTAGATACTCCACTCAGATGGCATTACAACCCTTATCCCAACGACACACAACATGTTCCTTAACGCCTTCTTCGCTTCACCAAGTGCTAACCCGGTTCTGTCCGGGAGGCAGCAACATTACGGCGACTTTCAAAAGGAAACACATTGGCAATTTTAAGGACACAGGGCGCACACATACTGGCTGTGGCAGCACTACCTACCGTCCTCTCTGCTCTGGGTAACATTCCTTTCCCACTCACTCACTGACGGTATTGGACGTCAATAAAACCTAAAACATCAAATTTACGTAGTACAGCTGAAGAGAAAGGTACACCCTAAAATATTACAATTTGTTTGGTACTAAATGTATTTAGATGGCTTATCTGGTGCAGCAGTTGAATAACACGCACGAACGACTGAAAATTAAAGTAAATTTACCCATTACACAGGCGCTCCACGGTAAAAAGTAGCAATCAAACATCTGTTTAGCGGAGCCGACATTGCTGTCGGTGCCGCAACATTTAAGTGCACGCAGCTAATCAAGATGCCTCACGCATCAGCTGATTGTACAGAACACAACTTAAGTCACGCAGCGTCGCATATGCTCATAGGCAGTATAAAAAAAATATTACAAATCCTTCTTCCACGCGACACATGGTCGACGCGTTCTTTAACGCCGAAAAACAGTGGAAATCACACCCAAAATACACAATTGTAAATGCATATTCTATGTGGCATTTTGTAGGCGCATTATATAACGCCAAAGAACAGTCGATAAAACACATACAAAATATACATTAAAAACCTGTAACGTATAACCTATAGGAAATGCACAAGAAAAATATATACGCAGAGGATTCTTTTCTAAGAGGAGTTCCTTTACGTTGTCAAACGTTATCCGTCCGATATGTTCCGTCTCCTCTTCGTCGTCATAACGCGAGCAAGGAGGAACCTAGTAAGAATGTCGTTGTTTTTACGTTGAGGATACGGGTTGCACGTCTGGCATTTTGTAATGCTTCGGGTCCACACCCTGCGGAGGCATGTTCGCCCATTTGCAGTGAATGCACTTGGAATTTGCCTTGCGCAGTGCGTTATTGTAGGAGTACCAGTAATTGCTGTTCCCCCACTTGCGCTTTTTCTTCTCGCGGTAGTCACCTTTGTATCCGTTCTCATTGTGGTTACGCCATTGCCCATTTTGCTGGGTTCGTTGGCTGTTTCCTCAAGACGGCCGATTAGAATCATTATTCTCTACTTTCTCCGGTACCTGATTTTGATTATTATTCCCCTTTACCTGTTTGCCTGGAACGTTATTCTGCAGGGGGTCACAATCAAAATCGAGATCTTTGAGGAGAGCCTGAAACTGCTCCACGTCGTCTTTGCATCTCCCTGCTAAGAGAGCATTGTGTAGATGGTGCGGCAGCTTACCCAAACAAATCCTAACAAGCTCAGGCACCGGATACGGGTTGGTAAACTAATAGTTCTTGTTCAACATATCCTGGAAGAACACGGCCGAACTGGCAAAGTTCGACTGTTCGAAGGGGGGCGTCATTTGGATGTTATCCTGCTGGCTCTCAGGAAGCTAAACAGTATTGTTGGAATCTCGCGTAGCTTTCGCCATGCCGAGGGAACGATCTCATTTGCATCGCGGGTTTGCCTTCCAGATGTCCGTGCATGAACTTGATTTTATGTTCTTTGGGCCATTTCGGTGGAAGGGAGAAATCAAATTGATCTACCCATGCCTGCGAATGTATTCCACCGGGCGGGGCCGGAAGGGTTCAAACTTACGCATGGTTAGAAAGTGGTTGTAATCAAAGCCAGGTGCCGGGTCCCGATTGCAATGTGCAGTCCTGTTTTGAGCATGGCTCGAACTTGCCCAGGAAGGCTCACCCTCATCCTCAAAGTCGGAATTGCAATCGCGGCCTGAGCTTTCTTCTTGGCTGCTACAAGCACCACGTGCCACGCAGCCGTTAGACGTGGTCCCCTCCTGTCGCCTGGCCTTGCGCTCACGCGGTTCGTCAGCGTGGTGGCAACTCTCTCTTAAAGGCTCCTCTACCCGTACAATCCTTTGCACTACATCATCCAGCGTGGTCTGCACAATAGTAACTGCAGCGGTCACAATATCGACGTGGCCAGAAACCGCACCAATGCTGGTTTGCACCGTTTCTACGCGTTTCTTACACGTGTTCACGCACAGTGTTCACCTGCGTGAGGACGTTGTCGACACGCGACTCTACGGTTTTAGCATGTTTGGCAAGACCGCTAACCCACGTCGCTACACTCACAACGCTTGATTTTATATTTTCTATCTCCACGCTCTTTCGACTTACTCGCTCAGTCAGTCCCTCGCAGAGGCTAGGCATTTCTCGTAATACTCTCGCCTGTTGTTTTGCGACCAGTTCTTTTATTTGTTCGGTAACTTCTTTCTACTTTTCTTTCATTTTGCAAAACTGTCAAGTCTATCATTAACCTCCTTCGACTTCTCTTTGATTTCATCAAGCCAGTCGGTGATCTGCGTAGTCATTTGTTTCAAAAGGGTGGTGAGCACGTCGGACAAGCGTTTGCCGCTGAGATAACCCCATAATCCGTAACACAAGAGGCGCGCGGCTCAAGGCATTCGATCGGCCACTTGACGCTAACCTATGCTTTGTACGCAATTTTCAAGTGAAATATTTTATTTTTGACAACCATCTCCCGCGTTCGCAACATAATTTAAGCGAAAAGGCTGATTTTCAATAGCAACTGAGTGTAATTCCCATGACCTATAACGCTTTTTCCTTTCAACTTCCTAACAAGCAGCTCGCCAACGTGTTTCAACTGCTGATACAGTAGCGATATCCATTTTCAAAAACATGTTAAAATATTCTCAAGCACGTTAAAATATTCACAATGAAATACCAAACCACAAATTCTTGGCTACCTAGATGGTCAGAATACGTGGTGCCTCTGTAAGAGTTTCACACGCAAAATTGTTTTCGCACGGAACGCACCCACGTTTCACACTACACAAACTCGACAAATGTTTCCCCCCAAAAATGGATATGAATATACTTGTTGATCACTACTGAAAGAGAAAACAAATGTACTGGCATTGCGTGGCTGAAAACACAATGGAAGTACACTATGCTCGCGATTTCTACTCATTCACACAAACAAATTGAAAGGATGGGAGGGCATCTAAAGCAAAAAAACAAGATTTAAAACTGAAATCAGGAGACGATGGACGATGGACGAATCCTGGCAGCGGTAAGCTAAGTGAAAGTAGCCTGTTCAATTATTTAAGCAAGATCTCGGGCAGTTAAGATCTGAAACGTAAGTTAAAACGCTCTCTGCTGCCCTAAATTACTTTACTAGTGGCCACAGTACTTGCACATTGGAAATTTGTTTAACTGCTCACTCCATAAGTGAGCACCCAACGTTTTAACAAACACAAAATTAATGTTATAAATAAAATTAATAGGTAATTAGACATGGGATGGGGAGCATGAAATTATAAAGCAGAGGTTTGATACTATAAATCACAAGCAACAAGCATATAAATGTGGGGAGACCAAATTAAGCACAGCGAATTACATCATAAAGTTACTGCCCGTAGTAAAATTGTTTCTGCCATTTAAGAACATGGAGGTAACGTGGGAGGAAGACTGCAAACACACAGACTGGATAGATGAAAGCACATTCATTCATTCAAAACCAGACACTCGTCGGCCGCAGTGGCCGAGCGGTCTGCGGCGCGCCAGTCACAGTCTGCTTGGCCACTACAGTCGGAGGTTCGAATCCCCCCCCCCCACCAGGCATGGATGTTTGTGTCGTCTTTAGTATAACGTAGTTCATAAGTAGTTTGTAAGTTTAGGGACTGATGACGTCGCAATTAAGACCCTCAAGCTTAACAAACATCTGAAACCAGACACGTGCATAATGCTTGTGACACTTTACTCATTCAGGATCTCTTGATAGCAGCAACATACGAAGCGGCGACTGTGTTTTTGACGAGATGGCAGGTGTATTGAAGCACAAATTTAGGATCACTATGCACTATACCAACTCGTGTTCGGGGCGGCATGCTATGCTTAAGTACAACGTGGTGTGCCACCATGAGGAATTGCACTGAATTTGCAAAAGTAATTAATAAATTTAGAATAGACATTTCAGGAATGTTGCGGAAATTCTATCATGCAATTTACAATGCACAAAATGGATGATGTCACAATGAAAAAAGTATTAGCATTTACAGAAAGTTGCTATTGAGAAAGTAAATGCAATTAGACTACAATAAGCAGGACACATTCTGCGACCAGAGAAATATTTCCAATATCAAGGTATTAGCAGCCCACAATAGCCAAATGATAGACGTGCAAGGAGGTCGTACGAGGAGGAGGGGAAAAGACAAAAATCTTACAGCCAGCAAAGAGGACGCAATAATTTTCACTGATGTTGCAATTACCTTTATTCATGATTTGTGGAGTGGATGTGTTGATCATTTCGTTGTGTCTTATAATGGTGGATTTGTATATTTTTCTCTTCTGAAATTATTATAAATGGCTTTCCTAGGCCATACAACCGGACGAGATGGTGATGATGTTGATCCTCCACACCACACTGTCAGAGGCACGTTTGACTGAACTGTTTTTGTAAGTATTGCAGCAAATCTGGCAGTATGGTGGTGGTAGAACCGGGCATTGAACAAATGTAACAGAGGCTGTTGTCTTTCGAACGTTTCTTCACTGCCCCGCTAGCGTTTCTTCTTTAATCTTATTTCCTTCTTGCGAGATAAATCACTTAGAAGAGCATCTACATCGGAAGAACTTTGGTCTGGCGCAGGCGGCACAGACGAAATTGAGGGGAGTAATTCACGGTCGGGACATCATTTACGACAGCGGACTGACTTTCAACAACTGAGACATAGATTTGGATATCTGAGGCATCATCGAATATTATGATATCGTGGATTCACACGAACGTTTGCGTGGGATATTTGTAAAGTAGTAGCTCCTTATCTAATGAAAATTCCGGCAGACTGATATCTGGAAAACGTTCAGTTTCTTCTGCGAGAAACGCTGGAAACTTTTTCAAAATATCTTCCATTTCGTTAGAGGAAAACGTAGTTTAGAAGGAGCTATCGATTTTCCACTATATTAGCAGCATGGGAAACTATGAGCTGATTGTTTTCTCCAATTTTCCAGAACATTATGCCATTGTTCCTTTGAAGATCCACAGATATCCGCTTTTGTATCTTTCTCAACAGTAATCGTTGTTATATGAGAAGTTCAATTACCATTCCTTCCTATGATCAGATAAAAATTGCTGGTTTTGAATTTAAGCGCCACTTATTCTAGTTTCATTTCCATAACGTATGGTAGTTTTCAGTGGTAGGTATGAGTGTTTATACTACGCAGAACGAAGGAAAATATTCTAAGCTGTAAGTCATATATATGAGGGTGTGTTATACTGTTCGATAGAGATGCAGCTTCAGTAAACCTAAATTGTCATACTGAGCACAAGTAAGTTTGATACACGGGAAATAAAACGGATAATGGAAAACTCTGGCAATGGATCACCTGTTAAACTGTTACAAAGTTAATTGCATGACAGTTACTCGTTCTCAAAAGTAAAAATTTATTTCCAGAACTGGTTCACCCTGGTCAATCTGACTATTCAAATGAGTACTGACTCAAAAGTTCCGGATAGAATGAACAGCAGTTTTACATTTGTAAAACTCTCGTTCCATGGAGATGTACAGTAGTTACGAGATACTGCGGTGAACTTGAAGTCAATAGACAGGATTCACTATTTCACTCGTAGTCGTTTTATGCAGGGAAATGGCTTGTTGATCAGCACGCTTCACTGGAACAAAATGTGGAAGACGACTTCCTATCTCATACCAGTGTGTCAACAACAACTGTCTTTAATGTGACCTCAAATGAAAGTATTGTATGTAACCATTCATCAAGATGTTTAGGTGTTACATGCGACTTACCTGCGGGTACAGTTCATATGACAAATTAAAAACAACATACATGCAGATATCTCTAATCAACAATAAAATTTGTTACGCTGGTTTGGTGTCAACATAATCTGCTATTGAGTAAGAGGGACAGACCAAGCAAAAAAACCAATGTTTTAGAACACAATTCAAAATTTTAAAATAAGGCATATTTTTTTTTTTTTTTTTTTTTTTAAAGGCCCACCATCAAATCGTCATAAACACCCATAATTATACAATATTAAATCTTTGAGGGCACAGAAAAAGTAATAATCAAATATTGTCACCGCAGTGAAGTAGCCGAGCAGTCTAAGGCGCCTCGCTGCGGAGCGCACGGCTGATGGCCGTTGGGGATTCGAGTCCTCCCTCAGGCATGTGTGTGTGTGTGTGTGTGTGTGTGTGTGTGTGTGTTTGTTGTCCTTAGGTTAGTTTACCTTAGTTTAAGTAGTTTGTAAGCTACGGACTGATGACCACGCAGTTTGGTCGGATAGATTTACAAACTTTTGAATATTTTGAACAAATATTGTCTACTTCTCTTGTGATGTTTTGCAGCGATGAATTGTGTGAAATTTATTGTAATTGCTGTCAAACAGAGATTTTTTAAATACCTTTTATTTATTGTTTACGGTTTGGAGTATGGCTGATTTTCAAATGGTACTTATGTATAATCATCAGGAATCAGATCCGTGTATTCATATAAATTTATAATATCAGATTAAATTATAAGTTTTTACATATGGGATTCATTAGTAACTTCTGGTTTTCAAATACTATACTGTTTTATGCTTTTCATTTCTGTATATCTGTGTGTCAGGGTTGTTGATGCCTATCATTGAAAGAAATAGGCTTTGACTTTGATTTATAGTTGACGTAAAATTTTGAAATTACCTTTGTTCTGGATCTTCAGCCATAGATAATAAATTTGTGGAAATTCATATGTCCTTTATATTCATCAGTCCGCTTTGTAGATTTGGGTATTTATCTGGCTTTTGAGAATTTTATGCAGATTTTTATTTCCACCAAAATTACCTTGTGACTCTTTGTTCAGGTGTATGACAAATGTAAATATTTCTGTTTATATTTACTGCAAAAACATTGATTTTATCGGAAGTGCATGCGAAATGTGAAGAGGTTCTTTTCCTTTTTGTTCATTATGTTTCCAATTGCAATTTATTGTAAATTTTCGCCTTTTTCGTCAGATTTTTTTCGTCAGATCTTCTACATTCTATGATCACTGCAGTTAATTATTTATACTCTTGACTCACCGTATTTCTTACATTTGTGTGATCTGTGTACTACCTTAATTCCTTCGCAGTATATTTCTTAACACGAATACTACAATTAGTTTTGGTGCTAGGAAGAAGCACGGGATGAAAATGAATACAAAACAGACAAACATAGGAATACGCAAAATGAAATAGTGACTGGAGAACGTTCTATTGCAAGATCCAATAATGCTGTCATCCCCCTTTTGTTTTGTAATAATGTGTATTTCCACACGTCTTTTCTTTCCTTTTAGCTGCCGGACACGTACCTAGAGTGTGGAAGAACGTATTCTGGCAAGTGCATAGACTCTTGAACGTGCATAAACCATAATGTGCATCGGGGGACGTACAATGGGATATTTGCAGCCTGATTCCATTTTGGATGGAAAGAAGACAGATCCATGTTCAACACGACAGCAACGAGCAGCAATTTCGGATTCTGTAACCAGATCTCCCATAAAAACATTACGAAAAATTCTGAAATTGACTTCCGAGAACCACTAAGCTATGCACATGAAAAAACTGGAATTAATATCTCTTAGGCCAACATTCGTAAATTTTGATGACTTCAAGCAGAGAAGACGTGGAGCTTGGTCAAGATTACGAGATGTATTTGTGACGATAGCGGAAAACCGTATTATTATTATGAGTTAGTGAACAATTCTCCAAATATTATGACATGGGCTGCAATGTCCAGAGGGAACTTTATTTTTTTGACTGGCAGTGCCAGTGTGTTTTTCGTGTTGGAAAAATTTCCGTTCGGATGTACTCCAAGGAGACCAGATACGACATCATGCGTCTTCCCTGTCGGGAACTGGTAAGCCGAATAATGCCAAACGACGATACTAAACACTTGAGGAAATAAAGCAACCTGTTAGAGAGGCGTTCGGGGAAGTCAACTAGCCTGTGCTTCGGAACATTTCACCTAGGATCTCGAAACTGCACCATCTTGGGCCACGAAAAAGATGGTGGTTATACTGAATTTCTGGATTAGGACGGAACGGAAATTATCAGTGCATGTTACAAATGTGTTTCGACATGTTCTAAACAAATAAATATCATCAAAAGCAAAAATTATACAATAATGAAAGTCTCGCAGTGCATTATTTCCTCCGTCTAATAAGGCATTCGGAGCTATCTATTCAACAACATTATCACACTTTTCTGGCCCCGGTGGAGTGGCCGAGCACTCTAAGGCGCCTTGAGGCGAAGCGCGCTGTTGGAGGTTCGAGTCCTCCCTCACGCATAGGTGTGTGCGTTGTCCTAAGTTTAAACAGTTTGTAGGTCTACGGGCTGATACCAAAGCATTTTGGTCCAACAGGTTTACAAACATTTGAACTTTTATCTAATTAGTTACCTACTATCGTTTTTGTGGCGATCGTATAAATATAGGACACCTTTACTTCTTTTATACATATAATGAAATGGCAGCCACACTGGAAAATATTTTAATTTTGTTACCGGCAAAGTCGACTTTAGTTCGATTTAATTCGCCCACACTAGGCACTCTCTCAGGTGTCAAATTCGCTTGTCCGCAAGTGAACACTGATAAACCCATCTCTACATGTGCACTGTTATGAGGAATTTAACACCGAAGTAGTATACCAGTGCAATTCCCAGATCATTACATTTATTTCAAAAATACAGATATCTACTATTGATACGCTCTCTGCAAATATTGATACTTAAAAAAATAGATAACAATTTATCGCAAACTTTCTGATAGGTACTAAGATAGATATCATGTAAAAGAACCGACTTGGTTTTACATGAAATCTCCCCAGTCTTGGTAGCAGTAGCATTTTTGACCGTCTCTCGTGCTTGATGTGATCTAATTAGTTTTTGTGTAGCTACTCTTCCTGTTTTTGTTTTTTAATATCTTTTCATCAGGTAACTTTTTTTTACGCACACTGCTTGCCAGTTTGGAATTTTCTCACAGCTCTTGCATATTTTTTTAAGTTCTTACACTACTGAAGTTGACATTAATTAAACGTACTCCGCTCAGACTTTCCACTCTCGAAAGTGCTATGTAAGCTTCGACACATGTGAACCCAGCACTGCACAGATACAAATCAACGTGTAATTGAAGCCAGTTATCGCTTCTGGCGACTCTTCAAACTATAGAGAGTTGAAGAGTAGATTCGAATTAAGACCGTGAAATTCGCCCAACCAAGAATCAATGTCGAGTCCTTTCGTGGAGAAGAGCAACGCTTTACCGTGATACCATCAACTTAGCGTTAATAATAGCGTTCTATTACAAGGTTTTATTTTACCACACAAAGAGAACAATTTTTTGAACATTCGTAATGGGACTGATTTTTGTGTGTTTGGTATTTCCTTTCATGTACAAAAATATGACCATGTAATGGATACTGAACAAATGATATGATCCGAAAGCCAGTAACAGTTATTGTGATTCTAAACTTGATAACAATTTATTTGGAATCCAGACAAGTGTTTTGTAATACAAGAATTTCCAAAGAGTATATCTGAATATATCCAATATCAGTTTCTCATACTATGCGAAATATATACTATTACCACTGGAAATGTGTTACACTTAGACTTTAAACACTAATTGTGTGAATCATACGTAAATTTTTCTCAAGTTCAGAACCACATTAATTATTATTGGATTATTAATAATATCAATTGTATTCTATCCATTACACCATCATATTTTTGTACATTCAGTAACAAGTTTTGATACAATGATCCATACCTAGACCTTAGGTTATAACGCAGATTTCTCATACGAAGCGTTTTCACAATGACATCCTGCCTGCACCATAATTTTGGCTAACTGTTACACATTACTTCAATTCTTTTTCTCAACCCATATGAGTGTACATTAGGTCTGTTTATTGATATCTGATATCTAAATTTGGACTGTGGACTACAAAACTGTTGCCTTTATATCTGTTAAAATTTGTAGTGATTTTATTGTATCCTTTCCACATTTCCTATAATTTTAAATAGCTGACACACATTTATTATAATTGTTACACATAATTGTATACATCAATTTCCTACTTTGTATAGAAATTCTTTAACCTTTAACATTAGGCAACAATGTTTTTAAATGATTATCTTTTATATTTCCAATTGCATGACGCCTAGTTTATTTATTTATTAATTTATATTTTATCGGTAATTGACCATTCGTTGAGATACATGTTAATTGTCAATTTCTCTATTGTGAATGTTAAGATAGTTGTTCTTGTTATCAGGAGAGTGGAATGCTCGAATGTCTTGTCACATCGCCGTCGGCTACCATATTGTGTATTGGACGGAAAAATTTAGTCAGTTTTGTTTTAACTTAGTGACCACATCACATAACAACATGAGGTATTTGAAACTTCATTTGTATGGCGACAAGCCAACAATAACGTTGGGGAAGAAGTATGATTTTAAAAACTTTAATTTGTCAAGTGATGAATGAAATGATAGATTGGTTTGGAAAGTGGATGTATTTATAGATACACATTTCTCTGACTTACGAACGATTATTTACAGATCCGAAGAAGGCATTTAAACTGCCGAAACAAGTAAGACAAATAAAATAATTTATAAATTAAAGCTTCTTGACTATTGCCGTTAATTAACTGATTGAATGGATCCCCCCCCCCCCGAAATATGAGAAACTTTTATGAAATATATCGTAGACTAATAAAGTAGGACAATTCGGATATATAAATAGTTATTGTAGGGCATCTTAGTCACTGAAAATTCAGGCTTGTAACTTTGACCGTAACGAAGTTACGGAGCAGTCGGAAAAAGCATGGTCCGATTAGGCGCTAGACTTGAAGAGGGCACTGGCCAAAATTCAGTGGAAGACGGGACATTCGGACCAGACTTCACAAAGGACAAACAGAACAAAATCATGAAATGAGATACAAGGAACATAAAAACAATGAAAGGAAACAAATTCTCGAAATTTATTGTACATCTAGATTCTGCAGTAGATTCAAACAATAATCTTTCCATTATTCAGAGAGCAGAGGAAAGAAGCTACAAGAGCACTTTTTGAGAACCAGAAATCCACGCACACACTACCAAAAAATCTTACACCAGAATGATTCTTTGGCATTTGTGGCCATTGCAACTCGAGTCATGTTCGGGCTTTCCGGTGCGATTCTTCTTAGCTGACGCCACTTCGGAGACTTTCTTGTCAATGATGATGAGGAAGACACAACACCAAGTCCCTGATCGAAGAAATTTTGTGGGCTAGATATGAGACTGGTGGAATAACATTAGATTTCAAGATCGACGTATTAATTCGAAAAAAAAAAAAAAAAAAAAAAAAAAGTGTAGGTATAGGACGGAATGGACTTTGTCTTGAAAGGAAGGTATAAAATGAACGTCAGGTGATGCTGTAGGAAGTAGATTGGTTAATGAGACAGTAAAGGTAGTAGAAGAGTTTTATTATCTACTTTGAAGAAAAAAATAATCAGATGGTGGAAATAAAGAAGACGCAGAATGCAGGTGATATTAATTTAAATGTTACTTAGTTCTTTCTGAAACTGTTTCATAGGTGTGTAGGAATTGAAAAGGAGTGAAGCATGGGTGATGAGTAGTTGAGACAAAAATATAATAAATGCTTTAGTAATGTAGTTCTACAGATGAATGCTGAAGATTAGGTAATAAGATCGCGTAACTAATGAATGAAAAGAACGGAGTAGGAAAGAATAAATGACTTATCTGGACTTGAAGAAGAAATCGATTGGTTGGACGCATTCTGTTATTTCAAGTTGTACTCGAGGGAAGTATTGGATAAAATACGCAGGGGAAGATAGAGAGACGAAGACTGTAAGTAGATTCAGAAGGATGTAGGTTGCCGATCTTATTCTTAGATGAAGAAGGATGCAACGGATAGAGTAAGTGACCAACTATTTGATAAAACTGCTTATTTTACAAGAATACTAGCATTAATGATGGCCTGACACAACCACGTTTCTATGAATATTGTGGTAAGATACTTTAATTCCCTTACTGTCTTTAGCTTTCGGTTCCCAACTGGGAATGGCTGGAGGTGTCCTTTTGCCCCTGTTTCCACTCGGCCCAACGTGAATTTTTTTTAACTAATAACAAGGTCAAACTATCTGCAGACTCTGAAAATGCCTATTAGTTGCAATTCCTACTAGGAACTAGACAGGAGGACAATATTATCTGTAAAGGCAAAAATGCCTTTTCTCTCCACCTCAATGCCATGGAAGTTTTTGCTAGTCTTGTACGACAGAGAGCTTGAAAGCAATCGGGAACATCATCACACTGGCGGATCCCTGTAACGATGTTGAAACTCTCCGTGAGTTGCAACCAACATGGTAAAGCATGTCCATATGCTTCTGAATGTTTGTTAAGCTTATGGGACTTAACTGGGGGTTATCAGTCCCTGAACGTACAAACTACTTGTAAACTAACGTTTACTAAAGACAAAACAAACATCCATGCCCGAAAGAGGATTCAAACCCCCGACGGGAAACGGCCTCGCGCGTCGGAGCATAGCGCCTCAATTTCTCTCGGTCACTTCGCCACGGCTGTCCACATGATTGTTGTGGCATTCATTTGCATTTTCACTTCCGTCGGAAAGTGTTAATAGACTCGCTGTAATACAGGAGACATGTCATAAATAACAGGATCACTTTCACCTCTTGTACCAAAATAGATTGGTCAGTTCATAAGTCCCTTTGTAAGTGTGGGGTTTTTCTAAGGCTATACCTCACGATGAGTTTGTTATTTAGTTGGAAGTACAGAATTTTCAATTTTGTGTCTTTTCGGAGAAAAGCTGATACATTCCCATTGCATACCAGTTATCTGTCATCCGTTACTATTTCGTCTGGACATTTAATGTTCCCGGCATAACCAGAATTACTGAATTTTGCTTTTGACATATTTGCAATGTACAAGTCGAAGAAAAATGGAATAAAGACTTATCCTTGTGGAACACATTTTTTACCTATTTTTCAAATTGATATCGCGTCCTGTGAGTACTTGGAACAGTTGACAATTTATCACATTTAGGATCAAGTGGGCAATCTATTTGAAGGAACGATAGAGCGAAAGGCAACCTTCCGGTTACAGACTATAGTAGAATCTGTCACCCTTCTAACAATCCTGCGCCTCTGGAGCGCCGGATAGGCTGAAAGGCTTGATAATAAAACTATATTGTAAAATATTTGGGAGAACAGGTAATGTGTCTATCGGCTGCTCTACCCGCTGTTTGGCTCTCACTTGACAACTGATATTAATTTGAGTTATTGGTTTTAGACATTTAATGATCCACATTCACAGTATGACTGCAGAGAACACTGAATGATTAGTAAGTAAATTTCGCTATAGATAATGTAAATGCCACAGCGGTTTATAGTAATTTGTAAGCGGATATTTTTTACACCGTGTGCACATATAATTATCAGGAATAGGCCAAACCAAGTTATTAAGTCATTTCCGAAGTGGCAGTAGAGTTCTTGATATAAATGAATTACATTGTTACCTTGAAGTTTTAATATTTTTGTGTAAATTCTGACGTATTGACTTCGTACTGTTTCTTTGTTCTGCTCATAGAATAGTTAATTTACAGTACGCGCCAGGATCGAGAGAGAGGTACTCTGTGATTAGCGTTGTACATTGTACAGTTGGTCTGTTCTCGGAATCCCTCTGAATACAGACAGAGCGCTAAAGGGCATTAATTACTGATTTGGAGTACTAACAAGTTTAACCCTGCTTCAGAGGGTCAAAGCGAGGCTCGTGACCCACGTTTAGACTGGATTTTAGTAGCATAGAAACGCACAAAATTCCAGCTATTTCGCCAATGAATGTGCCCCTTGTTAATCATCGGAGCAGTAGGTCGCGATAACTTCGCCGTTGAGCGCCCCGTTAACCATCACACCCATCCACGCACCAACCTACCCACGCATCAACCCACCCAGCCACACACACACACACACACACACACACACACACACACACACACACACTAGTAAGTCGCAAAGAGGAATGATACGGTTACTGGTGGATAGAAAATTTCATTATTAGAATAAAATATAAAATCGTTCTCTACTTCTCTTAGAGACTTAAACTCGTACAATTTGAAATACAGAATTTTCTCTGCTATAACATGTCGTCTCAATGATAAAACGTAACCGTGCTGTAAGTTTGACGATGTTTGGATGGCTACATATGTCGGGAAATATGAACTGTTATTACCGGGCCGCATGTCTTCGGCGTCTTTCATACGTACCGTGGTGCCTTTTGTCGAAGTAAATAAATGAGCACATTCAGGAATACCAATTATTATTTTCTACTACTGCTGTAAATCAGTGCTGCAGATAATCTTCAAATATAGATTATAATAAGAAATTGGCAACAAAATAACAAAACATTTACAGAAGTATAAAGTAAGAAACTCTTTGTTCGAGGCTAATACAAATATTATAAACCAACATACACTTCGAGTCACAACGAGAAGTTTGTCATCTGTAAGAAAACAAGGACTTGGATGAAATGACTGCAGCCACGTTCGTATTCTAATGTAGACCAGCAGATGTGCAACATAGTTTGAAACTGCTGCTCTGCAATAAAAAAACGTTTGTATAGTCTATGGGACTTAACTACGGGGTCATCAGTCCCTAAACCTACAAACTACTTACGAACTAGCTAATACTAAAGACGGCACAAATATCCATGCCCGAGGGGGGATTCGAACCCCCGACCGTACTGGCCGTGCAGACCGTGACTGGAGCGCCTCAGTCCCCTCGGCCACCGCGGCCGGCGCTCCGCCAACTGCAACATCCGTAGATAGCACGCGCTGGTATGTGCGACTTTTGAACTGGTCCCCTGACGTCAGCGGCACCCACTCAACGTGATGAGAGATATGTTCTTGTTCCCCCAACACCAACAATGAAGCATCATTTCGTACCGAACGTTGTCCGAAATATGACAGTGACCACACGGGCGAAACGGAATTACCATTTCTATGTGTGCCAAATGACTATTTGTGGAATGTACCAGAAATTTGGTATGTGTATCTGTCTTCATGTATCACCCGTATTTGTGGGTCCATACCGGTACTTGTAAATTAGGACCGTCCACAATGTGCCCATCTTCAGACGGGCTACGTGTGTGGGGCAAGTTGAAGCCTTCGGAAGTTCCCGGTACATAATTTTATTTTGTACTAACTGAAAACCCGTCTTCTCCTTCTATATCTCTCTGCCCATATCCTCCTCCCCTCTCCTTATCTTCCCTCGTTCTGTTCATCTCCTCCTACCACTTTCCCCATCACTGTCTATCTCCTCCTCATTTCCGTCTAGCTCCACCTCCAGCTCCGAATTCGACGGCCTCCTTCATCTTTGAAAAATTATATAACTAACTTTCACTGTGATAAGTGAAGTGGTGTCTTTGTTCAGTGCTAGGTACCCCACGGCCATGCATCGTGTTAAATCTTAGATGGACGGTCATGTTACTCTTGTTTTGAAGGTTAAAATTTCGTCAAGATCGGAATAAAACCGCAGAATTTGTAGCAATTCTCAAGTAAAGTATACTCTGTCACGCATCATACACCATTTTACGTAGACAGTGGGATTCCTCTTTTTTGTAGATCATGTGTGCCTCGTTTCATCGTAATCCGATGAAAGGGCAGCAGCGCATTAAATGCGCATAGACATGACGCGGCAGACTCCTAGGCGTCTCAGTTTATGACAAATCTCATAAACTATAAGTCGCACAATAAAATTCTTTTGTAGCTAAAATCATCTGCCTAAATAGATACTGTTTGCAGAATATTTTGTGTTTTCGTTTAGTAACAAAGAGAAGTAATAATTTAATACTTCATTCATAATGCTGCAGTTCTTCACGCTTCTCTGTGTTCATGACATCATAAGAGAAGCAACTAATCAAAACGTATATTTTCCACTTCCGTAAAAAATGAGGTTGATATGGTTTTAGGAGGTATTTTATGTGCTCTACACGCTCCTTGATTCAGAGTTAATCTAATTTATATTTTAACACTGAAATAGTGTGTTGAAAATGGCTAAAACCAATCGTATATTGTCCACAACACTGAATGAATCAAAACATATAATGTCCACCATTTCCGTTTCATTTTGCTCCCCTTTCCTCTAATTTGGCAATACTGTCGAGTTTTACAGGTGTCAGGACATACAATACTTCAAAGCATTAAACGGCATTGTCGCCTTCTGTTACTGTTTGATACTACTTGAACCAAATCGTTATTGTTAGCAGAGCACAGCGGCAGTATAGTGTTGTGGTTTGTGTGTATTGCTCCCAATGGATTTAGAAAAAGAATGTGTGATTTTTGGGAAGGATGGAATAGATCATGGGACAAGAAAAAGAATGAAGAAGAAACCAAAATGAGAAATGGAAATTGGCAGTCATAGGAAAGAAGAAAAAAACTTAATTTTTTCGTATCTGCTTTGGAAGTTCCAAGCAGCACCTTCACTCCTGAACATACTGATTGTAATATCTTACATGAAAAACCTGTAATGAAGAAACTGTAGTAAATTTACTGTACCCTGTAATATTCTGCCTGTAACAGATTGTTGTGTTATCCAGTTTTTCTCAGTAATGTAAAGATTTGTAGCATTCCTTGAAGTAAACATTAATGTCATGTTATTATAAATGATACTGCTCATGTGAAGTGCGAATGTCTAATATAATATAACATTTTGAAATATAAAAGTTAATGGGGAGTAATAAAAGTATGTTACTGCAAATACATCAAAACGTGTAATGTCCTTTATGACGGATCAAAACGTACATTGTCCGAAATATAAATGGATTTTCTAATCTAACAAAAAGAAAAAAAAAAAAAAAAAAGATCTCTGGCAAGGTATATTCTAGTTCAGTACCTCAAAATTGTATCTAACTGTGAAAACAGCTTAAACTTTTATTGATCAGTTCAACAGATATCTGTTATTTGCTTCTCCTGAAACATTTGAATCAACGGTTATTATATGTATTGATTAGTCGCTCCTATTGTGTCCTGTCTGTATGTCGTACAATAATACAGTGTGTCCGCAAAGTCTCTCCGCAGCAGCGAGCTACGCGCGTATGGTCTTGCGGGGCGCGTGAGTGTGGCAGCACATTCATGTCGTTGTATAAAGGCCGTATTACACGATACACCTGACGCGTACACCTACACAGCAGCGCCACAAGTGTGATTATCTAGAACTACGTACTGCCTCACGTAAACCTATTACACGATGCACGGCGGATATTCCTACGCGCGAATCCGTGCCTGCGCAGTAGACAGCAATGACGCGCATGAAACGAGGTGTTACATGCACCTCCACATACAAAACAATATTTATTTGCCCATATTTAAATTAATTATGCTTATATTTGTATATTCTTTCTTGTAATTTCGTGTTATTTTCAATGTATCACTAAATTCTTAAAGACGCAATATTGAAAAACTTAAGTCAAAGATTAACTCTGAACAAAGAGCAATTTAGAATAATACATAGATTAAACTATTGTTTCTTTTAAAAAGAAAGGAGTAGTGACGCCATTTCCTTCTTTTGTTTTATGCTCTCCTCAAGTAAACTTCTCTTCCATATTACGCTTGTATACGCCCTGATGAATTGTGAAAATGTCTGTACGATATATCTCGATGAGAAAGTTATAATTGAAATGATGTAGTGAATTTAAGACATGATCTCGACTGTATGGAGTTAATGAGATTTCACAAAGGTAACTGAACTTAGAATGTGATGTATATGTAGACTTGCTTCATTTCTTTGCATAATAATTGTTTCGTGAGTTTACCGAAATTTGTCCGAGTACTTATTTGTAGTGAGGTTGGAACCTTATTTTTTCCTTTCACATTTTTCATTTAACTGTGATGCAATTTATTTTTTCAGGAGAAAATAATAATGAATTACACTGATTTACGAATCGAATTCTTGGAGATGTGTACAATAGGACCCATTTTTATCACGTTCTTTTACTAAATAATTATTCTAACTGCGACCCTGCGATTACAGACGACTTACCATTTTCGATTAGTAACTAATCAACTAGCCGGAAACTTAGTTACTAAACCAGCAATAGTGATAATGTCTCCAACAGTTCAATGGTTCACTTTGCTTATCAGTATTAGCCAGGTTAGAAAAGGATTTTAACTACATTTTTGGTGCGTAGCTCATTAATTTCTGTAAACGTACAGCACAGTAGATTAATTTCAATAGATAGATGGTTTTACTACGTAACCAGTATTGAAATATTTTTCCCAACAACTCTTACCTTTATTCTATTTAGTGCTCACATTTACTTGCAAAAATGTAACTGACTTAAAAATTTAAATTAAAATAATAAAATTCAGGGAGGAATGTTTCAAGAGCTCATCTAATCGTTCATTCATACCACACAAGAACCCGAGGGAAGCTGTGATATCCTGGAACGTCATTCATTTAAATTATTTCTGTGAGCTTATAGTTCCTATTCAATATGAAGTTGTCATTTTTTATTAAGTATTTCTTTTTATCTTATGTAGTTATCACAGAAATGAGTAACTCTTTCTTTGAATTACATACTCACCACTTTCGTTTTATATTAAAGTTCAAAGCTTGTATAGCTAAGGACCAAATTACTTAAGTTATCGGTCCCTAGACTTACACACTACTTAAATTAACTTATGCTAATGACAACACGCACACAAATGGCTGAATGAGGACTCTTAACTTTGGCTGGAGCGGCTGCACAATTCGTGACATGGAGCCTCAAATCGCGGGACAGCTTTATATTACGACGCTAGGTTGGAAATGTATATTTCTGTCTAAATTTACATGTATAGAGCATTTCAAACATAGGACACATTTCTATGGAGCTATGACAGTAAATCTTCACATTACGGCACAACAACAACGAAAACCAGACTGTAGTCGGAAAGAAGAAAGGTAGAGGAATATACTCAAAGCTAATAAAAGAAGTGAGTTCCGGAAACCCGCAACAAATTTGGAACTTTGCGAGGAAGGACGTGACCTGTTTTGAAGAGCAGCTGTTTGTAAAGTTGTACGCATATTATTGAGGAGTAAATGATTCCTGACATAACTTATGATAAAGGGATCGTGTGGATTATACAAACAACTTTCCTCCCTGTACGCCCGAATAATGGCTCAACAGCTCAATTTCATTTCTGTAAGTATGAAGCAACCAATGTAAAAACGCCTTTTCATAAACACCTAGTATAAAGATCTGCTGTAAAACACATGTTTTTGTTTAACTACTGCATTTATGAACATCAACTAACTGAAAAAACGGCACAAACCGCAACACGGAAGTCACAAATCAGTCCTAACCACGAATGTCAAACACAAATAACAAGCAGAAAGCTTCTTGCAATATCCGCTTCTGCGCATGCGCTGGTCTCTATTCCGACGCGCGTTTAAGGTGTCTGCTAATAATCTTGGTTCCGCGTTAGTTGCACGTGTTTCGTCGCTAGATGGCTGTCGCCGTAGACCCATACCTTTCGCGGCGGATCGTCGTGTAATACCGCCACCGTACTGCCACTGCAGATCTACGGAACACGTGCAGCTGCACTTTGTTTTTGCAGCCAACATTACACGTCCCGCAACAAGAGACACGCGGAGGTGGCCACTGCGGTGATACTTTGCGGATACACTTTATGATTGTATCTATATCCTTCGGCAAAGGGCAAGCAACATCTTGACAAAGTTTCATCACAATCCGATGAACTGTACGGCAGCAATTAAATATGAGCAGTCATATAAACAAACACACCCTTTTACATGTTATTAGATTGTGGTGCGACATCTTTCGGTTGGCAAGACACTTTTCAGTTCGGTAGAATCGTGGCGTCAGCGCTGTGTATATATCGATTTTTGTCAGTGGTCCGAAGAGAGTTAATAGGTCCAGTGGAAGTTTGCAAAAAAAGAATTAGTCTAGCGAACTGTTGGTACAGCCCATTAAAAATAAAACAGACAGAAGGACTGGAGTTCTTAATATCTATTGTGCTATCGCATAGTCGCTAGGTACTGAAAATTTGGCATGAAATCAAATGTTTGCAAGTGTATTGTAAATGTTTGTAATTAAAGTGGTCATCACTACCTAGACTCACAAACTACTTTAACTATAGCGGGCAAGCGCTCTACCGACTGAGCTATTCCGACACGACCCACGATGCCGCCTCACAACTTTACTTCCGCCAGTAACTCACCTCCTACTTTCCAAACTTCACAGAAGCTCTCCTGCGAAACAGGCAAGACTAGCACTTCTGGAAGAAAGGATATGGTGGACACATGGCTTAGCCACAGCCTAAGGGATGTTTCCAGAATCAAACTTCCACTCTGTAGCGGAGTATGCGCTGATATGAAACTTCCTGGCTGATGAAAATTGTGTGCCGGAACCGGGACTCGAACCTGGGACCTTTGCGGCAGAGAGCTTCGAGTGCTCCGTGGGAGTGTTACAGACTATTGATTTTCACAATATATAGAAATGACCTCGTAGATAACAATGGAAGTTGAGTGAGTCTTTTTCGTGGATGATGCTGTGGCTTATGTAGAAGTCACAACTTTGGAGAAGGGTAGCGAATTGCAGGAGGAACTCCAGAGTATTGAAGCATGGTGCTGGCAATGCAAATTGAGCCTCAATTTAAATATTTACATTGTTGCATATGGATCATTGTTGCATACAGTTCCATTTCACAAGTTGTAACCCACTATTGCCTCTTTTTTTTATTTTTCAATGTTATATTTCAAATAATGTATTTATACAGAAGATGACGTCTTGTTAATTTAGCACTGTAATGGCAAGTCACTTGCCGAAATCTAGATCTGCAAAATAAATCATTTTCTTAAAAATATCGACTGATTGCTGCAAAAACATCCATTTGGATGTGTACAGTACTATATTTACATAAAAGAAGTCATATATTGTATAAAAACGGAATAGCGGTACACTGGAAGAAGTTACTTCCATTAAGTAACTGGTAGTAGACACAAAGAGAAATTTTAAATTGAACGGCCATTCGTGGGTTAGGCAGATGCCACACTGAGAATCATTGAAAGAATCAGCAGAAGTATAATCCGTCAATAAAGAAAGTATGTTACAAAACTATCGTTTGGCCAGCGCTCGAGTGTTATTCATCTGTGTGGGATTTGTACCAGACAGGATTAATTGTAAACATAGGCAAAATCTGACGGAAAGCAGCGTGCTTCCTTACGGGCTCAATTTATAGGCGCTAATGCGTCACTCTAATGATTACGAAACTCCATTTAGGAAACTTCATTTGTAAAGAGGGAGTAATCTCTGACCTCCTTACATTCAATTTTTATGTGCACTAGCAGAACTGCATCGTCTTCTGATTAGTTTCATACCCCAGACAGGGTATTTGTGTTTGTAATTAGGGACAGTAATTACTGTACCTGGGAAAGTCATTGGATCTAAGAACGTTGCATTTATTATTAGGCTGATGACGGAGAGACATTCATTCTTTGTGGCGCAGTGACGGAGCCACCTCGTGTTTCTTTTCGAGGAAGAGAGCAGGTAGCTCGGGGAAAAAACCACAGTAGGTGACGCCCATGACCCTCGCAGTGGAGTGGCCCCAGCTAGGAAGCTTTTAAGCTGTGACAAAAGGGTGTGGGTGGCGACAGAGACAGCACAGGTGACTCAGTCCCCCACCCACCTCTTCCGGTGAGTAAACACAGCCAGGCGACACTCAGAAGCCAACATATTGCACCAGCTTTCAGAACGCACCTAACTGGTTTGTAAAACTTGCTCACGTTGGAGCACGTTTTGGAGAGGTTCCCACCGTTTGTTACGGCGTTTCTGATTCGCTGTCTAGAGCAGGTGCGCGAGCCCACGGACGGGGGCGGGGCAGGCCAAAACATGTATGCAACTCACTCTGCTACGAGAACGACTCTACCGTTGCGAAGGCTGCCGCTGGCGCGCGCAAGCGCTTCTGTGATTATTTGGCTAGCCGCTGTGGTTTGCCTTCTGGCATAAACAGCGGTGTGTGGTGGCAAGTGTTGAATTGCAGGCTCTACACGTAATGCAGAACTTTCACAGAGTGAGCAGTGGACATTTTGACATCCGTAATATTCAGTTAACGTCTGAATACGAGAGCAACAGGCACGACTGTGAGATGGTTGCTGAATCAGTGTACTCTTTAATATTAATTTTTGATTAGGGACGTCAGTGGATCTTCATCAAGATTAATAGGAAGTTTTGGCTGATTCAGTTCAGCTTCAGATTTAAATAGATAAGTTTTGATAGGAATTTCAGACTCGTGGACGCAGTCGCCGAAGTAGTGTACGGTAAATCGTGCGCTAATGCGAAACTACTTTCTACTTCTGCAAAGTCGCTTCCGTGAAACGGCACTGACACCAGTACTACATTGTATTCAATTTACCGCGCCAACCTCACATCCTCTATTAGTTCATTTATTAAGTTCAACTTTAGGCGCGGAATCAGTCAACCTCTCCTATGCATTATTCTTCTAATAATTCTAATTATGCTCCCCTACCCGACATCAGAGATAGACTTAGGATGGCTCACATCCGGCATTCCAGAAGAATGTTGCACTTTCTCACCGGTCAAAGGCGCTACCCGTCATATCTATGCCGGTTCAGGAAGCAGCGTGGCCGCAGATCTCAGAAGTATTCTGCCCATTACCAACACTTATGACTTAATCAGACATTCAGACACCTTTCACACGCTGAACACACTTTCAAATGAAATCGCCAATAAAGTATTACCCGAACAATGACGAACTTCATCCGCATGTTGACAGCCCCATCTACCCTGCCGCCGAAGGGTGAGTGGTCGTCAGAAATGGCAGTACGCGTCATCCCCTTGATTCGGGGGCTAGTTGTGGCAACACCCGAATTTGACATTTAGACGTTAAGTTAGTTGTAGAAAATTAGTTACTTAGGTACAAAATGGGGATAACCTTTGTGAGGGACTGCAGTGACATTCTTGGCTTGCCCAGTGCCAGGAGCGCGCTCGCCGGACTTAGCTCGGCGAGTTGGCCGAAACTGCAGGTTTATATCCATGTCAGCACAAGTTTAACGCTGTAGCATGTAGTAGATTAGGTTTAAGAGGTTAACCATAGTACATTAAGATTTCAAGTAGTTGGGAAGTGAATTCCTCGTAAATAATAAGTCACTAACATCACAGTAAATAATTAAGACCCATTTAGTCATAGGTTATTCGTTATGTTGTATCAAATTATAATAAAGAATTTATAAAAAAAGAAATATAAAATAAATAAAGAAAACCATTAAATCAAGAGTTAATAAGATGAAATCAACATACTACCTCACTAAGGACGTATATAATAAAGAGTCGATATCAATCAGTGCTAAACTGGCTCACTACAGTAATTCACCCAGAAGCACTCTACGCAGCAGAATGTTTGACTCTGAACACAAAGGCAATGATGGAATCACTGCAAATTACCGAAAGGAAAATATTAATCAAAATCCTGGAGCCAGTTAAAGAGCAAACACAATATAGAATGCGTCAAAATAGTGAAATCTATACACAGAATGAAGAAATCAATGATGTAATCAGGAAAAGAAGGATATCTTTCTACAAAGGATGGATCGCAACAGACTGCCAAAAAGACGGTTCTGTTACTTCAGTAAATTAAAAATGGACAATACATGGTGTAAAGAAGTTGGGACATGGACGATCTCCATATTAGCCAACAAGATATCGAGAAACGACTACCCCTCAGAAAGAAATTAAAGGATACCAAATGTTTCCAGGAAAAACCGAAGAAGAAGACTGGAGACAAGTGGACCGAAGAAACAAGGGAGAAACATCGGAAAATGGAGAGAGAAATATGGAATAAAAGAAAGGAGGAACAGTTGAAATAATTTTAGTCCATAGTGGCACAAACTATAAAGAAGAAAACGAAATACATAAATATATGATTTTTTTGTGTGATTTTGAGTATCAAAGCGATACTCTTAACGGTCGAACCTTATCCTCTCTCTTCATTATTATCGCTTTTTATTATTAAATTCATTCTAACATTTTTGTTTTTGTGGATTTTAATTTGGAAGGTAATAAAGTAAATTCTACCTTTCAGTATGAAAACAATGTATCTTATAGAGGCACTGCTCTGTCCACATTCCTGTACCCTACCCAGTAAGGCCCCTTAGCAGTTATTATTTATTTTTCTACTTACAGGAGTAGTCGTTCGGTTCATTTTAGGTACAGTTAACGTTGTCTTACCCGTCTTGAATTAAAACGTGCTCTACTTCCTGATGTATAAGGCTGCATGTGACGTTAGACTTGTTCCACCGTTTTTAGGGTGCAAAACATTGCAGATCAACACCTGCACATAATAAAAGGTGGGGAATGAATCGTCTGTACATACTTTTAAGAGAGGCCGTAAGACAATCAACGTTAGATAGTGACAGACACTGCAAGTGAACTTTCTGTATCATAGTACAACCTCCTGTCAAAGTTTCGAGAGATTTCGTTTAATGAAGAGTCAACCAATATATTTCTCCTCCTACGTATATCTTGATAAGAGACCACAAGTATTAAACGAAAGAGATTGGGGCTCCTACAGATGCATACAGCAATCATTTTTCCTGCAAATCAAACGTGACTGAAACAGTAAGAAGTGACAATGGTAAGCAAAGTACCCTCCACCACACTCCGTCTTGTAGCTTGCGGAATGTAGATGTCTGAAAGGCTAACGTACCAGACTGCTGTGTTTATCGGACCTTGACGTAGAAACTAACGAACTTGTACTACAAGGAACACATAAACACACACACACGTATGTCTAAGAAAGTACACGAACCTCCGATTGATTGCACACTGCGTCAATAAGAGACTGAAACACGCTGCTCTGAGGCGAATGCACCTAAAAAGAAAATTGCCTTATAGGAAGAATATTATCTGACACAAAACACAGTCCTGTTCCCGAAGTTCACTGGAATTAAAGGGTTAGGTTGGTCGAATTCAGTTTCGTCTTTCAAAAATTTCAATGATAGCCTTCTAAACGTTTGTAGGAAACTGAATATCTTACAAAACGGAAGCTTCCCTGTGCATTTAAATATGTAACTGATTGCTCTACACAGTAATTCATGTTTCAAAACCACGTTCTCTTAAGTCAAAATGGTCTAGGACGTTTACGATGGCTTCCTGGTGTGGAATTTCCACCTGTCCATAATGAAGTTGCAAAATTTCTACAATACTTCGTTGAACTCAGGCATGTGAGACCGTTAACAATTATGGACAAAGTAAGTCACGAGAGATAATCGGTGAGCTTTACTGATTTTTTGCTTATGCTGACTATTTATATCAAATATAATTTACATTATATCTTCAATGTGCCAAAAATATTTACACACATCAAGAAGGTGTTGCATCCCCTTGGTTGCAAAGACTCCCGTACACTGACGTTGAATGCGTATAATGCAACAACAGCACATCTCCTTTGATTGTCTATATGTGTCTCTCAACATTCACAGCTGTGTGGTACTAGCCAAGTGACCTGGAGAGCCGCATTACGGATCATGCGGCCTCCTGTGACAGAGGTTTGAGTCATCACCTGGACATGGGTGTATGTGTGTTGTCCTTAGCTTAGTTTAACTTAGTTTATGTAGTTTATGGGGAGCACTGAGCACATGATTAGTGAACGCCCCAGGATCCAATACCCTCTAATCCGAAAAATCGTTTAGGAGTACCCTATGAGTTAGCAAACAATATTTCCATCTAATAAATTAACACTATTTCTTTTGGACCAAATGTCAATGTATGCTGTTCGTTGTTGATGCTACTGTGTATGGTATGGTGACGTGTTGAGTGATTACAGTAGTATGTTGTATGTCTTATACAAAATTTCTGGGATCTGGTTATAAATAGTACATTTCTAAGGTATTGGACGAATGATATGCGGTGGAAAATCTAAATTAAGGTATAGTAGTAGTGACCCTCAGAACTGAGTTCCAGGGTACAATCAAACACAACAGACGAAAGGAAATAAAACACAAACATGACTATAGCAGATGCTGAAAGAGCCACTGTCCATTACTTGTCACCTTTGGGCCTGGGTTAGCAAGCTGATGCAGGCAAATTGAAGTGGGACAGCTACCACATCACATATGTTCTGATGCAGTTATCAGAGACGGTTTGTTGTCATCCTTTTTAGACGCCAGGCTTCTCCAAACAGTTCAAACAAACACTGGAAGATTAGGTGACCTGGTTCGCCAGTTGTGGCACCAACCATGGGCAACACTGTCTGATCAGCAGTATGGGCAGTTCCTCCATCCTATAGGAAGTTCCTGCAATTCTTTTCCTCTTCTGTTAATATCATCACAAATGGTTTCAAAATTATCTGTACTCGTTTGGGGCACTTTTATTTGCCCAGCCTGTGTTTTGATAAGCAAAAGTACATACTATACAGGTGGAAATAATACGCTGAAAATGATAATGAAGATATTGTAATATATCGGACAGGGATACTTTGTTCAGAGACTTTGCCAATGGAAGCGTTCGCGCAAGCCAAGCCAGCATGTAGCCGGCTGAGAGCCATAAGGAGGCAACCAAACTTTCACCTTCTCCACCAGCCACCGCGTCGCATTCTTCGGCTACAGGAGGCAGCATGGCTAATTGTCATGGCTTTCTCATAAGAATGTACACGGCGTAACCAGCCTGACTTTGAGGAACCTGCAGATAAATGGCGCAGGAAATGGACACCCTTAAGATGAAATGGACACAATGGCGTGTGTGCAGAGAAAGCCCTTGTCTCTCAATACCAGAGGAGTCGTTTCCAAAACAGCGACGGTATCGTAGATAAGTGGACCCTGCAGGTGCGAAGAAGACAACCAAACCCCTTCAGTGCACATGTGAGTGGCGTGAGTGGGAGAGAGTCTGGCTTGTAGTATATATAAACTGGTTCCACCAAAACAAAGTTTCTGGCCAGGGGGAAAGACCCTGATAAATGGCATACCAGACAGGCCTACAACAGAAAGCGGCCGCAAAGAACAGTTTTTTCGAGCCAATAAGGAATGCAGAAGATAAAATCAACACACTTGAAACGTGGAAGGACGCCAGTTGGCATGTCTCATCTCAGAAAATATCTATCGGGGGCTGAGAGGTCGTGAAAACGCCTATCAGCTACTGCATGACATCGTGAAACCAACCACCCAATCAAAGAGCCAAAGAGACGAAAAATTCGAGGAGAAACTGTAGCCAGAAGGGGAATCAATTTGGTGAGAAACCGCCGATGAAAACAGTTGTTCCGTCGCCGAAGAAGCGAGAAGATATGCAGGGAGCTCCCGCCTTGGCAGACGCAGCATTTTGGTTGTGCCGCCTGCGTTCGTGCCAGAGGGTTCAACAGGCTTGGCAACGCTTCCGCGCCCTCCGCCACCACCAACGCGCACGCACAACGCAACATGCCGATCTAACGTCTGACGCCCATGTCAAGTTAATGTTGGTAAGATAGGAAATTACCTCCCACTTCCCCATTCCTATTTGAGTCGTGTCCACTTCCAGTCTGCTTAGTCTTCGTCGCCATGTGCTTTGTCCTCCCTGGTCTATTCTTCAGGAAAGGATCTGCTCATGACGTGTGGCATCTGTGGACAGCTAAAACAGCTATACAGATTAGCAATACGAGTTTTATTTAGAAATGTTTACACCAAATACTCAACCTTTAAACGTTTATCTGTCCTCGTGGTGGCGTCTTCTTCCTCAATGCTGGCTATGCTCACTCATAGTTACTGCCTATTTTGGAGCCGAGTTCAGATGGGTCTTCCAGACGCCTAGATATAGCTGCTTGTAGAGGGCGCGCTTCTCGATTTTCTGTGATTTGTCAAAGGCATTTGATTGTGTGAACCATAACATCCTTTTAAGTAAATTAGAATTCTATGGGGTCACGGGAAATGCTGCAAAATGGTTCAAGTCGTACCTCACTAACAGGAAACAAAGGGTGTCAGTGCAAGTGACTAGTGAATTAGGCCAACAGTCATCATCGGGTTGGGAAGAAATTACATGTGGTGTCCCACAAGGATCCATCTTAGGGCCATTGCTTTTTCTTGTGTACATTAATGATCTCTCATCAGTTACACTACCAGAAGCAGAGTTCGTTTTGTTTGCAGATGATACAAGTATTGCAATAAAGAGTAAGTCAAGTATATTGATAGAAAAGTCTGCTAATGATATTTTCATGAACATTAATAAATGGTTTAAAGCCAACTCATTGTCATTAAACTTTGAAAAGACGCACTACATGCAGTTCAGAACATGTAAGAGATTTCCTGACAGCATATGCATTAAATATGAAGAAGAGCAGATAGAAGAGGTTGACAGAATTAAATTCCTGGGATTACAGCTTGATAATAAATTTAGTTGGGAGGAGCACACCACAGAACTGCAGAAACGACTCAACAAATCTGTATTTTCAATACGAGTGTTATCAGACATAGGAGACATAAAAATAACAAAGCTTGCATACTTTGCTTACTTTCATTCCTTAATGTCATATGGTATAATATTTTGGGGTAACTCTTCAAGTCAGTCAAAAGTCTTCAGAGTCCAAAAACGTGTAATACGTATTATTTGTGGAGTAAATTCACGGACGTCTTGTAGAAGCCTCTTCAAAGAACTTGGTATATTAACTACTGCCTCTCAGTATATTTATTCCTTAATGAAATTTGTCATAAATAATATATCCCTTTTCTCAACAAACAGCTCAGTTCATACATACAATACTAGAAATAAAAATGATCTACACAAGGATTTAAAAGCACTTACTTTAGTTCAAAAAGGGGTCCACTACTCAGGAACACACATTTTCAATAATTTACCATCAAGTATAAAAAATTTAGCTACAAATAAAGATCAGTTTAAGAGGAACCTAAAAGAATTTTTAGTGGCCAACTCCTTCTACTCCATTAGTGAATTTCTAAATTGTACCAAATGATGCATGCACTCATACTATATTAGTATTATTATATTATCAGCAAAAAAAAAAAAAAAAAAAAAAACCTTAAAAAATTATGTATCTGTATTTATATTATTTGTATTATTTGTTATTCAACTTGTAAATTTTGTTTCTTGACATGTTCCACATCCACGAGGATCCCCTCAATATGGATCTACGGAACAAATAAATAATCTAATCTAATCTAATCTCCCTCCAGAAGGCGCGGTGCCAACATGTGATTGGTTGCCGGACTTCCGCTGCCTGCCGGCCGCGGTGGCCGAGGTGACTGAGGCGCTCCAGTCACGGTCAGCATGGCCACTACGGTCGGGGGTTCGAATCCCCCCTCGGGCATGGATATTTGTGCCGTCCTAGTTCGTAAGTAGTTCATAAGTCGTTTGTAAGTTTAGGGACTGATGACCCCGTAGTTAAGTCCTATAAGCTTAACAAACATTTGAAACATTCCGCTGCCTTCTTCACGATCGTTCTCCTGCGTCTGGCATATGCCGCAGGCTTTACGCCACAACAGAGTCAAATCGGTCCTGAGAGGAATCATTATTTTTCATATATTGTAATAATTAAAACTAAATTTCGTATGGCAATTCTCTGTCCAGTCTGTTCTGTTCTCAAATCAATTCCAGAAATCAAATTTCTCTACCAAAACAGTTACATAATTTCTCATTATATTTTTATTTTATTTTACTGAGGAGTGGGGTTTTCTGGAAGAGATTTGATTTACCACAATATGGATCTGGAAATATGAACATCTATCGGGAAGAAGACAGTTGGATCATGCAGTCAGATGAAACTTGGAAAAGCTACTGGCGTTGACGATATTTTAAATTGGATAGGTCGTATAGAAAATATCGTGAGCAAGAGGAACCAAACGCTACGTTTCATTAGCATAACATTCGAATATGCAACAGATCTGCTAAAGAAACGTCCTATATAGCACTTCTCCGTCCTATTTTGGAGAACTGCTGCGCATTGTGGGATCACCACAGATACAGAGAAAGAACAAAGCTGCGACGCTTGGTTTGTTTTATCACGATACAGGGAAGAGAGTGTCACGGAAATGATGCACTAATTGAGGTGAAAATCATTACATAATGCGTTTTTCATTGCAGTGATATCTATCTGCGAAATTTATTTCACAAAGTATCTCCTCCGAATGCCCAACCATCTCCTCTGAAAGTGAAAATACTTTTTAGCACTCACTTATCAGGAGACATTATGATCATAAAATACGAGAATTCAGATCGAAAAAAAGGAAGATTTAGATGTTCCTTTCTTCCGCGCGCTATTATAGAAAGGAAAGCTAGAGAAATACTATTAAAGTTCTGGATGGCCCTCAAATACGATTAGCAAAATGAATATGTAGATGTATTTGCAATTCTAAGCGACTACTGGAGGCAAATTTCATTAATACCTGTTCCAACTCGCACAACATATGAACAAACCCCGGATTATTTCAACTGATTTAAAAATGAGGTGTTACATATCAAATACCAAATAAAACGTGAGAAAACAGATATGAAAATGCTAGGACACGCCAAGACTGTGACGCTATCACTCGGAGGAGAATCTAACGCAGTACAGAAAAAATTAGGAGGCTGATAGGCAAAAACAATGACTTCTCGGCTACGTTGAAAAATCTTATAAGATGGCAGAAAGATGTCAGTTCTAATTATGAGTGCCAATAGTATGAAGTATAATTACAGTAGTACAGCATGTGTATGGAGAAGCGTTGATCCTGATAAAATGTAAAAGAATCTGCAATCAAGTAGAATGTACGATAAGGCTGTTCAATCGAGTTGAGAAGTAAATAGAGAATATTTGGGAATTAGAAAATATTTGGGAGGAAGAATACTTGAGTGGAAGAAAATAGGAATGTGGAAATTTACTGAAGGTATCGCTCTGTTCAGCTAGCATATCTTGAATTTCAGATTTCTATACAATGAAACCTGCAGACACAGTGGAAAACAAAGTGGAATGCACTGAAATTAGTCACTAACCTATGTTACGAAGCACAGTATACAATTTTCTCGTGAACTTTCCTGTATTAAGTTAACGTAAAAATAAACATATATAATTAATGATTTGTTAATTATTTGAATGTTTCTAATTCGTATATGCGTCCGGCACGACAACCGAAAGTGAAAGTTTACTTCAGTACCACAGAATTTTAGTATTTATCTTTAAAGGTAAGTGAATGTTTTACTCACTGCTAACAGTGATGTCTCTCTTTCGACGTGAAAAATAATGGATGAAGTGAACAACTGACAGTCCGCACAACCGGCATTCAGTTGTTTCACCATAATTGTAGCCAAACTAATAGTCCTATATTGCCGTCTAAAAAACCTTTTCTTTTTTTCACTTTTGGCCTCGTTTTCAAGATTCTGGCGCAATTTGTGTACCAGAAAGCAAGCGCTACACAAAACGTGAACCACCACCACCACAACCACAACTAGACGGCAATAAACACGCCTTCTAAAACAGAAAACAAATTAACTGTAACCAACGGTCCACGTCATCAAAGAACAATGTGACGAAATACTCTTTCGTATCAAGCCGTTGTCTGAGTTTATCTGTCGATAAGTCTTCTAACGATCTAGCTTCTTGGCAGATGGTACTGACAAAATTAGCTGACAATGACCCGCAAGATTTTCATCTACTAATACGGTGTGCAAAATCATACTTGACATATACTCAGGCCCCATCATTTTGAAAGGCACTGTTTTACCACTCGAGGGAAAAGTTTTACACCAAATAAACCTGCTTGAAGAGTAAGGTTGAAAGGTTGTAATAAATTAAATTACATTAAATGTGTTAAATAAATTTAATTTAATGTAATTTAAAAAATTGTATGTGTGCGAACGAAGACAATGAAGTTCGGAGTGGTCTTGCGTGACCGAGCATTGTGTGGGATGTAATAAATGTAATATATAAATGAATCGTTTGGTGTGAGTATATAAATAGTTACGAGGGTAGAAGTAAACCTGCGTGCTTCACTTGCCTGAAATAGTGTTGATTGACTGTTATTATAATTTGGGAAACTCACAGAGCTCGAATTATAATTCTCTCACAAACACATTAGTGTGTTGCAATCAAGTGAGGTAATTAACTGTGGTTTAAGGAAAAAAAGTTAGAAAGTGGGAAGTGCAATGTGTAATTACGAGTCAATGTAATTAATTACCTTTTTAACACAAAATCTAGCAGCAAAGTACATGAGAAAAGCTCGTGTTTGTAATTGATTAAATAGATACGCGAATAATGTGCCTTCTTAAACACGGCTGCCGACATAAATACATTAATTTCGACTCTCCGTTGGCAGCAGGAAACTAACTATTTTACAACTAAATAACTGTCACTTTGAGCTAGCAAAATATAAAAGTAACCTCTGCCATTAATTTCTATTTTGTAATTAAGCACTACAGAGAAGATGAAATTCAATATTACGAACAATGACCACAGACAACAACATAGAACTACCCACTTACAAAAACAAAACATTTACGAAATGAAACATCGGAAAAGATAACTAATTTCGTCAGAGGTTCCAGTATTCCCTCCGGAATGGCTGCGTGTGTTGTTCTTATAATAAGTTAGTTTAAGTTGTTTGGAAGTCTGCGGACCGATAAACTTAGCAGTTTGGTGCCTTAGACTTACAAACATTCAACATTTTGAAAGACAACTAAAGAAAAACCTTTTTAATAAACGCACTTAAACATCAACTTCTCTGTTGAATATCGCCTTCGCTCTCTCTCTCTCTCTCTCTCTCTCTCTCTCTCTCTCTCTCTCTCTCTCTGTTTAATAAAGAAAAAAAAGGCAATTTCGAATGAATCAAACACAAGATCAACTATAATGAATAATTTTCTTTATCCGATACGTTTAAAATATCTTAGTGCCATCCAAAGATTTTTTTAAATTTTATACTTATACGAATCGTCTTTTAAATTACCTGACTAACACAGAATGATAATAGCCATTCAACAAAGTGAACCGCAATATTAATGGAAAAATCAAGACCTACCATTAGTTTATGTTTATTCAGCGAAAGCTGGCACAAGCCGGAGATAAGTTCATTTGAAATCTTTGCAAACCAATAAATGATGTTCAGCAAGGACAGATTAAATGAAACAGGTGGTGGTATATTTATTGATTTATTGCTGTCACAAGCAAAAATGTTCAAATGTTTATAAATATATCAGATCAGACTGCGTAGTCATCAGTCCGTAGCTTACAAACTACTTAAACTAAGGTAAACTAACATACCCATGCACAACGGAGAACTCGAACCCCCAACGGCGAGAAACCGTGCGCTCCGCCACAAGGCGCCTTAGACCGCTCGGATACTCCACCGCGGCCTGTCATGAGCGATTTATCTTGTAGCAAAATTGAGGTGTATAATTCCTGATAGTTAGTTTGGGTAGAGAATGTACCTAACAACCGGGAAAATTAATAATTGGTTATTTTTATTTAACCCCTGACTAAGACGATTCGATTGCAGAAATGTTCAAAGAAAGCTTGGATGTAATTTCGAAAACTTATCCAAAGCAGACAATTTTAATAGGTGGTGACTTCAACTTACCTTCGGCAATATTACGTGTTCAAAAATGAAGGCAAGCATAAAACGTCTTGCGAAATTGTACTGAACGCGTTCTCTGAAAATTACTTCGAAGAATTAGTTCATAAACCCACTACAATAGTAAATGGTTGAGAAAACATTTTTGACTTCTTAGCAACAAATAATCCGAAGTTAATAAAGACCCAGGCGTAAATAAACACAGAGTTGTCGAAGAAAGACTGAATAGCGGATTTCCCAAATCTATCACAATTAAATAAAAATATATGTATTAAAAAAAGATAAAAATTCGATTACCGCCTTCCTAATTGACAATCACGAGTCTTTCTAAACTTACAATGTGAATATTGATCATACGTGGCTTATATTCAAAGAAATAAAATCAACAGCTATTGACACATTTATACCAAACAAATTAACAAAACATTGCGCTGACCCACCGTGGGACACAAAATAAGTTACATTGCTCTTGCAAAAGCAAAGAATAAAGCATGCCAATTTTAAACAGACACAAAATCTCCAAGACTCCCAATCTTTTCCAAAAACTAGAAATTTAGTTCGAACATCAATGCGAGAAGCTTATAATAGTTTCCACAACGAAACCCTGTGACGGAATTTGGTAGAAAATCCTAAGAAATTATAGTAGTATGTAAAGTATACAAGCGGAAAAACACACAGTTAATACTTCACTACGTTATAGGAATGGTGATGCTACTGACGACAGTTGTGCTAAAACAGAATTTCTAAACACAGCTTTCAGAAATTCTTTCACCAAAGACGACGAAGCAAATACTCTAGAACTGGAATCAAGAACAGCTGCCAACATGCATAATTTAGAAGTAGATATCCCTGGAGTATCAAATCAATTTCAATCACCTAACAAATGTATGTCCTCCGGTCGCGATTGCATACCAATTAGGTTAGTTTAAGAATATTATGATGCAGTAGACCCATTCCTGCCTGTTATATACAACCGCTCGCTCAACGAAATACCAGTATCCAAAGACTGAAAAGCTTCACAGGTCACTCCAATATTTAAGAAATGCAATACGAGTGATCCTTAGGCCTATATCATTAACGTCGATTTCCAGCAGGATTTCAGAACAAATACTTTCCTCAAACATTATGTTTGTTAAGCTTATGGGACTTAACTACTGGGTCATCAGTCCCTAAACTTACAAACTACTTATGAACTAGCTTATACTAAGGAAGGCACAAATATCCATGCCCGAGGGGGGATTCGAACCCCCGACCGTAGTAGCCGTGCAGACCGTGACCGGAGCGCCTCAGTCCCCGTGGCCACCGCGGTCGGCCAAACATTATGAACTACCTCGAAGAGGTCCATGTATTGATCCATAGACAACACGGATTAAGAGAGTATCGTTGTTGTGAAACACATGATGTAATGAATGCTATCGTCAAGAAATCTCAAATAGATTCCATATTTGTAGACTTCTGGAAGGCCTTTGACACTGTACCTCACAAGCCTGATGAAATTGCGTGTTTATGGAATATCGCCACTGTTGTGCGACTGGATTCGTGATTTCCTGTCAGAAAGGACACAGTCCGCTGTAATTGACGGACAGTTATATAGTAGAACAAAAACAGTATCCGACATTCCTCAGGGAAGTGTAATAGAGCCGCTACTGTTCCTTATTTTTATAAACTATTTAAGGAGACAATGTGCCCAGATTGTGAAAAATGCTGTCGTTTATCGGTTAGAAAAGTCACCCGAAGATCAAAAGCAACTGCAAAATTCATTAGATACCTGAATGGTGAAAAAAAGGGCTGTTGACTCTGAATAATTAAAAGTGTCAAGTCATCCCCATGAGCACTAAAAGAAATCCGAAGAACTTAATTTACACCGAAAATTAGTCATATCAACTGGCCGCAAATTCAATCAAATACCTAGGAATAATAATTACGAACAACTTAAAATGGGAAAAAAAAACACACGGAAAATATTGTAGGGAAGGCGAAGCAAAGGCTACGTTTCATACACAGGACACGTAGAATACCCAACAATTCTACTACAGAAACAGGCTACATAACAGTTGTGCGTCGAATTTTGGGGTATTGCTGCCCATTGTGGAATCCCCACCAAGTGGGACTGACGGACAATTTAGTGAACAAAGAAGAGCATCTCGTTTTGTATTATCGCGAAGTAGAGCAAAGGATGTCACGGAAATTAAGCACGAGTTGCGGTAGAAACCTTAAAAGAAAGACGTTATTCGTTGCAGCAAGTCTTTTATGAGAAATTTCTTTCGCCAACTTCATTACTCTCCGAATACGGACATATTTTGTTAGCACCCAACTACATAGAGGGACATGATCATGCCAATAAGATAAGGGAAACCAGATCGAAAACTGAAAGATTTGGGTGTTACAATTTTTCCGCGCTCTACTAAAGAATGGAACTGTAGAGAAATACCACAAAAGTGGTTCGATGAACCCTCCGCATTGCACCTCAATATGAGTTGCAGAGTATTTATGTAGATGCAGATCCAGATTTACATCTTCCAACATTGATGATTAAGCATCTTCCTTCACGTCAAATCATTCCTCCCTCTTCTTCCCTTGCTTGAAAATTTAAGGTTCAATATCCTCTCTTTACAACCGTACTCCCAGCGAGTCGTACTTCAACACACCAGCCAACAATCTCCAAAAATATAACTGCTCCGTTGTTACCAACATAACTTTTTAATAATCACGGCAAAAATAAATAAACAAATAAATAAAAATAAAGAAACAATGTTCAAAAAATGTTTGTTAAGCTAAAGGGACTTAACTACGTGGTCATCAGTCCCTAAACTTACAAACTACTTATGAACTACCTTAGACTAAGGACGGCACAAATATCCATGCCCGAGGGGGGATTCGAACCCCCGACCGTAGAGGCCGTGCAGACCGTGACTGGAGCGCCTCAGTCCCCTCGGTCACCGCGGCCGGCAATGAAACAATGAGTAAAAACCTTACAAGGTATACTATGCTGTCAAAAGCATCATATTAGGTGCACTGTGCTACCACATCCTGTCAGGTACTCCATATCAGCGATCACAGTAGTCATTAGACATTATGGGAGAGCAGAATGGGGCGGCCCGCGAAACTCACGGACTTCGAACGTGGTCAGGTGATTGGATGTCACTTGTATCAGACGTCGGTACGCGAGATTCCCACACTCCTACACATTCCTTGGGCCACTGTTTCTGCTCTGATAATGAAGTGGAAACGTAAAGGGACACGTACAGCACGAAAGCGTAGCGGCCGACCTCTTCTACTGACTGATAGTGATCGCCGACATTCGAAGAAGGTCGTACAGTGTAATAGGCAGACATCTATCCAGACCTTTGCACAGAAATATGTCTGTATCAGGAATCACTCCAAGTGCTATAACAGCCGGAAAGTGAGAAAATTTGGATTTCACAGCCGAGCGGCTGGCCACAAGCCACACACTAAAGCAGGTCAATGGCAAAAGACGCCTCGCTTGGTGTAAGGAGTGTAAACATTGGACAATTGAAGAGTAGGAAAACGTTGTGTGAAATGACGAATCACGGTACACAATGTGGCAATCCTAAAGCAGAGTTTGTGTATGGCGAAGACCCGGTGAACGTCATCTTTCAGCTCGTGTATTGCCAACAGTAAAATTCGGAGTTGGTAGCATATTGGTGTGGTCGTGTTTTTCATGGAGGGGGCTTGCACCTCTTCTTGTTGTGCGTCGCACTATCACAGGACAGGTCTACTTTGATGTTTTAAGTACCTTCTTGCGTCACATTGTTGAACAGCAATTCTGCGATGGCGATTGCATCTTTTACATGATCGATCACCTGTTCCTAATGCACGGCTTGTGGCGGGGTGGTTACACAATAATAACATTCCTGTAATGGACTGGTGTGCAATGATTCCTGACTTGAATCCTACAGAACACCTTTGGGATGTTTTGGAAAGCAGATTTGGTGTCAGGCCTCACACACCTGTATCGACACCACTCCTCAGTGCAGCACTCCGTGAAGAATGAACTGCCATTTCATAAGAAACTTTCCAGCACACCATTGAACTTATGCCTCCGAGAGTGGAAGCTGTCATCAACGCCATCACGACTTTAATTCCAGCATTACTGATGAAACGCGCCACGAAGTGGTAAGTCGTTTTCAGCAAGGTGTCCGGATTGTCATTTTACCGCAGCCCGTTTGCTCTTTAACTGTCGATTACATGTACACTATGTAATCAACAGTTACATAGCTAACGGGATCCGGTAAAATGACGTGCTTGCAATGTAATGCTCAAGGAGATTCATGAACCACGTCAAGCAGATCAGGCGAAGTGGAACAGAAGGGACGGCACACATGTGTAGGAACTAAAACATGCCTTCAGGCCGAACCTATTGATTTTTACGTAGCAAATCAAATGAAACGCTTCCTTGAGGAAGGGATGCTGTGTGTCTTGGAGATATCCTAACGCATAGCGTCACATGGGTCGGCCATCTTCTGTGTCTTAAAGGGGCAGGAAGGAACTTAGGAGACGACCCAGGCAAGAACATCTCAATCACAGCATGAAGGATACCAGCTGCACCACCCAAGACACCTATCAAGAGGGAGGTCGCAAAGGTAAAAGCATGGCTAGCTGCTGTTGACTAACGTGTTGGTTGTAGCAGAGAGAAAAAGAATGCCACTCTACAGACATAACAGGTTTTACGGTTAGTTCCCAGGAAACGAGCTTGCAACCCATTATCGCCCCAGTGGAGTACTCTGTGATTACCGAACACTTCGAACAGCGCACACGGATTTCCCATTGGGAGGCACTCCGGTGCAGGGAAACGGCGAGGGAAAGTTGGCAGGCGGTCGTAACTTCTCCGCCCACGTTGTTAGCTTTAGCGGTTGTCAACTCCGTCGGTCGATGGGAAAGTCCCGCCAACATCGGAGCCGTCTCGCTCTAAATACGTGTCTGTTTGGCTTAGCCCCGGCTCTCTCTCTTCCTCTCTCTCTCTCTCTCTATCTCTCTGTCTCTCTCCCCGGATAAGTTGTACTTACACTTCATACTAGGGTAAAATCCATTACGACCTACTAACCTCCACAATTTTGAAAACACCATGCTACGTATTACAACGGAGCAGGATATAAGAGGTGTATGTTACTGATTCAAATACGGAACAAAATGCACAAATAACGATTAGTAATGACACAGTATTGTACACTGTGACGATACTGCGGACCCCCTCATCTCAATTTTATCGTACGATACCGTCTGCCTGGTCCTCTCATCTCAATGTCATCCTACAATACCGTCTGCGTCGGATCCGGAATCGTGTGGTTCAATAGTGTTACATGTTGCGTGTGAAGTGATACTGTGATCAAAACAAGTGATAGATTTCATTAATTAAGAGATCTGTATAAGACGTTTCCAGATAATTCTATAAACAATACTTTTGTCATTGTACATTATTTCAATAAATAGACAGACGAAGGGTACAAACTTTTGTAAAACATAAAGACATTAAAATAAATAGCATTGTATATATGTTAGGCTCATAAACAAGTGTGTAGGCCAGCTAATTGAGTAATTAATGATGTACTCGAGATTTGAATATTGTATTTCTTTGTATATATTGACTCACTTGAGATTTTGATCCTATTAATAGAATTTCCAAGATAATTGATAGCTCAATATATGTTAGGAACATGTATGATGGACTCATTAACTAATTAATTGACATTTTACATTTTGCTTTGTTGTCAACAGAAAGATCAGAAATTTCGTCTTAAAAATACATGCGCCATATAAAATTATTGTATGTATAGATTTCATTTTATATTGTGATTATTTTTGTGTACTTGAAATGTTTTCTTTGTGTGCTTGGTAAACAATGCGTAATGTAATGCCATTATTGTGAAAGTTATATATATATTTGCCTCACCGCCTTGCGTGGGGGAGTTCGAGTTTTAGTCGTTTGTCGAGTGCTCTGGAAGCTATGTCAGTCTTTTGTTTTATAATGGAAGTTCTGTCAGCGAAGTTCTGTCAGCGAAGTTATTCACGCTTATGTTTCTTTGTAATGGAATTATTACGTGAACCACAGCGAAAGTGAACTGGTGAGGACTGGAAACATTTTGCACAGGTCGGACGAATCTAGTTTCCAATTTTATCGAGCAGACAGATTTGTGTGGTTGGAGGCCTCATAAACTTATGAACCCAGATGTCAGAAGGCAACTGTTAAGCTGGTGGATGCTCTGTAATGGAGTGATATGGTAGCTCTGATAAGTCTAGGTACGAATCTGACACGTGAAACGAACGAATCCTGGATCACCTGCATCCATTAATATCAATTGTGGATTCCTACAGAGTTCGGCAATTCCAGTAGGACAATGCGACAATCCACGCGTCCTGAATTGCTACAGAGTCGCTACAAGAATACTCTTCTGAGTTTAAACACGTACGCTGGCCACCAAACTTCCCAGACATGATCATTATTGAGTATACGCAGATGCAAAAAAAATTAAAAAATGTGTTCAAATGTTTGTATAGTCTATGGGACTTAACTACGGGGTCATCAGTCCCCAAACTTACAAACTACTTATGAACTACTTACGAACTAGATCGGCACAAATATCCATGCCCGAGGGGGGATTCGAACCCCCGACCGTAGTGGCCGTGAAGACCGTGACTGGAGCGCCTTAGTCTCCTCGGCCACCGCGGCCGGCATACCCAGATGCATTGCCTATTCAGATGTTCTGCAGGACCCTTTCTGTCAATTGCCTCCATGCTGGATCGTGTTCCGGTTCTTCTACGTGCTCGAGCGGTCCATACACATTAGACAGGTGTAACAGCTTCTTTGGCTCTGCAGTCCATAAATATTATTTCACACCAGGTAACAAGAAATGAATTTACGCTTTGCGAAACAACGTTTAAGAAATCATCGAAGTAGCTAGAGTCTTATGAACACAAGCTGTCCGAAGTACGAAATAAGCGAAAATGTACAAGAGACAAAACACGAACAATGTCGTAACTACACAATCGATTGGTTATGGTACCAATGACAGAGCTGGTGAAGCATTCTTACTAAATGTAGCATTCCTGAATGCCTTCAACGAAAACGACGATGTCAGTATTACTTACGTCTAATTAAGAACAGCTGTCAGCATTGGTAAGCAGATATTCTATGAGTACTGAAGCTAAATAAAAATGTCTTCCAGCCCAGATTTCATACCACTAGGTTTCCTAAGATAGGTCTAAACCTGAAGGTCATACCTACGAAAGTTCTTGACAGAATGGTTTGAAATATTGATACAACATGCTACTGGAATACGCGCAGGTTTTTACATACCTGAGTGAACTATTTGGATCTCACAGCCCTGGCAGGTTGTTTCCAGACGATTCTGTTATTTACCCTCCTTTCCAGTCAACTGCAGATCGACCTACATAAGACGTCGGTGTGGTGCGATTAGGAATTAATCATAAATAATGAGAAATGTGAAGTCCACATCAATACTTGAATGAATCCGTTACAATTTGTTTACAATTAAAGCAATCAATTCTGAAGGGTGTAAATTTAGTTAGATACTAGGAATTAACATTATGACAGAATTGATGAGAAACCGTACAGTTGCAGTTCCTTCACTACTCCTGTCGTCCCTCTTTCGGAGTATTCCTTCGCAATGTGGGATCCTTACCAGGTGATAGTGATGGGTGTGACGTAACTGACTAGTACTGGACTTATCCTAGAGGATGCTGGATTCCTCTTCTTCGCTGCGGCTCGTTTCTGTCAAGATTCGGACGAAGTGCACATTACTTAACCCTTTGAGGCATAGTGGCTTCATTTGCGTCCACTTAAGCTTTTATTGTTTTCCAGCCAACAGACACAGTGGTTTCAACTGACGCCACCTTCTGCCCATCCTCCTGTTTCTGCCATGTTTGAGATTTTTTGTAACTACGTCCAGAGTCTGTTTTCTTGTTATAAGAAAGTTTCTAATGCCTGTGTTTGCATCAGTTATAGTGGCTGCTGTTCAATTTACTACAGTAAATATTTCTGGAGCATATATATGGTACGTTCATAGGTATTTATTTTTTCATGAAAATGTTGTAAATATACCTTGAAGTACACAACAATATACATATAGTTAGCACAATATCCGCATTTCCATGGTGGCTTCATATGGGGCCACTGTGCTTGTGTGCCATTAGTAGGAGAGCTAAAGCAATGTGAGCTGGCTAGTTGTGGTACTGTCAGATGTGATTGTAAAGACTTGCCACAATTGAAGCATGATGAAGAACTTACAAGGGAATGGTCAGACTTGTCATGCCGAAACATGTATTGATTTTTTTAGCACTGTTAGTTAACATAACAGGAAGTCAGTATACAGAATGTTAGCTGCTGACATGACCTGGAAATGCCTTCGTGTCAGTACTGTTCAAAATAGGTGTCGCTTTGTGTGTTCTGAACGTGAATTGTATAGATGGATAAAGGAAGTCGCTGGACAGTGTAAGAGTCGACTGGAAATTGCGATGGAGATAAATGCGCGACTTTTTAGCACTTTACCGATGCCAGACAACAGTCATTTTGTCAGCAACAAAACTTCGCGTGATTGGGCGTTAGAGATTGCCAACGCGATAGGCGCTAAAGAATTTATAGCTTCTCATAGTTGGATTAATCACTTCAAAAATAAAATTGTGGGACGAAAAATAACAAAATTTGTATCGCGAAACAGGTTGGAAAATGAAGTGTCTCAAATGGAAATGAAAGAAGCTATTCCTTCAGTAAAAAACCGTCTTGATTGCAAATTGTTTTATTCTGTAATTAATGACGCGATCGCCCTTCAGCAGGGCATCTTCAGATTATCGGCGTGATAGAATTTACAAAAAATTACAAGGCGGAATTACCAAACGGGTATAATGGTACATGTGCTTATTTTGTGTTAGCATAAATGGTAAAAGCTTACAATGCGCTCTACGTGGTGTGACACGTAAGTTGTTTTGCGGTGTATCAATGTTTCTGGGATTTTTGGATTACCTTGTAGCCCTACAAATGATCGGGTAACGACGAATTACAGTTGGAACATACTCGGTAAAGATGTGAGAAACATAAAACCGATTTTTAAGATTACCTTAATAGAAGCGGTGGTCTCTGGTGATACAAGATAAGCCCATGTTTACAATTGCGCTCACGGGCGGTGGGCAGGCGTGGTGTGCTGCTGCGCCAACTTGTACAGACTAAGGGAATGTGGGTAGGTATTGTCATAGGAAACCGGTGTATAAGACGGGACGGATGAAATCTAGCTATCTGAGTACTAATTTAACGAAAGGGATATTATTAAGCAGGACAGAAGTCAATAGTTTATGTTGGTACTTATAAATTAAAGAAATTACAGTATTTTATTTGAATAGAGACATCATAATATCTAGGAATGTTGGATCTTTGCATGCCAACTGATCGTTTAGGAGGTGTGGGTTTTCAAAAGTAAGCGAGCTTTGTTATCTCAAACTCTTCCAGTAAATTTAACTTACGCCCCTTCTGCACAATATGTAAAATTTGCATGTTTTCAATGGTAGGATGGTGATGATCACATGCCTTTTTTTTTGCGTTTAATCATTTTGCTTTGTTTTACATGCGGCACGGTAAATAGAAATTTATTATGTAAAAATGACGACGTGGACTGTTTCCAATCTGCATGTATCTGCATGTATCGTCTCTGCATTCAATTCACGGAACAGACTATAATACCGAAGACAAAATGCAGCAGGTTGAAAAAGGTACCAAATACGCATATGTAAAAAGTGGACTTAATAATATCAAATGTTTGTATAGCAGCTTATGGGACTTAACTACGGGGTCATCAGTCCTTAAACTTACAAACTACTTATGAACTAGCTTATACTAAAGACGGCACAAAAATTCATGCCCGTGGGGGGATTCGAACCCCCGACCGCAGCGGCCGTGCCTGGCACGCCGGACACAGCTCGACCACCGCCTTCGGCTTTATTATATCATTATAAACATCGTGTGGCCGTAAGTGAGATCGTTCGTGTATCTTCCATTCACTCTAAGAAGGTAAATTGAGTGAGAAACAAATTCTGAAATCTAAAAAGTTAAAAATTAACTACCTTCGAAATACGTAATTCGTTCAAATAAAATATTGACGTAAATGTTATATTTTTGTCCGTTTTGACCAAATATATTCCAACACACTATAGTATGTTTTGTGTGCTACAGGTATTTGTTGAGCGAGTCAACAGACAACGGAATTATATTAGAGGTTATTGTTAATCTTTAATGGAGGAGATCTACTCAGATAAAATTATTGTTGTAAATTGTCTGTTTTTGATACCCTTGTAGGTACCCGATCCTTAGAACAGACGTAAGTCCTCGTATAAATAGTAGGCTGACGGCTCTCAAGCATCAAACTGAATTATACTTGACTCATAGTGTCAACGTATTATAGTGATGCTTTCGACAAAATAATTTTACCTTCTTCCATTGCAGCTTCCGAGTCACCCTGTTATTTTGGCATCCCACATGGGACGCTTACTCCACAGCGATCGAAACCCGAATGGGAGATGTATACGACGATAGCATTACGTATTGTGCATGGCGGAGGATACTTTACCTACGGACTTCGACAAAATCAAAAATTTTATTTCGATTTTGGTGAAGTATTACACAATTTGTCTTCAAATCAAGAGAAAGGACCCCGTCTACATAAAACTGAGTACGGTGAATGGCGGAGAGTGCTTTACAATACATTCGAACTCCAATCTTTTATTTTATTCCTATCTTGACGAAATTTTTCATTCTTGATGTTCAGAACAAGAACAACATCACTGTTCCACGTCGTAAGATGCCTGGCGGAGGGCACGATAAAAAGACGTCGACACCAATATTGAGTTTTATTCTGATATTGATTGCATTGGTGGATAACTATAGCATCAGACCTATGAAATGTTTACTTGTTGTAGTCTCCTTGTTACTGGTATCAAGAACATACACCATTTTTAGCATGCAATGCAGGTGACGATCCACTTTGGTGATGGAAGTTTTAATAATGTGCATTTTAATATTTTGACAATGATCAGTTTCTCATTTCACATTTTCACGAGTAACTCGTTATTTTGCGTGAATCCCAAAAGCTTTTGTACATACTTGTTAACTTTTATCTTATTTGTATACAAACAAGGACTTTACATATTTTAACCATCTTTGCAACGTTTTGCAGTGAACATAGGAGAACATAGTAACCTTTCTGAGGAGGAAAGCTCATTGAAACCGGTAAAAACCAGCAAATAAAATAAATTAGCAATCTTAGCTGAAAAAAATGTATATAAATTTTCGATCGCTCTCCATATGCGTAATATGCCAGTTAACTGTATTAGTTGTACGTTATGGCTAGGTTACTAGTAATTTTCTGTGTTATTCTGCAGAGGTGGTGATAATTGTCTGGGATGTGGCCATTTGATTTGGAGACAATATATTAATAATATAAAAAGCAGTCTTCATACACTGGTGTAGTTATTTCATTACCATCGATGTGAAGTTTTACTACTTGTTAAGGCAAAACCTGTTTACCCTCATGCCGTAAATTATATTGTTTTTACAGATTTAATCTATTCTTATTACATTTATTGAGTGTGACTTAGTTTCATCGAAACTACGAGGGAGTGTTCAAATAAAAAGTTACGAAATAACATTGTGGGAATAACTGAAGTCATTTTTCAAAAGTAATTACCACAGGCATGAGCATAATTATCCCACTGTTTAACTAGCCGAATGATTCCTTGTTCCCAGAAGTCCTGGGGTTGTGAAAAGAAACAGTCCTCAAAAGTGTCCTTCAGTTGATCGTCTGAGTTGAAGCGCTTCCCTTTGAGATGTTTTTTCAGCGGACCAAAGAGGTGGAAGTAACCGGGCGACGTGTCAGAGCTGTAGGGCGGATGCATACGGTGCCTTCATTTGAACGTGGCCAGTACACAATGTTTGACCCTGGAGACGTGTGGACGCTCGTTATGATGGAGCAGAATCGTTTCCTTTTTGAGCAATTGGCCGTTTGCAATTGGTGGACACGCGTAAGCTACGGAGTGTCGCACAGTATTCGTCACTGTTAATGATTTTTCCGTGCTCGAGGCACTGGATGAGTATCGGACCTCGGACGTCGAAAACGTCAGTGAGCATCAGTCTGCCGAGGGCACAGTCTTCCATTTTTATATATACATTATACACGTGGCGTCTGTTGCGAGAGAACAGACGTCACTTCTGATCCTGCAGTTGTTATTATTTAATATTCATAGAATATATGACATCAACAACTGCAGAATCAGAAGTGACGTCTGTTCTCTCGCAACAGACGCCACATGTATATATATATATATATATATATATATATATATAATATGCCGGTGAGGGGCAATGATCCTATCGTTAGTGGGGAGGGGTAGCAAAGTTTGAAGCCCTTACTCTTACGGGAATTAGTTTAACTACGAGTTTGAATACTGGGGGCAGGGCGAAGCTGGGAATTTGTATCTGACGAGAAGCGTGCTTAGGTAGTCCTTGCAGGTGCGGTGATCACTGTGTCCCCAGTGGTGTAGGGGTCAGCGCAACTGCCTAGAAGCAGGAGACCCGGGTTCGAATCCCGGCTAGGTACACATTTTCAGCTTTGCTCAATCGTACTTGATGTCATATATTCTATGAATATTACTTGAATTTTTAGATGGAGATTACGATGCATGTTTCACGTCCCTAGATATCAAAGCGTCATCTTCAAATTTCAACCGGTTTGGGTGTTAAGATATTTCGTACCTTTTCTATTTGAACTACTCTGTTAGAAATGTAGCTTTATGCAATTTCCTATTGAGCATGCCTGACTATTTTAGTTAAATAATTAAAAAAAGGAGTAGATTATTTATAATGACACTGTACATTCTTATCTGAAAACTTTCTGTAACCACTCTGTACATTTTATCCGAAAGCTGCCTATTACCGGTTTGTATATTTTATCTGGAAACTGCCACTGCAGCCCATCCATAGCTCAGGAGTGTTTCCGCAGTGACATTTGAAATCCCGCAACGATTAGGAGTTTGGCGGGTTGAAAGTCCTTTTAGTGGCAGGCGTTAGGGAGTTCCTGGGCGAAAACTAGAATTTTTTACTCGCTTAGAAACGTCAGTTGCGGATTACACATCCTGGTGACTCCATTTAAACGTACATCTACATCAACATACCGCAAGCCAGCTTTCGGTGGGTGCCGGAGAGTGCTTTGTGCAGCAGTGTCACTTTGCCCCGTTCCAGGCATGTATGGTTCGTGGGAGGACAAGAATATATTCCTATGCTTTCGTGTAGGCTTTAATCTAGTTTCATACTCACGGTCTTACCGTGAGGTGCACGTAGGACAAAGCAGTATGTTAGTTGCCCCATCTAGAAACGTTCACTCTCGGAACTAGCCGGTCGCGGTGGCCGAACGGTCTGGGCGCGCCAGTCACAGTCTGCACGGCCACTACGTTCGGGGGTTCGAATACCCCCTCGGGCATGGATATTTGTGCCGTCCTTAGTAGTAGATAGTTCATAAGTAGTTTGTAGTTAAGTCCCATAAGCTACACAAACATTTTTTGTTCGTAAACCTGTTGGACCAATCTGCTATGGTCATGACTCCCTAGACTTAAAAAATACTTAAACTAAATAACACTAAGCACAATACACCATTTCCATGGGGAGGACTGGAACCTCTACCGAAAACGACTGCCCAGTCCGTAGGAAGTTGTTTTACACCACTCGCTACTCCCACGGGAATCCGCGTTGACTTAATAAACCTTAAACCTATAGCTCTCCTATAGATCTTCCCTATCAAACCTATCTCATTTATTCTGCGGAACAATATTTTGCAAAATAACATTCTGGGGAAACTGGGTTCGGGAAACAGGCAGAGTAGACTGACGTACTGGGACGGTGTTGGCGTGACGCTAGGCGGAGATCCCATCGAGCGAGACGCGAGCACGTTAGGCAGGGCTGGTGGCACGAGCCATCACAGGTGCGTTGACCTCCCGGTAACATGCGAGCCGCAGCGTCACACCATTTGCAGAACGACGACGCCAGAGATCCGGAGTTTGGCGTCCACTGGAGGCGTCATATAGTCCGTACCGTCCACTGTCGATGGGCTTCCTGGTTGGCTGCCCACAAGCGGCAAGAAGGAGCCATGCGGTCCATGGCAGGTTTCCGCCACACCTAACATAGGGCGCGCCATCTACGCTGGCTACCACACCACCACCCTTGGCTGGACCGGTGTCGTTGAATAACTATCTTTCCTGATGAATCAAGAGGTCTCTGCTCCTTAGCAGGTGGTCTGGAACCTCCAGCTGTCGTAACCTGGGCTGCTTGATAACGATGGCACTGACGACGATCGCCTATGTCCGCCTTATGTAGCGTTCTATCCCAGGTGACTGACCAAGCTGTGGTCAGCGTCTCCACTTAGGACACTGCCTCAGCTGCTTCTGTGACATAGCAACTGTTCTCTTTTTTCAGTACACCGGTTGTGTTTCCACTAAGACCGTCAAAACTGTCTTTCCAATTACAGAGTATTGTGTGCTACTTTCCTTGTTGACAGACTACATTCTCTGACGATTCTCCCAATTCAACTCATTCTACCGTCTCTCTTCCTCACGATCAATTTTATGTGATCACAGACCTTTTATGGAAGTAACTGCTCCTAGTTACTGTTCTGCAATTGCGTAATCACGTAGTAAATGCTCTTTCTTTTTGCCAGCTTGCAGTATGTTGCATTTATTTATATTGAGGGTCAGAAAACAGCATGACCGCAGATTTTTCAGCCATTAGAAACATTTCACCCCTCCAGAGACCTACGGTAAATTGATGTTAGACGGGGTGAAAATTTCTCCGCATGATCTATGTAAACGCGATTGCCGGATACAGTAGCATACACTGTGATCTCCGTGGTCATTTATTTTTACGTCCGCCATTTTATAATTCCCGCTAAGATTTAAAGGAGGACGAAAATTACATACTGTCATATAGACGTCACACAAAGGGAAATATCATAGCTTAAAGCACGGCTTTCAGATGGAGCGGTGTTGATAGCACAGACCTGCTATTCGTTATTGCAGAATAAATTGATCAATATGAGAAAAATACTTTTCAAATTATAAACGTTCATGATATGTGCAGGAATTATTGAACTGCTATATTTGTAGTCGAAATATGATTGGCAGGACGAAGGATATTTGTGCTCCGGCTTGGTACAAGCTATCTTACGATGTATCGGTCTGTATACCTGCAAAATTTCAATGTTTCCTTTGAACATGATGTCAAAGGTGTGGTGTCGCACAAGTACAAAGTGCGCGCCACCTACTTTCGCCGCGCGCCGCCATGCACGCACGGCGCGGCGATCTCACGACGACAGCCACGAGCGCCCTCTGCTGGAACGCCGCTCGTGGCCACCACTGAAGAACACCTTGCACTTCGGACTGAGATAGCAACGAGTTAGGACCTTCGTAATCCGATAGGCACGAGTGAAGACTTTGCTATTGTACAGGCACTAGGCAGGCCTCTAACAACTACGTATCAACATTCTGCAGTACTATGTAAAAGTTAAGTATTGTTACATTCTGTGCAATATATATATATCTTTCTAATTTACTCGAGTGTTTATAGTTTCTGGCTGCTCCCCTCCACCGACACCTACGACGAGGCTGGGACACAAAAGCGGCGACGAAGTTGGGACACAAAAGTGGCGACGAGGAGTGATAGACGAACCTTGGACCAGCCCGCTTGTAGCAGCCAGACAGCAGCAGTCGGAGCACGCAGAAATTGCTCCCGCCCACCCACCCTTATTATAAGATTTTTGGGGGAACATATTTTGTTACGTGTTTTGTGGACTTTTTTGTTGCAGAGCGAGTCCTCTTTCATATTGCATTTGTGTTTTGTACTAATTTTCTTGTATACGCGGCGCCTAATCGGTCAGCATGGCCACTACCCCGAACCCAAACTTAATGGAAATTATTCAGTTACAGACGGCGCAAATTACCCAGCTTCTCCAGGCCGTGTCGCAGTTGACGACACAGGCTGCTCACCAACAACAACAGTCGTCACATCAGCAGCCCACACCTGCCGCCGCACCGCTTCCGACGTTCCGCCAGTACAACGAACGTGAGGAAGAATGGAGCGACTATTTCGCACAGTTTCAAGAACTCGTCGCGGCTCATCAACTTACAGGTCAGACTGTTAAGCATCTTTTATTGTCTGTGGTGGGCCCCAAAACTTTCGTGTTACTGCAAAAACTATTCCCTCACGCATCTCCTCGTGATGTAGACTTTGAACAAATTGTAGATGCACTGAATGCTCATTATGAGAGAAAAGTTCTTGTAGCCGCTGCACGATACCGATTTTTTAGACTTAAAAAATTACCGCAGCAGTCACACCAAGAATGGATCACAGAATTGAAGGGCTTAACCCGCCAATGTAAATTTACTTGCTCTTGTGGACTTTCGTATAGTGACGTTATGTTGAGGGATGCGATTACGCAGAATATTCAGGACCCCAGAATTAGAGCAGCAATTCTGAAACAGTCTGACCCCTCATTAGACAGTGTACTGCAGCTTATAGAAGCGCATGATACTTTTGACTTAGCAGATGTAGCAATGCAAAGCCACAGTGTAAATTCAGTGCGCCGCAACGGACGCTTTCCTAGCCGTAGTTCTCAGTGTAGCACTAGTGATTCTTACAATAGTACAGGCCGTGCTGAACATACAGTGAACAGTAGCCAGAGTAAAAGTGCGACGCAAAGGTCGCCCCGTCGTGTTAGAAACAGTAATTTGAATAACGGGCGCCAACGCTCATTTCAGAAAAATGTACGTAAATCTTGCCCCCAGTGTGTGTCTCGCCACAAACGTGCTCATTGCCCTAGTCGCAACGCAACCTGTTATCAATGTGGCAAATCAGGACATGTACAGTCTGTGTGTATGCAAATTAAAAACTCAAAGAACGGTAACGTTAGAAACAGTGCTTCGCAGAGTGCGAGGACAGTTCGTTCTGTGAATGTTATACGGGCTGTGGAATTGAACACTGCTTTCCTTGGATCTCAATTTCAAGAAAGTAGTTCTGCGCCTATGGCAAACCTATATAGTGCACCACGTAGCAAGCGCCGACGAGCGCGTAAAACAGTGCAACGGAAACGGGTTCGGGACACGCAAAATGACTATGAACAGTGCATTCCTGTAGTGAACCTAGTGCCTTCTGCAACTTCTTATTGTAAAAGTGCCCAGTACTGTGTAGATAGTGCCAGTAGACTTGTTGTAGATACTGAAAGTAATTTTAGTGCAGTAACCTCGCATTGCGCGGACGCCGATCCGGCGGTAGTGTCATCTAGTGACAGTGTTGTTAATCCCCTGCGTGCCGAGTCTGAGCCGCTTCCTTCAATACGCGGCCCGCGCAAGTGCAGCAAACAAACCGTAGCAGACGTTGCCCACATTCGCGCGCCTGTCGAGCGCCGCAAGCAAAAACTGTTTGTGAATCTCTCCATAGAAAATAAGACTGTGCAATTTCAGCTTGATACTGGTTCCGCTGTTACATTAATCAATAAAGATACTTATGGACTTCTGGGTTCGCCAAAATTGTCGCCGTCACAGCAAGTGTTAACAGCGTACACAGGTGAAAATATTCCCGTGCTAGGAACATGTAGCCTGCCTGCCTCTTTTCAAGGTGTAACAAAAACAGTAGCTTTTGTAGTTCTTCAGGCCAAATCGACACAGAACATTTTTGGACTAGATGCTTTTGACTTGTTTGGTTTATCAATTCAAAGAGATGTGCTTCAAATTTCGTCAATAGTGCCTCAGGATAAAATCAATGCATTGTGTGACAAATATAGTGACTTGTTTTCACCGGAACTAGGTTGTGCAAAAGACTTCGTGGCACATGTAACTTTAAAAGAATCTGCAGTTCCAAAATTTCGTAAAGCTAGACCAGTGCCTATCGCATTGCGTGATACAGTTGCCGAAGAACTTAAACGTTGGCAAGATAGTGGGGTGATTTCTCCTGTTTCTGCGAGTCAGTGGGCCTCGCCTATAGTAATTATACCCAAGCCGTCAGGAAAACTTCGTATCTGTGCGGACTTTAAGTCAACAGTGAACAGTCAAACAATTGTAGACACTTATCCTCTGCCCAGACCTGAGGAACTGATGGACAAATTAGGACAGTCTCGTTTCTTTTCTAAGATTGATTTAGCAGAGGCATACTTACAGATTCCACTTGATGACGAGTCAAAAAAGTTTTTCGTCATTAATACTCACATGGGCCTTTTTCAATTTCAACGCCTACCCTTTGGCAGTTCTTCCGCCCCCGCTATTTTTCAGCGTTTTTTGGAACAGCTGACAGTTTCTGTACCGTGTTGCTCGAACTATTTAGATGATATTGTGGTATCCGGTCGTACAGTTGAAGAACATTTAGCAAACCTGGAGTGCCTTTTCCAAGTTTTGACTGCAGCAGGTCTACGTTGCAATAAAGCAAAGTGTTCGTTTTTTCAAACTGAAATAGAGTACCTAGGCCATGTGATTAATGCCCAAGGAATTCATCCCTTACAGTCACATCTTAGAGCAATCAAAGACTTGCCTCCTCCTAAGAATGTGCATGAATTGCAAGCAGTGATGGGAAAGCTTAACTATTATTTCAGATTTATTCCCAATGCCTCTCAGATTGCAGCTCCACTGCATCACTTACGTAGGAAGAATGTTCCTTTTGTATGGTCTAAAGATTGTCAGGTTGCCTTTGACAAATTAAAGTCTGCACTACTCAGTGATGCATGTTTGATTCCCTTTGACCCACAGAAGCCTGTAGTGTTAGCAGTTGACGCCTCGTCGTACGGTCTGGGTGTTGTTCTGTCGCATCGTATTGGATGTCACGATCGTCCTATTGCCTTTGCATCCAAGCTACTGACGCCGACGCAACAGAATTATAGTCAGATAGAAAAGGAGGCCTTAGCAATCATTTACGGCGTCACAAAGTTTCATCATTATCTCTATGGCAGAAAATTCTATTTGTTGACAGACCACAAGCCTCTCACGTCGTTGTTCTCACCCACAAAGCCAATTCCGCCACGAACGGCACAAAAGCTTCAGAGATGGTCCTTGATATTGTCTAATTATCAGTATGAGATTTTGTACCGACCTACCACTAAACATGCCAACGCGGACACACTTTCCCGACTTCCGGTTGGCCAGGATGTATCATTTGATTCTTCAGAAATGGCATGTTGTCAGATAGACTCCAGAGATGCTTCCGCTGTCGCAGACTTTCCTTTGAACACTCGTCGGGTTGCACAGGAAACAGCTGCGGATGCAGACCTAAGTGTGGTAGCACGTTTTGTTCGCGTTGGTTGGCCTGCCAGAGCCAAAGACATTGATCGGCCTCTGGTTCGACGTTATTTTGCACAACGTCATGCATTATCTTTAAGTCAGGGTGTACTGTTGTTGCATACCGACAACGACCAAGCAAGAGTGATTGTTCCTCGTTCCCTGCAACGAGAAGTGTTACGCCTCCTGCATCAAGGACATTGGGGCATTGTTAGGACAAAGCAATTGGCCAGACGTCATTGTACCTGGGTTGGTATGGACGCTCAGATAGAGGACATGACGTCACAGTGTACTGTTTGTGCGGAGCATCAGGCGGCTCCACCGCAACGTTTCTCAGACTGGCCACGCCCCAAGGGACCATGGCAACGTTTACATATTGACTTTGCCGGACCTTTCTGGAATACGCGCTGGTTAATTGTTGTAGACGCTTTCAGCAAGTTTCCTTTTGTGATTGCCATGAACTCAACGACAGCTTCTAGTACAATCAGTGCCTTAACATCAGTGTTTTGCATCGAAGGCTTGCCTGAAACTATCGTCAGTGACAATGGACCTCAGTTTGTTAGTGCGGAATTTCAACAGTTTTGTCGTGTGAATGGCATTCAGCATATCACCACTGCACCTTTTCACCCTCAGTCCAATGGTGAAGCAGAACGTTTCGTTCGAACATTCAAGTCTCACATGGAGAAGATGAAAGGTCAGCACTCCAGGCAGCAAGCTCTTCAAATTTTCCTGTCTACGTATCGGTGCATGCCACGTGACGGCCCGTCTCCTGCCGAGCTGCTACACGGCCGCCGTCACCGCACTCTCCTTCACCTGCTGCAGCCTCCCACGCACCGAGTCGGTTCGTATGGCGCTACGCGTTTTCAGGTTTCTACGCCGGTGCTGTACAGAGTGTTTGCTGGAAACAAGAAGACATGGTTGCCGGGCACCATTCAACGCGTGCTTGGGCGCAATATGTATGTTGTACGTTCTTCCACAGGGTCGGAGCTGCGGCGCCACGCAAACCAATTACGCCTGCACAGACCGCGCGATCCTGTCTCCGGTTTCTTGATTCCAGACCCAGTTCACCGCCAGGGAGCACAACCACATCGTTCGTCCCCGGACTACGAGATCGTACCCATGGAGGTGGACGCACCTCCGACGCAGTCGCCGCCGCCGCTGTCGCCGCCGCAGATGACAGCGTCACCGAGAGGGACTCCGGGACCGTGCGGGCCCCCCCAGCTTGGGCCACGCACCTCAGAAGAAGATGACCTGCTCCCTCTGGGCGGGGGCGGGCGCCCTTCCCCAGGTTTCGGCGGGTTCCCTGGAGGATCGCAAGGCGGATGCCGGGGCGCGGACGGCGTCTCGATCCCGGCCTCAGTTACGACGCCCGTCCCACCAGTAACGCCCCCGCTCAGGCCCTCCTCCCAGTGCCGTCGCCGTGGCCCTCAGCCCTACGCCACGACGGCGCGGCGGTTTGGGGGGGAGGGGTGTGGTGTCGCACAAGTACAAAGTGCGCGCCACCTACTTTCGCCGCGCGCCGCCATGCACGCACGGCGCGGCGATCTCACGACGACAGCCACGAGCGCCCTCTGCTGGAACGCCGCTCGTGGCCACCACTGAAGAACACCTTGCACTTCGGACTGAGATAGCAACGAGTTAGGACCTTCGTAATCCGATAGGCACGAGTGAAGACTTTGCTATTGTACAGGCACTAGGCAGGCCTCTAACAACTACGTATCAACATTCTGCAGTACTATGTAAAAGTTAAGTATTGTTACATTCTGTGCAATATATATATATCTTTCTAATTTACTCGAGTGTTTATAGTTTCTGGCTGCTCCCCTCCACCGACACCTACGACGAGGCTGGGACACAAAAGCGGCGACGAAGTTGGGACACAAAAAAAGGCACTTCAGACAGGTCACTAAAGTAACTGTTCACTTGCTGCCAAAAACATTAATTTATTACGCGTTTTAACCGTTTCAGATCTGGCGTCCAATATATTGGACACCGAATTTATATGCATTTCGTAACAGTATACGTTTTCGTTCACCTTTGAGACAAAGCGCACTGTTTACTGGTCATTTGTTGCTTTTAGTTTGATGGTTCACGCTGGCCTCTATCACCAGAATTGTTCAGTACAATGAAAAACATTGACGATAGGGGACTCATTCCGGAGTGCATCAGATATTGTATTAGTAATTGAAATTACTTTGTGTATTCAATTCTGTATGTTTCACAAATTTAACTTTGACGCAAAATTTCCACAATAATTGCGCTGAAAATGTGTACTGTTGATGTCTTATTTCTCATTCTTAACTGTGTCATAAACCCTGTGATCAATTTATTAGACAACCTTATATTTTAGAAACGAAGTATGTTTATTTTGCTCAAAGATACAAGACATATGGTCTAAATACAAGGAAAAGTGCAAGAAATTTTTGATCTATTTTTAAAATAATGCGAAACTGAAGGGGTTAAGCACTGTCGATATACGGTGTATGAGCCCAGCCTAAGAAACGACTTCATACCCAGTATAAAGACGTTATGATTTTTAATGTGTAGTCATGTGCAATTCTCTAAATACGTCATAAATATTTTCCTAAAAGAATATGAATAGCTCTTTTAACTGCCATTCAGCAGTATCATCTCCTCAAAATTAACACCATAGTCAGAGGTCTCATATCTGCATCACTAAAGACGCATGTAGGAATGGTCCTTTGCAAATTATACATCTATTTTCATTCCTATTTCCTTCCAACAGTAATATCCTCTATCATGAACCTCATTGTCCACTGGACGTTATATTCTAATACAAGTTGCTTCCTTTGAATTATATCGCTGAAAAGGGCTGAAAATATTTGCGGTAATATAAGCTGTTTCATTCGATACGACCGGGAAACATCCAAGCAAATGGATCACGGAATGCAATGGCTGAATTAATAATAAAAGACGTGTCAACGGACTAATTAAACTGTGATGGATGACGGTTTGACAGAAGAAAGCACTCGGAAACACTATACGCTGAGATATAGAATAACTCTAGAAAATGTATTGAAGAGATTTGTGTTTCACTGGCGAAGACGGCGACTGTAAGAGTAATGATGATGATGAAATAGATTACGGTGATGCTGGAGTAATCTCTCTTTAGAACAGTCGTGGTAGCAGCAAATTTGTGCATTTTTAAAATTTCACTGCTGCCGGTAGGTCAAATATCAATAAAAGAATGGCTACATACAACATATTATTCAGCCATTTATCCTGTTGTTATTGGTAGAATAATTAAGTTTAATTGTATAAACGGTATGTGTTTCCGATTCACACCAGGTGAAACTGAAGTTCTTTTAGTACAGACCTAAGATAATGCTAACAGCCTGCTAAACGGTACCCTTCTTTCTTTGTTAAAATCATATTATTTTTATGTTCCTTACTTATATAAATTTCTTAAGAAATTCAGAGGGAGCTTTAGGGAACAGTTGACAGAAACGGGATAAAATAAAACAGTAGAGAGGAATGGAGAGCACTGAGAGATGAAATAGTGAAGGCAGCAAAGGACAAAATAGGTAGGAAGGCAAGACCTACAAAAAATCGTTGGATATCACAGGAAATACTAAATATAATTGATGAAAGAAGAAAATATAAAAATGCAGTAAATAAAACAGGCAAAATGGAGTACAGACGACTAAGAAATGAGATTGACAGGAAGTGAAAAATGTCTAAACAGGAGTGGCTAGAAGGCAAATGCAAGGATATAGAGGAATGTGTAAATAGGGGGAAAATAGATACAGCCTACAGGAAAATAAAAGAAACATTTGGAGATAAGAAAAACAGCTCTATGAATATCAAGGACACTGGTGGAAAACCAGTTCTCAGCAAAGAAGGGAAAGCTAAAAGGTGGAAAGTGTGTATAGAGAGGCTATATGAAGGAAATGAACTTAGCGGCAATATTGTAGAAAGAGGAGAAGAAGTAGATGAGGATGAAATAGGAAATACTATACTAAGAGATGAATTTGACAGAGCACTGAAAGACCTAAGTCGAAACAAGGCCCCTGGAGTACATGATATTCCCTCAGAACTACTGAAGTCTCTGGGAGAACCAGCCATGACAAAATTTGTTTCATCTGGTGTGTAAGATGTATGAGACAGGTGAAATTCCCTCAGACTTTAAGAAAAATGTTATAATCCCCATTCCAAAGAAAGCAGGTGCAGACAGGTGTGAAAACTACAGAACCATCAGTTTAATAAGTCATGGTTGCAAAATATTAACAGAATTATATACAGAAGAATGGAAAAGCTGGTAGAAGCCGACCTCGGGGAAGATCAATTAGGGTTCAGGAGAAATGTAGGAACACGGGAGGCAATACTCACTTTACGGCTTATCTTAGAAGATAGATTAAGAAAAGGCAAACCTACATTTCTAGCTTTTGTAGATTTGGAGAAGGCTTTTGACAATGTTGATTGGAATAAGCTCTTTCAAGTTCTGAAGCAAGCAGGAGTAAAATATAGGGAGCGCAATGTTATTTACAACTTGTACAAAAAACAGACAGCGGTTGTCAGAGTTGAAGGACATGAAAGGGATGCAGTGATTGGGAAGGGAGTGAGACAGGGTTGTAGCCTTTCTCCAATGTTATTCAATTTGGACATTGAGCAAGCTATAAAGGAAAGCCAGGAGAAATTTGGAGAAGGAATTAAAGTTCAGGGTGAAGAATTAAAAACATTGCGTTTTGCCGACGACATATTAATTCTGTCAGATACAGCAAAGGACCTGGAAGAGCAATTGAACGGAATTGACAGTGTGCTGAAAGGTGCATATAAGATGAACATTAACAAGAGCAAAACTAGGGTAATGGAGTGCAGTCTAAGAAAATCAGGTGATGCTGAAGGAATTAGATTAGGTAACGAAGCAATAAAGAAGGTAGATGAGTTTTGTTACTTGGGCAGTAAAATAACAAATGATGGTCGCAGTACAGAGGATATAAAATGCAGAATGGCAATGGGTAGAAAAGCGTTGTTGAAAAAGAGAAATTTGTTAACATTGAATATTGATTTAAGCCTGAGGAAGTCCTTTCTGAAGTCATTTGTATGGAGTGTGGCCTTGTATGGGAGTGAGACATGGACGATAAACAGTGCGGACAGGAAAAGGATTGAGGCATTTGAAATGTGGTGCTACAGAAGAATGCTGAAGATTAGTTGGGTGGATCGCGTAACTAATGAGGAGGTACTGAACAGAATTAAGGAGAAAAGAAATTTCTGGCATACCTTGACTAAAAGAAGGGATAGATTGGTAGGACACATTCTTAGACATCAAGGAATTGTGAATTTAGCGTTGGAGGGAAGTGTGTGGGGGTAAAAAACCGCAGAGGAAGACCAAGAGATGGATACAGTAAGCAGATTCAGACAGATGTAGGTTGCCGTTCTTATGTGGAGATGAAGAGGCTTGCTCAGGATAGGATATTGTGCAGAGCTGCATCAAACCAGTCTCCGGACTGAAGACCACAACAACAACATTCTTACATAATTTTTACTTGTAGCGTTCATCTTTTTTAAGTTGATGTGGGAACTAGATGTAATTTAGAGGAAGCATACATTGCAGAATATTAAAAAGCACACTACATTCTATGAATATATAAGTACTATGAAGAAGAAAGGAGACCTTTGTAAACTGAACCATTAAGCGCAGATTGTAAATTTACGTTTCTAATCGTAATTTGTTGTGCCTTACAAATAAATTTCATTTCCCAAATTACTGTAGAAACTAGCTAGATTAGTTCACAGTCATCTTACTTACCAGTCAAAGGCAAATCTGCTCCTTTCTCTACTTGACATTTTCTTCCTGAAGCAGTTACGGGATAGAGACGGTTCGTTTCACTGAAAGAAAGCCCCTCGAAAAGACGTCAAGTTTTATATGTTATGAATCACAATGGAGCACCTGATGTGGGTCGTAAAAGACTTACGCTATGAACAGACCAAGAGTTGTAAAATTTTATAGCTCTCCATACCCATGTACCCAGCCACCAGGATAACTGGGTGAGGCAAGAATGCTACTACTTCAGAGAGAAAAGGAATGCCCGTATCCAGAACATATTTAAAATCGTAGAGTTAGGAGAATTTCAGGAATATGTTGAAGTAGTTGCTGTTGGTAGTCACTCGAAGCACGTTCACAGTTCACCAGTAGTTGTACTGGCTGAATTCCAACAACATACGCTGGAGTGTCAGAATGAGATACACAAACATGCCTAGTGTTACAATCAGAATGTAATATCCACGAACACCTCATCAACACTTAAAAGTTTCCATTCTGTTCTAATCTTTCACAATCATTTATCAAACGTTTTGAAACAGATAGCAAACGTCAAGCACTCGCTGTCTGGCCCCAATTCCAATGTGACAGAAATTTACACGTAACTAGTGATACTTCCCTACATGTAGTTATTAAGGAATTTAATAATTATTAGCTAAAATAACACTTTCTGTGGGAATATTGATATGGAAAGAATGATGAAAGCAAGTACCTAAATGGTAAAGTGAAGGCACTTTGGAAATCATGTTAGACTTGTGCATGGTCTGTTTAGGATGCAAAGCGATCAGGCGAGTGCAGTGGACAGACAGATTAATGGGACTGTGCGAGAGAAGTTTTATTTAGGTTTGGCAAGTATCCAACAATCGGCACTGTTTTTCAACTTGAAGCGTTATGGGCTAAATTGTCAATTACAGTGCGAAAGGCAACGGGCTCTATACATGTTGCGTCACGGATTCGTTTTTCACTTCATTTTTAGTTTAGCCATCTCCTCTCAACGATTTAAGGAGCAGTCATAAATAACACTCCATGTTGAACCGTAGCTCCCCTCTTTTCGACTGGATAAACAGCGATACGTTACGAACATGATAGGCACCAAAGTGACGTCCATTCGAAACTCATGCACCAGGTCACTGAGCCACACTAAATTATTAATATATTCTATTTACGACATTTTCTTCGTGCTAAAATTTATTTCACATTGGGTACTTAATTTTCATATCTACATATACGTTTTTAAATGATTCTTATATTTTATTTTATTCATACATTGCTTAGTGATATTTAGTGGCATCTATTTATTCACAACTGATACAAAAGTCATCATCGGAATCAAATAAAAGTCGCAATGAGTTACGTACCTGGAGTACGATGGATGGTACAGTACTTCGCAGACCCATCGATCGAACAGAGCAGCCACAGCTTGCGATGTATGCGACCGCGCATTGTCGTGCAACATGATGTGTGGGTTGCGCAGAAAGTGTTGTCGCTTCTTTCGCAAAGCTGATCGTAGATGATGCTGCAAAAACTAGCAGTAATACTGTGCATTGACGGTATGCTGTGGAGGAACGTAATGCGTTAAGCCACAGTACGCCAACCTGTCTTGCCACCGTTGTGTACGGGAATGCCTATTCCCAGCAGGCCTCTTGAAGACCTTGATGACACTGTTGTGGTGTACGACCTCTGGCCGGAACTCTAACCTGGCAGGCAGTTGCGCTGACACCTACACCACTGGAATTACTCAGTACGCCTTCCGTCAGCTACAATATCTCAGCTATACCCTGCCCACTGGAACACAAACTTGTAGTTTTATAAACTGATTTCTGTAAGAGTAGCGGCCTGGGAGTGTCTCCGCACTGAAGACAGGAGTTTGAATTCTATTGGGAAGAGTAAAGATGGGAATTTGTAACTGACGGGAGGCGTAGTTGACTAATTCCGTGCAGGAGCGTTGATCGCTGTGTCCCCAATGCCGTAGGGGTCAGCGCAACTGTGTGGAAAGCAGGAGATCGGAGTTCGAGTCCCGGCTGGGTTCACATCTTGAACTTTATCCATTCGCAGTTAATGTCATACATTCCGTGAATATGAATAGATAATAACTACAGGATCAAAAAGTGACGTCACACATACATAATTTAGTGTTTATTCCTCGTTTTTGTCATCTTTTGTTTCAATACCACTATGTTGATGGTGTTTTATTAAAGGATATCGATTCGTTTAGTCATTAAACATTAGCTGAAAAGTTCTTAAATTTTTCTGGGTGGTCGATATACGAAATTTTACTTTCTGATTCATTGAACATTTGACATAAGGTCCTCCTTCGCTAGTTTTGTTTAGTTACTGTGTAATCTCACCATAACAGCAAATTCATAACATTTCTATAAGTTTTATATCACTTTTACTCGTCCTAATCTAACTCATTTAGTCAGTGAGTGCTTTAAACATTTGAGATTATGCGTGAACATTTCGCTGTGAGCAGTTCCAGGTGTAGTGGTCAACGAGAGCTAAGGTCTTATAAGTTCTTTGTGCCTTGTAGCTACTTTTTAATGTAGTACTTTTCAAGAGGTGTTAGTGGTTGGCAGGTAGTAAATACAGCAGATGTTTCTTGGTGTATAAGCGGTAGGGTAACTTCCGCTTTTTGCAGGAGTTCTCAAAGTGTGGTCCGCGGGCCCTTTAGGGGTCCGTCTATTTTATCGAGGAGGTCCGCAGTCATCTTTCACCAAAAATGGTAAAGGAATGAATAGCATCTTGTATATTAAAAGAATCTACGAAAACTAAAGTCAGTGGGTCAGACCAGACTATCCAGCCAATTTCTTTCAAAATGTTCAAATGTTTCGAAAGCTTATAGGCCTTAACTACGGGGTCAGCAATCCCTAAACTTACAAATTACTTATGAAGTAACTTATACTAAAGACAGCAGAAACATCCATGCCCAATTGGGGATTCGAACCCCCAACGGGGAACGGCCTCGCGCATCGGAGCATAGCGCCTCAATGCGGCCGGCCGCTCCGCCGCTGCCCGACTTCCTTCATTTTTATTTTAAATGAAAGGTTTTCATCCACAAGTTTGTCAATAATTTTCAGGATTTACATTATTCTCGTCTTCCTTTCTCTATACTCAAAAGGGATTTCCTTCTATAATAGTTTGTATGGGGATGTCCTTCGTGTAAACTAAAGTCAGTCGGTCACGCCGTTCTCTCCGTCCGATTTCCTTCATCTTTGCGTTAAACGAAGTATTCGGTCATCAGGTATCAGAATTAACTTAAGTTTCTGTACCCTTTCGGTTTATTCTCCTTTAATTTGATGCTTGTGTCCTTGCACTAAATATTTTAATCGGTTTGTTTTACGATGTCTTCGGTTCTAATGAAGGTTCGCTGTTCTTTTTGACGCAACAACACTAAGAGAATCAAGCTCTTTCATTTGCGCTTTTAAACACTTGCATTGATTGATTCTGAAGAAAGTTATGCGTGGACATTCAACTTCACTTCCATTTTTTCCCCAACTTTTTTGTCATTCCACTAATGGTGCGAAGTATTCGGACGGGTCCTCTAGTTATTAATTAACAGAATGTGAAAGACAAATTCACCACTTCTTTTTATTTGAAAAACACGTTTACGTTTACATCAGGTGGTGTTCCCATCACCAGTGTCGAGTGGCCGAGCGTTCTAAGGCGCGTTGCTGCGGAGCACGCGGTTGCGCGCCGTCGGAGGTTCGAATCCTCCCTGGGGCATGTGTGTGTGAATGTGTGTGTGTATGTGTGTGTGTGTGTGTGTGTGTGTGTGTGCGTGTGTATGTGTGTGTGTGTTGTCCTTGGGTTATTTGAACTTGTAAGCCTAGGGACTAATAACCAAAGAAGTTAAGTTACGAACATTTGATTTGGTGTTCCCAGACAATGAGAACCTGTACGTAGGTTATTTACTGCCGCTGAATGCGGCCTCTCCGCTCCACAATTCTGCAACAATCCGGGCTCGCGTGCGCGCTGGATCACGGGGCTTAATGCGTAGCAACCTTCTGCGCACGATAGTCCGAAATGGTGGCAGCTCAGTCGACCAATTAGAGCGCTCGCTGCCATATATATGCTCCGAGACATCATTCAATCTTAAACTTATTTCGTCAGTGCATTACCTCTTTCATTATTCGCATTTTCACCAGTAAATTACTTGCAACACGGAGCGATGGCTGAAGTCGAAATCACTGAAGAAGCAACCACTTTCTCCATCGGTTACGCAGCAAGGGGAAGCTCCCGGTGGAAATTAATGAGGAGGGATCACAGCAAAAGAAAGAACAGTCACATGAAGAGCCACTGCCCGATAATTATGGGTTCCATTAGTCACAGTACGCTGTGGAAGTGGAATAACAAGACACCGTAACTACAACAAAAGATACTTACAAAGGTTTTCTTATCGAGATAGAGGCGAGGGAAGAAAGCTCAGTTTGTAATTTGCGCGCTCGGCCTTCCGAACAGTTCAATGGTTCCAGTTAAACTGCGCCGTCGTTTTGAGGGTGCTCTTCCGGGCTTCCAGACTGAGTCCATTGATTTTTTTCTAGTGGAAGGCCAGTGAAGTAGCTGCGTCACAAAACTACATTAAAACTGATGAAAAAACAATTCATGAAAACCCCTTAAAAGCTTTTTCTTGGTAAGTTGTCGAGTGCAAAGGCAGGAAAATCTCATACCATCTCTGAAAACCTCGTAAAAATCGTGTGTTATCGATAATGTTTCCAGTATGTTAGTCGAAAACGCAGTAAAACTTATATATTGTGTGCCGCTATTACAAGTTAAATCACGTGAAAGGATCTCAGGTTACTCGCATGCAACACATTCGTTCTCCAAACAGATGAATCTACGGACGTTGCGGGATTAGCGAATTTATTGGCTTTTGTCAGTTATGAATATTCAGAATGCTTGTCTCTTATTGTGCAAACCACTACCTACCAATATCACAGGTACTGAAATATTCCGTTTATTTGACGATTTTTAAAGGGTAACAAAATTTCGTGGTCTAATTACATCGATCTGTATTCGGATCGTCCAAGGGCTATGACGGATCCAACGGTTGGAGCGGTCATGAAAATTATAGACATACTTTGCCTACGAAATAAATGCCTGCTTCCTTCAGAAAGGTTTAGATGAATCAGTCCAAATTATGAATTACCAAAAATCAACACTTTTCTTAATACTGTGCGAAGATATGGGGTCCTCCTTTATACGGGTTACTCTCACATGGGAATGCACTCTCTGGATTTTTTTATAAGTCCTAGCTTCTCTTTTATATAACAATAGCAAATTATCAGACTTTAATTTAGCAGTGTATTTTTCCTTCTTTGGCCGATATTTGGCAGCTGGAGGAAATTAACCCTTTAATGCATGACTTTTTTATCTGAAGCTCTAAAATTTACCACGAATAATAGTGAGTATATTTTAAGAAAAATATTTTTTAAAGAGTACTTGAAATTATTGTGCACTACCAGCAACAACCGCTCATAGCTAGTCATCTATACAGTGCTTCCATTATGTACCCGATTTAGAAAGTGTCACTATTGTGCCGCTAATTTTCTCATAAAGTAACTCTTAATGCAACAGTAGTATGTGACTCACAACTTCTACGTGGCAAAGGAGATATACTGTAGTAAACAAACGCACATATTATAAATCAAAGCCGCTGTCAAAGCGATTCAGTAGCTCTCTGCGACTTATAATTTCTACGACGTGCTTCTTGCATATGTAACATTATGTATACGACGAACAACAATTGAATTTGTGGTAAAATGTTGATCGGTTTGATAGTTAATGGAAAAAATTAGGTATGTAGACGATCAGGTACACTATACATTATAGGGTTAATATTTCACTGGAAGAGAAAAGTATAACAACGAACACTGCAAATGTCAAAGTTCGAACTATCAAGAGGAAAATTAGTTTGGTTTTGTAGAGCTGAAATAGAAAATTATTATTATTTTTTATTTAGTCTTATTTTACACCCGTTAGGTATTCTATATTTTCCACGTAATGGCGGCGGTTGATGTAATCTGTGTCGTTAACGTCTTGCTGAAACAAATGCTAATGGCGTCCTTTAGCATTTCATATTAATGGTCAGGGTATTTCTAATTAATTAAAATTCGTACCCTTATTTCATTTAATACATATATTTTAAGACTTTAAAAATGTTCAAACACATTTACAGACCTCATTACAATGTTTCCTTCATTTTCCTCAAAAACAATCTCGTCACGATTCATTAATCGACCAGAGCAGACAAGAGACAATACACAACCAGAAACAACAAGATACAACAAGATTACTTTTTTAAAATTACATACACTTATATATTTTAATTGTACAAAGATAATAACACACATTAAAATAATTATTCTTTGTTACGAGTGTATACACAGACACCTTTTGTTACATAATGCGTCTATAGTTGTGGTACCAATAAACTTTCCAATCGTCGATTTCTGTAAAAATTGCAAGGACATTACAAGGAATACGAATGGCTGATGAACCAATTCACTGTATCTAAAAAGCCGAACATTCTGTTATCGAATGAAAATTAGTTCTTGATATATATTGCCATGGATCCCACCTTGAAATGTACTTAGAATAGTGACGGTTCCTCACACGTTTGGATCCGTTTGGAACACAGAAAATTCAACCCCCTTGTTTATAAAGCAAAACGTGTTCTATTTTCATATTCCACAACGTGCGAATCTGGATTCTCGTTCTATGCCACTAACAAAACTTAGTACCGAAGCTGTCTACATGCTGAACGAGATATCCGTCCCTAGCTGTCAGTTACCGAGCCCACCTTTTCAAAATTATGTCAGCAGAAGCAGCCTCATTGGTGTGATTAAGATTCCGCTGTTATTCCTGCAGACTCATCTCTAGTAAAGAGGCACCCAATTTGTGTTGTCAGTGAGCAGTGAATGTTCCCGACTTTAAATCTGAGCGAATTTTGTTTGCGTGTTCTATCATTAATGTAACAATAAAAAAACTATTTTGATTATAGTTTTGTTCCGAAAACAGAAATGATATCCAAAGAAAGTTGATTTTCTGTGTAATGTATTCCTCTTCTCTCAGTTAGAAATTACAAGAAATTTATTGTGGCGTTTTAAACAATTGTGAAAGATGGACTGATTGCTGTTTGTTCATACATCACATTACTATAAGTACATACTTCAATTAAATATTATATTTGGGACATAATGCAAAGGCAGATGGAACGAATGGCGTCTAGTTTACCAAGATAATGTTTACCTTTCAAATTTTTCGCTATTTGCGGTAAAACACTAACTCGATTGTAGGACCTTGCTTAAAGATAATTAAAAACTCAATTTTACAAGGATATGATGTCGAACACCTAAAAGAAAGCGCGAACCGCAATTATTTTCTCTATAACTGTTAAACAGCAGAAAACAACGAGAAAGAATTGTTGTAAAACATACGGTTTGTTCTTTGTTAATTTACTGAATAAAATGAAAAACACGGACCCGAAAGATTTGATAAACTACTTTAGTATGGGGCCTAGATCTTACGAAAAATTATTAATATTGACGCGACATTAAAGAGAGAAGCAAAAGTCGGCAATGGGAGGATAATCAAGCTTGATGACAGATTTAGTTTACTGTAACTGCGATTATTGGTGACAAACAGTTTAGCAACAATGAAGTAGCAGCAATGTTATTGAATCCTGTAAAATAGTTGTTACTATCCTACTAAGATACATTCATGTAATTAGAGTAAAATATCTGCTTTTGGTTTACTCATAATTACACGTATTTAGCACTCATTGTATACAATGGCGACGACTTCTGTGTTTCCAAATAAATAATGACAAAATGCCACATATAATGAATATTTTTCTTACAATCGTGAAGTTGTAAATACTACCGTTTCATAGTTCTATTAAAATTGTTTAAAGCTAACTATTACTTGAAATCTGAATCTGAGAGTTATGCTTAGCGGCAGACTGAAAACAATGAACATACTGTCACTGTGTGGATGGTTCATGAAGCTTTGCCAACATCTGAATGGAGAATACTTGAAACTATCCTCTACGATGAAATTCTAAACAGGAACCAACTCTAAAAGCATACTGTAAGTTATCGCTTTCATTGGTTAAATGAAATTATCGTCACAGTTTCATCGTGAGTTGACGCGTCATACAATCTTGCCACATACCTTGCATAAATACAGCATACAGTTCAACGATATTGAAACATTTGTCTGCATACAAACCTCCACCTATCGCTAAATGCATGCAGTTCCATCGTCCGAATGAGGGGACGTACCTCTCATTTAAGAATAACTAGGACATTCCGAAATGTCTGAGCAGCTAGAGGTAATGTAAGTTACGTCGTAGGGAACACCTTCATTATTCCACACTTCGCCAATTGCTCGCTTCGTCTGCAATTGAGCAACCCTAGTCCATTTAGGTGACACTTTCCAGGAGCTAAATGTTTTTCATCTTCAACCACAGTAAACGTTCTATGTTCACGATAAATTCACATGCGCCTAAATAAGTTCAATTGCATTAAAGAGGTTTTAATATGATAGTAGTCTTATCACTTTTCGTCGATATTTATAAGCTACATGGTCGGTAACATACTTTGGGAATCGTGGTTTCTGAAGTTATAATAGTTCTACCTTCTTCAGTGTACCGTCGATAGTAACTTTGTGTTGTCTTAACCAATGAGTAATGTCTTTTTTTGGGAAGGACAGGGTTGGAGATTTATCCTTTAAAAGTATGCAACATTGAAAATAATAATTACTGATGAATTTTGTAAACCAGGTAGCAATTTGTTTTCGAACCAATTTATGTTTCACGATTAATTTCTTCGTGATAATGAGATTTTTCTTAGATATTTATACCGTTTGATAGCCGGAGATAAAGCCATATAGGTACCTGAATGAAAAAGAAATATTTTGCCACCTTTTCTGTGGGAAGCGCTTCTTTGTCGTCACATAAAACCGTAATAGCAGTATCACGTGCACTCGACAATGTTTTATCGAAACAGAAGATCTTATCGAAAGTAATGTCTTTCAGTTCACGCGGCGGTCTGAGTCGTCATATGCCTGTCTTCTTATTCCAACAGTATTGTACTGCCTAAAACAGTTTTGTATTTAACAACGAGATTCTGCAGAATTAGTCGTAACGACGAATTGATGCTTTAAGAAGTTCGGCCTCACAGAATACTGTAGGGATCCTATCTAATGTAGGTGATTTTTGTTCTGATAGTTACTGTTTATGTACCATCGGAGTCTTTCGCGGTGACGTTCTTCAATAAACTCTCGGCGTTCAAGTCGCATCACTTCGAATAAAATTCTCGAGCTTTCGATAGCCTCCACCATCAGCCATCGTCTTCAGTAGTAAAACCACTGACTGTCGGTGCTGGCAAGGTGTCCTGCTTATATAGCAGCAGATCTACGTCCGGGACTTTCTCTAGCGCCGAACAGCGCGTGTGCGGAAGGCAAAGCGGGCAGTTCGTCTGGTACCGTTTGACTTCTCGTAGCGCTAACCGAGTCTAGGGTGGAATAATCTAATTTTGTTACGCGTTTTAGTGCTGTTTTCTTCTTCCACGGTATTTAAAGGCAAGAGATACCGTCTGCAGTTATTTTCTCTTCCTACATTTCTTAGCCAATACGCTTTACAGTAGTTTCACTAAGCTTAATCGCCTTAGCAGTTCTCGCGACTACTTTGAAAACCGGTACGAGAGGTGCTCCGTTTTCCGCCTCCCTCTCAGAGTATCACCGCACATTGCACACGAGTTGTGGCGATTGTCCTGTAAACAAAATTCTTTGTCCCCTTTCCTTTCCTGACGTACTTACATGCCAAATGTGGTTTTGCGGATTTTAATCGCATGTCACGAAATACAAGCAAAAAAAGAAAACAAAACACACGCACAAGAAGAGTAACTAAACATTTGCATGCTTCTTACACAGTGCTAGCCAAACTATCAGAGTGTACTGACTCACTATAGCAATACCTTGTCAGCAGCGGACATTTGGGTGTGACATTGATCACTCTGATTGGAGGAAGGCAGCTCCATCGCGTGAACCGTCAACTAACAATATTATCAGGCTGTAGTGTGTTGAAAAATCGGACTAAATTCCAACAAAAGTGTTTGAATATACTGGGAATTCAGACAAGTGGAAACATCGTCGATTTAAAGTTGTTATCGTTTATCTCTAATCTGTACACTCTTGATTCTTCATGAATTTGGTGGAAAATTGTCACTTGCATTGATGAGTGTTGTGATCTTGTACAACACAAACATTTTTCTGAAAAACAACTACACTAATTAGAACACCAGCTTCTTCTGCTTCAAGTCTGGAGGGGTAAATCAGCAATAGTTGAAGTATAACGATTAGGAGGAACTCTTACAGTCCAGTCACAGTACCAGGTCGAATTTGCAAGTGGTGATAGTACCGGTCCGGATCAACGTTAAGGCGTTGTTAGGCCATGGTCTTAAATTTCTCCTTCTTCGACTTCATTTATTCTCGATACTAGTACTACTCACAACCGCGGTGGAGTAGCCGAACGGTCTAAAGCACCTCGCTGCGGAGCGCGCGGTTGCTCGCCGTGGAGGTTCGAGTCCTCCCTGGGGCATGGGTGTGTATTTTTGTCCGTAGGTTAGTTTACCTAGGTTTAAATAGTTTGTAAGCTACGGACTGATGACCACGCAGTTTGGTCCGATAGATTTACAAATATTTGATTTGATATTTACTGCTCACATTCGCAGGCAGTAGAGGACAGGCTTGGTTTTTATCCCTTTATTGTTATTTTCCAGGCCCTATTGCGGCAGGCTGGCAGCGGTCTTTATGCCACTCTACAGTTGAGCTTTATAACAAATTGCCCAGAGGTATACATACATTAAAACGGTGACAAAACTGGAGATTGAAAGTTATAAAAGACGGAATTTGAGACTTAATAAAATCACATAGATTAGCAAGACACGTAATGGTAGATTCAAAACGGTGCCACGGTGGCTAAAATATATTAATGGCTGATTTAAATTCCGAGACGGCAACACTGACGAAGACACTAATGAAACACATGTGTGTAACAAAATGTTTTATCTTTGTCGGCAAACATTAACCTGACACTTAGACTGTAGGATGCACAAACACTATACACACCGACAACACACCATGTTGAAACTGGAACACTATGCTGACCTCGCAGTGGGGAAAGGGGAAAGAAGTGTGCCGCGGGGGAGTGGGACGGTATGGGTCGGGGGACGATGGGGGCGATAGGAAAGAGGAAGAGCTCCTAGGGATGGGAAGGGAGATCCAATTGAGAAGGGAAAGTAGGGGTGTCAGATGGGAAGGAGACACGTAATTAATGGGGAGGGGAGTGATTACGGCTGATAAGAGGGGAAAATATCGGGACGGAGGGCGTCATCTGGGAGAGGGAATTGTCGAAAGTTAGCCTGGGAGAGGATGTGGAGAATGTGAAGGTGTAGGGAGGGAGGGATAGACTGGTATTGGTGAGGCAAAGGCAGAGGCCCGGGGTTCAGGAGGAGGGAAGGGCTTGGGTTGTAACTGGTTGGGCTTATACAGCGAGCCCGGGTCGGTCACGAAACTTCCTTCTTGGAACCGGCGACCTCTGTAAAACAAAATTCAGAGTTTCCAGTTGTGGCTGTGATTGCAGTTGTGGTGGCTGCTACGTAATATTTACCTCCTTATTCGAAACTGACGGCCTCGGCCTCTGTCGCGGTACATTATGCTGTCCCGCCCTTCTGCGGTGTTTTGCGGGTTGCGTGCAGCTACCCTGCCAGGCGTTTCCAACTGCTGGCGCAACAAATTTTCCAGTCCCATGGGTTTCGGGCTGAATTTTAAGTCACTATGCACTTGACTGACTCGGAGTCCGCCGTGGAAATGGGATCTGCCAGATAAAAAGATTGGGAAGCCCTGGTTTAGTGTATCCATTAACGTTTTGTGCTTTGATTTGTTCAGTTTTGTTGGTACATCGAGCGTTCCTCGATTTTGTATCTTTTAGACAATCAGTACTATGAGGATTCTGTTGTAGATTTATTTGCCGTAGTTTAATACTGTTAATAGTAATGATCACTTTATTACTCGAATGTAATGGTTAATTCATTACATCGTTCTTGCGTAGTATCAGAAATTATAAAGCATTTACTTTTTGTATGTCACCCAGTAACTAAAATTTTACTATGAGTGAGAAGTGTGGTCCCTCCTATAAGTTCATGAATAGTGGGATATGGTGTGAGATTCGTACGAAGTATTTTCATTGGTGGGAGTGTGGAAAGAGTAAGTTAATAAAGGAACAGAAGCATAAGACCTGTACCCTTCAGGAGCAGTTGCAAAACGTGAAGGACTAATTACATAGGTTGAGAAAGGGAATGGGGACTGGGGAATGAAAACTGGCAGTTGATAAACAGAAAGACAGGAAGAGAATTTTGTCAGATACTTTCACGTTCCGTGTGAACGGTAGATTTTACCAACTGTCCGAGTTAAGTTGAGAGGAGTATTCTATTATTTAAAAATAGCGTTTAATTGTATTGATCACAAGATGCTGTTGGAGGAGTTGGAACGTTTTAGAAAAAGGAGGGGGCAGTGGCAGTTCACAACTGGTTCACTTCTTACTTTAATAGACAGCAGAAGATGATCCTCTGCAGTGTTTAAGATCGTTTTGAAATGTACTCACAATGGGACACAGTCGAGTGGGGGTGCATTCTAATTTTACAGGTAATTCTAATATTTTCTGGAATCTGAAGACACTAGTTTGGTAGATAAGAGCTTGGTCAGCAATAACAATGAAATACGAAATAATGCTTTTAAAGAAATTAGTTCATGGCTTGTAGAAAATAAAATGGTGCTAAATCATAGTAAGACTCAGTTTTTGTAGTTTATAGCTCACAATTAAATAATTAGTTACATTTCAGTTAAGCAAGATGGGCATATGATAATTGAGACTGGACCTTTCAGATTTCTAGGCATTCAAATAGTTAGCTGCTGTGGAAGATCCATGTTCATCATTTGTTCAAAACGTAAATGCTGCGTCGTTTAATGTTGGAACAGTTTCTGTAATGAGTGATAGTTCAACACGAAACGTAGTCTATTTTGCTTATTTCCATTTGCTTATGACTTACTGTGTAATGAAGAAAAGAGCGGTTCGAGCAATATGTGGGATAAGCTGGCGGATTATTTGTCGACCCCAGTTTAGTAGCCTGGGAATTTTGACATTGGCCTCGCAATACAAATATTCTTAAACGTCGTTTGTTGATAATAATATATGGTTATTACCAAGAGTTAGCAGCTTCTGTTCACTTAATATTCAATAGAAAACTTATCTGCATTTGAATCACACCTCCTGTACACGTGTGCAGAGAGATGGTCAGTATTCTGCCGCATTCATTTTTAATAAGCCTCACAACAATTCAAAAAGCATAATGGTTTTCCACGCATTTTGAAGACTAAATTGAAAACCATACTCATAGCTCACGCTTTCTATTCTGTCGAGTAATTCCTAGAAAATCTAAAGAATTTAGCTTATTTCTTTATTACGTTGCTTTCTATTCTGTCGAGTAATTCCTAGAAAATGTACAGAATTTAGCTTATTTCTTTATTACGTTGCTGGTTCTTTTTGCTTTTGCTTAAACCTATCGTGTGCATAAGACTGCTATACGTTTCATTCCTTTATTATAATCTAGTGTACTGAGTCTTTCCATTCCATATAAACCAAATACTGAGCAACTGATTTTGTTAAAATCAGCTTCAATTTAAAACATTACTTATATTGTGACTTTTCAAGCTTTCACGGCGGATCTGTTGTAAATACACTTCGCGGGTTTGCCGCCGGATGACATTGTGAATCTCCCACAAAATTTCGCCGACACAACTGTTCGACATCTTCAGGTGGTGGTAGCTGTCAGTACTTCAAGGCGCGACTTGAAGTACTGACAGCTACCACCACCTGAAGATGTCGAACAGTTGTGTCGGCGAAATATTGTGGGAGATTCACAATGTCATCCGGCGGCAAACCCGCGAAGTGTATTTATTACTTATATTCACACTATGTCTATGTCTGTTTATATTTTGATATCCATGTTCCTTATATCTGTTCCATACTTAATTTAAATGTAATGTAATTGTAACATATGGCACTTATCCTACTTTACCAGACCTACACTCGTAGAACGACAAAGTGACTATGCGTATTTAGAATACATGTTCACAGCATCTGGTGAAGAGTATAACGTCTTGTCTACTACTGTGATAATTTAGCCAACATTTGTTAACTTAGAGATGGGCATAGGGATTTCTTTCCCCTCTGGTCGAAGCGCTGTTGTGCCTAAGTTGGCAGGGCGCAGATTATGTGCCTTTGGTCTGCTTCTGCCGGTGGTTGGGGAGACTTTGGGTTTGTCAAAGGCGTGGGTTGTTGGTACTGGGATCTGGAGGAGAGAGGTTGCTTGCGAGAGCTCGTGGTTCTCGTGAATATGAGTCTCGAGTTTCTAAGGTCTATTCTTGCAGAGGTTTAATTCATCTCTTTTGCAGTATGTCATTCGTACAATCACGCAGAGTATTTCCGTTGTGTTACAGAGTAAACTTTTTGTTTTTGCTCAGCCTTTCGAATAATGGATTGATCGTATCAGAAACTATCTGTAGGTCTACGGTATTAATGATTATGCTTGAGTAATCACGTTTCGTATTTCCCAATATGAATGTGCGTGTATATGTGACTGTAAAGAATTGTATGCTTTTCCGCTCATACATTTGTCTCATGTTTCCTATTTCACGTCCACTCGGCATGTATGACTAAGTTATGTTTGTGCCGCGTGTTACAACCCATTTCGTTCTGCGAGAAACCAGCAGTTGTCTTAGGTTCAACTAGTTACATATTAAATACGGTTTATATTTGAATGTAAAATTGAAATACCCGTTTGAGAGAATGACTGAAAAGAATTATCTTTTCACTACTTGGGTTTGTCCGACTTTTTGCACGTGTTTGTGTTCGAATCACAGTTGGAATCGTCGATTTCTTTTACTTTGCTTGATATCAGTCATTAAAGAGAATTACTCCTAAACGATCTGTCGCATTCCAAGACAGACGATTTTTATCGTTTGAGGCAGACCAGTGGAACGTGTTCTATCTTCAGGCACGTTTAGTACACGCTGTATATCATAACTTTACACTTTCGTTTGCAACATGTTATAATGAATGTAGTGTATCTTTCCTTATATTGAACTATTTTCATTTCCCTATTAGATTTCAATAATTCATGAACCTTCAGACGGTATATTATTTTTGAATCGTCATCACATTAGGAGTATACCAAGGAACCAGTATCTTTTATTTCTTTATGTTGAGATCCATGAAAGATTATTAAATAAATGTTCAATTCGTCAAAATGAAAATTTTGATCTAATTTTAGTACATTGTTTGTATCTTATACTGTAACAATTACCCGAATTTATTTCTCCATTCATGTAAATATTGCTTTTTATGTTTCATTCATGCGGTAAGGGGCATATCAATATACATAATAGCTTTCGAGCTTGACCTGATCCATATTACACAGGAAGAATCTCAAATATACCTGTCCATTCCTTCTCACGTAAATTCTACACAATGGATCTCAACAGATGCCCTTCAACTGTTTGACTCTAATGCTATAATAATCACCACTCTGCCATGATGACTACTGCTGCCAAATCAGATTTATTGTGTTTGAACCGGAAAGATACTGGGGGGGGGGGGGGGGGGGGGCTGTGCTCTATCAAATGTCCAAATGCTTTTAGAGCTTATGGGACTTAACTATGGGGTTATCAGTCCCTAAACTTACAAACTACTTATGAACTAGCTACAACTAAGGACGGCACAAATATTCATGCCCGAGGGGGGATTCGAACACCCGACCGTAGTGGCCGTCCAGACCGTGACTGAAGCGCCGCAGTCCCCTCGGCCACCGCGGCCGGCTGTGCTCTATCACCCCCACAGCCGCGCAATTATAGAAGATATGTCCACAATGTAATATTAAATGGACTAAAAACAAACCACATTTTGCAATAACTACTAACAACATACAATTTGTTGACGAACTCACGATTTACACCAGTCGCAAAAATGAAGTTATTCAGCTAGTCACAAAAGTAAATGAAAGTAGAATTTAACGTGGATTACACATTTAGTCAGTCCAAACGGGACAGAGAACCACTGAAAAATATACGGGATGACTGAGCGAAGTAAAAAATTGTGCATTCCTGTATCTATCTCGTTTCCACAATCTTCGAAGACGAGATGAGAAGATCGAATGCATTGAGGTAAGTGGTTATGAAAACTTTCCTTGAATTCTGGCGGCAGGGACAACGAATCCAACGAAGATCCTATTTGATGGCCATTCGTTTTCCGTCTTCTCCCACGGTTGAGAATCATGCCCACTAAATGCCAGAAACACGCACCGCGTGGACACATCCGAGCTTTCGTGCTTTTGTCCCCAGACGATTGTTTTCTCGTATCGTAGAAAAATTCTCTTCATTTTCGGCTGTTTTGTAAGGAGGAAAGGAGAAAAATGTAGAGAATATAATTTCGAAAGGAGAGATAGAAGTCACGAGACAAATGTGCCGAGAGCAGCGAAGAAGTGCTCACATCAAAATGTACGGCAATTACCTTCTGCAGACTAATATGTCCAGGAGGAAGACACTATCTTCAGGATGTCACGACAGTGAAGGAGACAGTAGTTTGTGATGATTGTGGTGATGATGATGTCAACGATTTCGTCGTTACCACCCTTTAGGCCAGTACCTCTGAACCTCTGAGATAATTTCTCTCTTTTGCGGTTAGGCTGATTTTTTCAAGGAAGCTTTCTGATCGTATATCTATAGCGCACATTTTAACGCTGGAAAGTCAGATAAACTGATATAGGCATGTGTGTACAAACACAGAAATCTGTAAACTCTCAGAGGACGGCGCTGTTTTTGACAACGCCTACACAATACAACAGGTGCCTGGCATAGGCGATATATCGGTTACTGCTGCAGGTTATGACGATTTTACGGGGTTCGAGCGTGGTATTATAGTAGCCAAACGAGAGGTGAGACACAGTATCTCCGAGGTAGCGATGAAGGTGGGGATTTTACCGTACGACCATTTCAGGAGTGCACCGTCAATCTCATGAATCAGGTAGAAACAACCACGTTGCGGCCGGAAGAAGTTCCTGCGAGAACGGAACCTACGACGACTAAACAAAATCGTTCAGAGTGACAATATTGCAACCCTTCCACAAATAGAAACAGATTTCAGCGCAGAGCAATTAAAATATGTCAGCGTGCGAATCATTCAATGAAACATAATTGATACGAGCTTGCGGTGTCGATGGTCTACTCGTCTACATCAGCTGAGTGCACGGCAGAAAGCTTTACGCCTCGCTTGGGCGCGTCAACAACGATATTTGACTGTTGATAACTGGAACCGTGTTGCCTGATCTGACGAGAATAGTTTCCAGTTGTATCGAGCGGATGGGTGTGAACGGATATGGGGACAATCTCATCAAACCATCTACCTTTCATGTCATCAGTGGCATGTTCAAGCTGTTTAAGGTTGTGTAATAATTATAATAATTTATAATAATAATTTCATGCGACTCAGTGGCCTGGTTGCAAGTCTTTGAATTGGACGCCACTTCGGCGACTTGCGTGTCCCTAGCCTACCCCAGTTATTCAACCGGGGAAAGGGGACTTACAGCTTAATGTCCAATCCGAACCACATGCTTCTGGCGACATCGTTAAAAGGTGAAGGATGGGTTAAAACGCATGCTGAAAAACAGTACAAGGTCCGACCGGGTTTCGAACCCGCAACTTTTAGGTTTCCATTCAAGAGTTTTACAGCGAGACCACCAAGCCCTACGGCTCTGTAACGGTGGTGGGCTTTTGATATGGGACTCCTGATACATCTACGTACAATTCTGGAAGGTGACACGTACGTTCTCATTCCGACTGATCACCTGCATCAGCACGGGTTTAGGAAACATCATTCATGTGAAACTCAGCTTGCCCTTTTCTCGCATGACATCTTGTGAGCCATGGATGAAAGGCAACAGGCGGATTGTGTTTTACTGGACCTCAAAAATGCGTTTGACACGGTGCCACATTGTAGACTGCTAACGAAGATACGAGCTTATGGAATAGGTACACAGATTTGTGACTGGCTGGAAGACTTCATAAGTAATAGAACGCAGTACGTTGTTCTCGACGGCGAGTGTTCATCAGAGACGAGTGTATCGTCAGGCGTGCCCCAGGGGAGTGTGGTAGGACCGCTATTATTTTCTATCTATATAAATGATCTGATGGACAGAGTAAGTTGTAATTCGCGGCTGTTTGCTGATGATGTAGTGTTGTATGGGTGTCGTCTTTAATTGATTGTAATAGCATAAAGGCTGATAGATAAAATTTCTAGTTGGTGCGAAGAATGCCAGATAGCTCTGAATGTAGAAAAAGTAAGGTGATGCGGATGAGTAGGAAAAACAATCCCATAATGTTCGAATACAGCATTAGTAGCAAGCTTCTTGATGCAATCGAGTCGTTCATATATCTAGGCTTAACACTGCAAAGCGATATCAAATGGAACGAACATGTAAGGATAGTTGTGAGTAAGGCAGACAGTCGACTTGGGTTTATTGAGAGAATTTTGGAACCCGCGGCAGATCAGTTTAAAGAAAGACATAGAACTAATTCATATGCGAGCAGCTATGTTTGTTACTGGTAGGTTCGACCAATGTGTCATGGAAATACTCCGATAATTCAATTGGGGGACCGTTCGAAAAAAGACGATGTTCTTTTCGTGAATTGCTGTTGAGGAAATTTAGAGGGCCGGAATTTGAAGCTGAATGTAGTACGATCTACCTACCGCCTACTTAAATTTCGCGTAGTGATCACAAAGAGAAGATAAGAGAAATTAGGGCTGGTACGTAGGCATATAGGGCTTCCTTTTTCCCGTCGTTCTATTTGGGAGTGGAATAGGAAAGGAAATGCCTAGTAGTGATACAGTGTTCCCCCCGCCACGCACCTTACGGTGGATTGCGGAGTGTGTATATAGATGTAGATGCAGATTCATAAGCATTGCGCATTCCGGCCGAGTGGTGCAATTCCAGCACGACAATGTGACTCCCCACATGCTACAGAGTGGCTCCAGGAAAATTCTTCTGAGTTTGAACACCTTCGCTGACCGCCAAACTCACCACACATGAACGTTATTTTAGTATAGCTTGGATGCCTTTGCATTGTGCTCTGCGGAAGAGTTCTCCACGTTCTCGTAGTTTACGTAATTATAGGCAGCCCTGCCGGATTCATGAGGTACCATTTCTTGCCTCTTCAGTGTAGCTGGCGCGGAGCGGCCGAGCGCATTGAAGCGCTATGCTGCGATGGGCGAGGTCGTTCCCCGTCGGGGGTTTGAATCCCCCGTCGGGCTTGGATCTTTGTGCTGTCTTTAGTGTAAGGTAGTTCATAAGTAGTTTGTAAGTTTAGGGACTGATGACCCCACAGTTAAGTCCCATAAACGTAACAAACAAAAATAAAAATTAAAAAATCTTCAAATTATACGTATCATTAGTCGCTGTATAATCCTATGTCCTTAAATTGCCGCGGTAGAGTAGCCGAGCGGTCTAAAGCGTCTCGCTGCGGAGCGCGCGGTTGCTCGCCGTGGAGGTTCGAGTCCTCCCTGGGGCATCGGTGTGTGTGTTGTCCTTAGGTTAGTTTACCTAGGTTTAAGTAGTTTGTAAGCTACGGATTGATGACCACGCAGTTTGGTCCGATAGATTTACAGACATTTGAACATTTTGTCCTTAAATTCTCAGGCTTACCAACAGTATAACGATTACATGTCTCTGAAACGACAGTAAATCCCCGTCGTCGGTAGCCGTGGGCAGTACTGCTGTGCTTTACGCGGACTGTATCTGCCGCTAACTGGCAGCGTTCGGTAATAACGACCCTAGCGCCAGCGTGAAACTCGGCTTTTCACGTGCAGCGAGCTGTTATTGAACACGTTTCGTTCATTTTACGCCAGGCTACACTTTAATTTCGCCGTATTGGAGCACACGGGGGCAGCGGCGACTGACCCGCGAGGTACGGCTAGGGCTGCCGCGACCGCACGTCTGAGCTGCCGAGAGGCTGAGAGCCAGCTGTGGTCCCCGTAGAATCACCTCACTGTCTGCATAGGCTGTTAATGAACGTTGAAAAGTATCTGATGCGAACATTGACTTACTGAAAATTCCGGAGCGCTTCAAACTGTTCGTCGCAGCGTAATAGGAGCTTGGGTTAAAATGAGAATTTCGCCATGACTAAATGTCTGTGAACGTGGAGGAAACATCTGACATGTGCGAGCACTCTACATCTACATCTACATAGATACTCTGCAAATCACATTCAAGTGCCTGGCAGAGGGTTCATTAACCACTTTCAGAACTTTTCTCTACCGTTCCATTCTCTAATAGCGCGCGGGAAGAAAGAACACCTAAATCGTTCCGTTTTCGATCTGATTTCTCTTATTTTATTGGGATGGTCATGTCTCCCTAAGTAGGTGGGTGCTAGCAAAATATTTTCACATTCATAAGTAAAAGTCGGTGATTGAAACTTCGCAAACAGATCACGCCGCAATGAATAACGTCTTTCTTTTAATGATTTCCACCCCAATTCGTGCAACATTTCCATGACGCTTACCCCCCCCCCCCCCCCCGTAACGTGATAAAACAAAACGTACTGCCCTTCTCTGAACCTTCTCAATATCTTCTGTCAGTCCCACCTGGTGAGGGTCCCACATGGGGCAACAGTACTCCAGGAGAGGACGCACAAGTGTGATGGAAGATGCTGTGTTGCTGCCCCACAAAAATGCCTTAATGACATTGTCATTTATCACCATACTACCTGGATATTGAACTTCGCCGGCAGTGATGGCCGAGGGGACTGAGGCGCTCCAGACACGATCTGCACGGCCACTACCGTCGGGGGGTTCGAATCCCCCCTCGGGCATGGATATTTGTGGCGTCCTCAGTATAAGGTAGTTGATAAGTAGTTTGTAAGTTTAGGTACTAATGACCCCCTAGTTAAGTCCCATAAGCTTAACAAACATTTGAACTTTTTTTATTGAACATCGTCTGTCTTAGCGTGCTGGCCGCGGTGGCCGCGGGGACTGAGGCACTTCAGTCGCGGTCTGCACGGCCACTATGGTCGGGGGTTCGAATCCCCCTCGGGCATGGATATTTGTGCCGTCCTTAGTCTTAGTTAGTTCATAAGTAGTTTGTAAGTTTAGGGACTGATGACCCCGTAGTTAAGTCCCATAGACTACAAAAACATTTAAACATTTTGTCTTAGCGTGCCAGGCCTAGATGTTCATATTTCGTTTCTTGTCAATTTCAAATACGGCTGCTGTGAAGTACTACAAAAAGACGGAAAGAAAATACCGATCGAATCAGCTGCAATGTGAACCTAGGGCACCTGAATATAGACGGGCATGCTGCGAATTCGCCATTTTCGTTTCTTCGCTCGACGCGGCAGGGCAGCAGAGGGCAGTCAGCACGCTTTCTTCATGGTGGGCAGTGCAGTTAACGAATTGTTATAGTCGTTCAGGAAACGGTTTCCTTGTTTTTCTGTTTCCAATGGAACCTGAAAGTCGTCGTAAAAAATGGATACTTACAAGATCTTAAAAATTATTCGAAGTGGGTTACATCATTTGTAGTTAGACAGAATTTCATCATATTTTAAATGACAGGTGACAACACGTGTTTTTTAGTGAAGGATTCGAAGCTGTGACCTTTTTAATGAAATAAATCGCAATTTGCGATGTTATGGCTTCACTGTATTAGGTTTAGATGTAATACCAAACTGTGTCGAATGAAAATTTGTGCCCGGCCGGGATTCGAACCCGGGATCTCCTGCTTACTAGGCAGACGCGTTGACCACTCCGCCACCGAGAACACAGTGATCAGCCCGGCGCAGAGGACTCTCCCCCCCCCCCCTCCTCCTCACACACACACAAATCTCCATTCGCCACGCTGTCTCTTTCCTATACCACAGTCACAGAATAAATAGGCTGTGGTATAGGAAAGAGACAGCGTGGCGAATGGAGATTGGTGTGTGGCCGAAGATGTGCAGGAAAGAGTCCTCTGCAGTAGGACTGATCACTGTGACCTCGATGGTCAACGCGTCTGCCTAGTAAGCAGGAGATCCTGGGTGCGAATCCCGGCCGGGCACAAATTTTCATTAGCCACAGTTTGGTATTCCATCTAAACCTAATACAGTGGAGCCATAACATTGCAAATTGCGATTTATTTCATTTCATTCATTTTCATTAGCCACAGTTTGGTATTCCATCTAAACCTAATACAGTGGAGCCATAACATTGCAAATTGCGATTTATTTCATTCATTTGAACGCTGTAGTTCGTCAAAAATATATATAAATCTATGACCTTTTGTTGCACACTTTTATTTACACATATACTGAAGACAACAAACAACATCTACTTAAGGACAGTAACAATAGCCGCGGCGGTATAGCCAAGCGCACAGAGGCGCGCTGCTACGGTGCGCGCGGCCGTTCCACGTCGGAGGTTCGAGTCCTCCCTCGGGCAAGGGTGTATGTGTTGTTCTTAGCTCAGTTGAACTTAGTTTAAGTAGTTTATAAGCTAGGGACGAATAGCCAGACAGTGAGGTGCCATAGATTTACAAACAAACAACAAACAGTAACAAATACTTTTCAAAATATCCATTTTGGATGCGAACTCCAGCTGTAGCGTAAATTGGTCAAATAATGCAACAAGTAGCTATATCATCATGCAACCAAAATAAACAGGTAACAACAATACTAATTACTTTTAAATAATGCATTTTTTTACTTATTTAGTGGGTACTTGTAAACGACCCTACATGCTAGTGGGATGTAAGAAAATGACCTACTTCTGCGAGCCTAGTACATAGCATTCCTGTAGTTTACTTACAAAGTGTCTTACGTACCCATAACAAGATTTTTTATTCTGCTACCGAAGGGAATCGGTTTTAAATTACTTAGGTGCTTTTTATCATAAGCCGTAGTCTATATGATGATAGTGTAAATTAAAAGCTTTTTAAAGTTTACGTTCTTTATTATTAATTTATTGATATACCAAATATTAGATTCGTTTTGAAGACAAAATTCAAATGTTTGTATGGCTTATGGGACTTAGCTACGGGGTGATCAGTCCCTAAACTTACAAACTAATTATTAACTAGCTAACACTAAGGACGGCACAAATTCCATGCCCGAGGGGGGATTCGAACCCCCGACCGTAGTGACCTTGGAGACCTTGACTGGCGCGCCGCAGTTCCCTGGGCCACCGCGGCCGGCTTTTGAAGACAGTTAATTTCAGCAATTTAGACCTGATACAAACGTTTGAAGCTTTCACCAAAACCAACCATTTTCAATGTACCTAATCCCTCGTCACGGTTAACAGTTCAATCATGTTTCTAAGTCTTTGAACAATCACAAAATAAAATTCGAAAACTTCAGGTAAGTATTGATAATGAGGATCAATGCACTCTAAAACGGAGAGTTATAGTATGTGAGTGTAGCTTTGGTGGCGCATCTGGTAACCACCCAAACTGAGCGGACGAGTGCGAAAAGATTTCTCAGAGTATTCACCCATGCGGCTGCTCAACGTCGGAGGTTCGAGTCCTCCCTTGGTCTCTATCTCTCTCTCTCTCGTGTGTGTGTGTGTGTGTGTGTGTGTGAGAGAGAGAGAGAGAGAGAGAGAGAGAGAGAGAGAGAGAGAGAGAGAGAGAGAGAGAGAGAGAGAGTTATCCTTAGCGTAAGTTAGTTTACTTTCTAAGTTTAGGGACCAATGACCACTGCAGTTTGGTCCCATACCTTTACAAACATTTTAACATTTCAAGACTCACGGAGGTGTGCAAATTCCAGGAACTATATTTAACGATTTTTGAAACTATATGCAGACAGTTTGATACGATCAGATTAACTATTAATCTACAGTTTTTGGTCTTAGTGTGTGTGTAAACTACCTCTATTCGTGGAAATGTTCGTTACATCTAAGTTAATACTCAGATGGCTTTACGTGAAGACGGCAATCTTCACACAGAATCATAAGTGAGAAATCTATGTTTTGGCTTCAAACAATGCCTATTCCAGCATGGGTAACGGCACCTCCCTTTATTCTAACATCACCGCTGGCAACAGACTATGCATTATCTCTGGTGGAACAGAAGCTTGTTTGTTGTTGTGGCCTTCAGTCCGGAGACTGGTTTGATACAGCTCTCCACAATACCCTATCCTGAGCAAGCCTCTTCATCTCCACATAAGAAGGGCAACCTACATCTGTCTGAATCTGCTCACTGTACCCATCTCTTAGTCTTCCTCTGCGATTTTTACCCCACACACTTCCCTCCAATGCTAAATTCACAATTACTTCATGTCTAAGAATGTGTCCTACCAATCAATCCCTTCTTTTAGTCAAGTTATGCCAGAAATTTCTTTTCTCCCCAATTCTGTTCAGTACCTCCTCATTGGTTACGCGATCCACCCACCTAATCTTCAGCATTCTTCTGTAGCAACATATTTCAAAAGCCTCAATCCTCTTCATGTCCGCACTGTTTATCGTCCATGTCTCACTCCCATACAAGGCAACACTCCATACAAATGCCTTCAGAAAGGACTTCCCTAGGCTTAAATCAATATTCGATGTTAACAAATTTCTCTTTTTCAACAACGCTTTTCTACCCATTGCCATTCTGCATTTTATATCCTCTGTACTGCGACCATCATTTGTTATTTTGCTTCCCAAGTAACAAAACTCATCTACCTCCTTTATTGTTTCGTTACCTAATCTAATTCCTTCAGCATCACCTGATTTTCTTAGACTGCACTCCATTACCCTAGTTTTGCTCTTGTTAATGTTCATCTTATATGCTCCTTTCAGCACGCTGTCCATTCCGTTCAATTGCTCTTCCAGGTAATTTGCTGTCTCTGACAGAATTACTATGTCGTCGGCAAAACGCAATGTTTTTATTTATTCACCCTGAACATTAATTCCTTCACCAAATTTCTCCTTGCTTTCCTTTATGGCTTGCTCAATGTACAAATTGAATAACAATGGAGAATGACTACAACCCTGTCTTACTCCCTTTCCAACCACTGCATCCCTTTCATGCCTTTCAACTCTGACAACCGCTGTCTGGTTTTTGTACAAGTTGTAAATAACCTTACGCTCCCTATATTTTACTCCTGCTTGCTTCAGAACTTGAAAGAGTTTATTCCAATCAACATTGTCAAAAGCCTTCTCCAGATCTACAAAAGCTAGAAATGTAGGTTTGCCTTTTCTTAATCTATTTTCTAGGATAAGCCGTAAAGTGAGTATTGCCTCCCGTGTTCCTACATTTCTCCTGAACACAAACTGATCATCCCCGAGGTCGGCTTCTACCAGCTTTTCCATCCTTCTGTATATAATTCGTGTTAATATTTTGCAACCATGACTTATTAAACTGATGGTTCTGTAGTTTTCACACCTGTCTGCACCTGCTTTCCTTGGAAAGGGGATAATAACATTTTTCCTAAAGTCTGAGGGTACTTCGCCTGTCTCATACATCTTACACACCAGGTGAAACAGGTTTGTCATGGCTGGTTCTCCCAGAGACTTCAGTAGCTCTGAGGGAATATCATCTACTCCAGGGGGCTTGTTTCGACTTAGGTCTTTCAGGGCTCTGTCAAATTCTTCTCTCAGTACAGTATCTCCTATTTCATCTTCATCTACATCTTCTTTCCTTCCTACAATATTGTCTCGAAGTTCATTTCCTTTGTAGAGCCCCTGTATACACTCTTTCCACCTTGCAGCTTTCCCTTCTTTCCTGAGAACTGGTTCTCCATCAGTGTCCTTGATATTCATAGAGATGTTTTTCTTATCTCCAAATTTTTCTTTTATTTTCCTGTAGGCTGTATCTATTTTTCCCCTATTTATACATTCTTCTAAATCCTTGCATTTGCCTTCTAGCCACTCCTGCTTAGCCATTTTGCACTTCCTGTCAATCTCATTTCTTAGTCGTCTGTACTCCATTTTGCCTGTTTCATTTACTGCATTTTTATATTTTCTCCTTTCATCGATTAAATTTAGTATATCCTGTGATATCCAAGGATTTTTTGTAGGTCTTACCTTCCTACCTATTTTGTCCTCTGCTACCTTCACTATTTCATCTCTCAATTTTACCCATTCCTCCTCTACAGTTTTATTTTCCCCTGTTTCTGTCAATTGTTGCCTAAAGCTCCCTCTGAAATTCTTAAGAACCTCAGGTTCCTTCAATTTAACCAGGTCCCATCTCCTTATTTTCCTACCCTTTTGTAGTTTCTTCAGTTTCAGTCTACAGTTCATAACCAACAAGTTATGGTCAGAGTCTATATCTGCCCCTGGGTACGTCTTACACTGTAAAACCTGGTTCCGAAATCTATGTCTTACCATTATAAAATCTATCTGGTATCTCCCGGTGTCTCCTGGTCTCTTCCACGTATACAACCTTCTTTTGTGATTCTTGAACCATGTGTTTGTTATAACTAAATTATGTTCTGTGCAAAATTCTACCATGCAGCTTCCTCTTTCATTCCTTTTACCCAGACCATCCACTCCCATGAACCACAGACATTGCCGAGGTGGGGTGGCTTGCGTGCCTCAACGATACAGATAGCCGTACCGTAGGTGCAACCACAGCGGAGGGGTATCTGTGGAGAGGCCAGACAAACGTGTGGTTCCTGAAGAGGGGCAGCAGCCTTTTCAGTAGTTACAGGGGCAACAGTCTGGATGATTGACTGAGCTGGCCTTATAACATCAGCTAATGTGGCTTTGCCACACAGCTACTGCGAACGGCTGAAAGCAAGGGGAAACTACAGCCGTTACCTTTCCCGAGGACATGCAGCTCTACTGTATGAACATATGATGATGGCATCCTCTCGGGTAAAATATTCCGGAGGTAAAATAGTCCCCCATTCGGATCTCCGGGCGGGGACTACTCAGGAAAGACAATACTGGCATTCTACGGATCGGAGCGTGGAATGATAGATCCCTTAATCGGGTAGGAAAATTAGAAAATTTAAAAAGGGAAATGGATAGGTTGAAGTTAGATATAGTGGGAATTAGTGAAGTTCGGTGGCAGGATGAACAGGATTTTTGGTCAGGTGAGTACAGGATTATAAATACAAAATCAATTGGGGGTATCACAGGAGTAGGATTGATAATGAATAAGAAAATAGGAATGCGGGTAAACTACTATGAGCAGCACAGTGATCGCATTATCATTGTCAAGATAGATACGAAACCAACACCGACAACAGTAGTACAGGTTTATATGCCAACTAGCTCTGCCGATGATGAGGAGATCGAAGAAATATATGAGGAGCTAAAGGAAATTATTCAGACAATTAAGGGAGAGGAAAACTTAATTGTTATGGGAGACTGGAATTCGGTAGTAGGACAAGGAAGCGAAGGGAAGATAGTAGGTGAATATGGTCTGGGCAAAAGGAATGAAAGAGGAAGCCGCCTGGTAGAATTTTGCACAGAACATAATTTAGTTATAACAAACACCTGGTTCAAGAATCACAAAAGAAGGTTGTATACGTGGAAGAGACCAGGAGACACCGGGAGATACCAGATAGATTTTATAATGGTAAGACATAGATTTCGAAACCAGGTTCTACAGTGTAAGACATACCCAGGGGCAGATATAGACTCTGACCATAACTTGTTGGTTATGAACTGTAGGCTGAAACTAAAGAAACTACAGAAAGGTAGGAAAATAAGGAGATGGGACCTGGATAAATTGAAGGAACCTGAGGTTCTTAAGAATTTCAGAGGGAGCTTTAGGCAACAATTGACAGAAACAGGGGAAAATAAAACAGTAGAGGAGGAATGGGTAAAATTGAGAGATGAAATAGTGAAGGTAGCAGAGGACAAAATAGGTAGGAAGGCAAGACCTACAAAAAATCCTTGGATATCACAGGAAATACTAAATTTAATCGATGAAAGGAGAAAATATAAAAATGCAGTAAATGAAACAGACAAAATGGAGTACAGACGACTAAGAAATGAGATTGACAGGAAATGCAAAATGGCTAAGCAGGAGTGGCTAGAAGGAAAATGCAAGAATGTAGAAGAATGTATAAATAGGGGAAAAATAGATACAGCCTACAGGAAAGTAAAAGAAACATTTGGAGATAAGAAAAACATCTCTATGAATATCAAGGACACTGATGGAAAACCAGTTCTCAGCAAAGAAGGAAAAGCTGAAAGGTGGAAAGAGTACATAGAGCAGCTCTACAAAGGAAATGCATTTCGAGACAGTATTGTAGGAAGGGAAGAGGGTGTAGATGAAGATGAAATAGGAGATACTGTACTGAGAGAAGAATTTGACAGAGCCCTGAAAGACCTAAGTCGAAACAAGGCCCCTGGAGTAGATGATATTCCCTCAGAGCTACTGAAGTCTCTAGGAGAACCAGCCATGACAAAATTGTTTCACCTGGTGTGTAAGATGTATGAGACAGGTGAAGTACCCTCAGACTTTAAGAAAAATGTAATAATCCCCATTCATAAGAAAGCAGGTGCAGACAGGTGTGAAAACTACAGAACCATCAGTTTAATAAGTCATGGCTGCAAAATATTAACGCGAATTATATACAGAAGGATGCAAAAGCTGGTAGAAGCCGACCTCGGGGAAGATCAATTTGGGTTCAGGAGAAGTGTAGGAACACGGGAGGCAATACTCACTTTACGGCTTATCCTAGAAGATAGATTAAGAAAAGGCAAACCAACATTTCTAGCTTTTGTAGATTTGGAGAAGGCTTTTGACAATGTTGATTGGAATAAACTCTTTCAAGTTCTGAAGCAAGCAGGAGTAAAATATAGGGAAAGGAGAGTTATTTACAACTTGTACAAAAGCCAGACTGCAGTTATTAGACTCGAAGGGCATGAAAGGGAAGCATCAGTTGGGAAGGGAGTAAGACAGGGTTGTAGCCTTTCTCCAATGTTGTTCAATTTGTATATTGAGCAAGCTATAAAGGAAAGCAAGGAGAAATTAGGTGAAGGAATTAAAGTTCAGGGGGAAGAATTAAAAACATTGCGTTTTGCCGACGACATAGTAATTCTGTCAGATACAGCAAAGGACCTGGGAGAGCAATTGAACGGAATTGACAGTGTGCTGAGAGGTGCATATAAGATGAACATTAACAAGAGCAAAACTAGGGTAATGGAGTGCAGTGTAAGAAAATCAGGTGATGCTCAAGGAATTAGTTTGAAAAACGAAGCAATAAAAGAGGTAGAAGAGTTTTGTTACTTGGGCAGTAAAATAACAAATGATGGTCGCAGTACAGAGGATATAAAATGCAGAATGGCAATGGGTAGAAAAGCGTTCTTGAAAAAGAGAAATTTGTTAACATCGAATATTGATTTAAACCTAAGGAAGTCCTTTCTGAAGGCATTTGTATGGAGTGTTGCCTTGTATGGGAGTGAGACATGGACGATAAACAGTGCGGACAGGAAGAGGATTGAGGCTTTTGAAATGTGGTGCTACAGAAGAATGCTGAAGATTAGGTGGGTGGATCGCGTAACTAATGAGGAGGTACTGGACAGAATTGGGGAGAAAAGAAATTTCTGGCATACCTTGACTAAAAGAAGGGATAGATTGGTAGGACACATTCTTAGACATCAAGGAATGGTGAATTTAGCATTGGAGGGAAGTGTGTGGGGTAAAAATCGCAGAGGAAGACCAAGAGATGGATACAGTAAGCAGATTCAGACAGATGTAGGTTGTCGTTCTTATGTGGAGATGAAGAGGCTTGCTCAGGATAGGGTATTGTGGAGAGCTGCATCAAACCAGTCTCCGGACTGAAGACAACAACAACAACAACCCAGACCATATTCACCTACTATCTTTCCTTCTCTTCCTTGTCCTACTACCGAATTCCAGTCTCCCATAACAATTAAGTTTTCCTCTGCCTTAATTGTCTGAATAATTTCCTTTAGCTCCTCATATATTTCTTCGATTTCCTCAACATCGGCAGAGCTAGTTGGCATATAAACCTGTACTACTGTTGTCGGTGTTGGCTTCGTATCTATCTTGACAACGATAATGCGATCACTGTGCTGGTCATAGTAGTTTACCCGCATTCCTCTTTTCCTACTGATTATCAATCCTTCTCCTGTGATACCCCCAATTTATTTTGTATTTATAATCCTGTACTCACCTGACCAGAAATCCTGTTCATCCTGCCACCGAACTTCACTAATCCCCACTATATCTAAATTCAACCTATCCATTTCCCTTTTTAAATTTTCTAATTTTCCTACTCGATTAAGGGATCTAACATTCCACGCTCCGACCCGTAGAATGCCAGTATTGTCTTTCCTGATGATCACATCCTCCTGAGTAGTCCTCGCCCGGAGATCCGAATGGGGGACTATTTTACCCGAGAGGATGCCATCATCATATGTTCATACAGTAGAGCTGCATGTCCTCGGGAAAGGTAACGGCTGTAGTTTCCCTTTGCTTTCAGCCGTTCGCAGTAGCCTTGTGGCAAAGCCACATTAGCTGATTTTACAAGGCCAGCTCAGTCAATCATCCAGACTTGCCCCTGTAACTACTGAAAAGGCTGCTGCCCCTCTTCAGGAACCACACGTTTGTCTGGCCTCTCCACGGATACCCCTCCGCTGTGGTTGCACCTACGGTACGGCTATCTGTATCGTTGAGGCACGCAGGCCACCCCACCTCGGCAATGTCTGTGGTTCATGGGAATGGGAACAGAAGCTAGCCAGCATTTTGTGCTCGCCGGCATATTACCGATCTTAAGAACTACTTGTCTACGGATCAAAGAGTCATAAGAAATAGGAAATAAATATCTATAAAACAACGCTCCTGTTAGTAGCGTGTACTATTTGTCGTAGTAACATACATCTTTAATCATCTGAGACGAAGACAATTCTAGATGTCTTTCTCTATGCACCATTTTATTATTTATCTGTTAAACAGATATTAGTTTGTTTACAAAAGTTTTTAAACCATTTCGTCAACTTACGCTATTTCCATTCACAAACTCGTGTCAAGTACCATGCACAAACATTTCGACGTTTGCTGATGGTAATATGGCGGCCTTAAATATACGAGGCGCGTCCAGAAAGTAAGTTCCCTTTCAATTTATCTCCGCTGCAGCGCTGCGATTGCAGTTCCGCACATGCGCTGTAGACGATGTGTATCAAGGAGAAGAACGTACGCCATTTGGAGATCGCTGTCAGTTACGTACGCTTTGTTGTGCTTGTTTGAAATGTCGGCGTTGATTGAAAATCCCGCCGCCTGTGAAATCAGGTCGGTGATTCGGTTTATGAATGCGAGGAAAGTGAAACCAAGTGAAATTTATCGGCAAATTTGCGATGATTACGGACCAAATGCGATGAGTGATTTGATGGTGAGAAGATGGGTCCGACAGCTCAATGGCGGGCGTAGTGAAGGCACGATGAAGAACGAAGTGGGCGTCCACCTTTGGTTACAGAAGAACTAGTTCACGCGATTGATGACAAGATCCAGGAAAACCGTAGGTTTACAATTAGTGCTCTCGCTATGGACATCCCCCAAAGAAACTGTTTCTAACTGGTTGAAGACACAGGCGGCAGATTTCTATGAAGAAGGTATACAAAACCTGGTGCCATGCTATGACAAATGCCTGCAAAATTTCGGCAGTTATGTGGAAAAGTAGTTTAAGAGCCGTAGAATTTTTTGCAATAACAATTTCTTCTGTATCTGTGTACAATTTCATTTTATTACCAAACGGAACTTACTTTCTGGACGCGCCTCGTATCTGTGGGCTGGCCTTAGTATTATTCTTTGTGCTGAGAGAGTATCAGTGCAGATAACATGTAGCCGTTAAGCAGTTGTGTTGTTAAACTGTGACCGAAAACAGTGTTTCCCTAAGAACGTGCAACAGTTTCACAGGACATGGAAAATGCTGCGCTGAACAGTTTGAGGTAGGAAACCGTGGTGGGGAATCTGGCTTGAGGAGATGTGGAAATAACGTGTAGACCACTGTCTCACACTTCTGTTTTCCTGCTTATTTCCAGCTAACATTCATATAAGATTACAAGTAATGTGCTGTTTATTTACATGTATATTCTTTATTTCCTGCAAGGAAACATGGGGGATAAGTCTTATTACTGTGATGTCATGAAGCAAGTTACGTTTACTTTACTTGCTCATAAGGTGGCTGAATCTTGTTCGACGTTCTCGTGTTTCATTGAGGTTATCGCCATAATTTTTGGCGCTTTTGTAAGATATAGTTCACGTGATTCGTTCACTGTATCGATTGTAAGGGTAATTAGTGATTATAAGTGTTTTACTAATGAAAACGGAATAACCTATTAAAGTGGAAATGCAAAGTCTAACGAAAAGTGAAGCAGGGAAGCGGCCAGCAGCAGGCACGTGGAGTCTCGAATCGCTGGAACAGCAGATCACCGCGCAGCACATTCCGACGACGTCGCGCGGCCACGGCTCACGTGATCGAGAAATCGCGAAGTTGACGAATCAGCTCAAGCGATCATCGGCCAGCGATCTAACGAGCAGTTGTAGTTGTTGTGGTCTTCAGTCCGGAGACTGGTTGGTGCAGCTCTCCACAATACCCTATCCTGAGAAAGTTTCTTCATTTCCACATAAGGACAGCAACCTACATCTGTCTGAATCTGCTTACTGTATCCATCTCTTGGTCTTCCGCTGCGTTTACCCCACACACTTCCCTCCAACGCTAAAATCACAATTCCTTGATGTCTCAGAATGTGCCCTACCAAATATCCCTTCTTTTAGTCAAGGTATGCCAGAAATTTTTTTTCTCCCAAATTCTGTTCAGTACCTCCTCATTAGTTACGCGATCCACCCACCTAATCTTCAGCATTCTTCTGTAGCACCACATTTCAAAAGCCTCAATCCTCTTCCTGTCCGCACTGTTTATCGTCTATGTTTCACTCCCATACAAATGCCTTCAGAAAGGACTTCCTTAGGCTTAAATCAATATTCGATGTTAACAAATTTCTCTTTTTCAAGAACGCTTTTCTACCCATTGCCATTCTGCATTTTATATCCTCTGTACTGCGACCATCATTTGTTATTTTACTGCCCAAGTAACAAAACTCATTTACCTCCTTTATAGGTTCGTTTCCCAATCTAATTCCTTCTGAATCACCTGATTTTCTTAGAGTGCACTCCATTACCCTAGTTTTGCTCTTGTTAATGTTCATCTTATATGCACCTTTCAGCACACTGTCAATTCCGTTCAATTGCTCTCCCAGGTCCTTTGCTGTATCTGACAGAATTACTATGTCGTAGGCGAAACGCAATGTTTTTATTTATTCACCCTGAACATTCATTCCTTCACCAAATTTCTCCTTGTTTTCCTTTATAGCTTGCTCAATGTACAAATGGAACAACATTGGAGAAAGGCTACAACTCTGTGTTACTCCCTTTCCAACCACTGCATCCTTTTCATGCCCTTCAACTCTGACAACCGCTGTCTGGTTTTTGTACAAGTTGTAAATAACCTTACGCTCCCTATATTTTACTCCTGCTTGCTTCAGAACTTGAAAGAGTTTATTCCAATCAACATTGTCAAAAGCCTTCTCCAAATCTACAAAAGCTAGAAATGTAGGTTTGCCTTTTCTTAATCTATCTTCTAGCATAAGCGGTAAAGTGAGTATTGCCTCCCGAGTTCCTACATTTCTCCTGAACCCAAACTGATCTTCCCCGAGGTCGGCTTCTACCAGCCTCACGAGCAGTAAGAATATCGAAACGTGACCAGGAAGAATGCATAATGTCAACAGTTTGAAAAGGTCACAAGGCCAGCACAGTTACCTCTTCAGGAAAACGTGACTAACATTTCAGCAATCCATCACCGCACGAGTTTAAGGCTCCCAGACGTGACAAAGTTACACGTTTTGGCAGTTTTGGAAGATCGTGACTATAAGCCAGTGACCGGCTAGCGACTCTCCGCGTGACCGAACATTCTGGAAATTTCTCCACGTGACAGAGACCTACTTGAACCAATAAATACCTGAACAATTCGAGCAGAGGGGAGTCATTCATTCGTTGCTTCCTGGATTCAGTCGCTGCTTCATGGATTCATTCTTTCGTAGCTGGACTTTGAGTTGTAGATGAGTGTCGAGGTTGTCGACACCATTCTGGCCGAACAGGCAACCGACATCGGAAGAATGGACTAGGCGAGCAGTCGCGAGAACGGAAGAAGAATTAAGGAGGACTTACCGGGCACCCAGGCAGCTGAGAGGACGATGGGACTGCGGCCTCTCGATAGCTGACCTGTGAGATTTAGTCAATAATTGACAGCTGCGGGAGAGGAGCCCAGGGGTCGTCGGTTCGACGCCGCCAGCGCCCAACACTGCCCCTTCGATGGACGACGCACTCACCCACACGGGTCACGAAGCCAGAAGAGTTACGGACGCCTACATGAGGTACTGGCAGTAATCACAACGGGGAACGCGAACTATTGAATAAAGCCACGCGCCGCGTCGCGTCGCCGCTACGGACGGTAACGAAGACTGCGCCCGGCCTCGCCGCTGCTGCTGCCTACGCGTAACCGGACCGCCAACATCCGCTATCAGCGCGCTGGCCTGCCGCCTGCTGCTTCCGAATAAGAGAATAACTAAATGCAAGGAAATTACCAGAAGTAATATGTCTATTTGTAAATAAAAAGCTATCTGCTTCAATGCTGTCTAATTTCAACATCCTTCCACCTCTGAGCCAAGAGAATTCACGTCCCACAAATGTTATTAGTAACAAATAAATAATATGAATATTTCTTGTGTTAAACTAAGAGTAACTGCCCATCCTGACAAATATCACTGATACAAGGTGTTTGATGCTTATAGGAAAAGAGTAAGAGCTGCAAAGTGAACCATTTATCATACAGATAGCCCACATTTAGTAACCAGTATGATCAGAAGTAACCGAGACCACGTTACAATTGGTGTCAGAGAAAACTTGGCTCAATCAAGGTGGGATTGATAGCCAATGAAGTGATAGCTGAAGGGTAATTGTTTAAGTAACAGTCGTAATATTTCTCAGTTTTTGTGTCGTTTGCTTTATAGTTTTGAAAGGTATTTAAGAATCTTTTTACTCAGTAAGATTGTATAGGTAATAATTTGTTAAAAATGATGACAAGAAACTGTACAAAGTCAGACCCAGCAACACAAGGGGTTCCCACTGAGGACACTATTCAAACCTTAGTCAATCAAATAGCACAGCTTAGAAACGATAACAATGCATTGGTTATGCAACTGAATCAGATTAAGGCATCCAGTTTAGTCTCTACCACCTTAGATCTTCCGCAGCCTCCTTAATAATGCCTTTTCCTGGTAAACCTGGCGAAGATGTAAATGCGTTTCTTGACGATTTGACAGCAGCCGCAAATTTAGGGTTGTGGTCAAATGAACTACTTTTGCAAATGAAGAAATTAAGGTTGACATGTGAGGCCAAAGCACATATATTGTATCACGAAGAATTGCGTAATGCCACAACCTTTGAGGAATTAAAGAAAGGATTAATTACGCGTTTTCAGAAACAAAATAGTTGTAGGTTTTATAGGGAAAAATTGAGTACCATCACTAAATGAATCATTAGAGAGCTTTATCGATAGAATCCGGAAGATTAATGTTAACACTTATCAATTACATACCAGTGAGGAAACAAATAGAGTTATCTTACAGGAGGCAGAGGACAGAGCTTTGGATACATTTTTGCGTTGGTTACCTTCTGAAATGTCCCGTCGAGTTAGGGCACAATTTCCTAAGACTTTAGCAGAAGCATTATCTATGGAAACATCTTTTGAAGAGATCGACATTTCCACCACGTACAGTGAAAGCGGAACATATTTTCAACAGGTGTGCGTTGTTTTAAGTGTGACAGACAGAGACACATAGCGAAATATTGTAGACAACTCCAGTGCACTAGCTGCAGGAGAATAGGCCATACGTTTAGAGATTGCAGGGCTAAGACACAGTATGAAACTAGAAATCAGTTAAACTGAAGCGGGAACGAAGGCCAATCCGCCACCAAGCGTTCCCTGTACAATTTTATGTCATTAAGGCGAATGTGAAGACGGAATGCTGGTTATCTGCGACCATACAAGATAAAGAAGTGAAAATGTTGGTAGACACAGGTGCTAATATATCGATCGTAAGTAAAGCGTGCATTGATGATATGAAATATGATCCCCGAGGTACAAATTGAGTGGAATAGGAGGAGAAACATTGAAGTCAGTGGGTTGTACATCATTAATGTTTTATATAAACGGTGTACAATTTCAAGAACAAGTAGAGGTAGTAACAACGATAACTGACGGGTACGACACGATCATAGGGATGGATTTCCTGACTAAACATCACGCCAAAATCGACCTCAGCCAGCAAACAGTAGAGCTTAGCGGAACAATGTTTCAGTTAGGTGATACAGCTGTAAAGGGCGCGCTGCCGCAAGATTCCTCGACGCGAAACGAGAAATCAACTAAACTGCGAGCACAGTCCTTGAGAGTGAACCATTAATCATACAGATAGCCCACATTTAGTAACCAGTATGATCAGAAGTAACCGAGACCACTTTACACGATGATGGTATTTGCAGTTAACTGTATCTAATGCAAATAAAAAGATATACATACATTACATTGTAATCATATTATGATCTAAAGCCGGATTCTCGGACCCCAAGTTACTTACCTCAAATTGTTCAGATTTTGCGCGCGCTCATGGAACAATCTTGCACAAATGTTAATGACACTCATCTGGTTATTAATAATATCATACGTCTCGTCTTTATATAACGCCTTAGGCAAGACTTAGGCATGGGCTAATCTTTGCAACTAGAGATATGCGTTGACCAGTTTTGGCAAAGTGTGAAAGCAAAGTATACATTGCCCGAGAAGACAGCCCTTGAAACCTGTAGCATCTTATTCGTACACGATTACAGAATTGCACCGTATGCAAGGTAAATTCCAGAATACAGATATTTCTCTTCAAGATGATCTGATAGTTATATACCTACAGAACACGTATAATATTTGGATATACTTCATTCGTGTGTGTTTGTAGCGTCACAGTGCTCTTTCTTCGGTGGTGGATCCGTGCGTAGAGCAGAAACTTCGGTTGTTTTCTTTTTTGTAATTTCTTCCTGATATTCAACACAATGATGCAAGTTTGAATACTCTATTTTAGTGTCAGATGTAAAATAGGCGTGTATTAAGAAAATTGTTCGTATGATTTACTTTCGCCATGTTTGATACGATTTCTCCAGTATTCTATTAATTATGAAAATCTAGGAAACTTCCTAATATTATGGCACAGTTCTAGATATTGCGGGAAATAGTACTGTAACTGATAAAACTATAATTTACTTTGAAATTAATATAAGTTAATATTACATTTCAAATGAATTTCATTTGCACACGACAAATTATAACACTGTCTGATATTTGCTCCCTTTTATCCATACCACAAAAACTAAATACATCTGTGGGATTCTATGAGCGATTATAATATAAACGTTACGTTTCCAATTCCGTGTGAAGGTATCAGTTCATGTCGGTAATAGTGATATGACTGAAACATCACATGAAAAAGCTGATTATTTCCCTAAGTCATACCGCACCCTTTTGATCTCACTCAGTATCAGTATGATTTGTACTGCAGATAACACAATCTGTCAAACTATCTAGTTATGCAAGTAAAGCGCAACATTCTAATTACAACAGGATTAATTAATTCCAGGGATTAAATGAATAATTACTCACCAAAATTTATCTCAGGCGGTTTTAACTTCCATCGCTAAAGGCAAGTTAATATCGAGAATCTCTTTGTCATATATACAACAGCGTCACTGTAGTAATTATTAAATTTGTTGCTGTAGTTAATTATTAAATTTGGTTCTGTTGCAGAAATATTAGTGGGGGGGCAGTTAGTATTTAATGTTATTTTTGATCGGTGTTCTAGGTGTACCAGAGGTTAGGGTAAATTCCGATTACCGTGTTCGCTAACTTTTTGTAGTTTCACGTATACAGTTTTGTATTAGGGGGAGCTAGATTTTCATTGTTTTAGACAAGTGTAGTGTGAAGTTTGTTGTAGATTAATACGGTTAATAGTAGCACTCACTTTATTAGTAGAGACTGAAATTTGGCTTACCGCAGTTATTTTATAAAATCGTACATTTGTAGTATTAGAAATTAGAAAGCATTTTAGTTTCTTATTCAGTACTGTTAAATTCTTACCATGAGTGAGGAGTGTGGTAGGGTCTGTTGTAGGTTCGTGAATAGTAGGTTATGGTGTAAGATTTGTAGGAAGTATTTTCAATTTACAGGCTTGCTTTACCAGGGTACAAATTAGCTGCCCGTTTCACCGAGATTTCTTTGCAGTATTGTGGAATAGCCATGTATGTGAAAAACTGAACTAAAGTTGAGTCCACCGATGTTTCTAACAACTACTCTGGAAAGGTATTCGAATGTTGTGGTGGTGTGATTGACTTTTGTGAAAATAAACTTCTAATTGTTGTTATTTATAGCTCTCTTGACACTGATTTTAGACTATTTCTGCTTCAGCTATGTTTACTTTATAGGACGATTAGTTGTATGTGGTAATTTGAACATTAATTGTATATTTTATCTATTATGCAAGGAAAATGATACCTTTAGGCTCTCATCACCAGCTGCAAACAAAATTATTTCGAACGAGAGTGTAGAGAAACAGTAACACAGCAATATACAATAATTTGTTCGTTCACTTTCAGTTTCTTAACAGATTAGACAAAGACCTGTTTCACCTCGATGCAAAAACATCCGTTGATTATGCTAGTAAACTATTTAGAAAAGCTAATCCTGTTGCAACAGAGGGCTTTGCTAATTAAGGAACAAGTTTAGCAGGGTTTTAATAGCGCTGATAATATAGACAATAACGTAATGCATTACATAACACAGTCATCATCTTCTTTGAAAGCATCTTTCCATTAATACACTCAAAACAAAGTAATACCAATAAATGGCAGCCTGGATGCCTGACAAAAATCAATACGAATATCGTGTAGAACAAGAGGGGTATTGTATCGAAATGGTAGAAGGAGTCAAAATCAAGGTGCAGTAGCGTATTACAGACGGTATTGTAAGGTTCTGGAAAAGTCATAAAGAAAGAAAAATAATATGTGGTATTCAGAAAAATGGGCAATTCTCAGGTTGAAATAAAATACTAGATGATAAGTAGTGAAGGAAGTATGTTGTCTGCAGCAAAGATTTCCATATATAATGTCAGTGGGTAATGGAGATGTATTCGTTACTGATAAGTCAGACATGTACATTATTTTATAACCACTTTCTGAATGTAGCACGTGAGTTAAACGAATCCATGGCTCCTGCAGGTGATCATGTAACTCTCATAAAAAGCAGCCCAAGACTGTTGCCTGAGGTTGTCATCCGTGATACTTATAAGGAAGAGGTAGAGTTAATAATTAAGTAGGGGTCTGATAACCCAACAGTTTATTCTCCTTTTAAAACCCAACAACAACAATAATAAAAAGTCACTTAAGACTAAGGACTCTTATGGATATGATGTGTTATCTAGTAGAATACTGAAGTACAGCTTCACCTATTTTATGACAGTGCTTAGCAATATTTGCAGTTTTTCCTTTCGGAATGGTGACTTTCCTGACAGATTTAAATGCTCAGTAGTGGAACCGTTTAATAAAAAAGAAGAAACCGATAATGTAGACGACGTCAGACCTATTTCTATCTCATCAGTTTTTGCTAAAGTTATTGAAAAAGCTGTATATTTGAGGTTAACTGATCATTTCCATTCGCATAACGGGCTTTCAAATGTACAGTTTAGTTTCAGAAGTGGTTTTACATCTGATAATGATGGATGTTCTTTGCGAAGAGCTTCATAGATTGAATAAAAAGCTACGAAAGCTATGCCTATTCTGTGATTTAACAAGGCATTTGATTGTTTTGATCACAAGATATTGTTGCAGAACTTGAAACATTACTGAGTAAGGACAAGAGCTGAGAATTGTTTCACTTCTTACTTTAGTACAGAGAACAGAAGGTGAGCCTATGTTGTACTGAGAAAGACTGTGGTATGTACTCTCAAGGTGCCGCGCGGGAGTAGCCGAGCGGACTGGAGCGCCACGTTACGGATGGTGTGGCCTCCCGCGTCGGGGGTTCGAATCCTTCCTCGGGCATGGATGTGTGTGTTAGTTTACCCTAGTTTAAGTAGTTTGTAAGCTACGGATTAATAACCTAGCAGTTCGATAGATTTAAAAATTTTCAACGGAGCACAGCTAAGTTGGGGGTGCTGCAAGGTTCTGTTTTGGGGCCCCTGTCGTATCTCATTTGTATAAATGATATACCTTCAAGTATAACAGCTAGTTCTAAGATATTTGTGTTTGGTCATGATACTACTTTGCCAGTGATGGGTGTCATTGCTAATATTGATGCAGTATCAAATGATACAGTAAGTCGCAGTATCAAATAATGCAGTTAGTAATTCGCTTGTAATTAATAAATTGATGCTAAATCACAATAAGACTCGTTTTTACAGTTTATAAAACACAATTCAACAAAAACTGACATTTTAGTAACACAGAATGGGCACATGGTAAGTAAAACTTAATAATATGTCGTTATTCTCAAGAATTCGCAGGATTCATTCAGTTAACACAAGACAAAAATCGAATCTGCATTTGTATCGCACGTGCTTCACCTTTGTGCAGAAAGGTCTCCATTATTCTGCTTCATCCATTTTTAATAGGCTGTCACAAGAATTCAAAGAGCTTGGAAGTAATCCACGCACTTTCCAGGCTAAGCTGTAAAGTTTTCTCATGGCCTACTCTTTTTATTCTGTCGAGGAATTCCTAGATGAATTTAAAAAGTTAAGCTAATTTCTGTGTTGTTTGCTATTTCTACTATTTATGTTTAGATCTATCGCGTCTTGCGATTGCTTTACGTTTAACTTTATCAATCTTTCTACTCCTTTGTTACTACCATATGTAGGATTTCTTCTCAATAAGTTTCTACGGAACATGATAAATATTATCATATAAAGAAAACGCTGTCGGTACAAAAGACGTTGCTTTTATTACTCGAACGAGCGAAATTTTTTGACGTCCAATATTCATTTCAATGCTAGAAAATATTTTCTGAAAATATTTTTTTTTTGAATGTAGTATTGAACGGTAGTTAAAAGTAGACGATCAGGAGTTCAGACAGATAGATATGTTACAGACGAATGCTTACGATAAGAGGGATGGATCACATAATTAATGAGAATGTACTGAACACAACTGGAGAGAAAAGACATTTCGGGCATATCTTGACTAAGAGAAGGGATAGATTGTTGGGACATATTCTGAGTCATTAAGTAATTATCAAATGAGCATTGTGTGGGGTAAAAATGGTAGAGCCCGAGATCGAGAAATGAATACAGTAACATGGTTCAAGTGGATGAGCGGGGTGGGTCTTACTCGCAGGCGAAGAGTCTTGTGCATTAAAACGTGGCATGGAGAACTGCATCAGCTCAGTCAGAGGACTGAAGACCACAACAGCAACGGTGTTTACGCCATTTTGGGACGTCCTGAACGAGGTCCAGTCAGCCTCTTGAGATCAAATGACGAGCTCCTTTAATACATAAGTAGTGAAATCATCAAAAATCATCATTCTAGTGAGCAGTTATTTTTGTTATATATAAATGTCACCCATGTCTTCGAGCAGAAAATTAATTAATGGAGAAGTGATGTCAGACGTTGAAAATGTAGAAATTAACAGGAAACAGAACGACAGTATACGTCAAAGTAATTTTTGAGTGGTAATGAAGGATGCTGCACACAAGCAACGCCACGACTGCAACATTTGTTATGTAAAATAAATCACGCGTCTGTTACGCGTTGTTTTCTAGTAATTTCTAATTAAAAACAATTTTCTGATGTTGATTTGTAATGTAAATAAGCGTGTATATCAAACTTGCATAAATACACACAAATGTTGATTCTCTTTCTGTATTTGTGACCGCTGAATTCGAAAATGATGCTCTAAAAATGCTATTATCCACGGTTTTGGTACAAATCGTATGTTTTGCTGATACTCCCGTTATATGTTGAAGTGGTGCATAAATACGGTACAAGGATCATACCTAATTAGAAAATAATATTAAAATAACCTACATAAATAAGGACAAAATGAACAGACGCATCTGGTCCATTCTGAAACGCTTTACAATACAAATCAAACGTTATTTCTCAGAAAATATAATTATATTAACTTACACATCAAAGAACCCTCCTTTGGATTTAATGAATGCTTCACAAATTCGAAGCATGCGGTAAATCAGTTTTTGTAGGTATCGTGAATCTATATTTTTCCACACAACTTTAACAATATTCCAGAGATATTCCTTGCTGAATATATCAACTTCCCCGATAGTCTGTCCACTTCATCCCACACCATTTCGATGGGATTACAGTCCCGAATTTTGGACGGCTATACCATATCTTTCAGTAGTTTCTGTTTTTCCTTTGATGCAATGTAGTTCCTACAGTATGCCAACCGATGTTTTGGGTCATTATCCTGTTGGAAGGTGAACGCTTTCCCTATTAAGTGCAATCCATTTGGTATTTCATGATTCTGAAGTATGCGGTGGTACTGCTTCTGATCCATACATCCTTCTGTTTTCACAATGTCGTCAACTCTGTCTCCGGCAAAACATCCCCAAACCATAACAGAATCTCCACCGTGCTCAACTGTACGTAGGCTACCCTAATCCCCTACAAATCGGCGAACAAATGTTCTCTTTCTGGTTCCAAAAATCTCGAACTTCGAATCGTCGGTGAATAACACTTCTGCACACTCTACCGATGTCCATTTACGATGTTTTGTAGCCCATTCAAGTCTCTTCTTTTTGCTTATTGGCTTACAAGAGCCTTGGTCATATGTTAAATATACTAGGGGCAAAACACAAACAATACCCTCACCACGTGATAGTAATGGCGATCCTGCCGATGACTGCGCTACTAAAGCACAGATACTAAACATAGCTTTTAGAAACTCATTCACCAAAGAAGACGAAACCAATATTCCAGATTTCGAATTACGAACAGAGGCTGTAATGAGTAACGTGGAAGTAGATATCATCGGAGTAGTGAAGCAACTGAAATCACTTAACAAGAACAAGTCTTCTGGTCCGGACTGTATACCTATTAGATTTCTATCTGATTATGCTGAAGCGATAGCTGATTACTTAACATCCATATACAACCGCTCTTTCAAAGAAGGATCTGTATCAAAAGATTGGAAAGTTGCGCAGATCATACCTGTATTTAAGAAAGGCAGTAGGAATAACCCACTAAACTACAGGCCTATTTCATTGACGTCAATTTGCAGCAGGGTTTTGAAACACATCCTGTATTCAAATATTATGAATTATCTCAAACAGAATGATCTATTGAGCCAAGGTCAACACAGATTTAGAAAATATCATTCATGCGAAACACAACTAGCTCTTTATTCACACGAAGTGATGGGTGCTATCGACATGGGTTCGCAAATCGATGGTAAGGCATCTACTAAAACACAGGTGATATCGGGCGTTCCACAATTAGTGTTATTGGTCCTCTTCTGTTCCTTATTTAGATAAACGATTTAGGGGGAAATCTAAGTAGATCTCTTAGGTTGTTTGCAGATGACACCGTTATTTACCGTCTAGTAAAATCATTTGAAGATCAAAACCAACTGCAGAACGATCTGAATAAGATATCAGTATGGTGTAAAAATTGGCAATTGACTCTAAATAATGAGAAGTGTGAAGTCGTCCACATCAGTACGATAAGAAATCTGTTAAACTATGTTTACAAGATAAATCAATCAAAACTGAGGGCCGTAACCTCCACAAAATACCTAACAATTACTATTACTTCAGACTTAAGCTGGAAAGACTTAGATAATATCGTGGGAAAGGCGAACCAGAGACTGCGCTTTATTGGCAGAACCCTTAAAAGATGTAACAGAACTACAAAAGAAACTGCATACACTACGCTTGTCCGTCCATTTTTGGAGCATTGCTGCCTCGTGTGAGATCCTTATCAGGTGGGTTTGACGGAGGACATAGAAAGTGTCCAAAGAAGGGCAGCTCGATTCGTATTGTCACGATACAGGGGAGACAGCGTTACGGAAATGATACAGGATCTGGGAAGGGATTCATTACAACAACGGCGCTTATCGCTGCGGTGTTGGCTACTTACGAAACTCCAATCGCCAACAATCTCCTCCGAACGCGAAAATATATTGTTGACTCCTACTTACATAGGTAGAAATGACCACCAGAATAAAATACGGAAATCAGAGCTCGAACGGAGAGATTCGGGTGTTCTTTCTTCGAGCGCGTTATTCGAGAATGGAATGGGAGATAAATAGTGTAATGGTGGTTCGATGAACCCTCTGACAGGCATTTAAATGTGATCTGCAAAGAATCCCATGTAGATGTAGATGCAGAAGCGGTTTTCTTGGTGTGGGAAACCTTTCAAGCTGGCTTTAGTTTACTGTTTACTCCTTTTTACTGTTACAACAGATATTGTAGTCGCGTTCATTTCTACCAGTTCTGCATGAATTTGGGGCACTGTTTTGAATCTATTTCTTTTACTGATAATTCTGATATATTTATCATCACTTTAGTTGTTTTAGGAGGTCGTTCTGGTCGTGGTATGTCCGTATTGCTACCTGATGTATTCTGGCGATGAAGGGTGTATTGCACTCCCCCTATAGACACACTACACTATTTCGCAATTTGGCCAATAAATAAACCTACTTGGCTAAGTGCTACAATTTCAGCACGTTTTTCTATGTATATCTCCACTCGTGGAGCCATACTAGCGATGTCTGCAGAAACCAGATGTTATGTGTCATAACAGTGCTTTACGTTCGTTGCGGACACCACATCACTACAGAAAACAACACAGGTGCAGCAATTGCGGCATTCCTCGGGAAATACGTAAACAAAAGTATCAGATAGCTACATAACGTTTATGTAGAAAACGTTGTTTGTTGGTTACCATTGTATGTCGATGACCACAAACAAAAATCATAACATATGGACAACTGTTGTACTATTCCTTTACTTCATCAACGGTATCCACGGTATTTGATCTTATCTACTGAGAACTAGATGCCAATTATTGGGTTTATTGAAATTTATGAGCGGTATTGTATGGCGAATAATGTTTTGGGATACGTTATTCCATGCCTTCTCGACATGTTCTCGTACTTCTTCAAGAATTGTGGGTTGACGAGTCGTCCGTGTCATTTGTCGTCCCATCATATCCGACACGTGGCTCGATTTGAGACAAGTCCGAAGTTCGTGCTAGCCGGGGAAGCTGCTGTATATCTTTCAGGGCACTTTGAGTTTCAGGCGCAGTTTAAGGGCGCGCACTTCTCTGTTGGAACAATACATCACCTTCAGTTGCAAGAATGTTACAAGGACGGGTCTGAGAAGATTCTTCACCGGCCACTGGTCAGGTGATCCAGAGTCGTAGATTGTCGCACCTCAGACCAATAGGCCATTGTATCTTGATGAATGCACTCTACGAGAAGGCAGTTCCCAAGTTACGTCGTACGGGCAAACGCCTATCACTTGCATGCAGGCAGAATCTACTTTCATCGCTAAATATAACGGTCTGCCATTCCAAGCTGTTTCTCCACGGGCATCAGTCTTGCCGTGACGTCTATGTTGTGGCGTGAGTGGCAAGGAACCATATTCCAGGCGTGGCATGAAGTCCCTGATGAGGTATTCGCCCAGTTTTGAGTTTCACTTATTAAACAGTGTTATTAAGGAAGTTGTATAAATATAAAGACCACAGTTGGTGATGCTGCTGTGCGTTTATTAAGCGTTTCGAAACAATCATCATCATAATCTAGGCATGGGGTAAAGAATAATATTAAACGTACATCGTCAGTCCCTGCAGAACAATATTTTCTAGTAAAATGGATTAGTTCCTTGAAAGAAGTACTTTTTAGATTTATACTGATTCTTCAAATCAACTCAACTTTTGCAGGTGTCTACCGGAAAACTCATTTCCGTTTAGTATTCGTAACTAATTTTAATCTATTTTGTGTGTGCTACTGAGAGGAACGTTTTTAGGATTTTTCTTATTGAGGCGTATGACCTTCTGTAAGCTAAAGTAAAGGTCGCCTTCTGAATAAATATTTCATATCCATCAGAGTTGACTTTCTTTTTTGCCTATTATGACCACAGCCGGAACTATCCTGAAGATCCTACACCTAGCATTCGAAGCACCAAATGCTTCAAGACTGAAAGAATTGGGAATAACTTTTTATGGGAACCAGATATATACCATTCAGCTGCAATTATTGTCCTTTAGGAATTGTAGTTTCAGGAACCAAATTTGCAGCAACTACTTGCAGGTTTTATGGATGCATACAAAGATTATGCCTTAATACCGAAAGGAGTTGGGTACGCCAGCCGTTATTACGGTATTATGTGAGACAGGTACAGACCTTTATGTTATCAACTTCAGAATATTTATAGCTGAGCTGGACTGAGCTGGACTTACAGAGAACTTCGGTGAGGATCAATTTTGATGTAGGAGAACTGTAGGACTACTCGCGTTATTACTCACATCACGACTTATCTTAGCAGATAAGTTAATAAAAGGCAAAGCTACATTTCTAGGTTTTGTAGACTTGTAGAAACCTTTTGATCATATTGATTGGAGTACACTCTTTCAAATTCTAAAAACATCAGGATTAAACACAGCGAAAGGAAGTTTATTTACAACTCTACAGAAATAAGACAGCAGTTATAAGACTCTAAGAGTATTAAAGGAAACATTGGTTAGGAAGGGAGTAAGGCACGGTTGTAGCATTTGTCCAATGTTATTCAATCTATACAGTGAGGCAGCTTTCAAGGATAACAAGGAGATATTTTGGGGAGGAATTAAAATTCAGGGTGAAGGAATAAAATCAATCTACTGTGACCAGTTGAACGGAATGGACAGTGTGTTGAAAGGAGCGAATGATGACTTTGTGATACTCTTTCATTTTTCGCTATGAATTTGACACTTTGTTGCTGAACGTGAAGATGTAGTAAGAACTCATGAAGCCTTCCACGTAGGTGTGGCCGGATCACAATGCATTTGCGGCATTTTGTCTTCACTGTAACTTCTGATGGATCCTTGAGTTCGAAAACCTATGGTGGCGCCATCGGTTTGTTCATAAAAAAATGTTCAAATGTTTGTATAGCTTATGGGACTTAACTACGGGGTCATCAGCCCCGAAACTTACAAACTACTTATCAACAAGCTTATCCTAAGGACGGCAAAATATCCATGCCCGAGGGGGGATTCGAACCCCCGACCGTAGTGGCCGTATAGACCGTGACTGGAGCGCCTCAGTCCCCTCGGCCACCGCGGCCGGCGTTTGTTCATAATAATGATGAATGAAGAGAAGGATTGTAGATGGATCAAATAATAACTACTGGTAATTCTCATGAGATGTGCTCCCTGATGAGTATGAATGAACCTGAAAGTGCTACTCCTGGTTTTCCAGTGTTATATACCCACGTTCACCTTCGATCATTAATTGTGAAGAGTACTTGATTTAGACATGATTCCTAGTCCACACTGTACGAAACCACCATCATAGGGTTCAATTTGTTAGTGGATACTGTTGGCGCAGTTTGACGATAGAATCCCTTACCCTCTTGTATCTCACTTTGTTTATACTTAAGTTAAATCCAACGATTAACGTACGTTTTTTTTTTTTTTTTTTTTTTTTTTTTTTTTTTTTTTTTTTTTTTTAGCATAATAGCACTCCAACAGCCAAAATATAAGTTACGTATTGACACGCATCATTTCCCTTTACTGTTTTGTTCCGCTTCTGAATGTTGTTATAACTTTATTTATTGTACTTAGTCTTTCTTTTTAATAACTTCACAGCCGACAGCGATAACCGTCGCGTAGTGTTACTCGGTTTCACCTTACACATCTATTTGTCTTTTTGCAGACCGCCTTCAAATATCTGGTAGAATGTTCGGACCTTGTTGAAACTCTTGGCACACGAAGGGCAACAGAGCCGAACCGACTGGCGAGCGTCCAAGAAGGGCTCTCCAGGAGGGCGACACTTAATGGAGTATTAAAGGGCCGAGTGGCTAATGGGGCTCCTGGTGCCCACCGAGAAGTCTCCGAAACCGCACTTAAGAAGGGCCGCTGCCAGCTTCCCGGAAGTCGATCGGCCTCCACTGCTGCGGATGATGTTACGTTTTCTGCGATCTACTTAGCTGCAGATCTGGTTACATTTTCATATCAGTTGGTTGTTATTTAATGTTAGGGTATGATGGTACAATTTTGATCATTTCGGACAAATGTCATTGTAACTGACAATATATAGAGAAAATAAATAATTTTAACAATTTCACTTGTTCCCGGATGTTTAATGAATATATAACACAAATATTAGACAGTTACAATAGTTGGTATAAACACTAGAAAAAGTTACAGAATTGAGAAAAATCGATCGAAAATGTACCACACTAGGTACAATTATGATCACGTCCTCGTACAATTTTGAAAGGGGATCTTCCACACAGAAAGCAGTTTTTTCTTAAGGCACCAACGCACATTTCATGGTAGCAAACATTGCATATTTGGCAGCGAATCCCATCATCCTTAACCAGAAAATGTATAATGCAAGTTGGACTAAGTAGCTTAACTTACATCTTAAAAGGAAAAAAAATATATATATCTCCGTAGCACAAATGTTGTATTCTTGGAAAAGACAGCAGGAGCTCTAGAAAAGTGCAACACTACAACGCCACACAACGAGACACCATGAAATTGACAAATGGCGCGAAAACTTATGTTGATCGGAATTGAACATATATGGAATTTGTACCACTTTACCCTATAAAATGTATTCGTTGAAAAGTAGCGTTTCCCGGGTATTTATTAGGTCTACACTCTTGTAGCCCAACTCCCCTCATTTCTCTCTATTCTTCTTCCTTTCCCACCTGTCTGTAAATCCCCACCTCCCCCTCTCTCGGTCCATTTCTACCGTCACCCCTTCACCCACCCGCCTTCATGATTAATCTGTTCACTGCATGCCTCCAAAATTAAAAACATAAAAATATAAAAAGGATCTCATATGTCAGCTCTCTTGGTGGTCAGTGAAACAAAGTCTTTTGCAGGGTACAATTTGCTATAACTGTGGATTTTCGTGAAATCCGTAAGTACTGTCATGCACTGAACAAATTTTTGTATCGACAGCGACCTTTGTCTTGTTTGGAAGGTAAGAGTGAAAAATTTTATCATGATAGGAAAGAAACTGTAGATTCGTAAACAATATAAGGAAACGGACAAACTGAAAAACGTACCTTCAGTTAACAGGGGACATTGCATGGTCCACCTACGGAGAAAACACGACAGCTGGTAACTTGTAATGTCGTATCTCTTACATATATAGAAACAACCGCTAAATCCGGCATCTCCTGGGTGAAGTGGTACTTATTTTTATTGTGAGGTTCGCTCCCCCATGCACCGCATGATATTTTAGGTAGACGGTGTCCTTCCTCATGTTTCAAATGTTCAAATGTTTGTATAGCTTATGGGACTTAACTCCGGGGTCATCAGTCCCTAAACTTACAAACTACTTATGAACTAACTAAGACTAAGGACGGCACAAATATTAATGCCCGAGGGGGTTTCGAACCCCGACCGTAGCGGCCGTGCAAACCGTGACTGGAGCGCCTCAGTCCCCTCGGCCACCGCGGCTGGTTCTTCCTCATGCTTTGAAAGTCGAGCGTGCAAAATTTAATGAAGATGGGAATGAAAATGTAGAATCCGTTAGTCTGTAAGAAACGTATCCTCCGCCATGCACCTTAATTCGGTCCTTTCTCAAAATACTTTCTTAGCAGACGTGTTCTACCTAAAACCTAAATACCTGCAAACATTCAGCTTCATAGACGCATTAGTTTTCTAGATTTCGTGTTTAGTCAGTGAGTGACTCAGTGACCTTTGGATTTTATGTACAGGGTGAATCTAAATTCGCGCACTCGGGCTCCGCAGCGCGATTCCTCACATGCTAGCTATAAAAAATGTCTGTCACAAAATTTTGTCCTGCGCATATTTCCAGCAGTAAATGGACGTCGAAGATTGAAATGGGTGTGTATCCCATACGTCACTGTGTTTCAGAATTACACTATTACACCAACATACTTCTAGGGTAGGTGTGGAAGGTGTTTTGAGGAACAAAATGAGCATGGAAACCCATGTCCGGGAGCGCCATTCAACGACGCTACGGAGAGTCCAAATTACAGGCACCAGCCCCTGCCGCTAGACATCCCCTCCAGCAACTTCGGCGTTCTGTAGCATCATTGGATGACGTTTCCCAGGCGTGGGTTTCTATGCTCATTTTGTTCCTCAAGAAACCTCCCACATCCCCTAGAAGTATGTTGGGTACTAGTGTAATTCTCAAATACACTGACGTATGGGACACACACCCATCTCAATCTTCGACGTCCATTTACTGCTGGAAATGTGCGCAGGACAACATTTTGTGACAGACATTTTTTATAGCTAGAATGTGAGGAATCGCGCTGCGGAGCCCGAGTGCGCGAATTTATATTCACCCCGATACATGGATATGTATGTATGTATTTATGTGTGTACGAACTTAATATATTTCCTGCTAAACTGCCGCATCGATTTCATACAAACTTCATAGATACACTCTATACCATCAGGCAATAATCTATGTGAAGTTCAAAACCAATTACGATTCACAGTTCAAGATATATGACGTCAAAAACAAGGTGCAAAAATTAATGAGATCAATTCTTCGTTTGTGTGGCCATGATGTTCGTATTGCTTTCATAATTATGACTGGCAGTGTTTGTTCGTCTATGCAACTATAAATAAAATGCGATTTTTCTCACCAGACGCGTTTCGTTTTAATGACAGTAAAATATATTCAGTGGTCTGTAATAACACAAATATACAGCTTGTTTTGTTTTTAGATCGAAAACAGTTCGTTAACGAAATATGAAAAGTAGGGCTAATGCTTTGTTACTTACGGAAATTGTGTATTGTTTTCGCATTGATATCAGTTGGGTAATTTCTAACATTAGCTCAGGGTTGCTACATATCGCAACGCTTTTTAATCCGCACATATTATAAAAACGTTTGTAAGTATGTGCATATGTTTCATATCTCCTCCTAAACCAATGGACCGTTTACAACCAAACTTCAGTCGTTTATTCTTTACCATCACCCCCCTCCCGCCCCAGTAAAACTATGAAGGTAAGAATCACCATCGATGAATAGTTCAGGAGTTGTAACGCCATGGACAATAATAGTGCCGGCCGCGGTGGCCGAGAGGACTGAGGCGCTCCAGTCACGGTCTGCATGGCCACTACGGTCGGGGGTTCGAATCCCCCCTCGGGCATGGATATTTGTGCCGTCCTTAGTATTAACTAGTTTGTAAGTAGTTTGTAAATTTAGGGACTGATGACCCCCTAGTTAAGTCCCATAAACTATACAAACAACAATGAACAACAACAACTACAATAATAGTCACAAAAGCACTGTTTCAAGCAAAACATAAACAACATGACTTACTCCAGCCAAGATTTGCGACAGGTTCACGAAATAGTTTTTCGCTGAGAACCGCAGCAAAGGTCTGCAATTAAAGAATCCTATTGCTTGCACTTTTGGGCATATGATACAATAAAATTAAAGCATTAAGAATGAAGTTAAAATTTATTACTCCTTCACTACAAATTTTATTCACGAGATATGTTACAAACACTATGCACTCACTTATACCTCTGAATGTATCTTTGAAATTATGTCAAATTGCGAGACATAATTTTTGGGATTTGAGGAGATAAACCAAATGTCTCGTGAAAAGCGACCAATTAATTCATGAGAAACCACTTACTACGTCCTTACTAATATTTATATTCACGACATTTTTTGCAGAGAGTATGCACATACAGAATGTATACTGAATGTATCTCGACATTATCTCACATTCACATCCATATTTTAAGAGATGTGACGTTTTAAACATTGAAATGCATTTTAAAAAAAAATTAAAAAAATAAAAATAAAAACCATGATGTAATTTATTACGACTTTACCGCCACTAGTGACTGTGAAAACTGAGATAATTCTTTGGATCTGGACAGTGATTAAATCTGACTAATTTGTATTAAGACACTATAAATCATAAGAAGTTTCAGCTACTTACTGTCGTTGTAAAATATAAAGTAATTAACTCAAAATCCCACTCGTTACTAGGTTACTATGCATATTACGATATTTACTTTGATTTCTTAAGTTATACTAGTTTAACCTATCAAAAGATTACATGAGACAACGTGCCCCAGCCTATGGGCCATTTTACCCCGAGGTAAGGGCAGATTAGCCCACTTGAATATATCCAGTAATTAATTTTTTCGAATATTTTAACTCTTACTTTCAAGATTAATTATTGCCACCCAGATTCAGATAGACCTCTCTAAAATTTTAAAATAATTTCATAAATTTAAAATGTATAAATCAAATAAATATAAAATGAAATAAAAAAAATAAGTTTCCATTTCGGGGACCGTTAAGAAAATCAGTATTGTGATATCAGCATTATGGAGAGTGTGACGAATATACTTGATGTCGGCCATTACCGCAGGTCCTCCGCAACTGAGTGGTTGTCTGCCAAGGAATGAGACAGCGGCGTTTCCGTAAAGTGTCACACAGCTAACAGGCAATGAGCACTAAATACCCACACAGTTAATGTGAGATGTACGAGGAACGTATTTGTCAACACAGTGCGGTATATTTGACGTTAATTTGCTAATGCAGGACACGATCGACTTGTCTGCCTTGATAACAGCACGAATCGCCTGCAGCCCATATCCTGGGGTCGTGACACGATCGGTTTAACCCTAGAGCACTGAAAACATATCTTGTTCAAACATGTATCGATTACCGTTCGACAGAACGTAGGGTTAAACTGTGGCAAGTTGTCGAAAAGGCACGGTGCAAAGTGTTGATGGCTTCATAGCCGTGTTGACCTTGTGTTCCAGCTGAAGAGATTTACAGGAAACTATTATGATCGAGTACTCTGAGACCAATTGGAGTCATTCACAGCCTTTATGTTCAGAAAGAAGGGTGGAATTTCACGGATAACAGTGCGCTCTTCCACCTGTCAACAATCATTCGAGAATGATGTGAATAACAAATTGGACCTTTCCAGTGAATGATTTAACGGGAACACAATCGTTCCCGAATGATTTGGAGAACATATTGAACGACTCCAGTAATCGATTCCACCATGAAGTTGGTATGATATGGTACCCATCGACCATTTATCAGACATAATATAAAAGTCAGTCACTTCATAAAATTCTGCTCCCATAACACTTTCGGAATTTTGGATGGCTATAGACGAGTCATGTCTCGGTATTCCTGCTGGATCATTTCCAGCGTGCTGTAGACGCAATGTTAAGTTGAGGTTCTGCAATCGACCGCCAAAAGGATCTCCGACATGTTCTTAGGAGGTATCCTATGAGTTTCATCAACTCAGTTTATAGCACTGTGCGAGCGATGAAAGTCACTCCTAATTTGTTAATACACTAACTAGCGAACCTCCTGGCTTAGAACGGTGGAATTTATATTCCACGTGTATGAAATCTATGTATGTATGTATTTTATTCGTTACTATGTTCTAGGTAACATGACTAACAATGCATACTCTGCATGTACAAGCCCCATCTTGTTTTATCATTACCAACAATTTTCTCAGTAATGTCGATTATAAGCTTTCTCCACAACTACACATTATTGCTAATTCATTTCATGTCGTTTCGAAACGTTACGCCAAGAATTTTCTGAGTCATCCAGCTCACTGCAAATTCTCTGTCCGGAAATTACCGATTTTTTTTTTTCTTAGTCATGTGTATTAAAGATTTTTTTTCGCTAAGAGCTGATTGACAACCATCAACCAACTACACTGGTCAAGAAGATCAGGGTTCTGACAGAATAAACTGGAATGATCCAAGTCCTTCTGTCTGTGCTGCAACATTACAGCAAACGGTTCAGATACTGCAGTGAGGAGGTACTGCAATGCAACAACAACTTGACTTATCCGAAGCCATAGAATGGAGACCCATCCACAGGGAGGTGGCTGAAGCATTTGGAGTGTCCCAAAGTGTAATTTCCAGGAGGGACGCGATTTCAGACAATAGGAGCTGTTAAAAGAAGTCAAGGCCAAAGTCGTCCACGGGTAACATCAGCAAGAGATTACCGTTATCTCCTGTTAACAGCCCGTCGAGACAACAGGCTGAAAGGCGGAACGCATGCTTCAAGCAGCAATAGGATGCGAAGTATCAACACAAACGGCCCTGAATCGCCTTCGGAAATGAGCCCTCTACGCACGGAGGCCTATGGTTTTTGTCTCATTAAAACCACGACAACGTTTAGCCGGAAGATACAGGACGGAAGAACATCAGGTTTGGAGCCAGAACGAATGGTTTGCGGGTTTTCCTCACAGATGAGTCAACAATTTGTGTTCAGTCGGGCAATCGTCGTTCCGTCATCTGTAGAGAATGTGGAACTCGGAACAATCTTGCTTCTGTGCAGAAGACGGCACCATATCATGCTGGTACACGAATGTTCCACTCCCATGAACCACAGACATTGCCGAGGTGGGGTGGCTTGCGTGCCTCAACGATACAGATAGCCGTACCGTAGGTGCAACCACAGCGGAGGGGTATCTGTGGAGAGGCCAGACAAACGTGTGGTTCCTGAAGAGGGGCAGCAGCCTTTTCAGTAGTTACAGGGGCAACAGTCTGGATGATTGACTGAGCTGGCCTTGTAACATCAGCTAATGTGGCTTTGCCACACAGCTACTGCGAACGGCTGAAAGCAAGGGGAAACTACAGCCGTTACCTTTCCCGAGGACATGCAGCTCTACTGTATGAACATATGATGATGGCATCCTCTCGGGTAAAATATTCCGGAGGTAAAATAGTCCCCCATTCGGATCTCCGGGCGGGGACTACTCAGGAGGATGTGATCATCAGGAAAGACAATACTGGCATTCTACGGGTCGGAGCGTGGAATGTTAGATCCCTTAATCGAGTAGGAAAATTAGAAAATTTAAAAAGGGAAATGGATAGGTTGAAGTTAGATATAGTGGGGATTAGTGAAGTTCGGTGGCAGGAAGAACAGGATTTCTGGTCAGGTGAGTACAGGATTATAAATACAAAATCAGTTGGGGGTATCACAGGAGTAGGATTGATAATGAATAAGAAAATAGGAATGCGGGTAAACTACTATGACCAGCACAGTGATCGCATTATCATTGTCAAGATAGATACGAAGCCAACACCGACAACAGTAGTACAGGTTTATATGCCAACTAGCTCTGCCGATGATGAGGAAATCGAAGAAATATATGAGGAGCTAAAGGAAATTATTCAGACAATTAAGGGAGAGGAAAATTTAATTGTTATGGGAGACTGGAATTCGGTAGTAGGACAAGGAAGTGAAGGGAAGATAGTAGGCGAATATGGTCTGGGCAAAAGGAATGAAAGAGGAAGCTGCCTGGTAGAATTTTGCACAGAACATAATTTAGTTATAACAAACACCTGGTTCAAGAATCACAAAAGAAGGTTGTATACATGGAAGAGACCAGGAGACACCGGAAGATATCAGATAGATTTTATAATGGTAAGACATAGATTTCGGAATCAGGTTCTACAGTGTAAGACATACCCAGGGGCAGATATAGACTCTGACCATAACTTGTTGGTTATGAACTGTAGGCTGAAACTAAAGAAACTACAAAAAGGTAGGAAAATAAGTAGATGGGACCTCGATAAATTGAAGGAACCTGAGGTTCTTAAAAATTTCAGAGGGAGCTTTAGGCAACAATTGACAGAAACGGGGGGAAATAAAACAGTAGAGGAGGAATGGGTAAAATTGAGAGATGAAATAGTGAAGGTAGCAGAGGACAAAATAGGTAGGAAGGAAAGACCTACAAAAAATCCTTGGATATCACAGGAGATACTAAATTTAAACGATGAAAGGAGAAAATATAAAAATGCAGTAAATGAAACAGGCAAAATGGAGTACAGACGACTAAGAAATGAGATTGTCAGGAAGTGCAAAATGGCTAAGCAGGAGTGGCTAGAAGGCAAATGCAAGAATGTAGAAGAATGTATAAATAGGGGAAAAATAGATACAGCCTACAGGAAAGTAAAAGAAACATTTGGAGATAAGAAAAACAGCTCTATGAATATCAAGGACACTGATGGAAAACCAGTTCTCAGCAAAGAAGGGAAAGCTGAAAGGTGGAAAGAATATATAGAGGGGCTCTACAAAGGAAATGAACTTCGAGACAATATTGTAGGAAGGGAAGAGGATGTAGATGAAGATGAAATAGGAGATACTGTACTGAGAGAAGAATTTGACAGAGCCCTGAAAGACCTAAGTCGAAACAAGGCCCCTGGAATAGATGATATTCCCTCAGAGCTACTGAAGTCTCTGGGAGAACCAGCCATGACAAAATTGTTTCACCTAGTGTGTAAGATGTATGAGACAGGTGAATTACCCTCAGACTTTAAGAAAAATGTTATAATCCCCATCCCGAAGAAAGCAGGTGCAGACAGGTGTGAATACTACAGAACCATCAGTTTAATAAGTCATGGCTGCAAAATATTAACGCGAATTATATACAGAAGGATGGAAAAGCTGGTAGAAGCCGACCTCGGGGAAGATCAGTTTGGGTTCAGGAGAAATGTAGGAACACGGGAGGCAATACTCACTTTACGGCTTATCCTAGAAGATAGATTAAGAAAAGGCAAATCTACATTTCTATCTTTTGTAGATTTGGAGAAGGCTTTTGACAATGTTGATTGGAATAAACTCTTTCAAGTTCTGAAAAAAGCAGGAGTAAATTATAGGGAGCGTAAGGTTATTTACAACTTGTACAAAAACCAGACAGCGGTTGTCAGAGTTAAAGGGCATGAAAGGGATGCAGTGGTTGGGAAGGGAGTGAGACAGGGTTGTAGCCTTTCTCCAATGTTATTCAATTTGTACATTGAACAAGCTATAAAGGAAAGCAAGGAGAAATTTGGTGAAGGAATAAAAGTTCAGGGGGAAGAATTAAAAACATTGCGTTTTGCCGATGACATAGTAATTCTGTCAGATACAGCAAAGGACCTGGAAGAGCAATTGAATGGAATGGACAGTGTGCTGAAAGGTGCATATAAGATGAACATTAACAAGAGCAAAACTAGGGTAATGGAGTGCAGTGTAAGAAAATCAGGTGATGCTGAAGGAATTAGATTGGGAAACGAAGCAATAAAGGAGGTAGATGAGTTTTGTTATTTGCGCAGTAAAATAACAAATGATGGGCGCAGTACAGAGGATATAAAATGCAGAATGGCAATGGGTAGAAAAGCGTTTTTGAAAAAGAGAAATTTGTTAACATCGAATATTGATTTAGGCCTAAGGAAGTCCTTTCTGAGGGCATTTGTATGGAGTGTTGCCTTGTATGGGAGTGAGACATGGACGATAAACAGTGCGGACAGGAAGAGGATTGAGGCTTTTGAAATGTGGTGCTACAGAAGAATGCTGAAGATTAGTTGGGTGGATCGCGTAACTAATGAGGAGGTACTGAACAGAATTGGGGAGAAAAGGAATTTCTGACATACCTTGACTAAAAGAAGGGATAGATTGGTAGGACACATTCTTAGACATCAAGGAATTGTTAATTTAGCGTTGGAGGGAAGTGTGTGGGGAAAAAATCGCAGGGGAAGACCAAGAGATGGATACAGTAAGCAGATTCAGACAGATGTAGGTTGTCGTTATTATGTGGAGATGAAGAGACTTGCTCAGGATAGGGTATTGTGGAGAGCTGCATCAAACCAGTCTCCGGACTGAAGACCACAACAACAACACGAATGTTGTTGGTAGGAGTCAGTTTTGGTCGACCTATGGACCTATCTGTCTTTCAGAATAGCTCTTTAACTGCGCAGAGGTAGAGAGAAGAGATCCTTAGATATTTTGTTGTGCCCTACACTGATTGATTGCATAGGAGATGGGTTCCTTCTGACGGAAGATAACGCTCGTCTCCACAGAGCTGCACTGATGGGTAACATGCTTGAGGCTGAGGGAATTGCACGAACGGAGCGGCCAACTTATTCAGAATTGCTGAACCCGGTTGAGCATGTCTAGGATACACTTGTCATATACACTGCAGTCAGACCACCACGTCCCACGTCGGTTGATGAATTGGATATTGCACTCGTGGAAGAATGGCCAAATATCTCCCAACAGTTTATTGTTAACCTTACAATGTGCATGCCACGCAGGTGTGTAACATAGCTGGTCGTCCGAGGTGATCACAAGCATATTAGAGGGCAACAATTATGACTTTTTCAGTATTATGGTAGCTCCATGGTGCCTAGCGCTAAATAAACGCCACGTAGACCTCAAGTAAAGATTTGAGAGAGCAAAATATGGTATTGTACCACACATAAATTACAATTGTAAGCAATATTTAAATAATATTGTAATTTATAAATTGTAATTATGTGTCACATGATCCCCTAATTGTTTTGATCAGTGTATAAGTATGATATAAGCCATCTGCTGTCCCCACATAGTTATTCGCCAGTGATGCCTTTCCGTAAGCCATAGCGCTGACGAGAATAAGACATGCGATGACTGGACGAGTGTTAAGACATCAGGGAATAACCTCCAAGTTACTATAGGTAGCTGAACAGGGAAGACTGGAATACTTCCAACGTATGAATTAAGACATGTTGTGTAAGTGCTACTCTGGATAGAAGAGCTCCGATGCGTGAGGTCATTCCCCGTTGGTGGTTCGAATCCTCCCTCGGGCATAGATATTTGTGTTGCCTTTAGTATAAGTTAGTTTATAAGTAGTTTTTAAGTTTAGGGACTAATGACCCCGCAGTTACGTCCCATAAGCTTAACAAATATTTGAAAACTTTTGGAAAGAAGAGGGTCACATCATACGAATCATATGACTAGTGATTTTTAAAAATCACACTGAAAATTCTACGATCATAAATGAGTAATTGCTCGTTACATCACATAAAACTAACATTCAATAATGTCAAGGGTGAATTTACGGCTGTCTGTGACTCCACGCGGTATTTCTTAGCTCATTGGAAGTATGTGACAAAATCCTCTAAAATCTTCCAAACTTTCACGTATGTTGTTTACGCGAATCTCAACCATTTCCTACGTGCTCGGCGTATAAGAAAAGTAAATTTCTGGATTTTTATTACAGCAATTAAACCCAAATCTGATCTGAAACAGCGATCATAATCATTGACTGGAAGATGTGCTGTTGCCTACCACCTCTGATTTTCGGCCTATGGCAAATACCAGTTCCGAATTTACATTAATCAGTTACCTAACACAGTATTTTTTAATACAAATAAAATATGTAATAACCTTAATTTTATGTATCCTAACGAATGAACTAAGTATTACGGTTTCACTTGAAACTTTACTACAGTCATTGTTGAATCTACCATATGTTTCATATGCTCATTTATAATCAACTGCAAAAACCTTCAAGATTCCCAAGTCACAATAACATTACGTTCCTCGCTTAACTCACTGAGGGCGTACAATTGAGGCCAAATATGTCTACTATTGGAAAATAAATTATATTAACAGCACTACTAGTAATTTATATTTACTATGCCATTAAAAGTTGTTTAGCGCGCAATGGGCCCCGAAGAATACAGAATTACAGATACATAATTTTTAATAAAATATTGGCGAGAAATGTTCCATTTAGTTCATCCCTTAACGTATTCACAAAAACACATTAACGTCTCTCGATGTAGCTTTCAGCGGAAAGTTTAAAATTTATGTTTTTAAGTAATTTTAAATATTTATAGCACAGTTTCAATAACGGAACTCGAATATGGAAACCATAGTGAATTTGAAAGGCTGTATAAAATTCCCTCTCAACTTGTGAACAGCAAATGGCATCAATAATTCATAGGCTGCTGTGTAATGAAAGCGATCTGCAATGCGTATGCCTATAGCTAGTCTGCAATCATCATCGATCAAAGAGACTACAGTAGTTCATCAAGCAGAATCGAGTAGGAGTATACTTATTTAGTAATTGTTTAGTTCTGTGTGATTTTTTTTATGGAAGCACCCCTGTTATTTATCGTTCTGGTGTAAGAAATCCTTCTGGCAAACTTTTTTTTTTTTTTTTAATCAAATGATGATATTCAGGAATCCAGATGCGAAATTGCTCACTTGAAGAAGTGGAAAAACACCTGATGTGGAATCGATGCTAAATTCCACGAGGGATTTCAACTTGGAAAAGTTAAGGAGCATATGTAGCAAGTTCAGAAACCTCGGAGAAAACAATAGGAAAGTGAGGGTCATATCGAAATAACTTCTGCAACGGTAAAAAGGACCGGATGTTCAAATGTTCAGAAATGTTCATTTTTGTAATCCTAACGTGGCGACTCGGACCGCACGGCCCCACGCCCTTGGTCCAAACTTTCAAATGCTTGATGAACAAGTATTAAAAGAAACCAAACTAAAAAAAAATAAGAAAAAAGCTATTCCTAGACAAATTAAGATGCACTAAAAAGGAAACACTACAATATAGATACCTAGCAAAAGTAATTCGAGAATATGGAGACCGAAGTCGGATTTGACGTTTCCTTGGCTGACACTGACTCCAAATTAACAATAATTATAACTACATTATATTATCGGAATAACTTGATTGACTTTTGAGTAATCTAATTTTTTCATTTCATTTTACTTAGGAGACCTGTAGAAATATTTTGATCATAGTTCGTTATTCATAGGTATGTATGTGGTGAGTTAGATTTGAATTAGGTAGATACCCGCCTATCATCTTGCGTGGTAAACGCATAGATCGTATCTACATATCGATGAGTATGAAAAGTAAGTTGACTATTAAGTTCTAGATGAATACACAATTCCTTTTTTACTTTTTGGTGCATATTAATTTGTTTTGGAATAGCTGTTTTATTTTTTTTTTAAGTCGGTTTCCGTTTTTGTTAAAATATTTGTTTATTTTTTAGTTTTAGTGACTGAAGTACACTAACTAATTTTTTGAATATGGGTAGACCTACTAAACATGCTGCTCATATGAAACAGCGACGTTTAAATAAAACAAACGAAGTCAGGGAGAAACGCCTATCTTAACAAAGGAAATCTACCTCGAGGAAAATAACAAAAGAGACTTGCGAAGAACGCAAAAATAGAAATCCAAAAATGCGGCTACATCAAAAAATTTTGAACAGGGAATTACTTGTTCATAAAGAGGTTATGGTAGGTGATTCAAATATCCGGATAGCCTTTAAAAGATTCGGCTGTGTATCGTTAATTTGCTCCTGAGAATTGAAGAGTTCCGTTACTTGGTCATAATCAGAACCTAACCAAACTCTCATCAAAGTGCACTTGAAGTACATCCTTTGCAATAAAAAAATTTGGAAAAGGAATTAAAGTTCAGGGTGAAGAAATAGCAAATGTTCAAATGTTTGTTAAGCTTAAGGGACTTAACTACGGGGTCATCAGTCCCTAAACTTACAAACTACTTATGAACTACCTACAACTAAGGACGGCACAAATATCTATGCCCGAGGGGTGATTCGAACCCCCGACCGTAGTGAAGAAATAGCAACATTGCATTTTGCTGATGACATTGCAATTCTGTCATAGACAATAAAGAACCTGGAAGAGCAACTGAACAGAATGGACAGTTAGAGACATTGTAAACTATTGATGCCAAAGACGCTGCTTTTTATTAAATTAGGAAATGTTCTGAATTTTATATCTCCTGTACTCCAACCATCGTATGTTAATTTACTTCCCAAGTATTAAACTTCATATACCACCTTTATTTTTTAGTTACTTAATGTAATTCCTTCACTATCACCTGATTTTCTTAGACTACATGCCATTACCCTCGATTTGTTCTTGTTAATGTTCATGTTATACGCTCCTTTCAACATATTGTCCATTCCGTTCAATTATTCTTTCGTATCCTTCGATGTCTCTGATAGTCCATCTACAATCTTTATTGTTTCGTTGTCTAATGTAATTCTTTCAGAATTACCTGATTTTCTTAGACTACATTCCATTATCCTTGTATTGCTCATGTTAATGTTCATCCTACACCATCTTTTTAAAACATTGTCCATTCTATTTAAAATCTTCTGGGCCCGCTGCGTCATATATATCATTTAGAGACATTGTAAATTATTGATACCAAAGACGCTATTTTTTATTAAATTATTTAATATGACAGGCCTGTTTCAGCGTGAATGCCATCGTCATGTGCACCTTGTAAGATCGCTGCTTCTCTTATATGTATACGTTCTTATTTACATATGTAAAAGAACTGTTGTTGTTATAGCTCTTATATAGCTGTATATATACTTTTTTTATAATTATTATATTTTCGATGTTTGACAGCTATATCGCTGGCATATCTGTCAAAATAGCTGTCAAACATCGACAACAATAAAGGTGGTATATGAATTTTAATACTTGGGAAGTAAAGTAACATACGATGGTTTGGAGTACAGGAGATATAAAATTCAGAACATTTCCACTAATTCAAGAGTTAGAAAGGACTGGGTACCTCGACATTTTTATTTTATTTGTAGTCTCTTTCGCGGAACTATATTTAATTGGGACTGATGACCTAGATGTTTCGTTCCCTTAAAACAACAACAATATATCTAATTTTAATGTCTTTGTTTGACGTTAATTACTTCTGTTTGCTCAACTCGGATGTTTTTTATTGTCCAAGCAGTGCAAAAGGGCCGCTTGTAGCGGTCTCTGTCGTCATAAGGAAGACCAATGCTCCTGATTAGAAGGTTCTCCTAATCTTCGACTTTTCGGTAGACCTTCTGTGCAGCTGCTCTATATTTTCGAAGTACCTCTGGTTCACCTACTGCTTCATTTATGTACTTAGAGGAGAAGGTGTTTGGCACATGAAAATATCTTCTTAGTGCTTTATTTTGCAGTCTGCAATCGTTGCATGTCTGTGTTGGTGATTTTACCCCAGACTGGGCGTCCATAATCCATAACCGGTCTGATGAACAACCGGAAAATAAGCAGTCCGTTCTTCTCAGATAGAGTGGAATGATCGATTATGAGTGGGTACAATGCGCCCAAACACTGGTGACCTTTGTGTCGGGCTTCAGTGATTTGCTATTGCCAGGTCAGAGTCCTGCCATAATGACCCCCATGTAAGTGGCCGAGTTCTTCCATTTCATGTACTTTTCAAATGTGTGATTTCTGGAACGTTCTTTGCGTGTCTCTTCGTAAAACTGGTGCCCTGGCTCTTTTGGACATCGAACTTGATTCGACAATTCTTCGAACATGTTTCAAGATCGGTTCATGCATCCTCGAGTCGTCAATACAGTGCTTGTGGCCAACTGTTCCTTGTACATACGGCCATGACGTCTGCGTACATGGCACGCTCGACTACAGGTGATTTAGGTAAATCTGCCTCATACAAAGAGTACAAGATTGGTCCGAGGACTGAGCCCTGTAGGACTCCAAATGCGATAGGCCTGATGGTGGACTTTGATCACATGATTCGTAGGATGCATCTTCTTCTGTTGAAGTAAGATACCAGCAGCAAGAAGTATGGCCGCATAGGGAATGAGAGCACGCTAGCAGGTGCACAGGACCGAAGATGAAGCGCCTGAGAACGAGTCCAGAGGACGCGGACCACTGAGAGAATACGTGGAACCAACCATGGAGCTGGAAGGCTGCAGTAATAAGTACTGGACCTGTGAGACCCGAGGAGCAGGCTAAGGTAGTAAATGTTTAAGTTAAAAAAAATACTTTTTCGAAATATCGATCGAGAATGACGCTGATAAACTTCAGACTACGCGACTCCTCAATGATGTCCTCAGATCACGGAGATAGCTTGAAGGTTTACATCAAGGGGCTTTAGGGTGCAGATGTACGAAAATGTCAAGAAACTGGATAAGCGAAGATGAACCCACTCAGTTTTCTGCTGGAATGCCGAAATGGAGACGAAGTAGCAGTGTTCAACAGGATCAAACCTACCGACTCTTGAGCGGCGAACAAGGTAGAACGACGAGCGTATGGACACAAGATATGCGCCCTGGGCTAGACATTGTAGGTAAAGAGCTTTCACCTCTACATGGCAAGCTCCTTCGTGATTAGGGAAAAAACGTTCAAATGTTTGTAAATCTATGGGACTAGATTACTCTGGTTATCAGTCGCTAGGCTTACAAACTACTTAAACTAACACAGACACACACACACACACACACACACACACACACACACACACACACATGCCCGAGGGAGGACTCAATTCTCCGACGGCGAGCAACCGCACGCTCCGCAGCGAGACCGCTCGGCCATCCCACCGCGTCTGTGCTGATTAGGATCGTGTAGACATTGTTTCCTGGTTTCTCTCAGAAAATGCCCGAAAGAATGCCTCAGCATGCCAGTCTCCTAATATTAAACGCATGAGTAGGACAGCACAACGGTTGGAGGACACTCGCAAAGCTATTAACCTAATGTGAAGGTACTTAGCACGGAACGCAACTTCGCAACAACTGTGACCTAATGCTTCTAACCACAAGACCAGATTGATTTCATGACCAGACTAAAAATACGCTCATTTCCGGTTTCATCAGTGCAGTGGATCAAGTACCTACCATACTTCCAACAAATATGGCAGAAGAAATTTACCGCGAAACCTTCAGGAAAGTTACGAAGACAAAGCCTGCAGCATCCGACATCTCGAGTGACGAGAAGCGTGGACTCAATCAAGCTGCACTACATTGCCAGCAGACAAAAGGAACAACACATTCGTTTACAACATGCTGATTATGCTGAGAAAGTGCGCCAGTTTCTGTGATTTCCACGTCTCGGTGACAACAATATCTGTCTTCCAGTAAAGCCCAAGCGTTCAGTGCCTCAGCCCTACAGTAACTTCATGACATTGCACCAGACCCACTCCCCTCCGATCCCAATTACTTTGTCCTCGAGACGAAGCGCAACTGCCATACCCCAGAGCCGTCAACGCCAGAGATACTAGCGCGACTTTCAAACAGAAGAGAGGTACCAGTCATAGAGAAGAAAAGAAACGTTATCCATGTAGAGACGCCAGTAGACGTAAACTATGGAAGCTCACACACGGTGAAATTAAGAAACAAGCCGGCACGGGTTAATTACTAAGCAAAGAAGGGAACGCTGAAAGGTGTAAGGAATATGTAGAGAACCTGTACATAGGAAATGAAGGCGCTGTTGTAGAAATGAAATAGAGGAAGATGAGATTGGAGGTATGATACTGCGAGAAGAATTTGACAATGCAGTGAAAGATTTTCGTTGAAACAAGACCCCTGGAGTAACTGCTACTATCGTACTGCTGTACTGCTATCATCGTTTGGATAACAAGTCACGAACAAATTATTCAACCTGGAATGAAAGATGTATGAGATGGGGAAATACCCTCAGACTTAAAGCAGAATATAATAATTCCAATTCCGAACAAATCAAGTGCAGTAAAGTGTGAAAATTAGGTAACTATTAGTTTAAAAATTTGTGGCTGCACAATACTAACACGAAATATTTACAGATGAATGGATAAACTAGTGGAATCCAACCTAGGGGAAGCTCAGTTTGGGTTTAGGAAAAATGTACGAACACACGAGGCAATACTCACATCACCACTTACCTTAAGAGGTAGGTTAAAGAAAGCAAACCTAGGTCTGTAGCTTTCTTAAATCTCGATAGAATTTTTACAGTGTTGCTTGAAGACATACTTTCAAATCATGAAGATAGCAGGGGTAAAATACAGGGAGTGAAGAGTTATATTCAGTTCGTAAAATAATAAAAAATAATAATAAAATTCAAATGTCTGTAAATGTAAGTGACTTAACTACGTTGATCATTAGTCCCTAGGCTTACAAACTACTTAAGCTATCTTAAAGTAACTACTGCTAAGGACAACACAAACACCTATGCCCGAGGGAGCACTCGAAGCCCCGACGGCGAACGACCACGCGCACTGCAGCCAGGCCTCTTAGTGCGCACGGCTACCCTGCCTCGGGGAAAAAAAAATCAGACAGCAGTTATAACAGTGGAAGGGGATGAACGGGAAACATTGGTGGGAAAGGGAGTAAGTGAGGTACACTTTTCCCAGTGTTATTCAATCTGTAGATTGAGCATGCTGTGAAGGAATGCGAGGAGAAATTAAGAGAAGGAATCAAAGTTTAGGGAGAAGAAATAAAAACTTTGCCGTTTGCCGATGACATAGTAATTCTGTCGGAGACAGCAAAGAACCTGGAAGATCAACTGCACGGAATAGAAGTGTCGTGAAAGGAGGTTTAAGGTGAACATCAAGGAGACTAGTGTAAGAAAATCAGGCGATGCTGAAGGAATTATGTGAGGTAATGAGACAATAAAAGTAGTAAGAGAGTTTATTATTTGGGAAGAAAAATAACTTCTGATGACCGAAGCTAAGAAGGTATGACATGCAGGTTGGCCATAAAGAAACGAGTTTCTGAAGAAGCGAAATATGTTGATTTCCAATATTAATTTAAATGTAAATAAGTTCTTGTTGAAAGCATTTGTCTGGAGTATAGCACTGTATGTAAGTTAAACATGGACAATAAGGGTCTCAGACGAAAACATGGTAGAATCTTTAGAAATGCGGTGCTACGGTGGAATAATGAAAATTAGATGTGTAGCTCACATATATAATGTGGAGGTGTTTAACAGAATTGGGAAGTAAGCAGTTTCTGGCGTATCCTGACTAAGAGAAGGGAAGTCGGTGGGATACATTCTGAGATATCAAATAATCGTCAACTTAGTAGCAGAAGGAAGTAAGTGGAATAAAAATCGTAGATCGAGAGATGATTAGAGTAAACAGGTCCTAAAATATGTAGGTTGCCATTCTTATTCGAATATGAAGGAACTTGCTCAGGCAAGGGTAGTGTGCAGAGCTGTAGTAAATCAGGCTTCCAAGCGAAGACCACAACAACAACAACAACAGCAACAGCATACAGGTAGCTTTGCCATTTACAACCAGATGAAGCAACGTGAAATTTTATAGGAGAGTTAACATCTTGCTTTATTTTGAAAATCGTATATATCTTGACTGGAGATATTTCGTTCATTTATTTTCAGTGAATTACATTTGGGTTAGGTACGCGCTGACTAAATTTCTTATTATTCATCTATTTAATTGCATCCCTTGTCATCAAAGGCACTTATACAAGCATCCGCGGACTTTTGTATGTCACACTTCGAAGAACAGACAATATATGCAGATATGATAATTATTACGACCTGCACGAAATTATTCCGATTTATAGGCAAAAATTAAAGTCTTTCGGATGTGCCTGCAAATATCATTTGTTTCCGTGGTTTGACTATAACACGTTTTTCTATAATCATTTTTATACTAGCACTGCATCAGACGTTACGTAATATCTTGATCATATGTTTAGCACCGACAATATAATATACGCAGATACTTCTGTATTTTAGTTGTGCCTTCCCTACTTCTCTACTTTTGCCGTTATATGCGATTGCGCGTAATGATTTTCATACAGTGACGTCATGACGAGTATAACGCAATTGGGTTGTATTTAAATTATCTCTCGCACTTTTTTTACTCTCTTTTTGGCATAGGTAAACGAATATAACGTCCAATGTAACTGTTTCTGTGGATAAACGTGCAGTTATATCGCAATTAAGTGCAATGGTGTTCCGGCTTTTACGTCACTGCCGAGAATAAAGCGACTGAGTAGCATTTAAATTAACTCTCAAACAAAATTACACTAATATGAAGGATTTATAACTGCAAATTCAGTCGTTAATTAATATTTCCAAGCAGCCGTGGTCATCAATCCCTAGACTTACATACTATTCATGCTATCTTACACTAAGAACCACACACACATACACACACACACACACACACACACACACACACATCCCAGAGAGAAGACACGAACCTCCGGCGGAGCAGCCTCTCAGTCAGTAGCATGACATAGACAACGCGCTAATCCCGCGCGACAAATGTTTCTCAGACATACACTATGTTACCCTAATGGCGTTGAAAGACGAAATACTAAATGTCTTTTTCGAAAGTTGTTTCACAGAGGAAGATTGCACTATAGTTTCTTCTCTAAACCATCGCACGAGTGATAATATGGCGGATACTGAAATAAGTGTCAGAGGGATAGAAAAGCAGTTGAAATCGTTCATCACAGGAAAGGCTGACGCGGATTATTCGAAGGACCGCCCCCCTCCCCCGCCCACACACTTCAGGGTACCAAGGATGATGAGCAGGGCGTTCCTAAGTATTGGAAAAAAGCATACGTCATAACCGTTTTCAAGAAGGATCGTCATGTCGTCGTTCAGATGTACAAATTATATGCCTCTAGTTTTGAATTTTGGAGCAGTTATTATGTTCGAGTTTTATGACATTTCTGCCACGGTGGAGTGGCCGAGCGTTCTAAGCTGTCTATTTGCGAAGCGCGCTGCTGTTCACCGTTGGAGGTTCCTCCCTGAGGCATGGATGTGTCTGTTGTTCTTAGGTGATTTTAAGTAGTTTGTAATTCAAGGAACTGATGATCATAGCAGTTTGGTGCAACACGTTTACCAATATTTATGACATTACTACAGATCACAGATCTCCTTTCTAGGAATCAACATGGTTCCCGAAAGTAACGATCATGTGAAACGCAGCCCGTACTATTCATCAACGAAGTCCAGTGGGCTGTTTATATCGTTGAAACACGTCCACTGAATGTGTGACCGTGTTTCATTTTTGAATTATTCATTAACCTAAAATGTTTCCGCACCATTAATATTGGCTATTAGTATGTTAATTATTTTTATTCTGTTTATTAATAATCAGTGCCACATGTTTATAAATATTTCCACGACTGTGATTGAACATGTGTGTTCACGTGATCCGGCCGCGGTGGCTGAGGGGACTGCGGCGCGTCAGTCACGGTCTGCCATTACGGTCGGGGGTTCGAATCCTCCCTTCCCCTCGGGCATGTATATTTGTGCCGTCCTTAGTGTTAGCTAGTTCATAAGTAGTTTGTAAGTTTAGGGACTGATAACCCTGTAGTTAAGTCCCAAAAGCTATACAAACATTTTTTTTTGTTCATGTGAATGTGGAAGGTTGTTTTTAATATTGATTGAATGCCATGCAATGACTTACAGTCGCCACCTCGCGCTTTAGCGCCTCGTTTACTTTAATTAAAAACTCATGGCTTAGTTTGTCGACTGCGCTGGCGTCTGCTGGGTGGCCAGAGACGATCTTACTTTGCAAGAAAGCGAGGTGGCCGTGTCTTAGTGTGGTGCCAACCTAATCTTGGACAAACAGGTAACAAGAGACCTCTCTGGGAGCCGTTGAAGAAGGTGTTATCTTCCTCAGGTGGAGAGGGTTGGTAGACACTATGCACTGAACACGCTCTGTATGGGTTTCCTGCGCGCTCTCCACCTGGTGTGTGGTGGGGAAGGTTTTGGCATGACCCTAGACTTTACTCTTGCTGTGACCGTGGAAGTAAGTACTTCGTTGAATCATGCTGAGGGGATGGCATGTTGTTAGAACTTTGCTTTCTTTGTGATCAGGCAGTCTTGGTTTATCAGTGATAAGTTTATTTGAGTAATTCTCTCGCTATGCAAGGCGAAGTGTTTCTTAATTTATATAACTCGAGTAATTCGGTGTAAATTTAGTATTTTAATTCTCATTCTTGTGATGATTTTGTGTCCGGTTTTTCTCAAGTTACAGTACTCGTGTGTGGCCTTCAGCCTTTGTGTAAACTTAGTAGTTTGAACTTCATTGCTACCTTTTAACTAATGTTTTCATGTCGTGTCTGTATTCACAAGTATGCTAAATTTTTCTCACATTTTCTGAATTGATATCTATCTTGGTATGACAGATTGCACCACATGCTTTCGTAACGGTCATTACTTCGGCCTTCAGCCATGCTTTCTCTGATACTAGCTTTCTTCTATATGAATTCTTGCATGTGCTTTATTTGCTTATTCTAAATTAATTTCTTTTTGTAAATTTCATTCGCCGTGGTCGTACACCATGTGGTACTTAAGAATAGAATGAGCTGCCTCCCCGAATATGAGTTCGTTTGTGCATAATGATTTTTAAATTTTTGCTTCAAGGCACCCGCCATCTCGACAAACGCTTCGTTTGTCGCTGCTATGAACAGTTCCAGCAAGAGTAATGTGTCACAAGTATTATGTGCATGTCTGGCTTGGAATGAATGAATGTGCTTTCAACTATCCATTGTGTGTTTGCAATTTTCCTCCAATGTTACCTCCATATTTATAAAGGGCAGAAACAATTTTATTACGGGCAGTAACTTTATGATTTAATTCACAATTGTACAAGGTGTGTGCTTAATTTGGTCTTCCCACATTTATTTGTTTGTTAGTTTTATTGAATGGATGATGATTTAAAGTATCAAACATCTGCTTTATAAATTTGCTTTATAGGTAAGGTCCGCCTTGAGCAAACACAAATATTTTTTAATTTCTCCCATACATGTTTCGCTGGCGTTGCAGCATCATCAGTGGGATGTTTAATTCATATTGTCTGTCAAATTGACAATGAAGTGATTGTTACTTTTTGTACATTAAGTCTAAAAACTAAAGATAATTGTAAGAATAATATGAAACGTTTCTTATTTTTATAGGTATACTAGGCCTACCTTAATACCACATGTAATTATGTTTATGGTTCTTTATCTCACAAAACGTCACTGAGAATTTTTTTTTTGACAGTTTGTCATCTGCAAACAAAAACGTGTAGTTAATGGGGTGAATGGTTAGCTTGTAAATATCGGGAGTTTTACGAAAATATAGGTCGTCATTTTTGTGTTTTGGTTTAATTTTACTGTAGCGACTGCTTCTATAACAAAATGTCTATGTGTTTATAGCAAGTTTTTGTCACTTACTTTGGTGAAGTTGCGCTGTTTTCGCGTTGTGAACAGGCACTGTGTCACTTTCACTTCACTCGATGTTTATGTTATGAAAACAAGATGGTGGGCAGCTGAATTCTGGGAGTAGTGTTAAGAACAGCTGACTGTGGTGGAGTCGGGAGTTTTTGAATAATGTTGCTTTCGTTTTAATGTGTGTGTTTGTGCGTGTTTATGGGTTTTCTGTCAGTGCTTTGAGGGCAGAGAATATGGTTCCATTACAGAGGGGTGTGTATTCATTTATTGTTTCTTTTCTTTCTCCTTTATAATTTCATGCTCCACATCCCAAGTTCAGTTATCTATTCATTTATTTTTTACATTAATTTTGTGTTTATTAAAACGTTGGCTGCTCCCTTAAGGAGTGAATACTTAATGGATTTCCGTTGCGCAAGTACTGTGGCCACTCGTAAAGTAATTTAGATCAGCAGTGAGTGTTTTAATTTGCATTTGCGTATCTCAACTGCCCGAGATCTTGCTTAGAAAACATAACAGGCCACTTTCATTGTTCCACACCGTCGGCTGATGTGCAAAGTGCGAGCATCTGGAATCTCAGACCAACTGTCTGACTGAGGCGTTTCTGCCTAACAGAGTGCAGCAAGTCATTCTCAACAGAGATAAGTCTGAAGGCGATAAATTGATTTCACATGTGGCTCAGGGTAGTGTTGTAGGAGCGTTGCTTTTCACTATATATATATATTGCCTCTTAGATAATATTAGGCTGTTTGCGGAAGATTCTGTAGTTTATTGAGAAGTTGTAACACTGGGAAATGGTAGCGAAATATAAGTATATCTACTGCTTATCAACGCATGGTGCAGAGAATGGCAACTTAGCTTCAACATAAACAAGTGTAAAGTGCTGCTTTTACAAAGCAAGAAACTTCCTTTTGTTATATAACTACCCAATACCAGAACAAGCACTGGAACGAGTTACTTCCTTGAAAGATCTTGTAGTAGAAATTAGTAGCGATTTGAAAGATATTGGCCATGTAAAATATATCTTGAGAATGGTAGATGCCTAGATGCCAGAGATTTATTGGGAGAATCTTTATGAAGTGTAGTTCACCAACAATGCCAGTTGGCTACGAAACTCTGGTTCGACTAGTGGCTAGGTATTCCTCATCTGTAGGGATCCATGCCTGGTAGGGTTGACAGAACACATAATATAAAACGGAGAGTAGCATGCTTCTTTATGGGCTCATTTAGGAAGCGCGAAATGATTCGTTAAACCCGTCGAGAATTAAATTTTGTTTCTAAGGAATTATTTAGGCCTCATTTATATATTGCTTCTGAAATATCGGAACTTTCGCGGGACTGATTGGACGTTGCATCCTGGTCACAATCTGAATGCTAATTTAAAACTATAGTGGTCCGGCTTTCGGCGAAGTTTGAACGGTTCCGTAGTTCGGAGAAAGTTTAACTAGACGAGATGTAATTAATTTCACAAACCTCGGACGACGCTGCTTCATCCGGCAGGGAAAAGATCTGAACTTTGCACCGACGTCTAAGTTTATCTCTTGTTGATTTTACTAGGGCTATTAAATACGTTGTTTTCATATTACCTGGTGATATTAAGGTGGCGCGTCCGTCTGTGAGTAATATATCAACAGCTGAGACAGCTGCTTTACGTTCACTTACGATCCAGATATTTTAACTGCGGACAAGGAAAATGCTACTGTTGTTCTGAACAAGCATGATTATTATCAATAAAATTCTTCTGGGTATGAAACCGCGTCGTCATTTTATAAATTCCACCGACGTTTCGGCCGCTGTTGCAGGCGGCCTTCATCAGTCAGACACAGACCCTGATGAAGGCCGCCTGCAACAGCGGCCGAAACGTCGGTGGAATTTATAAAATGACGACGCGGTTTCATACCCAGAAGAATTTTATTGATAGTGACAACAACCGCGGAAGCCTACGTTTGCATTTAAGCATGATTATGTTTAAAAAAAATGCAGTGTACACTTTCCGATTCAGCATATCGCAAGATTGCTGCTGATCCTACAAAAAGTGTTGAGAGGAAGACTATAATCTGATTTAAATTACTTAACAGTCCACGGGCTGGAGCTACCTTCCTCCAATCGGGCCGCTCAGCGTCACGCCCAGACTGCTCCCTGTTGTCAGACTGCAGCAACAGGTGGACAGCTCGCGTCCATTGATGGCTAGTGCTGTGTAGAAGCGTGCTCTTAGGTTTGCCACCGTGTTCGTTGCCGTCGTTGTGCGTGTGTGTTCTTATATGGTGTCGTCGTAATGTCTGGTGAAGTGCGGAGGAAGAGGGGCAGCCCCAAACTTCAAGATGAAAAGACATCAGCTAAGAAAAGCTGGCAAGGAATTGCGTTTAAAGGACAATCGCAACAACTCCTGTGCAATGTGCGAGGATGAGAGGGAGGCTGACACCGTTCTCCAAAGTAGTCGCGCGAACCTCAGCTTCGATTAAGGTTAGTGAAGCTACTGTAGTGCGCATTGGCAAAGAAAAGTTTGAAAAAGAAATAAGTGAAGCAGGACCCTCTTGCCTTGATACGCCAGGGAAGATGAGACATTTTCAAAAATGTGTAACAAATTTAGATCCTGTCGCACAAGAAGCTATTCGTCGTCACATTTACAGCTATTACCATAACAGAAATTAGATAGGCTTCAAACTACATTGCATGAGGCCGAACTTTTTGAAAGTAGCAAATCGTCGTTACGAATGGTTCTGCAAAATCTTGGTTTCAAATACAAGAATATTTCAGGTCGTAAAATGTTGTTGGAACGAGAAGACATAGCCGCATGACGGTGCAGATTTTTGCGTGAAGTGAAAGACATTGATTTCTCGTACATTGTGTGGATAGATGAAACATGGCTGAATGCAGGTCATACAGTTACGAAAGATTGGAATGACGACAAAGGGGACGGTATAGCACTCCCTACCGGCAAAGACGCAAGAATAATTCTTTTGCATGCTTGGTCCCAGTACTTGCTCCAGTCTCACCTCACCAAGTTTGCTTCATGGTGCAATCGGTGGCAATCATTATGTGTTGTACCACCCCTTCCATCCGCCTCCACGACTTCTACTTACCCTACATGATCGTCCTATCTTCCCCCACCCCCTCAAATACTTCGGCCTCGCCCTTGATCGATCTCTCTCCGGACCCCTCACCTCCACATTGTTCGCCAGAGGACAATATCATGTCTAATAGTCCTCAACTACTCACAGGCCGGACATGGGGCCTCTGTCCAAATCATTGAACGATACGCTCTCCAACTCGACTACCGCATCCGCCTCCCATCCCCCATGCGGATCCTATACGACCTCATCCCGTTCCCCCACTTCCTCCAGTTTCTCGAACATATCCCAATCCTGTACCTTACCTGTAAGATAGGTTCCTGTAATATTCGGTTATACCCCAGTCTTACCCATCCTGGGCTTCTGCCACGCCTTCACCACTGTATCCTTCCCTCTCTTCACCTCCACACTCTCCACATCCTATCCCAAGTTAACTTCCGACACATCCCGCTCTCGGATGACGCCCTACCTCCAGAAATCTATCCCTCCTATCAGCCCTGATCATCTCCTGGAGGATTCAATGACCCCTCTAACCCTCCCCTCCCTTTCGCTTCCACCACTTGGTTGTCCCCCTCCTCACCCCGTCCTCTGGAGTTCCTACACTTCCTCCCCAATTCTAGCTCTTTCCTTCCCCTCCTTCCTAACTTCTGACCCCCCTTTCCCCTCCCTTCCCCTGCTAGTGTTTTAAATAAGTGCTTCGTCCAGTATCCCGAGTGTCATGGTCAATGTGTTTTAAAAGTACATCCACTGATTCCAGACTAGTGTTACAATCGCCAGCTTTTCAGGATTCGTGGTGTACAGTGCTTGGCCTCTCAACGTATGCCGTGGCACAGACTTTTATCTAACTACTTGTGACTTAACGTTCTTGCAAGTTTACGGTCTCTGTTCTCCCATTTTTAAATTTTGTTTTATTATTATTTTAATCTCCTCATGTCCATTATGTACAAACACACGGCTGAAAAGCAGCGTAGGAGGCTGTTGCCAGCCTACCTGTCTATTTTGCATAGGTGTAAATAACAATAAACGTAACACCCAGAAGATGGCCGCTTCCAATAGTGGCCGAAACGTCGGTGAAATATTTGATATATTGACGATGCGGTCCAGTAACCAGAAGAGTTTTATCAACAATGACAACGGCCGCGGAAGCCTTCGTTTAAGAATAAAATATACTTTGCGAATGGCTGATTTCGAGCTCATACATAGCAGCCTACGAAATAGATATTTGAACTTTATTTAATGTATAGAGCACAAAAGTATCTAGTTTTCTGTGTGTTGGTTTAGTATCTGGCAGACGAAGCCCGAGTGGCGACCAGTAGGAAATATTTATCATGCTATTTTAAGAAAACTATTGTGTGAAAATTTTGATTTTCTGCATCGTTTGGTCTTGTATCTTTTCTCGGTAACTGAATTCTGGTTTGTTATTCATCATACACTGTACATAAATGTAGTGAAACATTACGAGTAGTTGACAGTGTTACATTCTTGGTATTATAGCTCGATACCACAGAACTGCTGAAGCGCCTAAACAAGTCCGTGTTTACTATGCCAATGTTGTCAGGCAGAGGAGATATACAAATAAAAACGCCAGCCAAATATGCGTACTTTTTCTTTCCATAATTTCATACGGGGTTATTTTCTGAGGAAGGCATCAGGTCAAGCTAATATTTTCAGAGCCTAAAAATGTGCGATAAGAAACATTTGCGGTGTCCAATCAAAAACATCCAGCAGAGGACTAACTACTGTTTCCTAATAAATTCTCAAACCAATAGCGTAGTTCATGGGATCAATACTAGAAACAAGAATAACTCTCACGAAGTTTTAAGGTCACTGACTCCGGCTGAGAAAGGTGTCAACTATTCAGCAATATACACTTTCAATAACGTATAGCAACCATAAAAAATTAACTCGCTATAGTTCAGTTTAAAAACAGTCTAAATGGTGTTTTGGTGTCCAACTCCTCCTACACCATTGATAAATTTCTCAGCAGAAGTGATTGATGTATGTTGTTGTGTATAATATCCACAAATGTGAATTTTGTTTTCAGTCTTCCTTTAGTACTAATCTTGTGCAGTATTGTGATCATTGTAAGTGTTATAAAAGAATCTACATCTACATGGGATACTCTGCAAAACACATTTAAGTGCCTGGCAAAGGGTTCATCAAACCACCTTTATACTCTTCATCTACTATTCCATTCTCGAATAGCGCACGGGAAGAAAGAACATCTGAATCTCTCCGTTCGAGCTCTGATTTCTCGTATTTTATGCTGGTGATAATTTCTACCTATGTAGGCGGCAGTCAACAATATATTCTCGCATTCGGATGGTAATGTTGGCGATATGAGTTTCGTAAGTAGACTACGCAGCGCTAAACAGAGTTGTTGTAATGATTCCCATCGCAGATCCTGTGTCATTTTCGTATCGTGACAATACAAAACGGGCGGCCCTTATATGTACTCTTTCGATGGCTTCCGTAAAAAACCCACTTCATAAGGATCCCACAATGGACAGCGATATTGCAAATAAGGACGGACAAGCGTAGTGTATACATTTTCTTTTGTAGTTATGTTGCATCTTTAAAGTGCTATGGAAATAAAACGCAGTTTCTGGTTCGCCTTTCCTACGACATTATCTGCGTTTTCTTTTCAGTTTAATTCTGATGTTATAGTAATTCCTAAGTATTTATTGTAGTTTACAGCCTTCACATTCGATTGATATATTTTGTACACAAAATTTAACGCATTTATTTTCGTATTCGTGTGGACGACTTCACACTTCTCATTATTTAGAGTCAATTGCCAATTTTTACACCAAACTGATATCTTATTTAGATCGTTCTGCAGTTGGTTTTGATCTTCAGATGACTTTACAAGACGATAAATGACGGTGTCATCTGCAAACAACCTAAGAGAGCTGCTCAGATTTTCTCCCAAAGCGTTTATGTAGATGAGGAGCAGCAGAGGCCCAATACCGCTACCCTGTGGAATGTCCGATATCACCTTTGTTTCAGTTGATGCCTTACCATCGATTACTACAAACTGTGTCCTCTCTGACAGGAAATCCCCTAACCAGTCACAAATCTGGGGCGATATTCCATAACCATGCAATTTGATTAAAGTGGATTGTGAGGTACAGAGTCAAAAGCCTTCTGGAAATCTAGAAATACGGAATCAATTAGAGATCTGTTCTAGATAGTACTCATCACTTCGTGTGAGTAAAGAGCTAGTTGTGTTTCACAGGTATGGTATTTTCTAAATCCTTGTTGACTTTGGGTCAATACATCATTTTCTTTGAGGTAATTCATAACATTAGAATACAGGATAAGGTCCACAACCCTACTGCAAATTGACTTCAATGAAATAGGCCTTTAATTCGATGGGTTGCTCCTACTGTCTTTCTTGAATATAGGTGTGACCTGTGCAACTTTCCAGAATCATCATATACCCAGAATATTCAACATCTATTACGTAGTAGTAAGTTTTATGTCCTTTGAAATGTAAATACTTTTAAGGTTTTTTTTTTTTTTTTTTTTTTTTTTTTTTTTTTTTTTTTTTTTTTTTTTTTTTTTTTACCAATGCCACATCCACGAGAGCAATTAGATTTGTGATCTGATTAAGGTACTTTAATAGATCTGCTCTCTTTTTGTAAGTATTTATGGTGAATTTTTTATTGAAATGTTTTAAGTCTAAAAGGATCTTCTCAATTTGGATCGACTGGAACGGATGGCACGTCTAACCTAATGTAATCTATAAACAAATTGCGAAAATTAACTGATTTTGGGAATTTGTGTAGTATAGTCAACACATTCTTATGTAGCCAATAAAATAAAAAAGGCAGCTGAAATATGCTCCTGCCAATGCACAAAGAAGACCCGGCAGCTATATGTTCCTGTTTAATAGACAAGACGGAAATGTGGAGAAAGGGTTACCTCAGTCCCCATCCGCCTTCCTCACCAAAAACTTTGGTTTGCGAACTTATTCTTGCATTTTTTGCTGAAAGAGAATAGTATAGATATGCGGTAGAACACTAAAGAAAGACTGTCAAAGATAGATGAAGAGAGAACACACAGAAATGGCGACAGTGGCAGTAAAAGAGAAAGAGATGCGAATGGAGCTGTGAAAAGAAGAGAGGAAATTTAAATGAGAGATAAGTGGATCATAGGAAATCTCTGTCTATTTCCCCAGATCGGTGTACATTAACAAGTAAAGTACTGTTCACTACCTCCCTTCCCCTATATCCACCTGCATAAGTTTCTCAGGCTACTTGCTGCAAGCCCGAGCAAACGATCAACAAGAACATGTGTAAAAATGAGACCATAGGGGATGAAGAGACAGACTATGAGGAACAGAGAGGAAGCGGCAATTCCAGGAAAAAATTTGGACAAAGACAGTGGTAGAAGATGGTGGAAGATGTACGGAACAAGGCAGTGGTAACAAATATCGAGAGTAATGTATGAAGAAAATGACGTTGGGAGACATCGACAGGTGAAAGTGAAAAAGGGAGAATGAGGAAATAATGGAAAATAGTCACGACAGTGGCACAGAGAGGAATACGCTGTGGAACTTCATGACGATGAGAAACTGGCTAACAGCATTTATCATTTTCTTCTTTTGTGTTACACAAAGCGCAGATATGTGAGCGAGCCAACATTTAACAGGTCTTTCCCCACTTTTGTGGTTATTAAACAGGAATATATTTGCAGCCAGCTATCTTCGACCGCGCTGGTACCATATTTCGGATGACAATCGTACAGCAACCTTCAGGTGAGTGTCAGCCACTGGCCATTCATTCTATACCTCGGTAACCTCTCGTCGATATTCGGTAGGATCTTAAAAAACATCTTGTTAAAGTAATTCCGGTCACCTGCCTAGATTACTGCTCTTCTCTATTCAGTCAAGGACAATTTGGGATTGCGGAACGGGGTAATCTACAGAGTAACTTGTTAGTTGCCAAAGCCTACACTGGTCAGACGGAACAGCCCAGTAAGTCAACCATAGATGTGCCTTGTATTTCCAAAGGACGCTCCATGGATTTTTCTGCCACAGAAATCTTTCGCACGTTCAGATCCTTTTCGAATTCATCGATTAAAGACTCCGTGGAAATACGCTTGGCGCAAGATCTCATTATTCGTGACGGCAGTTTTCAACTGGTCAAGATGGCTGAACTACAGTCAGCCGAAATATCGTGTCAGGAGGTCGACGTTATCCGCCTCCAATCCAGAAACTTTATCGAGTAGTTCGTACGCCGGGAAACCTTCAAGAGTCAAAGGAACTTCTTTGCCTTTTTTTTTCCTCTGACAACTTTTATTAATGTATTACATTGGAAATTGTACTATACATTAAGTCATTCACAACTGAGTCATTTCCAGTGGCGGCTGGTGTATAAGAACGAAAAAGCAAATGAATATCTGAATTTCTGACCTTGTGCGTTTATTTATTATATTAGTTTGATTGCTGTTAATAATGATGCGGTTGTCTTAATCAAAATGCACTTTAATCTACCGAGCTATGCTACTTCGCTGTTCGTCTACCCTCCGTGATACTTGGCAACAGCTTCAGGCGTTTTTTCGCATGCGCGAGTGGCATGACGGAATTGCCTTATGGGCCGAGACCAGCGTCTAGATACACAACAAGTCCGTCTCACGTCACGCCTATAGGCTGCCATCGCATGCTGACTGGCAGCCCACTGGGGCACGGGCCACTGTCTTGTAGTGCCATCCAGTAATGCCTTTAACTTCTATTTGTTTTAGTGTTTCTAGATTATGTTTGTGTGGTGTACCATTTTTGGCTGGGTTTTATTCTTGTGATGGCAGCCTATCGGGCTTGTTGTGAGGCCTTGCATCTAAACGGTGTTGGAAAGACAGAGAGCTAGGTGACGTGATAATAGTGGTTCTGAGCCAACGCAATCGCGAAGTTGACTGGTTGACCGCTACGTGGGCCATGCCGCAGTGGCCAGCCAGTCAAATCCGCATTCGCGCTGGCTTAGCACCTACTAATCACCTCACCTGGCCGATTGCCTAGGCTTGTCCTTCTCGTTGGCTCCGCTTATGGGCCTAATATACAGGAATCTGGTGAATAATGTGCACGTTTCATTTCGTGCTCCGCTGCTAGGTGGCAGCTTCGCTTCAAGCGCAGGAGACTAGCCTACTTTCCATCTCAAAAAGCTGTTGCTAACTGCTTTTATGGAAAGACGGTTTACCAAAACCACGTCATTCTTGGTAGGATTTCTTACAAAAGTGTACATCAATGACAAATTGACTGAATAGTTGTCACAAGTTCTAAACTAATGAAAAATATCTGGCAGCAACAATCAGATTTTGCCTGGTGGTCCTAGGCGTATGGTATATCAAACGTAGTGTTTGCTGGTTAGAATCCTGGTACGCATTAATATATTTTTCTGTGTTTTCTGTTTGAAACAGATTCTGGGACATAAAGTGACGTTCATATTCTTACTTGTCACAATAATTTACCAATTTTTGCAGAAAATTTCGTGACTGCAGAGGGTGCGGTGAGGTAAGATCCTAAGAATGCAGCTTCAATGATATTTGCATTTCATCACATGTCAAAAATACTTACTCTTAATAATTCCGATTATTTAAGGTGTGGTTAGGCGGCATGCTAATAGAACGGCTTGGATGTCAGTGAGTAAAATGAACAGAGAAGACTTTTATTCTTGATCATCGACACAAATAGGTAACTGAATGAAACGCGAAATGGAGGGTAAGCTTTACGTATCCGCAAAATGAAGTGTTGGTGCTAAGTACAAGAGTCACCACTGACTCAGGCAAGATTCTCTCAAAGATGAGAGCATAAAAATTAAACCCTTGCAGACATATCAATATCTTCGTAAATCATATACGTGGACAGGGGACTTCATAAAGAGAAATTATGCGGTTTCTTACATTAGAATAGAAGAACTTGTGAATGATTACACTTCGATAATATTTACAATATGACTGACAGAAGAGAGAAAAGGGGAAGCTTATAATTAATTTCGTCATTGCCGTAAACTGTTATAATTATGAACAAAACAATATAATTCAAAAAAAAAATTCTTTCTTCGTCACAAAAATTATTATTATTATTATTTGTTTCAGAGCTCTCTGTTGATTTAAACAGCCAAAACTCTTTCTTACGAGCCGCCATTGGTCATTATATCTAGAGCGTTAAAAATTGTTCACCGTTGATTATCGTACATTTTTGTGGAACCACAATAATTAAAAATTCTCATTCCTTACCTTACCTACGTCTCCAACAATCCGAAGCGACGTTCAGCTTCCAAGTACCGTGATGCTCCATACCAAAGTCTAGATTTGTGCTTAATACTAATATTTATTGAACAAAAAAAGTAGTTTTCTTTCCTGTTTTGTTCTTTTCTTTTGATGCATTCTTAGCTTGCGTATCATCCTTAGTCTGTGTGTCGTAGAACTGCTTTTTTCACTTATAATAATAATGTTTACTTAGCCTTTAAATAAGATTAGGAGACAAAGCTGTAAATGGTAACATCCATAAGAGAAGTGATGTTAAAACTGGCTATTATCAGTAACGATAATATACGTTATATTTACTTAGCATTTTGTCCATATTCTGCAGTACATGTTCAAAAAAATATGCTCTTTTACGGATGTATGTGGTTCACATGTCCATGATTCAACATTTAATGTGGTCAATGTTCCTATGAATATGGGTACAACGTACCGAAAACCAGTCAATAAATATTCTGTTGGCCATCTGGTTGCAAATTTTTCTCGTCGGACATTTTCGTTTTAAATATAAGATTTAGAGGTTTAAACTGTTACTTTCGTTTTGTATATTTCATCTAGTACCATGGAACACAAAAAATGGCAGTACGGTAGTAGGTTCATTTCATACGAAGTAAATAGAATGACTGAGACTGACACTGAACTAATGTCTACTGAAATGTTACATCTTCAATCTGCTTTATTCTTTTCATGTTCTTATATTGATTACTTACAGTGTGAGCATTCCAGGCCTCAAGTGGATGCAAACTTGCTACCGTTCTGTCCTACTATCATGCTTTATGGATAGTGCAGTAGTGGTAACCAGGCCTCTTTGCATGCATTTCCTTAAAACCGTTGTAGAAATTTTCTACGTAACAAACTAGTTACAGATACAATTTGCATTGCCTCGCCTTCAGTCACAAAATTGTGTTTTATTGTACACAACGTATTTCGAGCACTGAGGGCTCATCATCAGGTGCCTCTATGATTTTGTACTCATTTTAAAGGCCTGGGCTTATTAAAATGTGGTGAACAAATACGTCTGGTGCAGTGTGATATTACTCTGCCGTGGAGTACATTTACAGGTATAAATAATCATCAGCACAAACACTTGCCATCTTGAAGCATCTGACGATGAGCCCCCAGGGCTCTAAATGCATTGTGTACCACAAATCATTGGTTGAGAGCAAGCAGGCGGCTTCGTGCAGCTGTGTAGGCCCCTCCTAGTTTTCACATATACCTGCACCTGGGTAATCCTATCGCTTAAGTGACGATGCTGGACATTGGAGTGGGCTGTTCTCGGAGTATGCAAATATGGCGATCAGTATGCAGAATGGAACTGAGTTTATAGATGTCCATACTTTAAAATGCAAAAATCAATAATAATGCACCCTATAGACTCAGAAAGTCGAAATATATTAGAGAACGCCGAAAATCAGCCACATCTCATTAACCAACCATATCTTAAACTACAAAAGTTAATTTTCCCAGCATCGGAATAAAGCAAAATTAAAATTACCAACTTTTGAATGCGTCATTCGATTGCACTATGTCTTAGACGATAGCTTACTTCCTCAGTTCTTCGCTCTTGTTATAATAATTTGTTATGAAATACAGTCTATCGCATCCCCAACACTAATCAATTAAAAGCAACATGTTTATGTTTTGCTAGGGACGTAAATGCTGTATACTGTCAGCAGTCAAGCTCATGATGTTCATTTATTTATTTTATTAGTTTTATTGCTGATAAAAAGTCGCAAGGTGACTGAATAGTTATAACATTTCTGTTTAATATTGTTAAGTTAGTGTGGGAGTTTAGGGTACTTTCAGGGATAACACAAGGCTGTAACCTGACACCACTGTTGTTCATACTATTCATGGGTCATATGTTGAAAGCAGTAGACTTGTAGAGCGGAATTAAAATGGGAGTAAAAGAAAGCATTCTCGCATATGCAGATGACTTAGTTGTGATGGCAGATTCGATTGGAATGTTGCAATCCAATATTTCTGAGCTCGATCAGAGGTGTAAAGGTTATTATATAATGATCAGAATCTTCAAAAGTGAAAAGAGATTTAAACAAAGTTCCAAATAAGAGGAACAAAATTAGAACAGGAAGACAGTTTCAAGTACCTAGAATGTATTTTGTCACAGGATGTCAACGTAGTGAAAGTACCTGAATCAAGGTGTAGCGAAGCTAATGCAGTGACTGCTCAGCCAAGATCTGCTCTCTTCTGCAAGAAGGAAGTCAACACTAAGTTAGCAGTGCACTACTCTATGTTTCGACCTACTTTGTTGTATGCGAGTGAAAGCTGGGTGGATACAGCCTACCTTATTCATAAGGTTGAGGTTACAGATGTGAAATTAGCAAGAATGATTACAGGTACTAATAGATGGGAACAATGGAAGGAGGGTGTCCATAATGAAATCAAAGAAAAACTGAGAATTAACACCTAGATGAAGCAGTTAGAGCGAACACGAAGAGGTGATGGGGTCATGTTACATGCATGGGAGAAGCAAGGTTACCTGGGAGAATCATGGCCACAGCAGTGAAGGGTAACAGGAGTCGAGGTAGACCAAGTAGAAAGTACTTAGATTCGATGAAGAATGGTTTTGAAGTAAAATGCTTAACTTCAGATGAGGCATCAATGTTAGTATTGAATAGGGGATCATGGAGGAATTTTATTATGGTGATTATGCTCCAGACTGAACACTGAATGGCATAATCAGTCTCTGACGATGATGATTTCCGAAACGTGTATGTCCAAGCAATATATCACTGTTAGTGAATTTTACGGCAATAGGTTCACCACCGAGTAGTTCATTTCCGTTTTTTAATACTGAAATTAAAGAGTAAAGGGGAAAAAAAAGTTATGAGCATAAGTGCGGAAGTCGTCAAAGTTAATTCAAGACAAATCTTTTGCGTTAAGAACTCTGTTACTTTTGGAGAGGATGTTGATCTAGGGCACAAGACTGCTGTGGTCAACTGAAATATTTGGACAGTGAGGGTGGGGAGCTCTTTGGGGGCTTGAAGAACACCTTATTTAACGTCTTAGAAGAAGAAGCACGTATCTGGTTAGCTGAAGTGATTCTTTTCAGAGTTAGAATCCGTGCGGCAAACGACCGCTTTGTCGGAACTTTAACGCGTGTCGAGACTCTGCCGAGAGTTAATGTATGCCGGTTTAAGAACTTTAATTTTTCCCGATTTCATGTCGGGACTGTAACTGAACGGTGTATGTGAGTCTGCACGAGAATTAATGGAAGTTGATATGTTATTTGAACTTGGTTTTTGAGGATCGTCAAATTTGCACAAGTACTACTTACAATTGTCTTTGCAAACCGGTCGAGTTGTTTGATACTGCAGACAATGTTCTTATTAAGGAGCTCTTTGTTTTTATGGCAAAGGTGAATATGTGACTGAAACCTGAAGCCACCACTAAACGTTTGTGTATAATTTAGTACTACTAAAGTTTTCGGAAACTGAATGTCGTTGTAAGCTTTACGAGGTGGTTCTGACTGGAGCTAATGTTTGCAAATTTAAAACATACATCGTAGAAGTCTCTAAAGAGAGCATCAAATTACATATAGACACGTCAAAGGCAGGTCGTAAATTTCGCTCAACGAGGTACAGCACTTCCTTCTTTGGGAAGAATTTTATAACGTATTCACAGAATACCTGTAGTGTATCGAAACTGGTAATAGACTGATATATAGAAAAACACATGTCAACTATCGCGACTGGTTATTGTAGATATAAGACCGTAGTGAAAAATATAGAATACGAGAAAATTTTGTCGTTACATGACATTGCATAAGTACCATTAAAAAACGTCTGACGTTTGGGGATGCCGTTGCGGGGTAAGTCTTCAGTCACAGATGCGCTTTTATCTGTACATTGTCTACTAACGTGTTATGGCAAGAGATATCAAGTAAATGTAGTCCTACTCTATGGGAATAAGCGTTGTAGAGTATGTGCGACGTATCTGCACAATCAAAAGTGGAAATCTTTGAAATTATTTGATACCTTATGTCACAATTTTCTACAAAACTGTAAACTGCATTACATCCTGAAATAATAACATTGATAAATGCACTGTGGTACTGTACCTACCATTCAACACTTCTTGTCAACCCATGTCTGAAGATGATGGTGTTTCTGAGGTGTCAGAACAAACGGTGAAGCTCGAAACTAATGTAGTTTTCAGGACAGTTGAAATCTGTAATATAATGCGTGAACACTAATCTGTTTGTATGATTTTGTATATTATACTAACTGTTTGTCTTGATATAAACGTCATCTGGGAATTTTACCACGATACAATCTACAACAGTACACCCAGAAAAAGATTACTGTAGCCGTGGTAGTAACGTTGGTAATATCCATTTTTTAATATGACGATCCACAACAGCCTGAAAACGTGTATGAAAAGTCTGGAAGGGGACTCCTTCGCAATTACATCAGATTCATTGTGTTTAAAGGCCATGCTTGTAAACTTAAATCCTTGTGAGGGATCAGCAATCTAAATGACTGCACACTCGTATGCAATATAGGCGTTACTATTGGAAACATATATCATTAATCTTACAGTACGTAGGTGAAAATGTCTTGAGGTATTGTAGAATTAATGTGAGAAAGATGAAAATAACAGTCTAGTTCGCAAAGTTTGACAATTTATCACTACAGGTAACCGGTTTCGATCTAAGATTAGATCATCTTCAGACCTCTCGCTGTTTTTCAAATAAGGAAACCATGTTTTCCAAACTGATTAGTTTGTAATAGCGTTTGTGAAAAGAAAATTGCTTGTAACCTACATGGAAGAAGAAATACCTCTTCAGACAATAGACAAGGTGTGATATGATAAAAGCGAACTATTGTAGTATATACTAATCGTTAGGAATTAGATGAAATAATTTTGTTTTGCAGTCCCAGTTAGGAAGAATAACTTAATCTTTTATTATTTTATAAACTAAATACATCATAATCAACAGAGAATATGAAATACACTTTTTATATTTCCATAATGTACAATTTACAAGGTTCTAACACTTCCCAGTCAGGCCATTATACATCAGTACAAACACTTTAGGAATGTATGTTACCGTCTGTAGCCAGTTATCAGTCGACACCACCAAACTTCTAGCATTCACAATATAGATAAAGCTTCATACAAAAAGGTTGGGTTATCAGACACATTAGAAGGAAGCCATTTAAGAAAACATTCAAATTTTTTTCCACAATTTAACATCTTCTTTCTTGAAAAATTATGTTGGAAGGCACTGATAAAAAATTGTTCCACATCTGCACACTCTCACACACAATGCTGTATTCGATTCGGTACCCTGTTTTAACGAGCTAGATACAAAATCTTGGTCCACGTAGCACCACTACTTCATTGCACACACACGATGCACATTTAACAAAATACTCGGATCACGAATATTAAAAAAAGTTTCAGGAGAAGAGATGAGGATGTCTGCTGTGATTAAACAGCTGTACCGTCTTCATTATCGTAATGGTAAAGTGTCCTGGAAAGCGGGTCTGCGGTGACGATATTCGACTGGAAATGTTGCGCGGCAGGCAGTTTGTATTTTCTGGAACTGCGACCGCCGTTGTCCCTGGAGAACGATGGCGACAGCGTGTCCAGGATGCTCGGAGATTTCACGAACTCGTCGTGACCCCTGACGCTAGCTCCGTCAGGGGCGTGCCTGACGAAGCTCTCGTTTATCCTCAGCGGCGACGTCAAGCCTTCGTTTATCCTCAGCGGCGACGTCTGGTTAGGTCCTTCGTGGAAGGAATTTATCTGGACTAGATCGGGACTCAGCAGGGGCGACGACATGTTGCTCTTGGTCGAGTGCCTGCGGACGAGGGTCGGCTTCCTCTCCGGGTAGAAGGAGGTGGGGGGCAGTTCCTCGATTGGGGAATTGGAAGTATGGTGCGGAGGGAGGAAGAGCCGTTTCGTCGTCGGCGAGAGGGGGAGACACTTGACAATGGTGGGCATCGTCCCACTGCGCAAGTTTCTGTTGAGGGAGAGGGCCGCGTTGCCGATCAGGGGCGACCCAGAAGAGAAGGCGTCTCCGGGCTTCATGCCGAGGCAGTGAGAAGCGAGGGAGCCTTCCGTTATGCTGTTCCTGTGCACCAGGTGCTGGTTCCTGGGGAGCGTGACGAAACCGGTTCGCTGTCCACCGGCGGCGCCGTTGGCCTTGTTGAGCAGCGCTGTGGAGAGACTGGACTGGGAGAGCGAGTGCGGCAGCGTGTCGAAGAGGTGCGGCGCCTGGTGCGAGAGGGGGCTGGCCAGCGGCGAGGACGTCGCGTTCTGAGGCGAGGGCAGCTGCGCGTTCTTGAAAGTCCTGAACGGGATGTTGGCGTTGGGCACGACTTGGCTCGTGCGCGAAGGGAACGAGAGAAGATCAGGAGGGTAGATTTTCCTGCTAGTGGTCTGCACGACGCCCTCGTTAGCGCTGTTCTGCAGGACGGTGCTGTCGCTGTTGCAGCCGGAAGACGTGGAGCTGACCTGCGTGCACTCGCTGCCGGCGACGCTGGGCGCCTGCTTGACGGAGGAGGAGTCCAGCAGCGCCGTCTTCGCGTCGGAGGTGTCGTTGCAGGAGGACACGACGGCCGCCGCCGCTTCGACGTTGCGGGGCGGCTTCTGCACCGGGTTGACCTTCTTGATGAGCGCCTTCTCCTGCTCGCCGACGGCGACCGACGCCTCCTTGGCGGCCTGTTTTCCGTTGCCGCCGGGGTTTTCGCCGCGGCCGTTCTTCTTGGCGGGGCTCTCGCCGGCGGCGACGTCGGCGCGGCAGAACCAGCAGAGCAGTGCCGCCACGATGCAGAGGACCAACACGGAGCCGACGCCGAGCAGGAGGATCCAGGCGAGCGTGGTGCTGATGCCGGCCAGCGCGCCGCCCGCGTACGCCGCCACGACGGTGAGCGTGACGGCGCGCTCGTCCAGACCTCCGGAGCTCTTGGCCACGCAGGTGTACTCGCCGCGGTCAGCGTGGTGCAGGTGGTGCACGGTGAGGTTCAGCCAGCCGGCGCCGGCGCGCAGAGTGTAGGTGCGGCCGTCGGCGTCGGCGGCGCCGCCGGGCCGGCGGGTCTCGTTGGAGACGACGCGCGAGTTGAAGACCCAGTGGACGGCGGGAGGAGGTTCGCCCTCGGCGCGGCAGCGCAGCGTCACGTCGGAGGCGGCGGCGCCCTCGAGACGCGCGCCCGCGCCCGGGTAGAGCACGCGCGGCGCGCACGCCAGCTGGTCGGGCGCCAGGTCGCTCCAGAGGCGGCCGCGCAGCGCCTCGGGCTCGCTGCACGCGGTCGGCGGCGTGTACAGGTTGCGCTCGCGCGTCCACGCGTGCAGCGCCGCCAGGCCGCAGTCGCAGCGCCACGGGTTGTTGTGCAGCACCAGGCTCTTGAGGCGCGCCAGCGGCAGCAGCGGCTCCGGCCGCAGCCCCGTCAGCCGGTTCGAGTCGAGGCGCAGCGTCTGCAGGTTGGGCACGGCGGAGAAGGCGCGCTCGCCCAGGTGCGTCAGCTGGCAGTGGCTCAGCTCGACCGTCTGCAGGTGCGGCAGGTCGGCGAACACGCGGTCGGCCAGCCGGCGGATGGGGTTGTGGCTGGCGCTGAGCACGCGCAGGCGCACGTTGTCGCGGAAGGTGCCGGGCGCCAGGTCGCGGATACGGTTGCGCGACAGGTCGAGCTCGATGAGGATCTCGAGGCCGCGGAAGGCGTCGCGGTGCAGCTGCGCGACGCCGCAGTCGCGCACGAACAGCTTGTGCAGGTTGACGAGGCGCGCGCGCCGGAAGGCGTCGGCGGGCAGCGCGGCGATTGCGTTGCCCGACAGGTCGAGCGTCTGGATCTCGGGGCTGAGGCCCTGCGGCACGGCGGTCAGGCTGCCGTTGCTGCACTCGGCCGTCTTGCGGCCCGAGAACCACTTGCAGCGGCAGGGCGGCGCGCACGCGGACCAGTCGCCGTCGGCGGCCAGCGCCAGCGGCAGCAGCGCCAGCAGCAGCGCCGGCCGCGCCACCGCTCGCCGCCGCATCCTCACCGCCGCATCACCTCCGCCTGCAACACGCCAGCCGGGGCACACTTACAAACGGGCCGCACACTGTCCGCAGCGCTAAGCAGAGCAAGCTCAACTGAAAACAACTATTTGTAGTAATTGGTAGTGCAGCAGGTATGCTGACTATATAGCGTAACATTTTCAATAGAAATTATTCTTTAATGATGCCTTTCCGAGATTTCATCATCAGATTTCTATCTTCTGGTGACTCCAGCCACTCTCACACAAGATACCTTGACATGGATCTTATAAGCGGGAGTAGCCGAGCCAGTGGCGGACTAAGGCTGTTGGAGGCCCGAAGCGGTGACGAAACGGAAGCTCCCCCCCCCCCCCCCCCCGCAGTCCACTGGGAAATACATGTATTACTATAAGAAAGAATTGGAGGCCCCTTCCAGGACCAGAGGCACAGGACATTCTGAAAAAAAAAAAAAAAAAAAAAAAGAAAAACAGCTTTCGTGATTTGGAGGCTCCAGCAGAATGAGATCAAGATCCCAAGCGCGCTCAATAAAGAAAAAAAAGGAAAAAAAGGAAAGTCCTTTCGAGGACGCACACTGTCCGCAGAGCTGAGCGCTGCCAGCACAAGCTCAAATGAATACAATTATTTGCAATAATTGGTAGTATTGCGGGTATGCTGAATAGGTCGCAAGATATTAATACAAATTATTGGCCAACTTTAGGTTACGGTAGTAACACTAAAAGCGGGCCTTTGCGATCGTCTTTTGACAGCTCGTAAATTAAATGAAAATAACGGCTCGTGTCAAAGAAGATCCTCATCTGTTCGTAATTGAGGATGTGTGACCCCAGCTCTGACTTCATTTCTGTCCCAGTATTGAGGGTACTGTGCTCTAGTGACAGCAATTTTGGGCCACATCTTCTCGCGAGAAGATACATCGGCCTTAAGTAAATTAAAGCGATCATTCATTAGATCTCATTGAAGACAACAATGCTTCGCTGGGAACAGCTTTGAGGTGCCACATATCTGCCTTCCTCCTTTCACAGCTAATTACAAGGGACCTACAAGTTCTGTGAAAGCCGATCCACAGTGTAACTCGGCATTTGGATAGCAAACAGGAGGGGACAACTCGATACCAGGGTGTAAATTTTTTGCGAATTTCTTTCCGTGTATTCAAACAATAACTACATATCTAGACATGCAGACTTTGTCGAATTTGGTCTCAAAGATGTTGGTTGTAGTATTCGGCAAGAATCTCGACATTTTACTAGGAGTGATGGCACTATTCGATAGTGCTGGGACTGATCGTCAAAAAGGTAGTCGTGAATTTGGATTTAACGTCTGAGCACTCGCTAGGTATTGGCCCACTTTAAGTTACGGTAGTAACACTAAAAGTGGCCTTTGCGATCGTCTTTTGACAGCTCGAAACTTAAATGAAAATAACGACTTAACCATTCATCTGACACGAAAATTGAATAACCGAATTTGTAGAGGAGAAAATTCTCTACAACTTCTCTCTCTCTCGTGTTTTTCTCATATCTCGTATCGTTTCAGAGATATTTGCAAAAATAGCGGCGATTTTGGGATGTCTGTAACGTGTTCCCTGTTTTTAAGACGAACCCGTTCAACCGATCAGCACAAAATTTTACAGACTTTATTGTAGGCCGCCAGAGACTAGAACCTCCATTTTCAAATATTTCGGATAAAAATACGGTAGTAATACAAGTAATAGCCGTTTGTAATATAACTGTAATTGCAAATGAACCGTTCATCTGACACGAAAATTGAATAACCTAATTAGTAGAGGGTAAAATTCTCTATAACTTCGCTCTGTTATGCTTTTCTGATATCTTGCATCGTTGCTGAGATATTTGGAAAAATAACGGCGAATTGACGATGTCTATCTGTCTGTAACATGTTCCCACTTTTTAGGTCGAACTGTTCAACCTATGGGCACCAAATCGTACAGACATAATTGCTGGCTACCAGATACCAGAAGCTCGCTTTTTGAAATATTTCGGACAAGAAATACGTCAGTAATACTAAAAATAGCCGTTCATCTGACGCGAAAACTGAATAAACGAATTTGTAGGGGAGAAAATTCTCTGCAACTTTTTTCCCTTATCTTTTCTTCATATCCCGTATCGTTTGAGAGATATTTGCAAAAATAACGGAGTTTTGACACCCTCCATCGAATTAACGAAAACCAGCCGTTCGCAGATGTCACGTGACATTCCTCTCCCAGAACTCTGTCTGACATACACCATCTTGCGTTGCGTATTTAATGATTTTCTTAAAGTAACTTACACCTTGTCATTTCAAAGTAATGGCGCACTGAATAATTAACAAAAACACGTGTTTCTTCGTACGATAAATGATAATCTAGTCTACATATGCCATATTTGCATCAGTTAATAACGGCCATCAATAGGATAAGATTAAAGAACTGTTAGCCGTAGCATAGCGTTGGACTGTGGCGCTGAAGGTCAGTGATTCGGATCCCGCCACTACCTAATTTTATTTTCCTAAAAGGGTTTCAGACCCTCATATTGATCAAATTTTTGTTATTTAGATTACTATTTTGGTCCAAAATTTTTGCAAAAACTTATAAAACTACAAATCTAAAGATTCCATCATCAAATTTGAATCTGCTGGTGACTCCAGCTATTCTCACACAAGATACCTTCACATGGATGTTATAAGCGGGAGAAGCCGAGCGGTCTGGAGGGTCACGTTACTGATAGCGCAGTCTCCGAAGTCGGGGATTTGAATCCTCCGTCGGGAACGGATGTTTGCGTTGTCTTTAAGTTCGTTCGTAAGTAGTTTGTAAGTTTAGAGGCTGATGACCGTGAAGTTAAGTCCCATAAGCTTAACAATTACTTGAACATTTTTTTAAGCTATTTGTTGCATGGACATGTGCAGCATACCAGTCTGGAGGCGTCTGAGGTCAACAGCAGATACAAATCTGATGATGGAATCTCCGAAAGGCGTCGTTAAAGAATAATTTCTAGCCGGCCGCGGTGGTCGAGAGGACTGAGGCGCTTCAGTCACGGTCTGCACGGCTACTACGGTCGGGGGTTCGATCCCCCCCTCGGGCATGGATATTTGTGCCGTCCTAGTTCGTAAGTAGTTCATAAGTACTTTGTAAGTTTAGGGACTGATGACCCCGTAGTTAATTCCCATAAGACTTACAAACATTTGAAAATCTGAATAATTTCTATTGAAAATGTTTTGCGACCAATTAATGTTTCTTCTTCTATTTGGGAGTGGAATAGGAAAGGAAATGCCTAGTAGTGGTACAGTGTACCCTCCGACACGCACCTTACGGTGAGTTGCGGAGTATGTATGTACACGTGATGAACGCTCTGCCATGCACTTCAATGTGACTTGCAGAGTTTTATGTAGATTTCCAGTATACAACGTCTGTTTTTTTGTTGATTTTTTTCCTATCTATTTTCGTTATTTAATGTTTTTAAGACATCGGCGGGAGGCGGGTAATGGGGGGTAGGGAGTGGCAGAAAGGATTAAAATCGGTCGATGGGTGCCGAAGATACAAACTTGATTGCTTCGAAAACTGCCACAGTCTGCCGTGTACTGAGGAAAAAAAAAAGAGAGAGAGAGAGAGAGCCACTGGCGCGGCTGTAAAAACGAAAGAACGTCACCTCGCGCGTGTAACGGGACGCCTGCCATCAGGCGGGAACACAAATATCGGAGATATCATTTGTCGCGTTTCATCTACTTGAAATATTTGGAGGTGACGCGCCCTTGATCTCGGGCTGACAGCGGGGCTTTTTGCATATTTAGTCCGCGCAGTTGCGGCTTGCCGGCGCCGATGCGCGACGCCCACGCGTTTCGGCTTTTGCATAACAAAAAAGCCCGCCCGAACAGCGGTGCGCCGCGGCGCGTCTTCCTTTGCGGCCGCCCAGCGGCACCTGATCAAACGCGGCCCCGCGGGCCATACATCACGGCCGCGTGCCAAAGCCAGCCCTAAATCACGATCCCTCCACCAGCCCTCTCTGCAGCCGCACCACGCGTTACATTTTCGCTCCTCGAAACAATCCGTTAGTACCCTTCCTTTTTTTTTTTTTTTCTGCCCTGCTGTGTGGCGGAAAAGAACTCTCGGATGACACCCACTCTCGGACAATTTATGCTCAATGATTTATTCCGCTGCAACTCGCCGGCTGGCGATGTGCTGAGAGCGAGCACGCCGCGCTACACGAAGCCACTGGTCTTTAATTAGCGCACATAAATCTCGGCGCATGTCAGCACTTTCTCTACAGCCTTTTAAAAAGAACCAACACTATTACTCCATTGCCGTGGCTTGTATCGGGATAGACGTTACACAGCTGGAGTTTCGTCGTAAATGGTTTTCTTCATTGCAGTTAAATTTTATAGAGATTCGGATGTGATTTCTGCTGAATGCCATTATAGACAGTCAGCATTTTCTTGTGTACTTAAAAACACTTTCTTTGCTGTCAGCTACACTTAATAAGCTGCCAGCAACGGGTCAACCAAAAATGTTCAAATGTTTGTAAATCTATCGGACCAAACTTCGTGGTCATCAGTCCGTAGCTTACAAACTACTTAAACCTAGGTGAACTAACCTAAGGACAAACACACACACCCATGCCCCATGGAGGACTCAAACCTCCACAGCGAGTAACCGCGCGCTCCGCAGCAAGACGCTTTAAACCGCTCGGCTACTCCACCGCTGCACGGGTCAACCGATTCAGTCGCTAGAAGGTGTTATATCATGATAAACCCGCGACTGTAAACAGAGTATTCTTGAGCCTAATTTGGACCTACTCTTATAGAGGGCGCAGCTTAGCTGAGAACCAGCGAAGTATTCCTACACCAGCTCGCGATTGGTCGGACGTCGCGTTTTAGGGACCAGCCAGGCGACCCCTCAGTCAGTCTCGCATCCACCAATCAAACGGTAGCCTCGTGGAAGACTCCGAAGAAGAAGAATAAGAAGAAGAAAAAGAAGAAGTACTCTACGGAAGAAGTCACCGAAGACCGTTCGACGACGTACCGAGGAACCACTCCGGTTGCTCCAACGGACTCCTGTAACCACCTTCGAATCAGTTACGTAGAAGAAGTTTAGTTGTAATAAATTAGTTCTTCAAGAAGAAGATTGTGTTCACAATACGTTCCTACGATTGTTAGCTGGAATCATCTTTTAGCTCTATCGTCGTCGTCTACATAAATGAATGTCTACGACATAAATAAATTAAAGAAAAAAGAGGGAAAGATAGGAAAGAAATAATCGAATGAAAAATCGGGATTTAGTTCGTGTCGACAGGAGCGTTTCTCACGTTATAAATAACATAAATGTACGAATCATGGCTGATAAACGAGTCAGACGACGACACAGATACGATAGCCACCAGAGACGAAGATCCACACCCATACCTATTGTGTCGTTTCAGAGTATTGTGGGCATGCAGCCTCTGGCAGTAAAGTTTGGTGAATAGTCCTATAGATGAAATATGACCCGCAGTTAGCTTTCTGTCCTTAGAAATTGTCACCTCCCATAACTGAGCACCGTTGAGTATTTCAATACATTTATTGGAATCTTTGCACCATGTCTTCCTTTGGGATGGTGTTCAAAAGCCTAGTCAGGTATCGCTGGACGTCATGAATGTCGTAAAATCTCTTTCCTTCCAAAGCCAGTTTGAGATAAAATTGGAAGAACTCCGGAGGATTCAATATGGTGGATGTTCAATTTGCACGACAAATCTCGCACATGCACAGCCAATCTCGTCAAAGAGTTCCTGGAAAAAAGAGAGATGGTGCAACTTTTACATCCACAATACAAGTCGGATCTCAATCCTCCAGACTTCATCCTATTCCTCCGACTCAAACTCGCTTTAAAAGGAAGGAGATTTCACGATATTTCTTTCTACGTAACGGCAGCAGTATACACTTGCTTATGTTGATGCTCAATTGCCATTTTGTGCTCTACCTCCCCCCCCCCCCCCCCCGAGGGTTTGAAGGTTCTTTAGTGATTACGTGCGCGGCGAGCAAAGGGTTCCAAGCTAATGCAGTCTTCCTTCCTTCTTTACTTCCTGGACTGCATTTCCTTTCACTCTCCCCTCCTTTCCTATCGTCACACCTTCTCCTCCCCACTGGGGGCCTGACACCTAAGGAGTTTAATCCTCCCACCCCCAACAAAACAACCCAACCCAACCCTGCCCTGCGTCGCAGATCATCCTGTATTTCGCCACCCTTCTATCGTAGTTCGTCCTACTTGTGGCTCGTGAAAGAACCATTTGGATAAAATCACAGAGATTAAAGCCCATATGGGGGGCATGTCTGCATGCTTTTCTCCCGCAAACCATACGTGACTGCAACAGAAGAACGGGGAGGGGGGGGGGGTGAAACTTGTACACGAGGTTTCCTCCGCCACACACCTTGAAGTTGGCTGTGCAGTATAAATGTGAATGCATACAGAGGGGGCAGTTCAGCCCTACAACCGAAGTTGAGGAAGTTAAATAAATAAAGAAAAAAAGACCTACAGTTAAATAGGGGGCAAAGATTTCATCAGAAACTTTCTTCTTTGTATTTACGATTTATGAAACTAACTAGCTTAGACCCGCGGCTCAGCTCGCGAGTTGGTTGATTATGGTAGATAATGCACGAAACGTCAAATCGATTTTTTTAAAGAGATGTATTAAAAGAAATATCTTTTTTACTGCTTTATTTATTTATTCTTATGTTTCCTTATTCGTATGCTTATCCTTACAGAGAAAGAGCTGAAGACATTGTAGCACGCATAGACCAAAAATATGGTCTATGGCATTACGTTTCTCTGTTCTGTACCTTTCACTGCAGAGCGAAATATTAACACACACATACACGTAGAATTTTATATACATCGATAACTTTCCACCCAAATATACTCCACCCTTTTATCATTATCAACCCTCAAGCAACAGTGCAACCGATAAAATCATTTCAAAGAGTAAATATAATTTCCGAAGAGTAATTATTGTTCCGCAATTATTCAGATTACTAAATATCGCTATAAAACGGTGTGTAAAACCTTCCCCAGATATAAATTAGTAACTGTACAAATATTTAAGTCTCTGCGTCTTGTCGTTCGGACGTGATAAGCGTACACAGGATATACATTCACACACACACACATATATATATATATATATATATATATATATATATATATATATATATATCCAATCGCCATAGAACCGAGCCTAAAGCCTTCCCCGAGTAGACATTAGTAGGTGTATGAATTTTTAGCTCTTTATGTTTTGTGGTTCAGACGTGAAAAACGTACACCGAACGGACATTCACATTTATAGATATAGATTACGGCCATTTGTTTGGAGTGTTTGTGTGTGTGTGTGTGTGTGTGAGAGAGAGAGAGAGAGAGAGAGAGAGAGAGAGAGAGAGTGGGGGGGGAGAGAGGAGGGGTGTTGAAAGTCGTTAGTGAAATAAATAAATACCTAAAGTCAATAGGCGGCAAAGATTTCATGAGAAAAATTTCTCTCTGCCTTTAAGAATTATGAAAGTGAGTGCGCCCATTCGTTTGGAATGTGTGTCTGTATGGGGTGGGAGGGGGGGTGGGCAGAGAGTGTTATGTTTTTTTTATGAATTTATCAATTGTTTTAAAAAATGATTGCATGACTTTATATAATAAAAGAACTATTTTGGAAATTGTTATGTGCTTGTGTCAGCGATTTCGCCAGAGGAGGTACTAAGCTTGTAGTAGCAGCAGCAGCTATCGGTGCGCGTGCCGTGGAATGCTGCGCAGGCGGCGGATTGCTGCGTCCGCGCGCCGCCAGACTTAATTGACGTGCGGTGGCGGTGTGGCCGGCGCCTGCTGTCGCCTAGCAACGCGCGACGGCTAAGAGGCGCCGCCACGCCCAGCCGAGGGGCCTCGACCGCGCCGATTCGTTTACAGCGGGGGCGCCCAGCAACCCTTGTAGCGCACGGCAGCAACGAGAGGTCGCCGGGGGAGAACTTGCCAGCCAGAGGGGCTCGTGTGCGCCTCCCCTATCAACATCAGTTTCAAGCACCCTAACGGCACCTCCGTGCTGGAAACTGACTCCAACAAACAAAAACTCACACCTGCTGTGTATTCGGTACACTTGCCAGTATTGGTAAGTGATTTAGAAATAAATGTACATTCATACGGAGAGTGCTTTGTGTACAATTATACGAGGTGCGTCCAGAAAGTAACTTCCGTTTCAATTTATCTCCGCTGCAGCGCTGCGATTGCAGTTCCGCACATGCGCACATGCGCTGTAGACGATGTGTATCAAGGAGAAGAACGTGCGCCATTTGGAGATCGCTATCAGTTACGTACGCTTTGTTGTGCTTGTTTGAAATGTCGGCGTTGATTGAAAATCCCGCCGCCTGTGAAATCAGGTCGGAGATTCGCTATCTGAATGCGAGGAACGTGAAACCAAGTGAAATTTATTGGCAAATTTGCGATGTTTACGGTCACAATTTGATGTGTGAGTCGATGGTGAGAAGATGGGTCCGACAGTTCTATGGCGGGCGTAGTGGTGTGCACGATGAAGAACGAAGTGGGCGTCCATCTTTGGTTACAGAAGAACTGTTTCCCGCGATTGATGACAAGATCCAGGAAAACCGTAGGTTTACAATTAGTGCTCTCGCTATGGACTCCCCACAACGACGCGCTGAAATAAATTGTTTCCAACTGGTTGAAGACACAGGCGGCAGATTTCTATGAAGAAGGTATACAAAATCTGGTGCCACGCTATGACAAATGCCTGTAAAATGTCGGCAGGTATGTGGAAAAGTAGTTTAAGAGTTGTAGAATTTCGTGCAATAAAATTTTCTTCTGTACCTGTGTACAATTTCATTGTATTACCAAACGGAACTTACTTTCTGGGCACGTCTCGTATGTGGGCTGTTCAAATGTAAACGCTCGAAACGGCATTGTTTGTGCAATTGAAGTCTTTATTATTCAAAAATAATCACCAGATGCCTGAGCACAACGATCCCACTGTTTTAACAACCCCGAGGTTTTCCTGTTCCCAAAATTCTTATGGCTAAGAGTCAGTCCTTTACTTTTCCGCCAATTGAAGCGGTGTCCTTAGAGATGTGTTTCTAGAGAATCAAACAGATGGAAGTCACAGGGCGACATGTCTGAGCTTTAGGGCGGATGCTCAAGCTGCTCCCACTTGGTCAGTACAGTTTATGTGACCCTGGAGACAAGGGGACGCGCGTAATCATGGAGCAGAATCAATACCTCCTTGAGCAGCCCAGATGGTTTTCTCTTAATGGACTTGCGTTGGGTACGAACTGCGAAGTGTCGTACGGTACGCAACACTGTTAATGGTTTTTCCGTGCTCGAGGAATTCGATGAATATCGGACCTCGGACGTAGAAAAATACGGTGAGCATCAGATTGCCTACTGAGGGAACAACCTTGATTTTTTTAGGGTTCTGTCACAACGTATGCTTCTCGTCTCTAGATGTCGCACTATGGTATTCCAAAGCGGCATATTCAAATTTCATTCGGTTTGATTGCTTAGACGTTTCGTACCCTTTCATTTGAACGTCCCTCGTTACTTTCTTCTCATCTTGCAGTTGCGTCTGGTTCGATAAAAAGGAACGACTAGCGGTCATCCCCATTGTGGCCTTAATCACTGTACTTTTGTCTTTGTGACAGTCACGTACTTGGTCTGATATTCCATACGGTCGCAATTTGTTCATCAGGCGGACGGTGCGATAGGCTAACTAACGTCTTGCGGAAGTCAAGAAACATGGCGTCTACCTGGGAACCTGTATATACTACACTATGGATCTCGTGGATGAATAGCGCGAACTGTGTCTCACATGATCGTTGCTTTCGGAAACCATATTGATTCCTAGAAAGGAGATTTCTGGTCTCCAGATTTTTCATAATATTCGACCATAAAACGTGTTTCAAAAGTCTACAATAATTGAAGAAGAGAAATTTACCGACATCTAATCTAAATATCAGGAAGTCCTTTCTGAATCCATTCGTCTGGAAAGAGTAAAATATGGACGATCAGGTGTTTAGACAAAAATGTGATAGATGCTTTTGAAATGCGCTGTTACAGACGAATGCTGAAGATTAGATGGTAGATAACGTAAGTATCGAGGAGGTAGTGAACTAAATTAGGGACAAAAGGAAGTTTTTGCGTATCTTGACTAAAACACGGATTCCATTGGTGGGACAGAATGTGCAACATCAAGGAATCAAGGGAGTTCAAGGTATAAAAATCGCAGATGGAGACCGAGACAAAATCACAGTAACCAGTTTCGAAAGTATGAAGGTTGCCGTTTTGTTGAGAGGTGAAGAATCTTGCACAAGGTAGGTTAGCGCGGAAAGCAGCATCAAAACAGTCCTTTGACGGAAATCCATAATAACAATGTGATATTAAGCAGTTTCACCTATCCTTGACGAGCACTTCTGTCTGTTGATGAGGGTCATTTCCATGTCTGCATTACGAATGTCTTCAATTCACCTACTTGACGAGGACTTCTCTCTGTTGATGAGGGTCATTTCCATGTCTGCATTACGAATGTCTTCAATTCACCTACATTCTATTTTCGATCTTCATAACCTTTCCAGTATATTTTATTTTTCTTACAACATACTTTTCCTAAGTTTCTGGCACTTCTATCTGCTCAATGAAGTGATAATCAGATTCTGTAACATAGTTCTAACTCTTAAATGTAGGCAGTGGTTTGTTATTAAGGAAAATAATTCTTTTACTTTCTATAAGAACCTTTATTCATTTTATATTTTAGTTTTCAAACGCTTATTATCTAGTCTGTATAATGCATTCATTAGTTGATACATCGATATGACGTTTTCGGAAAATCATATTGCGTGAAATGTCGAGTAATTTGATCGTCTGTTAACGTGCGTAAATAGTTTCTTGTTGGTATAGCATTTCTACGTGTTTTATTACTTTTTGTCTCTGACACGTAAACTTCTTTTAACGTCATCCCACAGCTCTTGTAAAATATATGTGAATATGATTTAACGAACGTCAATACTGGTACAGAAACTTTTGCAGATACGTTGAAGTCTTGTGATTCAACTCTGCCCGGCCACGCCAGAAACTGCTAACAGCAAAGCCGAAGTTAAGTATCTGTCATAAGTTTCACCGATTGTTAGTTTTCGCGGTAACCTTGAAGAGCCCCCACAAAGAGAACAGTTACTGAAGTTAAATGAGATGAAAATGAAAAAGGAAGCAGATTTATGGAGCACGAATGGAACAGGCAATTACGGGAAAATACAAAACGTCCGATTGCCTGGAGCGAATAGTCCGCTTTCATCAGGATACCAATTAAAAACCTTTTGAACGTTGTGATAAAAAAGAAGGTACTTAAACGTCGAAATCACTGTAAAAACAGGAATGTACTGTAGACGGATATTCTGATATCATCTGTTCGGAAACTCATTACAGCCCATTGCCCTAGCAGCAGTCGTATGAAATAATAAAGGTACTACAGAACATGTCACAACCCAACGTGGTAGTGGCAAGTTTCACTTAAAGAATGTCATGTTTCGACCTCACATTCCTACAACATTGCATCTTTCAATTTTACTATCGTCACCATTCAATGAGTGCCAGTCTAACTAGGTGTGCATATACAGATACGAGATGTCTGTTCTTCTGCTCTCGTTGGAAAGAGCAGGCACCTCAGTGTCTACATATGTATATCTACTAGAAAGCGTGTTATTGGTTCACTTCACCGCAGCCGCGCGGGATTGGCTGTGCGGTCTAATGAGTCTTCCAACGGACTGAGCAGCTACTCCCCTTCGGGCATGGGCATGTGTGTGTGTGTGTGTGTGTGTGTGTGTGTGTTATTCAAAATCAAAAAAATGTTTGTTAAGCTTATGGGACTTAACTACGGGGTCATCAGTCCCTAAACTTACAAACTACTTATGAACTACTTACTAACTAGGACGGCACAAATATCCATGCCCGAGGGGGGATTCGAACCCCCGACCGTAGTGGCCGTGAAGACCGTGACTGGAGCGCCTTAGTCCCCTCGGCCACCGCGGCCGGCTGTGTGTTATTCTTAGCAGATTAAATTTTGTTTAACTTATTTGTAAGTATAGGGACCAATAATCGCAGCTGTTTGTTAGGAAGATTTACAAACATTTGAAAACTTGAACTTCACCGCAGATGCGGCAAATATCCGAATACCGAACGTAAAAGGTCATGGACGATAGAGGTCCTGCTTCGGTAGTGTGTGTGACTTCTGTGAATTATGAACGGACGGAAAGCTTATACTAGTAGCTAAGTTTGTCTAATGAACCGCTGGCAAGAAGAACGTAAGAAGGGTTCGAACCCGCTTCGGCGTTATTTTTCATTTGTCGGTACTAATTTACTTTAACAAAAGAAAAAAATCCTGAATGTCAAAATTTACGAATACTTTTCATTCATCGCCTATTTCACGAAGAAAAATTTGTTTACCTTCACTTGTGTCAAGCGCATTTTATGAGCGAATGTATCTTACTCTTGTGTAATGTTCTAGAAGATCTTATGTCGGTGGTTTTGCTATCCCAAGCAAAGTGAACAGCAGTTTTTTCTCTTTTCCAGCTTCCTTCATATGCTACGATTTTGTTTCATGTCACTGTAGCAATTTGTTTTATAGACGAAGTGTCAACGGTAAAAAAAAAAAAAAAAAATAAATAAATAAAATAAATAAAAAACAAAAATAAATAAATAACTCCACTATTTGAGCTGAAAGTGGTATTCAATAAAAATATATTTGGTGATCTTACATTCGGGGATTTTATTTTATTATTATTGCTTTACAACCGAATGTCCTCATTGGAGAACGATAAGAAGGTCTTTTTCAATATTTATTAAGTTTCTTTTTGTTTCACCGATATTTCTGCATTTTCTCCCCATTCTATCTTCGATCCACTTTGGTCGGTATGGTTTTGCTTCCGTCTCTGAAGTAAACTTCAATTTGTCCATTTTTCTTCTGAGGGTATCCCTGTTTGATGTGTGTGTTATGTTAATTTTTACATTTGTCCAATCCTTCTTAACGTCGAAAGTTATCCAGGGTATTGTTGCTTTAAGTGATGTCACATAGTCCAATAGACTTAATCTTTCTTGGTTTCTATAAGACTTCATTCGTCCCTGATGTCAGTTTCGATGTCTGATACATTTCTGTTTGTCTGGATAGTCTGCAGTTTTTATCCATCTTGTGTGTATCGTGGTCCTAGAATTTTCCTAATAATGTTTCTCTCTTCTCAATTTCTTGTGAATCTGGTTTTCTATTAAATGAGAGTGTTTCACTTACATATGCGACTCTCGATTCGTTAATTGTGTTGTAATGTCTGATTTTAGTATCTTTTGACCGCCATTTTTTTGTTAGATATATTTGGAACCTTCCGAATGCTTACTAAATTCCTGCTGATTCAATACCTTCGACGAGATACTTAAAGTGTTTGACTCTGTTGATTTCACTACAGTTTGTATAGAGTTTCTGAATATCTAATTTGGAGCAGATCGATTCAGTCTTCTCAAAGGAGATTTGCAATTAGAAGGCCAACCTTCTCCGTACATTCTTCGAGGGTCTGAATTTGATTTAGTGCTGTTTCTTCACTGTCAGCTGCAATTGCTAGGTTATATGCAAACGCTAAATAAAGAATGCTCAGTTTTCCTAAGAATGTTCAGTTCCTAAGTTTTCCTAAGTTTAATTTCCTTAGTTCTATTTCCCATGAAAAAAATTCATTCATTCATCCATCATCATCATCATTATCATCATTACTATTATTCATCTACCACCGAAGGACATTTTTAGACGGTTCGAAAAGCCTCTGTTGCATTGATCTTGGCACCAGTATTCACTTCATACCTGTCGAGAAGTGTAATGTAAGAGGTAGTCGTGTGTGTGTTTGTGTGTGTGTGTGTGTGTTTGTGTGTGTGTGTGTGTTTGTGTGGGTGGGATTCGGTTGTGCGTGGGTGTAGGACTAGGTGTATGTGACTGTATGTGTATGTGTGTACTTGAAGCGATCAACTACGGGCTTATTACCGCACACAGGGAGACAGAACAGAAGGAACCATTCAAACCGTGTGCTTTAAATAGGAAACCGCAGCAGGTAAGTGCAAAGGGGTGAAATCAGCTAGTACGAGAATGCAATTACGACGAAATACAGAGATACGCGTTCGAGCCCTGCAGCGTTCGACAATATTGATCCGCCGAGAGACCCACGCCAGTGCGTTTTCCGTTGCCCGTAGAGAGACGCTATCTGGAACGTAATTCGTGGTTCATAAGTGACTGTCAACCGAAAGGGCGACCGGGTGGCACGCTTTGATCCGGCAAGTGCCACGATCCGGGAACAAGTGGCCGACTGGCTGGCACCGCAGTGACGTCACGGTGGGTGCGCGTGCGCATGCGCAGCCTTTCCTCCGCCGCCGTCAACGCTGTCGCCGGCGGCGTGTATCAAAGGCCCGCCGACGCTTTTCCGATCGGAAGCGGGGGCGCCACCGCCGTGTTTACCCAGCGTGAAATTAGGTGCCCCGTGTTTGTGTTTGCCTGCAGTTCATCCGTTCGGCGCCGCGCGCCGGCGTCGCCGCTGTAAAATCGTGTTCCCCACGAGCGGCCGCCCCCACCTCTCAACGCCTGGGTGGCTGGTGGGGGCGGTAACGCGCGCTCCATCGCAGCACTCGACTGCTCTCTCCCGTTGGGGGTCTCTCGCGCGCTTTAGCTGAAACAACAAATTTTCGGCGGGTCATCAGATACCGTGTCCTGAGAGAGAGAGGGTCAAGTGGTTGGCGTTATTTTGTTTTCGAGCTTCGTCTTCTATCGTTTCTCCATGAATAATCCATTTTCCGGTACACTCAAGTGACACTGCAATTATCAGTGATTGCATTAACAATAAACTTGTTGAAAGTACCGCAAAAAAATAAACAATAATAATAACTAAATTAAATTAAATTAAAAAAATCACCTTCAGTCACGGCGAGCTAATACGATTCCTCTTTGGAAGGTCATTCGTATTATAACAAAAATAAAGAACTGTAAGATGTGATGCCTTATTACCTTCCAAACATTTAGAATACTGTCCTTAAGTTCATGACACGGACTCAGACATAACCGGATCGACAGATAGCTGCAAAATGAGGATTTTTCATCAAATCGTGTTTATCCAGTGGTTATAGTTGCAGATTTGGCTTTGTTGAAATGTTCAAATGTTTGAATAGCTTATGGCACTTAACTATAGGGTCATCAGTCCCTAAACTTACAAACTACTTATGAACTAAGTAAAACTAAGGACGGCACAAATATCCATGCCCGAGGGGGGATTCGAACCCCCGACCGTAGTGGCCGTGCAGACCGTGACTGGAACGTTTGGCTTAGTATTTTTATTAAGAGGTTGGCCAACCGTTTCACCGAACGTGCTGACCTACCGAGGTGACTCACTTGAGTAATGCCGCTTTTCCTTGAAGCATGTTTACATGCCTGCGAGTATATGCAAATATTGCACTAGTTCCCTTTCTTGAATTATCAAAACAATACATATTTTCGAAGGTATGAAACGCCTTAACAACCAAACCGATTGAAAATTGAATATGCCTCTTTGGGTAATGAGGCGAAGCGCACGTCGTCAACTACACCTAAAAAATTTAAGGCTGTGCCCTCAGCTGGCAAGGTAATGCTCACTGTCTTTTTCGACGTCCGAGGTCAGATAAGCTTAACAAACATTTGTAACATTTATTCCGAAGTAACTGTGTGATTTGATTTGTTTTCTGTGAACTTATACGAAGGAATTATGTGAATAAATCGTGTTCCTTAAATTATTGCGTTCGTCAGTCAGTTCAATTGCACACTGGTCAAAACTATTAGGAGATGTGTTGAGAAATCTAAGTTCAGACGTATTGTCATCGGCAGAATGAAATGAAATAAAATAGTTCGACATTGCGGCGACGAGATATAGGTAGTAACAAAAAGTTGCTGCAGAGCGGGTTGGTCTTGATTTATGCTTACTCTACCAAACTAATTACACAAGCAGCAGAGTTCGGATAGTGAAGTGAACAGGTAGTGCAACGCAATACTAACGTGACTTACCTGAAGCTATTGCCTGGAGAGCATCAAGAGGGTTGCAGTTGGGCCACAGGGATATGGCTGAAGCTATTGGAGTGTTCGAAAGTCTTCAGTCACCAGGAACCGTTAAAAGAAAGCGAGGCAAAGCTCGTTGATGGGTAACATTAGCAACACATGACCGATATCTCCGGTTAACTGCCGACCAAACAGGAGGCTGAATTCAATTCAGCTGCAACCAATCCTCCAGGCAGCAACAGAAAGAGCAATGTAGAAATAACCTTCAGGAATGTGGCCTCTACCAATGGAAACCTATGGTATGTGTCCCTTTAAAAGCACGAAACCGTTCAGCCCACAGAAACTGGTCGGAGGACCATCAAGATTGGATTAACGAATGGCGCCGGATTCTGTTCACAGATGACTCAACATTTTGTTTCTAGCCAGACAATCGTCGTTCCCTCACTTGTAGAGAGTGGAGCTCGGAAAAAATTCTTCTTTTGTGCAGGAAACATATTGAGTTGGACGAATGGTGTTGGCAAGAATCGGTATTGACGGACGTACGGACCTCTATGTCGTACAGAATGGCGGTTTGACAGCTGAGAGGTATAGAGACGAGATCCTTTGATCTTTTGCTGTGTCGCTGCGCTGAAGCCATAGATGTGTTCCTTTTGGTGGACGATAACACTGGTTCTCACAGTGCTGTACTTGTCGATAACTTGCTTGAAGCTGTTCAAATGTTTGTTGAGCTTAAAGGACATAACTGCGGGGTCATCAGTTCCTAAAGTTACAAATTACCTTATACTAAAGACGACACAAACATCCATGCCCGAGGAGGGATTCGAACCCCGGCCTCTCGCATCGAAACATAACGCCATATTGCGCTTGACCACTCCGCCGCGGCTGCTTGAAGCTGGGCAAATTGACTGAATGCTGTGGCCAAATATCCTTCAAATGCTGATTGGTAATATCCTGTCCGTCCGAGGTGATTACACGCCATATTAGAGAACATCGAGAATGACATTTTCATTTATTATGGTAGTACTCTGTGCCTCGCTCAAAGTACACCCCATGCAAACTTCAAATAAAGATGTGAGGCAGCAAAATATCGTACTGTATCACAGACAATTTACAGTGTAATCAGTATCTGAATAATATAGGTTACGACTCGCATACTGTGTAAAATATCTCACGTGATCCCTTAAATCTTTGCATAACTTTAGTAAGTCAAGACCACTATCAAATTAGCATTGTGATACAGGAATAACTTATTGTAATTCACTTATGCCCCACTACTTACAATTGTATGCTACTTGAATAAGTGATCTGCATCATAAAGATGACGAAACGAAACATCCGTAGTAAAGAAGTTTTGGGAGCATCTGGTATCCACAGAACACGGGGAAGCATGGACAACGACATAAGAACGAAAATGCTGAGAAAGATGTTCGGTTACGAACAAATAGCACATTCACGTGCCAAAATTGAATTTCTCTTATCTCGATGACAGGCGGACGAGAAATCATTTTACTTGGGCAATGAAAGAGGAAGTGGAAATAGCCGGGGACTAGCTGTAGCGCAGCTGCGTCCCTTCCTTCCATTATGTGGAGTTGGCTCGGCGCGGAGACAGATGTGCCGGGCGGCCGGCGCGGGCTTTTGCCGCTCATTTCGGGAGAGACGGCGGCCGCGGCTGTCGGCCGCTCAAGACGGATGGTGCGGCGCTGGAGGGTGGCTGGCCCCGCGGACGCCGCTCTGTGGCCGCGCAAATCCCCGGGGAGCGCCCTGCGCCGAGTAGCCACCTGGCCTCTCGCCGCGGCTGTCCGCACCCACCAAGTAATTCATAATCACCGCCCCAACAACTCTGACATTAGATACACCCAGTTAAAAATATTCCAAATCACAGTTAAGTGGACGGCAAAGCGTGCACTGAAACGTATGTCTCGACCGTTCCGTTTTTCAATAGCGCGAGGGAAGAAGAAACACGAGGAAGGAAACTTTCTCTCTGCAGCGGAGTGTGCGCTGATATGAAACTTCCTGGCAGATTAAAATTGTGTGCCGGAACCGGGACTCGAACCTGGGACCTTCGCCTATCGCGGGCAAGCGCACTACCGACTGTGCTATCCCGACACGACTCACGATGCCGCCTCACAACTTTACTTCCGCCAGTACCTCGCCTCCTACTTTCCAAACTTCACAGAAGCTCACCTGCGAACCATGCAAGACTAGCACTCCTGGAGGAAAGGATATGGTGGAGACATGGCTTAGCCACAGCCTAGGGGATGTTTCCAGAATAAAACTTTCACTCTGCAGCGAGGTCACAGGTTCGAGTCCCGGTTCAGGCACACAATTTTAATCTGCCAGTAAGTTTCATATCAGCGCACACTCCGCTGCAGAGTGAAACTTTCATTCTGGAAACATCCGCTAGGCTGTGGCTAAGCCATGTCTCCACCATATCCTTTCTTCCAGGAGTGCTAGTCTTGCATGGTTCGCAGGTGAGCTTCTGTGAAGTTTGGAAAGTAGGTGGTGAGGTGCTGGCGGAAGTACAGTTGTGAGGCGGTATCGTGAGTCGTGTCGGGGTAGCACAGTAGTGCGCTTGCCCGCGAAAGGCATAGGTGCCAGGTTCGAGTGCCAGTTCTGGCACACAATTTTAAACTGCCAGGAAGTTTCAAGAAACACATAAATTGTTCCAGTCGTACCATGTACCTCACTTGCTACTTAAATTTGATAGGTTCCATTATATTGATACGACATTCACATCTGTAGCAACTGAATTTTTGTAATCCTTGTACATCATTTAAAGTAGTCTTGTGTAGTTCCCGAACGATCTAGTTCGGAAGAGCGCTCCAACAGGCAATCTGCGCGAACTAGTTCGCAGATCCCTCGCCTCTTCGTTCGTCCTCTCCATTTCCGAAGACTATCGTGGAACAGCGAGAGGACCCGAGAGCGCGCAGAATCGCGTGATTACCTTCTGCCAGTTCATTTCGAGCTGAGATGCAGCTCAACTGTACTTTCATAGTTCACTGCCACAAGAAATCTATTTTAAAAATATAGTACTATGAGTACTCTGTATGCAAAGTAGTTTCATACCATTGTATCACTCATTCGTGTAAATAACTGGTTTACTTGCTTAAGTATTTGATGTCAAATTGCGCAAAAATACGAGTAATAGCACACGTTTTGGCAACACTGATTCATCATATAAAAAACTGTGATAAAAAAAGAGCTCCTTTAGTAGCAGTAGCAAAAGCCAAAAAGAGCGGACGAACAAGAAGGATCGTACGAAGTAGAAGCAGCGGACGAACTAGGAGCAGAGTACGAACTAGGAGCAGCAGTACGGTAATGGAGGGGGATGCGCAGAACGGCTGAAAACTGGGCTGCCTTCCTACGTGACGCCGACTATAGACGGCGTCGGTACAGCCTGCCCGCTGCGAGCATTCGTACTCGAAGAAGCCAAGCCTGAGCGTGACACACTCGACCGAGCAAGGGCGGGCATAATCTGTCAATATGTAGCACTCTAAAAACACACTCAGACACGTAAACAGTTTTATAACTGTGAGTCGTGACGTGGTGACCCAGAGACGTGGTGGCGTGTTTTGCAGACGGTGTTGCGCGGTCAAGCCTAACCACCAACCTTTAGCTATTTATTCACACGCCTTTGCCGCCACGAGCACACTGGACTCTCTGAGCAAGTATTCATGAATCTACTTATAGTCAGCAACATTTATTTATATCTAGTAACGTGTTTATGATATAGTTGCATTGAAGTATTCCTTGTGACCAGTGTACTGCAGTTACAGGCAAGTTAAACTCGAAAACAATACAAATACTTAATTAAATAAGGCGATTCAAATGTAGCGAGCGTTGAACGTCATGTGACGAGCTGTTGGGGTGGTGGGACAGTGCACTGTGCGGGGCCAGCCCAGCAGGTAGAAGAGAGGAGAGGGGGGATTTTCGCAGAATCTAACGTTTGCTGCCAACCACGCATCTAGGGAATGAGTATTATTGGCTGCCAGTGCGGTAATGGAGGGGGATGCGCAGAACGGCTGACAACTGGGCCGCCTTCCTACGTGACGCCGACTATAGACGGCGTCGGCACAGCCTGCCCGCTGCGAGCATTCGTACTCGAAGAAGCCAAGCCTGAGCGAGATACACTCGACCGAGTAAGGGCGAGCATAATCTGTCAATATGCAGCATTGTAAAAACACAGACACGTAAACAGTTTTGTAACTCTGGTGACCCAGAGACGCGGGGGCGGATTTCGCAGACAGTGGTTGGGGAGGGGGGGATGTTTGCGCGGCGCAGCGCGCGCCTCGCGCCTGCGGCCGCGGCAGTCGCCGCAGAGGCGCGGGTCGATGCCGGGGCAGGCGGGTAGGCGGGCGGGCGGCTGGCATATTTACACGCCTCCCACTCCGCCACCTGCCGGCGCCGGCGCCACCGCCACCGCCCGTATTTTTAGGTTTTCTTTCAGGCGGGCGGGGGCGCCGACGTAACGCGTTGTTTGAGCTTTGCTCGGCTGCGTAAATAAACGGCTCAGCTTTACTTCGTTACATACGAGCTCGCCCCCTCCCCCCTCCACAATTCGTATTCCCCAGAGGCTGCAGCTGAGGTGCCGCGGCTCCGGCTCCACAGTCGAGGCGTCAATCTGCAGTAAAGCGCTGTTGCTAAGTCTATCAGACGAATCCCTTCCGAAAGCTCGCCCTTTTGATCTCGCTGCCGCTGCTGCTACAGGCAGATGAAATCTCGCCTGGAAAGTCTTAGTGGTCCGTCGGGCCTGAGAGGAGTTGTGGATTTATTTCCGTGTGAGGCGGTGCTAGAAAGTTGTGTCTTTCATTCGGGATAGATGTTGCAAATATGCAGTCAAGACTTCTGAATTTGATGGGGTTCATAATTGCTAAATCTATGCGACTTAACTTCTTTGGTTGTTAGGTCCTAGGCATGATGTCTATTGATAGCAACTGTAACGCAGTAACCACAACAGCACAGTGCTGTATAGAAAGAAAAAAGTCTATTTATTTTGACCATTACGATTCCGTAAGAAATTTGCAAAAAATAAGTGGAACGCACTCTACAGCCGGCCGCGGTGGCCGAGGAGACTGAGGCGCTCCAGTCACGGTCTGCACGGCCACTACGGTCGGTCGTTCGAATCCCCCCTCAGGCCGTCCTAGTTCGTAAGTAATTCATAAGTTTAGGGACTGATGACCCCGTAGTTAAGTCCCATAGACTATACAAACATTTGAACATTTTCGCACTCTACAACAGATTTCTTACGATGCCCGCCAGAGGATATCGTACAAAACCGTTTGAACGATTAACATGAAAGCTGACACACACACACACACACACACACACACACACACACACACACACACATATATATATATATATATATATATATATATATATACGTTATGGAGATGGCTTTTATACTTAGGAAATCGCTTCGACACAATTTGACCGATCACAATTTAAGTTAGTAGGTACGTGTAATTATTCACGGACATTGGAAGGATAACGCAGGCTGAAACATATCGAAGAGGATGATGGTGATGATGAAGATGAATGGAGGGCGAGCAATAGCGAGGTTTTCAGCGCCCACGGAGGAGAAGATAGGTAGATAGATGATAGATAGATAGATAGAGAGAGAGAGAGAAAGCGAGAGCTATGCGAGAAAGGCCGCGCAGTTCTAGGAGCCATTTCAGGTACAACGTGCGCGTTCCCACCGGAGGTTCGGGCGTGTGTGTGTTGCCCTTAGGTCAATTGAACTTAGTTTGAGTTCTGTATAAGTCTAGAGATTAATGATCACAATAATCGCCTAACCTTACAAACAATTGTTTTAACCTCTCTCCTTTTTTTTTTTTTTTTTTTTTTTTTTTTTTTTTTTTTTTTTTTTTTTTTTTTCGACACAGGGAGAACACGATAATGTTTAAAAGGTGGATGGCAGTAGATGGTTCAAAGGAGACGGGGAGAAGGTGATAAACAGATTGATGGATTGACAGAGAACGTGTGGAAAGAAATATTGGACAAGTGAGAGAATCAGGGAGAGGGCAAGGTTCATCTAAACCAAGAGAGATCGAAGGAGATGATATGAATTAGAAGTTCCATTTTTTTTAAAGTAAGGTATATTAGTAGACACACGGAGAGGTAGAAGAAGATAAGCAAAAAAGGGGGCGCTAGGAAGAGCAGATGAATTCTCTAGCGATTGAAATAAATAAATAGTTAGGTAATTTGTTTAATGCTTTTCAATGTCCTGCTACTACAGTTACAAATAACTGCGAGAGAGAAAAACAATGACATATGTTCACAGCATAAGATGCATTTTATTTCTCGTATCCTGATTTAACTGAACATTGTTTAGAAAACGATGTAGATTAGGAAGCTTGTGTCTGATTATTACAGTACGGTGCAAAATCTTTCCCAGAATTTTGCATCAGTGTTCCCTTTGGGTCGGTAGGACAGTGGTAGAATACCAGGCCATAAATCCAGTGATCCTAGAATTTTTAACTGCCACTTTCCATTTCTTTCACCTCTGTAAATGTTGCTGTTGTGAAAAATGTCGAATAGCACCGTGGTACGGCATCTATGTTCAACTGCAGGTCCACCAATAACTGTCAGGGTAAGTCATTTGAAGGGTCGGAGGAAGGGAACGACATACCACCTCCAAACAGTACAGCAATGAGGTGTTCAAAGCAATTTCCGGATTGTTGTCTCCCTTACGTTACGTTCCCCTTTTAGAAAATATAATTACAGTCAAAATATACACGGGTGTACTGCCGGTCTATAGTGTCCAACGGACACAATATTTCGGCGATCATACATGTCGCCATCATCAGGTGAACTGAAGAAATGAGCTCCTGCAAACGCGCCAGCACGTAGATCCGCACGCTACGGCTGCTCGAAGGGAACTGGTTTCTAGCCCGGTAGCGGGCGATTTAAATACCCTCGCGGAGCGCCTCCTCCGTGATCCGTGTACCGCGCCACGGTCGCGCAGTGGAACCGATTGCGACGGTGTCTGAGATGACGTCGATGTAAGGGCTCTATCCCCCGTGGTCGTCATTACGTTACGTTTGCTAGATTTACTCTTAATTAACCCAATGCTGGTTCCCAAGCTTTGCTAAGATTATAGCCACAGTCACGATTCATGAGGTCTTAACTAGGGCGAATTTCAATGGCCTCTCGAACGACGCAGTCCCAGTATCATGACGTCTGTACCAGAATCCTAGTGCGTCCATACCCCATCGCGTGATTCTCCGACAAACGACCGCCGACTTGCTCGGATACATCAATCGTGTGTGCCTCTGGTGTTCGACGCGTCGATCCTCGACGGTACGCATCGTCTGTGCATTATATGACTTGCCACAATGACACTGAATCTGGTACACGCCGGCCTTCCTCAAACCGAGATCACCTTTGGCGCTCTCCACCAGTGCACTAATTTTATTCGGCGGACACAAGGCAGTTCTAAACTGGTGTTTCTTTAAAATGCGGGCGACTTCCTCGAGAGTGCGCCGGTGTATGGAATAAACGCAGTGCCTACTTCCTTCCTCGTGTTTTTATCCGTTTGACTATGAAATATGCCGGGAGAAACTCAAGAATCAGAACATAATTATAGTCTATGTCTGACGGAATGATTAAGGTCTAAAATTTTAAGCAGATCGGACTCTCATTTATCGAGATTTTTGCTACAGACAGTAGTAAAGATTGAAAAAGACACACCGGCTGACTAGTAAGAGAGTAATGGTAAAAACTGTTAGAAGCAAATAGGAACAAAAGGCCACATTCCTGGCTGTCAGTGAGTCAGTGAATAACACCCGCGACCTGTTTGTGGCGGCGTCGCGTTTGGTTGGTTTACCTGCAGTGCTGCGCGCCTACCACCCCAGGGCTCACCTCTCGCGTGGCAGTCTGGCACCAGGGAGTCGTCACCATCGATCGCACGCCGGCCCACTAACGTTTATGACGCCGCCGGCGCTGGCAGTAACTCCCGCTGTATGGGCGCGCAACGTCGGCGAAAATGTGAGCGCGGCCAAAAAAACACGCGACTGAGCGTAACAAAACGAATGCTTGTTCAGCGCTGGCAGTCGCGCGCCGCCGGCGCTGCGTTTTCAATTACCTCAGAACTATGGCGCCACACCACAGAACTGTCCGTGCCACGCGGCAGGTAGCTACGCTAACACCACAGAAGATGTATGACGTCATTCCTCAGGTAGGGAACAACACCTCCATCTGAATTGCATCACGAAAGAAAAATGTACCAATGTTACAGATAAAAGTATCGGAACTAACGCATTCTACTACTCCTGAACACATCCGAAGCACAAATACACTGGTCAAAACAATTACGGTATCGGTTGAAATGTCTTGTTCTGAAGAACTATCATCTGCAGAATGAACTAAAATGGTTCGAAGTCTTTCTGTCGGTTCCACAAAGAGGATACAACAACATTACGACAACCGAGAAACAGCCGTGGTGGTCGAGGGGACTGCGGCGTGCCAGTCACGGTCTTTACGGCCACTACGGTCGGAGGTTCGAATCCTCCTCGAGCATGGATATTTGTGCCGTCCGTAGTGTTAGCTAGTTCATAGGTAGTTTGTAAGTTTAGGGACTTATGACCCCGTAGTTAAGTCCCATAAGCATTTTTGAACATTTTTTTGGCAACCGAGATAGTGGTAATAACAGAAAGTTACTTCAGAGATGGTTGGTTTTGACTTGTGTTACTCTACCAAACCAACTACACAAGCAGTTGCGATCAGATGTACAGTGAGCAGCTAGCGCAGTGCAATGAAAACGAGACATAGCCGAAGTGAGGCATAGGTAGGTTGGAAGCGGGACAGATGATTTAGAGAAAATTCAGAAAAGGGCCGCTCGTTTTGTATTATCGCGATATAGAGAAGAGAGTATCACGGAAATGATGCACGAGTTAGGTTAAAATCATTAAAAAAATCGCACTGACGTGTTTTACGGTCCACTTTAGATTTGTAGTTTTATAAATTTTCGCAAACATTTCGGGCCAAAATAATAATCTAAATAATAAAAGCCGGCCGCGGTGGCCGAGGAGACTAAGGCGCTCCAGTCACGGTCTGCACGGTCATTACGGTCGGGGGTTCGAATCCCCCCTCGGGCATGGATATTTGTGCCGTCCTAGTTCGTAAGTAGTTCATAAGTACTTTGTAAGTTTAGGGACTGATGGCCCCGTAGTTAAGTCCCATAGACTTTACAAACATTTGATTTTTTTTGAAATAATAAGAAAATAATTAATAAGAGTGTTTGAAACCCTTTTAGGGAAAAAAGTAGGTACCGGCGGGTTCCGAACCACCGACCTTTAGCGTCATAGTTCAACGCCGTGCCCACTACGCTACGGCTATCAATCAAAAGATGAATTCTTTAATCTCATACTATTGATGGCCGTTGTTAACTCATGCTAATACGGCATCTGTAGACACTAGATTATCATTCATCGTAAGAACAACGATGTATTTTTTTTAATTCTTCAGTGCTCCATTGCTTTGAAATGACAACGTGTAAGTTACTATAAGAGAATCATCAAATACACAACGCAAGGTGGCGTACGCCAGAGTGGGTTCTGGGCGAGGAATGTCACGTGATATTTCCGAACGGCTGGTTTTCGTTAATTCAATGGAGGGTATCAAATCTCCGTTATTTTTGCAAATATGTCTCAAACGATACGAGATATAAAAAAAACATAAGGGAGCAAAGTTGTAGAGAATGTTCTCCTCTACCAATTAGGTTATTCAATTTTCGTGTCAGATGAATAGTTAAGCCGTTATTTCATTTAAATTTCGAGCTGTCAAAAGACGATCGCAAGGCTTTTATTCGTTGCGGCGAGATATGTTTGCGAAATTTCTTTCACTAACTTTCCCTTTAGAGTGCGTAAACATACATTGTTAGCACCCACCTACAAGGGGAAACATGATCGTCATAATTAGAGAAATCTGATCGAAAAAAAAAAATAAATAAAAAATAAAAAAAATAAAATAAAGATTCGGGTGTTCCTTTTTCCCGCTAGCTATAGGAGAATGGAACTATAAAGAAATATCATAAAAGTGGTTCGATGAAACCTCTGCCATCCACTTGAATGTGACTTGCAGAGTACCAATGTAGATGAACTTAGGCTAACCCAAGGACCGCACTCACAATCACACACGCATGCCCGAGGGATGACTCGAACCTCCGACAGATAGCAACCGCTCGCTCCGCAGCGACGCGGCTTCATCGTCACTGCAGAAACAAAGACGCGGCCATTCACTGTTACAAAATACACGAATGGATGGTGCCTCTAGAAACGCGTCACCTGTAACGACGCTAGTGCTCTCGACAGGGAGATCAGACGCCGAGCAACTGGCAGAGCTTAACGAGTGTGCAGCTGTCCCCCTCCAGAGCACTGGGGAATTTGCGAGGAACCGCAGGAGCGCGTTGCGTAACCGCCGCAGTGATTTGCAGGTGCGGCCGCAAGGCCGGCAGCGGCGGCAGGTGGCCCCGCCAGCGCCGGGACAAAGGCGTCCCTCCTCCTTTGTCTGCCGGACGTCGGCCGCCGGACGCTCTGCCACGACGCTACTGATTAACGTCGTCGCGTGCCAGCGGTGTTACGCCTCGCTTTGCACGTTCACAGACGCCGTTATCAGCGTAATGATTGGCTGGAAAAGTGACCTCGATTGTTCGTGAGTTGGTTATCAGACAGTCGCGCCGGAGCACCCGAGTGGTCTGGAGCGCCACGTTACGGATCGCGCAGCGTCTCGCGTCGGAGGTTCGAATCCTCCCTCGGGCATAGATGTGTGTGTTGTCCTTAGGTTAGTTTAACTTAATTTAAGTAGTTATTAAGACTAGGGACTTATAACAAACTTAGTTTTTTTTTTTTTTTTTTTTTTTTTTTTATTTTTTACCAAAGAGGTGGACCATATACTTTCGAAGTGTATGAATATTACCACTCAAGTTACAGTCGAATGGGGACCGGTCTGCCTTTTGTAAATATACAGCGAAACACATTTCACCCCAGTTGTTCCATCCTCAGTGGGTTTTTGATGAAATTACATGTTGTTCTTTTCTGGAAAATATGCATTTCCTACCTGTTGTTTGGACTGTGTGTGCTCTCTGGCTTTCGTCAACGCAATGCCATTTGCAAAAGTACAGATTGTAGGCAACAAAGCAGTATCCAATATTCGAAACTAACAACGAAACAGCACATAGTAACACCTTCCGTCCCTCTCCATGACACACACACAATAATACTCTCATACCACGCAAACATAATTACAACAAATTAAACAAACTCTAATCTTTGACCGAAAAGAAAAAGCCATAACAAATCACTCCCTACAGTGTCCACGATACTACGGGAGTGGTAGCGTCAACATTGCAGACGTTGACGTCATCCCTGACAGTATTACACAGTTGCCGACCATCCAAAGCTCGCCATTGAGAAGCAGTTCATAGCCTACCCCAGTATAGTCAGTTCCTCCTAAAGAAGGCGATGGCAGCAGTGGTCTAAGGCTTGAGGTTCTATCCATAATTGATCCTGCAAGACGTCCGAGAGTGTTTTGTACTACAGTGCCGTCGGTCAAGGTTTACAATGCTCTTATACGTTTGTAAAACATTTTGTATCAGAATATGTAATATATTTCTAGTTCACTGCACCTTTGAATATTCTGTATGATACATCTTTTCAGTATGAGACCTGGTAGTGGATAGGCTACAAAGCCGATATCGTAATCGTAGAACTGAAACTAAAATTTATAGAGTGAAAGGGCTTAAGTCAATTAATACACTCCTACATGACTGTGGCCCCAAATAACGGAAAAAAAATTCTTTACGTTTTTGTATGTCTGAGAAAAATTATATCAAGATCAATAAGAACCGTCACATTACGGTTAAAATAGTCACTTTCACAATACCACTACGCAATGCCTTGTAGCAGACTGATTAAAAAGCCTCCCAAATCCGACCACTGTGTTCGACAAGGGCCGGTCGCGGTGGCCGAGGGGACTAAGACGCTCCAGTCACGGTCTGCACGGCCACTACGGTCGGGGGTTCGAATCCCCCCTCGGGCATGGATATTTGTGCTGTCCTAGTTCGTAAGTAGTTCATAAGTAGTTTGTAAGTTTAGGGACTGATGACCCCTTAGTTAAGTCCCATAGACTCTACGAACATTTGAACATTTTTTGTTCGACAAGGAACTCCGCAGTCGCTATCGACACCGTAAACGATCGGATTCCGCTTTGACTTACGTCAACAGCGCAGGATAACATTCTACAGATAAGGAGGATAATGATATAGATCCACACAGCAAGTCCACCCTACACATTTAGGCTCCTTTTAGTATCGTCTGGGTACGCTCGCTAAACGGCAGCCAGACTTGGAAACGAGCCAATGATTACCTCCATCCCACGTCAGCGCACTAGCGGAGCCTTTCCAAACTTTCCACGGCGGGAGAACAACTTTACTGATCCCCGACTACAGACTTCGGCAATACACGCCGCTACACCCCTTCCGCCCAGAAAGCCCCCGACCTCGGCCCTGCCTTCACGGCGGCTTCTACCTATCTCCTTGACTCTTCCCGCTCCCAGCCACTCCATTAAATTAATTTAACGTTGCAGACTTCAGGGCCAATCAGTTTCTAGTGCAGCAAGTAGGCGCAGTGAAGAGGGAATTTCCTGAAAACTTTCGTTGAACAACTGCGAAGTGGAAAAAAGGAAGGAAGTTTAGTTTCAACGCCCCGTCGCTATCGTGGTCATTAGAGTCGGTGCAACGCCCGGATTGTTTTCACAGGCATTGGGAAGGAAATTGGCCGAACCCGTCTGGAGAGATGTAGGAAAATCACTGAAAAACTAAAGATCTCCAGCGGCAGTTTTGAACTACCGCTTGGTCAAATGAAGTGTTTGTAATTTTATTGGACGAAACTAATTTGCTCATCAGTCCCTAGACTTACAAACTACTTAAACCATGTTAAATTAACAAAATAAAAATAAAAATATACCAACCACATGCCTGAGGGAGGACTTCCGCCGGTGAACGACCGCGAGGGTTCAGTGTGTTCACAATACGCCACCTCGTGCTATCGCTGCGCTCCGATGCATGAGCGACCAACAGCTGCAATGCGTGGCAATATTGCCTACCACTCTCTTCCGTAGTTATTAAGATTGATTTTGCAAGTTTTGTTTCCCTTTGATTTTCCCACGTTCAGTAATATAATTAGGATTAATGGTAATTCAAATGTCAGAAACTACTCTCAGAAGTGAGGTGGGAGCAAGACTTAATAATTATTAAAACAGCACAAAACACAGCATCCGGTTTCCAGCGATTAGCACTTTAAAGCCTTCGCTGTTGCAGAGGAATAATTGATGGGGAATTCATAACAATTGGACACACCAAGATCATTCTGATCTTTTTTGAGTGATTTATTACTCAAGTTACTTACTGTAAAACGGCTGAGTACAGGTATCGCATTATTAAGTGGACAAAAATTTCACCCTAAAATCCTCATAGAAATAATATAGTCCCTAGTCATTTCACCATGTTATAACAAGACTTTAAAAGAAGTGTTTCTATTTAATAATATCTACACATACAAGGAGATGAAAAAGAAATTGAATGAATAAAAAAAACTGTTTTATTACTACACTCAATTGACGACTGAAAAAAGTAAAATATTCTGCAAAGTAGCGTAATATAATTCATTACTTTGTGTTATGTCTATTTCTAGATGCAATTCGTCCCTTATATTAATCTAATTTTCTTTCTTTAGTATGCATGAAGTAATTACTTAAGAAATTTAATAAAAATTGAATTGTGAAAATTTGAAATCGTTACATTGAAATAAAAAAAAAAAAAAAATACAACAAAAATCCACACAGAAGTATTTAATCCATTTGCTTGGCAGTTGTGGTGTCGCTCTTAAGTATGCAAATGCAGTACTTCAGCTCACAAGGTTGTTTCTTTGTTGTCCAGCTCCTGATAATGTCACAGCGCAATGCAATGAGTATCCTTGAAGCGACGTCACGAAAGCCGTCTGTTATCACAGCTGCCAGTGCAGATACGTGAGAACAAATGACCTGCTCTTTCGCTTAAGACCTTCACGGCATGAGTAGCAATCCAGTGGTCTTATACTGTGACACACATTCCCTGAATTCCATATATATGTACACAGGATGAGTCGTTTAAAAACCGTTTGCGGTATTTTGGGGGAAAAAAATTAATCGGGTTAACAGTTGCAACAGAAGTTGTTCAACTCGAAGACGGACATCCATTAACATAAAAAAACTCGAACTCTCTTGCACCGCAAACGGGGACTGAAGGGGTGACTTTACTGCAGATTTGGGTTCTGTGTGAAAAAATGAAACATGAAACATGTTTTCGTTTCATGATAGATGGCACTGTAATCGGCAATAATGTGAATGAATTACAAATATTGAAAAACGGTATTATCTGTAATAGATACACATGAAAATATGTCAAGTTTCTTTTTCCGTAAAAAAAGAAAAAAATCACGGGTTGAAGTCAAAATTTCTATGCTCCACCCAAGCCAAAATTATGGATTAGACACTTTCTCAGTCTAGGGTCACATTCTATTGTACTTCAGTCATTCTAATTAGGACTGTGTACATATCTAAGCAATTGTTCCACGATATTAACGCTTGCACACAGAGTAGATATCATTTCCTCGTAATTCGAAGCTTATATAAACATCCAGTACTAGAATAGTTGAACACAGGAAAAAGGCTGATATTACATGTCGGAAATAGTAGATGTGAACATTGGAAGCACTTCAAAGCGTGTAGAAGGGGTATTGGTATGGGTATGATGATGTATAATTAATACGGTATTGTAGAAGTCCAATGGGAAACTTTAATTTCTTTTTAGCGACCTGCAAAATTCACTGTGTAGAAGACATTAGGGCATAATATTTTAGATTCAATGTTTACATTATATATCAGATGGGAATAGAGATAAATACTCTACGGTCATAAGAAGACGATACAGCCCAAATGACAATACAACACAAGCGAAGTACAAATCATGCGTAGAAAGTCGCCGCAGTGTTCTCGAAACATAGTTTTCGAAGACGTGAAAGTATTTAAAACCATCGTGTAACTGGCATAGTGGGATGCGTATTCAACAGACGAAAGCAATACGACAGAAAATCCTCAGTATTGGATGCATACAATCGTACATATGTACTGTGAATAACATGCCCTGCCTCACGGTGTGAGGCATTTGACGCTGTTTCTCGGAATATTTTGAAAAACTTAAATCGAATTAAAAATATTGCAATTGCAATTCTTTTAAAACATACAACGAATTACAACTGCTATGTTGGCAACACTACAATAACACACTGTGCAGGCTCAGTCACAATCAAGACAAATACGTGTGATCTGTGAAAAACAATTATGGACAGTGCAATACGTAAAGTGAAATTAGTGGAAAAAACAGTGATGCAGCAAGAAGAATCTGTGGTACTGAATGAAAAAAATTGACGTTCCATGATGTGAGGCCAAAACAAGACGTGAGTCTCGCATGAGTCTCGTATACACGCTAGCAGCGCGCCACCTGTTTTTCAAACGTCAATTTCGCTTCGCATTTTCTCCGGATGTAATTGACGCATCGCGATGCAACCGACGCCATTCTCTTTGTGATTTTTCATCCTATCCATTGCTTAAGAAAAAATACGGGGTAGCCATTTAAAAAACATAAGTTTGTGTTGAAAATAATACTTATTCACGTTTTAGAGTCTCTCAAAGTACCTACTTTCATAAGCCCCTGCCGTACGTTCATGACCGTGAAAGTGGTTTTTCAATATCTCTTATAGTTTCAGAGATATCTGGAGTGAAACAGTTGAGTCGGACATCCTGTAGAGTGCCAGAAACCTCCTGCCGGCGCAGTACACTGCAGAGGTAATCGCGTCGCTTCGTGTGCCGCGGCGGAGCCTCGATCCCGGGATCGATGCGGTAAATGTGTACCGCAAACTGGAACCGGTGCATGCGCAATGTCAACGCGTGGGCGAGTATGAGTGGAGCACTGGGTCACGAGTGCGGCGACGCTCCGCCGTCGAGCGGGTCGATGGCGAGGTAGTAGTGTGGCTGTGTGTACACGGGCGCTGGCTGGAGGCACGGCGCCAAGGGCAGCGGCCGCGGGGTGTGGGGGCAGGTGGCGGATCGCATCTCTAAGAGCGCCGGGGTGGGGGGAGGGGGGAAGCCCCCCCCCCCCTCCACCCACCCACAATACGCCCACGCGACACTTCCTGTCTACCTGCGCGTGCGCCGAGTGCGTGCGCCCCCACACAGACATACACAATCACGTGGCACACGCGCACCGGGCCTCCTACAAAAACCTGTCCTGCGGAGTGATTGGGAGGGGGCCGGGGCGTTCCCCCAGGAGGAAACATCTGCCGCCGCCGTCGCCGCCTGCCAGATGCTTCCTGGCGGCTACCTCGGCCAGATGGAGTCCCTCGTGCGGCAGCTGAAACGCTACCGCTGGCCGACAAAAACCGGTGTCAGCCACCATCTGCTCGCCTCCGTTCTGCACGGCGGGCTAGATCAGTTCAAGGTGTCCTTCCTGTACCCCTTTTTTTCCGGACCGGTTTTCTCTGAATCTCGTCCCGTCCTTTAGCTTCCAGCTGTTCTGCTTGTAGATGCAAGTAGTTCTCAGGAAGTAAACAAAACAGTTTTCACAATGCATGTTACCATAGACCAGTGTCTTTGAACCTGTGAATTGCGACCCTCAGGGGGATCGCGTTGTTTTGCTCGTGGAGTCACCGTACTTAACACCATAAAATAAATCAAAATGTTCAAATGTTTGTATAGCTTGTGGGACTTAACTACAGGGTCGTCAGTCCCTAAACTTACAAACCACGTATGAACTAGCTAACACTAAGTGTAGTATCTGTGATGACGGTGATGAAACTGCATCACATCTAATCTTCGAATGCATTGCATTGGAGAGTAACAGGCACAGAACATTTGGGACAACCAGATCCGAGGAAATTGTGTCCAATAAAGAACAGGTACAGGGACTCCTTGCACTGTTCAAGGGCATTGGTTGGCTTTACTAGATATACAGGGAGCGATACCGCACAATAAACTTAGTTTCGGTGCGGGCAGTGGCGTCTTGGACCAAGACTGTTATGGCTTCCCTGAAAAATCAAATCAATCAAAAATTAAGGACGGCTCAAATATCCATGCCCGAAGGGGGCTTCGAGCCCCCGACCGTAGTGGCCGTGCAGACCGTGACGGACGTGCCGCAGTCCCCTCGGCCACCGGGGCCGGCAAGATAAAATAAGAAGGAGTTCTGTAATACAAAAGCGTATGCCTAAAACAAATATACCTGGTAATCAAAAAGGCAGTATAAATTTGAAAATTTAATAAATCACGGAATAATGTAGATAGAGAGGTAAAAATAGGCACACATGCTTGGAATGAAATGCTGTTTTATTAGAACCAAAAAAGAAAGAAAAAGAAAGTTAAAAAAAAAATGTCTGTCAGATGGTGCTTCGTCTGATTAAAAAAGCAATAATTAGCTTAACAAATTAATCAAAGCAAAGGTGATGTTCGTTACAGGAAATGCTCAATATGTTCACCATCATTTTTTTCAAAATTAGCTGTAGTCAAGGAATAATGTTGTGAACAGCACTGTAAAGCATGTCCGGAGTTATGGTCAGGCAGTGGCGGCGGATGTTGTCCTTCAGCATCCCTAGAGATGTCGGTCTATCCGATACACTTGCGACTTCGGATAACCCCAAAGCCAATAATCTCACGGACTGAGGTCTGGGGACCTGGGAGGCTACGCATGACGAAAGTGGCGGCTGAGCACATGATCATCAGCAACCGACGCGCGCAAGAGATCTATCACGCGTCTAGCAAAACTTTTTTTTTTTTTTAAACCCCATGTCATTCCAAGCATGTGTGTCAATTTTTACCTCTCTATCGACATTATTCCGTGATTTATTCAGTTTTCAAATTAATACTGACTTTTTGATCACCCGGTATTCAATTTTAAAATTACAGAGTTGCTTGAATAGATCACAGGTCGTTTTATAATACATCGTGTTAATATTGAATGACCTCATTGTTCAGGAGCCAATCGAGCGGCAAAAGAACTTGATACAATACTTAATTCTGAAAAGTTCCTCACAAAAAAGGTACCGGTTTACATAATGTCTATTCCATGGGGCGTTACTTAATAATAATACGCTTCAATCTCTTGCCTGAAATGCCAGACAGTCGTTAAGCAAAATATACTTTTTGTTGGTAATTGTGTAAAAATAGGCATTTTTTTCATTACGAAAAGAACATAAAAAATTTCTTGGTAGAAAACAGTCTTGGTTGAACAAAAGCAATTCGCGGTTGGGGCAAGGAGAGGCTCTTACGTGAGTAAAGAAAGCTTCGCGCGGCTAATTTAGGTTTACCGTTGACTTCGTAGCCCTCCATTGAGGAGTAACAGTTACTGCATCTGTTGTAAAGGTTCTGTTTTATTAAATTTATCAATTTGACACTCTGCTACCTGAATGATAAGTAATTTTATTTGTTAAAGTATGCTCTTTAGCGATATTTATTAGTTCAATCTTCAATCGCCAAAACGTGAATGTGGTCATGAGGCCTGCAGATTTATCAGTCTGCACCTTCCCCATTTCTAATATTCTTGCTTAGGAAAGATTTTAAACAATTTTAGTTAACTCCCGTTTTTTTAATCAAGTTCCTATATTTTCCCCCTTTCGACGTCTGATGCTCGCGGCAGATTAGCCGTGGGTACTTCGGGCGCCGTGCTGCGGTGCGCGCGGCTGTTCGCCGTCGGGGGTTCGAGTCCTCCCTCGGGCATGAGTATTTGCGTTGTCCTTTGGGAAGTTTACCTTAGTTTAAGTAGTTTGTGAGTTACGTACTAATAACCAAGTAGTTGAGTCCGATAGATTTACAAACATTTGAACATTTTTAACGTCTGATTATGCCCAGAAGAGGCGAGATGTGACATGTATAAATAAATGAAACATCGTTTTTGTGCAACCAAGATTGCTTGCTGTGTCAGCGCCACTAAAATATGGACTTGAGTGATTTTTAGTAAATAAAACTTCGTCCAGAAATTTAAAAGAAAGCTGATGCATAGGAAAATTTGCTCCCTCTGAGATAACATAGTTTTCGTGAGAGGGAGGGAGGGACGATGTCGCCAGAATATTTTTACTTATAAGAGTGTCAGGTATTCAACATATCTTTCTAATTGTAAATTAGAGTTAATATATGCCATATTGACGGGTAGCCCTTGATATTAGTGGTAATGCAAACGAGTGACACTATACACATGTCGTTCTTGTAGCCCAATATCTTGAGGAGCTGATGAGTATGGGCGGTGGTTCGATTCCCCGTCCACACGATATTTTTTTGTTTTGTTTTTACCTTCACTCATAAAAGTTTTCTTACACTGAAATTAATTAAAAGGAATTTACATTTTGCGATATTTCGACATATTTACGTATACATGCGCTTTCTCAAAAAGAAGAAAAAAAAAGTCAGATCCGGGATTCGTACCACCACCCACGCTCATCAGCTCGACAATATGATGCGTTCATCGATTACGCTACAAGAAGCACATGCCTATAATGTATTTCTTTCTCATTACCACTAATATCAACTCACCAATTTTTCATTTATTGTCTTTAATTCACAATTAGTCGTACAATGAATAAAATGTTTTTGGTACCTCTTCAGTCTGCCGTTACTTTGAAATAGCAACACATTTGTTACAAGGACAATACGAAAGGGAAGATGGTGTCTCTGCAGGACAGAGCTTGCACCCGATCAAACCTCGGGGATGTTTGACGAGACGGCTGGCTACGTGCTTTTGACGTCACTTCCTTAGCTCTTTCGGGTGCAGAAGATGCGTTCTCCTACCGGACTGGTGAATGTTTACACGCACGTAGAGGATTCCTGACATGCTTGACACTGTCCTGCACGGCTGGAAGGCCTCCCCAACTTGTGGCTCACACTGAGGCCAACGAGAAAGGCTGCGGGGCGCACATCATATCACGTGACTAGATGGGCCTGAATCAACGCGATTGCCAGCTGACACGCTGCTCCAGCGGCCAGCAACTCAGCCAGCGACCGCATTGGCACAGGACCAACTCGATCACGTTACATGACGTGACTGTCTTTCTCGTTAACCTAGGGCTCGCACGAAGATGCGTTCTACTACCGGATTGGTGAATGTTTGGACGCACGTAGAGGATTCCTGACATGTTTGACACTGTTCTGCACATTGGGAAGGCCTCCCCAACTTGCGGCTCGCACTGAGACCAACGAGGAAGGTTGCGGGACGCACGCCACGCCATGTCACGTGACGAGGTGGGCCTGAACCAACGCGATTGCCAGCTGACACGCTGCTCCAGCGGGCAGCAACTCAGCCAGCGACCGCATTGGCACAGGACCAACTCGATCACGTTAGATGACGTGACTGTCTTTCTCGTTAACCTAGGACTCGCACGTTGTGACGTCAGAAATTCAGAACTTTAACGGTACACGTCTCAGATACCTACTCCATGTTCCGGTGGCTTAAGGTTGGCAGCACTCGTAAATTGGAAGACACCTCTTTGCTTCTTTGTCCCTTACGCTTTGGGGCGAAAACTCCTTGTGTGAGGACTATGCAAGACAGGAAAAGGCAGTGACACGGAAAATACACAAAAAAAGAGGGCGAAGCGAGCTCGCAGGAAGTCGGCTCGCTAAATCCGCTTTGCGCTCGCCCGTTAGCCATTCAGAACAGTCGCCTCCTCGCGTTCCTCGCGGCCAATTTCGCGCGCCACGTTTTATTTTCCTTTGGGCGGCGGCCGGCGGCCGGCGCGGGATGAAATATACAATCCCGGCTTTTATAAGGCGCGCCGGCCACAAAACCGGACGCGGCGGATAATGGAGGCCGGCGACAGCTGGCGGTCTTTCATTTCCCCTGCTTTGTGGCGCGGGGCGGCTAGATAAGATTGTCTACCGCCGCCTGACAGCGCGGGTTCAAAGGCCGCCGCGCCGCTAGCTTCCCACAACTAGGTTTTGCGTCCGCGTCAGGTGCCGTTCTTCTTCGCCCCCGATGTCGGAAAAAGGCATCTCTGCACTTGATACGAAAGCAATGAGCTATTTCATTGCAGGCCTCCATTCGCTGTGAAGTGCGGATTGCGACTGAGCTTTAAATTATCGTTGACCAAACTTCCTGGCAGATTAAAATTGTGTGCCGGAACCGGGATTCGAAACTGGGACATTTGCCTTTTGCGGGCAAGCGCTCTACCGACTGATCTATCCCGACACGACTCACGATACCGACTGACAACCTTACTTCCGCCAGTACCTCGCCTCCTACTTTCCAAACTTCGCTGCACAGTGAAAGTTTCATTCTGGAAACATCCCTTGGGCTGTGGCTAAGCTATGTCTCCACCATATCCTTTCTTTCAGGGGTGACACTTTTGTATGATGAAATACCAACGAAGAGGACACTGAGATATTCCTATTCGGACAGTCTGATCTGGCACGTGCTTCCTACGGCCTGCACGGCCCTCAGGGTATAGAAGTTATCGCAATAAATCTCATTCTCACATATTGTACTAATCAATGACAAATGAAATGTTTGTAAATCTATCGGAACAAACTGCGTGGTCATCAGTCCGTAGCTTACAAACTACTTAAACCTAGGTAAGCTAACCTACGAACAAACACACACAGCCATGCCCCAGGGAGGACTCGAACCTCCACGGCGAGCAACCGCGCGCTCCGCAGCGAGAAGCTTTAGACCGCTCGGCTACTCCACCGCGGCATGCTACTAATCAATCTTGGTGTTTCAGTGGGGGTCCAGTAGCGCCATTACTCCTGTGGGTGGCGAGGAACCTCTTCCTTCGTGTCCGACCGGGAAGAACATAATAGATACATTACCCATCGAAAGTACTCATTCCAATTCCATAGTCAACCAAGCCGACCCTGCGCAAGCAGGTAAAGGCGCAATAAATCAAAGGAAACGAGGATTGGGGCGATGAACTGAGGAGGCGGAGATAATTGGAGACAGGATGTGAAGATGGACAGAGGATGGGGTAAAGAGATGGGCGGGGAAAGGCGGAGGATAAGATGAACTGAGCGAGGGCAGAGGAAGAAATGGAAAAAGACTTACGTGTGGAGAGGAGATAGAAGAGTGAAACGTGGACGGTAAGGGGTTCAGAAAAAAAAACGATAGAAACTTTCAAAGTGTGGTACTACAGATGAATGATGAAGATTAGATGGGTAGGTCACGTAACTAATGAGGAGGTGCTTATCCGAATTGGGGAGTAGAGGCTTGCACAAGACAGGGTAGTGTGGAGAGCTGCATCAAACCAGTCCTCGAACTGAAGACCACATCAACAAACAACAAGGAGAGAGATTATGAAATCCTGAATTTTTGTGTCTCGTAAGTTCTTTAGAGTGGTAGAACCACCTCGAACAACGAATGTTAATGCATTAGCTAGATCGCTAGACGTCCAATTGATGAAGCATTAAATACTTAAACAAGAAGTCAGATTACGCCATAATATAGAAAATAAAGAAAGAAATGTATGGCAGCCGGCAGAAAATGGCTCCGAGAGATACGTTCGTTCGCCGATGTCATTTTTCGGACCGGAACATGGCACTGCAGTGGGCAGTGTTTTATGCACTCTGACCGCCGAAGGTCGCGCTTTGCCCTCGGGCACAATGAAGCCTGGCGTGACGGTTCGTTTAGCCGGCCATGAAATTTGCTTACAGTGTCCGGTAATTAAATGCGCCCTCTGTCCCCGAGCGCCGCACACGTCATTCACACGAGGGGCCACCGGCAAATGTCACATTTTACGCGGAGATGAAACTGGTCGTTCTCTTTCGCCGAATATCTACGTGCGGTTGCCCGTAAAACTCCCCGTATATAGGCTCTCTCTCTCTCTCTCTCTCTCTCTCTCTCACACACACACACACACACACAAGTACACGAAAAAGGGCGAGGGAGTACGTAGGAAAATATAGATGGAGACAGAGGGAGAGAGAGGGAGAAAGGTGGAATTATCGACGATGTATCTTTCTCTGTTTGAGCCACGCGAGGAAACACGTTCCCCCTCCGGCGCTTCCGTCAGATATTCTGTTGGCCGAGCCTTCTCAAAGTTCAGGCCAAACCTCTTTTGCCACGTACTACGGTCCCACAATCAGCGATTTCTAGCTACATAGAGGGAAGCAACTGGATGCAAATAATCTTTCAAATTTCTGACGATGTATTCACACAGTTCATTCACCATTTAATCTCATGGCAAGAATCACTTTTTGAATCACATGGCACAATGTATTAGCGTTTTTCAGAATGTATGTTTGGCGAATAGTGTAAGAAATATGCGATTGAAGTGAATAGTTCCTGGCACATAATGCTCAGCATAACGCAGCTAATGGAAATCTATCCTGAAAAAGTTGTGCCTCGTGACAGCGACAGTGCGGTATCAGACGTCTTACTGCATACCGCGCGGCTGCTCCCCGTCGGAGTTCCGACTCCTCCCTTGGGAATGGGCGCGTGTCCTTAAGTTAGTTTAAGCAGTCTTTAAGTCTAGGGACTGATGACCTATTCAGTTTGGTCCCGCACCTTTACAAACTTCGAACACTGTGTAAAGGTTGCCTTGGATGAGCCTCAATTTAATGCGCTGAGATACTGCTGTTTAAGACAGATGTAAACACGAAGTGTAGGGATAGCATCTTTTGCATTTCAGGTAGTGCGCAGACAACTCAGTGACGTACGGAAGCTGCACTGAATGCCATGCAGTCTGAAGTGTCACAAGACGTCATAGGTACGAAGTATTTGTGTTTGGTTGGGATAGGTGGGCCAACTACTGAGATTATCAGTCCCACGATGTGGAGGGGAAGGAGTCAGGATAGGATAGGAGGGAAGGGGGTGGGGAGGAAAAGCAGTCCAGTAAGTTAAAAAGGATGGAAGACTGCATTAGCTCGGGACCCCGTGCTCGTCACGCACGTACGGAAGAACCGTGGGGGTCCCTGGAGCACGAAATACTACCAAGAGGCGGAGTGCACGACAGCCAGTAAATATTTTGAAAACGTCTTGTTATCGCTTTGATCTGCTGCAGAGGTGCCCACAGGGGGTGGGGCTGATAACGCAAACTGCGTCATTGAAATTTCTGAGGGAGTAAAAAATTAGAACTTTGGGCCAGCCAGAGGGGCGGTTTGTAAAACAACTTACAAAACGTGAAAGATAAGACAAACCAGTGTTTATAAACAAAATAAATTTACCTTCTGAATCCAGGAACTAATATCTCGTGCGCGGTTCGTGTGTATGTGTGTGTGTGTGTGTGTGTGTGTGTGTGGGAGGTGGGGGGGGGGGTTGGTCGCAGTCTGTGGGGGAGAGGGGAGGGGGAAGGTCATTGGCGAAGGTGGGCTTGGCACCTATGATCTGCTGAATATACTTTATTATCCAAATTTAGGTCGACTGACGATCATCAGGTTTATTAAAGTACTCACAGCTTCATGTTACTTGTTACGTAGGGTCATTAAAGTCATCGCCGCGGCAGAGCGGCTGAGCGCATTGAGGCGCTATGCTTCGATGCGTGAGGCCGTTCACCATCGGGGATTCGAATTCCTCCCTTGGACATGGATATTTGTGCCGTCTTTAGTATAAGCTAGTTCACAAGTAGTTTGTAAGTTTAGAGACTGATGACCCCACAGTTAACTCCCATAAACTTGACAAACATTTGAACATTAATGTCATCTGATAAAAACAAAGTAGCTGTATCGCATGTTAGTATAAAATATATCGCCTGCTTAAAAAATACTGTGCTATGCAAACACTCATTCGAACCTAAGTATGGTTAGACGACCGAAACTAGTTTTATACATACACCTCAAGGCTGTGAAATTCAGAGGCGTTTAAATGATCGACACCTTGTGCAAAATCGGACAACTAACTCAAAAATCGTGTGAGTGCATTAAAAACATCCGATATCCAGATTACAAGTTCGTCGACCAAGTGCATCACCCATTCATTGAAGTTTCAAGTGAAGACCACATAAATTTTATTCACTTATAGATTCCACGTCTGATCCAAAGTCTTTGCAAATATTCGTTGGTAAGGCTGTGTTACAATGATAGAAAAAATATCAGCTGTAGAAATACTGCAGAGAGAAAAAAGGAGGTGCAAGAGAATACGTTTCACCGAATTTTACGAGTGTCACAGAAGAACCAATAAAATTGCCGTAAGAGACATTACCGGGAAGGGAATCTCTTGTCTTGGATGTTTCGGGCGTTAAAAAAATTAGTCGGTTGCACTACGAAATCTGTATCGTATCAGATTTCTCTTACCAGATTTCCCTTCCCTCCTGAGCGGTCGCCTTATCCACATCAGCTGTCCGGATACGATTACGGTCTGATCTAGTTCCTTAAGTGGTGTTTGTCCCGTTCATTTCCCCTTTGCTCCCAATATCATTGTATTTTCGAAGGGGAGGGAATATTATATGTATTGGATCTGCAGAAGAGTTGTATTGTCCGCCAATCTGTGATTGTGCACAAAATTTTACTTGCAGAAATGACGTGCATCACGACGAAATCCCACTGTCTGTGAGAAGAAGTAGAAAAGGTTGACGGTGAGGATGTCATGCAGGTGCATTATGTAACTTCCCCTACCTCCATTTGTGTACTTAACTGAAGAAACATATTAGATAGAGTGTGAATTAAAACATGTTGTTACAAACGACTGTTAACACAAAGGTTCTTCCATACTCATTACTATATCCTATCTACAATCTACAGTAGTACATCTGTATTAATTCGTACTTCTTGCTATGATCAATAACAATATATTTCCTTCATTTAACAAATCAACAGAACCCAGAATTTATTTGTAATGTAGCGTAAAGACCGCGAGAAGGACCGAATAATCTTCCCATGTAATTGTGGCAAGACTAGATAATCGCTTGATCTGACGGAGACAAGAAAACTGGTGCCTCCCCCATTATATATCTTTTCATTTCACCTGCTGTGCTGAACAGTTTTCAAACAATCAAGGATTGACTTTTCTCAAATTATGTGCCCTCAAGTAATTTTTTTTTTTTTTTTTGTAACACAGCAGATAAGATTTAAGTGAACAGACTATTGCACTGCCCCGTCCAAACCCAAAAGCAAACGTGCAATCACGGAAAGATATCAAAAGCCGAAATAATAAATAATTCACTACCTTCTTCCCAGGAACTACTCTCATTATTTTGCTTTACGACATCTGAAACGACAACTAAGTGCTGCGGTCTTCAAACTCTCGTAAATCGGAACAGCTGATTGTGGAGTTTGTCACCAGGAGAGAGCAGCGTCCTATTCATGTTTCCAACTTGCACAAAACTTTCAGCGAGTGCTATGGAAATGTTTCCTTCGGTGTAGCGTCTCTCTCTTGGACTGCCCCGCAATTCATTATTCAGCTGCTGCGCTAGAATCTTTTTATAAAATGTATAGAAACTAATATTTCACTGTATATTCTGTCGTGCTGTTCTTAAGATGCTGTCGACAATATTTTTTAACTTTTTCTTTGCTACCTTTTAGGCATCCTCTTCAGTCTACTACGCAGCAAAAGCATTTCACACTAAATCGAAAGTTTGTACGTCTACATTTTAGTAACTGTCATCCTTTCCTCTACAATAGTTTTGACCTCGTTATCCCTGTGGCAGTTTACTGTCGTCTGTAAACAAAATGTCGACCGTTGATTACTATTTTGAGACTCTTTCTTCTGTTCGAACCATGATATATTTATTTGCAGGACCTCTGCACATTTAAGTTCCCGACAATGAAACTATGTTACCAGACAAGTTACGTTATATTGTTTGGCTGATGTAGAATGTATCGATCGCGAACTTAAAGGCGTACATTTGTAGCTACAGCAGTGTTATATGAAATATTGAAAAGTATCTAAAAACATATTGTGGTGAACATAAAATAAAAACGTGGCGTACAATTTTAAGGAACAATGAACATACAACTAAAAGTCATAATAAAATTTTTAGCAGACAGTGTTGTACAATTTTATTTTATTATTGTTTTCATATTTTCCCTAGCAGAAAAAACTAGCAGTCGTTATCAGACCTGCGATAACTGTACATTATACATATCTCGTACCCGCAATGAGAGCACATGTCATTATTAAAACAACAGCGCAAGGCGATAATGACAAGTGCCTTCATTATGGGGGAGAAATACATATAATATGAAATTATTCCATAAGATTTGAGGACGAAAGCAAGGTTCTGTCAAAACCGGAAAAAAATTATACAGCCCACTCTTGCTCGAAAAATATCATTAGTAAAAATAACTGATCACGGTGAAATACATGTGAAACTTATATTACCTCTCAAACAGTCGTTATGACATCAGAAGCACCGATTTTCTGTATCTGTTGAACGTAACCGATTGGAAAAGTATAGATCTACAATTTTTAGCAGACAGTGTTGTACAATTTTATTTTATTATTGTTTTCATATTTTCCCTAGCAGAAAAAACTAGCAGTCGTTATCAGACCTGCGATAACTGTACATTATACATATCTCGTACCCGCAATGAGAGCACATGTCATTATTAAAACAACAGCGCAAGGCGATAATGACAAGTGCCTTCATTATGGGGGAGAAATACATATAATATGAAATTATTCCATAAGATTTGAGGACGAAAGCAAGGTTCTGTCAAAACCGGAAAAAAATTATACAGCCCACTCTTGCTCGAAAAATATCATTAGTAAAAATAACTGATCACGGTGAAATACATGTGAAACTTATATTACCTCTCAAACAGTCGTTATGACATCAGAAGCACCGATTTTCTGTATCTGTTGAACGTAACCGATTGGAAAAGTATAGATCTACAATTTAGTGAACATCGTGCGTAATTTCCTTGATGATAATTTTACCGGTGTAACTTGTACCGTTCAAAAGAGTGACTGACACAGAAATCTACAGGTTACCGGTTTAAGTATGCCGTTACATCGTCAGGCCAACTCCTGGCATGCAGATGTGACATGCATGTCTGAATCAGGTGTCAGGCAGTTCACACATCTACCGACGACTGCTTGAAAGGAGCAGACCTGAGGATGATGCTGTGTATGTGTATTTTCCCCTACATCTACACCACTGCTACCTGCAAGTTTCGGTAGTCAAGAATCATGAGCACATCCATTGGCGCACCTACAATTTGCCTATAGGTGGGGCAAACGTGCCAAGTAGGGTAAGAGAAATTAAAAATAGTACTTCAGTTATAATAATAAAGATCATACTTTTCCTGGGCTAAAAAAGTATATTATACCCGTTTCACACAGCCATGTAGGCAGCATATTGCAGTTTAAATCAATTTAATTTGAACTGAAATATAAATAATCTCTATTCAACCACAAACAGGAATATTAAATACATGTAAAAAAACTAAAAAGTGAGAAACAATAGCAACTATCGCAGTTAATTTTTCGATGCACTGTAAATTCTGACGAACATAGCAGTCGCGAGTGGAGCGTACCAGGGGGCGTCATCGGCAGAGCACAGCTTCGCATGATAAGTTTAAATAACGTATGTATCCACAATGACACTTTCACGCAGCGGAATGGGGACTTATATGAAACTTCCCGGCAAATTAGTACTGTATGGTGGACCAGGATTCGAATCCGGGACCCTTCCCTTTCGCGACCAAGTGCTCCACCGACTGATCCACGACTCAAGATGTAAGTTAACACATAAATTCCTTGTTATAAGTTGTTAAACAAATAACTTTTTACATGTTGTAAGCATACTTATATCTTCAATACCAAATGAAAGTCAGTCTAGATCGCAACTTTTAATTTCTTTGGTAACCGGTTTCGGCAACTTAAATGGCCATCTTTAGACCACAACAGCCACAGTGTTCGCTACCGATTGTTCTCAGTTGCATCTGCCTATAATCTTCAACGTTGAGTGCTCATTCTTCTAGGCTGCTCCAACCGAGAACAACGGGTGGCCAACACTGTGGTTCGTGTTCGGTACCGATTGTTCTCAGTTGGGTCTGTCTAGAATCTTCAATGTTGACTGCTCATTCTTTTCGGCTGCTCCAACTGAGAACAACCGGTGGCCAACACTCTGGTAGCTGTGGTCTGAAAATGGCCATAATAAGTTGCCGAAACTAGTTACCAAAGAAATAAAAAATTGCTATTCTATATGAATCACGTAATTAATAACACAGTCAGCTGTATTCTCATTTTATTACTTATTGACGACCAGTTTCAGTATACCAAGCCACCATCTTCAGGCTCTTAGAGTAATCTGCATTTTGCTGTGTTAGAAACAACTTCCTGTTGGTCCTACTCAGTGGCGGACCAAGGCCTTCGGAGGACCGGGGCGGCGGCAAAACAAAATGAGGCCCCTCCGTCCACTTGTAATTATATGTATTACTATGATAAAGTAACTTTTGAGATGTGGAGGCCTCTCCCACGAGGAGAGGTACGGGCCAATCTAAAAAAAAAAAAAAAAAAAAAAAAAAAAAAAAAAAAAAAAAACAACACTTTCGAGACTTTGAGGCCCCAGAACGAGAGGCCAACGGCGCTCAAAATAAATAAATAAATAACATAAAATAAAAAATAATAAAAAAATGTTTCGAGCCCCCCCCCCCCCCCCCAAGACAGGATGCCTGGGGCGGTAGGCCCTCCGCCCCGCCCCTTAGTCCGCCACTAGTCCTACTTGTTATAATGTTACATAAATACGCGACAACATTTATTTAGTTGTTTCTAACACAGCAAAAAGCAGATTACCCTAATGACTTGGTCCATTCAGACTGGTTGTCAATCACTTATAAAGTAAGAATACAGCTGACGGTGTTATTATTCATTACTATATATAGAGCTGAAGCCCCACAGTCCATACACAAGTAGGACAAAATCAATCTATATGAATCAATCATTGACATCGCTGTAATTCCATGGTGTTTTCAAAAAAAAAAAAAAAAAAAAAAAAAAAAAAAAAAAAAAAAAAAAAAAAAAAAATATCCAAGTTTGGGTCGGTGTATACGCACATGGGCATATCTAGCAACGTAACTGAGACGCAATAAACTCCAATAAAGCACACACTTTTTAAATTTCTCCTTTTAATTGATGGAGGCCACCGTACCTGAAAAAAGCGATGCGCACTTGTCGGGTGACAGACGGTCCCAGTACCCGCGTGCTCTCTACGAGAAAACATTCCGCAGCCAGCGAGCCAAAAGCATAAAAAAAGGAAAGGAAGAAAAAGAGCGAGGCGCCCGGGAGATTGCGAAAGAGCGCGGCGGAGGGCGCGAACAGAGTGCCGTCGGCGGCGGATCATAACTCAGGAGGCTACTTACGCGCTAGCCGGCGTCCTCGCTCGGGCGCCATGAATATTGCATCCAGCGCTTGCAGCGCAATTCCCGCACAACTGCACAAGCACCACACGAGACGACCGGAGGGCGAGACTGCGGGGCCTCGACTGGTGGCTGGGCGGCAGGGGCGCCACGACCATATGCCGCCTCATCCCAGCCGCTGCCCCCTCCCAGCCGCGCGCACACACATCGTGACGTGGACGCACAGTTCCTCGGTGCAGACGCCGCCGCTCCCCCAGTACCTGAGAAGCCCCTCCGCTGCCCCACCACCACGACCGCCGGCTGCCGGCTGGTCCTCACCTGCCGTCGCACCTGGCGCCGCATCCAGCCAGAGGTCATCGCGGACACGTGCCCACAGCGAGAGAAAAACCTCCGGCCGCACGCCCGCTATCGAGGCAGCTGGGCCATGACTGGGCCGCGCTGGGGCAATGTGAAGCAGCTTGCGCGTCACACACTCCTTCGGAGGCAAAAATTAACCGTGACTAGATAAAATGACTTACAGTCTGTCTACAGGCAAGGAAAGTACTCGTGCTCGAACAAACACAAATATACCAAATATACAGTAGAGGTCCCTTACTGCACTAGCGATACTCTCGCATCTACAAAACTCTGCAGTCGTCCATTAGAGGCCTCTGCGTGTGCCATGCCGCATTGCACTTTGACCTATCGGTTCGCCAGTAGGGACGGTGAAGTGTGCCTCCGAAGTTGCGTTTTGTGGCGTTATTTGTGTGGTGAAGCGTCAGATGGGGCGGTGACTGGTAATCAGTCCTGCTGATGTATTGCGATTGGTTGAGATGAAGTTACGAAGAATACTTCTTCATGAAGATGGTATTAGTGTAGAAGATGAATCATTCGCATGCTTTCTCGTATCTGTTGTGGTAGAGAAATATGAGCATAAGTTAGATACTGTTGTAACACTAACACATAATGATGACAATAGGGATGATAATGACGAACAAGTCACTGCAAGCGGAAGTGCTACGGTAAGTGCGGGAAGAGGCGATGGAAGCAGTGGCAGTGAATACCAACAGTCTTCCGAGAAGAAGGTTAAAGTTGCAACTATCACTACATCTTTTTATGACAATACGCTAGAGAACATGTGCGATGATTATTACATAAGTTATACTTAAGATATCTACATTACGTATGGCGTCTACAATCTTCAGTGCTATCTAGAGCATCATTGCAGAGTTTTGCATAAAATTGACACCCACCAGCACATTGAGGTGTACGTAGAGATCCTGTACACAAACGTTCATACAGATATGTTTGTTCGAGCCCATGTACTTTCCTTGTGAGTCTGCTTTCGCCATCTGAATCAACTATGTCACTTCAGTTCAAACTACAGCCCGATTAAAATTACTTGGTATAGCTGGCGTAATGTAAGGAGGCCCTTCCACGCATAGAGGCGCAGCGATACGGAAAAGGTGGAGGGGAGGAGCTACGGATGAGCGCAAATTGTGGAGCCTGCGGGAGAAACATTGCGTAACTCGCGGCCAGCCACGCGTCTACAGAATGAACATTATTGGCTGTCACTGAGGTAATGGAGGTGGATACGCAGAACGGCTGAAAACTTGGCCTCCTTCACAGGTGACGCCTAGTTGACAGTTCAGCGCTTTCCTCCAATCAGAGCGCACAACATCATGGTCGAACCGTTGCCTGTTCGCACAACTTCACAGTTCCAAAACTGTAATTCTATTCCATTTCCTGACTCTCTACCTTGATTTGCTTTGTAGTTGATTCACAGATCTGCCCTTGTTAATTCGCGATATCGGGTGGCCGAGCGTTGCTCGGGATTTTTTATTTTTCTCTTACATAGTGGTATTGTAATATAATTATTTTGCAGCACTTCGAAAATAACCATAAATATTCCTGTCATAGGACGGAGTGCCCCAGTGGCGACGGTTCTACTAACCGCGATTTCGAAGCTGACGTATGTTTTGTGATTCGAAAAACACGAAATAAATTGTATATATAATTTTTGAAAATCGCGATTTTACGCGACATATCTTTGTGATTCGAAAAACACAAAATAAATTGTATATATAATTTTTGAAAATCGCGATTTTACGAAAAATACAACTGTGTAGGTGATCTAAAAAAATTAATAAATAAATAAACGGTATATATAAAATTTCATCGAAATCGTTGGAGCCGTTTCAGAGGCAACTATTGCTCGTTTAAAGATATAAGATTTAATCACTTAATGATAACAAAAAAAAAAGGCACTTGAGTGTTTTACGGCCCACCTTACATTTTCGTGTAGTTTTAGAACTTCTTCTTCTTTTTTTTTTTTTTTTTTTCTTGCGAACAGTTAGGACAGGAATAATTACAAGATAAATAAAAAAAAAATATGGAAGATACCATTACGAGTCTACCGTTGTGATTTTATCTATGCACTCTACCATTCTTTCTGACCGTATTCTAACAAAGACCGAAAATTATTTTATATTTGAGTTTAGCTTTGACAAACGTACTCTTACTTTTTTCAGTTTTAACGCTTTAAACTTTAATTTCAATATTTTCATCTCACATTTTCATCATCTTTCTCCAAAAAAAAGTTATCACCCGCGCTGTCGTGGTAGTTTCACCTCTTTTTAAAGTTTATTTTCTTTGCCTGTACCGATTTACGTTAAGTCAAGTGACAGTGTCAATTTGCCGTTATTTTCCGAAATATCTCTTAAAAAGCGTGAGTTATGGAAATAACGTAGTAGAGCAAAGTTGGCGAGAATTTCCTCCTCTACAAGTATGTGTATTCAGTTTTCGTTTTCGATTAACGGTTAAGGCGTTATTTGTAATTAAATATTCTGCTGTCAAAAGGCCATCATAGAAACCCTATTTGTAGTGTTACTAATCAATTTTTGTCCGAAATATTTGATAAAGGGGGTTTCTCGTCGCTGTCATCCAACAATTACGTCTGCAAAACTCTTAAAATAAGTATTTGTTGTTTCTTGCATTTCATGTGTGGTGACAACGGAGCAACCTACGAGAACATCATCTTCTCTGCTGATGCGAAAGATAATATAGCTGGCCACAAATCGTCGCGGGTCGACAGCAACACGGGTCCTTATTTTGATACGTAGAAATTCTCTCTGGCCAATGAGAACTCACTAGCTGTCAGCCAATGAGATGCTGTGTGTTTCTTAACCGTAGCGCCTTCACGTACTATGAAAAAAATCTTTTTTAACCTACACCATATCTAACTTTCACTTTAATAAAAAGTGACCCGTAGCTTAGCCTTAATAAAGTTAAGTATGTGTTAAACAAGAAGGTGTTCTTATTTTTTTTTTATTTATTTATTTTTTTTTAAGTACGTGAGAGCGTGTAGCGCTGGAATCTCCAGTTAAGAAACTCGCACCATCTCATTGGCTGACTGCTAGCGAGTTCTCATTGGCCGGAAACAATTTCTGCGTGTCGAAGTAAGGACTCGTGACAGCTACACCGCCATAGAAGATCGTGTTGGAGGACTTCCGTTGCCAACTTCCACAATATAAATTAAAAAAAAAAAAAAAAAAAAAAAAAAAAAAAAAAAAAAAAAAAAAACATTTACATTGTATTGATTTCTGTTAGGAATCGCATGTTACAAAGAGTTTTCAGTCTTCATGTTGAGTCCTTTAAAGAAAGATCTGACTTTGCGTTGTACATGATTTCAATATGTGACTTAAGCTAATAAATGGTGAAATTTTACTTCAAGTCTCGATTTGTAAAAACCAGTTGCTTCACCTATTAAGAAGACCTAACACTTTTATATTGTACTGAAACAGTATTTTGGAACTTATTACAGAATTTCTTCGATTTTCATAAGTCTTTTTGTATTTGGCGTTACACGATTTCTCTTTCTCAAAAACGCTTTTTTTCTTTTGCCATTCTGCTTTTTATATCCTCTGTACTATGACCTTCATATGTTATTTTACTGCACAAGAAACAAAACGCGTCGCCGAACTTTATTGTCTCAATACCTTCAAATTCCGTCAGCATCGCATCATTTTCTTAGACTGCATTCTATTACCCTTGTCTCCTCTTGTTATGTTCATCTTATACAATACATTCCACTCTCTACCAGTTGTTTCGCTGTCTCTGACAGAACCGCAATGTCATCCACAAAATTCAATACTTTTATTTCTTCACTCTGAACTTTAATTCCTTCTCCAAATTTCTCCTTGCTTTCCTTCACAACTAGCTCAATGTACAAATTGAATAACAATTGAAAAAGGCTACAACCCTGTCTTATTCCTTTCCCAACTACTGCACGCCTTTAATGCCCTTCAACTCTAGTAACTGGCGTCTGGTTTTTGTACAAGTTGTAGATAACCTTCCGCTCCCTAAACCCCAGCTAATTTTAGAATTTGAAAGGGTATATTTCAATCAGTATTGTTAAAAGCTTTCTCAAAATTTACAAAAGCTAGAAAACCGGGTTTGTCTTTGCGTAATCTATCTTCTATGATAAGTCGTAAAGTGAGTATTGCCTCCCGTGTCCCTACATTACACGTGACTAGCGATACGATACAATACGCCTGATTCAATTCGTCAACAATTGTTTTCAAATTTCACCTAGCCAATACTGGGTGATAATAAAGAATAGCCGGCCGCGGTGGCCGAGGGGACTGAGGCGCTCCAGTCACGGTCTGCACGGCCACTGCGGTCTGGGGTTCGAATCCCCCCTCGGGCATGGATATTTGTGCCGTCCTTAGTATTAGTTAGTTCATAAGTAGTTTGTAAGTTTAGGGACTGATGACCCCGTAGTTAAGTCCCATAGACTTTACAAACATTTGAACATTTGAATAAAGAATAATCCGAAATACAAGAAAGCCAACTGGTATTATTTTTTAAACATAACTGCGGTATGGTTTAAGATTTCAGTGCAATTGTTTTCAAGTAATCTGGATTTTTATCGTTCTGTTTGTCGAGACCATGGTTTGAAGGACACGGGAGCTTCTTCTATTGTTGACAGAAGTGGTTGTAAGCTCTTATGTGGGAGAGATTTATATTAAATTGTCGTTTTTACGTTTTGGTATGAACCCACGGAAACAGCTAGCTGTTGTAAGAGTGGATGGCTAGCTGGCTATAAGTTCTCACGCCTGAGAAGGCACGTGGTGGACCATATGGTGTCAGTGAGTCAGAAGAGCCAGAGTAGCTGCCGAGATGTCAGAAAAGCCCTTGCTTTCGCCAGGAAGTACTGTAGGCTTACGTATTATGGCGCGAAGTGTCAAATTCCATTTATCATTATCAATTAAAAACACCTTATTTTCGCAAAGACAGATTAGCAGAAGCATACTGGTCATCAATTCTATACTACAACAAATTTACTTCACTTAGTTTCAATCAATTTAAACGGATGACATTATTGAATTGAAGAGACACGTCACACTTCCGATGATGTAAGACGTGTGTGGGAGGTCCTGGTAGCGCGACTATGCAGTCACTCGACGATAGGTCGTGATACAAGTCTCTCGTGCAGTGCAAACATGTTCACATCTTTAAAATCTGTGGGACGTAACAACTATAGTTATGATCCCTAGAAATTTTTGAAACTCGGTGCCCTTGGAACAAACATGCGATATTATTGTTCTCACAATGGTCTCTGACACGTATGCGAGAACATCAACACGTGCAATGCCATGGGTAAAAACTATTTTATTAACTAAAATCATACATTTCGATCAATAAGTGTTAATAAAAAACTCAATTCGCGTACAAGAGTTTATAACTTACGTTTTTGCAGCTATATTAGAAGTAATATTATGAATACTTTTAGAGTATACAAAAACATAATAAACGAACGGTGAAGTGTAGTTTTTAAGCATGGCACGCAGTCATCGATTTTACAAGCTTTGATTTAACAATATTCTTGCTGTCTACTTCACTAATATCATCTGCTTCTGCCGTCTTGTTCCAGTCAACAACTGCTTCGTAGACATCGGATTTTCCTCCTCTACGGGGAATACAAGACGCACTTGCTGAATGTCCGCTACTTCATTGGTTTCATAGGGACACTACCTTCTGGATATGCTAAGGTATTAGAGAAATAAAACAATCATATCATTATTAATTCATTCGATGAATTAAATTTTCAAGAAAACTAACGTGTTGAGTGCCTTGATCTTTAGCACGAAACATCGTTTCCCTTTGACTAGCTTCAATGGGCAGAACGTTCCAGGTGGCTTCACGAATAACGCACTCTCCAATTGCGTTTTGCAATTGGTCATCTGTTTCTCGCTTCTGCGGCAACTTGCCCGCCACTTACCATATACTTGACATTTAGAAGCCATTGTATCTGTTGTCATCATCACCATCATTAGAGTCTGATTATGCCTTTCAGCGTTCAGTCTGCAGCATACTCATCTTTAATAAAATTCCTTCATGATCCCCTATTCAATACTAACACTAATGTCTCATCTTATGCCTTTATTTCAAACTCATTCTTTACCAAATCTCAAATTCTCTTACCCTCCACAGCCGAACCCATGGACCTCTTAGGTAACCTTCTTTCTCAGTTTCGTGTAACATGACCACATCATCTTAAACTCTTTCCTCTAACTGATTCATCCATGGTGTTCATTCCTAGTTTTGATTTGATTTTCTCATTATGGACACCTTCGTACAATTGTTCCCATTTATTAATACCTGCAGTCATCCTTGCCACTTTCATATCTGTAACCTCAACCTTATGAATAAGGTAACCTCTATCTACCCAGTTTTTATTTCTATGTAACAGACTGGTGCACTGCTAATTTCGTCTTACTGATTTCATTCTTGTAGAAGAGAGTAGATCTTAGCTGACACTCACTGCCTCAGCTTTGATACACCTTGAGTCCAATTCTTTCAGTATGTTGCCATCCTGTGAGAAAATATGCCTTAAGTACTTGAAACTGTCCACCTGTTTTAACTTTGTTACTCCTAATGACACTCAATTTCATTAAATCTCTTTCTCACCGACATTACTTTCGTTTCTGAGATGTTGATCTTCATACAATAATCCTTACACCTCTGATCTAGCACTGAAATATTAAGATTACAATCTCAATCGAATCTGTTATCACACCTAAGTCGTCTGGTTATGCGAGAATGCTTAATTTGTTTTCACCTATTTTAATCTCATCGTGACAGGCTATTGTTTTCAACATATTATTCACAAATAGTATGAAGAATAGTGGTGACAAGTTACATCCTTGTCTTACCTCTGAAAATATCGTGAACCATGAACTCAATTTGCAGTCAACTCTAACTGCTGCTTGACAGTCTACATAAAGACTTTTAATTACCTTCAGAACTTTGCCTCCTATTCCACAAACTTGTACAACTGATAATAGATTCCTCCAAGGAACATGGTCATAAGTGTTTTCTGGATCTATAAAACTTAGATACAGTTCCCTGATCCACTCATAGCACTTCTTCGTTACCTGTTGTATGCTAAATATCTGGTCTTGATAGTTTCTAAGAGGCTTAAACCCGCTCTGATTTCCATCCAATTTGTGTTAAACAATTACTCGCACTCTTCTTTCAACAATACCTGAAAATATTTTGCCCACAACGCTAAATAAAGAGATTACGCTGTAGTTGTTACAATCTTTTCTGATAAAATGCATCTTGAAGCATTATCTGTCTATTAATTTCTTAACAAATGACTAGTTTCTGTCGTAGACCATCAGAATAGATAAAAAGGTATTAAAACAAATTTATCTAACGCTTTTGACTAGTCTGTTTCAATACAATTTTACCCATGGTGAAGACCGAAATTAGTCGATTTTTAAAGTATTAATGAAAACCTGATGGTACAAAATTCCTTTTATGAAATATTCGACGGCTGTTAACTCACACCTTTCCAAAACAGTGACAATTTTTTCTGTCCATGCTTGAAAATCTGCGTGATTACTGCCGTCGCCCAGTCAGACAGAACCTGTCTCGACTCCCACCCCATTTACCCTCTGTAACCATTCGAGACCTGACAATCCGCTACATTTGATGAGTTCCGATTTAATTTCATCTACCACGGTCGCTTTATTGCACTGTAGTCTATTGAGAATTGTCTCGAGTTGCTAAACTGTGATTCTATTTCCATCATCATTCCTATTACATTGTTCCCAAAAATATATCATTGAACGTTTCACTAACATTCAGCAACAATTCTTCAAAATACTCCCTCCATCTATCCAAGGCATCCACAGGATTCATTAGTAGCTTTCCTGATCTGCCAAAGCATTTGTCAATTCCTTCTTCCCTACTAATTACGCTCCACAATGATTTTGCCGCGGCTTGACCCATAGTTTCTAACTTGTCTCCAAGGTCTTCTCATGATTTCTGCTTGGATTCTGCAATTATCTGTTTCTCATTGTTTCATTCTACAACGTAAACTAAGCCAAATAGATATTTGCAGAATTTGTAATACAATAAGTATATTATATAAAAAATAAAGTTTGTCTGTTTGTCTTTTTATTCGTATTTTGTACACGGCCATACCGCACATCCGATTGCGACAAAACTTTATCATTTTCTTGCTTGCAGTCGGGTAAAGGTTTATAACGCATACTAAAATTCATATGGTGTAAGGCAGAGGTTGCTTTACAATTAGTCAATTTGTTTCTTACGCCATCACGCTAAAATGGCTCGACGGATATTAATGAAATTTGGAACAAAGGTAACTTATACCCTGATTAATACACTGGATACCTTTCGTAAGCCACCATATGGTGCGTGTCAGAGGGTATCTTACAATGGTTTGATACGTTTCTGTCTATTCACGCTGAAACAGCTGGACTGATTTATACCCTGAATTAACGCATGAGCTACCTTTAGGAAGCAACCGTGCGGTGCAATGCGCATGGTACCTTACAGTGGGCTGACAAGTTTGTTACTCTTGACGCTGAAACGACTGGACGGAATTGAAGGAAATGTGGAATGAAAATAGCTGATACCCCGAATTAATACGTGGGCTACCTTTCATAAGGCTCTGCACGTGCATGGCGGAGGGTACGTTACAACAAACATCCAAATTGTTCGACTGGTCACTATGAAAGTCAGCACTTAAATGTAAGGAGAATTTTCGGCCTGCAAGCCAGTGAATTTAGCATGGAGGAGGGTATCTTGTGACTTGGACACCGTTTGACCAGTCACCATGAAATTTGCAGCACGTGTGTATCTGTTCATATATAGGAGGGAGAAGAGTAGGCGGAGGAGGAGATGGACAAAAAGGGAAAGGTGGAGACGGGCAGAGAGAGGATTGAGGAGACGAGACGGACAGAGAGAGACGGTAGAGAAGGAGAGAGAGTAGATGGTGACAGACAGGTGAAGGGAGATGAACAGGGGGAGGGGGAGGGGGAGGGGGAAATGCACAGAGAAAGGGACAACAGGAAACGGAAAGAGGAGCAGGTGGACAGAGAGAAGGGAAAGGAGAAGATAGACTAATGGAAGATTAGAAACCGCATGTATCATTCTTTGTTCGTATTTTATGCGCTTCCCACCGACATGCCATTTGATTTCAAACGACTGCAGTTCCCCATTTGACTTGCAGTCTGGGTTATCATCAATAACACACAAGATCAGTCACTTCATGTATGCGGACTGAATCGAGAAAATCCATGTTTTTCAATTAGCAGATGTATGTTGTGTGCTTACGAGTCGGGTAGAAAATATATATATATTTTTTTTTTTTTTTTTTTTTTTTTTTTTTTTTTTAGCTGAATATGTAAACTTTGTGTACCCTAAAGTTCTTGGATAATGAAGTCAGGAAAATGAATGTCTTTTATACTTCTCCTTTATGTATCGTTAAATTTGTCGAATGTAAAATGAATATTTGTATCATTAGTAACTCAAATGTTCAAATGTTTGTAAAGTCTATGGAACTTAACTACGGGGTCATCAGTCCCTGCCGGCCGCGGTGGCCGAGGAGACTGAGGCGCTTGTGCCGTCCTAGTTCGTAAGTAGTTCATAAGTAGTTTGTAAGTTTAGGGACTGATGACCCCGTAGTTAAGTCCCATAAGCTTTACAAACATTTGAACATTTTCATCAGTCCCTAAACTTACAAACTACTTATGAACTACTTACGAACTAGGACGGCACAAATATCCATGCCCAAGGGGGTATTCGAACCCCTGCCCGTAGTGGCCGTGCGGACCGTGACTGAAGCGCCTTAGTCCCCTCGGCCATCGCGGCCGGCAATTAGTAACTAAACAAGTTAACACTTTCAACTTCTAAACGTTATTAGCACGATGTTATTTCTTCTGCAGTACCAGCAAGTTCTATAAAAATTACAATGTTTAAACACTAATCTTGCCGGATTTTTTTGCGATTTAAGTGTCTATATATTAACACAAATTAATTTGGAAACATGTGCCGCGTATGACCCTCCTATACCTTATATTCACAGATAAAGGTGACGCTAGTATCCCATAAACAAATTAGGTATAAAAGGGGCAGTGCGCTGTCGTTTGTGTAATAAGGCTTTCGTCGTGATTACGGCCGCACCAAGGGAATTAACAGACCCTGACTGCGAAATGGTAGTTGTGGCTACGTGCATGAGACAGTCCATTACGGAAATCGTTACGGAGTTCCATATTTCGAGACCCGTAATGCCAACAGCGTGCCGATAATATCAAATTCCGGGCATTACCACTCACAACGGTAAACGCGGTGACCTACGGCCTGCACTTAACGGTAGAGAGCAGCAGCGCTTGCGTAACATTGCGTGTGGCGACAACACTGCAGGGTCCCACAAGGTTCTGTCTTGATTTCTTTACTATTCTTAATATATATTAATGACTTGCCATCCTGTATTCACGAAGATGCTAAGCTAGTTCATTTTGCTGACGATACAAGCGTAGCTATCACGCCTGACAAAACAGGAATTAATTGATGATATTGTAAATATGTTTCAGCGAAGATCGCTTTCTTCTTTTAGCTATATATTTTTAATAATATTGAGCTTCAGTCAGTACTGAGCTTCATTCTGAAGTGCCTCTAACGCAGACCTTGAGAAAGAGGGATTCAGTCATTTTATTATTGACATGTAAATTTTATTTGCATGACATATCAGTATGGATGTATACCAATGTGCTGCGTTAGAAATTGTTGATATAGCAGTGAATTACGACAGGTCTGACGATGGCGTCTATCACGCCGAAACCGGTCATATAATTAAAGGAAGAAAGCGATCTTGGCTGAAAAGTTCTTATTAAACAATTCTAGATCGCCCCAACAATGTGTTCCTTATATGATATTGTAAATGATGTCTTTCAGAAAATTATTAATTGGTTCTCTACAAATGGAATCTCATTAAAGATTTGATGAAAACCAGATATAAAGTTTCATAAAGTAAATGGCATGACATCACTATTACTTTTGAATTGGGTTTGTTTGTCAATAATTAATTTCATAAGTGAATATACATTTATACAATCTGAAGTCAGAGTGAAGATTCCTAGATACTTAAATCAAGCGTCTACAGAATGATCATGGGTGGGCTCAAACAATTATTCTGATTACACAGTTTTGTGCAATGAATACTTTGGACAGAAATCTTTAGATAATGTAGAATACTCAAAATTTTTAGTTGTTTGCATAGATGAGGAATTGAACTGGAAGAAACACATTGCTGATCTAATGAAATTTTTGTGTTTCTGCTACTTATAATATCACTGTCATTGCAAAATTTGGTGATGTACCTCTCAATTTTTTCATTCACTGCTTTCTTACAGGATCATATTCTGGGGCAATGCAACACTGAGTAAAAAAGTATTCTTTGCACAAAAGCGTGTAATCAGAATAATCGCTTGAGGCCAACCGAGATCATGCTGCAGACATTGATTTAAGTATCTAGGAATCTTCACTGTAGCTTCAAATTGTAGAAATATACATTCACTTATCAAATTAATTATTGACAATCAAACCCAATTAAAAAGTACTACAGCTACAACACTAGGAGAACGGGGCCGGCCGCGGTGGCCGAGGGGACTGAGGCGCTCCAGTCACGGTCTGCACGGCCACTACGGTCGGGATTTCGAATCCCCCCTCGGGCATGGATATTTGTGCCGTCCTTAGTTGTAAGTAGTTCATAAGTAGTTTGTAAGTTTAGGGACTGATGACCCCGTAGTTAAGTCCCATAGACTCTACAAACATTTGAACATTTTTAGGAGAACGGGTGATTTAAACTATTCAAGGTTAAATCTAACTTTGGCACGGGAAGGGGTAACTTATGCTACCACATAAATCTTTAGTCACTTACGAAGTATTATGAAAAGTCTGACAAATAGCCAACCAGCATTTTAAAAGAATTTAAAGATAAAAATAGTTCGCAAAATTTTACAAGTTATTATAACAGGTAACCGATTTCGATCTAAGATTAGATCATCTATAGCGAGAGATCTGAAGATAATTTAATCTTGGATCGAAACCGGTTACCTGTAATAATAAATTGTAAAATTTTGCGAACTAGACTGTTATTTTTATCTTCAAATAATTATGAGTTCATTGTTTTTTTCCAAATAAAGAAACCATGTTTTCCAAACTGATATTTAAAAGAAAATTAAAAAATTTCTGCATGACAACTCCTTCTACACTTTAGATGAGTTTTTAGATAAATTTCGTAATTTCGCTAAAAAATAAATTAAAAAAAGAACAAAATTAAAAAAAAATGCAAATCCTTAAAATATTGTGTGTCGCGTATAGACAGCATTTATTACACTTACAGGTTCGACAACATTGCGATATGTTGTATTTATGATTTACGGAGCAAGTATTGATCTAACCTAATAAATAAATGTGGGGCTACGGAAATGTAACCGTGAGGACAGAGTGGCCGGCCGCGGTGGCCGAGGGGACTGAGGCGCTCCAGTCACGGTCTGCACGGGCACTACGGTCGGGGGTTCCAGTCCCCCCTCGGGCATGGATATTTGTGCCGTCCTTAGTAGTAGTTAGTTCATAAGTAGTTTGTAAGTTTAGGGACTGATGACCCCGTAGTTAAGTCCCATAAGCTACATAAACATTTGAACATTTGAGGAAAGAGTGCCGCAATTTGGCGTTAATGGGATGCGGTAGCCAACCACCGACTCCAGTGCCTGGGATAACAGTTTGATATGCGTAACCACATCCTATTTGCCTGGCACGACCATACGCAATGTTTCAGCAATATAATGCACGACAGCTTGTTGTTGAGCGAACATGTGCCTTCTTACACGTGTTAGTGTCGGACGATGTCAGCCTTATTGCCTGGCCAATCAGATGATCACACCGACATCACTCTATACTTGCGTGGCGCTGGCACAACAACTACGATGAAAACTTTGGTAAAAATCAGTCTTAGCTGCACAAAGACGATGTTTTCCTCACACACACACGATGCGTTCGCTTTCTCTAGGCATCATCAGACATTGTAGGAGATATTTAGAAAATTTAGGAAATTAATTCCTGTTTCTTTTTTTATTTTAATTATTTATTTATTTTTATATCAAGTTTGTAAATTTATCGCCGCGCATGAGTAGCAGAGCGGTCTGGACCGCCACGTTGCGGATCGAACGGCTCCCCGCGTCAGGGATTCGAATCCTCCCTCGGGCATGGGTGTGTGTGTTGTCGTTAGCTTAATTTAACATAGTTTAAGTAGTTTGTAATGCTGAGGACTTATGACCACAGTAGTTTGGTCCCATTTGAACATTTCTAAATTTAGCCCACGACGACCGATGATGCAGGAGAGGTGAAATGCGTCATGCATCAACAAGGGAAACATCGTTTGCCGCGTTGGACTGGCCGAGCGTTCTAAGGCTCCTTGCTGCGGAGCCCGCGTTTGCTCGCCGTCGGAGGATCGAGTCCTCCATTAGGTTAGTTTAACATAGTTTAAGTAGTGTGTAAGCCTATGGACTAAAAACCAAAGAAGTTAACTCCCATAGATTTACAAACATTTTTATTTTGAAACATCGCTTTTGTGCAACCAAGACTTTTTCTTTGCCAAAATGACGACCAAACCTGTCGCCAGTAGAAAAATTGTGTAGGATAGGTGAAACGACGAGTGCAGCTTTGTGACCCAATCCCAGTCACAAAATTTTGGAATCAGGTGGGTGCAGCATGGATGGCTATGCAACATGACGCCATCCATGCGTTACACGCATCAGTGCCGTAATGCATGGAACAAGTCAACAGGGGCCCATGCGGACGCTGTGCCTACTGTGCATCAGGACACTTGATGAACCGATGTGACTGAAATGCTAATCCTATCTTCAGATTAGATTAGATTAATACTTGTTCCATAGATCATGAATACGACACTTCGTAACGATGTCCAACATATCAGGTTAATGAAGGGTGTCTGTACAAGACGTTACATTACACAAACTATTACATGAAACTTTTTTTTTTTTTTTTTTTTTTTTTTTTTTTTTTTTTTTTTTTTTAGATTTACTAATTTGTATCTAAAAACTCAGCCAATGAGTAGAAGGAGTTGTCATTCAGAATTCTTTTAATTTGTTTTTAAATGCTAGTTGGGTATCAGTCAGGCTTTTGATGCCGCTTGGTGAGTGACCAGAGACTTTTGTGGCAGCGTAATTTACCCCTTTCTGTGCCAAACTCAGGTTTAGCCCTAAATAGTGAAGATCCGTTCTCCTGGTGTTATAGCTGCTATTACTTTTGAACTGTGTTGGATTATTAATTACAAATTTCATATGTGAATACTTATACTGCGAAGTTACTGTGAGGATATCGAAATCCTTAAATAGATGTCTGCAGGATGACCGTGGGTGGTCTCCAGCAATTGTTCTGATTACATGCTTTTGTGCAATCAATACCTTTTTACTCAATGATGATTTACCCCAGAATATGAGGCCATGCGAAAGTAGTGAATGAAAATAGACATAGTAAGCTAATTTGCTGAGACTCTTATCACCAAAAAATTGCAATAGCCCTAACAGCATACATAGCTGAACTCAAAAGTTGCTTCCAGTTTAATCTCTCATCAGTGCACACACACTTATAATTTTTGAAATTTGATCATGCAGATTCCATGATTTACACAATCAAAGGCCTTTGAATGATCACAAAAAATACCAATGGGTGGTGTCCGGTTATTCAGAGCATTTAATATTTGATCTGTGAAGACATATATAGAATTTTCTGTTGGAAAGCCTTTCTGAAAACCATACTGACATTCTGTTAGTACTTTGTTTTAACAAATATGGGAGGCTACATTACTTTCTCAAGCATTTTGGATAAAGCTGTCAGAACAGAGATTGGGCGGTAGTTGTTAACATATGATGTATCCCCTTCTTTCAGAAGATACTGAAGAACATGTCTCTAATCTTTGGACGTGTTCTGCTGTTTAGTTTCTATCTTTTCCCCTATGAACAATAGTTTCCAAAATAAGTCTGCAGCGACTGTTTTCAAAACAGTTTCTGCTGTTTACTGATTAAAGAGGAGTGTGTTCTGAACAGAGTGATATTGTGAACATTTTCTACGCTATCAACAATATTTCAGTTCCTTGAGATAAACGTTGTCTCGTTATACCAAAGGCATTAAATATAAGGAGAGGTGTTGAATTGAAATTTGTGCTGTGGCTGTGATTCGAACCTGAAACCTTACAAGGTATGCGCTTTAGACTGCCTTTATTTATTTGGGTTATACGAGTAGTTCGCCGCCCGTGGTGGCCGAGCTATCTGCAGCGCGCCAGTCACAGTCTGCACGGCCACTACGGTCGGGGGTTCGAATTTCCCCTCGGGCATGGATATTTGTTCCGTCCTTAGTATTAGCTAGTTCATAAGTAGTTTGTAAGTTTAGGGACTGATGATCCCGTAGTTAAGTCCCATAAGCTCTACAAACATTTGAACATTTCAATTATACGAGTAGTTCTGTTCGTTGCAGTCGCTGACTGTATTTGTTAGATTTGGGCGTTGTGCTCTTTGTGTAGCTTCTTATATCACAGAGGACGTTGAGCCCTCTGACCGTGCGCGCTGAGCCACGAGTCCCGACTGATCGCTCAGCTAACAAAGCCTTACGAACAAAGCGACTAAAGGGATTGTCTTCAAGCACGTCTCCTTCCACACTACATACTTTAATCGTGCCTCAATGTTCCTGCCAATTTTACACCATATTGACCACAGCTGTTTATTTTTTATCTCAATGCTACTTGTTTCGGTCATTTTACCATTTTCAAGCGCTATGAGAGTTAGCTACTAGCTTAACATATCACAATACAAAATTGTAAAATAAACATTTGTCATGATGCTAAACTTCTTATCGATATTTTCACAGTGACTGATTGCTACAAAGATTGTGTACGTGCTATGTGCTACAAACATTGTAGCAATCAGCCTCTGTTAAAATATCGATAATAAGTTTAGTATGATGACAAATATTTATTTTACAATTTTGCAAGATGTGTAGCTATCAGCCACTGTGAAAATATCGATAAGATATTTAGTATCTTGACAAATATTTATTTTACAATTTTGTATTATTATATGTTAAGCTATTAGCTAACTCTGCTAGCGCTTGAAAACGGTAAACTAACCGAAACCGGTAGCACTGAGATAAAATAAATAAACAGCTGTGGTCGATATGTCATTTTACAATTATCTTAAAGCTGTTAATCCCCACCTGTTCACCTTTCTAAACTACCAACACTCTCCTATATTGGAATAGGACCCTAGCAAAGAACGTGAATGGGAGCAATCGCGCCTTATACCTCAGGCAGAAGAACATTGAGGCAGAATTAAAGTATGTGGGTGTGGAGGCCGACGTGCTTGAAGACAATCCGTGAAGGCACTGTGCTCTTAATGCTGTTTTAGCTGAGCGGTATTACGCACCTTATTAGTAACGAAGTCCCGGGTTCTAATCCTGACCACACCACAAATTTTAATTTAACGCTTCTACTTACATTTATTACGTTTTTCTTGCATACCTAACTGTGTAGAGCTGCATCTCCGTCTCCTCTTCAGTGATGTGTGGCTGTTGAATATATCTATTACGTTCTACAATATAGACTAAATACGCGACTTCCTATGCTACGGGCAATTTACAAAAAATATTCAAATGTTTGCATAGCTTATGGGACTTAACTACAGGGTCATCATTCCCTAAACTTACCAACTACTTATGAATTAGCTAATCCTAAGGACGGCACAAATATCCATGCCCAAGGGAGCATTCGAACCCCCGACCGTAGTGGCCGTGCAGACCGTGACTGGAGCGCCTCAGTCCCCTCGGCCACCGCGGCCGGCGACAATTTACATTGATATATAAGGAACACCTTATTGGGGCGATCTAGAATTGTTTAATAAGAGGTTTTCAGCCAAGACCGCTTTCTTCTTTTAATTACATGACCTGTTTCGGCGTGCTAGACTCTATCTACAGACCTATCGTAATTTTTTACATCACTGATATTGCAACAATTTTTTAAGATAGCCAGTTGGATGACACATCAATGTGGATATATACCAATTGGCTATGTTAAAAATTGTTGCAATAGCAGTGATGAATTACGACACGTCTGAAGATGGCGTCTAGCACGCCGAAACCGGTCATGTAATTAAAAGAAGAAAGCGATCTTGGCTGAAAACATCTTACTAAATTTACACTGAAATCCGAAATGTTCTCTGAGAACAATGCTGTTTTTCTGGTGACAGATTGTAGAGATAACAGTCGAGATCGCGGTTACCAACTCAGCAGGAGATTGGGGCGTGCAGTGGACACTGTGCGAAAGAAGAAGGGGAGGCTGTCCACTTGAAGGGGTGCGGTGCAAGGGGTGCCGGCGGCGCTGCGGTCCCCCTTGCTGCTGACGTCACTGGCCCCAGGGCGCGACGGGAACACCCGCGCTACTCAGAACAGGTCCTAGTGCCGGTCCTCCTGTCAAGTCCTGCGCATAAGTAGACTTCGACAACGCTGTGGCGCAGTACAGCATCCGACAGTCAGCATTCCACATCTGGCAGAAGTCGTTGGACTCGACAAAGGTCAGAGGAGGGTGATATGGACAGATCTACATCTACATCTACATGGGATACTCTGCAAATCACATTTAAGTGCCTAGCAGAGGGTTCATCGAACCACTATTATACCATTTATCTCCCATTCTATTCTGGAATAGCGCGCGGGAAGAAAGAACACCTGAATCTCTCCGTTCGAGCTCTGATTTCTCGTATTTTATTCTGATGATCATTTCTACCTATGTAAGTGGAAGTCAACAATATATTTTCGCATTTGGAGGAGAATGTTGACGATTGGAGTTTAGTAAGTAGATAAAGATAGCGGCTGCAAACCGTTTGAAAGAATGATCTGTAATAAAGGTGAAAAATGTAGCGACGTGATTATGGCCGCACGGATGGAACCAACGGACTTGGAATGCGCAATGTCAGTTGGAGTTAGACGCAAGGGAATTTCCATTTAGATAATTTTTACGGGTTTAAATAATCCGAGAACCATCTACACCTACATCTACATGGGATACTCTGTGAATCACATTTAAGTGCCTGGCAGAGGCATGAAAAGTGTGCCCAGGATACTTCACTGAAGAGTCATACTGACTGCCTAATAACATATAGGTGTCCAGCCAGCATGCAGAAGTGCCGCAACACGATGTGTCATGGCTACAACTAATGCCTTCATTAGTGCTGGACGGAACTGACACCCTGCAATGCTGTTCATAAATCCGTAAGAAGGGACGGGGTGAGATGTCTTTTGAACGGCGCGTTGTAAGGCATCCCGTATATGATCAATAATGGTCATGTGTAGGGAGTTTGGTGGCCAGCGGATTTGTTTCCCCTCAGCACTCTGTAGTAATTCCGGATGTGTACGGTGTCGTATTGTCCTGCTGGAATTGCTCAATGTACAATGGAGGTAACTGGATGCCAGTATGTCACCTTTCAGAGTAGTATATAGTAGTATTATGGGTCCCATATCACTGTACAGCTGTACACGTCCCACACCATTATTGTGTCTCAACCGGCTTGACCAGTCCCTTGACGACATGCAGGGTCCATGAAGTCATCAAATTTCCTACATACCCATACGTGTCCATCTGATCGATATAATTGGAAACGAGACTCGTCAGACCAACTACGTGTTTCCCGACATCAAAAATACAATGGCGGTGTTGACGGATCCGGACGCGTGAAATTTGCAAGAATCCCCCTCCTCATGACTAAACCTTTCTTGAATGTATAGGTGTATTTCTGAGTCTGTAGAAGATGGTGTAGGATGCGTACGGATTACCGGCCTACTGTAGAAGATGGTGTAGAGCGCGTACGTATTTCCGTGCTTCACTGTCCATCCGCAATCTGCAGATTAAGCTGATCCACCTTTGAGCGAGACTTGTGAGCAGACGTGTAGGTGTCCCTCCTACTGTTTTGTACGACGTGCTCCCGATGACGTAGTCCCTTCGCAGCTAGACAGCACACTGCAGTAATGATGGAAGTGTTATTAAAAGAGCTGAAATATTAACTCGTTACAGTTACTAGCCACTCCACAATACAACACTGTTAAGTGACTCTGAAATTCAGAGGTGCCCAACCCCTCCCCTTGGCCAATGGGTCACTCCACCTCCCAATCTGTGACCAACCCCCCTACCCGAAATATTTAGATTCCTCGTATATGACCTTATAAATATGGTTTTCTCGTTTAATACTGAAATTAAATATCTTATTTCACGCTTTGTAAATTGATTTATAAATCGCCTCCCCACACCCCCAGGCTGGCCAAAAGTACTAATTATTCACCCCCCCTCCCCATAAATTTAACTGACGCAGTTTGCGTTATGACCACCACCTGCTGAAAGTAGCAATTATAATTTTACGTCTGATACTGAGAGCATGGTTCCTATGAGACAGTTATTGTAAACTTCGTACATCTTCGAAAGTATTCGTTAAATTCGTTGTAATTAATTGATTAATTTATTTACACATGATTAAAGATTGTGAAATGACCAACACCTACTTTTGATGACCCCTAGTCTGCTACTAACGGCTGTATACCACCAAGGCATTGTTAAATAGAAAACATTAGAGGATTACATATTCTTCGTACTTCCCCGACTTAGAAACGTGGCGGTCTCAAAGGACACTCCCACGGAGGCAGCAATTTGGAACTTTGCTACCCCACCTCCTCTGCCATGTCCGTATGGTCGCGGGAAATATAACGGTTCTTACTGTCGGCAAGGTGCCTAGCCGTTCCTAGATGAAAATGTATCTGCCACCGGCTGCTTATAAATTTATGAAATAATATACCTTACTTTTATGTACATATAGGAAACCTTACAAGTTTTCTGTCGGCTCCGAAAGCCCACATCGATGATGTTTCGGCCGGCCGCGGTGGCCGAGGGGACTGAGGCGCTCCAGTCACGGTCTGCACGGCCACTACGGTCGGGGTTCGAATCCCCCCTCGGGCATGGATATTTGTGTCGTCCTTAGTATTAGCTAGTTCGTAAGTAGTTTGTAAGTTTAGGGACTGATGACCCCGTAGTTAAGTCCCATTAGCTATACAAGCATTTGAACATTTGATGATGTTTCATTGAATGGTTCAAATTCAAATGTTTGTAAATCTATGGGACTTAACGACTCTGGTTATAAATCCATAGGCTTCCGAACTACTTAAACTAATTTATACTAACCTAAGGACAAAGATACACACCCATGCTCGACGAAGGACTCGATCCTCCGACGCCGAGCTACACAGCAAGACACCTTAGAACGTTTGGCCACTCCGCGGCTTGAATGGTTTGCACGCTGACACCTTTTCATGGCCCAGCATTGAAATCTACAGAAATTTGTGAAAGGT